>LR990050.1:7810000-10310000 GCA_905147135.1 Blastobasis lacticolella
AGCAAACGGGCACGCTCTGCAGAGTTGGTTGGTGTGCTTAAAAGATTGTTTCGCACCAATCTGCAGCGGGGCTCGCCCCATAGCCGCTGGGAACAGGAATTTTTGGGTGCTCGACCTCCGAAAAAGCCTCCGAAAGTGCCTCGATAGAATACGCCGCAATAAAGGTTCCTAGTTTAGATAATAACTTCTACACTGGATACTGTGAACTATGCATCGAGGACAGGGAAGAAGGTGAAGTCACGCCTTGTCGACGACATTGTAATAGCAATAGCGTCAAAAGCTGCAGAAATGGTACCAGCCCTCGGACAGCACACCAATCACCCTCAACTCGCGCATGCGAGGTGGCTGTAAATCCTGTAAAACCGTGTTCGCATTCCTTCGTAGGATCCCGTGTTCTAAGTAGGTCGTACTACCACACGTTAAATTTAGAATTTAGCTTCTCGAGAGTCGCCTATTGCTGGCAGCCGACTACTGATTGCAAGAGGTAGCCGTTGTATATAAGATTGCTGGGCTTTTTGTAACATTGCCGCATCAACTTATAAGCGGCCGGCACCTTAGATCGTATTTGACCAAGCAAAGCGCCTCTATCGACGGAGTTGAATCCATTTTTACGTCACCCTTCAGTACGACTTCAACACTATTACTTTGGAGGAAAGTTCTCATGGCGTGGACAGCGGCTTCGTAGTCACCTTTAGATCCAAAGTCGAGCTGGATATGCTGAAAGTAATTTGCTGGGCTAGGGCGGGTGGAAAACCGGCGTCGGTAGGTAATCCCTACCGCAATAGGACGAATGAAACCACTATTTTTTTAGTTTTAGGCGCCATACTTAGCGCGTACATACTAAGGACTGTTCTACCTAGCCTGCCAGTGGTGTCGAGAATTCGTTTATAGAGGCTTGTTCCTTGAAGGCCCTACTGTCGTCGTCGTATGAATGTAGATATAACATTAAAGCCAAGTAATGTTAAAAAGTCTAGCCGAGTGGTGCCCGGCAGAGTAGAATAGCACCAACCCCTTGCACTCGTGGGTGTCGTTCAAGGCGACTAATGTTTTCGAGGCAAAAGATCTTAGAGTCTCCGTAGACTGGAAAATGGGCAGCAGCGTTTTCCATTGTTATATTTACAACACTGCGATCTCCAACCCGCCCGCCAAGCGTGGAGATTATGGCAATAACCTTCCCTTTCGTGGGAGAGGCCCTAAGTCCTGCAGTGGACTGTTATGGGCTGTGATGATAATGTCAAAAAAATACATTATTACGATTTCAATAGAACTCGGTAGAATGTTAGTAGCCCATGGTAAAACTAAGCAACTTCAAACTAACATACAAACGGCCCTGGGTTCAGTTATTGAATCGCTCGCCTCTATTCGAACGATTTACAATGTTGAATATCGACGTGAAAAATTCAATATTTTTAAAATCACATTGGCAACATCGAAAGAGAGGACCGAAGTATGGGCAAAAATAGGGAAAAATATGTCATTTTTCATAAGGAAAATTAAGATTGAAAATCGTTCGAATCAAAGAGAGCAATTCATTGGCGAGGTTGACAAATATCTTCCACTGGACCCTGAGACTGATAGAACGGTCTCGGAAGCTGATTGGCATCTTGTGATGGTATTTTATTATTATTAAAACGTAATTTCTAACAAGCATAGCATAAGTACTTTGGTACCATTCACACAAATAAGTATTCATAGAATTCTTCAAAAAACCATTTTCAAGATTGTAAGTAAACTATTAGTCTCACTTAGTTCGTTTTCTACTTCAATGAAAGTAAATTAAATGTACTACAACTTTCTTTTAGTTATCATAGGACTAGCGATTTTATCAATAATTTGCTCCGAACGGGAGCAAAACTTAAAATTGTAAATTTTCCGGAAAAATTGACCTTCTTTGAAGAGTCATAACTTGGTCACTGTACATTTTGTAGAGTTGCGTTTGAGCTTAAATAGTGGCAAATATAATGAACGTTAAAAGCCATTAAGCTTCATTGGTCGAAAAATTCATAGTTTTTTATTTTTAGACCAAAAAGTGAAAAAAGTCCTAAAATTTCGCAGTTTTTCACGTATTACGCAGGAAGCACAATTTTTTTTTGCTTGCAAAATGTAGTTTCACACTCTCTTAAGGGGTCCAAATAACATACCAAAAATGCAGCATTACATCGCGCTTTGCGTTTTAGGGCCATTTTTTTGTAAGATTTGACTGGCCTAATAATAATGTAACCTTTTTAAAAATAATACATATGCTGTAAAACTGTGAAATAAATGAATGAATAAATGAATAAATAAATGTACCTATCTAGCGAGGAAAGTTAGGAAAGTCTGAAGTGCCTACTGCTTTTTATGATTAAATCTACTTACTTCTTGTTGCAAATCCAGCGAGCTAACGCCATTGGGCGATTCCTCGCCCTTCGCGCCCATGTTGTGCGTATGGGCTTGTAAATCTCGGACGTACTGTTCGTATTGGATCACTTTTTGCTCGCTAAAATCATTAGATTATTATATACTTAATTATTACGCTACGATTATCATATCGATACGTTGATGGTGATTAAATGAAACTATTGTTAGTAATCTTAACTAAAAGAGTCTATTCATTCATAAATATTTCTCGACGTAAAAAGTACTGCAAAGCAGCAACATTTACCGCACGACTGTGGTAATGTACCTCACAAAAAGCATGCGTCTTTATTAACATGATTTCGTGGCACACTATTACTAATTTCACTTACTTGAGTTTCATATTTTTGGTTATTTCCCTGATCTGTGACTGCATCTTGCTTACAATTTCTTCTTTACTAAGAAGTTCAGCAGCCAGCTTTTGTTGCATGCCTACTTTGTTCTCCTGCTCCTGAAATATATGTACGATATCGCTGAAACTATGGTAGGTATTTGATGATTAACTGGAATTATTGCAGTAAAAACAATCTGGAATATAAGACTGAAAAATAATTGATTTAGCTATCTAAACCTATTGTGAATTTAAATATCAAATTAGATTAAAAGCTAAAAATAATCACAGATATCTTCGTAAGTGTCTCCAAAAAGCGGACTTTTTCTCGTTTACATGCGATCACTTCTTCTTCAGTTATCCGTAGTGTATCCTTTGTGGCTTGGAGTTCGGACCACATATCCATTTCTCTTTCTGTAGGCAACTCTAAAATGTTATAATACGTGTTGAATATCGGATTTAAAAAGTAAGATAGTGTAGGTAACAGTTGGTTTGTAATAATTCTAAAATTCTAACCAGGATTTGGTCTACTATTTTCTAGTTCCGTATTTTTTGATCGTAATTGTTCTATTAATTCTTCGCATTCTGCCACTTTGCTATCTAAAGATTTTCTTGCATCGTTTTCTTTAATAATTAATTGACGTTGTTCTTCCAAAAGTGATTTATGTTCTTTTAAGTCTTTTGTTAGATCTTGCACTGTAGACTTATGTTGGGATGACATTGCCTCTATTTGTTCTTTCAGACTTTGAACTCTGCGATAACATTAATATACAATAAAAGACATTTAAAAACAATACTTTTAAAACAACACTCATAACTGTCATTACTCATACAAAACTCTTACTCTGCGATTAAACAATCTCTTTGTTGAGCGATTTGGTTACTGGTAAACTCTCCTGTTTTCAGAGATTCTTTTAATTTTCTTGCTCTGGCTTCCAATTGGACCTCTCGCTGGCGACTCTGAATAAAGACAAAATTTATTAACAGCGTTAATAAAAATTTAGAGTGTGAATAAAAAGTCCTACTTACCTGATCTTCTAGAGTTTTAACGGTGCCTGTTAGACTGGCTATACTAGCTTCGGCTTCGCGCAGTTGTCGATCCATTTTAGCGACCCTTGCGCGTGTTTGTCGAAGTTGTGATTCGGTCGTAGCCAATTTCTCCTTGGTTATTGCGCGTGCAGCCTTCTCCTCTTCCAGTTCTCTGCGAGATTCCTTTAGAAAATAAACAGACTATTATGTGTAAAGCGTGCAATAAAGAATCTTGCAAGTAGAACCTATTACTTGCGACATCATTATACCTATTAATTACTGTTTTAAACTTTAAAGTTACTGTTTTAATAATGCGTTTTATTATTTTCATTCATTTATTATTTATCTAGCATATTATGTAGCAAAGTAGTTTTATACAACCTCAAGTACTTTGGCAACATCAGCTTCAGCATGGATTTCGTTTGCATTACCACGTGCGTCAACATCTTGACGCAGTCGTTCTATTTCACGTACTAAAGAATCGCCAACAGCCAACAGCTGACTTCTTTCTCGACATACTTGTCTGGATATAAATAAATTCAATCATAAGTACTTTATAGCGAATCATCCTACGATTCTTAGATATATTATTTGATATATCTACCTTGAAATCTGCGTAATTCTGCTAACGACTTCAGCTGCTCCTGACTTAAAATCCATCAGAGCTCCACAAAGTTGAAGGCCATCTGTATTGTACTTCTCCAAACGAGCTTCGACTGTTTCTACGTATTCGTCACTCTTTTTTTAATAATGTCATGTAATAAAGAGAAAGAGAAAATAAGTAATTGAAACATATATTCATTTAATTATTGAGCACTATTTTAGTGATTTCAATACTCACAATACCAGGCATCAGTTCTCTAACCCAATCTATGACCTCCTGGCGATCTGTATACGCTTGAATACATAAATCGGCAAAACGCGCAGGTACAGTTGATACTTTTGAATCCAAGTCCGCGAGAGCGACTTCATCTGCAAATATATTTATATTAATAATTCTTAAAGTTTTCTTTTAGCAATAGTCCATTAATAAACTTGTTCTTGATTTTGCATAACTACTAAGGAGTGTTCCCATTTGTAAACTCCAAGAGCGTTACCTATGACATTTGAAGAATTAAGAAGATCCACTGCTCCATCTATGTCAGAAGCCGCAGCTGCATCACGACACAGTTGTGCTACTTCTTCTGAACTCCAGTCGCCAACGTCGTAAATATTCAAGTCCGAAATATGGAAACCTTCCCCACAACCAACTGCACCCTCTTCTGCCATGCTTTTTAAAGAACTGTACAATTCCAATACAGTTTTCTGTAAAAGAAAAGTAACAATGACTTATGGTCAAGCCAACAACTAAAAATATTATGGGAATCTACTTTCTTATTACGAGAAATATGTCATTAAGGATATTCTCGATACTTAAAAAAAGTAAAATGTGCAAGCGATAATTTAGGACAGGACTCTTAAGATTCTCGAGAATCGCGCGTTTGCAGATCGCACTGTACCCTTGATATCCCTTTGGTTATTGGAGAAGAAATCAAAACGTAATAACATCTAAGTCGATATTAATTTGTCAGATAACCTGCTTCAAGTCCAGATCTTTTTTCATACGCTGAAACTCTCTCTGCTTCATCAAGTATGTGGACTTGAGGTCGTCTTCCTCTTTGTGGGGAGGGCGTACGCTCACGACTCTGGTCTTGTCACTGGGCGTAGAGGGCCGGCCAGAGGGTATCTTGGAACGGGAGGCAGGCGTGCTGGGCCGGCTAGAGGACAGCCGTTGGGAACTCGGCGTAGTGGGGCGGCTGCTTGGCGCAGAGGGCTGGCCTTTTTGGGGTGTATTTGGCCGGCTTCTCGTGAATGTTTGCATGAAATTCGAGTTTTTGTCTGAAGCAAATATAAATTTTGAGTAGCTACTACCTACTGCTACGCTGAATTTTGCTGCTGAGAAATTTTGCTCTTACCCTCAACGTCCAGAGATGAACCTTCAATGTTCTCATTCGAATGTGTTTCTGTAATGTAAAATAATTATAAATATATTTTAATGAATAGTAGGTACGTACTTTTTTTTTATAGATACCACTTAGGTGGCAAACAAGCTTGTGGCCTGCCTGATGGTAAGCAGTCACCGCAGCCTATGGACGTTTGCAATACCAGGGGCATCACCCACGCGTTGCCGACCCCGTAAAACCTTTTAACCCCTTTCTTGAAGAACACCATGTTGTACTCTTCAGTGAAAACCTCTCCAGATAAATCATTCCACAACCTCAGTGTGCGTGGCGAAACCACTATTAGGAAAAGGGTTTTTTAGATAGGCACAGTAGGCCAAGAAAGTTTTGCCTAGGTATATCAGGCGTTTAATGCAAAAGGAGGGACACCGACGGACGATCCACCTGAGGGAAAGCAGCCACCGCAGGACATCTGAAACTTAAAGGGAGCAGTTGCAAAGCAGGCCTTAGAGGTATCTGTAGATATGCGTTTTAAGAACCCTATGAGATATTTTTAACAGAGCTTCCCGTGTACCCAAAACGTCGCTAAGTTGGAAGAACAGTCAAACTCGTTGTTTTACGGTATGCTCTGAGGATGATAAACGATGCTTAACTGCGCATGCCCGATACATACCTACTCCAACGAATTACCATGTTTTAATTTTAAGCAGCCGCTAGTCTGTTTACTGATTGCTGGACTCGTGAACCCGAGCGTCAATCCTCCAGCATGCTTACATTTTTTTATACAACGAAACCAAAATGTCGTAGATGTTCTCAACGCCTATATAATAAGTTTTCAATTCAATACCCTATATCCATTCTTCGAAACTACTTGCTTTACCTACTAATAAAATTATGTTAGTATTCAGACCAAAAGTGTCAATGTCGGTTTTTAAAATACTTCTTTCTTCTATTTCGTCGGTCTCGAGCGTGTCCTCAAGAACTAGTAGTGGCTTTTCAAATTCTTCCGATTTTTGGATTGGATCCTGTAGAAAAAATAAATAGATGGCTTACAACTTGGTTTTGTTTTGTTCTATTTATCTACTAACAGATCAGCATTATAGATGAACATAGTAAACCAAATAAGGCTATTTAGGTAGGCACCTATATTAGACAATTTAAAATAACATACCCTGCAGTCAGTCTTCGAGTCATTTTTGTAGAAACTGTTTGATTGCTGCTGAGCAGAAATATTACTCCTTGCCTGCAAAAATTGTGCATCCAGTATGACTGTTAGAGTTACCTACTTCGTACAACGGAGCGTCGGTCGCCTAACTCCTAGTGGATCGGAATTCGATCACTAGTGCCGTCATATTTTCTGAGTTATGTACATTAGTTTAACACTAACCGATGCTCTTACGGTGACGACTGGATGTGTATCCAACATTCAGTCGCCTGAAATTAAGATGGTTTAATAAAATAAGTAAACTAATAAAAAATAATCATTTTGGCGTGGGTTAGGGGGTTTTAGTACAGTAGAGCGACTGCCATATCTAACCTCCGTGATCCTGTTAATAAAGGAACCCGACCAGATTGGATCAAACATGTCATTATCATTATCTTGGAATAATTAGATGTCTAATTAGTAAAAGGGATTATCGTATACCTTAGCAATGAACCGTGTCGGTGACTGCTTTGGTGCGAGCAAACCTCTATTGGTGGCAATTTTGGCTGCGCGCGCCATGGACGCCGCAGTATGCCGCGGCGTCAATTTTGGGCCCAATGCATCTATCAAAAGTCAGACGATGTAAGGCAACAATTATACCAATCCTAGTGAACAACCGAGTATTCTACTACCCAAAGACGCCTGTGCTTTCTGTATGGTTTCTACTTACGTGGTTTCTCTTTTTGAGTTTTTGCTGTGGCCGCCATTGCAGGCGCAATAGCGAAATTAATACTTTTCTGTATCCGTGCTGATGAATATGGTTGGAAAACACAACGTTTGCAATTTTGGTAGTTATTTCAATTTATTATATTGTTTGACCGACATGTCTGAGGTTCTGAATTTAAAATTGAAATGACAAATGTCATTTGCTCATCGCACGGATTATGATTTTTTAAGCAAACTTCAAATCACTTTCATCTCGTTTCATCGAGTTTCTAAACCATTATTTTTTAACCTCAACCTACACGAAGATTGATAGAAAGTGATCATCATAAAGTGTTTGTGATGAACCGGGCAGCTAGTACTGCCCGGCGCACCTTCGTTCGCGCTGTTTCAATTTAATGAAGTCTACCACTACAACTGGAAACGCGACGTCTCTACTCTGGACGGTTTCAAGCCAGCGATTCTCTTGTATCTACCGGGATCAATGCAACATCTCTTCATATGCCTCTTTTACATATCCATGTAACGCAAGAGCTGCCCTGCTTTGAAATTCGCTATAAAGGATGTGTTTTGCGACTTTACCCTCGGGCATCCAGTACACATGACGACACATCCTCAGTTGTCTTCGTATTAGATAGGCTTCCGCCTTTGTTAGCGCGCCGAAGGACTTCAATGTTGCTGATGCGGCCCGACTAATGGATGCCCATAATATTTTAGAGACATCGAAGATGGATCTATAAGCACCAGGTCTGGGAAGAATGCAATAGATTCGGAAGAACAGTCGCTATATAGACAGAGATTTTTGTCTTCAGTTTGTCTAAGTCTTTGAGCTCAAACAGAGAGGCAAAAGCAGGCAGGCCATATCATAAACATACTTATCATCGGAAGGCTTACAATATAGTTACAATATTAATTTGGTATTAACGAGTCTTGCAGTAGATAGGTTAGGTATGGCTCTTTTAAAAAGTTCAGCAACATTAAATGAGGCCTGCCGGAACATAACTGGATGGTGAGGCAGGGCAACCTATAGATTTAATATTTCAAGCCTTCAATTAAGCCTTGGCTAGTTCTTATGCGTAGGTATGCTCTATCTTCGTCAGCATCGTCACTTACCATGACTTACATATTTTAGAAAGTCGCAGATGTCTTCAATGCCCTGACTTTCCCTCTTTCAATGGACGGTAAACTACAAACTGGTTAGGATAGATTTGAGTGTTTGAAGCGGAGGTAACTTTGGTCAAAACTATCCTTTGAAATTGTAGCCGTATGGTGCAGGCAGCTTGATAGATCATGTTCTTCTTCGGATCGGTGTAGATCTGCTATGATTCAGCAAGGAGCATTTATATAAAAAAATATATTTTAAGAATCATTTTGCTTGATCGATTTCGTAGTTTACCAACTTGTGATTGAGAACGCAAAGACTAGAATCTTTACACCATGTTTAGGCACCTAAGGTGAGACGAATGTGATATTAATTTGAACTTATACTTTGTACTTGTTACGGTACTCCGTAATAGTAATATTCTTTGTATTCAGACATTCACACGAAATTGCAACAACGTCATTCTTTAATAATGGAACCGTATTCTGCGTAAGACACGGATCCCTAAAAATTCTAACATAACTTTTCTGTCTTCTTTGCTTCTGGCTATAACTGTTTTTTTTTTGCTTAATGACAGGATTAGACAACCGACGGCGTGCCACAAAATAGCACTGTTCAGTTTTTAAACCAATTTCTTTTTAGAAAATCGCAACTATAAATTTACTTAGTGTAATATTATCTAATTCTTTGTTATACTTTTTATTCTGAAATGTTGAAATATGTCTCATAAAACTGGTATTGATAAACCTGCAGGTAAACCTTTACATTTACTTTATTTATCTAAGCATTCAGTCGACTGTATGTGTAACCATAATTCAATCTGGTGAGGTTCCCCTGAAAACAGGACCACGGAGGTCAGATTGCAATTGCTCTCTGATGTGCCAAATCCTGATCATAGTGGACCCCGGGCCTTCGCGCGCGGGAGCGCAACCAGGATATTGACGTCAACATTTTATCTAAGCACCAGGTAATCTGATTTCTGCGGGGTTAATGGCCTAGTAGGTACATATAAAAAGTACTATTAGTACTAAACGCACTATAGTTAAGATACTATGTAAACTTATTCGGGAAGATGGCGTGACGTTATTTAATGTATGTATGTAGATTCTTACTTGCCGCACGATATAAACTGAATATTGTTCTACATATTATGATAGATATTATTATTGATAATGTTCAAACTTTTCAAGATTGTAGGATAGAATGTAAACTTTATTCCGAAATTAAATGTGATTTCCGTAAAAACCCCGCATAACAGTATTTTAAGAGAACGTGGCGGGGGTTCAAGCTCCATCATGTAAGCTCTGTGTAATTTCAGATCAGCCGAAAGCTCCGGTGAGGTGTCGTATTCCACAGAGGCTGCCGGTGAACCGCCTACGGGCATTGCCCTTAAAGGCAAAACAGATCCCGGATGCAGCACAGGTTTGCTTAACTATTTACTACAACTAAGACTGTCATAGTTAAACATTTTGCAAAACTGAACTGAGTAGCGCAATAGTTGACTATTGCCTATCTCCTAAAGATAGTTTTCGATTCTCGCCGGGGCATAAAATAAAGTGACAGATTTTTATTTCCGTTAAATCTGTGTGTTTGTACCTATACGTGTTTTTGCATAGCTTTCACGACCACAGGATTTTATTTTACTGTGAAGCCATGATTGTGTTGCATTCAAAGTATATATTTCCCTCGAGAGTTAGGTATTTGGAGAATGTTGTTATTGAACAGTGATTTAACCTCGTCCTGCCACAATACATTAATACGGCGGGTCTGCTTCTAATTAAGGTTTAGTAGACGACGCCGGCGATGGATGAAATATCAGCATCAAAAAGTCGACTACTACGCTCCTAAGGCGCTACACGGGCCCCTATGATCATCATTATCCGAGCGGTCAATCCCGGCTTCCGCCAGGGTCCGTGTTTCTGCTCATTTTCCTCCATTTTACCAGGTTTTGGGCATCCTCATTGCAAGCCGCTGGCTCTCGTATCCGACTCCGCGATGTCTATCTATCGCTTCTTGCCAAGCTTGGGCTTCCTGCGACACCTCTTTCCTCATACCGACAGGCCCTTATCATCAGCGTGATCATCTCAGCCGTAGGACGTCCACTGGTGAACCGTTTTCCACACCGATGGACTCTGTGCCTCTTGCATCCATGGGCTCCCCTTCATGATATTGTCCGTCCATATCGGCCCTTATAATGTCAGGCCCTTATAAAGTTCTACGATTGCTGTCCACAGACGCGCCCAAAGTCGGCCAGCCGCAAAGATGAGTCCCCGCAGGCGCGGCAGATATTCTCGTGCCGCGCCGGTTCCGCGCGCCCGGCCGACAGGACGGCCGGCGCGGGCTTAACAAAGGCGGTCACACTGAAAGTGAGTGGCGTAATGTAGTATTCTACAGATGTCGTCGGTAAATGCCGCACATAGACTAGTTCGGCTTCGTAGAACGTGTTTCGGCCGCACGTGTGTTAATCGCTGTAATTGTAAATTACACAGGTGTAGCCTACTTCCATGCCAGTGGCACGACTATCAAGCTTGAGCTGTCCGCCTGGATAGGACATCTACCACTGCTTTATCTATTTTTGCGCGCAACAATGGTTTCAGGCTAAAGCAGTCAGCGTAGTTACACTCATGCGGCGTATCAGTTTAGTCCTCTCAGTTTTTACTATCTATCCGCTTTCCGCTCATTTTTATCTTGAATTTGTATACTTATAGTGTTGGGAAAGATACAACAAACCAGGGAAATTTTAGTAATTAACCGGTTTTGCACCACTCGTTTAGACACCTCTATGTATTGACCCAAAAAGAAGTCCCCATTTAAGAAGACCCTCAGACAAGAAATATCCTGGAAGTAGGGTTTTCTACCCGGGTACCCGGGTTCGGGTATATCCGGGTATTTGAGAGATTTTGTACAAGGGTACAATCTGAGTGCCATACCCGGGTAGAGCTCGTCTAATTTAAAATGACGCGCCCCACTATCGCATTAACGCACACAAGCAAGTTTAAAATATGGACGCAATACATGCAATACAATGCCGGTAAGATTCAAACGTCGGAGCACGCGTCGTTCATTGGCTCCCACACATATGAAGTGTCGTTATTAATATTTGCACTCACACAGCGAAATCAACTAACTAAGTAGTGGGGCGCGTCATCTTAGACTAGACGAGCTCTACACGGGTATTTAAAAAAAATCGTTTATGCTGTAATGTAACACCTTAAAGAGTTTAAATAGCGCATATCTTCTCCGATAAGTCATAAGGCAACTAAGATAAAACATATTATAAGTCACGATAAGTTTATGTGTAGCTTATTTTTTGGTAATTGTTTTCTTTTCTTATAAACCTTTGGGTTTTAAATTGAAATTAAAAAAGAAAAATAGACCACTTTCCATCAGGTGGCATGTTTGCCCGTTTGTTTGCCGTGTAATATTAAAAATTAAAAAATGTTTTAATATCGGTGAAACTAACTTTATAGGAAAGATAATGAAATGCCATTTATGTTTGAATATTATTTCGGCCATGTGGCCACGTAAGATGGTCCAATGTGGACGTCAAATTTTCACACATTTTGCAGAAAATAATAACTCACCGAAAGCTGTTTTTTTTTTATAGAAAATAGGTATTTGACTGCCATCTCACGTGATGTTAAGTGCAGGTACAGTCTACGATGGCACATACCTGTCTATTAAATACCGACTCTCTCTTGTCTTAAAGAGACCTAAGTTGTACCGCTCAGGGAAAACATATGCAGGCAGCGAGTTCCAGTCCACATTCCCCAAAGTGTAGTAGTCTGCAGAAAGCTCTACGGCGGTGATCCATATCCTGTAAATTTTACTGCACCAACGGGGGATTGTGTATCAGTTTCTTGGCGCGCCTCTCAACCGAGTCCAGAGCAGCCAGATAAACCTTGGTAGATCCGCCCAATAGGTGACAACAGTATTCCAAGGGCAAGGGCGAATTTGGGCTTTATATAGTGGCAACCTCTGCTCAGATGAGAAATACCGCTTTGTCCTAGAGAGGATGCCTAGTTTTTTGGCAGCAGTTTTAAAGTAAAATACCTTTTACTTACATTTTCTTCAAAAATGATAATAACCCGGGTAACCGGGTATACACCCAAGTATCAAAAATAATAATACCCGATACCCGGGTATCTAAAAAAGTCGGGTATTCGAAAACCCCACCTGGAAGTACTGGAATTTATTTATTTATTTATTCATACTTTTGTACAACAGTCAAGCTTGAAACTAATGCGTTGCACAAATTAGGTTATAAATTACAGCTATTATATACAATATACTTATTATTTAGGCAAAATTTTCAGTAAACACTATTATTGTATGCATATTCAATAAATTATCGGCAAACAGATCGCAGTCTGGTACCTCACGCAATAATTTGTTAAGTTGGATGCGTGCTCTTACCAACGGAGAGTTAAAATGCGAAACAGTTCGCACAGACTCCACTTCGATCAATCGGTGACTGCGGGGACGCGTGTGTTTCCTGGGAACCGATAGACAGCAAACTCGCTCAACCAGGTTGGAACAATCTGATTCGCCTCGTAACAAACGTACTGCAGTCATAAGTAGATCCAAACTACGTCTTACCTCTAAGGAGTTAAAACTCAGAGTTCCTAATAAAAATTTTGCTGGGTAAAGAAATGGATAATACCTCTTCTTATAAAGAAACCGTAAGAAGGCTTTTTGCACTTTTTCGAGAAGTAGCTTGTAAATCGTCTCATGTGGGCTCCAGACTACGGCAGCGCTTTCAATTTTGCTCCTAACTAGCGAGGTATAAATAAGCTCTATTGCAGAGGGATCAGTAAAATCTCTAGAGTTACGAATTACAAAGCCCAGTCGGCGATAACATGCTTTAGCTAGTTCACAAATATGGGTGTTAAAAGTTAATTTGGGGTCAAATAAAACTCAAAGGTCTTTGACCTTTTTTACGCGGGTGATTGGGTCGGATTGAAGTTTGTAAGTAGCTACAATGGGATGCCGTGCTCGTGAGAATGTCATAGTATTGCACTTAGCTATGTTGAAGGAAAGGCTATTGTCATTGCTCCATTCCAGAAGTGAATCAATGTCGGCTTGGAGTAAAATAATGTCAGAAGCATATTTAATCTTATGTATTAATTTTAGATCATCGGCGTAAAGTAGGCATATAGAGTTTTTAACTGCTAATGGGAGATCATTGATCATTAAGTTAAATAGGAGAGGACCCAGAACAGATCCTTGGCTTACGCCAGATCGTGTGTGGTACGGCATAGATACGTAGCAACCTAACTTCACATATTGCTCTCGATCCCGAAGGTAATCGGAAAACAGACTTCGTAGGGATGGAGTGAAGCCCAGGGAACTAAGCTTTGTGAGAAGTATGTCATCATCAACACGGTCAAATGCTTTTTGAATATCGAAGTAAATTACGTCGGTCTGTAAGTTTTCATCAAGATTTTTTGATACAATATCTACCAGGGATAGAAGATTAGTGTTAACTGAACGCCGGTTCCTGAAGCCATGTTGGCAATCGGAAAGAAAGGGACTGACCTGGGGCAATATTTTGTGGTAGATTATCGATTCGTAGACTTTAGCAGCTGCTGAGAGATTTGCGATAGGACGGTAGTTTTCAACGCTGGTTTTATCTGGAGAGTTGGGTATGGGAGTGACACGGGATAGCTTCCATAATTTTGGGTATTTTCCAGTTTTGATGGATAGGTTATAAATATGTTGCAAGGGATAAGCTAGCGAATTCTATCAAGCCATAAGAATGTATGGTTGTAAGTTATCCGGCCCAATCGAGCTTCTCGGTTTTAATTTATTTAGACCAGAGACAACCTCTTTGATACTCACATCGGAAATGTGTACCCGACTACAAGAAGGGAGATTCTCTTCCTTGAGTTGGGTGGCATTTAGATCTGGTACCCGGGTGGAGAAAACACTAGAATATCCCTTTAATGTAGCTAGTACGGCGACTTACCTTAAATGGATATTACAGTACTTTCAGGATATTTCGGTTCTCCCCCTGGGGAATAGTTAATATAAATGTCCGGATAAAATGTGTCTTTCCTGTAGGTAGGTACCTACTATTAAAGAAATTCGATTATCCTTAGATACTTGTTTCGCTTTGTTCAGAGGTATACCGCAACTATGCCTAAAAAGGACAGTTTAATGAGTACCAGCAATTGTAACCCCGCTATAACAGTGCCGTTAAGTCAGGTGAGATTTCCCCTACGGTTGATACAATTAATTATTATATACTTAATCCATTTTAGCAGGTGAACAATAAGCAGAAAGCCATCGGCAAGAATCATAGAAATGGTCTTCCCGACCAGGTTTGTCTTATTTTAATTTGTTAATATTAGGCTTCTGCGTAACTTGTTGTTAATTCATATGGACAGCTTAGTAAGTTTTCGTCGCCTGTAGATAAATGAATTGTCAATAAAGAATGCGAAACGACGATATCTATACCAGAACCATGGTCACAGAACCGATGGTCGATGCGGTGGGAGAGGTTCTCCGGAGCGGCGTATACCTAGGGCGCAGCATGTAACGGTCTAGCGCCACAATTTAGTGCAGTGACCAGCAGAGTCCAGCAGTGGACTTTCTGCGGCTAATATCCTATTTTACAAATATTTTAAATGCGAAAGTTTGAATGTTTGAAAACGACTGAACGGAACGAATTTGATACATTTTTGGACCGAATTCGTTAAACCGACCTAATGTAGCTAAGTAAGAAAGATAGTAAACAAATAGACAGTCTAATAGCTCTTGAAGAGTTGTTCAACAAATTAGCTGGCCACCTAACCAATTAATCGACCTAAATCTTAAATTGTACGTGTATTTTGTTCTCCTCAGGAAACAATATCGAAACGTGAAATTTTGGAATTGCAAAGAGAAATGTCGGATCTCGCAGAAGATATTGAAGAAGGTAAAAGTCATATTAAATAATATTCTAATACACGATTTCAGACTTCAACAAGCTTTCAAATTATAATTTTCAGTCAACAAGACCAAGACTGGTTTTGTTTGTTAACATACCTATTTTTTTTTGTTGGTCGCACACAATGTCACAGTCACCTAAAAGCCAGTCATATCGGGGAAAAAATTGTTACGAAAGAGCGTTCTAAACCAGTTTTCCTAAAATTGTACTTCTTTTATCTGTTTATTTTATTTACAGATCCCTTTGCACGATCTGAGCGCATAGCCGAGCTCAAGGATTCTTGGCAGAGAAACTTGATCGTGTATGATCAATTGAAGTTTGAACTGCTAGATCGACAGGTCTGACATTGTATTGTTAATAACGTTATAATACAATTTCCGTGGCTATTAAGTTAATTATTCTCGGGGGAACTTATGTATATAGGTACAACCACCACCACCATCACAGCCCATATCAATTCACTGCAGAACTTAGGGCCTTTCCCACGAAAGGGGAGGTTATTGCCATAATCCCCACGCTCGGCAGGCGGCCTGGAAATCGCAGTGTTATAAATATAACAATGGAAAACACTGCTGCATATTTTCCAGTCTATAGTGACTCTAGATCATCGCCGAGGACAGGGCGACATAGCGCTGAATAGTCCACGAAAAAGTGATTCAGCGAGGTCACGACGAGGGGAGATCTTTTGCCTCGTAAACATTAGTCGCCTTGTACGACACCCACGAGGGTTGGTGGTTGGTGGCTAAGAATGTACCATTAATTTTTTGTAATTTGTCTTATGTGGTAAACAAACAGCACTCGTAACAAAATTGCGACTTCCCGTATCAATTACGCTACGAACATTATGTATAGAATTATATAAGAAACATATAAAATGTAATTTCAACGAACACTGTTGCAAATTAATTATTTAAATGCGTCATTTTTTTTTAAATCATTGTCATATTGACATTCCGAAATCTATACTTAATGTCTAATGATTTTAGAGATGGGAGAAGTAGAATGAATGAATCAACCAAAGAGTTTTACATAATATTAAACTCTTTGGAATGCATCGACTCCCACATTGTTTCCACCCATAATCATGCACGATAAAAACTATATTTTATTTATGAAAGGACATGAAAATGGTATACCACCTCTATGGACCGCATAACAATTATTAAAAAGTATTTATTCTGCCTTCTATATAAATTGGTACACAACATGTTTACAACTCTTTTGACTACTTGCATCAATATTGATTAAAAAAGAATAAAAATAATTTATTTGGCCTACGCTGGGCTTATTGAAATGGATCTACAATCTCTGTGAACCGATAGGCAATGAGGAGTTTTCCAGTAGGTATTGATAGTTGGTTTCAAAAAGCATCAAAAGATGGCCATCCTACAATTTTGGTAATCTTTTTTTAATCTGTATGATGGTGGCAGTGATTTCATGCAACCAACTAATACTAAACTTAAAAATAAAATGTTTATTAATATAAACATTACTGTTAAAGGTTGAACGAAATGTAAAAAGAAATATTTATAGAAGTTGGCACTATGTTGCATTATTATTACAACCTCTAAAATGGTTGAAAACTATTGACAAATACAATATTATCCAATACTACGTACCCAGTGTTTATATCCTGTTTGCTAAGAACCTCTTTCAAGCGATTATCAATTACCAAAATTGTCGGGGCGCCATCTAGTGATTGGTTAGGAATGCTTTAGATACCTACTGGAAAACTCCTCATTTCAATGATTTAATCATCCTTCACTTTGAAAATTTGCTTTCTACGACAGTTTGGTATTTTTAAAGAAAACTTTATTGTGTTGTGATTGGTGATTTTATTTGCAATAACGACTTACGGATTTTCTTTTATGGATTTCGAAATATACTTTGTGACTCTATCTGGAACGACAACTTACGGCGTGCTTACGGCTTTGATACACGGAAATTTGACAATTGTGTGTTCGACGTGTGTGTGTGTGTGTTGTTGTGTTTATTTATCTATCTAGAATAAAAAACTTTCCTTTAGCTCGAAATATTAATTAAATTATAAACGAGTTCCATACGAGATAAGCTGCGGGCAGTAGCTTGTTTATAAATACGTTATTTCGGTAGTGTATAAGTCTAATTAAATTGAATTAAATCAGTTCATGTCATTTTCGTTCTTATTTCACTAATCATTCATTTAGTGATTCATGCTAAAGAGGAGTTTAAAACATTGTTATTTTTACCAGACAACTATGACACTTATAATTTGAAAAGTACATGCCCAAAATGTTTTTATTTTTCTTATAACTGTCACGACTTGGCCCAGGTATCACCCATGGACCCAGGATTCAGATGTTTTCGTTGAATTCCGGGATACTCTTTATAGCAACACATTTTTTATCCGTTACAGAATTTAATAGTCGAGTTATACTCGAAATTGCGGGCTACCCAACAGAAAATGTCAGGTTTAGGAGAAGTAATCACGTTGCCTTCTGCTGAAGAGTTGCGTGTAATGAACGTGAACCATATGAGCCCTAGCCAACTGTTGAGGCTGTGCTCTGCGAAATCTACCGAGGAGGATGCTGGCAACACCGGCGCCCCTAAGAATACAGGTAATCGAAGCTAGGCATCGCTTAAATGTAGTTTTATAATATGTATCTACGACTAACATAACAGTCCTCCGCGTTCAGTCCGAGACTCTGCTAACATTCAGCAATCCTCCGGAATCCTGCTACAATTTTTGGGACGTAAAGTAGATGACCATATAAAGCTTGGAATTAATGCAGCTTCCTATTATTGAAAGAATTTTCAAAATCGGAGATTAGCTCATTTAGGGCGGCTTGCACCAAATTCTTAAGCGCATTTCAGCTGATACTTAAACAAAAACTTCATACAGAAAAACGTTACCCGTAATTCTTGAACCTGTTTAAGAATTTGGTGTAGGTAAGCCGGGCTTAATCAAGAAAACAATTTCTTCAGCTCTATTTAAGTATTTGTATGAATTTATTTAATTTCACGTAACACTTACAGCGAACTCCAGTATCACTTTACCCCACACTGTGAGTGTTGACGTCGCCAAAGCGGCAAATATGCCTAACAAACTCGTTGCCATGTGCGAAGAGGTACTGGTTAAGAGGAAGGAAATCATTGATTGGTTCGACACTCTAAAATCTGAGGAAAAGGTGCGTTCTCTCCGCATCTAAATATATTAACAAGTTTTCTGCTCTGAAAACTTCTTAATTGTAAACTGTTCTTTGCAAGTAATTTGGCAATCTTTCATTTCTATTTCAAGGGTATTCAAAAGGGCAAGCTATTACTAAAAATAAAGGAATTCTACGCTGAGAATGAAATGCTGGAAAACGCTCTGCAAAACGTCAAGGGTGATTTTCTACGAGAAACGGGAGAACTGGTTTGTTATTTAAAGTAAGCACAGCATTCCGCATACGTTCTTTTCAATTATTAAGTACCTATGTAATAAATTCGTCTTTTACAAGCCTGCTTGTAACAAATGGGCAGACAATTCATATATAGGGAAGCGGTAAGTGCCGCCACTATTACATTTTAAAATGCACTGTTAAAAATGCAGTGAGGTATCGACCGTGTGATGAAGCCTGCACTCGGTTACCGTATCACTCAAACCTCTAGATTCATACACAATAATGTGCAGTTCGCAAAGTAGTGGTTTCTCAGTTTTCACAAAACTTTCCGTGTAACCAAGATTTGAATATTATTTACAATGTTATATGAAGTGCAACTATATTTCAATCCTAAGATGATAAACCACTTGAAACACACTTCCGTACAGTAGTAGTCTTGACAATTACTTACAGGTAAAATTTCATTTCAACCATGTCCTATTAGTATTATGTTTATGCAATAGAGGCAACTTCTTTTACAATAAATGAAGGAGGAAGGAGTGAACCATGCAGTACCCACGATAAACGTTCACTCCAAGAGCTAATGAAACTATTGTCATCAGGAATTGCTTCGATGAAGCCATGGCGCTCCAGCTGCGGTCTGAACAAATGACTTATGAAATATCGGAGCTTCATTCCACAAACGCAGATCTCCGGAAACAACTCCAAGCCGCCGATCAATTCAAATCGACACATACCAAGCATAAAATCGAGGTTGTATTTGTTTACTTACAGAAATGCTGGTAAATTCGCCTCCCAACGACTGACCAACAACAACGAATCTTTTCTACTCCTCGAAAACACGTCAAACTTTCATCACAATTAAGCGGTCCAGCGCCTATCCTAAAGTACACACTACACTATAAGTAGTACTCAACATCGACTTAATATTGATTTTGCTATATCAATAATTTCCGTAATATTATTCCGATAAACTACCTTGATTTCGATGCACCAATAGCACCTTACCTACCAACCTTGTACCTTCGTACAAACACCTACCTGGAGATATATTGGTGAGGTAACGTATTCACGCGATCTAATGGCCAATTGTCCACCAGGAGCTGGAGAAGGAACTGAAAGACGAGAAGTGCAAACGGATGCTGATGTCGAACCGGCTGAATCGGTCCGAAGTACAGGTGAAGAGGGGCACGGAGCAATGCGCGCAGTTGGAGGCGACGCTCGAGCAGACCCGCTCACAGGCGTACTCTCTCGAGCGCACCGTACGTGAACTCAACCAACAGGTAGGTCTCGCATATACATAACAATTCTTCAACAGTATTGCAATCCCGTGTGGCGTTGAGCCTTCTCCACGTTAGTGGATGGTAATGCCATAATTTCAACCAAGAAGTGGAGGTTTGGCAATAATTCCCAGCTTGGCAGGCGGGATGGAGATCTTGCTATTTAAAATACAAAGAAAACGCTGCTGCCCATTTTCTTGTCTTAGGAGATCCTAGTTGTTTAGCATCTAAGATGTTAGTCGACTTCTACGCCATCCATAAATTGAAGCTAGCGGTTGGTTTAATATTCTACTCTGCCGAGCAGGCAGGGGCCTGTGCTCTCTGGCCGGACCAGCGGACACAAGGCTAATACGTAACGTAGATTTTTTGGAAATCAGGTAGATGATATTATATGATTTTCATTATTACATACTCTACAATGTTGGCAGAGTTACTAACTTCACAGCTGTATTATATTTATATTATAACACACATCTATCGCTGAACATTTGGCGCTACGGCCTGTGGCGTAATTTACCTAGTCACATTACCTAATCTAAAATCTATTCTATTTTTCAGAATCAAAAGTTGCAAAACGACTTTGATTCAGAATTAAACAAATTGACAGAATCTATAAGAGAGAACACAATGCAGTTGGAAGAAATTGCACAAGCTCGTGAAAAATTACAGACGGAGTGCGTATCAAACACCACCACGTACACCATGTACGTTTGAAATTGTAATAGGTATTTATAATGCATATAATAATTAATTATCATACTTCAGGAAAGAAGATCTGGAGAAGCGGCTGCGCGAGTTATCGGAGCATTATAATGAATCAATGAATACTATGAGGCTTGAAATGAAAGCAAATGTCGCTAAGTTGATCGAAACTGAAGAGAAACGTGAAGAAGAAAGCGAGGAAAGAAAGAAATTGGAAAATAAACTAGAATGTATATGCGCACAACTTTTAGAGGCAGAATTACGATATAAGGAAATAATAAAGCAAACGCAAGAAAAAGATTCTCAAATAGGTATAATACAAAAATATCTACCTTTTGATGTTAACTATTTAATTCTACTCACTTTTGTGGTTTCTATAATTTATAGCAAGAGGTGCTTTAGTTCAGTCTGACCTTGATACTGCCAAGCGTGAGTTGGCTACTGCTCACAGAGCTATTGAGGAATACAGGAATAAGTTAATGAAACAAACGGACACCATTAAAGAAATTGAGGTACCTCATCTTTAACAAACGATTAATACAATTATTATACGTAACTCTGTGAGGAAATTAATATAATTACATAATTTTAGCGTGACTTTGAGGAAACGGTAAAGTTGGACACTAAATTGAAACAAGAACTGCATATGAAAGAAGACTACATATCAGAACTTGAAAAGAAACAGTCGTTACTAGAACAACAACTTCAAGACAGGTTTGCAAATACTAATTTCCTTTGTGTACTTACCTAAGTCGTATTCCTTAACTTAATTAGGTTCAATTAAAGCTCGTTATGTTTAAATAAATAATTTTGTTTCAGTGAAAGCAAGATGTCTACTTATCAAGAACAATTGGCAGATCTCAAAGAGCACATCACTCAATTACAACAAGATTTTGGAGACTTTGAAAACATAAGTGAACTTCGTGACATGGTCAGCTGGAAGGAATACGAAAATAAAGTAATTAATATTTTCAACATAAATAATAATTTCTAATTGATGTTATTGCAGATCAATCAACAACGTGCAAAGTTGTTAGAGGCGACAAGACAAAATGGGGAGTTAGCGGAAGCACTGCAGAAAAAAGATATCGAATTAGAACGAAACATGGAAAACCTAACAGACCAAGAACACGCTATAGAACAGAAAAATGGTATTATAAAGATGCTATCTGACAAAGACGAAGAACAATCTAATATAATCAAATTACTAAGAAACAATTTGGAACTAAGAGCCCAAGCTGATAATGAGGTACCTTCCTAACTTTAAATAACTTATTTTATCTATCGAGCTTCTCAGCCGTAGTATTACGTATGTATTTAATTGTGTCGATCTGTAGATATACACGAAGGTGTATATCTGTAGGTGTATATTTGGTGTTTGTGTCAAGCAATTATGAAGTCTATATCACTTCATATTAGAGCACAAAATAACGCTTTCAGATAATTTTACCCTTACCGCACTACACTACACTCGTACTTAATGTATTGACATTAGCAATATTCTTGGGTAATTTAAAATTTTATATATCAATGAATAATAATGTAATTAACTTATATTGACCAACTTTATCAATTTGGATACTGATATGTAATCATTGAATTGTATGAATCCTATAGTGATAGATAGGTATTTGAAATCTTGTTATTTTGTATTTATTTTTTATACCACTAAGATGGCAAACAAGCTTACGGCCTGCCTGATGGTAAGCAGTCACCGCAGCCTACGGACGTTTGCAATGCCAGGGGCATCACCCACGCGTTGCCGCCCCCGTAAAAAACCTTTTAACCCTTTTCTTGAAGAACTCCCAAGTAGTTCATTCCACAACATTAGAGTGCGTGGGAGAAAGTTCCTTTGGAACAGCACAGTTCGCGACCAATTTGGCTCCAAGGTGTGAGGATGAACTCCCTGTCGGTGGCGAGCGGTGCGATGATAGAATGTAGCTGTAGGCATAATGTCAAACAGTTCTTCAGAACAAACACCGTTGTACAAGCGGTAGAACACACAAAACGAGTCGAAATCCCTCCGCTGGCTCAGCGGCTCAATACCACTTGTGAGCATGGTATCATCGACAATTCTCACAGCGCGCTTTTGGATCGAGTCACAAGGACCAAGCTGATATGCCGGTGCTTCCGCCCATAGATGAGAGCAATGTAAAGAGACTTGAGCCTTGTAAAGGAGAAGTCGTTGCCCCAGCGTGAAGAATTGCTTTGATCTGTTAAGCACACCCAGCGAGCTTGACCTTTTCTTCCAGATGACTGCGAAACTGAACATCACCGGCGATGTCGACACCTAGAATATGTATGCTCTTAGAGATGGCAAACGGTGCATCCTGGAACTAAGGAGCTACAACGAATGGAGTTTTCTTGGCGGTGAACGCGCATACTTGTGTCTTAGTGGGGTTGAATTGGACTAGACTTAGTCGTCCCCAATCGGAGATTCTAGATACAGTACTCTCGATTTTAAACATAAGTACCTCGCGACTTTCCACCACAATGGCACGACCCGTATAAAAGGCGTTTCCAGTACTGTCATCCGCATAGCAATGAATGCCATCAATGTACAGCATATCATTGATATGAAGGAGGAACAAAGTTGGAGACAGCACCGAGCCTTGCGAGACACCAGCGTTAATGTCCAAGCTATTGGAGCAACAGCCGTCAACTACGGCTTTGATGCATCTGCTGGACAAAACGCTAGTTACCCAATTGCAAACTTACTCGGGAAGCCCGCATGATGGTAACTTCGAAAGAAGACCCCTATGCCAGACCCGGTCGAACGCCTTCGCCATATCGAGGCCAACAGCCAGTGCCTCACCTTGACTCTCAACAGCAAAAGCCCAACGGTGTGCTAGATACACTAGAAGATCACCCGTCGAGCGACAATGTCGGAAACCATATTGAAGGTCGCTCAAGAGATCGTGTTCTTCTAGATAACTAAGGAGCTGTGCGTTTATTACTCGCTCCATTACCTTAGAGAGAAGGGAGGTTATAGCGATAGGCCTGTAATTCGATGGGTCTGATCTGTCGCCCTTTTAGGGCACAGGATGCATGTGGGCAGTCTTCCATGAAGATGGGACTATTCCAGTGGAATATGAAAGTGCAAAGAGGCGCGTTTAAGCACCACCGCCGGAATACCATCAGGCCCACTCGAACTAAGTACTAATGTGAACATGTAAATTTCTAGTTTATGAAATAAATAAATAAATCAAACTAGTGCGGTTAAGGTACGATAAGGTCACCCAAAAAGATTTTGCCACCCTAAGCGTGATCTATCGCATGTATGAATCTTCCCGGTGACGCTAATGGCCGCGTTCTATTGTTGCACCGCTTACCACCAATGAATTCATTCTCACCAACAAACCAGTCGGGTATACTTGGGTTTTAGATAGGCGATATGGGGTAGGAGGCAAAATAGGCTTGCCCTCTGCCCCCTATTACTGTCTAAATGGCTGATAAAGGCATAAGATAAATGTATACATTTGTGGAAAAAATGTGGAATAAAATATATTTTAAGTCAGTTCAGATTCCTTTAGTACCATTACTTCAATTAAAATTTCACTCTGTTTTCAGCTATCAGAACAAATCAATGAAAAGACAGCCGAGGTTGATGCTCTTACTGCCAACATAAATACCAGAAAGCTACAAATAAGCCAAATGGAAAAAATAATACTCACATTAGAAGACCAATTAAGGAATATCAATGTGCAAAGAAGAAAGGATCAAGATAAAATTACCCTATTAGAACAAACTATTTCTGAATATGAAGCTTACCACATGGAAACTAAGCGCAGTATTGAAGCACCTGCGGAAAATTTGGATAATTTAATAAAAATGCTAGAAGACGAATTGGGGCCCGCACAGCCAATGAATGAAGAGCAAAGAACTTTTAAACAGCCAGAATACCGAAAACGAGATAAACATTACGATTATGAGGGTGTTGACAATACCTACCAATCAGAGAACGATAAAATTCCGACCAAGATAGTGATGGGTAATTTTGTTAAAAAAACCTACTTATCCACTAATGAAGATCAATACAAAGGCGATAGTCTCGACCGCAAAAAGGCAATAACAAATATGGAGTCGCCTAAGTGGTATTCGACGCAGGATCCCGCTGTAAATTACACCAACGCTTCCCAGACTCCTATGCCTACTAAAGATTACGCTTTTAGAGGCATATCTCCACATTCAGATCATCAAGAACGCCAAATTTCTAGGAACATACAACTTCTTATGTCTAACCAAATGAGAGACGAAAAAAAGTGTAAAATGTTTAAATTAGCTGGACATCGAATTTAGTAAGCGTACATTGAGTGATGCTAGTGTTCTTCAGTGATAAAGTCAATAGTAACGGCAGTTTAAGGTTTATGTCTAAGAATTTTTTTTAACTACTTTTGTATTAATTAATATTGTTTCCTACATAGTTAAATAAAACTAAATTTTACGTCAATTGAAACTAAAAAAAAGTAGTTCACATTTAATTTTCTTGAGTGGTATTCAAAGTACGTATGGGTATCATGCGTATTTATATATATATTTTTTCTTTCATTGTTTCATGGCAATCTGTTACATCAACAATAGGCCACTTCTCTAGCTATTCGATTGTTTTCCTCTTATTTCAGTCAGAGAATCCAATGACCTCTCCTCCTCCTCCTCCTCCTTAGTGTCTTTGTTCATTCAGAATCTCTCCGATAGAGAGGGTATACTGTGTCTTTTCAGGCGCTGATGGTGGACACTTCCCATGCCCTTCAAATTATATGCTAACTCGTTGACATGGCTTGATAATCTGCCTTGGTATTTTTTACAATATGTGGCTATTTCCTGTTTCACCGTTTTTATCCCTAGATCCATATGAATGTACTTGTTGCTGATGAAGTACGGTATGTCGAGCATAGACCTTAATGTTTTACTTTGAAACCTTTCCAGCATTTCAATATTGCTGGTACTGGATGTCCCCCACAGCTGTATCCCGTACGTCCATATGGGCTTCAGGATTGATTTATATACAGCTTGCTTGCTTTCCTTAGACAGGTATGATTTTCTTCCAATAAGCCAGTCCATATTTCTGACCCTTAGTCCTAGTTGTTTGCGTTTGTTCCATATGTGCTTCCTCCAAGTAAGCCTTCTGTCCAGAGGCATTCCCAGGTACTTAGCATCATCTGCTTGTAATATGTCCAAGTTATTCAATTTGACAGGTTTGTCTTCTAAGGGAGAATGTCACCTGTACCGACTTGTTCTGGTTGGCTTTTATGCGCCACTTGGATTGGATAGATGAGCTTGCAGGTTTTCTGAGGCAACTATTGGATCATCATGCACTGAGAGAACCGCTGTGTCGTCCGCATACGTGGCAGTTGTGACGAGGTCACTAACTGGTAGATCAGCTGTATAGATCAGATATAAGATCGGGCCCAAGATGCTCCCCTGAGGAACTCCGGATAATATCTCAGACTGTTGTGATATTTCAGTATTGTGTTTCACCTCGAAACTTCTCCCGCTTAAATAAGACTTCAGAATGTGGAAGAAAGAGTGCGGTAACATCCTCTTTATTTTACAGAGTAGTCCCTCATGCCAAACTTTGTCAAAGGCTTGACTGATATCAAGGAACACTGTATTTTATGAATTTAAATGGTCATTCTGCGTATTGGACCACTTTACTGCCTAGGTAGGCACACGGTCAGATGGTTCACCTGATGGAAAGGGGCTACTAGGACATCTGGAATCACCGGATGCAGCGCCGTCCTTTCAGGTTACCTACCTGAATCGCATAGGTAAAAAGGCATGCTATGCCCGTCCTTTAGTTGGATATGCCCGGTATCTAAATGTGGATGAAATCTCGGAGGGTGCGATGGCGGTAAAGTGACAGCCAACTAAACAGTTGCTCGGAGCATTCCCCGTAGATCTTTATAATGTTTAGTCGTAGAGAGTCAGGCGGTAAAGAACACACACGAGCCAACGTCCGCCTTTGAGCAGGGGATCTTATCGGCAATTCGAATAGCCCGGCGTTGAATTTAATCAAGTGGAAGGAACTGCATTGAGGTGCACCAATCCATAGACGGTAGTAGGTAGCACATATTGAAGTGCAACTTTTGCCATTAGAAATTCGCGTCAGGAGAAACCCCTTTTTTGTACAACACTGTGACAAAAGACCAGACAACCCACCTGCGTCGTATTCTATTCTCTTTACCACCTGTTGGTTACTAGTAACTGTCAACCATAACATTACATCTACGATTCATATATTTAGGTTGCAGGCAACAAAAATGCGAACCGCAGGTGCGTTGACACTGAGGATTAAGATGAAATGCCTCTAGCCTGTAATTGCGCTGGCTACCTTATCTTTCCAACCGGAACGCAACAATGCAAGCATTGTTGCTTGGCGGTAGAAATAGATAAGGCAGTGGTACTCACCCTAATAAATGATTTCGTTTCGTTTTAAGACGAAATAAAACAGAATTGTACGTGAATGCCATTTATGACATTTAACTTTACAAAGTAATGAGAAATAAAACGCTTCACACATGGAAGATAGGTCTATCGAAAGCTAAAAATGTCCTGCACCTGAAAAGATAAAAAGGAATTAATGTCTGTGATTCTTGATGCTGAAATATAGGTATTTATTTATTTATTTATCTATCTCTATGGTCTGCTTTTGATTTTATTTGCATGCTTATGTCAAAGCCCATAGTGCAAAAAGGCATGCAGTTATAATAACAATCATGCCGAAAACTAACATGTGTAACTGGAGCTTTAAGTTAACAAAACCAGACACATAATAAGATCTGAGTGCTAAGTACATAAAAAAACTAATGTCTGGTATCGATGAGTCTTACCAATCCGTAATGCGACTTGACAAAATTTCTGCACATGTCGATAAAGCCGTAGAGAAGGCGTAGATGAGCTCGAGGTAAATGTACGGATTCGCGTCGCTCACACACGCTGAGTGGGCGCAGCGCAGTTCGCGCTTGAGCATGGCGCGGCGCTCGAGCTACACGCGCACGGGGCTCTCGCGCTCGAGCTGTAGACTCTGGAGCTCCGTGTGTCGCTTACGCCCGCGGAGTGTGCGCGGTAGAGCTCGCGCTCGAGCATGGCGCGGCGACGTTCGAGCTGCGTCCTTACGCGGCCTTCGCGCTCGAGCTGCAGGCTCTGCGCCAGAACAGCGCTCTCGAGCCGAAGCACGCGCGCGCGCTCCGCCCGCAACGCCGTCCACGTGTCCGCCGCGTGGGCGCACACCGACGACAGCGACTGGGTCATCTTCGCGTGTAACAAATATAAACTCAAAGCGTAATTGACGTTTTTCTAACAATATATCCAATACATCAACAGTGCATGATGCAAATAAAAATACAACAGAAAACGCTGCTGCCCACTTTCTGGATCATAACATACCTTCGACGACTCCCGAAATGGGAGAGCAATAAATTACATACTATTTATTTAATTCACCCAGATTTTAAAATTTCGTTTTATTTTGTAACTAGCGACTCGCCCATGCTTTGCACGGGTAGTAAGTATCCTTAACAAATTAAACACCTAAACCTTCCTCATGAACCACTCAGTCTATTGGAGAGAACCGCATGAAAATCCGTTCAGAAGTTTCTGAGTTTATCGCGAACAGACAGACGCGACGTGAGACTTTGTTCTATAACATGTAGTGATTACATAGCCCTATTCTGAAATACATCTGAACATACCTCGGCATGGCTGATGATTTCAGTGAGCGGTGGCTCGGAGCGACCGTCGAGGAGCGCGGCGAGGTCTCGACGCGCTCTTGTGACCTTCGTGAAGAGGTCTGCGGCGCGCTCATGCCGCTCCAGCATGAGGGCCCTGGACGCCGCCGCCGTCACCAGGGCGGCCCGCTCTCGCGTCAGTGTGTCCACTTGCATTTGCAACTCTAATAGCTGGAAGACCCAACCTCTTGGAGTCAACTGGGACTTGGGATCGCGGACTCAGAGGACCAATTTCGGGTTCTTTTGTGAGTGACTCGACTTAAGGTGGTTCGACAACCATGCAATGTTTTATTTTTACATTCTGTCATTCGTGTGTGTTTAGTAACTGTATTGTGGTTTTTATACTCTAGAGCTATGACCTATTATTATTATTTAGCAAGGTAACGTTATTTAGTGATTATTTCTTATTGCTTTTTTATATTTTTAATTTGATACATGTACTAACGATCAATTGCATAAACATAAATTTAAAAGAATCAAAATAAAAGTTTACATATAATTTGTATGAAAAATGTACCACTTTAAGGCTCTACCCAGCCCGCAGGCTCAGCCCCGAAGGCAGACACAAAATATAGTTGCACAATCGCAAACGTAGTTTTAAGCTATTGTGTTCAAGAGTCCTGAACTTGAATTTTCTCCAATATATACAGTAGTATAGCTTTTTTATAGCATTAATGAATGAGTCCTACCTCAGTTTGCATGTCTTGAAATGGAATTTCTTTGGAGTAAACGTCAAAGTTGCGTAAACGTTTCACCTCCAGCCGAAGAGAAGCCAATTGGTTTTCATACTCGGTCATGGTTTGCTCCCTGGAATAAATATTTGAGAGAAACCTTACCAAGAATTGACAATCAAGTTGAGTTACGTTAAGTACTTTAGAGAAAATTTAAGTAGAAACCAGGTAAAAACCAACATCAGCTTTTCATTTTCTTTCTGTTCTGAAACGATCTGTTTTAGTTTCCTAATTTTTTGCTCCCTCTCCAACAGCTCTGCGGCCATTTTATCTTGTAAATTATCGACTCCGTCTTGCTGAAATTGTAAAATGGATACATCTTTGTGCTAAATTAAAAAACTACTACAGTAAAACCTTTAAATAAGCTATTGAAAGAAACTAACTGCAATTCTAGAAAGGGAATTCAAAAAGTTATCCTTATCAGCACGACTTAGACGCAATTCCTCTTCTGCTCGAGACAGAGCCAGTCTTGTGACCTGAAGCTCTTTCCAAATCTCAGTCTCTCTATCTGAAGGTTCCGTCTCTGTTCAGAAGAAAATATAATTAAATGATAATAATTACCTACATCTATTTTACTTGCATTTTGCGTAGGTTGGGATACAAATATTTTACCTTTCGACGGTACGTAGTCCAAACAGCGCCCACGCTCCATATCAATTAGACGGCCAGAACGCTCTCTCATATTATACAAAGATTCTTCCATTTCCCTTAGTCGAGTTTCTAATTCTACTATCCTTGCTTCGGCCGCCTCCTTCTTCTTTTCCTATAAAAAAGTATTTCTTATTAATATCGTTATTTAACATTAAAGCTTATTGCTATCATCATCACAACCCATATTAGTCCACTGCGGGACTTAGGGCCTCTACTACGAAAGGGGATGCTATTGCCATAATCTCTACGCTTGGCAGGCGAGATGGAGATCGCAGTTTTATAAACATAACAATGGAAAATGCTGCTGCCCATTTTCCAGCCTACGGAGACTCTATATATTTTGTCGCGAAAACATTAATCGCCATATACGACACCCGTGTAAAGGGAATGGCGCTATTCTACTCAGCCGGACACCACATATATTGCTAAATTTTAGCCTATTTGAATTTAACAAAATATATTACCTACGTGTAACTACAATAAATCAGTTCGAAATAAATAAACGTACTGACTCGTTTAGCGCCCTTGATTTGTGGAGATATAATGTAAATCTAGTAATATTGGTAGTAATCTAGTTCTAGTACCACTTAAGTATATCACTTCATCTGTTGTAACCTCTGCAAGCTTAGCCAATATTTGCATTTATAAATGCTACTCTATGCAGAATCTTGACTTATTCTTCTTTGAAGAAGAGTCAATGTATAACGATATGGTAGGTACCTGTTCTGTTAACTTCGCCTGCAGTGTCTCTGTCATAGCCCGCTGTTCCGCCTCGCGGCTTTCTACGAACTTTTCTGCGTTTTCAACTTGCTCGCGTAGTTCTTTAACTCTGCGCGTAAAGAGTGCAATAGGTTGGACAGTGATTTGGTATTAGACCACTCAATTGCTGGTTAGAGGAAGGCAGGCTTCGTTCAATACGAAAATTAATAAATAATTTTCAGAAATTAGTTACGGCTACAGCTGCTCATTATACCTTATTATTTCAGTGATGTTTGGAAATGGATGTCTGAAAATCCTTTATTAAGAAATCAAAGTTTTAGAGTTCTAATTCAATATGTGTATGTACCTTAGCTCAAGTGAATCACGTAGATGCGATAAAACCTCAACTGTAATTTCTCCAGTCTTCGACGCTTCAATCAACTTTTTGGATCGAATGTCAAAACTGGACTCTTCACGATGCCGATACTGAAATTTAAGTACCTTTTACTCCGAAGTCCGACTGTATAATAGCATCCAGTAAATTCAGAATATTAAAAAATGAATTACTTTTTTATAATCGCGGGGAGTCAAGAAAAAAAGTCTCGAGTGACAAGGAAGAACAGTGAAAAGGCTCCATTCATCCAGCAATTCGTCCTAAATATTTTGCCATTTTACTACTGTATCCCCACTACAGAACCCACAGTAGCAGAGTTGGTCATGTGCTAACTCACCGGTTGATGAGAATTGTTGAGCTGCTTGACGAGCTGTTCCAATTCCTTTTGCTTCCGCCGGGCCGCCTCTAGGTCTGCCTTGTTATCCTTGAGCTGTCGCTCGAGGGTCGCGATGCGCGCGCGCGCCACCCGCAGCGAGCCCTCGGCGGAGGACGCCGCCTCCTTCAGAGCCTTGCGGGCAGCTCGCTCCTTGTTCAACTCTTCGTAGACCGTCTGCGGTAGAAGACAATCAGTACTAAACTAAGCCGGATTATCCTAGCGTTCGAACAGGTGTACTACAACTAGTAACTGACGCTCCGATTTGGCTGGAGCCACTGGAGTGGATTCAAATCCTTACGATGCACAAAACAAAGTGGCTTTATATTAATTCGGATACGCTAACGAGTCGACCTTGGTCGGACATCCGACCACGTCCACCACACCCAAAAGCATTTTTTTTATACCGAATAAGAATTAGTATCGACTGCAACGGACGCGACGGTTAGTTGGCGTCTGCCAAATCGGAGAGTCTGTTGCTAATATAAACGAAATATACACGATCAGCGGCAAAACTAGTCTAGTATATAGCGTTTGCAGTTAGTTTGTATCATCAGCGGTAGAGGAAAAAGAGAGCGTACGCCCGACCAAGGGTTTACGCAAAGTTGCTATTGACATTGGGAGGGCCTGTTAATTTCACATGTTTCAGGTAAATGATCCAACAGAGAGAACTCTGATAAACCAAACTCAGGTACTTACTTAATTGCAATTGACAAATTGAATGTCAAAGTTGAACATAGTTTTAAATAAGTTATTGTTAACCTCTGAATGACTTCCGATATCGATCGATTTTCCCGTTTCCTTGATATCGTTTTCGTCTCTCTTTACATACTCTTCTAGTTTGTGTTGGTATATCAAATTTTCCTTCTGCAAACGTTCTGCTTTTTTCATCAAACCATCTCGGTCTAGCCAAGGTATCCTTTAGGAAAAACATTCCATAGATTAATATTTTAAAGTATTACTTACCAGAAATATATAAGAACCTATAGATTCCCTGCGAATTACTTAGCCAATTCCAAAGAGTAAGTTATTTTAGCCTTCAGATTTTCAGCTGTCCCAGCCACTAGGTTGTGCAATTTTTCGGTTTCATGGTCAAATTCTGTATTTTTCGCCTTCCATTCTAAATTCTGTAACAAAAATATAACAGATATTCGAGAAATAATAATATACCGTCATGAGGTGCCAATCAGCTTCCAAAACCGTTCAATCGCCGTAAGGTCCTCAGTCGAAGACTGGTCAATCTCTCCTCGCCAACGGTATAAGGTAGGAGGCACATAGAGTATTCTACAAATCATTATGTTAATGTCCATAAATTCTGTTTTCACACATCTACATATTGCAATAACAATATTGCTACGCACAGTTAGATAGGCCGGGCGCTCGGAGCGCGCCTTGCTGCGCCAAAGGTTCAGCAGGTCGATGCGACTCGCCATGATCTCCGCGCCGACCGCCAGCACCTCCTCCGGAATCGGGTTCAGCTGAGACAGCAGCTGCTGCAGCACTTGGGGACCTGGTGTGGCGAATTTATTCAGAAGTCAATGTGAGACGTAACGTCGAATTCGATATAACGAATCAAACGGCTTGTGCAAATCATTTGTACACCACCTTTCAAGATCACTATGCTTTTAAATAAATTAATTAAAAAATATTTGATTTAAGCGTTACGACGCAGCGTGGACGCGACGTAACGTGATTCGCAGTGGTGAACTTTCGACGACGCGTGCTTCGATGTAACGAATTCGACGTCAAGTGTTATTGATAAATAGTTAATAATTAAATAGTATTAAATAATTTAGTCTAATATTTGTGTATGCCTCTGGTGTCGGGTTGAGTACAATCCACCCCTTCCACTGACAGATGTCGTATATATCCATCGCCATAAGAGCGACAGCGTCAACCAAGCATTTTTATATTATTGGCAAAACTCTGAGGCAAAATTGAGAACCGGTATGTTTTGTAAGCAAATGACAACTATAATAGGAGCGCCGTAAATTATTATGCTATTTTTTATCGCGCAAATAAGCTCGAGTCCCAGTACGTTGTAGAGATTTCCCAAACTCTAATCATTATAATCTGGACGCCTTCAAGGCGTGTGAATAGGCCGTTCCCAGACAGGCATGTTCCATCTTCGGCCACATCGTCACTTACCACCCTGTAAAATGCCTGGCTAGTTCTTATAAGAGAAATCGTAATCCACAAACGTCTAGAATACACACCAAACACCCCGCAGATCTCCGAGTTCACCGGCATGGCGAGGTCGTCGCGTACCAGCAGCAGCAGGTCGTGCGCAGGCCAGCCGCTCAGCGACAGCACCCGGACCTCGCCCAGGGCGCCGTCGGCAGGCGCCCCCGCACGCACCTCCATCTCCTTCAATGCGGCGTATTGCTCCAGCAAGGTGTTCTGGTAGACCGAGAGACCGATATAAAAGTTAGTATGTTGCAAAGAATCACTTTCGTCTGTGCTTCACTGAAGGGCGCACTGAAAACCAACGACATAGCACTAGCCATGGCTAATACTGAGTATGACCCCTTTGCACGTTTTCCCATGGCACGGGTAGCGATATATTATGGATTCTTATAATGTCACTGTTTCCTTTTTTAAACCTTTGAATCTATCCTATCGTGTCATGAGTTTATGTGTAAGGAAGTGGTTCCGTTGCGGGCGCCGGCGTACAAAAAGATCGCAATTGGGAACCGGCGGTAGGCACTGCTGCCTTTCTCAAGACACACCTAATCGAATTTATATCTATTTGACTGTAAGGGCCCCGTAGATAATCCCAAGTCATCGACTACAAGAAAAGTTCCACTATGTAGCTGGTTATTATCGACGACCTGAGTGGTTCAGTGGTCTGCCACGCAAGAGGTCCAAGTATCGATTCCCGGCCGGGCAGAAATTGAAATAATGAATTTTAATTTCTGTTACAGGTCTGGGTATTCTATGTATAATAAGTATGTATTTAAAAGTATATAAGCAGATTATTAGTTATCTAGTACCCATAACATTTTTTTTCTTACTTTGGGGCTAGATGGCGCTGTGTCAATTTGTCCACGATTATTTAATTATCGGTCTAAAAATTAATCCATACAAGATAAAAATTAATTGATACAAAATTTTATCTACTGCTTTGATCTCCGCACAACAACGCATTATCAAAGAAGTAAGAAAAATGGCCAACGGACTACAGCCGTTGAAGTTAAATGTCCAAAATGGCGCAGGAATGAAATGCGTTAATTCAGAGATGGAAGTAGAAATTTGTAATGCGAATCGAACGACTTGGAGAGGTTGCCGGAAAAGAAGCAAATTGCCATATTACGAAATGCAAGAGGGGACTACGGTCTGACTATACGGTCCTGTATATGACTCATTCAATGTTGACAGATTCGAAAAAAACGTTACAGTACATTTTGAAAAAATGTAATTCATGTATGAGTAAGAACACAACTATTGAAAGATAAAAAATATTTTTTTTACCACTAATGAGGCAAACAATCTTGCGGCGTGCCCACCGTACTGACCGACACGCTACAACTTGTACTGATATAAAAAAGCGATGCACCTGTAGGTAATTAGGTAGGTAATTTTTGCCATGTAACAATTTTATTTGAGTTTTTAAATCAGTTAAAGAAACTTTGTACTTAAAAGTAACTAACCGGAAGAATAAAGAGACTTTTGTTCTCTACACCTAATAAAATGGAGAATACACACTTGTTGAGCTATGAGATTCTTCCGCAGTTTCATAAACTCTCTTTTCTTGGACGACAAATTCCTAAGCGTCTTTATCAATAAACACTGTGGTAACTGAACATCTTTATCTGAAATCAAAAGATTAAGAAATCTAAAAACCACGACAACAATTAACTGATAAATAAAAGCTGAGTGTAAGTAGGAAACTTGAAAGCAAGCTACTGGCTGTTGAGATTCATTTTCTTAGAATATTTATAGAACTATGTATATAAATAGGACTATGTAGCTTTGCCCCGACTTCGTCTAAATTTGGTTGTTAGGTTCGAGGTCCGTTCCCACGGGAATTATAATTTCGGGATATGTGCTTTTCTAGGCTACAACTATAAGCTATATTATTGCCAAATTTCAGCTGTGTGAAGCTGTAACAAACATCCATCCAAACTCCATCAACCATCCTTATAAATCCTTATATTCGTAGAATAAGATTATAGCAGGAATAGGATAGGATGGGGGCTCATTAGAATGACGAATTATAAAATCTAATAATATTATAAATACGAAAGTTTGTGTACGTATGATGATGATTGTTACCTCTTAACGCCTAAACGATTAACGGATTTGGATGAAATTTGGTAACACCCCAGATATGTACATAAAAGTTATATATTTTCAAGTCACGTTGGTGTATTGTAGAAAGTTCCCTCATTTATGTGTAATTAGGTACAGATGAAATAAAAACATAAAACCAATTTCCCATCGATATAAAGAAACACTGCGTTTCAATTCAACGTGGGTACACTAATTAGTGATGCGTTTCGACCCATGATATGAATTTGTTATATTATATGGTATTATAGTCTATTTTTAATTGTTATTTAAAAGTAAAACTATCGTAATTAATAATAAATAATATTGCCAAATAAAATTATAGTCGTTTCAGAACGAATGTACGAAATTCCTGAACGATGTTTAATCTTTGAGTATATTCAGTACTACTTAACTAAAAGTTTGGTTTCTAAATATTTAACGTATCTTATAATGATTTAAAATAGTTTTAAGAACTATTTCGATGAATTTGGTTATTATCTTTGCACAATATTTCATAGTTAATTAGAATTATTATAACGTGCTGTCATTGGTTGAAATGTAACGGCTTCTAACTTCCGTTTGAATGTTGGTTATATAAACCCAGTCGAGAGACTGCGAGGGGCTTTTTGCTCCAGACCCGGCACAGAGTTAAGTACAAACTTGCATTGTTTTATTGCTTTATATTTTGTATTAGTTTTATTTATCTATATAATCGGTTATTGATTGAATCATACGTAATACTATTGTCCCATTTTTAGGGATAAATATGTATTTTGCTATGTTTTATTATGTTCAGAATATATTGTTATATTTCCCATGTAACTTTGTTTGCTATGATTGCCTATCCTATAATATAATAACTTATCTAATTTGATCTAATATGTGTGTTTAAATATGCTATTCCTTTCCTGAATAAATAGCTATTTATATTTAACTAATGTGCCCTATTTTTATTTCATTAAGCTTTCCACCCTTAGTTTTCGATAAAATACTAGACCACCATCATTAATATCTTCTAAATACTTAAATTCACACCCGAGATCTGTACACTCTATACACCCTATCTAACAAATTCACATCTGTTCATTTTACATTGGAAAATTTGTTGGTTCAAACAATAGGATAAATGAAGTTTATCTTGACTATAAGAACGTGACAAATTACCTCTTGCATTACCCTGCTCCATGCGGGTAGGTGATGAAAAGTTTAGTTCCTCAACATTTCCCGACTCTGATATTGTGCCTTGAGCGTACTCAGGTGACTCTAGTGTACACTGCCTCGGAACTTGCTGTAAAAAGATTATCGTAGGTAAGGATCTACCCATAGGTAAGTATTTTATGAAAGAACCCACGGTCAAGAAAATTACGTAATATATAGAACTACTGAGTCCGACGCGACTTCGTTCGCGTGGCGCCCTACCCCTACCCTACCTTACCCCTGCTCTACTCTGCTCTACCTTTACCCTACCCCTAACCCTACCCTACTCCTACTCTACTCTACATCTACCCCACATCTACTTTATCTCTACCTTCCCTTTTTCTTATTTATAAACCTTCCTCTTAAATCACTCTATCTGTTGTTGAAAACCGTATTAAAATCCATTGCGTAGTTTAAAAGATCTAAGCGTACATATACTAGGGACAGACGGAGGGAAGCGACTTTGTTTTATATTGAGGAATAACTGGTAGACCATCGCCCTAATGTGACGAATGTATTTTTTTTATGATCGCATAGTGATCCTATGTGAGTTCCGTTTTAAAGCCTTGAACATACAATAAAAAATTTGATATCTTACATTTATTGGTGAAAGGCTCTGACATCTTCTCTGACGAACACCGCAAGAGGCGATTGGCTTTCTTACAGGGCTCTGTGGATAAACAATTTAATTATTTAGGTAAGTAGCTACTTATAGGTAAACAACATAATACGTAATGAGGGTGAATCTTGAGATTTTGATTCCCTTGGCGAAATTTATTTTAATAAATTTTTACAAGTAACAATGAAACGTAAAATTTAACTTAATTGTTTATAATTTTTCCTCACCATAAGAGCATTGCTTAGTAATCAACTAATAAATAATAATAAATTTATAAATAGTATTTCAGACTATGGTCCATAGTTTTGTTGGTAGAAAATAATAAAATTACTAACTAATGTACATAACTCAGAAAAGAGTCTTTGGTACACGGCGGCACTGGGAGTCGAGCCCCTTAACCACTAGGCCACCGACGCTCCTACCTAGACTATTCGTACCTAAATTAGACACAATAACTGTCGTGCCCCAATTAGATCATATATTATAGTAACATGGCCGTGTGGTGTCCGGCAGAGTAGAATAGCACCAACCCCTTACACTCATGGGTGTCGTACAAGGCGACTAATGTTTTCGAGGCAAAAGATCAAGAGTCTCCGTAGTCTGGAAAATGGGCAGCAGCATTTTCCATTGTTATATTTAAACACTGCGATCTCCAACCCGCCTGCCAAGCGTGGAGATTATGGCAATAACCTCTCCTTTCGTGGGAGAGGCCCTAAGTCCTGCAGTGGACCGTTACGGGCTGTGATGATGATGATTATAGTAATAGTAAAAAAACGTATTATAATTTTAATGCTACGGGTACTTTTTTCCTTCGAACAGCGCAGATTAAGGCTCTCAAGATTCACCCATGAATGTAGTATTATATGATTGTCCAAAATTTAGGACCTTTTTAAATTTTATAGCTTATCCGCTTTTCACATTTGTCCGCTATCTCACAGGTGGTAGGTAAGTGACGATGGGGCAGGCTCAATTAGAAAGTGGAATGCTGCGATTACAGATAATCAATAAGTCAAGAGTTAATCCACACCAAGTTATGATTTATTTAAGATTCATAAAAACATAGCGTGAAGAATAACACGAGACAGTTAAAGCAATCATTTACACTGTCCGAACGAAAGGATGCTAAAGAACCGTGTTTATCTCGAACACAACATAAGCATACCGAAACGTCAAAATAAAAATAATCAACGTATGAGTTAGGTTGAATATGAACGCTTCGCTTCTCGGAAAATACTGTACCTTGTAACTGCTTTTTTGCAAACTCAAATACCAACGTCACGGGGTGCCAACGGCTCCGGAGACTGTTTAACATGTCACATCAGGGTCCTCGCACAAATTCACACAATTTAGTCTTTATAAAAGATTGGCTTTTTGGCGCACCTGTATTTACACAAAGTTTGTCAAAATAATCTTCGCGGGGATTATCTACTTCGTAAATTTCATCAAAATCGATAAATTAGTTAAGGTAGAAGAACACACGTGCGCATAGACAATTATTGTTCTAAAGTTTAGCTGAGCTACCAACAACATAGGTACATTACATCAACAAATGCGTCTCTCACTCAGTACGATCCGGTGTTTTAGAAGTGGATAGAATCTGTCAAGCTTGAGAAATTCGCCTTCATGGGTACAATTACTTATCTATTTTTGCCGCCAAGCGTAGCGTTGTTATGCTTTATGATGTCAGCTTAATCTTCGCGATTTCTCTAACGAAACCGGAATTTATGGATCGGAGCTAGATGTACCACTACACTTCAAGAATTTTTTTCTGTGCCGCTACAGCAACATTCACGGTATTTAATGCATGTTTAGCCAAAATCAGTTTACTAAAAGAAGGAAGCACTACCCGAAGGATTCGTCCTTTACCCGTCCTTTACCCGCAGGGAATTATTTATGTAATAAATATAAATTTAATTCATGAATGCTTTAAAAACCATTTAACAATTGCACGGTAGTGAAAAGGAATATGATTCTCTCGCTCTTGCCTTGTATATGTTACGGGTAATGCTAGAAGATAAAGTAAACCTAGGTTTACCCGGGTTGACTTAGTACTACCCAAGCTTCTTGGGTAAAGTCCGAATAATAAGTAAAATAAATTTTAATTCGGGGTTTACCCATGCTCACCTAGATCTACCCAACTCTGGCTGGGTAATGTTAGAAACAGAAGTTTTAAATACAAAAGAAGGTGAAAAGGAAGTTTTACTAGAAACAAATTCAGAACAAACGGCCAAAAAGAAAGACGAAATGGAGTGTTGTAAATGTATGAACCCAGGCACAAGTACACAAGGAATAAACTTGTGTGCAATTTGTACTACTCAACAAAATATAAATGAACATAGATTATCTGCTCGATTGAGCTTAGAAGATCAAGCTAAAAAAATGAAAGCCTTATGTAATTTAAAATTTCCTCCATGTTCTGTTGGAGATACGGTAAGAGTCCAAATACCAGATGTCGATAGAGGAAGAGGCGAGTTTCGGAACGTGCTTATGGCAGTTGAAGAAAAAGCTGATGATCTGTATAGGCTAGGAAACGAACGTGGTACTATTGAGGAAATGTTCTCAAGGAATCAGTTTTCTGTGTGTCATGATAAGTAGATTGATATCGAAAATATATCACTAGAAAAAAAGAGGTTACGGGAGCTTGATAAAATGTGTAATTGCAAACAAAATGTGCTACGAAGAACTGTTCATGCAAAGCTGCAGGAAAATTTTGCAATTCAAAATATCACAGCAGTTTATCTTGCTCCAATAAATAATTTCAATTTTATTAAGTTTATGCTCTTCAAGCAATTACGTTCGCCTTTGTATGTTTTTTAAATAATAAATGTTTAAAATGCCCTTAGATTTTCATTTCACTAATTAATTAGACAAATTTTTAACATTACCCAGCCAGAGTTGGGTAGACCTAGGTAAGCATGGGTAAACCCCGAATTAAAATTTATTTTACTTAATATTCGGACTTTACCCAAGAAGCTTGAGTAATACTAAGTCAACCCGGGTAAACCTAGGTTTACTCCACCTTCTAGCATTACCCATAACATATATAACGTTAAATTTTTCCATCACACGTAAAAGAAAAAAGGATTACACCCTATGCCAAAATAAAAAATATTGATTCTAACCTTGACACGAATGACGACAGGACTGGCGGACTGGGTGCGCCTGTGCGGACTATTGTAGGACGTTGAGCGATTACGGATAGTAGGCCCTTCTTCCTTCCCTAAAATTTAGTTAATATTTATCGACAGATATCGGAAATCCCCCAAAGTCTGCTAATTCTGACTCAGATGAAATTTGGTAGGTAGCTAGATCAGCTAGCTTTAATTTTAGCTAGCTTTATATTTAAATACTCAAGTATTTCCCAAACTATTGAACTGATTTTAATGAAACATTATTTCAAGATTCAGAAAGACCTTCAGCTAGATTAAATAGATTTTCAAATACAGAATCCATATTGAATCGGTTCAGACGTTCAGGAGCTACAATGCCACAGACAGGTACACATTTTTCTAACATCCCTCTTTGTTGCGTCGTGAGTTAAATTACCATGTCAAACCAGCTGTTGTTTCTGATTAGGATATACGAAATATCCATTATCCATTTCTTTCTCCAATCAACAATGTCTGAATTGTTGTGTTTCGGGTTGAAGGATAAGGCATGTGGCTTTTCATATTAATCCTTACACTGACAACGCACCTGCGTTGTGCAGCGTACTTACTCTACGTTGTAGAGCAGCTCTACATTCCTCCTTTCAATTCCTCTCTCCTGCAAGTCTTCGTGTCCAATTTTCTTAGCAAACACGCTAAAATCCGAATGTACAAAACAGTCACTAGGCCCGTCCTACGTGTACATCCTACGTGTAGCCCAGTGCAAGAAGAGTCGCTGCGTCTTTATGGTAAGTAGAGCCTAGCCAGATATTATACGAATAGGTTCATCGAGTGTTTCAACTAGCAGAATATTCATATTCACGTTACCATCGGGATCATACGATATCAGAAACCGGTATATATTTATTAAATACTAATTGCTACTGGTGGATTGCTACTATATCTAAAGATAATCAAAAATGATTAAACTCAAGGTTTGGTACTATGCGGACTCATTGACAATATCAATGGATTAAGGCCTTTTACAACATTGTTATGAACAAAGTACGTACCTAAGTACCAATGAAACACTTGATTTTATTTTATAAATTAAATTTATATGTTGAGCGCACAAGTGTGCTTCCATGGAAACTTAGGTTTGAATGTAATGAAGGCATTTAGAAGGGAAATAATTAAAAACTAGGTTGGTAAAGTTTCCTATATTTTTAAATTGGTAAAAAGCCACAAAATTACGACAAAATCGTTGTTAAAATTTAAATTTACTCTCGTACCTGTTGTTTGACCAGCGCATTTATTCATCTTGTTTTTAGGTATTTTCCTATTTTTATATTAAAAATTTACAACAAATAGTAAAATTGGATTTCGGTTGCTTTTGACATATTTTTATCATCTGACGTAATTTTTTTCTGCTATGATCAACTGAGAGGAATAAACGTTTTATTTGTGGTCGTGGGATATGTTGAAGTTTCATTGAAAGTCTGATACAAACTTTTCTTTGAGGAAGCACCATAGGATTTTATTTTAAATCATACAGTTATAGGTATAAATATTCATGGTATATCCTCACTAAGAGGAGCGGCGGTGGTCGACTGATTAGGGTATCCAGCTCGTAAGAATGTGGTAAGGGGTTCGAATCCCACTGCGGCCAAATACAAATAATTCTTTTCGGACTAATGTACATGAATTGAATACTAACCGATGCTCTTACTGTGATGGAACCTGCACATTGTGGGAAAACATTGTGATGAAACCTGCACATTTAGGCAACTGAATGTGTAACCATAATCCAATCTGGTCAGGTTCCCCTGGTAGCAAGGTAACGGAAGTCACGGTGAACCGTCCGTCCGCGTGCCTCCCTAGAAATAAATAATTTTGTCTACGGGCTTAATGCAAGGTGAACTATATTTGTGCCAAAAAACGGAACAAGACGCTTCTCATTTCGACATCAAAGAAGAACAAACACAAGACACACACTTTTATAATAGTGTTTGGTTAGTAAGATAAAGTGCATTATTACGTGAATTTGTTTTTGCGAATAAAAACCGGAAGCAACTTTTTCGCCTTGGGATAACGATAAGGTTATCGTTAAGGCCTTGTTAAATGACAGTTACATAGGTAGGTCAAGACCAAAGATAACTTAACTATAGCGTTATGATAACTACTATGTTATTTGTTAATTGATTATCTTAATCCACGATGAATCTACGTTTCATCAGTCTGTCTGTGAAATTGCCGCTGTTTTTTCCTCACCTCGGATTTTGTCGAACCGCTCATTCCCATCCCTGCAACTCCTGTGTAGCCGGGATCTACAGCGCCGACCATATCACACACAGGACCTGAGTTTAGATACAAAGGTACTGCCGAGAACAAACTAACTGTCTCGGAACAAGCTTTAATAAAAAAGTAACAAGTAGAAGTAGGAAAGATGGTGATCCGAATTCCTCCCTCAAAATAGCCCATCAGCTCGTTTGTCACTGAGCAGCATAAATTTTTTTAAATAATAAGCGGAGGCAGCGCAAAACAAAATAGGCCGAGGTAAATGCCAGAAACCAGGGGAAAACGCACCACGTACTTACACAAATTAATTTATTAAAAATAGACCGAATTTGTCAACGACTAATAAAGGTAATCTAGGTAGTAATAGTAGGTTATACACCAAGGGAAAAGCAGTTCATTACATCATAGGCGCCTTATTAGACCCTGAGCGTAGCGAAGGACTCTAGAGTTAACTTCGTTGAAGTTATGTAGAGTCCTGAGTCAAGTGAGAGGTTAAAGCCGCCCAAGACTAAGACAGCTTTATTTCAGAGGTGAAAACTCTTCTTTACATACCATCTGTGAGACAATAAATCAAACAATAACAGCGTCTGATTTAACAAACTATTTAAGTCAATGTCGCTACATGTCACGTAGCGTAAAATTCGAATCTTTGGAGTATTGAGATCTCTGGGGTATGCCTAAGCCCAGCAATGGGCGTCTTCCGGCTGATATAATGTTTTAAAAATTTAACGTTTTAACCCAAGATTTTAAACAAAAATTTAACCCAAGCTAGTATTACTAAAAAAAATTATTTAATAATAAATATTGTTAAGAATTCAATAAACCACATATCTACTTATTTACGTAAGTACTTATCTTACTAAATTTGAACAATAACTTCAGATATTCGAACAGGTAGGTGTTATTATTAAGTCTATATGACGGTGTGATCTAATTTATTAGGTTTAATTAGTAATCGGTAAATTAGTTATCTCTGACCTAGTTAAGAAACCTACAGCTACTCAAGGAAACTCAAACAAATAATTGACAACTATAGACAAGATTGCTTATTGCACAATTGTTGGAGTACATAAAATATTTAAGCGTGCATAAAGTGCGTTTTACTAATTAGGAGACAGACATATTTTTGGATAAAAGTTGAAGCAAAGCCATTATCTTTCATGCTAAACCAGAATGAAATATAATAAAAATAAGAATATTACTCAACTAGTATGTACTTGTGTTATGTAGGTAGTAAAGAGAAGCCTTGTGTACACAAGTGGTTGCAATATAATAATTGGTTTGGTATGTTGATTGCATATCCAGGTTAAATCAGAATACCTAGTCCAACTTCGGCTGCATCGTCACTTACCACCAAGTAAAATGGCGGTCAATTGGCGGCTTTTTTTAATAATAAAAAATGTAGAGCACAGTTCGCGATCTTCTAGCAAAATGATTATCCTCAGTGACAATGGGTACTTCTTTGGAAGGAAATAAAATAAACGTTTCTCCTAACTATTACAATATTTAAAAGTACATGCCATTAATCGTTTTATTTGGTTTACAAGTGATCAAAATTAAGTTATGTAGAGTTAACAAATGTTTTATGGCTTGCCTCAAGCCATAGCCAAGAGGCAAAATTAGAAGACGGCGTAAGTCAATTTTTTAATAACTCGCGTTAAACACAGTAGGAGAAAAGAAACTTCTCTATTTTGGGAGAGCATTCGAGTCGAGGGAGCGCCGACCGGTCGTGACCTCGTCTTAGTCACCTGATTCTCCTGCAAGATCTTTAAATACCTTCCCAAACAATTTCCAGTCTACTATTTTAAATAAAGATTATTGATTATATTCTACATTACCATAATTATACATAGAAAAAGGAGTAGGTGCAGACTGAGTGAAGAGTAAGTGTAAGATTAGGGTAATGGTAGGGTGTTTACGCCCATTACAATGCATGTAGTGTGTTTAAATTATTACAAGTGTTTTAGTTAACGTTTCGATCGCTAGATGGCGCTAATTTATTTCGACTCCATGGTATTTGGGCCCTTGTTACTTGAATAAAAGGTTCTTCGGGCCGGATTTAAACCAGCGGAGTATGGGTATCATTGTAGAGACCACATTGTTCCACTATGCTTTTTATTTATTTATTTGATTGTCTTTTATAACTTTCATCACAACCATTTCATACATAGGAAATACTGCGAATTTACACCTAGTTGGATGGATAAAATAAAGGATTGATGTACTATTTTATGTACTTATTTTACTTGAAAGGTAATTTGGGTAATCTCTCGATTTACTTACTTATTCGATCTAAAACACAGTTTTGAACTAAAAACGCGGGGAACCGCAGTAACTGTAGAATCACCATTTTGTAATGGAGACTTTAGTAACTTCTTAATTGAAACAGGTTACAAGTTACAATAGTTATCGTTCAGTCACCAATTATAATTCTTGATACCAAGGGGTATGCATGTGCTCGTTATAAGAAACAATTTTTACCATATACTCTCAGATATAAACCATACAACCATATAACTCTGAAATAGTCAGCTGTTTCATACATTTTGTTGATGAAACAGATGACTTTTTTCGCAATTTCAGAGTTGGTGCCATAGTAAAAATTTGTTTTTCATTACTAGCATATGCATACCCCTTGGTATCAACGACAATATGACCATTGACAGCAAATAAGTGCACCTGTGCCATTCCCATGGACTTACCACCCATTCCGCACCTTAATTACGCACCTGAAAATTATTAATGCTCTCGCGCCCGAAGGCCCGGGGTCCGCCTTGACCATGATCCAGGATTTGGCAGATCAGGTAATTATAGTGGAGCGACCGCCACCTGATCTCCGTGACCATGTTAACATCCCTGTTCCATCCCTGTCTCCCACCTGACCACATTGGATCATGGTTACACATTCAGACGCCTGAGTGTGTACGATGTTTTCCCTCACTGTAAGTGCATCGGTTAATGATCAACAAACAAATGATCAACTGTACATAACTCAGAAAAGAGTCGCCGAATACAGGAATACAGGCCGGACAAAGTGTAAGGGGGAGTTAAATCCATCGCCTCGATAAGAAGAAAAGAGTCATTGGTACATGACGGTCGTGGTATACGAACCTACGCTTACGAATCGGACCCCTTAGCCGACGCTCTGCACGAACGCATCTGAAAATTAGTACTTGCAACCGTAGACGTAGCCACACATTCCCATAAGCAATAAGTGTCTGCGCCAAACTTCTAGTCGTTATCGGGTGCGCGCGAGTGGCTCGATAAGCCGAGCCGCAGTCCGCGCAGCGCCCGCGCACAGCCGCTCGCGCCGCCGCCGCGTGCACTCGCGCGTTACCGAACAACACGCTATTATACAACTGATATGTGCAAGGATCGCAGCCGGCAAGTGTTTAGTAAACAGACACGTCGACAGGATTGCTTCGTTGGCTTCACGTGCTGCTGAGCGGGTGACGAGTTCTATTGGTGAGGCTTCGGTTGTTTATTATTTATTTACAAAGTTTATGTGTTGTTTTTTTGTTTGTGAAGGTACCTAGCAACAATTTGTCGGCGCGTTTCTGAATTGAATTCATTGACATATTTGTTTATTGATAGCAAACGTTTCGCGCGACTGTTGCTGGCGAGGCTATTAACCGATTTCGCTATTTGCGCCGGCGGCGCGAGGCTAACGAAATAAAAATAACGCCGTAGCGCCCGTTAGCGGCGCGGGCGGCCGTTATCGCGGCGTCTTTGTTTATTCGTTGTAATGACGGACAATCGTTAGTTAGATTGTTGGAGTTTTCGGTCAATTAACCATTATTGTTCACGTTGGGTTATATAATGATGTTTGGTCTTACCGTGTCGGAATAAAGCAAACTCGCGATTCATGGTTTCTTATACGTACCTATAAGGTTTGTGTAGATATTTAGGTTTCCTAAGAATCAATATTTCACAGATATTTACGCCATTAAGTCATTACAGTCAGTTCACCAACTAGTAAATAATATCAAAAGTTAAATTGTCGAACGATAGCTATGTCAATTGCTAATTTGAAAAGATAAAACAGTAAAAATAAATGTTTATTATATCAGATAAATGATAGCAACATTGTATTGTATTTATATTAAAGACATTGGTCGCCCCCGGTTCCGCTTCACTCACTTTCAGCACATTCAATTTTCCCTCGCGGTTTTTAGTTTTTCCATACCATTAGACATCTAACATTATCTAACCTAAATGTACACCAAAAATTTAAAAACACAATTTTTAGATTTCCAATAAAGATTACAGTTTGATACTGTAATCTTTAAAGCACATTCCAAACGAAACAACGGATTAATCGTGGCTGTAATAAAAGTTAAGTGGGTATAATGTTATCCCGACGTTTCCATCAATTTACAGTTGCCATGTTCACCACCACACCACCCAGGCACATATATGAACTAACCCGGGTCTACTATAATAAATACTGATCAAAACATCGGGATCAAATTCAAATTCCTATCCTTATTTCTCGTATTTAAAACTGTCTCTCTGTTTCCGTCTGCGTCGGCCGCTTTCACGACTATACCACTCAACCTATTTTGATATAATTCGGTGTGGAGATAGATTAGCACCTGAAGATGAAAACAGGTTACTTTTTACTCCTCGCAACCTTGCATGATATAGGTACCATAGTCAGAAAGCTAGAGACCTAGCGACAAATAAAAATTGCGATTAAGAGGTTAAAAGTTGTTACGTTACGAATTTCTGGACATCACGGATAAACAGAACAGAATACTTAATGAGTAGGCTGGCCATCTGTCCTGTATTTTACAGGACGTCCCGTATTTCTGCTGTCATTTTGGCTGTGTCCTGTATTTTAATAAGAAACACGTTCAAACGACAAATATTTTTTCATAGCAAGCTTTTATCGCGCGTTCTCTACGATCAGTCAGAGTTTTTGTCAAGACTAGTCAAACAAGCCTAAACTCGATGGGTTTACCATGCGTAGTTTACTAGTTCCTATGGCCATGGTATCATAATATTACATTGTCACTGAACTTACATACGTGTGCAAAATTTCAGCTCAATCGGAAACCGGGAAATGGGTCCAATTTAATTTGCAAGATTTTATTACGAACAGACATGGGGACATGTGAAACTAAAAGCTTGTGAAATACAGAACCATACACGGCGTTGATGGTATCTATGTCATAAACAACAACCATTTTTATTGTGATTTTAAATATAAGTTAATAAACACATGATATGTCCGCGTTATCCCATATTTTTTTCCTTAAATACTGTAATTATAACAAATGTCCTGTTGCTAATTGTGCACACAGGGTTGGTCACCCTACTAATGAGATAAGTACCAAATTACGTAAATATCTACGTACATCCAACTTTATCTATTTATAATATTAGTTTAGTTGCCTAGTCCAATATTCGTTAGAAGATATGTATCTACACAATCATATTGCATGTTATCGTACTGTACCGATTATAGTTATCACAAGCCTCGTGGAACGATTATCACAAACTTACACTTAGGTACTGCACAGGTTTTGCATTTATTTACATTAGAAGCATCTGATTTAAATATAAGGACAATGAATAAGAATTAATGTAGGCACTTTGGTACATAATAATATGATACCTACACACATTGATTAACGCAATAAAAGGGCGGCTGGGCTGGTCTCTAGTACTCTTTAATACTTATAATGTCCGGAAACTGGATGGGTGAACGTTTCGTATTTTGAAGCAGGTCGAAATTCGGCACCGCAACGAGCTCACCACTCGTTAGGTGTGCCTCCTACTATGGTTGGCGATGCGAAGGTTGACCAAGGTTTTCCAATGGGGACTCCTGAGACTAGACTGCATAGTTAGGGACGCGTGACAGCCTTTAACTAAATCTAGACTGAAACTTTTTAGCTTATATTTAGCTTAAATTTTAGAAAGTACTGTAAAGTAAATTTCGGTAAAACTCTATTCCTATTGTGTCTGTAACTTCTTGCAACTGCTGTAGTACTTTCGTACCTGCGTTATAATATTACGCACCTAATAATTTATAATTGATTTGAATAACATTATAATATAGGTACCATACCTCTACCACCACGCTGTATATAAGCGCGTCTTTTGCGTCTTTTACGTCGCCCGGACTGGTCACGTCCACAAGACGCCATGTTATTACTTTTTGAGATTTTGACGCAGCTAGCTTCAGCGTAGTTTGAGCTCCGGTGTGAAGAGCACGCAACGAAAACGCGACGCGGATACATACGCACCGTATTTTGAGCTGCGGTTTGGTCTGTCCTTTATCATTTTTATGTTTTTAACGCGAGCCGGCACGAACTCGTTCACTCGTAACGGCTGCCACACATTTGTTTTCTCTGACCTTTCTAATTTCACATAACTCGACTCGATTCTGTATAATGCATAATTATACAGGGTAGGTAAATAGAAGCGCACCGCAGTGTTAGATCACCCTTTGGCCAGGTGAGTAATAGAGCCCGGCGATGTATGTCAGATTATCAAAACGACAGATTCTGAGGTAGTCAGTAGATCAGGTCAGACATTTGTTCAGTCAGCGACACATTTCCAGGAAATTAAATTGATTGCGTGGCTGGGACATGGCCAGTAAAGGCTGGATCACATAAAGGCTCCCGGCCTCGGGCTCTCGCCTTTTTCTCCAAACTGACAGGACTGACAGTTTTACGACAACAACCATAGCCTCCTTCATCTTACAAGCCATGCGCAGAAGTTTGACAACGTCGCATTTTTCAATTTTAGTGAACCTGAAAATTACAGTAAAATATCGTCGCGGTCGTCGTCGTTCAATGTTATTAGTTATTTAAGTGATGAAGTATATAAATAAGTATATACATTAGTTCGATAATATGAAATTGGATAGATTTCTGCACTATTTACATATCTACCTATTTGCAATTGTATTATACTGATATTATAAATGCGAAATATAATGTGTGTTTCGCCTTGTACGTAATGGATGTTTGTTACTTCTTCATGCAAAAACGACTGAACGGATTTTAATGAAATAGCATATAGCCCCGAATAACATATATGCTATAATTTATTCCGATATTTATTGTGATTTTCGCGGGAACGGGTCCGGAACATTATAGTCGAATTTTATGTGGACGCAGTCGCGGCCACAAGCTATTATGAAATAAAATAATCTTTGACAGCCAAAATATTACCTAATTTATTAAATATTAGATAAAATACCTTTTAAACAGTATTATTTAAGTACCTAAGTATATAAAAACTAACTACTTACTTACTTATTGTACCTACCTACTTTTTCAACGCTTCCATCGTCGTGGATAATCAAAGATCGTGGTTTAAAGTATTTGTGATAACTTTCACAGTGCGAAAATGTTTGCTACACACAAAAGAACCTTCGTTTAGACTCCAGTATGCTTGGGGAATAGCAAAAGTCCATTTGTTTAATAGAATTATATCTTTTGAAAAGCAAAACATCGGCACAGATTCTTTCCCATTTTTAAGGTTTAATCATAATTTTACTAGCATTTTTCAAATGCAACAACGCCTTTGTATCTGCTAGAGAAAGATTACGATTATAAAACAGAATTTGATTAATGAAATAAGTAAAAATCTAACAACAGAAATGGTCAAGGGTTGTTTTTCAAAAATCGTATTTATTCAATTTTAGCACAATTATACATATATTTACTTTTATTTACCTTCGTAGATGGTCCATACAAACGCGTTATTTTACAGTTTTATCAATATATTTTTAATTTATCGTCATAAAATTCATAATTTTCGCGCACATTGACATGTAAACAATGAGTAAATCGGTTCACAGCGACGTTGCCGTTCCGTGCTACAGCATGGCTTGTAAGATGAAGGAGGCTATGCAACAACCCTACTGTTAAACTTCGCCCACAATAACCGATAATTGCTGCTTTTTTTTTCAATAATATATCGCTAATTTTAAATTAATAGATGTCGTACGTTCGCCACTGCGAGTCACATTACATCAAATCACGCGTCGTCGGAAGTTCATTACGTTACATCGAATCGTGATATTTGTAAAAACCGTTACAAACAAAATTATGTTATGCTGTCCGAAACTAGCTCTTACTGATATAGTTATAAGACCTCAACTATAACGGAACCCTATTCACGCGAGTCCAACTCGCACCCGTTTTACCTTTTTTTAGTGCGGCGACGTATGACTTGGGTAATGTACTCGTACGAGTATTTAAAAAATTACTAGTACTCTAATAGTAAGAACTTATTTTTTAAATTTTAAATATTTATTGCAAAATAATTTAATACCTACTTAGTAACATCGTGTAAGCGTCCCACCGTAACAAGACACTTGTGCGTGGATAAATTGCATGTCAACAAAGTGTCAAAGACGTCAACTTGAACGATATCTCTGCCTAATATTGACGCCCAGATGATTATAATTTTATTTCGACGTTATCTACACTTATAAATATTTAACGATATATTTTTTTTGGCCGTGTGGTGTCCGGCAGAGTAGAATAGCATTTGCAAATGTCATACAAGGCAGCTAATATTTTCGAAGCAAAAGATCTAGACAGACCTACGCAGACAAGGTTGAAAAATTGGCAGCAGTGTTTTCCATTGTTATATTTATAACACTGCGATCTCCAACCAGCCTGCCGAGCCCGAGCCCTAAGTCCAGCAGTAGACTATTATAGGCTGTGATTGTGATGAAGTTTGTATAAGTTTGGAGATAATCTTAGAAACCAATGAACCGATTTTAAAAATACTTAATAAAATGATGTATTAAAAAAAATTATTGTATTAAATGGAGTAAGAAATAAAATGCTGACCATATAAATAGATAATATAAGGTATCAAATCGAAACACTTAATTCAAAAACGTTTCGAAAGGATAGTGTGATACACGACGTCGAATTCGTTACATCAAATCACGCATCGTCAAAAATTCGCCACTGCGAATCACGTTACATCGAATGCACGTCACATCGAATGCGTTTTACCTCAAAACACGTTACGCCGAAATCACCTCGTTCGAAAGAACGCATTATATAAGTACTATTGGCAAAACTAAACGAGAATGGCCCTTCATCATCATCATCTAAGCCTTCCCGGCTTCTGCTAGGACGAAGCAAGGTTGACAAAAGTCTACCCCTGGTCAACCAACCTGGCCCGTCGATCAATCAACAGCGTCCGGAAAATGAACGGGTGACCGTTTCGTACTTTGAGGCTAGTCGAACTGGATAGGTGTGCCTCCTAATACCACGTTGCCAGGAAAAGAGGTAACAATTTGGAAAAGCTGTTGATGACGGGCAAGATGAGCGGGAAGAGGCCTAGAGGTAGAAGCCCAATGCGCTGGTCAGACCAGATCCGCTCAGCCCCTGGACACATCGGTATGCGATGCCATGCTGCCAAAGATAGAGTGAGCTGGTGCAAGATAGTCCACGACAAAGTCTCCCGAAGAGGCCACGACCCTCAGCATTGCGGATAGGATATACGACGCAAGGAGGAGATTATACTCTATAACTATTGTATACGTACAAAGGACCAAGTTAGAGTTCAAGTGCGGAAAGAGGAGCCCATTAACCTAAACCTAACCTATAACTATTGTAACAAAGTTTATTCTCGCTTTAATTACTTGAGTTTCCTACTTCACGCGAATCCGTCTCTAATATGTGACACGAGCTGTTAATGTCAGTTAATTGCATCGCCGTTATCGCGTCGTTAAATTAGTCTCAGTTCGCCCCGTGGCCCAAGCGCTACCCCGAGATTATTGATAACGTAAAGTAACTGTGTGTGCTTACTTAAATAGCCTTCGTCATGAAGATATAGGCAGTATTGGTTGCGTATTTTTTTGTTGATAAGATAGTTTTAAATATAATACATATTGTATAACGTGACAGACCGACTTGGCGACCACCTACTTGAGTATCACTTGCTAATTCACTGATTATTAAATTGGCATCGAACTTTTTTTATTTTAAACTCGCCAGCTATTTGACAGAGCGTCACGCGATTTAAAGTTTTGTATTTTTTAAAACAGTACCAGTTCTTTAACCACACAATATGTCACAACACTCTACAAGTAATAAATATACGAAACATGAACCTTATTAGAACGAGCCCGTGGAATGTATAGTATATGGCACAGCAACAATATACAATTACGATAATCATTGTAATCACGAAGACAATGCATGACAGCCAATTTTCTTTGTTCTCGTAGATAAATAAAAATAGACCATTGTTAACTAAATGTCTGTCGACTGAACATTTAGGAAGTCGGTTGACATGAACTCTCGTAAAGGCAAAGAGCGCATTGCGTCCGAACCGAGTGCATATTCCGTCAAAAACTTGACTTCCCAATGATGACGCCTCATATTACGAAGTTTGATTACGAATACTGTCAAAATTCAATAGTTACATTAAAATTAGATCGTTTTCTTACTACGCGAGAATTTAAACTTCACGAACTATTGAAAAGTCGACCTGAGTGGTTCACTTGGATAACATGTCTGCCACGGGTTGTTTCGGGTTCGATTCCCGGTCGGGCAGAAATTGAAATAATTTTAATTTCTGTTACGGGTCTGTAATAAGTATGTATTTAAAACATATAAAAGTAGTTTATCAGTTTCTGGCACCTCACAAGCTTTGCTTACTGTGGGGCTAGATAGCGCTGTGTGAATTGTCCAAGCATGTTTATTTTATTTAATACTTGAACAAGACGCATGTTAATAGCTGTCACAGAAAAAGTACATCCTATGGCTATATCGGACAGCATTTTCTCGGTTTTGGAAAGGGTTACGTAAACTTGCTGTAACAATACTTATCAGCACTATAGAGATTTAAATTAATGAGCCACTGTACTGTACAAGCGTCGTAATTACCATCACCGTATCGAATCACCGTTGAAAAAACACCACACTTCATAAGAAAAGGCCATTGTGAATTATGAAATACCTATTTTCCGATGTTATTATAAGTAAATATTTTTCAAAGAGCCTTATTGTATGAATCATGACAACACATTCTTTACCCGCTATACCAACAACAATAGATCTTTTTCTTCGGCAGCATCACAAACCTTGGACGTCTACACGCGTACAGGATGAGAAATAGACCGATATACCTACTGTAAGTAGGTTAATATTTGCATTTTATTTCGGTCGCGGTGCGTCTTGGCGAATTTCTGGCTCCATTCGCTAGGCCTTGACAACAAAATGCTTCAACAAAAGCGGGTCATAATGGCATAGAAGGATCATATAAATCAGTAGTTTAACTTTACTTGCCTTTATTGCATATATTACTATCATCATAGTCATATTGTTTATTGTAATCGTCTCTATATTTTAAGTATTTCGATATTAGTACCACAGAGAAAAAATACTACCTTCAGCGAGTATTCTAATATCCATTTTGAAACAGAGCAAGGCTATAGAAACAATTGTTTATTGTGAAGTAAACATCTAAGCCACAGAACGAATGAAATCCGATTTTATAAAGTTTAGAAAACGTTAAAAATTCAGCACGATTGCCTCCATGATAAGTAGACCATGACATACTGTTACCATGATAAAAAAACATAATTTAAGCTTACAGTTACACAGTGGGTGACAGCAAAAACAGCTAACTAAAGATAGGTGTGGCACAATGAGCATGAATGAATGGAACTTCATCGCACTGACACGAGACCTCTTCTCTCAAATGCCGGAGATAGTCTATTAAACGAATGAACGCTGTCTTCCCGCTGAATGTCCACTTATATTTCTTAACAAACCTTAATTCATTCTATCAAGATAGACGCATCATTTATACACTATTTAAAAGTACCAAAGATTTTTACGCTCATATGGCTCTATTTATTTGTAATGTTCGCTTTTGGATGCTGCTTATTTTATACGCAATATCAGGACACGGGCTCGAAATCAGACTGACGGGTATGGCGCACTGGTCTTACTTGGTTACTATAAATGGGATTTTCCTTTCTCATTACTTATAGTCTCATCCCTGGGCTGTAATTAATGGCATTTTTATACATTCTACATTTAAATACAAATTTATCAGTACCCAGCACCGTCGCCGCCACATGGAATATCTAACGATTATATATTTTTGCTCCAGCAGTTAGGTTGTGGTCACAAGGACACGTGATCAGACAGACAGACAGACACATATTTTTGTAGATAAAATATTATGCAGAGCTAACTCTACTTATATTTCCAAACCTATATATTTTTATAGTTGCCTTCAGTGTCAAAATTCTTTATTTATAACCATTATAAATAACAAATTACATCGGAAACTCGAACTCAAGGACAAGTATTGTTCATTGAGATGTAAACATGTCAACATCTTTAGGAACTTTAAACCCAATGACGTCATTTACGTAAAATAGTTTGCCATAAATTTTGTTGAGTTGAAAACAACTAATTATAATTAGGTCTATTAATAATCTAACCATTAAGTTAACTAAGAATAACAGTGACGTGCGTGGAATGACCAGTGACCGTGGCAGTGGCAGAATTTATACTTATATTTTAAATACAAAGTTTTATTTGGATATTTATTTAGGAAACCTCAGAAAAAGCTACCACGATTTGAAATCGTTTTCTGCACGCGTGTGTAAGTTTTGTGCGAGATACGTTCCGAGGAATAAAGGGGTCAATATCAAGGCCCACGAAGACCCATTCAAGCAGCATAATATTTTTTAAGTGACCGGTCAATGTGTTCATTCAAACCTTCACTGACAACCGGTACAACTGACAACTGACAACCGGTAAGTTCTAGAAAGTACAGTAAAAATTACTTGGTATCAATCTAAAGCAAGTCAAGTACCGATTTAACTAGATCTTTTATTGACTGTGCCCAAGTAAAGAGATCAAAAGGTGTGGCGCATAAACCTGTCCACTACTCTGCTCCGGACCGTTAGGTGCTACTATTCCATAACAACTTTCGTTGGACGCTATCTAGAACGTATGCTTTCGTCTGTGAGATATGCATACGACTCGCCGACTAACCGACTTGGGATCCATTCTTTAAAACATTTTACTACTTTTTGAGAACATTTTATATCAAGATAGGTATATCTAAATATCTACTGTCACTTATTCATCCAGAAATAAAATTAACCAATGCATTAAGTTTTATAAGTAGGAAATTGTTACCGAAAATATTTGACTTTCACCAGCAATAATTTTTTTTTTTTATAGAATCATTTTGTAGTGGTGTGGCCTTCATAGAAAGTGAAACAGGCTATGCGGTAAATCCACCCTATCTATGTACCATTCTCTGTTGGTTAAAATCTATTAATTTATTTAGACCTATTTTCTGCAATTGTGTTTCCACAAAACCTGTTCTTCTTTCTCGACATGCCTCTTCACTTTAGGGTATAACTGTCGCTCGCTAGAGATGTTGGGCGAAGTCAGGCATCGGCGGCCAACATCACGCGACTATCTTCAACTTCTTTTTCTTGTTTTCGTGTCAATGATAAAATAGGTTATACGAGTACATAGTTTAGTTATCTTCAACTATAATTGTGTCCCGCAACATCTGTTACTACTACTAAGCCACCTAAACTCATATCGCTCGACATGACATGACATGTGTAATGGTATTCAAGTGACTACGGAAAACCCCTGACCAAAATACGATAACCATATGATATGGCGACCAAATGCCTCCCTAGTACTTATAAAAAATATCGATTAAACTGGTTTTTAAATAAAGAAAACCATATCTAAATCGGTCCATCCGGAACTACACACATATACAGAGTCACAGATACACACACACGTGAGAATTAAAACACCCTTTTTTTTTCGTCAGGTGCTAAAAACACTTCACCTGACATCTTCATATTGCAACAAAATTAGTAACTACGATGCTTTACTCATCACCTGTTCCCCAGTGCGATGGCAATGAAGGAGTGGCTGCAATGGCTGCCGCCGCCGCGCTCGCTGCTGGCGCTGGTGCTAGCCACTGGGGGGTTCAGCGGGCGGCTCTTTGCGTCCCACTTCACGCATTCACCCACGCTGCTGGTGGACACCTGCCACTCGCTGTGCCGGCTCGTTGGGCTTATCACCACTGTGCTGGCTTATAAGGTAACACAGCCAACAATAGGCTTATTGTTTTATTTTACTCTTTATTCAAGAGTTTGCTTAGATCTAAATGATTAGTCTTTATGGTAATATGAAGTTTCGTGTATTTTCATAGGCGATGTAATTATGTGACGTCACAATTTTGCAGCCCCTGTCTAATTAATAGATAGGGATGTCTTTCTAATTTTTTTTACTCAGTATTGTCCGGTCATGTAACAAAAATACTTTAGGCTTAGTAAAAAGGGTACATCCGTGGAATATCGCTCCCATTACCAACATCACACGATGTTTAACTCAGTAAAGACAGGAAAAATAGATTTATCTATCCCAGTAGCACCGGACCTATACGGAGTGGATAGCATCGATCAAGTTTCATTTCCCCGGTAAGGCACTGACATTTGGTATCTGACTTCAGTAAGGATAATTTTAATCACAATCCGTCGCTAGCTACGAACATTACGGGGCTACCAGGTCAGATAAAACTATTTTCCCCAATACGCGAGGGAGAAACTCGTCCATGGCCGGCAGGTATCTTATCAGCAGACATAATATTTGCCTGGAAATAAGTTTGTATCGATGCCTACTGTACTTCTCCAGGTGAAGGTATAATATACCTATACGAGGAGGAGGTGGATAGGGCTGTAAGTGACGCGACAAAAAATCTAAAATAAACCAAAATTAGAGGTCATTGATACGACAAAACCGCCCGTCTGTTATTCGTATTTTTATGAACACAGGTAACCTTTACGTTTCCCTATTTCAATGGTTTATGTAGTATTACGACTGTTACACAACGCTTTGTAGCGGAAGTAGGTACTCAAGAATACCTTAAGGCCGTGGCATTTTTTCTCCGCGTGGTACTTAGACATGAGTTTTTTCTAGAATTTCTTATTTAATTAAATTGGACACAAGGCTAAAGAAAGGTTCCTGGCTAAATGAGTGTGAGTTATGAGTTAATGCAGCGAGAACAAAATAACAATACCATCTCAATAATAATTCATCTTTCCCTTGGACGTTGATTTATATTAGCGAAACAAAACAACTTTTAGGCTGGTTTGATAGCCCCCCCAGACGTATCCAAAAGTTATTTACCCTAATCCATAGAAATGAATAATGTGATGGGCACCTGTTACATTTTTGTGGTTTTCTCGCTCTAACCGAAGCAGTGATCCCTGTAGTGTATGAGCCTAATCCCGTGAACATATACTACTAGAGGGCGCGAGCACAGCAGTGTACTGTCGTGGAGTGACGTGTCGGTGTTGTGTGTGTTGACGAGCCATCATGAGCAATGTGAATACGATAAACTGGAGATCCTAAAAACACAAAACTTTGTCCACCAGTACGAGCGTGCTGATGAGAATACCGGCCGCGAGGGTCGCCTGCGCAACACCTTCGGCTGGGCGCGCATCGAGGTGGTGGGCCGGCTCTCCGTGCACGTTCTGTTCGCCTCGTTCGCGCTCGCCGTGGTCGTGAACGCGCTGCAGATCGGCGTGCACTCATCGCACGGCCAGCCGCCGCGGCTGCCTAAGGTCATCGTCGGCAGCGCCATGCTGGGGCTCCTGCTGCACGCTATGAATTATATGCTCCTGGCTGGTAAGAGATTGTATTGTAGTTTTTTTTTGTTTAGGGAAGCACACGAACGGACGGTCCACCAGATGAAAAGTGGCCACCGTCACCGCGTTATATATATTTTTTGTATAATAATCTGTTAATCGGTAGATAAAGAGGTGGAGCAGCTGTCCAAAGTCATTGAGACGGCACCGCCGGGCCACGCTAAAATACCATACCATGAGTGGAATTTAAACCTTAGTTATCCACATGGGCACCACGACTTTCGTGAGATTTTAAAATACCTGTATGAACCGAGTCTTTAGGTACCTGTGGAGCGCTCAAAAATGTCAATAGGACGCAAGTTGCAATGTCGTGCGCCTTATCATGTGATATCTATGCATTCGGTCTTCAAATATCTAAATAATAATTTCGCTACTCAAGCGATTCAATATAGGTCTGTATATCTTAGTACTTTATTGTAATATTGAAAACACTTCAACGATGCACTTTTAGATGATTAACAGCGCTACTGATAACTACCTACATATATAATTTAGTTTGGCAGTTGGCTTTGAGTGAATATCTTAAGTTGACGTGCCGACTAGCCATGGATCAACAATTATTTATATGTGGAGCAATTTTGAATTTTTGTGATCTATTAAAAAATAAATTACTGGCTTATTTGAAAAAAAGGAAAATGAGATTTTGGGTGCAAAATTTACTTTAAAGTAGAAATTGGCTTGGTGCTTCTAATGTATCAAGATGACTGATGATGTCTAATGACCGAGGTGCTATGATTGAGTCGTAGCTCGAATTCGGGGATAACTGACTCGCAGTTTTGTTGTATCTATGCGTCGAGGATATCAAGCGGCGGGAAATTCACTTTACTACTTTCACATTAAGCTATTTATTTGCTTAAAATAAGAAAAAACATTCACAAACACAAATTACAACAATTAGAAAAAATATTCTGTTTAGCGGAAAAATAATTACACACAAATATAAACAGGAAAATTTGAATTTTGAATTTAAATTTGTCAAAGACATTTAGGAATTCAGCCTACATTTCACCGTGTCTCGGTGTCCGACAAAAATTTTACAGATGTAATGAAAATAGTATGGGAAATGCTGCATCGAAAAGTAAATTTATCTACACTCATAGCGTAATGTTCCAATTTCATATTCGTAAACAGTTGTTTAAGGATACACTTTTTTCACGCCAGTCTTCAACTTTTTACATTGAATCTATATGCTTAAAACCTATAAAACCTTTGCTTTTTAATGAATAACTATTGACTTTTTTTAAACATTGTGCTTTATTGTTATGATAATGAAAAGAATTTGTAAAGTGTTCCTTTATGCGAATTAATGTAGAGAATTATGAATTGAACTGTAGGCAAGAAAACCTGTGCACTAATGTGTACCTACGATTGTAAATTAGATAAAAATAAAGTTTGAAAAGAGATATTCCTTACATGTCTAGGATTCCATTGAACCACATCGAAATTCATTTGGCTTGGTTTTTCCCATTACCTGCATTGTACAGAGAATATGTCTGTTTAAATGCATCGCTCGTCATTCATATGTACCTAGTTGGAAAAAGTCACGTTTAATTAACATTTCTTTCATTTCGTCTAGAATAACAGCGAAGCATGCCGATGTGTCATCGCTTGTCAGTTAGTTGTCGGGTCAATAGAATAAAAACATCTTTGTAAATAAATATATAGGTATGTATATGGGCAAGAATAATACCTGCATATATATTAGGTAGGTATTCGGGTTTTTCTTTCATTTTACTTACCTACGTTCAGAAAAAATCAAAGTGGAAAATCCAAACCCAAAATTAAATCATTCCTTCGAACTCTTTCTATTTGTGGGTACTTATTTATTTATTTAACATAATAATCCATTACTAAGAAATAAATTTAATGAATCTTAATTATTTCTGTCACAAGACCACACAGCTAAAATATGGTCCTCCACTGGTGTCCCCTGTGTGATAGCCGTATGAAGGCCTTCCATCCCATCGATCATCGGTTCTGAAAGCTGTGTGGCCTGCCCACTGCCACAGTACTTCTCTTTTGCGATTGTGGAACCTTCGAGTTTGTCTGTGACTTTAGTTCTGCTATGAAGATCTTCATTTCTGATCCTATCGTGTAGGTAGAGATTGGATGCTTGAGATTCCTAACAAGGCCCTTTTAGGCACCACATCTTGAGACACTGAGGTATTGCGGACGAAAAGATCTTCCGCAATTTGTCGAACGCTATCCAGCCGAGTTAAAACCGTCAATTGATTATTTCTCGAAGCTTGACCTAAACTTACCTAACTGGTAACTTTGTCAGAGGTTAATTTCGTCAACAACTTCAACCTTATCTAGCGGGTCCTTCATGGACATTCGACAAAAACTACATCTTGTCCAAGTTCATTTTAATACCCACCAGTTGGGATACTGCAGAGATTTTGGAGCATTGTGTCTAATTCCTCCAGGGATTTTGCCATGGCTACGATAAAACTATAATTATTAGGCCACCTATACTCTGCCATGCGTGCGATATCATCGGCAAATCGAAGGATTAAATTCAATAAATGTCATAAACCGGTTAAACTAAATTATGCGACAACATATTCCACGATCCTCCAACAAGTATTAATAAGCTATTTAATAACTTTCTGGAAAATTACCAATAATTCAAAACAAGGATTTGCTTACGTTAACAACACCATGAAGCCATAATAAAGACGTACTTTGGTATATTATCATATAATTCATGTTAATATTGTCATTTGGCAAGGCTATTACAATGCATGTTTTGTTTTGAATACCATTGATTACTCTATATGTATAGTGTAACTACCAAACAGCGTTTAGGAACTACGTTCACCTATGTTATTATTAGACGCAACGGCATCGCTCGCTCGGAAATAGATGCCGTGTATTTATGTGTGCGGGACAAGTTCAATCGATGTCGTACATTTCACGCTAGCAAGGTCAACATAAATAAAATAAAAAACTTTCTGACTAAGAAGACAAACAGTACAATCTTTTGCCCTTTTAACATCTACGATTTACGTTTACGATTACGATTACGATGTACTATGGTTCCGTGTAGCAAAAATGTAGAGCCGCAACTGCGTACGCTTCTAACGTGTACTTCTGCGTGGACTCCAGCACAGAGAGCGCCAAATCCTCCTGCCTATCATCATTACACTACCAATTAGGCAGTGCACCTTCTTCCCATACCAAAAAGCACAGATCTCTAGAAAATAAGTCTAATTTAAATTTCTGTGCAAAAATGTAACAAATCTAGGTTACAGAGTGGCATAACAAGAACAATTTTATAGAAGATAGAGGGATCCTGTCATGGAAAATTAGGAGTCTAAATCAAATTTGACAAAAATAAATTGACAATTGTGAGTTGTCCATAAAACACTGTAGGTAGAGGTGGTAGAGGTAAGCTAATAGATGTATAACCTTGCTCATGTAATGTCCAGGTCGCGAGATGAGCTACAGTCGGCGCCTCAGCATGACCGAGGGCGGCGATGTGGTGCTGAAGACTGGCGCGGGAGAGCCGGTCCCTGCGCATGCGCCGTCGGACATCGCCAGTAAGTCAGCCACTTTATTGCCACACTTTTCTTTATGGCGTTGGGAAGCACACGATCCGACAGTCCATCTGATGAAATCTGCCACGGTCCCCTAGAGCATCTGTCAGTACGTAATCTAAAGGGAGCAGATGTGGTGCGGCCTTTGAGGTACCTATCTGTGGACTGACCTTATGAAGAACCTCAAGTTATAGTGCAAAGGAAACACTTTGGTGGGGAGATCATTTCACCATCTTGCACGTGCGCGGTAAATGGCTCGCGATGCCTGTGCGGCAGTTAAATTTCAGTCATCTAGACGATGTTGAGTTAGTTGGTCTTGAGATTTGAGGTGCACCAGACCAGCCCAGTACCAACTACCATATGGGAACGAACCTGTCTTGCATGTCAAAAGTTGATGTCCCGGTGTTAAGCACTGCTTGGCTTTATTGAGTACCTACCCAATTTTTTTTTAAATACCTGTGGCTTTACTCTCCAATCTATCCCTAAATTAGATTTCGTTCGAAATCTCGACGCCATGCTTTCGTCTGCCCCTTTCGGAGATCTGGCTGCAGAGAGGTCTCGATTTCGGCGACAAGCAGATCTCCGAAAGGGCGTCGATATTTCGAACGAATTCTAATTTAGAGATTTGGGTTTGATTCTGTTCTCCACCATCTCTATCACGAGGGATATTTGCATGGACATTTATAATAGAATTCAAGGCTGAAATCGGCAGAGCTTCAGCTGAGCACCAGCCTTCGCCTGATCTCAATTGCGGTCGGGGTCAGGAAGAGGATTCTCAATACTTTTATAGCAACAAATCAGTCACCGCGGGCGTATTTTTGTTATCTTTAAAGTCAGCGAGAACGCCTTGTGAACCTACATAGGTCGTAGGCAGACTGGCCATATTAACCACTGCGCCACAACTCTCTCATTTTGGTTATCTAAAATGCAATAGCGATAAGGTACACATTAGTTAGTTACCTAGAAATAGGCAACTATTATACCGCAAACGGTATGCAGCATACCTACTTACTAACCATTTTAAACTAGTTGTTCAAAACGGATACGACTGATCGTAAAATGATTCCTATATTACCGCGTTAAATGTTTGCCAAACAATATTAGGCGATAGTAACTGAGAGACGTCTAGTTCACATTGCAATAGGAAAGCATTGACTTCTAGACGTATTTCATCAGTTTACCTAACGCTGTCATTTAAAATCCATGCATCTAAACGAAAGAACTATCAAATCGATTACTGTAAATTTCCAAATACAAAATGGTGAATTAACACCCGTCCGTAGTTACGGAATTAGAGAGTAGCCCCAACCCCAATAATGAGCCACCATGATAAACCACATAAGTAGTGCCGTTTCAATTAAACAACTTTTAACGGATTAATCGTAGTTTTATATTTAGGTGGACTACAGGATGTTTGGTATGCCTAATATTAAGCAACACTGTGGTCTGGTGAAGCACCCTTATCAAAAAATGAACTTTTTACTCTGGATTTGAAAACTCCCAGGTTGTATTTATTAAAAGACAGTATAGATAATTCCATCGCGGTTCGCACAATAAATGTTAAAGCAATCTTATTTGTGCGAGTAGTCTCAAATTATTAAACAAACTATAAAACAGTGTAATTTCGCCGAGGCTCTCCTCGTTTGGTGGTGGGTCGTACATACGCTCGATAAAAATAGCCCTCCTTCTAGCGCAGTCGGGTAAAAACAGATAGTTTTGACATATAATGACTGATCGCGGAGATGTTCCAGGTTTTAGATTTAAAGTGTTATCCAATTTTATCCGTAACTAAGCGTCTTACTCCACGCGCATTCCTAACCACCTTCTTTACTCCTGACCCGTCGGCGAGTAAGTTTAGAATAGAAGAAATAAAATATTCATGGAAAAATATATTTAATTATAAAGTATTTGGCAATATTTGACTTCTTTGAAGTTATCTGACTGTGACAATTATAATAGGCCTTGAGGCCACAATCAAAGGCCTATCCATTTTAAGCCTACCTATAAATAAAGTGCACACACCAGGAGGAACGTCGGTGGCCAAGTGGTTAAAGTATCCGACTCGTAAGCGAGAGGTAGCGGGTTCGAATCCCACAGCGGTCATGAACCAATCAATCTTTTCTGAGTTATGTACATTAGCAGAATGCTAACCGATGCTGTTGCGGTGAGGGAAAATATCGTGATGGCACCTGCACATTCAAACGACTGAATGTGTAACCATGAACCAATCTGGTCAGGTTCCCCCAGTAGCAGTGTCACGGAGATAAGCTGGCAGTCGCTCCACTGTAATTATCTGATCTGCCAAATCTTGGATCATGGGAATGTATTAATAAAGTGCAACCCCAGTTTAAGTTGAGCCGCACTTTCAAAGATTCCTGTACATTCCGGGTTTCAAGTTATTTGGACTAAATAATGAGGTGTAATTTCTGAATTACAACATCGATTTATTTGAACTATTTACAGTTCAATCAGTTACAATTCAGACAATCTTTAAGTACCTCCTTTCTAACAAATATAAATAAAATCGGACTACGCGTTAATAAATTACGGGAACGGGAACCGTTATGAATTTCGGGATAAAAAGTATCCAATGTCCTACCTCGTAATATGAACTGAAATCATACCAAGTTTCATTTGAATTCAATTAGTAGTTTCGGAGTGATGCGCTGTCAAGATAACAGACAGACAGTCAGACAAAATGAAAAAAATTACAGTTTTGGCTTCAGTATCGTTTATAGAGAAATAAATAATAATCTTGGCGTTAATATCCCGGTTGTGCTCTTATGCGCACGAGTTTAAAAAGTATCGTTCAATAAAAAAATTCAAATCATATTCACTGTACAGAATAAAATGGACCTGTTGTTCATATCTTTTGTATCATACCTATTCGTAAAGATAGAGTGAATGGCACTGGGAAATTAAAGAAAAACTTACTTACTTAAAATTATAGACCATACTTTGGATATCATCTACACGCTGCCGACCCCGTAAAAACCTGTTCACCCCATTTTTTAAGAACTGAACTCCATGGAAAACCTCTCCAGGGAGCTCATCCATAACCTTAGTGTGCGTGGGAGAAAGCTCCTTTGAAACCGCACAGTTCAGGACTAGTTTGGCTCCAAGTTTGAGGATGAACTCCCGTCGATGGCGAGCGGTGCGATGATAGAATATAGCTGTAGGCATCATGTCAGATTTATATTATTTTTTTTGCTTAACGGAAGCAAACAGCAGTTGTTACAATCAAAAATAATAAAAGCATTACATATATTATTGCAGATATTATTCAATTCTCGCGTTTATGCGTATAAATACCTAGGTATGGCGTACCAATTCAATGACCGATAACAGCTACTGACTGCTACCGCGGCACCGTATCATCAGTTAGCTAAGCTAATTGATTATGAACAGTGAATATTTATAAAAGATAAGGAGGCCCAACTAAATTGATTGTAAACGAATATGACCAATTACTGCCATTTCCTTCACACTCAGTGTCTATTAATTTTTTGACAAAATCTGTATAGCACAAACCAGGGGATACACTCGCGTCCACACCATATGTAACTGCATATATGGAGGTTAAAGGTAGATTAGTAGTTTGGTATTAAACTGTGAGAAGCACAACACGAATGTCATTATGCAGTAATTGTAGCGAACAATGGCGGCTGCCTGTTTACAGGGGACGCGCGCACGCGCCGGCCGCCGCACGAGCCGCCGGTACTTAGGCCCCTTCTACATAAAGCCAAGAAATTAAGACATTGAGCCACTCGAACGGACAATGCGAATGTCTTCAAATCTTCAAATACAACCCAATGCATTTCACTGTCTCTATTTTTACCACGGACTTATAATATGTATTGAATTTTTTATCATTTCCACATCTTTGATTTATACGATGGGTCTGGCTTAATGGACTGTCTCAGCAATTCGCCCCGTGTAAAACGCGCCTTACGGCCCGTGAGACTGTAAATCGCCTTTATTGTTGTTTCCTCATTGCAGTTTAAAAACGTGGGGAAGCAAAGAAAGCGTCATTTACGCATTCAATTTTTAACTACCACTCGCGGTATAAAATGGTAGTCACGTGGCTGTGCTTATGTACCTAATAAGTATCTACTTATATTTCTGCTTGACATGAACCACTTGCAAATGCTGTTCTTTGGGGAGGGCAAGTCCTTACCAACTCAGTTGATGATGATAACGAACAGCGTCTTTGTTCTAGGCAGCCTGTTCGTGATGAGCGCGGGTCTGACGGCAGAATGGGAGCCCTCGGCCGCCATCATTGTGGACCCTGTGCTGTCAGCGTGCGCCGCGTTCGTGCTCGTCGGCCTCAACTACCCATTCAGTACGTACATTCAAGCTTTGACGACTTCTACTTTTCATTTAGGTATAGCCCTACTGCGCATGTTATAGCCGTCAGCAAGCCGTTTGGGTATAAGATGGACTTAATATGGTATAAGGCAATGCGTTCACGGCTGATCCGTCTGCCGTCACTTGAACTACGAACACCAACGAGGCTCGGTTCACTCACGCCCAAACCAGAGTGAACGCACCAAACTGTGCGAGGTACGCACGTCGAGGCGCCTTTCAGCGCAGTAAAAAAAAACTCCCGGTGCTACTCAGCTACCATTTGAGAGCATAGCTGAATGAGCTGCCTTTAATCCTAAGTAGGCACCTTTTGATTACATTGCAAATTCATGTAATGGTAATTGACTTGTGCAGTCGAAATAAGATTTACACTCTGATCTGCACACCAACACTCATATTCGTACATGTGTCCTCAACATTTCCTCGATTCGACTCAACCGTAAAGCATCTGCCTTCACAAGTCTAGCGAAATACAATTACACCAACCCGTTTGGTGACCTACAGTAAAGGGCTCGATAGAATGTTACAACAATATGAAGGTACCTATCGAGTGCTATTGGTAAAGTTGCGCCGAGCCGACCCCACCTAGTGGGATAAGGGCAGGAGAATAATTTTAATGATCTATCGGTAATCAAAATCGTAAGTATCAGAAATGAAATGGGCAGACAGAGCTTTCGAACATATTGTTAAAGACTACTATTGTTAAAGAATTACAGTAGATACTGGTACTGGAAAGAAAGGTCACGTTCCACTCGGACTAAAGTGCAAGTCAGGCGACTATAATGAGAAGTCACACGTGACCTAGGCGGTGCGTAACGGTGTAGGTAACTCTCGCGGCTACGGCACAGCTATAAACGGCTCACAATGTAATCCTGAAGCAGTCGATAACACCAAACAAACACTCAAACAGTACAGCCATAGCGCACAAACTCACCATGTTGCTAGTGCCAAACCTAGCAAAGTTTTGCAAATTACGTCGAAATGAGATTACCATCGCAGAACACGCGCAATGCTATTTCTGCTAATGAGAAGTACCTATTCCTAACTATTTCCACTTGGACCCTTACATTGTGTGTTGTGTTTCTGCCGGTGAGTAAATTTTTCCAGTGCTCCATGGGGTGGGAATTTGGGGAACCGTGCTTTGGCAGTGGAGGCACATTTGCTTTTTTGCTGCCAGAGTAACGTGTTATACAGGTGGGCAACGCATTGGCGATACTCTCGGTGTTGCTAATGTCTATAGGCAGTGGTGACCACTTTTCATCAGGTGGCCCGCTTGCCTGTTTGCCTATAGTATGACATAAAAAAAATACATACATTTTTGAAAATCTAAACAACCGAATATACATAGACAAAACTATTTTTTTATCATAATACCAAAAATTATGTCATAGCCTCTCTGCATCGTAAAAATTCAGCTTACTGTACACAAGAGTACGAAATAGCTTCAATCTAGCAAGGAGTGCCACGGAGAACTCCCACTATAACGCTTGCTGTTTGCAGTGCGGTCCGCGGGGCTGGTGCTGCTTCAGACGGTGCCGGAAGGGCTGGGCGCGTGCGAGCTGCGCGCGGCCGCGCTGCGCGTGCCCGGCGTGCTCGCCATCCACGAGTTGCACGTGTGGCAGCTCCATCGGGACCGCGTGGTCGCCACCGCGCACATCATGTATGGATCGCACAAGGTTAGTTGGCCTAATGAGCTAGGTTCAGCTAGGGCTCCGTAACAACGGATCGTACGGCCCTGCTTTAAATAGTAAGTTCCGATAAGAGTATGCTGCACTGTCGTGCTCGTTATCCAAGTTGCAGGTGTTACTGTTCTATCTCGCGAAGCCAGGTTCGGTCTGTGGATTTGAACAACTTAAAGTTCAAAAGGATACTTGGCTCTCCGTAACATCGGATAATACCGTCATGCTTTGAATTTCTAATGACTAAACAGTGCAAATGCTCCTTATTGGAAGATACTGCGTATAGAGCAGGGTCTTGTACCTACACTGCCCGTGACTGGAACCTCAAGCGCTTTCGTTAATTGTGTGGTATAAACACACCTATGTTGATGCCATACTGTGATGTAATGTCATATTCATTGCAATTTTAAAAACACTGCTTTCAGGATTATATCGATAGTTCGACGTTGGTGTGCGACGTATTCAAGCGGCACGGAATAGCGCTGGTTACGCTTCAACCGGAGTTTAAGCCGACTGCGGCTATAACCGGTGAGTGCCCGATATATAATACTAACACTTATATTTTTATCTAATCCTAGCGACAATGGAGACACTTAATGAAAACCAAGCAATTCCGCTCTCAACATGGCCTTATTACAATTAATTTTTCATCACAGCATGTAGCAAAAATGCAAAACCACAAGTGTAGTATAACACGGACGACTAAGCTGGCATTACTCATTCCATGAGGCGTGTACCCGCCCCTCATTCTATGAGACTGTTTATTATAACAACGGCTACATTGTGCTTCCAGCACAACAACATCCTATTATAATCTTTTACAGCAACTTAACAGCATAAAGTCACTGGTACCTACCCATCCATCTAGATAGACTCGGATTCGACCGAATCCATGTGTAGTAAAATCCGACCGAATGTAAAAATAGACCGAATCCAAAAATCCGAATAGTATTTCTGCGATCAAGGTACCAACTAATGTTCTGCGACCAATAACAATATTCACTCACCAGATGACTTTAGAATGAGTAAAGTCGACTTGACTCTTGACTACTCCTCGTGACTCTATTACAACGCCCAAATTAGAACCGCTGGGTCGTGTCTATACCCCCATCATTCTTTGACAGGGACCGAGGAGGATAAAAAAGCGTGGCTGGACTTCGCGAACCTGGCCTGCAGCTGTCCATGCGCCAAGGAGTGCATCGCGCCGCGCTGCTGCTTGCCGCCCGGCCGCCCGCCGGTTACACGCGTATAGCCATGCAATGAGAACCCCGTATTCGACTTATCGGATACGTCATAGTTATACACTCAATGATTGTCCAGATTATGTTCGGTTGCTCAAGGGTCCATGACCAGTAATTGTGCTCTATAGAATGACAGTTTATCAGGTAACCTAGTAATATAAATGGGACAAGAGTTAGATTTGTGTTCTGTCTGTGAGATTATAGGCAACTAAGCTACGAACTAACGTCTAATAATGTGGGAAGCTCGTCGGCTTGTTTTACGTCAGTTTCGTTATGTAAATCGTCGTTATGAGAATTGTAAAATTTTAATTAATTTCTAACGTATGTTCGTGTGTTGCGCGTATGTGTGTGCGAACGGAAAATTGCAAATGAAATTTCTTTGTGCCCTGTTTAGATTATGCTCAAAACAAAAGTTGGTGTACAGTAACTAGGCTAAGTGGAGTGATTGATAAACTATAGATAAAGACAATGAGGAGTTTGTAACTTGTCTAATGCTAACTTTGACTGCGCGTATCGCGTTGCACTGTCGAGGTACCTTTTGGCATTTACCAAAGAGCGGCCGGGGCAAATGTCGAGGCGAGGTTTCTAATCGGGCTGTAATGACAGCCGGGCCCGGCTCCGCGGCCAGGGAAAGTGCGGTAATGAATATAACATACGCGCTCGTTATGTCAGCGACGTCTCAATGGCTGATTGTGGATTGTGGCCGCCGGCCGCGACGCGACAGCGGACCGCCTTTGTGTCGTTATCCGAGCGATATGAGGAAGCATTGTTGTGATACAATGGCTTTTATCTGACGAATCAATTTTGTTAACAGTTAACACGTAATGCGGTCCCCAATTTCATGTCGCAGAAATTGGCAAGACAATTAGCTGAGCGCCGTAACATTGTAAGTAGGTATCGTGTCACAATATTTTTTAAAGATTTCTTGATTAATATTGATACTCTTTTAGGTTCTGACTGTGATTGCGATTGCCTATTAATTTATTTATATTATGTGCTTATTAAAACTAAAGAACCATACGATGCCAGACTTCGGCCTCCTCTATTTAACACGACGTTTTAACTGTCTAAACATCCCAAGGCTAATCCTTTGTTACCCACTAAATGGCAAATGCACACCGCATTTAACTAGCATAACAGCATATACTATATTATTTATACAGATTTAATATTATTTGAATCTGCCTGGCTGCCTCGTGTATGTATGAAGCTGAGTTATAGATACTTATTCAAGAGCGCATTTGTTATGTTAAGTATCAGTTTACTTGTTACAAATATTTGAAACTTTACACACGTTGTTTTTAGGCATTTTATGTAACGTTCATGAAATTATTTTTGTACCGTATATTTATACTTCTAAATTTATATACATAGATAAACAGTTGGATGACGGCGTACAAAGCGACTGTGATGTTCCTAGACAGTATTATTTTAGTGAAAGCTAGCTAGGACGAATTGAATAGGTATGTGTAATTTGTAACTAACTAGGTATTAAGCTTTTTTATAAATATAACTATAAATAATATTAGTTTCTAAGTGTTTTATGTACAAAGTTGTTGAAAAATGACCACAATAAAATATTTTATTTAAAAACTCCTTTTATTACTTAACAACAGATCAAAAAACTACACAACTTTATAAGTAGTAAGTATCTCTTACAATATTTACCCACTGCATAAGTACCCCACTACTGCATAAGTAGTAGTGTAGTATCTACTACAAAACTTTAATGGCAAAAGACAACATTAACTTCACAATTACAATATGAGTCTCAAACTCTATAACTACGTAAAGAGGCACCCTACACCTGGCTCATAATCTAATCAATTCTAATCTAATCGTCATCATAATTAACATGTGTAGTGTTGAGTGGTTCGATGGCTTCCGTGGACAGTAGCAGTTTGCGGCAGTGTGAGGGCCGGCAGGTTCGACTCTTGATCACGCGCGAGCACGGCTTGCCACCGCCTGAAGGCACCCTCTGGAATCAAATATCTATGAACATCACGCCTTTTTCCCATAAGGGAAGTCGGAGACCACATTGTTCCACTTGCTACGGGTCTGACACATCAATTTTTGTTTTATTGCCTTGGGAGGTACATGGACGGACTGTCCACCTGATGGAAAGCGGCCACCGTCGTCCAGGACATCTGCAATCTAAGGGGAGCTGATGCGGTGCCGGCAAAAGATAAAAGAAGTCGGCAGGCGCGTTGGGAGATCGCAGTGTTGAAAGTCCTCTACAGAAATAATGTTGGTCATTACTGATTTACCTACTTCAAAACCTATTTATTTTATTATTTAGAACTTTATTGCACAACAACACAATTGGCGGACCTATTCAGCAAGCGATTCATGAAATGTCATCAAATGTTCCCATCGAGTTATCATAAAAAGTAGGTAAACGCAGGAAACGGTACACTTTCGTAATCATTTTCACGATAATTCAAAAACAACAATAATAGAACTAGCAATTTGTGGTGTATATGCACCATTACAAGAACGTTTTAACTTCTACGCTAGGTAGGTTCGTACGTAGGTGGTAGGTACACCTACGAACGATGTAAAGTACAATACAATAATATAAATACACGTGTCCACATTAGAAAGAACATCTCGACGCTCGTAAAAAATGGATCTTTCGTAAAATATTTCATCGGAATTGCTTCGAGAAAAGGATGGTACGGCAGTTTGCTTGACTTGGCGGGGGCACTGCCGTGCGCACAGATAGTGGGACTTAATATGTCTACTGTCTCACTCATTACAATCTACTTCGAAACTTATCTACTTAACTCAAGAAGTTAAGCTAAATCAATCAATCCGGGCAATCAAGGAGTGCTATCCATACCAGTCTTGGCCACTCCGCATATGCTACCCACCTCTACAGTCAATCACCCGCATTACGTTTACCTGAAGCGATCTCCACTCCAAGTGTGTTGGCTTGACTCCATCGATGGATCAGCGCACTTTCATATCATAGAAGTTAAGCTAAGGATGAAACCTTTATGTAATCATATTGAGGTCCGTCTATCAAGATAAATTTTCTGAAGGTTAAAGTATCTAGCCATCTTTGATAGCTCCGCTTGCGTGATGCGTGTATGGTAGAAAATTGACAGCTCGAAGTTCGACTATTTCTACCAACATCTACATTGACTCTGATTGTGTAGGATCATCCGCCAATCCGCCTCCTTTGTACACCGAAAGTACATTAATTGTCTATGGACCAAGAATTTCTACCACAAACAGCTTATGTCAGATAACGTTAGCTTATGTCAGATACGGTTAGACTATGTCAAATCCCATACATTTTTTCTACCACAAACGATTGTAGATTAACGCAACCTCTTGGCTAAGGCCGCAGGAGACCTTTTTTTTAACCGCTCGCCTCGAGTCGAACGATTTTCAATTAAAATTTTAGGCTTAAAAAATCAATATTTTGATGCACGACACTGATTTTCCCTACCTTTTCAAGGGCCGTTTTCAATGTTGCCAATGTAATTTCAAAAATTATGAATTTTTAATGGGGAAAATGGAAAACCGTCTGTTTTTGAGGCCAGCGGTTCAAAAACAGAGCCCCAGGTTGATAAAATATACATTCCTATAGGTACACCATCAAGATGCCGTGTCCCTCCGGGCTCCCTCAAGATTGCACCTTAAAATTTCTCAATGATAACTTTAAACTGTTTCCCTCTTAAATTACGCGTTGGACAACAATTTTTCATGCAAAAAATTACTGTAGATAAGTGTAGCAATAGTACCCACCCCAGTCTTTCTTACCGAAATAAGCCTGTAGTTGAGCCTGATGCCATAGTCGCACTTGCCTAGGCACTCGCTCCAGCCCAGCCAGGGCCCCATCTCGCAGTCCACTTTCGCATCTGTAAACCAAGCTCCTTGTACGTAATACTCGTAGGTATCGGTATTCCTAAGTACGATAAAACACGATAATACTGTTTCAGGCTAAAAATAAAACTGATGGCGCAGTTTAGTTGCAGTGTAGCTCTTAACTCAGTTAAATGACGTACCAATAATAATTTTCACAACAGCTTATGCGAACAGTCAGACCACGTGACCAGAGGGCAAAAGAAGATCTTACTTAACTGTTATCCCTAAATACTCCTTTTTTGGATGTATTTACATGTATGGAGTATATGGTACGAAACGTGATAGCAAGGAAAGACTCATCTAAGAATAGTAGAAGAAATGTTGACAACTACTAATAAAAAGTCAATTGTTAAAATATTCAAAGACTATAATAACAAAAAGATAAAGTCTTACCTTCATTTGGAGGACCATCATTCTGCATCACCTCATTACCTGAAGTAGCTTTAGGCGACTTAGTTTTGACCAAACTATCATTCTGGGCCGGCGGTGCAACTGCCAAAACGAAGTATAATGTAGGTAAATGTATATAACAGTCCTATTGACAAGTATCCGTGACAAGTTTCGACAAGTTCGTAGGTATGACGAACTGCGATTATATCGAGGTGAGTCAAACACGATTCAAATTAACAAAAGTAACAAAAGTTGAATTTTGAAGTACTACTTCAAAATCCAACCGCAAACCGATATTTTTAAGTACAATCACATGCTAGTTTCATACTACAGCAGACATGTCATTGTTGGTCAAGAGAACATCCAATGTGTCTTGTCATATCCCTTAAATAGTAACAGCATCCTGCCCCATCAAAGCAAACTCCTATCTACATGAACACTACCTGTTGCTTGGGTCTTGTTAACCCCGCAGATGCGCAGGCAGTCATCCCTGCCTTTGAAGTTGTTGGCGTTCCCCCCGCACCCCGTGTAGCCCAGAGGCTCGCACGCGCCGGTGGTGACATCGTAGAACCACCGCTCTTCGTAAGCCCGACAATGGCCAACTTCCATCGGTAAACCACATATTTCTGGAACAGTCATTGAATAACAAATATTTTTTTAATATGTACGGCTTTGGCAGTGCATGCTCACTTAAAAGTCTGCCTAGTGGTGGCGTGGGGGTCGGGTCGTTCTCTTCCCTCAAATATGGTTGAATTGGACGATGGCTGGGCCCTGCGTCATGCTCGTGAACGGGTGCTACCTTGGTGGACTGGCCTGCTTTTGCTGTACCATTTTTACTATTTTATTAATATTTTTTTATTTTTAGTTATCTTGACCGATTTGAGAGGTTTACATCATATTCCAATCAAGACAGGCTCACTCAAATTAAATTGACAAATGTATCAATGCAATGTAATCATATTTAAATGTACCTGTGGGTTTCTTGCCGTTTCTTTCTCCGACAGATGGTCAGTTTCCTAACTGAAGCGGAATACTGACAGACAGACGACATACATTTTACTTATTCGTTCCGAGCTCAGGAAGCGACACGGGTAGGCCGGCTGGTGCGTGCGGGTGTGAGCGCCGGCGGGCTGGCAGGGGCCGGGCGCGCGCCGCACATGATTCGCCTAGGCGGTTATGTGCGTGGCGTGTATCGGTGCCCGGTGTCTTATCGGGGTGAGCCCTCGTGCGTGCTGATCGGTCTACATGCGTCGCCCCCTACCTGGATGAGCTCGCTTAACTTTCCCTTTGTTTTCCATTAGATTTTTACTTTTGAAAAGAGATTGATTAACGTAATCCTAATTCAATAAATACTTTTTCATTTCATTTTCATTTTCATTTCATAAAGGCGACCAGACAATTAGCTTTTTTTATATTATACGGTAGGCAAACAGTCTAGCGAGCCACCTGATGGAAAGTGGTCACCACTGCCTATAGACATTATCAACACTAAGAGTATCGCCAATGCGTTGCCCACCTCTATAACACGTTGCTCTGGCAGCAAAAAGGCCCCTCCAATGCCAAAGCCACGATTCCCCAAATCCCCACCCCATAGAGCACTGAAGACCTTACCTTGCTTTTCTTGTATTGTAAGTTGTAACCTTTACAATCTGTAACGCCTTCAAAGCATAATAGTACGTTCGCCCGTGGATATTCAAATTACTAAAAAGGTTACCGTTTGGCATTGTGATATTGTTACAGTTCTCCCCATTTTACATACTAAAACCAAATATTTAAATATCAGATAAGTAACCCGCTGTAAAGCCGGGTCCACACGACATCAACTTATGCTTGCACAGCGCGTTTGTATAACAAAGTTTGCGCAAACGGATCGTGTAGACGTCAAATTTTAAGTTGGTGTCGAATTTTTAATTTTTAATTTACCGTCTATGCAAGCATAAGTTGGTGTCGTGTGGACCCGGCTTAAGGCTGTAAAGTGATAAGTCGTCAATCTCCAAATTTGATAATTATTTACATTGAAGATGACCGCTTCAAATGTATACATATGTGAATAGGCCCCCTGAACAAACGATATACCAATTTTAAGACCGTTTCTGTTGCCGGTACTTATAGATTTTAAAACGCGGTATCGGTTATCGGTAAAGAAAGCAAGTATCTAAGTAATTACTTCACCGTACGTTTTCTTCATCCCACACCCACTGTTTTTTAAACTAACTAACACTTATATCCTTAAAGTAACACTAGCTCTATCTCCGCAAACAATCAACTTACTATCAGGAACATCTTATTTCCTCGGCATAAAAAGTAGCCTATACGAGAAAAGGAAACCTACATTGGCGTTGTACAGTCAGCTGCAGAGAAAACTGACCCCCCCCCCCCCTACTACACATTTAATATGTGCTAGGGGGATACAGTCACTCTGCAGCTGTCTGTACAAGCACACTATTAAAGAAGTAAAACTCCATAAACTTATCTGACCCGTGGCCAAGTTACTAGGTAAGTGTCGCCATTTTGAAATGTCATCTCAATTCCAACAACAGCGACGCTGTCACCGGTTCAGATAAATCTGTTGCACTATAAAATGATTTCACAATCTAGTTCAGATGTTATTTTCTATTTTATATACAACATGGGTACAGGTATAGAAATACCTGTTCGGTAAAACTATCATCCTACAGCGGCTATCTGAATTGCATTTTCATCGATAAGGATCTAACGTAGGACCTTTATTGTTTGAGTTAGACGTATATCAGGGTTAATAATATCTGCGAATTCATGGATTCTAAATATGTCCCTATGACATCATCATATGCGCCTCGTATAGCAAGATGCAGTTGGCATATGCCCTAAATGTGCGATCATCTAAGAATCACTATTATTAGTAGTATTCGTAGTACCTATATGCCTCTACAGGTTATCATTAATGCCTATCCTACTTGTATAATAATCGGAGGCCTAAGACCGATAAGAATGATAATTCGTTAATCCCACTTCATCAATGTGACACCAGGCGAGCCGACTAGACTAGGTATTCTACAACCTGAAGTCTTTGTTTAAGTACCATACCTACTATAAATTAAATGAAAATCTTTCACTTTTACTTTCTTACTAAGCAAGATGTATTAGATGAAAATGAAGTATAAATAAAACATTTAACACAGTTTAAACAAAACTATAGAAGGAAACGGCCTTTTTTAGTTATAAAAAGTCATGTAAGCACCTAAGTAATTGCTGATTTTTTGCTATCTATCTATCTACGATACTTGTTTACCTGGTGATATACTTAACAATATAGGTACCTTACTATTAATTTTTTTGTGAATTGGTTTGCATTTGGCCTCAACTCACCTGATGGAAAGCGACGATGAGGTTGAAGATGTAGCATGATACCTATTGACTCTTGAAGACCCTAAGGTTATACCTAAAGCAACCACATTCTACGCTTTATGGCCAAACGAAGGATCCAATGGCTGTATAAAACTGCAAATACAAACCTTTAGCCATAGAGGCGTTATAGCAGGAGAAGTCCGGTCCGTCGCAAAGGGCCTCCTGCAGCGAGTGCGTGGCGTGGCAGCGCTCCAGACGCTGCGTCGCTTGGCGCTCCACTGCGGTCTCTGCCGCTGTGGCATTCTCGGGACCCACATCCTAAGAAATAAGAATAACACCGTTTATTACCAAAAGACATACTACTGTCCGCGACAGATCGACATGCAACATCACTCGATAATCGATGTCGATATTTCTTTTTACCACTTGTCCGAATCCTTCCCTTCATAATAATATTGGCATAACTCATGTTCGTCATAGGTCGTCGTGGCAATTTTTACAGTAGGTGCAGACGATCTTCCGTTGTTGGCAGAATAACCCGATTAGAGTGCGAACGAAGTATTCGCGGAAGAACAGGAATCGGACCCCATATGATGTATGAGACAAATCTATTTAAAACTTATGGCCACCTTCCAGCGCCACCGCCGGAAGCAGGGTTCCTCTAGGATTAGTCTTGGTCAAGGCAAATCAAACGAGTCTAAACTAAATAGAATTGCGTTGCTTTATTTAAGTGTTCCTTTGGCCACCTTCCATCTCCATCATCAGACCAGCTCACTATCACCATCATATTGAATGGTCATCTGAGTTACATGCGTATGCGAAATTAGAGATGAAAAGAAAAGATGGATGGAAAAGCAGGCGATAAGCGGGCTCGGAAAGAGGCCTATGAATGTCCTACGGTAGCTTGATGACGATGATTTAGAGATTCTGGTTATGTTGCCGAGCTGTCGTATAATATACTAACCGATTATCTCGTTAGAAAATAACATAGGAACACATTCTACAGGTTTTATTCTTATGTTATTGATCCCCATAACCGTTTCGCTTCACCCGAGGCGGGAGGTAACGTACGTAACGTTCACCACGTTCGGAATCAAGATCTAAAGGTAGAGTTAGAGTCGTGCGCGCAGCCGCCACCCGCGCTCGCTAAGCAGGAATTACCCACATACTAATCGCTCGCCTGTACCTTCTAAAATGTTACACAACGCACCAAGTGCTGCAGCTGCGCGTATCGCCGCCCCTAAGTTGCAATGAGGCGCTTAGCCAACTCCCGCTGCAGCGCGGGCTCCACGCCGTGTACAGCCGCGACCGCAGCGCAGTAAATGCACAACTGATCGTTCCCCTATGCCATCTAAAGTGTTACACAACGTACACACAACGTTCTGCAGCCACCAGCGACCGCAGCGTAGTAAATACAACATACTGATCGTTCGCCTGTCTCTTCTAGTACTACACAACTTACCAAGTTCTGCAGCTGTGCGTACCGCCGCGCCCAAGTTGCTGTGAGTCGCCTAGCCAGGTCCCGCTGCAGCGCGGGCTCCCGCACCGTGTAGGTACCTACAGCCACCAGCCGCGGCCACAGCGCAGTAAATACAAGATACTGATCGTTCGCCTATGCCTTCTAAAGTGTTACACAACTTACCAAGTTCTGCAGCCGTGCGTATCGTCATCCCCAAGCGCCTTCGCCATTCCCCTATGTTTTCTAAAGTGTTAGTTATTTATTTTATCTATTTATATAACTTACCAGGTTCTGCAGCTGTGCGTACCGCCGCGCCCAAGCCGCAGTGAGTCGCCTAGCCAGCTCCCGCTGCAGCGCGGGCTCCCCCGCCGTGTAGAGGCGCGCCCGCAGCCGGCGGCCGCGGCCGCAGCGCGCCGAGCACGGCGACCACCCGCCCCACGGGGTGGTCTCGCACTCGCCGCGGGGCATGTCCTACACGGGTGGGGAAGGCTCTTTTATACCACTAAGGTGGCAAACAAGCGTTAGGCCTGCCTGGTGGTAAGCAGTCACAGCAGAATATGGACATTTTCAATACCAGGAGCATCATCCACACATCAAACTCGGTCGGTTAGAAAGACCGTTTCTCTATGTAAAGTCTGACCAGTAACACATTGACAGATCAAGAGGGAGTTATTGTTGCTATTAGTTGATGTTGTCAGGGTAAGAAGAGAGTCCGAAAAATTCGGCAATATGGCGGCACCTTATATATGTGGTCAGGCTTTACGTAGTTAAGTAGTTATACTCTGTTACGTGGTACTAGGCTTTACGTAATATATATAGTAGTTACATAGTATAAGTACTCTGAACTCGTACTATTCGAAGGTGAAATAATCTGCCAGCCACACTGTTTGCCTTGGACTATGACATGGAATACTTTAAGATTTAGATTTTAGATTTTCACTACTCATTTTACATTGGTTTTTTCATTACTCTTTTAGAGTTAACATTATTATATTATATTGATCAACATATATCTATTAAAGAGGTCGTCATAATAAATACAAAATTTTATAAAAAATTGCAATGGTAAAACTGATCGAAGAATCTATAAATGTCAAAATAAATTATAATCCAAAGTTTTATATAAAAATAAAGAGAAGAATTCCCTCCAATGTCACATTATTAACTTCAGAGGTACATAATAAAAAAAATTAACTTACCACGTAAAACCAGTCAAAGTTTGTCGAATTCGCTGGTTCGCCAGGAGGCCTGTTCGAATACAATAACAAGTTATAGTATGGATAACTAAAAAAGGACATTGTACGGAAACATGGACGATACAATAATAGATAAAATAAATAAATAAATAATTGCAAACAAATTCACACAGCGCCATCTAGCCCCTGTTTCTAACTAAGAAAAGCCAGTAAATTTCATAGAATTTATGGGAAATATATTTGACTACCTAGTTTTTTAATAGGTAGTGGACTGTAGAATGGAAGGTAATGCCTGTGACAAGGGCTCACACGGCATGGCCTGATGCATTTCGATGCGCGCGGTAGCCGACGTGGCAGCGTTTGTGCGCACATTCTGCTAAGTAGTATCTAGATCGTGCGCCCACTTCGCAAGCCGAATTAATCTCGTCAAAGACTTACTTAGTCTTAGGGCCGTATTCACAGTCGAGTCTCAAGACCGTTCTTGGGATCGCCTCACGTAAGTTCGTCTTAAGACACTGAGACGATCTTGAGACCTTATGTATTCACAGTCGGAAAGTAAGATCACCTTACGTAAGAATTTGGTCACAACCATTTACTTATTTCGTTTAAGATCACCTTAGCGAAGTCAATGCTTGAGACGATCTCACATGAGGTTCGGGTCTCTCCGGAATTATTCCGTTGGAGCAGCCAATCAATAAGCTCATATAGTTGTGTGACGAATGCGAAATTCGTCGACAGAGTGAGCTAGTAACTTTCGCAAAAAGACCGCGAAATTGCAAAAAGCAATACATTCGATATAATTATTTTAATATTTTATCAGAAAGGAATAGGCATTCATTATAAAATTAGATTATTAACGAGTTATGAGAGGAATGTAATAGGGGATGTGGTTACCTATAAGACGTCAGCATTAAACAATAACATATTCTGACGGTACTTGTAATTTTATGTGTTCCTCCATTAAATTTTAGTAGTTTGTAATGTTTATCGAAAAAATATCGAGAGTTTTGTTTATTCGAACGTACTAGAGTCGAGCACAACAGCGATCGAACCCTCTCACGAGCATAAAAGGGCCTACTCACAAGAAGCCAGACCCTTCGGTGGGGAGAGCTACGAGACGTGATTGGATGCGCGAAAATTAAACGTACGGAGTCTGCGCTGAGACTCCAAAGATTTCAGAGTTCTGTACATAGAGAAAATATTCTCCAAAAAACTCCGAAAAACTCACCAATACATTACAAACGCGTGCAAACACAATAGCGTTTAATGAAATGCATACGAGTCACTTCGAATACTCCTATCATGAAATAATTAAAACCATTGATAGAACTGAAACCGTATTATTCATAAAAATAATGTTTCTGAGATCATCTTAAATCGAGTGTAACGTCGACTTGAAATATTTTGACTGCTGTGCTCAAATAGTGAGGTTATGTTGGCATTTAAGATCTCTCAGAATCGACAGTGAATCATGCGCAGTAAGCTCGTCTTGAGACCGAGCTCAAGCATCGTTTGTGAATTAGTTCTGCCTTGGTTACCCTTGGTAGCGATTTGAGTTCTGCCTTAAGACGGTCTCAAGGTGCGTCTGTGAATCGAAATGTGATCTTAAGATCGCCTTAAGACCGACTTACATTTAAGAATCGACTGTGAATACCGCCCTTAGTCTTAGGTGTAGATGATAAAGTAAGTTGTCTTGCCTATGACAAGGCCCGGCATCACACGGCATGGCCTGATGCATCTCGGTGCGCGCTCGGTATCCCACGTGGCAGCGTTTGTGGGCGCGTTCTGCCAAGTAGTGTCGGGACCGCGCGCGGACGCCACACCCGGAACACGGGGACCATGCTGACCAGGATGACACTGCGCAGGGACCGCTGGATTCGGCAGGGTCAGGCTCGTATTCGGATGGTGCTCTGGTGAAGGAATGAGTTGATAGATGGCGGACAGTTATGAAATGTACATGGTTTAGTTTAATAATAATAAAATAAATCCATCTGCCTCTCGATTTTGACCTCTCTCTTCCGTTGGTCGGCTGGAAGATATTTCTTTAGAAATAAGCTGTACCTGTTGTGATTTTTTCTGTATGTCTATTTTGTATACTATTTATTGTGCACAATAAATGTTAAATAAATAAATAAATAAATAAATAAATTATAAAAATAAAAATTAATTTATTGACACGAATTATCGTAGGTATGTTCTAATATTTATTTGACGTAATCTGCGTTTGTTCGAACGTTTAAATTATCTAACACTATTGGCCAAATCGTTCAAAGGCCAAAAATATTACTTATAAACTGCTTTAATGGGAAGAGTTCGAAAGAATTTTAATCAATTTATTAGCGAAGCCGTCATGCTGAAGTGCTATTTCCTTTAGCTACTTTTCGCCTACCTTCATGACATCACTTTAAGTATTAAATAATGTATAATAAATTGCAAAGCTAGGCAACTTAAACCCAACCCTACTTGCAGTCCCGTTGCGGGCCGTAGCACCTCCTATAGTCCGTGAGGGGCACTCGGCAGGCGTCAACGTAGGGCCTCGCGAGCCACACGTAGTATCGTCATTCTAGACTAATATTTTCTTTATCTACCTTTGATGCTGATTTGGCGGCCTAAAATAGTAAATAATGAATCGCAAAGCTAGGCAACTTAAACCGAACCTTACCTGCAGTCCCGTTGCGGGCCGTAGCACCTCCTATAGTCTGTGAGAGGCACCCGGCAGGCGTCTGCGTAGGCCCTCGTTGGCCACACGTAGTGCCGTTGCCGCGAAGCACGCCCGCGCCCACAACTCACGCTACACGCGCCCCACGCCGACCACGTGTGAGTCGCACACGATGGGCCGCCTATCTCGGCTGCTGACTCGGAGCCCACTGATAACGAACGAAGAACGTGTAGAGATGCATTCTGGATTCCTGGGCCCTTACTAAGTGTAGTATTTCGGAAAATTTACCGACTTCTTTTCAAATCCGTGGCCGAATATTTGAGAAAAGCAATGCTATGTAGGTATTACATACAAACACAACGACAACCAATCGATCGAGTACGTAACGAGTATATCCGTGGCAGCCTTGGCGTGAGGGATATCGCAGATAAGATCGGGGAACATAATGTTTTAAACTATCGCGGTTATTATTACACATTTTAAGGGTATGTTCCGGGTTTCCTACCGCGTACCTTTGTTGACGAGTAGCCCGATATTTTGACACACTTGCATGCATCATGCTTGTGTCGTCCCGTGACCATGATGCATGCAAGTGTGTCGAAATATCGGGCTACTCGTCAACAAAGGTACGCGGTAGGAAACCCGAATAAAAAAAAAATAATCATCTTGGCGTTAATGTCCCGGTTGTGCTCTCATGAGGGCCCGGGGTCCGCCTTGACCATGATCCAGGATTTGGCAGGTCAGGTAATTACAGTGGAGCGACTGCCATCTGACCTCCATGACCCTGCTACCAGGGGAACCTGACCAGATTGGATCATGGTTACACATCCAGTCGCCTGAATGTGCAGGTTTCATCACGATGTTTTCCCTCACCGTAAGAGCATCGGTTAGTATTCAACTAATGTACGTAACTCAGAAAACAGTCATTGGTACATGGCCGGAGCGGGATTCGAACCCGGGACCTATGGCTTACGAGTCGTATACTCTAACCGCTCGGCCACCGACGCTCTATAGGGAGGATAGGAGGTAGGAAACCCGAAACATACCCTTAAAAAGATTGGGGAAGCTCACCTGCGCTGGTATGCGTTGCGTAAGCGTCAAAGACACGTGGGAAATAGATGTCTGAACCTGCCGGTATCAGGAAAGAGGCCCCGTGGGCGACCCAAGAAGTCATCGCTCAGTCGAATTCGAGAGCCAACGGCCTACGACACGAGGTTGCCGAAGACCGGGCAAAGTGGAGAAGAATGTGTCGGAAAGCGGACAGCCGGGATAAACGCTAGGATGATGATGATGGGGCCTGCCTACCCCTATCCCATAGGGGTAGGCAGGGACTATCGGTATGAAATCTATACAATATTAGTTAGACGGAATTTATATATTTTTAAATTAAAATACCAATAGGTAATAATTATAATTTACTGTACTTACCTTAGGTTAAGGATGTAATGAAGATCCGAATAAAATACTGTCTATGTCTACGTCTATGTAAAGGTACCTAAACTATTAATTACAAATAAAACACTCTTGCAATACGAACAGATAAACTATAACAATAAAATGAAGTATAAAACTACCAACCAGCAACATCGCAACTTTTCTCATACAGCCGCAGTCTGTTGAACCTGAGTCGGGCGAAGGGCCGCATTTCACCCGTGGAGCTGTAGAACGGCGAGCGCGGGTCCTTCGGCCAGTCGGGCCGCAGCGCGCGCACCGGCGACGACGGCATCGTGGGCGAACGCCGGGACTTCGCCGATAGATTAACGTATTTTTTATTTGTGGCATAAGTGTACATTGGGTCCTTACCTATGAAATTTTTGCGTACTTTCGCAAGTATATATTTTCTCAAATATTTTTAATTTTAAATAACACACCAAAATTAATAAGTGATTTCAAAAATAGAGTATCTTTAAATGCCGATAAGTGCCTAAAATAAAAAAATATATATTTTAGTAAGTTTTTATAAGGGTTTCAAAACACTCCTTTTCAGTTGTCAATTTTGCGTCACTAGACAGGTGTAATTTTATGAAGTTGGTAGTTGTCACAACAAAATGGTATGCACAAGCTAGTTTAATGTTGTCTGGTTAAACCTACAAAGTTTCATTGTGATCGGATTCACCATTCCCAAAAAATTATAAAATTGTATGAAAATTACAGTTTCCGTAATTTTTGCCATACAAAACGTCAATTTCATAGGTAAGGACCTAATTATGATAAAATATTTCAATAAGCATAAAATGCTAATAATATAGAAGTACTCGTAGTTATACATGGCCCAAGTTAGCGCCAAAGTTTAGTTTTTCTAGGAAAATTACGAATTACGAAATTTCATTTCATAAGGGCTCAAGAGGCACGGGACAGATCCACTCACCCACTTTTACATAAACTTTTCCAACAACCACCTAGCATTAGCATTGGTCGATTTTCTCTTCTCTTTCTATACTAATATTATAAAGAGGAAAGGTTTGATTTTTTGTTTGTTTGTTTGTATTGAATAGGCTTCGAAACTACTGGACCGGACCGGACACTATCCCCGGGTGAATAGTGAATAGTGACAATATTTAAATTAATAAAACTCCAATAATACCCAAGGTGTAAAAAATACCCAAAAAATTCCTTACATCGCGTGTGCTGCGAAAACTATTGATGATAGAACAAAATAATGTACTACGACTTTGCAGAACACAACATTATCTACAAAAAGTGTCGCGACAGTATATGTCTAACTATTATAGTTATGTCACAATATGTGTTCTTTTATTTTCAAAATTTAATTACATCATATTCACGCCTGCTTCAATACCTTTAAATAACTTTTTGAATTATTCAATTCAGACATTCCATTTGAAAGATATCACGAGTTTAAAAATGTGAATATTAGAAAAAAGTCTCGTGTTCGCCGCTCAGTCCGCTCGGCTATCTAGGCAGCACGGGGTACGGGAGGGGAGTCAATGTCAAGAAATAAAGTGCCGCGCGGCTTACTCGCGCGGTCGGCTCCCTACGCAGCGGTCGTGTGTAACCCTTGCACCCGTAGTGGTACCCGTGCGAAGTCTTAAATATACTCTCGGCCTTCCCGCGGAAACGCACTATTATCGCTAATATGACTTTTTGTACCTACTTACCATGTATTCCATTCCATTGTCGGTGCCCGCATCGTAAGGATACAGAGGGAAAGTTATAGCCGTCCTCCAAGTGCAATTGGCGTTGCACAGCTCTAAGGCAGACACTCCTACAATCCAGTCTGGCGATGGCGCCAGCTTAGCCGCCAAAGAAACGAGGTGGTGTTTAGAGTCGACACGGAACACGGCGAATGTGCTGGGATTTCCCGCGCCGCCTGCCACTTGCTGCCACGAAATGCCGCGTGCTTTGATTATTGTGCGGATGTGGTCACTCTAAAAAGTTAACAGAAGTTTTACTGCAAACCTATACTCGTATACCAAAATCGCCTGATTAAAATATAGATTAGACAGGCCATAGTTTAGTCCGTTAGATATAATAGGACCACGATAAGTCCGTATTGACTGACAGTAGTAAAAATTATAAAGTGTGATATGGCAATAATCTAGGGATAATCTGTCCTTGTCAGTCCTTCTTGTTAACATTCAGTTATTTAGTCACTATTAGCTTCAACTTTTGGCTTAATTATTAATCTACCTGAAAATTATCTCCCGCACTTCCAGTAGTAAAAATTACAAAGTGTGGATATGGCAATAATCTGGGGATAATCAGTCCTTGTCAGTCCTTCTTGTAAACATTCAGTTATTTAGTTACTATTAGCTTGAACTTTTGGCTTAATTATTAATCATGCTGAAAATTATCTTTCGCACTTCCTTTTTAATTGTTTTGCCCATTATTTAATATTATTTTTCATAACTCACGAAAATAATCAATCCTACAGAAATCAAATTGTTTGTTATGACTTTTATGAAAGACTTTCTATGACGGATAAAAAACTTGGCATAAATTGCCATACAGAGATTTATTTTTTTAATATGCGATTCGGACTTAGCGTGGTCTTATTATACCGATTTCCATTAATTGGTTACTGATGGATGGTTTACTCGTAGCAACATAAAATTAAGAGCGACCAGAGAACACAAAGATGATCTACAGAGAAAGTGTCAAACAAAGCTCAAAGCTAACCTCAGATTTGAGCTCCTTTTCGAGTGCCGTGGTCGCACCATCATCGGCCAACCTCCGCAATCCGATACTAGCAGCGCGGCCCTCCTGCCACACGCGGTACTGGGCCGTGTGAGAAGCACCGATCACGTCGCCAAAGTGCGCCCGGGCACTCTCCGGTGGGAATTCGCGAGGGTGAGTGTTCCGCGACCACAAACTCTCGAAAGTCACCTGCAAGGAAGGTCAACGTGAACATGGATAATTGGATTCTAGAAAGAAGAATTTTGTCACGAGAATTCAAAATGATTTTTGGCGCTCGATGAGACTTGATTTTTGGCGCCCGACAAGGGACTAAAAATTACGTCGACGTTTTAACAAATATTGCAATACCAGAGGCATCACCCACGCGTTACCGATCCCGTAAAAACGTTTGTTGTACTCTCCAGGGAAAATCTCTCCAGGTAGTTCATTCCACAACCTTAGTGTCCGTGGGGAAAAGTTCATTTGGAACCGCACACCACCAACCAATCACCAAACCAAACCCAACCAAATTGGTTCACGACCAATTTGACTCCAAGGTGTGAGGATGAACTCCCTGTCGGTGGCGAGCGGTGCGATGATAGAGTGTAGCTGTAGGCATCATGTACACAAGTAGGTGTACACAAGAATTCGCTCACCTCGTACTTGGCCTCATCACACGCGCAGCAAGGCTCCACTATGGGCGGCTGCCGCGCGAAGCTGGCCGGCGCGGCGGGCGCGGCGCAGAGCTTCCGCGCCAACACGCTAGTCACGCTGGAAGTCTCTCCCGAGCTCGCTCGGGCGCACAAACGCACACAAACGTCTACTGCATCTATCGGAGCGCTCCATATCACCTTTATAACAGAGAAATCATGATACTTTGTTCCGTCTGCGTAAAAACAATTTTACTACCTACCTTACTCTTAATTCTATCTTACCTGAACCTCGATCTTGGAATGCGTGGTAGCGTTATCCACAGCCGGCTTACAAAACTCATGCTGTTTAGTCTGGGCGTCGTACGCCTGAAACGCGCCGAGGGACTGATTGTTCGATGAGGAAGACTGTTCCTCTTCCACCCATATAGTGAAACCCGTGAACGGTGTTGGCCCCTGGCCGCTGTCGACACCTTGTAGCGATACTAAAATAAAACACATTACTTCATGTGACAAACAAAGTTTATTATTTATTGTAAATTAAGCACAACGAAAACAAAATAGTTATTAAAATTATTTTTCTTTTTACACAAAAGAATAAAGATTGACATGAAAGGAAAACTTAAGCTTAGGTATCAGTTACAAGTTGTTACCAGTATATAGTTCTCCTGTGAGAAACAAATCGGGCTCGCCAGCTACATTCAGCCGGTAATTAGCGTCTGCCGGCTGTGCATGAGGCGGCGCTGTCTCGCACGATTTTATCGGAGCCACTGTTGTTGCTCCAGCAACCGACAAACATGCCGTAATCACTAACAGCAGCATATTTTACTTATTTTATGTTATTTCCATTTAATTTCACATCACGAATCCAATGCTGATTATTATGAAACAGCGGCGTCACAATGTTTCACATTTCTGTTTGATAAACAAAGGAATGTTTACCTAAACTTGCATCAAATAATTGTTAAACCCCGATTTATGAAAACCCGTTCTTTTAATATTTATTATCAACAATGCAAAAACCATTTGTTAAATTAACCGCCAACGAATTTATTCATCAGCACAACAAAATTGATAAAATGGATAGCCGTTTAGGCTGTATCGAATCGGGAACGAGACGTCCGCCCGCTCGCCCCAATTTGGCAGACTACTTGACGTATCCTACTCTAGTGCTACCCTTCCTGCAATTTTCTATAGCTTACTTATGTATGTTGGTGTACCCGATTCGTGACAAAGGAGAGATTCTTTTGTTCTTGGATAACGCCGAATCACAAGTTTGACCTCGTTGCCGCGTTGTGTAGCTTCTAGCTAGTAAGCAATTCTCTTGATGGGAAATATTTTGCGTTTCTATTTGTAAATTCTGTGATATATGACAGTTTTCGTTAAGAGGATTCATTTGAGACAATCCCAATTTGCCTATATTATACACAAGGTCTCTTTTCTTACAACCAATATGTTAGCGGTGTAGGTAGGTACTACGCGTCAAGAGTAACTTTTTCTCGCTTTGTATGGAATAAAAAGGTGTATACGAGGCAACCAAACCGTAAGCGATCAGAAGTTGACTGACAACCGATGGATTACCATTAGTCTTACTAGACATTACTCTTACTATCATGTCGTCTGCAGTTTTCCCACTTATGGTTTGAGACATTATGAAAAGGAAGTTGTGGAAAGGAAAAGGACGATGCGCTGTTGGAATATGCAAGGAATCTACGATCTACAATGTAAGAGAAACATATACAAATCAATCTAGTGGGTAAAAGCGATTTATTTCTAAAATATATAGAAAACGAAAATATAACAAACAATAGAAATAAATTCATTTGATCATAATAAATAATAAGTTTTCTTATACTTAGATACACAATTTTGAAAATATATACGCGTTTAAAAATTCGACATTCATATTCCAAATACATTTACGTATTCAGCTACTAATAGGTATTAATTTCGTAATTATCAATATCAAAGAGCTTTACAGCTTTATCACTTTATACATGCTAAAAACTAAAACATTATTTAAAACTTTGGCAAATGTTATTAAACTATGTAATAAGAATGTATAGTAGGAATAAAGTGATCGATAAAACTACGATAATTATATAAAAATAGTCGTTTGATGGTCACTGACGCAAACATGAAGTACAGACTGTACCTAAAAAGGATAAAAACATGACTGACTGAATGACACCATCTTTCCAAGAGAAAGCAGAAGAATTAACGTCTCTACACTGTTTATATTTAATCAAAATCCCTCCCGGCTTCGCACGGGTTTACTCGGGGTTACTCTATTATAATATGCATGTATACACAAAAACCTTCCTCATGAATCACTCTGTCTATTGGTGAAAACCACATTAAAATCAGTTTAGTCGTTTTCAAGTTTACCGCGAACAGACAGCAGCGGCGTATGACTTTATTTCGTAATATGTAGTGATAGTGATACCGACTTCTGCCAGGGTCCGTTTTCCTACTCATTCTACTCCACTTCGCTCGATATTCGGCATGCTCGCGTCGTAAGCCATTGGCTGTCGCATCCGACTCAGCAACGTCTATTCATCGCTTTTTAGGCTATCCTGGGGACATCGTCCCTAATCCCTAGGGATTACACAGCACGTGTCCAAACCAGAGTAAACGCGCCTCCTCAATCTTGTCCGCGATGTCTCTCACGCCAAACCTGCCACGGATGTACTCGTTACGTACTCGTTCGAGTAGTGTTACGCCACATATCCGCAGTATTTTAATTTCATTAGCGTGAAGTTCGTGAACGTGCTTCGGTCCTACAGGTCTTAAAGGTCTTACGGTAATTACAGGACTAATTATTCCATTGTTTATAAGACCCTTGAGTTTGATCGGGACTTTATGGTCACAGGTGATTACCGTGAGCTCCCGCCATTTGGCCCAAGCTGCTGAGGTACGGGACTTGACATCGGGGCCGATATCCCCGGTCTCGTATAGCACAAATCCAAGATATTTGAATTTATCTGTTCTATTAATAGCTTAGTTCTCTTATGTAATTGGTTTTAGGATCCACTGCAGCTAGACCTGTACTCTGTTTCCGCGACGCACGACTTTCAGCTTCAAACCCCCGTTTTCTAGCACTTCCGCCCACGTGTTTACCCTGGTCTCAAGATCCTGCCTACGCACCTTAGTGAACACCTACAGTAATCGGGAAGAGATTAGTATAGCCGACGGCTTCAGATTCGGCTTTGCATAGACTTTGATCTCAGAGCCCATCAGATCACTTTCTGAGGGACACTGTAGGAGGCCCTCTGCAGGTCGAGAAATGCGAAATGCGGTTGATTCCTACTGCAGTGGGACTCCTGGAAGATTCTAAGGGTAAAGACTGGATTATGCTACAGCCCGGCCTGAAGCCGTATAGGCATTCGGGCACGCTGTTTATATTTAAGTGCGTATTAATTCCTATGGTTAAGTGAGCTGGATTTACCATTTTACATAAAAATGTTTTACACATATTTCCCTTAATAGAAAGTGACCTTAATTATTTCTAAATTTTTAAATATAAATATTACTTACTTTACTAATACTTAATTACTTTTTCTTAAATTATTGAATGTTACATTCGATCTCACTTTACAATTGAAGGCAGTTCAATTCTCAAATAATAACAAAAGCTATTGATTTTGATCGAGCTAACTAACGAATACATATAGGCCCCTAACAGACTAGCGATGGGCATGCGCCATTCTCACACGATGCTGCAGCGAGCCCGACACGAGACCGAGTTACCGCGACGGCTCTTTTTGTCGCTAACTTCTATTACTCGCTCGATTAACAGCGTTCAACTTCCAATGAGGAGTTTTCCAGTAGATATTGATAATTGGTTTCAAAAAGCATCAATAGATGGCGCTCCTACAATTTTGGTAATTTTTTTATAATCTGTATGACGGTGGCAGTGATTTCATGCAGCCTACTAATACTAAACTTAAAAATAAAATGTTTATTAATATAAATATAACTGTTAAAGGTTGAACGAAATGTAAAAAGGAATATTTATAGAAGTTGGCACTGTTTCATTATTATTACAACCTCTAAAATGGTTGAAAACTATTGACAAATACAATATTGTCCAATGCAACGTACCCAGTGTTTATATCCTGCTTGCTAAGATCCTGTTTTATGCGATTATCAATTACCAAAATTGTCGGGGCGCCATCTCGTGAGTAGTTAGGAATGCTTTAGATACCTATCGGAAAATAGCTCATTGCTTGTCGACAAAAACACCACAAGCATGCGGGGAAGCGCGGCGACATCGATGGAGGACCTACATGGCTAGCACAATGTGCACTCGCGCGCAATAAGCGAGAAAAGGCGCGACATAGACACTGCTTTCTCTTTCATCTTAGTATTGAGAGAAGGAAACCTACGCTGTCTCGCGGCGCGAACTGTGTCCCGGGCACACTAGTGCTAGCCGTGCTGGTGTGGTGTTATAGGCGACTTATGAAATAGACCATTATCTATAAAAATCCATGGAAAAGAACAAAATACTTTAAGAATGCACCTGCTGTAGCTCACACCACACATACAGATCATTAAAAGAAATTAGGCCCAATACTAATATTCTTGCGTACAACATACAGCTATGGCACACATGTCAATGCACTTTTTGTTTATTTTTTGTGTTACTTTGTTTGAAGGTAGATTTACATACACGCCTCTCCTCTGTGTGTAGGCGGAGGCGTACCAGACACTACATTTTTCCACAACCTTATACATTTTATAATCAATCAACCATGCATCCTTCCGTTTCAACTCAACAAAGTTAGTCTGTGTGTGCTATTGCTTTTCCGAACACTGCGGTGAATTTGTGTGAAAATACAAAAAACTAATAAAAATCGTTTGTATTCAGTATCTTTCAACAAAGATGTTTTGAATCAAAACTCAAAACTAAAAACTCAGTCGACCTATTCATGATCATGATTCATCAATCTTTACTCTTTCCTTAGAGAATCAAAGGACCAAATGGAGTTCCATTATTCCATAGAGACGGTGTTGATCCACTCTGGACTGTGAGCGGTTAGTCAGTTCCCTTGTATATATTTATGGGATCTAATCCCTTAGCCTTTAGCCTTTCCTTAGAGATAAAAAGAACAACAGAAGTTACATAATGAATTTTCGCGATTTAAAAATCCACCAGTAGACGCCCCTGACAAGTAAGTTTCGTTGTCAAAATACTGTCGTGATATTGGACAGAAACAACTGCTGTAAAATGACGAATTCCAGTCAATGACAGGGCTTTATTTTAACAGCACACCTCACAGTAGCGCCACCTGGTGGTTTTTGGAATTGCGAAACCCCAATGACGAAAGAAACTCCTTTTAAGAGGACAGGGCATACTGTCAAATAATGCTTTTTGACATTTAAAATGGGCGACGGATGTGCCCAAAAAAACTAGCAATAATAATTAGAATACCCTAGAATCATAGTACATAATATGGCGAATAGCCCATAGAAATTGAACCATAGGGCTTGTCCTCTTTATGCGCTTATTACATTTGACTAAATTCAGGAGCAGAAAGCGTGAGAGCAAATCAAAGTCTATCACCATTTTGATACAAAAATGGACTTTATTCTATGAGCAATATATTAATTACACTTTGATTTGCTCATACGCTTTTTACTTCTGAATGTAGTCAAATATAATTAGCGCATTTCGGAGTAATTTCTTTCGTCATTGGAAAACCCTCATTTCATAGAGGGGTAGATCCTAGGTGGCCTAGGACTTCGGTCGGTTGGGGGGTTCCTCTCGCAGTTCCAACACGTGGGAGGCAGGCTGGGGCCTCCCGTCCGCGCCCACCCGCGCCGGCACCACCACACCGGCGGTCACCATCCGGTCGAAAAGGTTCACCAGCCTCATCGCTTCGTACTCTTTCTGCGGACAAAATGATGCGTTACTTGACGGCTTTTTTACTTAAACAAAAAAACGTCAGAGGGCGACACTGATATTTAAGATAGTAAATAAAGCTGAGACGTGTCTATTGTCGACCGAAACAAATGAACAAACAGACAGTTGGCGAGGTTGGAACCAGAGTGATCTAAGTGACATTTTTACCAAGAGTACTTAGATCAGTGTGGCATGAAAGAATTTATTTTTCTGTGTCCCGTAGTGTATTAAACTTAATATTATTAAAAATGACACTTAGATCACTCTGGTTCCATCCTCCCCAGTTGGATTCTACACAAGGCCGTCCGTCGGCACTTAGTTTCGCTAGAAAGTATGGATTGAGTACGCATGTGCAATGTTCCCATATGCGAATTCGTCCGTGCGATAAATACAGCTTGACTTTTTGACAACAACAGGTTTCACTTTGGTTGGAAGCCATCTAACTTCGAACTAACGAAATATTTTGTAAATTCACTCAGCTGCAGAGTGAACACATACGCTGCTGGAGGCGTCGGTTCACATTGCACTTGACTGTACAACATCATTATCATCAGAGTACAGCAAAACGTAATCCTCACCTGTTCCTCGGACATCCCCTCGAAAGGGTCGAACCTCGGCGGCCTGACGCAGCCCACGACTGGGTCAATCCTGTCCGCGGCCTCGCGATACTCCTCAGTGTCGGAGTCCTCGCTGGACGAGGAGTACTGCCCGGGCCGGCCGCCACCCAGCAGACCCATCTGGGCGAGGTGGCCTGCTGCATTGCCGAAGCCCGTATACTTCACCAGACGGGACACTGGAACGATAGGCTTGTGTCATCTTTTGCCATCTGAGTGGTGGACTTGGTCTTTTACGAGTGTTGAATGAGGTGTTGAAAGGTTAATCAAAAGTCGCCTCTATCTTCTTCTATGAGTCAATTTTCGCAAAACAAGTTCGATCTGGTTCTGCATTATTAGTTGCCAAGATCAGTTCCTCCCCAGTGCAAGTGGTAGGACAAAGACTAGGTGGATTTTTATTTTTAACCGATATAAATTAAGGAGGAGATTCTCAATTCGTCGGACTCTTTTTTTTTATTCTATAATTTACACAGAAGATAAAACCTTAAGATAGTTTACAAAGACCAGCCTATCTCTATTGTACATATATTCCAGACAAACTGAGATACCAGCATCATTAACAGTCCACCAGCCCATTAGCTGCTGGACACAGACATCCCCCAAGACGCGCCACTTACTTGACGACCTGAGTGGTTCAGTGGTCAACATGCCAGTCAGCCACGCAAGAGGTCCCGGGTTCGATTCCTGGCCCGGCAGAAATTTAAATGATGAATTTTAATTTCTGTTACGGGTCTGGGTGTTCTATGTATAATAAGTATGTATTTAAAAAAAGTATATATGTAGTATACCAGTTAGCTAGGACCCATAGCACAAGCTTTGCTTAGTTTGGGGCTAGATGGCGCTGTGTGAATTTGTCCACGATTATTTATTTATTTACTTAGGCCGGTTCTCAGTTTCGCGCATCCAGTCACTGCTTACCATTTTATTTTATTTTATTTTTATTAATACGGAAAACCAACAGCTTTTAATACAAGCATATAAAACTTAATTAAACATTTAGAACATCGCATAGCTAAAGTCAACTCAACTGCAATAAGAGAGTAATTGCCCAAGTGCGCCAAATTGTCACAGCATAACAATTCAACGTGGTGCTGCTCACCTTTCTCCTTGCACAATACGAAGAGGAACTTTGCAACCAGGTCCCTCACTGTAGTGACCGGGGTTGTCAGCAGCCGGCACAGCTGGTTGCGGAGGGTCTGCCCCTTCTCCGGTGGACTGTCCACGTCCACCAGCGGTGGGAGCACCTCCAATCGCAAGTACTTGCGGTGAGTGCGAGAACCGCGGGCGCATTGGTTCATGACAGTCAGTATCGGGGACAGGCTCTCATATTGATTCTTGGCGCCCTGAGAATGCAGTTGGTAAAAGTTAAGGCTATTTACTGCATTTGGCTAGATTCAGTCAATTAAATTCAAAAGCAAAGAGCGTGAGACCAAGATCAAAGTGTAATTATTGCTCATAACTAGAATAAGGTCCACTGTTGTATCACTTATGTTACGCGTTGCACCGCTTTTCAAAAGGAGTAGTAAAAAAATGGAGCTTATGTTATGAGAAATACATTCCACTTTGATTTGTTCTCACGCTTTTTATTCTGAATTTAGCCAAATGTATTAGAGTGTTTAGTAATCTATGGTAGGTAGGCCTAAATTATGAAATGTATGAATGTGGAATAATTAAACAGTTTTGTGGCGACATTCATAGTGGAGCAAATCCAACTAAACCATGAATTAACATGCACATACACAACGGCACTTAATAGTGCGATGATAATGTTCCAATTTGCTACAACTAACCATCATTCGAACCTTCATCCATTGGTCAACGCATGTGAGGTGCTTATTACCCTTTTCGGTATTGTTGTAAACATAAATTTATGAAATAACTAATAAAGCACAAACTTACTGTGGTGATTGTCAGCTTATGCCGTAAGAAGTTAACAAGCGCTTGTAGTGCATCCATGTTCCGATTGTCGTATTTATTCAGGGCTATTTCACCAGCGGTCAACTCAGGTGTCAGAAATATGTAGAATCTTGATGGCACACTGCAATCAAACAAGCATTTTATTAAGAGTAACTTGTAAATGTTAATAAACAGGCTTATAAACTAGTTTCTATTCACCAGAGATTCGTTTATCGATACAATAAAATAATGCTGTTTTAAAAATAATGCATATGCTGTAAAACTGTGAAATAAATGAATAAATAAAATAAAATAAACAACAAAATTTGTTTTTTTATACCACAAGTAAGATGGCAAACAAGCTTACGCCTGCCTGATGATAAGCAGTTACAGCAACTGATGGATGTTTATACTAGAGATGAAACGGATAGTTGTTTGGCCGGATACCGGATACCGGATATCCGGCCAGCCTCCTAGCCGGATATCCGGCGGCCGGATATTCACAGGTCATAGTATCTGAACAAGTTTGTACAAGCTGTAATCGCGGCGTGGGACTTTATACGACTGCATGTGTTTATGTAATTTAAAGTTTTCGTTTAATGTCAATAACTTGAACGTTGCACTGAACAATTTTTCCACCCTCATACGGATTGATAGTTTCAAAATACGGGCTTACACATTAGCCCACAGCATCGTAAAGGATAAACGACATCGTATACTACCTCTAAATATAAAGAAATTCATATTTTAATCCAGGATAATATTTTTTCATATCTATAATATCAATATATAAATAAATAATAATAAATAAATAAATAATCGTGGACAAATTCACACAGCGCTATCTAGCCCCAAAGTAAGCAAAGCTTGTGTTATGGGTGCTAGATAACTGATAAACTACTTATATACTTTTTAAATACATACTTATTATACATAGAACACCCAGACCCGTAACAGAAATTAAAATTCATCATTTCAATTTCTGCCCGGCCGGGAATCGAACCCGGGACCTCTTGCGTGGCAGACCGGCATGTTGACCATTGAACCACTCAGGTCGTCAACATATATATATCTTGATTGACTTTAAATTATTACACTAAGTACATTATAATACTAAACAGCACTTGTCAAAACTACACACGACAAAAATGCGTATTTATGCTGATCAGCGGGTGTCACCCTGTTGGGCAAAGTACGTAATGTCCACACTCGTGCAAGTTACAAAGTCACACCTATGTCCGAGATAATATAAGAACGTTCAATGCGATGGTGTGAGCATGTGCTCCGCCGCCCCAAAGATCACCTTAGTGCAAGTAGCCCTAAATTTGGCGACGACGACTCGCTGACGCGGAAGACACCCACACGCCACCTGGCTGACGGCGGACCAATGGGACCTGAAGGGTAATATTATTGACGTTGCTACTGCTCAAAGTAGAAAGAAATGGAGGAAGCAGACAAGGAGAGTTGACTCCAGCTAATGGAAAAGGCATAGTGCAAAAAGAAGAGACCAGAAAACTATTAAAAATTTGCTAACCTACCAAATGAACGATACGAGTAGAATAGGTGCCGATGCCGACATAATCAATAGTTCTTTGATTAATATTTATGGTTTTCAAACGTTTTGATACGACTTACTCGACTGCTACAGAAGGCATATATTTCCGATGAGAAAAATCACTTTTATGGGCTTTTCATACATTTTTTACTATCCGGTATCCGGCCGAATATTAACGCATTATCCGGTATCCGGCCGGATAGTAAATTATGGCCGGATAGGCCGGATACCGGATAGTGGCCGGATATCCGTTACATCTCTAGTTTATACCATAAAATTCCAAGGGTATTACTCCCATGCTGCTCATCCCATGAAGCCTTTTCACGCCTATCTTTTTATTTTGTTTAAAAACACAAATGAACAACATCCTCAGCTGGTATGAAATTACCGTCAAGTAGGTGGCAACTTTAGTTTACCAGGTAAAGGAAATATTGGCCTTGAACTCTCTTACTATCCTTCAAGTATTTAATAAAGTACTATATACTTTTTTTTTTTTTTCATTTAGGGCTTATCGTATCGATCTCAACACTTTACGTACAAAGAACCAAGTAAGAGTTCAAGTGTGGAAAAAGGAGCCCAATAACCTAACCTCTCAGACCATGCTACAGGTCAATTAATGCCATCCTCGGGGGAAAAGCCAAGTGGATGTCCTGGAGTAGTATTGTAATAGTAAGTATAAGCTGGCCCGCTGCGACTTCGTTCATGTGTCGCCATACCTTAAAAACCTTAGTCTGAAATCACTCTTGTTGAAAAGAGTTGTTGTTGTTGATGTTACTGGTAGAAATTTGGGGGCGGGGGTTTTATGTAAGAAAAGCCTTATAACCCTAAAGGTATTTCAGATAACAGCTTCCTAGAGTACTTAAAATTGAGCAAGACTAGAGTCTCTAATGACTGATGCAGCTGTTTGGGGATTACACAGGTAGAAAGCACTATATGTAGCACAGTTGCCCTTTAAAGTTTCCAGATACATTAATCTTTTTACATTTTATAAGGTTCAACACAGAGTCGAACTTTAGGAATCAGGCATTATAATTAATTATAAGATAATATTTGGTACCTTGTCAAGAGATTAACAACATTGCTATGTAGCTCCATGAGTTTCTCTGTAGAGTTAGTGAAAGAAAGCAGCACAGCTGTAATTCCAGGCATTAGCTTCAAGTACATGGTCTCTTCAGCCTCATCTCCTGGCTCTTCAGAACCAGAATTCAGTATTAGATTGAACTGTGCCTTTAATATCTCACAGACAATGGCCTGCCGCTCATACTACAAAACAAGAAAAATATATTATGAAATACTAATTCAGTTTATTTACTTTCACAGTAATGTGGTGTCCCTTTAAAGTACTGGTACAACCCATCCTTTCACTGATGATGCACAAGTGACTACCTTTTTAGAAGAAGTCCAGGTCTGAAGAGCAAAAAGTAATGTTTGCTTCCTGTTGTGTATTTGAAATACTATTACAAGCCAAGCTTCCAAATGAGGACATTATGGCAAAACCCTGTCTGCATTTGAGTCTATAATGTTATTATAGATAGTTGGCATCAGTTTTTAGATACTTACATTCAGCCAGCAATGACGGTCTTGGACCCCTTCAACCGAGCTTGATTGAGGCTCTTTTATCTGATTCATTGTAGCTTCTAGCATAAGTTCATTCAATGTACTTGTCAAGTAGTCCATGCCATGGTACTCATCTTTAATCTTTAACTTTATATCTTCTCTCAGGGCAGTTAGAATAAATAAAAGCTTCATATCATAGAGCATTAGATCTTCTTTATAAGGAATATCCTTATAAACTCTTAGTCTAGAAATTAATCCTTGCGCTATACTGGTGTGAGCACAAAGAGCCCTGGCCACTTCACTTTGATATGTTATATTACATAGGCATTTCAGAGCTTCTACAGCAACATCCTTACTGGCAATTTCCACGGGCACCATGGACTCATCATCGAGGTCAACAAAGTTATATAAGCCAGCTCTTTCTACTAAAACATTAATCCATTTCTCACAAATCATGCTCTCTAAATCAGTCTTGTCTCGGCTAAAACCAAAAGATATTTCAATATTTTTTTAATGATATGTAGAAAACATTATTTATGTAACAATTTCTCTATACTAAAATATACCCAAGTATTCTGATAGCAGCTAAACATAGTGTATGCACCGCAGCAGAGTCTTTGGTCTGCAAATGCTGGAATAGTGATGTCCACAGCAAGACACGGTGATTATTTTGTGATAGGCTTGGAAATGTAAACACATTTTCATTCTGAAACAACGAGGAATATATTGTCAAATTTATTTAATGTACATACACCAATTCCAAACACAATTAATAATTTTATTACAAGACCCAGTTTCATATACAAAATTCTAGATAAAAGTTATGTTCAGGAAATTAAAATAAAAAGTGGCAGGACACATAGCTCGAAGAATAGATGGCTTTTGTGGAGATCTCTGGGGGAGGCCTATTCCCATCTTTCAGCTGATATGATGATGATGATAAAATAAAAGTTAAGAAAAATCTATTTGAGTATGATTTTCATACAGTATAATAACTTCTATACTACATGGTTTAGGAGGCTGATATTTTAAAAACATAATGAGTTTACTATAGTCAACCCATTTTTATTTATTTCGTTGCTGGTGACACTGGGTTTATTGTCTATGACTTTTTAGCCATGTCCTTTGACAAAGTATAGGTAAGTAACTAAGGATAAGAGTCCTTTTGTTAGGGTAGGGCTGTTTTTTTTAAATGTTGTAGTGTTGTGTATGACACAATAAACATAGAAGAATGGATAGATCCCTACAATATTTTAAGAATAAGATCCAAGTACATTTATTCGATCTTATCTACAGTCTACGATTACTTCAGGTAGGTCATTAGGAGCAACTTTTACAGAGGTAATTTTTTTTTGCATCGCCCAGAAAAAAAGTTGGGCCCCCCTAGCGCCCCCTAGCGGCACCGCAGAGAAAAGTTTCCCATACAAACGGTGTTCCTGGAGGTGCCCTCTATCACATCCCACTATCAAAAGTATACGTTATAATAGGATCGCAACTCATCGAAATTTTTCTAAGTCCCTGTGCCCTCGATTTCCGAAAACGCTAAAATTTTTCAGTCCAAAAAAATTTTTTTTTTTTGCCACCTTTCCTACACCCCAACGCTGAAGGTTAGAGGATACCAAAGGGTGCAACTCAAAAAGACTGAAAATTCGAGAAAAGGCACCCGAAAGGGGGGTTCTCGACTTTTCAGTCTTTTTGAGTTGCACCCTTTGGCATCCTCTAACCGAAGGTACTGAAACATCCAAATATTTTTAATTTGAACCATCTGAAAAATAAGTAAATGAAAGCCCGCTTACATTTTTTAGGAAACGCCGTAAAATTTCGGCTACTTCGTCCACTTGTCCTCCATTACTTAAAATTCCAATATCCTGTTCCTCCATTGAAAATTAATCACTTTTCTAGATCAGGCAAAAATCAATATCAACAACAAACCAAATCAATTCTTGGTTTAAGTAGGTGACCCTATGTTATTGGACCAATAAATGGAGAACACCGTTTGGTAAACTGGCTGCTGCTGATGTGTTCTACGAATTCACATTTATCACGACGTAACTCGGTAAGTTACGTCTGCCTACAATGAAATTAATTAAAATTTATTTAAACAAATTAGAAAAATCCGCAGACCCATTAGATTAGCGACCCACCCAAGGCAAATCTTTCTGACAATTAGTGACAATACTGCAGGGTTGCCAGATGTGTTTACTCATATTTCCCCAGATTCTTATTTTTCACCAAATAATCATGTCGATTAGAGTCATAAATCAATTCGAATCAAGGGTTAGATCGAATCATGATTCGAAGTTTTGCCGGATGATTCGAATATTAGTTTAAATTGTACATAGACGTTTTTTGTTCAAGGGTTTTATGGCACTGGAATCAAGTTTTTTAGAACTTGTCTTCATTTCATCGTCATTCGTAAATGTAAGTTATACTATAATTGGGGCTCAATATTTTCCACAGATCTTTTTTCCTAAAAGTTTCCCCAAAGATTCTGTCTCCCCAGTTTTTCCCCAGGAGTCAACTTTTTCCCCAAAATTGCAAAATAAACACCCAATCTGGCAGCCTGCAATACTGACTGATTCTGACAATACTTTTTTTAATATGATTTTTGGCTCACCCGGTTAGACTAAACAGAATTTTTATCATTCTTTGTAAACGCACGTCAATACATTAATCTCTCCAGTTGCCCGTAAATAAGTACTCCATACATGACATTTATTGATTGTTGGTCATTGGCGTAAAATTATTTATTGGTCTTTGACTTGACAGCTGATTATTATTTTCGATTCCAGATTGTTATTGAAAATCAATAAGGCTAAAAATAAAAACTAAATTGCCTGAAAATGGCTACTTTAGCTTTAACAGGCCAATTTGCTTCGAAATTAATACGTAAGTACCATTAAAACATAAATAATTCAAAAAATTAAGAGTTGGATTCTTACATAATTTCTGTCATCATAATACAAAGCTTTTTTACTATTATTATTAGTAATGAGCCTTATAGAAGATTTAATTGAGAATGTGATGGCTTTATTGCAGCGAAACATGGATCCTTGAGTGTTCTGTACATCAAGTCGGCGGCTTACAGCAGTGATGGTCGACCTAACCTGGCGGCATACAAACGCGGCACGGGTGGCCGCTGCAGCTTCAACGGTGTCGTAGCCACCGTGTTTGGATGCACTGGATTCGTGGGCCGCTATGTCTGCAATAAGCTGGGAAAGAGTGGAACACAGGTACATTGTTAAAATAAAACATGAGTTTAAAGGTCCAGACAACTCAGCCTTTATGACCAATATCGTTGAGCAATGTGTCATTTGAAAGGATTTTTAATTTTCTAAAACTATTACTACGGCGACAACTTTCGAATCGCTGTAGAAAAAGAGTTATGGTCAATTACAATAAACTTCTCTTTGTACTGAAAAATTTTGACTGGGGTCCATACATTTCTGCCGGTCCTCCTTTACATCATTTATGCATACATACTTATTATGCAATATGGAATTTTGTTTTAGCTGATCCTGCCATACCGGTCTGACTTTTATGATGCACAAAGATTGAAAGTTTGTGGTGATCTAGGACAGGTCTTGTTCACTCCATTTGATTTAAGAGATGAAGAATCAATTGCGAAAGCTGTGCGCTACTCCAATGTTGTGATAAATCTGGTTGGCCGTGACTATGAGACAAAGAACTTCAAATTCATGGATGTGCATGTAGAAGGAGCAAGACGTCTGGCAAGGTAATTTAGGTGTAATTTTTATTACACCTGTACTGCATACAAAACCCAACTGTGCTTGATATAGCTGATGCAGCTTCTGAAGTGAAATACCAACTCGGTTTTGACAGGACTCAAAGTTTTTTGCTGCAGTTTTGCTTCTTATTTGATATACCAGCCTAAGTTGAAATTTGACATTAGCTCGACACCAAGATGATGTAGGTTATTGATCAAGACATTGAAAATCCAGTCAAAAGCTTTTCTGTGACTTAGTAACAAAATTCATGCCTAATGTAAATTTGCTATTTTGTATATTCTAGAATAAGCAGAGAAATGGGGGTGGAAAGGTTTATCCATCTATCCTACTTGAATGCTGAAGAGAACCCGAAACCTCTAGTACTACGTAAACCATCAATGTGGAAGGTCAGCAAGTTTTTGGGGGAGGCTGCTGTGAAAGAAGAATTTCCTACTGCTACTATTTTCCGTGCCTCTGATATATATGGCTCTGAAGACAGATTTGTAAGGTGAGACTATTGTGCTTTAACATGACTTTCTGCAATTTAGAATTACATAATATAAATTAGTAACACAGTACTATTTTCCGCTCTATATGAGCTGATTCCAAGGCAGCAGAGCTATGAGTATTTATGTAATGCTAACTAATACCTGCCTGAACTAGGAATGTAAGTAGATCTACGAAAAAAGTCAGATTAAGCCCAATGTAAAGTTCGCTTTGCTAGTTGTCACGCTGGCCGGGTGTGCTCGTGAGCTGGCCGACGTACTCGCCAGTCGTAAGGTGGTAGCGTTAGCGTTCCTGCAGAAGACCAGATGGAGACGCACCAGGCCCCGTAACATCGGAAACGATTAAAATACGCTGGGTCTCACGCACGGGGGCAATGGGCAACCCCATTGTCCACGTGCTCTCTGAGGAGTTTCGGGACAGCGTCTTGTACTTAAAGCGTATAAGCAACGCCTTATGGTTGTAAGCGCCTGGCAAGACGTAGTCGTACCATCGAAGACGGCATTCTTATAGCTTATATGCGAAGATATGGACGTGAAGGCTATCGCGGATGTGAGTGTTTCGGACACGGTCTTTGTGAGAAACTCCACACATCCACCGCTGCATCTACATTTCCATGAAGCGCAACTCCTGCTTGTGCCGCTCTAGTAGAGGCCAAGTCTCACTGCCGTACAGGTCTAATAAGGGTCTCGTAAACCCCCCAAAGGATTTTTGTTCAAAAATGACACAGAACCCTGTATAAAACGCTAATAGGGAACAGGTAAGTGTCACTAACAGAATTCCCAACTATGGAATCGGAATCGCGGTACATATCTCGGATAAGTAGCCGTATTCACAATGGCTCGGAAATCGGATTCGGATACGGAATCGACAAAGGACAAGTTCTTAGAAAAATGTGGTTTCAGTTAATTTTGATGAAATTTTCATATGTTATAGAGAGTAGAGTTTCCGTGGAATCTATCGGGATTCTGAATAACAGTTTTCGAATCGATCGACACGGATTCGCCGCTCACGAATTTCGTGTCGAATCGTTCGGAAACGGTTTCGAATAATTGTGAAAACGGCTACAGGTCAATATAAGCCTCAGGTACTGACTTGGACTGCAATGCCCAACAGTTCATTTTACGTGGGACAAGTCAAAGGCGTCTCCATCTCCAGAAACAGGAAATACAGGGGCGTTTTCTTGATTTGCATCCCTCCATAAGAGTTTTCAAAGCCAATACGGAGTCCATGGTCCCACAATGGGCCAATATCGGAGTATCAATATGGGTTCCGGCCCATATTGACACTCAGATATTGTACACTCCCGTCGGATCCGAGAGTCCACAATGCATTCGAAGAGTGGAGGAGTGTGGACGAGGAGATCTTCCACACTTTCCTGAATGAAGTTCAACTGCTTCACCGTATTTTCTTAAGCAATCGGTCGTCGATAGACCTCTTTCTCGAAATTGGTGCTGTTGGCCTCAGGTCAAGTGTGAGAGAGAGAGAGTGAGCACTCGTCGAGTGAGAAGAGTGAGAAATACTGCTAAGATTAATGAGACTCGCTTCTGCGCTGGTATGGTGCTGCGTGCAGGCGGATCCAGGGGTGGTGGAGCCCCTGGATCCGCGCCTGCACGCAGCACCATACCAGCGCAGAAGCGAGTCTCATTAATCTTAGCAGTATGTGTAGGAAGTCGAACTGGTCTGTCAGTTTCTGTAACTCGAAATTTAAACTAGAAATGTTTAAAGTTATGTCACATTTCAGGACATTCGGATCTGCATGGCGCACTATGGGTCAGGCCTTGCCACTCTACAAGAACGGCCAGGCCACCATCAAACAGCCCGTGTTCGTGTCGGACGTTGCGCAGGGCATCGTGAACGCGATCCGCGACCCTGACTCCGTGGCGCAGACTTACCAGGCTATTGGGTACGTATTTACCATGAGCTTCTTTGACCGTCATCTCATCTGTTGGTAAGTGACGATTCCGCCGAAGATGGAGTATGCCCTCTAGATACAGCCTATTCGCACTTGCATTTGACTGTCCAGATTATAATGTTGAGGAAACATACAACACCACTTCACCATGGTAATAATACCCTCACGAGATACTAATAATCGTCTCCCGAAACTGTTTAACCACTCTCTGGATCGCTAGCGGAAGACCTAGTTTCGTTATATGAGGTTGCAGCGCCCTACTTTCCTTCTTTTGTAAATTTAATTTTTAAGTCTTTTAGATGTGTCTCTGGGCACAATAAAGATTTGTATATGTGCCTCCTAATACCGTTGGCAAAGCGAGGTTGACCAAGGTCTCCCGCCGGGCCCAAATCACATAACCCCGTAGTTGATAGACAAGGACTTCCGACAAAGCTTGTGACGCCAGTACGGTTTTGTGCAACGTAAACTTATATGTTTATTTGTTTAATAGTAAAGGCTTTAATAGTTCATCGCTTCTATTTTCACTATTAACAATAAATAAATAAATATAACCAAACTAAGCAAAGCTTGTACTATGGGTGCTAGATAGCTGATATACTACTTAAATACTTTTTAAATACATACTTATTACACATAGAACACCCAGACCCGTAACAGAAATTAAAATTCATCGTTTCAATTTCTGCCCGGCTGGGAATCGAACCCGGGACCTCTTGCGTGGCAGACCGGCATGTTGACCATTGAACCACTCAGGTCGATAATTGGCAGATATAATTATTTTGCGATGGCCCCTTTAAAAAGTGAATTAGCTTCACTTGCAGACATCCCACTGCTAAAACTGAAAACTATTATTTAGAATGACATCGAGTACTATAAGTAGGTACATAACTGATCATACAAAACTGATAAATAATGTGCAAATTTATGATTACTTTATCCCTGAAACGTTGTTTTCAGTCCGAACCGGTATTTGTTGGCCGACTTAGTAGACTGGTTCTTCGCGCTGATGCGTAAGGACCCCAAGCGCTGGGGCTACTGGCGCTACGACATGAAGCTGGATCCCCTGTTCAAGATTAAGGTGTTGGTCAACAATATAATCTCCCCAGCGTATCCGCTTGGAGGTCTCCACTGGGAGGCTATCGAGAAGGTAAGTTGTATGGGAGGACATTTTTCAATGGTACCTCTCACCCTGAACCCCTCATATATTGTTAGATGTGCTTCTGTGATCTTAACCATATCAGTTATAAACTTAACCACTCGTAACTGTAGCTATTACGACAATATGAGTAATATGTAAGTGAACTAAACTCTAAAAGGTTCATCTTGTCATAAGATTGCGTCATAAGACGCTTCTGCCCTTTTTCAGGTTTGTGCTATGCTTCTAAGACATTAGTCGCATGCTACGACACATGAAAGAAGGGTATATGTGTATTCTATTCTTCTGCACACCCTATGTACTAGAGTTCTTCTGAGTATTAGGATAGGGTCTATCATAGACGATAGTTTTGAAATCATCATCACAGCCCAGAATAGTCCACTGCAGGACATAGGGCCTCTCGCGCGAGAGTTATTGCCATAATCTCTAAGCTTGGCACACGGGTTGAAGATCGCATACATAGAAATGGAAAACGCTGCTGGAACGCGCCCATTGTCTGACATATGTAGACTAAATATTTTCCTCGAAATAATTAGTCGCCTTGTACGACACCCACAAGTGTAAAGGGGTAGTGCTATTCTACTCTGCCGAACACCACAAGGCCAAAATTGTCATAACTGATAATATATTTTACAGGAGTCTACTACCGACGTCCCTGTATCGGGCATGCCCACACTTGAAGATTTGAACGTGTGTCTTACACGTATGGAAGACCAAGTGCCATGGGAACTGAAACCTTTCAGGGCCTATCAATACTATTGGGACCAGCTCGGAGAATTCCCTCGCCCGCCGAATCCTAAAACCGCATTATAAATAAAATAAACCCGTTTAGAATCATGGTTGTTCCCAGCAATACATCAATGTACATTGTAATCAATAACTGAATCAAAATAGGGCTTCAAGTAGCGAAATCTTTAATAAATAAATTATTTCTATTGTTTATTGGTGTTTTTCTTACCCCGAGCTTACCTTCTCATCGTCATCATATCGGCCCGAAGACGCCAATTACTCCCACAGAGCAAAGATTACAAGTCCGTCCCAATCCAGAAAACTGAAATAATATTTCAACACAGCAATGAACAGCTCAGTGACTGTTGTTCAACTCCTCCTGCAGCCGAATAGGCTTCGAGACTTCGAGTTCCGGTCCTGGAAAGCTACTGACATGGTGGCGTTTTCATACGAACACTTCAACGTTTTGGCACAACGGTAGTGACTGCAACAGTAACATTACCACCGCACGCGAGTCTTCTGCTCCCCACCTTGCCACCTACCTACCTCCTACTGCTTGTGTAAGTAAGCATACCTACCTTGGGGCAAACATCTTGGCCTTTTTTAACACCGGAATTGCGCAGATAGATCAGTAGGTAGTCAGTACTTTATAGACCTGCATAGTGAAGTAACAGAAATTAGTGACACCCCAGGGATTCGTGGTAAAAAGGTGCCTATAGATATGTGGCGTGTCAAATGTAAAACAGAAGACTCATGTCATAAAAAAGCAAGAATCCATTTTCCGCTTTGATAATTGTATTAATCCTAAACCAGAGTTGCTTCGCCCTTTTAAATTAATTGTGCCTACTGTTTATGTGTGAACTATTGTGCCTGTGAAGTGTATCTTTAATTTCATCAGCCGCTTACTCAGGTACCTAACCACAGATACCTGCCGGTAAGTGATAGATTGACATTGCCGAGTCAGATGCGAGAACCAACAGCCTGCAGTGCGAAGATGCTAAGACCGGGCGAGATAGAGTAAGTGTAGAAAATAACAGCCTGTACGGCTATCAGAAGTGTGTCCGCGACACAGCTCGCGGCGCGAGTAGTGTTTGTTTCCTTCTCGTAATACTAAGATAAGAGGTAGTAGTATCTATGTCGCGCGTTTTCTCGCTTATCGCGCGCGAGAGCAACTTATGCTAGCCGTACTGGCCGAAGCCGGGATTAGACGCTAGTCGCTACGGTCAACCACATCCATGCGGGTTGTAAAGATCGTTACTAAAAACGTGAACCTATTCCACATTAGAGACAGTGATGGAAACTTTTATGATATAAATGCAAAAAAAATCTTTGGGATAATATCTCTCGCTGGTTGCTCCACTGTAATCAGATAATTTCAGTGGAGCACCCAGCGAGGAGTGGAGTGCCATCTGACTTCCGTGACCCTGCTACCAGGGGAACCTGACCAGATTGGATCATGCATCCATAAGTATCCAGGATACACTGCTTGCCATCTCTAAGAGCATACATATCCTAGGTGTCCACATCTCCAGTGACGTCCGGTTTCGCAGTCATTTGGAAGAATAGGTAAAGCTCGCATCTAAAAAGCTGGGTGTGCTTAACAGTTCAAAGCTATTCTTCACGCCGGGGCAACGACTTCTCCTTTACAAGGCTCAAGTCAGACCCCATTTGGAGAATTGCTCCCCATCTATGGGCGGGAGCACCGGCATATTAGCTTGGTCCTTGTGACTTGATCCTAAAGCGCGCTGTGAGAATTGTTGATGATACAATCCATGCTCACAAGTGGTATTGAGCCGCAGAGCCAGCGGAGGGTAGTCCCTTCCCTTAGCTTCAAATATGGCCCGGATAGTTCACTTCCGGAAACCAGCACCATCTTTTAGTATGTTGTTAATTATGTTATTCTGAATAAAAAACAGCCGGGAGACAATCTCTAAAGTGCTTGGTTCTCCAGTGGTGACGTAATCAAGACGGCTGCCGCCGCGTTTTGAAATCTGCCTTTAAAACAGACTGTATTGTACTTAGAAGTATGTGTGGGGCATCAAATGAAGCAGAATAAAATGTGCTACAATATTGTTCAAACTTTCAACTATGTGAAAATTCTAGTTTGAGTGATATTCAAGATAATATGAAAATGTTGCAAAAAGTATATCCGTTTTTATTTTTAAACAACTTAACCGATAACTTTAGAGCAAAATAATGTAACAAGGAAATAAAGGCACATTATAATTCAAAACTATTTTTATAATTCCAATCGGTTAATAAAGAAGCGAGATATTGTAATTTTTCCATAGCAACGGGCACCACTTTAAGCGCCATACGATTGTTTTAATTGCGTGAATTAATGACTTTAAATTAAAAAAAATTAGTAAAGTTTTAGTAATGTATATGTAAAATAAACGTTTTATTATGTATTGTTTTAAAGTTAGGTATTGAAAAATTTTACAAAAATTAAGTCCGTTTGTAATTTTTAACAACTTTACGAGTAACTTTAAAACAGAATAATGTAATTAAGCTATACAAAACAATTTTTATAATTGCAATCAGATGCTGACTTGTGAGATATTTAAATTTTTATCTGTCACCGATTTGAAATCATTATAAATACTTACACCTAGAATAGTAGCGACTTAGCGTGTAATACATGTTGATTTAGGGAATGGTAACATTAGATATGGTTTTCGAATGCCTACAGTACCTATTTTTTTCGACTATAATAATAAAGCAGATTACTGTCTAGCAAAGATATTTTTTTTTTACACTCATGCCCGTGTAGCCGCGCTAACCGATGACCCGCGACCCGCGATCGCGAGAGACAATACAGCAGGAGCCCCCGAGGTGGTTATTGCAAATGCCGTACCTCTACCTGTTTTTTGACAGCGGCGCAAATACTGCATTTGCGACACCAATTCTGAACATCTTCCCGAGAATGAAGCCAGTGAACCTTTCTCTTACTTTGGTCAATGTTCTTTTTACCCCTAGATGTCCACCTGTTACACCATTATGTATCTCCTGGAGAACGTCTTGCACCTTAACCCGAGGAACAACTACCTAAAGGTGGTGTGGCTACCGTATCGTATTCGTATAAAAGTCATGAAACTCGTGTTCTATAATAAATAGAACGAATGCGTATTTAGCCACAGAGAGCGTATTAGGTCGCGAAACTCAGGATTGCGTTCTGAAAAGAACGACTTGTTTGGGATTGTTCTTCACGCCACGGAGCCCCAGCGCAGCTTCAGAAGACCACCGGAGTTCGCCGCCGCTGTAGTCGCCACCGTACGCGCCGAGCTTCCTCCGATGTGCTGTCCCTCGATGCGCCGGCCAAATGGGCGTCCGCCGCTCTGCGCCTCTTATTTATAGCGGCACCACACCGGCGCGCGGCGTGGTGGGGGAAGCTATCTCGCGGCGGGTTTTCCCATTGGTCAATGCAAATAGCTTTTTACTAGATCTGTCACACAAGTTTAGGTAGTACGTATTTGTAAATATAGTTAGGCACATTTTCTGTAAATACATCCATTCCACACTTGTCTACGGAGTTTAACTAATCCTACTACTCAAGACCTCCAAAGTGGTCCTCTCTGCCGTTAGGCTTTTCAAATTTTCGGTAAAGTATACCGTTCCGCTCTCCCATTGGGCCTAATACGCTTTAATGATAGCGGTTGTAGGTGCCACTTCAGTCCATCTAGGTTTCTCCGCACCACGTTCCTTCCATGATGTGATTGGTCAGATCTCTTCATTATCTTCTTAAACCCTCATAGATTCATTCTCCCAGAGTCGTGAAGGGCTTGCCCTTGTAAGCCTAACTGGAAATTCTTTCAATTCCTGTTTAACAGTGCTTATATTCTGTATTGTGGTTATTTGGGTTAGTTTGTAAGCACATTCCTCCGAGGAAAACCTCCTTAATAGAGCATCAGCATTTCCATGAGCTTTCAAACTCCTGCAGTTGCTCGATCCGTCGGGCAACCTGTTCTACTAGGCTTTTAAAATGTAGTAGCCACTTCAAGACAGCGTGATCATTACGGAGTACGAACTGCCTGCCGATAATATACTTTTTGAAATGTTGTTGTGTCTTTACCATAGCTAAGAGTTCTCTTCTAGTTACACTGTGGTTCCCCTCTGGTCTCAGCAACGGCTTACTGAAGTAAGTAAACACGACTTCTGCGTTGCCCTGTTTCTGTGAAAACACTCCTCCGATCGCCACCGTGTTGCTTGCATCTATGTTGACGATAAACAGACCGCTGGGTTGTGGGTATCTTATACTAATAGAGGAGTTTCGCATAGGCATTTTAACAGTCCGTCTGTAGTACGAGCACAGCCTTAGGAATTCCCGAACTTCCGTTGTATCCTTGGGAGTAGGCTACTTCTGTTTGTACACCCTCACTGGTGATCACATGACCGAAATAGTTACTCAGTTAAGTTTGCTCCTAAATAGATGGCATTATCGGGATAGCATCGGGTCTAACGTAAGGTCGACATCCTTTACTTTCCTTAAGACTTGTTCCAAGTTGCGCAAATGATCCTCAAAATCGCGACCAATGATAATGACATCATCCAAATAGACCAGGCAGGCATCTTGCACTCATACTGCCCGTACATTTATGAGTCTTTCGAAAGTGTCAGGCGTGTTGCAGTCCGAAAGGCATAACATTGAAATTCCATAGTCCTTTTCCTGTAGGAAACGCTGTCTCATCCTTATTCTTTGAATGCCAATAGCCAGACTTCAGATCCAAGGTTGAGAACCTCAGGGTATCCAATGTGTCGTCGATACGAGGCTAGGGATAGCAGTCCTTTCACGAAAAATCGTGTGCTGACATATTTCTTCTTGACTAAGACAACTGGTAAACGCCATAGACTTGCAGACGGTTCTATGACCTTATTGCTTCTCATGTCTTCTAACAACTCCTGTAGCCGTATTCACAACGATTCGAAACCGTTTCCGAACGATTCGACACGAAATTCGTGAGCGGCGAATCCGTGTCGATCGATTCGAAAACTGTTATTCAGAATCCCGATAGATTCCACGGAAACTCTACTCTCTATAAAATGTGAAAATTTCATCAATATTAACTGAAACCACATTTTCCTAAGAACTTTTGCGGGGTCCTTTGTCGATTCCGTATCTGAATCCGATTTCCAAGCCATTGTGAATACGGCTACTGAACTTGTTTTTCTTTTGCAATCGGTTTTTGCCTTGCTCGCTGACTGATAGATCTTTTGCTTCCAGTGTCGATCCTGTGATGTACTAGCGAAGTACTTCCAAGACTTCCATTTTGGAAAGAGAAGATATTACCGAAGCGTAGCAGATCTCTTGCCGATTAAGCTCTAAAAATATCTACGGTTTCCTTTGCATCCATTAAGAAGTTCGGTAATAGCAGAACTATTCTAAGCGTATCCTTCACCAGTACACACCTATTCGGCTCGTTCATACTAGCCAATGTAAACTTTACCTCTACTTGAGCCTGTACTCGTGCAGGTACTAGGTATAATTTTATTCAGGCAAGTAGCTTTCCCAGTGGTTCCTCAAAGTGTGAAGTGTCAAGTATCTCCTCGACTTCGATTTTGCAGTTATGTTTCTTCATGAAGTCTAGACAGTTGTCCATAATTTCAGCCACGATGACCTTTTGAATGTACGCTGACACGCCTACATACGTCGTGTCTGACATCTCCCCTAGGACGGGTATTGGCTGGCCGGAGGCAGAAAGAAGCTGGCAGGCAAAGTTCGTTATGCATCCTGCTTCCAACAGTTATCCAACAGCTTTCACCAAGACCCGCTTGACTATTGTCCTGACCTAGAGGCTCCTGTACCAATCGTCATCTTGCAGTTTGCTTTTAGATTTACTTGGATCCAAGCATACTCTTGTGGTATGAAAACATGTCAAACTAGTCACGAATTCGCTTTAATTGAAGAATTTGTGGTTTTCAAGTGACACAATTGGCTGTGTGGTATCCGGCAGAGTAGAATAGCAACAACCCGTTACACTTGTAGGTGTCGTACAAGGCGACTAATGTTTCCGAGACAAAAGATCTAGAGTCTCCGTAAGTTGGAGAATGTACGATATTGCGTTCTCCAACCCGCCTGCCAAGCGTGGAGATTGTGGCAATAACCTTCACTTTTGTGGGAGAGGCCTGAAGTCGTGCAGTGGACTGTTATGGGCTGTGATGATGAAGTGACACAATGGATGAATATTCCTCCAAAGCAAGACGCACTTCAATATGTAAAAAAAGCGGCATACCAGGCCCAAATTTGGACTCACTGTCTGAATAAAGGCCTCGAAGTACTGAATCCATGCAGTTGGGGATGGCAAAATAATAACAACGGTTAGAGAAGACACTACCTGGTGCTAGCGTCAATTGCAAAGAACTGTCTTGCAAGTGCAAAAAGCGGTGCACAAAATGTCGGTGCTTGAAATACGAACTAAACTCAGCACTTCTTGCGTATGCAAGGATAAATCCGAACTATACTTAATGTAATATAATACGTTGATTGTTGTATATAACATAATCATACGTTTATTTTACATACACATTACTTAAACTCATTACTTATTTTATTTTTAGTCATTAATTCACAATCGTATGGCGCTTCAAGTGGTGCCCGTTGCTAGGGAAAAATTACAATAAATCGCTTATTTATTAACCGATTAGAATTATAAAAATGGTTTTGTATAGCTTTATAATGTGCCTTTATTTCTTTGGTACATTATTTTGCTCTCAAGTTATCGGTTAAGTTGTTTAAAAATATAAACGAATTTATTTTTTGCAAAATTTTCATATTATCTTGAATATCTCTCAAACTATAATTTTCACATAGTTGAAAGTTTGAACAATATTGTAGCACATTTTATTCTGCTTCATTTGATGCCCCACACATACTTCTAAGTACAATACAGTCTGTTTTAAAGGCAGATTTCAAAACGCGGCGGCGGCCATCTTGATGACGTCACCGCTGGAGAACCAAGCACTTTAGAGATTGTCTCCCGGCTGTTTTTTATTCAGTATAACATACTTAACAACATACTAAAAGATGGTGCTGGTTTCCGGAAGTGAACCTTTTTTCAGTTAAGGGAAGGGACTAGGGATTTCGCCTCCTTTTGTGTGTTTAATGGTGTTTCTTCTGAAGAACTGTTTGACATGATGCCTACAGCTACATTCTATCATCGCACCGCTCGCCACCGACATCCTTCATCCTCACACGTTGGAGCCAAAACGAACTTTCTTCCGCGTACACTAAGGTTGTGGAATGAACTACCTGGAGAGGTTTTCCCTGGAGCGTACAACATGGAGTTCTTCAAGAAAGGGGTTAAAAGGTTTTTACGGGGTCGGCAACGCGTGGGTGATGCCCATGGTATTGCAAACGTCCATAGGCTGCGGTGACTGCTTACCATCAGGCAGGCCGTTGTTTGCCACCTTGGTGGTATTAAAAAAACAATTGCATTGGTTAGCATTCAACTAATCAACTAATGTATATACCTAAGAAAAAACTTATTAGTAGGTACATGGCCGAAGTGGGATTAGAGCCCGGTACCTCTCGCTTACGAGTCGGATACCCTATCTACTCGGGCACCGACGCTCCTGTTGATGTTAGTGCAAAGTAAGTAGATATGTAGAATGTATGAAATATACGTATTACGTAAACATGTAAGCAAACAATAAATGAAAATAGATAAAAGATTTGTGTTCACTGTACGCAATGTGGCGCCGATTAGTCCTACGACAAGTCTCTCCTCATGTTTTACGGATCGTCCTCCTGCACTTTCTTCCCCTTCGCCATCGTCGTCTCGCGTCGAGAACAGGAAACGCCAACATGTAGGTTCTTCCTATGCACAGAGTAGTATCTGCTGTCTACCTCGGCTAACACACGTGAGCACGCGATAACGACAAGCGAGAAAAACCACGAACTAAATCCTGCACTTTCATCTTAGTAATAGTAAGAAAAAGGCTCTCTCGCGCGCGGCGCGATCGCGACCACTTGCCGCTTGTCTGCTCGTCTGCATATCGACAGAAAGCGTGTATCCTCTGATTCCTACCACAAAGCACACATAAGCCGTGCTCGAGTGACAGGAAGCATGTATCTTACAATACCCAGGTAGTCTGTAGATTCCAGAGATATGGAAGCAGCATGGGAGAAAAGAAAATTCTAAGAAATTAGCTTTTTGTGGTAGATTTCAAGGTAACGCTGCCATATTGAAGTGGATTCAGATATAAATAATGTATAGTGGAAAGCAAAAGACTATTAAATAAATAAAAAATGTAATAGTTTACGATTTTTTATTAACTTATTTTAAGGTTGTCTGCCTCGTCCGAAACCTCCTCGCTGTAACAAATTAAACAAACAAATTAATACACATACTGTAATACAATCACATAATTGGAAAGCAGTTAAATTTGGTCTGAAATATTATCAATGAAGGCCAACCAATGCTGGAAGGGACAGCCAACAAGTATATTGCTATAAGTGGACAACAGCTTATAGTCCGAGGATTGATTTCTCATTTGCTAAATCATATCAATACTTACGAATTCAAGATCTGCTGCGCCGGGGCCGACATCACCCTTCTTGTCATGAGGTGCACCAGCGGGCGTGGTCGGGGCGCGACGGTACGCAGATCGGTCCTCCGCAGTGCGGGCAGGCCCATCTGGCCTGGTGATGGCACCACGACGGACAGTCTCGGTCCTCACAGAGCGCTTCAGGGTCGCGGGTACAATCTCAGGGGGCAGGTGCAGGAAAATACGCAGGTATTCAATGCCTTCATTGGTCAAGTACCTGGAAAGTTACGAATTATCATTTTTTTAAGTTGTTCCATCTGCTAAGCTTGTGACCGACCTATTACTATACTAATTTTACAAAATATAGATCAGTTATCATTAATTAACTAGATCTGTATTACTTAATAATACTTGTTAAAACAATTAGCTAATTGTTTTTTGTTTCCTAATAATGTACAACAAGAGCAAGAGAAAGCATGAAGTTATATTATTGTATGCAAAAAAGGGTGCATTTTCAGCACTTTTTAATTATGAAATTTCTATAAGTACCTATCATAGGTAATAAGTTAAAACAGAGTTTACATTCAGTAGTTGGCATTTAAGAGACTTCAATACAGCCTCTATGTGACTTTGTCAATCACGGCAAACTTCCAAGCGAAGTAGTAGTATTATATCCATTGCCACAACAGTAAAGTGTGAAAAACAACAGGAAAAATGGCTGGCAATGTTTGCCACTTTATCGCTGTATACAAATGGTAGTTAAAATTTTGCCCGTTGTTTTGAAGCCTGTTTATATTTTACACTGCAATATCATGTAGGATTTTTTTTGTATTCAGTGAAACTCAATTCACAACATGGCCTCAAAACTGACTGGTTAAGGCATTTGAACACAATAATGATGTTCATATAGTACAACAGCAAAAATATTGTGTAAAATTAACATTATAAAAGTAGGCGAAATCTTTTCCTTATTCATCAGATTCTTTGTCATAAAGATACATAGGAGGCTTGATAGTTTATAGGCATTACATTATCTGAAAAGTGGATATTTTAATTGTAGATACTTTGACTAAACTTTACAATTTTCTTTGTAAATATAATTTACCTTTGAGCATGAATGGTTTTGGTTGAATGACAAAAGATCAGAGGTTTGAAATTGTAAATTAACTTACCAATAAAAATGCCTCCACGCAAATTGTTCCTTGACGTAGCCTCTGGATTTCAGAGACTGCATTGCCTTGATCACTTGGAGGTTAGAGATTTTGTCCAAGTCAGGGTGTTTTGGGGCATGGTAGTCTTTCTTCGCTACCATTACACCCTCTTTGAATAAGTATTCATAGATCGACACACGATTCTGCTTTGGCATCAACATGTTGAAGCTTTATCTAGAAAACAAGAACAAATTATCACTTCGAGGTTAACAATCACAAACCAATTTTAATTCGTGTAATGAAGAAATAACTTGATGTCACTATAATTAAAATCTAAATAATACAAAAAAATCAAACAAATATGATTTACGTAAAGGGATTTTATAAATAATTTCGGATTTATCGTATCAAATATGTACCTGCCGCTCACTTTGACAATAAAAAGAGCAATTTTGACACTTGAGATGTCAAAGCAAGGCTTCCGTCTGACATTTCTAGTGATGTGCGGCTGTTGAAGATTGATTGATAACATTGTTTACGTAATGGCATTTAAAAAAAATAATGGTACATTCAGACGATTGCATTCAAAATGACATTCAACGAGCGTAGTTTACGATCTGCGTTACGGGCTGCTTGCCAGGGGTGGTACCACCTATCTTCAATTGGACGCCACCATCTTGATCCCATCCTGTAGAATGACGTCACAACATATTTTTCGAATTGGCTCTACTCTAATAGCCTACCCAGTAAAATGGACTGAAATATGCAATTTTGACCGATATGAAGTTGATTATAGTCTAACTTCACGATAGTGAATTTTATATTAAGTTCAACTCATACATTTTTTAAGCTTTTTAGTTTTTCTTTGATTTTGTTTTATAAATAAATTTAACATTACGGAATACATAGCATGCACTCAAAATAATACGAGAATAATTCAAAAATATTCTGTTTTAAAGTACAATTCTAGCATTTTATTCAATGGGTTTTCCAATAGGTATCTAAAGCATTCGTAACCACTCACTAGATGGCGGCCCGACAATTTTGGTAATTGATAATCGATTGAAAAAGGTTCTTAGCAAAGGGTATATAAACACTGGGTACGTCATATTGGATAATATTGTATTTATCAATAGTTTTCAACCATTTTAGAGGTTGTAATAAAATGGAACATAGTGCCTATTCTTAAAAATATGTCTTTGTACATTTCGTTTAACCTTTAAAAGTTATGTTTATATTAATAAACATTTTATTTTTAGGTTTAGTATTAGATGGCTGCATGATATCACTGCCAAAATAGTACCGATTTAAAAAAAAATACCAGAATTGTATCGCCATCTATTGATGCTTTTTGAAACCAACTGACAATACTTACTGGAAAACTCCTCATTTAAAAAGTACGATTTTTCAAAATCAATGTACGAGACAGATGATTCCTATAGTCCCAAAATCCTGGTTCATTTCGTTCATTATGACCGATACTGAGTTCGGCGGTACGAATTCTGTGACGTCATTAAACAGGATGTGATAAATATGGCAACGTTCAATTGGAGATAGGCGGTACCACCCCGACTCGCAGCTCGTACATTACGCGGGTTAATCCGATCGGTGGCAAGCCCCAGCACAGGCACAAGGAGGCTGTTGTTGGAGTTGTATGGCAAATCATAATCACGATCATAAATTTTTATTTGAAGAGATGGCATGAATAAACATAACAGTACAAAAACATGTTTAGCATGTCAGATATGCAGCATGTACAAATATAATAGTCATAGTTATTGTTCACAAAGCTATATCTGCAGTTTTTTTTAATATAGAGTTATGTTACCCTTTGATGATGACTGCTTTAATATTTGCATGGTAGAAAACATGCTTACTTAAAGTTTTTTTTATATAAACTTCATGGACGATGAACGGACAAGGCGCACACATTTTATCACAGTTACACAGCTTTATCCTCCAGTCAACAGAAATAGATAAATAAAATTGATGAAGTTGAGCCCCAAAAAACCGTTAAACAAAAGCGTGAGGGCAAAGTCAAAGTGAAATATATAGCTCATTGAATAGGTCCATATTTGTATTAGAAATGTAACGGATATCCGGCCACTATCCGGTATCCGGCCTATCCGTAAAGTGAAAAATGAATGAAAAGTCCATAAAAGTGATTTTGCTCATCGGAAATATATGCCCTTTTGTAGTAGTAAAGATTCGTATCAAAACGTTTAAAAACCATAAATATTAATCAAAGAACTATTGATTATGTCCGCATCGGCACCTATTCTACTCGTATCGTTCATTTGGTAGATTAGCAAACATTTTTAATAGTTTTCTGGTCTCTTCTTTTTGCACTATGCCTTTTCCATTAGCTGGAGTCAGCTCTCCTTGTCTGCTTCCTCCATTTCTTTCTATTTTGAGCAGTAGCAGCGTCAATAATATTGTCCTTCAGGTGCCGTTGGTCCGCCGTCAGCCAGGTGGCGTGTGGGTGTCTTCCGTGTCAGCGAGTCGTCGTCGCCAAATTTAGGGTTACTTGCACTAAGGTGATCTTTGGGGCGGCGGAGCACATGCTCACACCATCGCATTGAGCGTTCTTAAATTTTGAACCTATGCCCGAGAAAATTTAAGAACGCTCAATGCGATGGTGTGAGCATTCTTTGTAACTTCCACGAGTGCGGACATTACGTACTTTGCCCAACAGGGTGACACCCGCTGATCAGCACAAATACGCATTTTTGTCGTGTGTAGTTTAGACAAGTGCTGTTTAATATTATAATGTACTTAGTGTAATAATTTAAAGTCAATCAAGATATATATTGATATTATAGATATGAAAAAATATTATCCTGAATTAAAATATGAATTTCTTTATATTTAGAGGTAGTATACGATGTCGTTTATCCTCTACGATGCTGTGGGCTAATGTGTAAGCCCGTAGTTTGAAACTATCAATCCGTATGAGGGCGGAAGAATTGTTCAGTTCAACGTTCAAATTATTCACATTAAAAGAAAACTTTAAATTACATAAACATATGCAGTCGTATAAAGTCCCACGCCGCGATTACAGCTTGATTCAAAAATTCAAAATTCAAAATTTCTTTATTGATTAGGACAAAATATCTCTTTCAATCGTCAAAAAGGAGGGGGGTAGGAAAGTAGGAAGGAAACACACAGTGTCACGCTGACCGCCCTATGGCCGTCGATAACGTATATAACATTTACCGAACCGTGCTCGACAATGCCAGGCAGAGCCGGAACGCTATTTTATATTATATAGGTATGTCTAGTGTAATTAAGAAAAGTACAAACTTGTTCAGAGACTATGACCTGTAAATATCCGGCCGCTGGATATCCGGCTATCCGGCTAGGAGACTGGCCGAATATCCGGTATCCGGCCAAACATGATTAAGGTGGACCCCAGGCCCTCGTTCTCGAGAGAATAACCGGGACACCAAGTTGATGGAATGGGAATTTGTGGAAAGCGAGCCTTGAAAACACCTAGTAAAGATCGAATGTACCAGATGGATGCGGAAATCACAGGACAGGCCTGTGTAAAGATCTCTGGGGGAGGCCTATGCCCAACAGTGGGCGTCTTTCGGCTGATATGATGATGATGATTCCAAAGCTTTAAAAACATCTCATTACATGTGTAACAGTAGCTTTATATCGAGTCGATAAATTGTCACTGACTGTCACTGTCAATCTTTTATTGTTTTTACTGTTTCTATCCTCTTTGGTTAGTGCATATGTGGTATATGGTCTGTAGTGAGCGTGCTGTGCTTGTTGGGTTTATTACGTGTTTACTTGGTGTTTACGTTAAAATTGGAATAAAATTATAGATTTCTTTTACATTTATGTTATGAGCTGTTTGATTAATAAGTAAATCACTAAGAACTCAGCAATGGATTTCCAAAATCGCCCTGGTGGCAAAACTGGTGGAGGCGGCGTAGCATCATGGTCCGAAAGCAATCGAGACCGGCGCGAGAGGCTCCGTCAACTTGCTTTGGAGACAATAGATCTTAACAAAGACCCTTATTTTATGAAAAATCATTTAGGTTTGTATATAATTTCAATCAAAACAATTTTTTTTCAAACTACGTAAACATAACCTATTCTCAAAGTGGTGTGAATTGTTCCCAGCTTGTTTCAATTTAGTTATCTAATTTGGAGCCGTAGAAGCTAAGCTTGCAGGCATAGAGCCTGTCGAAGATACTATGAATTTGATTCTTTTATAATAATTGCAAGTTTATTTCAGGGTCTTATGAATGTAAGTTGTGTTTGACCTTACACAACAATGAAGGTAGTTATTTAGCTCATACCCAGGGCAAAAAGCATCAAGCTAACTTGGCTCGTAGAGCTGCCAAGGAGGCCAAAGAATCACCACAGACATTAGCTCCCGAGAAACCCAGGATTGAACCAAAGAAATTTGTAAAAATTGGTCGGCCAGGTTATCGAGTTACGAAGCAAAAGGATCCTGATAGTGGACAGCAGAGCTTACTATTCCAAGTGGATTATCCTGGTAAGATTTATTAATTTATCTTTTTGTTGTTGTTTGTAAACAGGTTTTAGATATAATTGTACTCTTTAAAATTACAGAAATTGCTGAAGGTGTTCAGCCAAGACATCGCTTTATGTCTGCTTATGAGCAGAAGATTGAGCCACCAGATCGCAGATGGCAGTATTTGTTATTTGCTGCAGAACCATATGAAACAATAGCCTTTAAAGTTCCCAGCAGGGAAGTGGAAAAACATGATACCAAGTTCTGGACTCATTGGAATAAGGATACTAAACAGTTCTTTCTACAGTTTGCTTTTAAAATGGAACAAATGAGAATGCCTCCCCCTCCAAAGATGTGGGAGAATCATGGAATGAGACTGCCTCCACCACCTGGTGCACCAATGATGGGCGTACCACCACCACCACCACTTTTGCCGGTTCCACCTCCCCCACCCAATATGTAAACTTATATAATGGAATCCATTCCGTATCAATCTTGTGTAATACATAATAATAAAGTGTATTTTAAATATACTATTTTAACCTTTAGTACTAAGAAAATTATGTTATTTTATTGTGGTGTTTGTGTTTTCACTGTGCCTCCACATTTCGCCTTTGCGTCAACAACACAACCTTTGAAGAGTCACGACAATAGGTCCAAAGTCAATGTGAGCATTCTAAAGAAATTGATTATATCCAAACCCAGGCTGAGGGCTTGCCTATTTATTAGTCAGTATGGACAAGCTAGATTTGCTCGGGGTAGTAAGAAGGTGCGTCGTAACTAAGCCAGGCGATAGATTCCGTTGCTGGGTGGTTACAACCAGGTGATGAGTTTGGGAACTATTTATAGGGGAAAATGAGGTTCTATAGAAATTTGAACCTAGGTAAATCAATTTATCGGCCCCGAAACCCAATGACAAAAGAGTTTCTGTGGACATTGCCGAAACCCTATACCTTAACCCATCGAAATCGTTGGACCTGTTTCCGAGATTCTTTTTATACAGGGTGTTACATAATATATGTATAAAGCCGTGAACTGGTTAGAGTGTTAAACATAATAAAACGATAGGTACAATTATTTCTGTTGTACGTGGAATTTTTGTACCTATCGTTTTCATACATTTAGCACTCTATACGGTTCACGGCTTCATACATATGTTATATAAAAAAAATTCACGTACGACAGAAATAATTGTACCTATCGTTTTATTATGTTTAACACTCCATCCAGTTCACGGCTTTATACATATATTATGTAACACCCTGTATACGCTACGCTACGGGTACACTGATAATAGCACGTGTTCGATAGAGAGGTACCTATCGAATGCGCGTGACGCGTGCTACTGGGGCTCAGGTCCAGGCCAGTAGAGGGGCACTACTCAAGCACATCAATGAGACCCTGAAAGCTGTAGCTGACTGGCGCGAAGCCAATCTTGTCAAGTTTAATCCTTCCAATACCCAGGCATATCTTTTCTCAGCAAAACGTTGCCCTTTCCACCTAACACCGTCGTTCCGAGGTGATTCGTTGCCTTTGGCCGACAAGTTGGAGCTGCTTGGTGTTACCAAACGTGACCAAAACTGTGGACCATAATATATGTTGAGTCAAGGGCCCAATTGTCCTCGCCATGGTGAGGAAGTACTTCACAACCTGGACAGCTTCTCAATTATTTTTTTTACAAGTCTAGCCGTATTCACAATGATTCGAAACCGTTTCCGAACGATTCGACACGAAATTCGTGAGCCGCCGCTTATCCGTGTTGATCGATTCGAAAAAAGAATTCCGATAGATTCCACGGAAGCTCTACTCTCTATAACATATGAAAATTTCATCAAAATTAACTGAAACCACATTTTACTGAAGAACTTTTGCGGGGTCCTTTGTCGATTCCGTATCCGAATCCGATTTCCGAGCCATTGTGAATACGGCGACTGGTCATATATGGAGTACTGTAATCACCTCTGGGACAGGTCCACCAAGTATAAGCTGGAAGCTCTTGACTTTACCGACAAACGTGCTGATTGGTGATGATTCGTTGGTCGAGTCCCGCCTTCTGGGTCTGGGATACCGTCGTAGAGTAGTCGGTCTTCTATCAAATTCATTTCGATGAGTGCTCCCAGGAGCTCCACAACCTTGTTCCATCGTGCCCTTTTTATCATAGAACGAAGGCGACAAAATATCTTCATGCATATATGGTAGACGTCCCACCATCTCATACTCAGCGTTTTGCATCCACTTTTCTTATGCCACTGCAAAGGACTGGAACTCTGCCTGAGGCACTGTTCTTCAAGTCAAGAGTGAATAGGTATCTTCTAGGCACGCATACTACATCTTCGATTTTATGGTCGCTTTCCATCAACTTAGTTGAGGTCTAATGCAAGCCTATTGACAAAAAAAAAGTCTTTATTTTATACGTAAGTACTTTATAAATCAAATGCGAAAACATTAAATTTTTTTCTTGTATTTTATCACTAATTTGACATCCACCTTAAATAAGACATATTTTGTTTTACAAAGCACAGGTTCGTCCCCCATATGGGCTGGTGCACCCCAATACCAACATCTTCAACTTGATTCCATACAACGCCGGGCTATTCGAATTGCCGATGATGCCCTTCTCACAGATGGCGTAGATCCCTTAAGCCTAAGGAGAGACATTGGCTCTCTGTGTGTTCTTTACTGTCTGTTCCCCGTTATGAATGTTTCGAAGAACGGTTTAACTTGGTGCCACCGTCACTCTTTCGCCACCGCACAATGCGCACCGACAATGGGATCGATTTCATCCACACCATCTAGATGCCCGGCATCCAACTAATGTACGAGCATCGCGAGCCTTTCTACAGCGCACGTGCAAATTGTAGAATGAGTGAAGTCTCTCGAAGTCTTTCCTTTGCGCTATAACATGGGGTTCTTTAAAAGGCACTCCAAACCTCCATATCTACAGGTACTCCAAAGGCCGGCACCACATATGATCATCTTAGATTGCAAATGTCCTGGACGACTGTGGCCGCTGAAAACCGTCCGTTCGTGTGCCTTACTAGTTTATTTCCCCAAAATTTTTATTTTTCCCTTATGAGGGTAAAATCCCCAATCTGGAGACCTTTATTCGTCAGTTTTGGCGATTTATTGCAAATTAATTTACTGTTAATCGAGTTACAAAAAAATCGAATATATAAAAAGATATCGACATCATTTCGATGTCGATATCTTTCGATATCTATCGATGTTCTCAGACAGCCTTTCAAACTGGATTGGATTCTGAATAGCCAGCTTTTGTTAACGGTCTTTACTGTCAAATCTTGACCGTTGTAGAGGATCAAAGAAAACAAAACAAAATCCATCCAACGATTCGCGCGCGATCTTGAAGGAAGCTCTTTTGTTTCGCGTTATTATTTATTTAGTGTTTTTCTTTAGGTTAACATGTTTTCCAAAGCAAAGCGTTTTGAAGTTATTGGTAAGAATTCTTATTTCTCTTCATGTTACATTTTATCTAGAATTTAAACTATCTCTAAGGTATCGTCTTAAATTTTCTCGTATCAAACTATGTTTTATATGCGTTCTATTGTAATACCATCTACGATTAGTCAGAGTAAGTGCTTAGTCTTGTCAAGACAAATCAAACGAACTTAAACTCGAAGAGTTTACCACGCTGGGCCTTTTTTAGGAGTGCCTATGATCACCTTCCGTCGCCTAAACAGTTATCTTGTTGCGTTTATTAGTTCAGTTCACAGGACCACCTTCCGACTCCATCATCGGACTAGCTCCATGGTACCATATTTATGCATTGTCATCCAAGTTACATAGGTATACCAAATTTCAGCTCATTAAAACTTTAGGAAGTGGGTAAAATTAAGCTTGTATTAGTATAGAATAGAATAGAAATACCTTTTATATAAACACTGATAATGTTTGCTTTACAGTGCTATCTATTTCGAACATACAATAGTGTCTTAATCTTAAATATCACAATAATGTAGGGAACAAAAGCATATTCTTTCATGGGTAGACTCATTGATAAAAAACAGTAGCGAAATTTTAATAATTAAAAGCTAAGTCTTATTTTTGTAATTATAATATTCAGCTGGGAGATAAAATATGCTTTCAACAAAATTTATGGTGGGTATCTTAACACAAAATTGTTTGAAAGACAAATTATGTCACTTTAGCCTACCAAAGACCATGATAACTGAAAAGTTATGAAAACATCAGGATAAAGTAATAAACGTAAGACTGTAATAAATTTGTTAAAAGTTCTTTCATTTAAAAATGTGAAAACATGGAGTAAAAAAGGAAATACTATGTCTTTTTATTACAATTGAATTCAGTATAATAATAGAGCTGTATATTATTATCTAATTATACAATATAAAAAATTCTTATGCAAGGTGCATGACTCCGCACCCCCAAATTTTGGAGGAGGTTCCACTACCACTCCCACTACCTCTCACCCACGCTAATACACACCCATACACAACCCCTAATTTGATGGTTAATTTAATATTGTACATTCCAATCCAACCCTTATCAATTATAAAGGTTGTTATCTTATTTCTTTTGTTTCTTCAACATAGTACCAGTCAAAGGTGGATCCAAGCAACCAGAAAATGAAGTTCAAAAAAGAAAAATTAAGCTGCCCCCACCAGCACTACCAGTTGGGAGCAAGCAAGGTGCAGTGGCAGCCAAACAGAAACCTGCTGCTGATGCAACACCTTCCAAACAAACTTCTGATGCCCAATCTCATTGCAGCTCTATAAGAAGTATAAAATCCATGATTACAGTAAGCCATTCCTTTGAAATATTTTTATAAAATTTATTAAATACTTACAGTGAGCCACAAAATCAGCTGAAAAAATTATTAATAGGTCTGCTGGGGACCTGGAGACTGGTTAAACAGTGTAAGGCCTTGTGTGACGGTCTTTATCAGGGTACCAATTGGCTCCTGTGACTGTTCAACTTGTACCAGGATCCCCAGACCTAAAAATAATATATAATTGTATACTTAATAATTATAATATTAATAGACATGGTGAGTTGGTATAGTTGATTGAGGGTCAGGAAAATCTGAAACTAACAGATTAACACTAGACCAATTTTAGAATTTTTCTGTCTGGGTTTATGAAGACGGCCATCTGACTTGGTGGTAAGTGACGAAACACCCTATTCACTCTAGATTTGATAACGTTCAGATTATAATGATCAGGGAACACACCCGCAGGCAACGTGTTCCATTCTTTTGCCGTACGCATAATGCGTTCTATGATGCGAATCGATCTTATGATTCATCATAATTCTCGTTCATCATTTGTTTCTTTGGCCGCTATAACAACAAATATTAAAAATGAAAAAAATTAAGGGGTGGTCCCCCATTTTTCGGCTTTTGTGAGCAGGAACACATACAAGCATGAAACTTTGTCAGATATAGTGCTAATACTTATATAGGTATACAATACAATAAAACCGGTCAGGCAGGAGTCGGACCCGCGCATCAAGTTTTCGATTTAATAGAATTTGAAGAATTACATTGTTGCTTTGGGTTCTTCCCAATGCTAGAATTAGTTAATATAATTCCGGCCAAGTGCGACTCGAACTCGCCCCTAAAAGGTTCCGTACCATCACGTACAAGTACCAGTAACACAATAATTCTCAAGTTAGCAACAAGATTATGATGCCAGAGCAACATATAATTCGTCAAATTCTATTACATTGGAAAACTTGATGCGTGAGTCCGAATCACGCTTGACCGGTTTGTATTATCTTGTTTTTATTAGTTCTTTAGTCATTATCATCATCCTAGCGTTTATTCCAGGATATGCCTTATAATTTTCTTCCTTCACTTCGCCCGGCCAACAGCATCCGATTCGGCGATGTGAATCCAGCGCTTCCTAGCATGCCCGCGGGATTAATTTTCTTATACCGGCTGGTTTAGACTATTTCCCACGTTTTCGGGGGTCAAACCAGCGCTGACGAACGTCCTCAATCTTATCCGCAATGTTTCTCATGCCAAAGCTGCCACGAATGTACCTACTCGTTTCGGCCGAGTCGTGTTACGCTGCACATCTACCGCAGCCAGGCCAAGTCTCGCAGGCCCCTTGAGCTTGATTAGGATTTTACGGTCACAAATGACTGCCGTGAGGTTCAGCCATTTGGTCCCAGCTGCAGAGACCAAAGCTTACTTAAGCCTGACAATCCTTTGGGCTATGCCGTTTCGCTTGCGGATCCCCTAATTTTTTATTCGATCGAGCAATGTGATTCCGAGCATAGCCCTTTCCATCGGTGACAACCTACATTGAGGGCCCACAGTAAGCGTTCACTGTGAGAAGATCGGATATGACCAATTAGGACAAAGGGTGGTACTTAGTTCGTGAATTTGGTGCGAAAATTTTAACTTGTTTTCTTAACCCATGTTGGTCAGAATATTCGGCATTCAACATATCTAAAATGTGCACACAAATTTGGAAATTGAACTTAAAGGCTTCACGAAATACACATTATTTATGATATTAGTATACCTGCGTACGTGCCGCTTTATATAGAAATTAACAAAATGATTCATTTTAATAGAATTGTATTACCTTGCAGCCAAAGCCTACCAAAGGATTAACCAAAGCACCTCCCAGCTCCAAAATTAACTTGCCTGCAGTTCCTATTAAAATTATGAAACCAAAAACAAATGCAGTACAAAATGATGATATTGTGAAAGCTCAAGAAGTGGAAATAAGGTTGGTAAATAAATACAATGTATCCGTGGTTAATGTGGACAAATTGAATCGGTACAAGACCTAAGAAGAAATTAATTTTTTCAAAGATTACAAGGAACTTATTGTCCATGTATCATATCACTCATAGGGAGTCGAAATAATTTTTAATTATTAAACTAGCGACCCGCTCCGGCTTCGCACGGGTCGGTGTTACTCTATACATGTCTTACACAATAAATATAAACTTTCCGGAAGAGATTATTTTAATTATAGTGAAAACCGCTTAGCAGTTTTTAAATTTACCGTGAACTGACAGAATATGTTCCTTACGATTATAATTGATTGATGTAGTTATAATTTTATATATTAATTTCTGCTTTATTTTAGAAACAAAGATTATACAATTGAAGAATATAACAAACAAATTGAAGAACTGAAGAATGAAATAGCAGATCTAAATAATCAGTTGTCAGCAAAATGCAAACATAAAAGTACAATTGATAGTTTGAACAATAAATTATCTGAAATTCATCTTTATGAAGAAGTTTCTAATATTAATCTCCAAAAAGATAATATGGACATACAAATTTTGAAACAGAAAATATCTAACATGGAACAACTATGTGAGAAGTTAGAACAGGAAGTGAGTAGCAAACAAGTGGAATTATCATCCCTTGAAGAAATAATTGTCATAAGAGACAGCCTTTGCCAAGATCTTCAGAATAAACTGTCCAACATGGAAGTATCTTTGGAAGAAACGAAGCAACGACTTGAAATGGTGAAAGGACATCATGATTTAGCACTAGAAGCTAATGAGAGTATTAGGAGAGAGTATAAAGTGGAACTTGAAAGTTTGAAATCAAAATTTGAAGAAGAGAAACAAGCAATTATTGTCAAGTCTAAAGCAGAACAAGATAATGTAAAGACAAATTTCAACAATTTGTTAGAATCAATCAAGACAGAAATTCTAAAAGAAAAAGATGACATTGTTAATGAACTTCAACAACAGTTAAATTTCAAGGACAGTGAAATGAAAGCAAAACTAGAACAAATAGATGAAGCCACTCGTGAAAAGCTTCGTTTGTGTGAAATTCAGTTTGAAGAGCGCAGTCGCAGCATACAAGAAGATTGGTCGCAGCAACAGAAGAAAATTCAATATTTGGAAAAGGAGAGAAAAGATTTGGAATATAACTTTAGTGTAAATCAGGAAGAAAATGCTATGCTGAGAGGCAAATTAGGTAATCTAAGAAAAGAAATTGAAATACTGAATGCTGAAAAGCTAAAAATAGTTAGAGAATCTGAAGATTTAAAAGAAGAATCTAAAAGGAAATACATTGATTTTGAAAATGAAATCAACAAGTTAACTGTAGAAATTGATAAAACACTTAAAGAAAAAAGCAAATTTGAATTGTCCCTGTCAGTAACAAGAGATATTGTTAATGTGTTATCTACACGTTTGCGCGAATCTGATAATGAGCTGGAACATTTGGAAAAGAAAGTCACAGTATTAATTGATACTAAAAATACTCTTGAAAATGAACTAGCTACTTATAAAAACACGTTGAATGACACTGTTCAAGAATGTGATGAATATAAAGAAGCTCTTGTAAACATTCTTAAATCCAAAACCGCGTTGGCGAAAGAGCACTCCCGAATAATTGAACACAATGCATCATTAATTGAAAGTCTAAAGAACGTAGAAAAAGAAGCGTATCGTGAACTAGGATCCATTAAACATGATCTCATAGAAGATGTAGAACTACTGAAGAAGGAATCCAAGTCTCAGATTCAAATGCTACGTGACGAGGTAAGATCTCTCGCTTACTCCGATTATGTCAAGAAATGATAGCTGACAAGCGAATAAAACAAAAAAAATTATTTAAATCGATCTAGCCGTTTTCGAGTTTTAGCCAGACTAACGCACTGCTATTGATTTTTATAAATAGAAAAAAAAATGTTAACACAAAGTATTAAAATATTTATGAAAAGGTATATTTTTAACATTTTAAATATAAGTAGTATCATTTAATACAGTGATCATGATACAATAAAAGTCAAGAAAAATCAATGTAGTTACGATTCTCACACAGTATAATAACTTCTGTATTACATGAAGGCTGATTTTAAAAAAATATAATGAGCTTACTATAATGAACCCATTTTTATTCATTTCGTTGCTGGCGATTTCTGGGTTTTTGTCTATGACTTTTTAGCCAAGACTCAATACTCAAATGTTTATTGCTTCATAAAAGTATTTTTTATGACCCTGACTGACGGGCACTACAATATTACCTTTGTAACCAATCCAATCTGGTCAGGTTCCCCTGCAGCAGGGTTACGAAGGTCAGATGGTAGTCGCTCCACTGTAATTATGCAGATCATGGTCAAGGCGGACCCCGGGCCCTCGTTCTCGAGAGCACAACCGGGACATTAACGCCAACACAATTATTTTTATTTTATTTATTCCGTCAGGTGGAGAAAAAGCGTGTCTTGTGTGAGATGGCTACGGAGCATGCCGGGCAGGCGACGGCCGCAGCGGAACAGTCCCGGCAACTCCTGGCACACGCCGCAGCAGAAATCACCCGCCTCGAAACTGAAAATCATCGTTTTCAACAACAGGTTACAGCAAGTCCTATTCTCTGTTTCATGTCGTCAGTACCGTCAGACACATTACTAATTTAAATGAATGTTTTTCAGATTCAAGATCAACAATCTCTTGTAGTAGAGTTATCACTACTTCGTCAAGAGAATGAGGAACTAACAATGACTCTGGCTAAACAGTCATCACTTGTTGATAAAGCGAAAAAAGACGCAGAACAAATGCTAGCAAAGCCAAAGTCGCCGTCAGTATTGCGAAAAGCTCACAAGACTGGAAAAGAAAATCTGCAGCTTGTCATATCTCCTTTACGTGAACGTAATTATTAAGTTGTCCCAAGGGCGTTAAGTTTTATTTGTTCGGTTTTACTACTATTTATTGAAAAGTCTGTACAAGATGTACCTACTTAGGTATTTATAGATTTACATTAATCATGTTTTTACGAAATTGGCCTTTTTATGTTACACAATTTTATTCGTGGTTTATAATACTTTGTTTATTTATTTGGAGAATATTTTGTAAGTTTATTGGTTGTCTCAATGTTTTACGAGAAAAATAAATCTCAACATTCTCTTTGATTATTTTATTGACACTATTCTAATAATAGAAAACTACTAGCCACTAATACTTTTCAAGAACTGAGGCAGAGGGATATCACAGTCTCATTGGAGGACGTCTAAAAGACAATCGACGTTGCAGGACTTGCAAGATAGTTTAAGTACGGTCGCGGAGCAGGAAGAACTTCGTATTGTGCGACCGTGCGTGATATGCAATATACACTGGTGGATAAAAACATCTCGTAGGTTTGTTGCCCGACTATTTAAAAAAAACTGAATCAAGGCTCTCTTGAAGAAAGCCACTAACCTCGTGTAAATTACGAGTTTTCGATGGTATGAAGATCGTCACAGTTGACGATGATGATGATAATGTTTATGACGATGATGACAAAGCAGATAATGATGATAAAGCAGTGGTAATATCCTGGTCACGCTTACCAATATTGTAACGTTCACCCTTTCAGCAAACAGACTCTCTCATACTTTCACGCACACGCTCATTCACGCTGTAACCTAAGCTCTAACACTACCGTTACTAAACCGTAAGACTATAGAATCTATTATCGACGTTTTAAACTAATTAAGGCCATTTGTGATCGTCTAAGGAACTCCACGTTGTGATGGTAGTAACCCCGATGCTTTTAAAGTGGAGAAGTATAAACAGGTACGGAATTAATGAATTGAAATGAAATGAAAATTAAAAGAGTTAATTAGATTAGAGATTAAGTTGTCGAGAATTTTGTAGCTAAATATATGAATCTGATTCCTAAGATTCATATATTACAGCTACATACAGCATACGCTACACGACACGCTCCAAAGCCTGATACTACTTGTCTACCTACAGCTACAGATCGTGCCCATACCTGCGGTACTAGTGTGAGCGTGCAAAGGCATCAATGTTTACCACACAAGAGCCTGCAAAAGGGCGCACGTGCAATGTACGTGATCCTAGTGTCAAATAGCTTCGAAATAATGCCATCATTCGCATTTGTGCTCCAAAAATCACAGTTGTGCTTCAGTAGCACTTTATTCTTGGTGAATGTGGTCCAGCTTTCGAGTGGTGGAAACGAGGACAAGCAGAGCATGATTGCTACTAACGCTTCATCCTTATGACGTGGATCTTCCAGCTATCCGTACAAGCCGCTTAGTTCATCTTTATTATGCGTACGGCTAAGGAATTGAATACGTTGCCTGCGGTTATTATAATCTAAACAAAATCATTAAAATTTTCAACGACTTCAAGCGCGTAAAGCATAGTAATGTCATAGCAATTGCAGGGGAAGATCCAGGATCCAGGCAATGGGTGCAATTGCTCCTCTCAGCCCCGACTGACTCACGATCGCCTACGGTTTTATGAGCCAACAGGCCAAAATTTGAAGCTCGCTGCGCTCGCAATTGTTTTATTAATTTTATCCAATCACTCTAACTATTTAGAACAATGTCAAAAATTTCGAGCTCGCGTCGTTCGCTCATTCATTGCCTTCAGTTTTGTCATACTATTCACCAATCTTTAAAAATCTAAATTTCCGAGCTCGCTACGCTCGCTCAAATATTGATTTTGACAATCACCCCAGCTTTTAAAAACTATAATGTTAAAAGTTTCGTGCACGCTATGATTGCTCATTCAATAATTTTAATTACTTTTATTGTCTTTTATTACGATCAGCATTACACATTACAGCACCTAAGCTAAACTGTCAAAAATTTCGAGCTCGCTCATTAATTTATCACTCACCCCAGCTTTTAAGACCCAATATATGAAAAATATCGAGACCGCTTCGCTCGCTCATTCATACATTTCAGTTATTTTTCTTACCTTTCACCAAGCTCGTTGCGGTCGCTCATTCATTAATTTCCCTGAGTTACTTTTGTGAATATCTAAAATTTTACCCAAAATATCACAAATATCGAGGTCGCTTCGCTCGCTCATTCATAGGTTTTAGATACTTTTCTTACCATTCAACTAGCTCGTTGCGGTTCCTCATTCATTGATTTCCTGAAATTACTATTGTGAGGATCACCCATTGCTGTTAAGACCAAAAATGTCTAAAATAGCGAGCTCGCTATGCTCGCTCATTAATTTCGTCATCACCTCAAGCTTTTATAACCCAAAATATCACAATCACCCGCTCGCTCATTTATTCATTTAATTCACTGGATACCTCAAACGTAAAAAATGTCGAGCTCGCTCCGCTCGCTCACACATTCGTTGTTCTCCCTCAGGTTTTAAAACTTACAATTTTTTTTAATCAGGGCGCTCGCTCTGAGTAGAGAATACGTATAATTTTGACTCTTGCCAAAAAAAATCCTGGATCCGTGCCCGACGTGTTGAGACAACCAACACTGACAGAGGCCAGTAAGCACGTAGTACCTATTGCCAGGGCCGGATTTAAGATTTTGCCGCCCTTGGGCACTGAAAAAAATGCCGCCCCATCATTGAAATATCACTAAAAGTTATGTAGTTCTGATATCTTATTTATAAAAAATTAAAATATATAATGTATTGCAAATAACTTATTATACAGGGTGTTTCATAATACATGTATAAAGCCGTGAACTGGATGGAGTGCTAAACGTATTAAAACGCTAGGTACAATTATTTTTTTCGTGCGTGGAATAGTAAGCGAGAAAATGACTATCGAACTTTTACCTTTTCAATGTCGATAATCGACATTTTGAAAACGAAAGACCGCATCTCTAGAAATCAGTTGTAAAAGGTCACTCAAGTTCATAGTACTAGGCGCAATGGGATATTAAGGAGATCTAAATTAGCCGTTTTGTATTTTTTGGTTTGAGGGTTCTGTACAAAAAAATATTGTAATTTTAATTTAAAAGGTTAAACTTCTCCTTCTAGGATCATCAACTTGAAATAGAGCTGCGCATCAACGTAGTCGATATGGTTATTTTTCTTTAAAAACGAAGATTTTTTATAAAAATTAAAATTCAATGTCTGGATAATATGAAGTCGCCAGTGTACTCTTTGCAAGCTATACTTTAACACCCTTTCGGCTTTATACATGTATTATGAAACACCCTGTATATTATGTACTTTGATATGACATAAAAAAATATTTGTTTTTGTTCGTAGAGCTAAACATTTTGCACTCAGCTTGACTTATAATTATATTATAATAATTTTATCACAGGCAAATACGCCTTACTTTTTGAATTGCGAATTGGTCGATTAAATCTTCACAATCTAAACGTTGAAGTACGTCTGATTCGATGCATAGAATAGCTAAGCTATTGAGTGGATAGTAAGTCCATGGACTATACCGATAGAAACTAGATATATCTGTAGAACAGACTGCAGGTGGCAGTATGCACAGTTAAAAGTTGAATAGATTCAAAAGTATAAGATTTTCTTTAAATTCACGTTAATAAGTATAATCGACGAATTATTAAATTTTTAAGAAATTCATTGATTAATGAATTTTTTTTTTTTAAATGCAAGAATATGTCAATAACGTTCTTAATTTTCCCAAAAAAAAAAACAAATTTAAATTTTATCATTCCAGCAAATTAAAAAATCTAATATTACCATTTCAAATCTTCACTTAAGGTGCCAAAATTATAATTTACAAAACTTCGATTTGACAAATATTGTACGAGTCAAATTTCTTGAATTATCTATTAAATAATATATGATTAATTAAAATAATAAAAAATTTCTATTGAGAAATTTTGATGACAATAAAAAAATTTTTTTTCACTTTCCAAATTTTGCCGCCCTAGAAAATTTGCCGCCCTGGGCACTAGCTCCGACTGCCCCTAATGTAAATCCACCGTTGCCTATTGCGGATAGGCATAGCCTCCTTCAACTTTGAAGCAGGCTATGGGATGGGTAATAAGAAGTATTGTAATCAGCCGGGAATCAGGAACTGAACTTTGTTCCTTCTCACGGTCAAAGTGCTATCAGAAAGTTCTTCGAAGCAGACATTTCTGAGCGCGAAACCGTGACCGTGCGAACGTTACTCCGCGGGAGACTTCATAAATTCGTCGCCACTTCGTGCGTCTGCGCTATTAAAGAACTGTTTTTACCCTCGATGAAAAAAGAATGTTTGACGTATCTGTGCCTTTGTGTACCTGGGTGTCTGTCTGTGGCATCGTAACTCCCGAACAAATGCACTGATTTGGATGCAGTTATCTCTATTTGACAGTTTAATCGAGATGGTTCTTAGTTCTTTCATTAAAATCGGTTCACTAGTGTTCGGTGGTTATCTAAATTTTTCTGTCGGTTAGGATATATTTGCGGATAATTTATAGTATCAATTTTTTGATTAAGCAGATGCTTACTTACGAAAAAAAAACAGTTTTCAGTCTTAAATTTATTTCGAAAATCCATTACAAAATGCTGAAAGCTGCGTTTTACAGGTGCTAAAACTTATATCTAAAGTATTTTGGCAAGACATTAAAGATATTCAACCGTAAATACAATACATCAAAAATTTCATTTCAGAAATCACAAACAATTCAACTGTGCCTATACAAGACAGAGGGCTCTGCGCTGCTTGTCGCTGCGTTTTGGAGAGCCTTTGAATATATCAATAACTAAAAACTAATAAGCAAATACAAAAAATAATACTTTGGAATAAATCAGACTTAAAAATCACAATTTTTCGAGATATGGACATTTAGACATGACTTACAAGGAGTAATATAATCGATCCATAAGATTAGATGTTACAATATGATTATCATTTAAATTACAATTTGATTAAAAAGAGACCTAATTAGATTCAATTCATTATTATTAGCTAACGACGAGTATCCTTAAATCTATGTTCTATCTTTATAGCTAACAAAAATAAACAAAAATTTATATTTTTGGTTCAGTATTCTTCTGCTGCCTTTGGTTACAAAACCTTAAAACTACCTTAATAAATAGGTATAAAAAATTTCATTGGGTAACTCACTTTCAAACTTATTGGTATAAAAATTGGTTCTTGAGATCAAGCAATGGCGATGTTATCAGTTGAGATTTACAATCAGTCTTACTGGCAAGTATTTGGGGTTTAATACAAAAAATCAGTCAAAATTATTATCACAAGAGTAAAAAAAAACTTTATCGAAAATACTGGCAATCAATATGAGAATATTATAATTAAAAATAGTATTCCTTACAGCAAACTTTACCGTAAAAATATTTATTTAAACACGTGCATTGTAAACATTCGGAACACTAGTACTATATTTTACTAACTTTTATGGCAACAAGGAAACTTATTCGATCAAGCATAATTCAGCAAACATTGACACGCCACAGAGAACAAGTATTTCGTTTTAATCCACGTGCGCATAGGCCGGCACAATACCTCTGTCTATCAGCATTTGGCAAGCTGGCAGGGCGGGCAGCGGCAGCAGGTCCTGCGCTACAGCGATCATCTTGCTCTCGGAGCCAGCCAGGTGGCCGTGCCAGACGTAGTAGTAAAACATCAATTGCATAGAGGACATGAAACGCCGTTGCTCTGGCATTACAGAATCAAATGTGCCCAGGATAGCTTCGATGTCAGCATTGATCCCTGCTATCCCGGTCCCGCCCGCGCCGCCCCCCGCGCCCGCGCCTTGCACCACATACAGTGGAGTTCCCAAAATAGATTGCGTCAAATGCACCAATGGACACAGCGTACGAACGGAACCGATCAACTCCACTAGACCGTCATAGGATTTATTGAAATAATCGAACACAGAGACGTTCAATTTCTCTCCTAATACGCTCTTATTTATCATTTCCTCCACGATGTCCGATGTCCAATTCAAATATTTCTTACGAAGAAGTTCCGAATGTCCAGAATGCTGCGTCGTCCCTAACACCATGGGTTTGAAAACTTTATCCTTGCCAGCCTCTTTAGCTTTCTTTTGCTCGATCCAACTTTCGTTTACGGGTAATCTAAGCAAGTTCCCATCGAGAACTAACCAAGAATGACGGGTTTCGTCCACGGTCGGTAAGGAACCGACGTCGTTTGTTAGCCAGCTGTCTGGTGTTATAGATAATATTTCTTGGGCCGACATAGAGCGCAGGCATTCAACGGTGTCACACTCCCGACCGATTGGTTTAAATTTCTCATTATTTCGTTGGGCTTGTTCTAAAGGTTCAGTTGGGAATACTACTGACGGAGAAGAAAGCCAGACGCGAGAGTACAGCTCGTTGGCCTTTTTCATTGTTGTCAAAGCAGCTGTTAATGTAGCACCCGCCCTATGGCCAAGTATAGTAACCGAATTTGGATCACCGCCAAAGTGTTTAATGTTATAGCGCACCCATTCTAGGGCTGTAAATATATCAGAAAGGGCATAATTTCCGGAGGTGGCCGGATAGTTGTCTTTGGAGATAACGTCGAGTGCCAAAAAGCCAAATGGGCCCAACCTAAAGTTAGGGCGTACGAAAACCACTTCCTTGGTACGAGAGTATAATGCAGAGGGCTGGGCTGGACTGACGCCGCCTGCCAAAGAGTTCGCGCCGATCAACACAACGACCGGCAGAGGCGAATCGTAGCGGACGTGAGGAGTTACGATATCAAGAGTTAGACAATCTTCGACGCCAGTGACGGTTGCATTTTCTAAGAACTGAATGCAAAGTGGGCCTGGGTTATGAACTTGGAGGGTATCGTTACTGCAGAGAGATATGTTGTTAAGAGGTTGAGCGTTGGCGAACCGTCTTTCCCCTACTGGTGGAGCGGCGTAAGGGATGCTGTAGAATTTATATACCCCTTCATCCAGTACCCTGGAATAAAAAAAGTGTGATTAACACCTAACATGGGTAACGTACCGAAAGACGCAGCGAAGGTAGGCCTCCCACTACCTAGTAAAGATCGCAGGTACCAGCTGGATGCCGAAGGCACAAAACCGGCCATTGTAGAGGTATCTGGGGGTAGCCTAGGCCCAGCAGTGGGCGTCTTCAGGCTGATATGATGATGGAAGAATTAATAGAATTTAGCATAAATCCGGTCACGGGTGTCATACTAGAGATTTACAGCGTACAAGTTAGGATTTAATGATTTAGAGCCCGACCAGCTAGGACCTAGGATAAAATGGGTAGCAGCTTACAATTGTGTCTCCAACCCGGTCTGCGATGAACTCCTTACGTGAAGAAATCCAGCATTCGACTATTAAGGGATATTGATGTGCCTAGCTTTTCTCGTCCATGTTTACACATTCAAATATTGAACAGTTGTAGAAGTCTCAACTCACCCCTCCACGTGTCCGCAACCGGTGATAGTGGTGATGTAGCGGCCGAGCCGCAGCGGGCGTTCGGCGGGCGGGCCGGCGAGCGCGCCGATGCACACGCCCGTGATCACGATTATCAGAACCAGGAGAACAACACCAGCTACCACCAGGTCGTCTGAGGAGAGATCAGAAAGTAATAATACAGACCAGTTTGACGACAGACTTCAACTCTCCAGCACGAAAAGGCCGTTTGCTGCGTGAAAACTCGTAGCAAAATCGCTTTTTGTGAATTGAAGAAAAATTACTCGAATTGTATACACACGAGAGAATTTCTTTTTGTCGTCTTTTTGGGTTGACCCTCATCTGGAATCTTGGAATCGCTTTTATGCCCTATCCTATCTGCTGCCACTTGCTATAGTGTGCTTCCTCATACGACGTGTAAGTTTTATTTTAGGTAACTTGTTATCACAATTTCTTGTAGTAGTGGACGGTGTACACAGCAAATATTGACGGAAAGCCGCAAATCGATGTACCTACAGGATATCGGTTTGGTACACGGGTACTTTAGGTTAAAACAATCATTTTGAGCGGTAATATATTTTTAGAACCGGCTCGTGGTGACGCTGCTCATTCCATAGGTTTTTGAAAAATATTTTTCATATCCCATACAAAAAATTTACAACGTCGTTACTGCGCCCCCCATGGGAATATTTTTAAGAACTACCGCTCAAAATGAGTGTTTCAACCTAAATTCCCCATGTGCCAAACGGCTATCCTTGTACATCGATTTGCGGTTTTTTATCGTAATCCGACCACTATAGTAAGGAAAAAGAAACTGAACTATAATAGTAGTAAGCAGTGACGCCTTACTTCGAAAATATCTATCATGGCATTGAAAAGGTGCGTACGAAAAAAAACAAAAAAAAAAAAAAAACATTTACGAAGCATTCTCGCCACGCGCGGCGAGATTGCTCAGCTGCGTATTTGTTTGTGAATTGTGACAACGTGATCGCGGCGAACCAAATATGCGCCACACAAACAAAATGTCGTCAGACATGATTACAACTTCTGCTGCTTTTATCATAATTCTGCGTCATTAACCAAAAGTCCAGAAGAAGCAAAAACAAATGATTTAATTCAACTTTCTGAAAACTCTGTGATTAAGTATAATCAAAACAAAAATCAAAGTTTATATTAAATGTCAACAAACAATGCGCGCGCATTCGTAGATATTTTCGCGGTGACCGCGAGGCATGTACGAATTTAAGCAAATGGGCGAGCCGTGCTTTCCTCAACCAGAGGCAGTCTTATCTTAACATGGAGTGCAGCAGAAATGAAGACCTACAGTAAGGGAAAACAAGATCAAAGTATTATGAATCTTACCAATGATGAATTTCTTTTGACGAATTCTTTCCTTCAATGGAAGTTTAGTTGCTACTTTGCCATCCTCATCCTGCAAAGGAAATATAAAGATACATAGTTATAGGTACCCATTGTATTGTGTATACATTATACAAGAATGTGATCAGACTTGAAATTGAAATTAATTGAAGGACTTTTACGTAATGAATAGCATAGTACAACAATTTTGTAAATCAATTTAACTGATATAATAGTAATATGAACGTTTGAAATTTGTAATAAGAAAGATGTAACATAACAACGTAACACGTGTGCCTATTTGTAATTAGATAGATGTAACATAACAGCGTAACATAGTATGCCTATTTGTAATTAAATAGATGTAACATAACAAGCTAACACATGTGCCTATTTGTAATTAGATAGATGTAACATAACAACGTAACACATGTGCCTATTTGTAACTAGATCGATGTAACATAACAACGTAACACGTGTGCCTATTTGTAATTAAATATATGTAACATAACAACGTAACACATGTGCCTATTTGTAATTAGATAGATGTAACATAACAACCTAACACATGTGCCTATTTGTAATTAGATAGATGTAACATAACAACCTAACACATGTGCCTATTTGTAATTAGATAGATGTAACATAACAGCCTAACACATGTGCCTATTTGTAATTAGATAGATGTAACATAACAACCTAACACATGTGCCTATTTGTAATTAGATAGATGTAACATAACAACCTAACACATGTGCCTATTTGTAATTAGATAGATGTAACATAACAGCGTAACAGATGTGCCTATCACCATTTAAAATACATGTAACTAACACTAGATCTAAAATCCATATAATTTTGCTTTGTAGCTGACCAACTGGGGAAGTACCTACACTTAGAATAAATATTCTGTGCCTCCACCTTACAGGATACCGCAGCCAAACAATACTATTTTAAATAGCATTGTGTTCCTGCTGGTTTACATAAGGGGATGGGGTTTGATGAACTGTGGCTTTGGCATTGGATGGGCATTTGCGTTTTTGCTGCATTATTATTTTATTTTATTTTCTTTATTAAGGAAAACAAACAGCTTACAATATTACATACAATATAAGAGAATAATTCACACGTTAGAAAGTGAATAAACTATTTTAAACTAATAATAATAACACAACCCCCACATAACATGGGATAGTGCCAGGAGGAAGAAGAGAGAAACTAATGAAAATAACATTATAAATGTTCAAACCAATGAGTTTCCATACTGCTCGATAATGCTTACTTATTTTAGTCTCTAGTCTAGTTTTACAATAGGGAACCGAAAATACATCACTGCAGCGGCTCTGTGATCTAGGACACCTGAACAGAATACTACCAAGCACGTACGGGGAGTCTATCATATTATTAATTATTGTGTATATAAATTTTTGGTCTCTATGCTTGCGACGCAGTTCCAAAGATAAGAGACTGGACTGAGGAATCAGGAATAACCCCTAGCTATAGCTATAGGCAGCGGTGGCCACTTTTCCGTTTAAGTTTGATAATCTCTGCCTACCACTATGGGATAAATACAAGCGTGAATGTGTATGTATGTAATAATTTAATAAACCTACTCAATGCCTTGTCAACTTACAGCACTGTCCAATTTAATGTTTTCCATTCCATCATTAGGTGTCTCCAGTTTGTCCTCAAGGGTCTCCATAGATGCTAGTGTTGCCTCTGGATCTTTGGTGTTGCGTTTTTGAAATATATTTGGGTAATTCACATTAAACATTTTGAAGGTTCGTTTACTTTCTTGATTCTCATCACCTGCAATAATTTCTTTATTAGTTACAAGGACAATATAAAATACATAATTATGTACATATCACAGTATAACAATCAATTTACCACTTTCATTCCGTGGATGGTGTAGAAACTGTGTAAATGGACAGGTGTGTAGAAACTGCAATCGGTGCCGTTTTGGTTTTACTTCATCAGTTTTTTCTGCATCACCATCTTTTTCTATACCGTTGTCTTCATCCTAGATGGCAAACAGAGACAAAATGTAACACAATAGGTGACTAGTTAATTAGTTGTACAGTTTGTATACCTTGCCTCGGATCAACTTTTCATAGCTGTAAACAAACACTGTATTTCAATTCAATATTAAACTACTTAAGTATCAGCTTGGTGTTAATGTCCCGGTTGTTTTCTCGAGATCGAGGACCCGGGGTCCGCCTTCACCATGATACAGGATTTGGCGATCAGGTAATTACAGTGGAGCGACTGCCATCTGACCAGATTGGATCATGGTTACAAATTCAGTTGCCTGAATTTGCAGGTTTCATCACGATGTTTTCCCTTACCGTAAGAGTAGTGATGGTTTTTAATCATAAATCATAATCTTTATTGTTTTTACTGTGTGTTACATAGGTGGAAAAATATGTATTTGACATTCGATCAGCAGTAAATATCTATCTCATACAGATGTACAATAGGTATATTACTACACTAATATATTTAATTAAAGAACAATAACAATGACTCGTAACAATTACTAATTTAAATTATAATTATAAAATTCTTGAAGTGAATAAAAGGTTGTACTAATTAACCAACTATGCAGCCCATTATTAAATGTGAAGCCTTTTAAGGATTTTAGGGCACGCGGCAGTTTATTATAAATTTTTGAGACACATATGGCTACAATTATTTACAAATAGACTGGTATTGGGACAATGCATGTAAATTTTGCGTTCGGGATCTCTCACTGCGCGTGTTGATAGAGTACTGTATTGAGCAAATATATTGGGGTTGTGTTTGACGAATTTACATATTTCCATGATGTACATACTGGTAAGGGTTAACAAATTGTGTTTTCGGAAGAAAGGTCGACAAGATTCTAAGGGTCCTAAGCCACATAATGCTCGAACACACTTTTTTTGTGCAATAAATGTTTTTCGGATGAAAGAGCTATTACCCCAGATTATTAGCCTATATCTTAAGATGGATGCTATGTAGCCGTGATAAGCGGATAGGGCTACATTTTGAGACACTATTTGTCTGAGTCTGCGGAGAACATAAACAAACTTATTGATCTTAGCACATACATTATCTACATGGTTCATAAAATTAAGGCTTTTGTCAATTTGTAGCCCAAGGAACGGAGCGCAACTGTCAACTTCATTAATGGGTGCGCCTTTATAATTTATATTGAGCTTTGCATTTTTCCGCCCTTTAGTAGTAAATTGTATAAACCGTGTTTTTAAAAGATTAACTTGTAAATTATTAGCTGATAGCCAGTCTATCACAGAATTAATAATGCAGTTTATATTTGATTAGTGGCTTTGTAAATTTTCTTTATCAGATGTAACTATTATGGAAATATCATCGGCAAAAAGTATACATTCGTTATTAGGAGTAGATCATTGATATATAAAAGGAATAACAACGGCCCCAAGACACTACCTTGTGGAACGCTAAATCGGTGAAATTTGTATAAAGAGGTTTAGCGTGTGAGAACATTATTACTACTTATTTTATTTATTTGTGTGCATTGTTGTCTGTTTACTAGGTATGATTTTAAAATAGGATAACGCTGGACCTCGAATTCCGTATTTTTCTAATTTAGAGAGCAGGATGTTATGAGACACAAAGTCAAATGCTTTGGACATATCAAAGAACAACACGGTCACGAGTTCTCTTTTGTCTAAATGTTTTAGTATACTTTTAACTAGGTTAAAACCAGCTAAAGCAGTAGACTTGCCTTTTTGAAATCCATGCTGTTCTTCTTTTATAATGTTAAACTTGTTACAAAATTCCGTTAATCTTAAGGTGCGTACGAATTAGAGCGGCTCAGCCCGAGGCATGCTCGCCGCGCGGGGCGAGGCTGCTCAGTTGCGCATTTGTATGTTCGTTGAGGCAACGTGCTCGCGGCGAGCCACAAATGCGCCGCACAAATAAAATGCTGATGCTGCTTAAAATAATTTTAGTTTTATCCCATACGCTTTTTCTGTTCACCATGTTGTTTAGTATATAAGTTTTACAAATTTTATTTTTATATACTTATATTTTATTTTATTTATTTCATTTCATTTATGTTATTTTATTTATTTTTTATTTTTATTTATTTATTTATTAGGAAGACCAACAGTTTAAATGACATGTAAATATTAAAGTTGTCAAGTGTCAATAAAACACCTTTAAATGCATACATTTTTCAAATATCTTTGATAATATTGGAATCAGTGCAATAGGTCTGTAATTTGGTAATTCTGATTGATCTCCTTTCTTGTATAGTGGTTTCACAATAGAAATTTTTAGGTCGTTTGGAAAAACGCCAAAGCCTTGTTCAAAAGATAGATTAACTAAATATGTCAGAATACGCTTTTTCTGCTCACCATGTTGTGTAGTATATAAGTTTTACAAATTTTTTTTTTATATATTTATATTTTATTTTATTTATTTCATTTCATTTATTTTATTTATTTTATATCAATTTTTTTTTTTTTTTATTAGAAAGACCAACAGTTTAAATGACATGAAAATATTAAAGTTGTCAAGTGTCAATAATTTACCTTTAAATGCATACATTTTTCAAATATCTTTGATAATATTGGAATCAGTGCAATAGGTCTGTAATTTGGTAATTCTGATTGATCTCCTTTCTTGAATAGTGGTTTCACAATAGAAATTTTTAGGTCGTTTGGAAAAACGCCAAAGCCTTGTTCAAAAGATAGATTAACTAAATATGTCAGAATACGCTTTTTCTGCTCACCATGTTGTGTAGTATATAAGTTTTACAAATTTTTTTTTTATATATTTATATTTTATTTTATTTATTTCATTTCATTTATTTTATTTATTTTATATCAATTTTTTTTTTTTTTATTAGGAAGACCAACAGTTTAAATGACATGAAAATATTAAAGTTGTCAAGTGTCAATAAAACACCTTTAAATGCATACATTTTTCAAATATCTTTGATAATATTGGAATCAGTGCAATAGGTCTGTAATTTGGTAATTCTGATTGATCTCCTTTCTTGAATAGTGGTTTCACAATAGAAATTTTTAGGTCGTTTGGAAAAACGCCAAAGCCTTGTTCAAAAGATAGATTAACTAAATATGTCAGAATACGCTTTTTCTGCTCACCATGTTGTTTAGTACATAAGTTTTCCAAATAATTTTTTTTTTATATATTTATATTTTATATATATATTTTATTTTATTTTATTTGTTTCATTTATTTATTTATTTTATTTTATTTATTTATTAGAAAGACCAACAGTTTAAATGACATGAAAATATTAAAGTTGTCAAGTTTCAATAAAACACCTTTAAATGCATACATTTTTCAAATATCTTTGATAATATTGGAATCAGTGCAATAGGTCTGTAATTTGGTAATTCTGATTGATCTCCTTTCTTGAATATAGTGGTTTCAGAATAGAAATTTTTAGGTTGTTTGGAAAAACGCCAAAGCCTTGTTCAAAAGATAGATTAACTAAATATGTCAGAATACGTGCTAGTTCAACTCTACATTCTTTTAGTATTTTTGTGGATATTCCATCGTATCCACAAGCATTTGTGTTATTAAGTGATAAAATTACTTTAATAATCTCAGGCTCATTAAAAGGGCTCAAAAATATGGAGTTATTTAAGTATTCAATATTTGTATTTATTTTGTTTTGGTTTGTGTTATCATTATTTGTATGAAGTAGTTATTGAATGCGTTAGCAATATCAGTAGGATCAGAAATAATTTGTCCGTCGAGGTTTATTTCGTCGATATTATTGTCAAAGTTTTTAATGCCTGTTTCTTCGTTTATAACTTTCCAGGATGCTTTACAAGTGTTTTTACTATTTGAAATTAGTTTATTGTAATTAAATTTTTTTGACGTTAGTATACATTTTTTTAAAGTTTTAGAGTAGTTTAGGTATATGTTCCTACTATCTTGTGTTTTATTTTTAAAGTATTCATAACATAATGTTCTTTTTTTCTTTGTACATAATATGATTACCCCTAGTAATACACTTTGACTTTTTAGGCTTATTATTAACTGTAATTTTAATCATTGGAAAGCATAAATCATAACGCAAACAAAAATATTAATGAAAAGTTGTGAATGCTTCGTTAACATCCTGTTTTTGTCGGATGAGGGATAGTGGGAAGGAATTTAACACCTTCAGCGCCAAGGCCATAGTGACTGTCCCACCAATTTTAGAATTGTTTTTTTATGTGTATCTTAATTGATACACGTGGCCCAGGAAAAATTTTAAAAATAAACCTTTTTCCCAGGCCACGTGTATCAAAAATGATACACTACAAAATTTTATTTGTATAGAAAGTGTGAGCATGAGTGATACACAAAGTCAAAACTAACTAGAGGACTGTGTATCTAAAATGATACACAAGTGTTGAGACAGTGTGTGCAATAATGATACACATGGCGCTGAGGGTGTTAAATACTCTCTGAATTTTTAAATATTTGAGCGACTATAATCTCTTTTATAGAAAATCCAATTTTCTCGAAATTATTTTTTATTCTTTACCGGAATCTACAATATTTGTGTATTTTCATGATCAGAGAGTCCAAGTGGAATAATTTTTCCTAATGCTTTTTTAATATTGCTAAATATAAGATCAAGGCAGGAAGACCCTCTGGCAGGTTCATTGATATGAGAAGACAAGTTATGGTTATTTATAATATCCTTTAAATATTTAGATGCATTAGTTACTTCCATGAGGTTTATATTAAAATCCCCAGTAATAAAAATTTTCTTGTTATTATATTTTTTTGACATTGTATGTAGTAATTCTTCTAATTTCAAAAGAAATGAGTTAACAAATTTTTTATGTGAGTTGTAAATACAGATAAGGATGATATTATACTCAGGTAAATAAACACCACAGCATTCAAAAATTTTAGGAACTGAAAATGTATTTAGGTTTAGTTGAATGCTTCGTGTTCCTTTCCTCAGTAAAATACATGAACCACCTCTCTTTGTACGTCTAGAATAATTCGCAACTAGATCAAAGTTTGTACTATTGACTGTACTTTCTTCACCTTTTTTGATAAATGTTTAGGTGAATCAAAGTGCATCTGGTTCAATTCCTTCTTCCATTAATTCTGAAATAGCGACATCAATTACATCTTTTTTACTATTAACACTCTGTATGTTTTGATGGAGTATAGTGAGGTATTTAGTTTTAGACGCGAAAAAACTGGTTGTTTTGTTGATTGCCTTGTAATGAAGGTATGGGGCTATCGGTTGGGGGTTTTTGTATTATAGGAAAATATAATGGAATTGTTCCTCTTTTAATGAAGTAAGAATGTCAGGGCTGGCACTTTTTACGTTAGTCACATTATGTTTATTTATTTTGGAGCAGTAGTAAGGTATAGTAGTTTTGTGCGTGTTTCTACTAATTTTTAGTCCAATTGTGCTAGGATAATTGTTTTGTTTACGTTTCGAGAACGATAAATACTTGCAATCGTAGTCGGTACAGATTACAATTTTGTCTGTAACATTAATTTCCGAATTTATACAACTTTATAATATTTCGTTTGTTAGGGCGTTAATTATTGAACGTTGGTTATTGTATTGAAGCAACATGCATACAAAAGCACATATGGTGTGAATTCACATCCGTTCTTTTGTTTTGGTGGATTGACGAGGTAAGCAGAAGTTGTGTGGCAGGTTACATCCATGGAAAATTTATCTGAGACAAAGTAAATTAACAATGTACATTATAGCACTAACCTTTGACTTATCCTTATCTGAATTTTTTGTGAAAAATCCAGGCATCTTTATGGCTCCTATAGGGATGAATTTAGGCTTGACCTCACGACCATGTTCTGTGACGTTACTGGAAAGGGCAGCTTTTACAGGGCCCTCGGGATCAGCATTGAGCTCGGCTGGTGGCTCACTCTTTTCGATCTCTGTTTTTAGCATCACTTCCTTTTCCTCGGCTTCTATTTGTTTTTTGTCAGGAGTTTTGTTCTCCTCCTCATTGTCCATTTTGTTTATATCTAAAGAACTCATGGCTGCAAAAATATAATCAATCAATCTACTGTTGCGAAGCGTTGTTCAATAGGTCCTCCTATCTTGAATATCTATTGAGTAAATATAAAATAATTCTTACTTGATTAAATCCCATAAATGCACAATCAATAAATATAATAAATTCGAAAAATATTCATAGAAATACAAAAGAAGCCGCAAATCACGCGCGAAATTCCGTCCGCGAAAAAACGCCGCTTCGCTTGCTTGGTTAGCGGTCGGTCGATTCGATTGGTTGCCTGTGTGGAATGACCAGTTTGAAATAATTGGATTTCTGGATTTTCAGCGGCAAATTTAAACATTCTATTGCTGGTAACTCTGACTTTGACTGAGTATACTCGGAAAAAACGGTTTTGATAGTAATCTTTTTTATTTTATTTGTTATCGGCCAAATCCAATTCAACCCTATAAATCGCAAACAAATGAAATTTTATACTACTTACTGTAAACACAATTCAAGTGAAAAAAATAAATACTTAGGTAGGTAGGTCCTACCTCAAACTGATTATAGACTTGACTAGATTTTTTTAAATCTCCAATTACTAGGTTTTTGACATTTTAACATAACGTATAACGAACAAATAAATAATCGAATAGCTTTATAATTAAGTAATTTAAAAACGTTTGAATTTGTACTCATAATAAAACAGAGAAGGGTACTCAGGATATAGGTACTCGCCGTCACGTCACGTTCATAATCATAGTACTATTTAAAATACGTTTTGCGAGAAAGAGACAGTTAATGAAAGAAGTACTTTTTTTTTAATATCAATTCATATATTCAGTATCAGTCTACTGCCCTTTTAATATCATTATTTTTGATAACTGTAAGAAACGTAAGTAGGTAGGGTCATTTGGGTCAAGTGTGCGCACGTTTACCTTTGGGACCTTATGGTGCATTAGAACATCAAAAGTAGTGATTTTAAAGTAGTATTTCATAATGAATTAGACTATAATTTAAAAAATAGACAAAGTTAGCAAATTTTTAATCAAATAAATGAAAACAACAGAAAGTCGGAATTCGTACACTTCACCCGTATTGCGGTTAAGTGTGCGTATATCTGTGGGGTAACGAGACGCAAACTTAATACCGACCCATTGAAAACTAACTACGAAATACAAGAACGAAATAGTTACGTTTAATTTCAGTCTTTTGCGAATACATGTGGTGAAAGACCCTACGCCTCAACCGACGCTCAACTCTTGATAGTTTTTTTTTGCTGATTCGAGCACCGCGAGCCCCTCCACAGTCTCTGCAGTGAACGGTACAAAGTCGTATACTGCCTCCAACAGAATTTGCCCTGATTGAAACTCGCCGCCAGTAGCATAACTAGAGCTGTACCAGCGATGCCCAGGCAGATCCTGTACAGGCGTAGAAATGACCGGATCAGGACCAAGTTTTGGATCACGCATGGTACTCAGTAGCAAACAATACAATATTTTTATCGCTTGTACGAGTATAGTGAAGACGCGCGGTGTAGTCAGGCGCGGATCCAGGGGGGCCCGACTCTGACTCACAATCGCCCAAGGTTTTAGGAGTCAAAAGGCCAAAAATTCCGAGCTTACTCAATGATATAGCAGTTTTCCAATAGGTATCTAAAGCATTCCTAACCACTTACTAGATGGCGCCCCGACAATTTTGGTAATTGATGATCGCTTGAAATAGGTTCTTAGCAAACAGGATATAAACACTGGGTACGTTGTATTGGATAATATTGTATTTTTCAATACTTTTCAACCATTTTAGAGGTTGTAATAATAATGGAACATAGTACCAACTTCTATAAATATTTCTTTTTACATTTCGTTCAGCCTTTAACAGTTATGTTTATATTAATAAACATTTTATTTTTAGGTTTAGTATTAGATGGCTGCATGAAATCACTGCCACCATCATACAGATTTAAAAAAGATTACCAAAATTGTAGGAGCGCCATCTATTGATGCTTTTTGAAACAAACTATCAATACCTACTGGTAAATTCCTCATTATTTTATTGATTTTATCAACCATTCAAGCTTTAATTTATTGTCTACAATTACGATCATTATCGTACATCCTCACAGCACCTAAGCCAAAATGTCTAAAATTTCGAGCTTGCTCATTCATTCATTGGTCACCCCAGCTTTTAAAAACTAAAATATTAGTTTTTAGATTTCGAGCTCACTTCGCTCGCTCATTCATAGGTTACAATTAGTTTTCACTGAGCTCGTTGCGGTCGCTCATTCATTATATTTATTAAGATAGTTAGAATTAATTAGCGAATAACGCCTGTTAATCGGTTCTGGAACTCGCCGGCCGCGCCCGCGGCACGTTCGCTTCGCTCGCTCGGCTCGTGCGCGGTGGTTTACAACGACTATAGATTCGAATTTGTGACAAATAAATCAATAATTACTGATCTACATTTATAACCGGCGACTTCTGGATCATGAATCATCATACTCTCTAACCATTAGACTTAGGAAATGAAATATAATACTGTGGAGGAAATTCTATATCATTTGTTAAGGGATGATTTGGTACTTTTACATCTAACAAGTTTTGGTCAGTCGTCCATTTGATGAAACATATATTTGGATTATTAACTTTGTTAAATAAAATATTTTGTCTTTCAAATTTTGTTATTTCATTTGTTGTCCTTTCAAAATTTGCTTAATGAAGTTTTAATTATGTAACGGCCGAGTCCTCCATCTGGATTTTATGAGCCAAAATACCAAAAATCCCAAACTCGCTGAGCGGGCTCATTCATTAGTTCTTTTATTATGTTCTTTCCAGCTCGGTTTAGCTAAAATACAAAAATTTTCGGCTTGTTGCGCTTGCTTGTTTTTTTATACATTCATACTGCCCGCATAATGAATTCAGATTTTGAGAGCCAATATACTAAAATACCCGAGCTCGCTACGCTCGCTCTTTCATTAGTTTATTACTTGTATTAAATTCGCTCAGGTCTTTTGAGAATAAAATCATTTTAATTTCGCTACATTTTTTAAATCACATCATCTCACGAGGGACACAGTCACAGGAAATGTATTTGTATTTTTTCATGAGAGTTCGCAGGGCAAACACGGGATCCATGGTCCCATACCCACGCAATGAAGCAGCGGTCTGAGGATCCCTGTGATGAACAGTTACAGAAATCGGGAAGGGATTAGCTAGGCCTATGATGGTTTTGATAACGGCCCATTGTAGGCGTATCTACCTACATGTCCTGGATAATCCAATGTAGGTATGCCTCGGGCACAGATTTGAATCTGCGCACACCGGATTACGTCTCGAGCAACACTGTTAAATGCTCTCTGCAGATAGAGAAATGTGATATGCAGAAGTTGATTTCTATTGCAGACCTAGGCCTCCTGTAGCCGTATTCACAATGGCTTGAAAATCGGATTCGGATACGGAATTGACAAAGGACCCCGCAAAAGTTCTTAGGAAAATGTGATTTCAGTTAATTTTGATGAAATTTTCATATGTTATAGAGAGAAGTTTCCGTGAAATTTATTGGGATTCTGAATAACAGCTTTCAAATCGATCGACATGGATTCGTCGCTCACGAATTTTGTGTCGAATCGTTAGGAAACGGTTTCGAATCATTGTGAATACGGCTACTGGAGAATTCTCAGAGCAATTATTGGGTGTATGGTGCTACAGCCTACTTTGCTTGCCTATAGATGAGCTTCTGCAGCTCTACGGTATTTAGCGCGTCTCTGAGAGGAGTCTGACCACGCCCTTGCCACCACCAGCTTAGAAATTGATACTTTGCGAAAATGTCGTTTGAGCCAATAACAATAATCATACAGCTGCAAACACAAATTCACCATAAGCCCATTAACGCCCTAAAAATCCGTAACTTTTCATTGTTAGGTGCCTCTTAAAAATTAGGGAGCAATAGTGAAAATGGACAAAAAACAATAATTAAAATATTTAATTTAAAATAACGTCCATAAGATATTACATTATAACATGTATTGCTAGTGTTTTTCTAGAGCTTTCACAAGAAGGTTATTAATATCAACTATAATATTTCTGGGGTCGACAACCAGTCCAGCCGATACCATTGCATTGGAGAAAAGTTGGTGTACAAGCATTTGAGCCAGCTCTCTTTCAGTGGACATCAACTTGTTTAATTTTTTAATTAATAGATGCCTGAAATGGAAAGTAACATGAAATGTGCATAATATTAAAATATTATTTAATAAAAGTTTATCTTTTTTTTATGCTACTCAGCGACAAACGACAGGGACAGACAGCCCGCCTGATGGTAAGTAGCAACTGTCGCCCATAACATTTACAAATTGTAGAACTGTAATTTCGCTGCCTTATCCTTCAAACCGGAACACAACAATGCAAGCATTATTGCTTGGCATCAGAAATAGATAAGGCTGTGGTATTTACCCAGGCGGACTCCTCAGGCTTGACAGAGTCCTACCACCTCATAAATGCGTCCCTAACATTAAAAGCAGTATACATCATGGCCGTGTGGTGTCCGGCAGAGTAGAATAGCACCAACCCCTTACACTCATGGGTGTCGTACAAGGCGACTAATGTTTTCGAGGCAAAAGATCAAGAGGGTCCGTGGTCGGGAAAATGGGCAGCAGCATTTTCCATTGTTATATGGAAACACTGCGATCTCCAACCCGCCTGCCAAGCGTGGAGATTATGGCAATAACCTCCCCTTTCGTGGGAGAGGCCCTAAGTCCTGCAGTGGACTGTTACGGGCTGTGATGATGATGATGATGACATCAAGGTAGATAAATAAAGGGTGTAACAGGCAGGAAACTTTATTAATGAATTTCATTAAGTACTTTCCCATTGTCCCGTTAATGGTGATAAGGCCGATGGGTATAATGGGTACTCACTTAGCATTGATCTCCAGCTGTGGTCTGAGCAGGGCATAGGTATTCTCCTCAGACATGTTGGCGGCTTGCGTGCGAATGAAGTGTCTCGCTGATCCCATTTCGGGTATCACAATGCAACACGGATGCGAGTCAAGTTTCTTCGTGGTGCGCACGTCGAACACTTTGCCGGTCAAGTTTCCTTTTATGAAGTTAATGGTTTCATCTATTGCACTTTGCTGCAGATCTTCGCTGCCTGTTATAGAAAAATATGAAATTATTGCAGGAGTGGTACCGCTTCTCTCCGATTGTACGCCGCCGCCATTTTGATGCAATTCAGTTTAAACCAATCGCAGCAAGACAGCCTGGCTCTGGCTTGCTGCGATTGGTCCCCTCTCAATTGCATCAAGATGGCGGCTTACTATCGGAGATCGGCGGTATAATAGGTTAATAATAAGACTCTTATTAGCTAACTTTCGACCCACCTCAACCAACACATCACGATCGGACAAAAGTAAACAAGTTGACTTGTTAATCGGAGATATTGTCGATGGCTCACATACCAAAAGAGAGATGTAATGTAACGATAAAGAAGCACCTATACGTTAGACAACGATATATCGGGCTGCGTGAACTTGTCAAATGCCAGGCAATTTCCAACGGCGAGGTCGGGAATTAGCCAGTAAGTAAGTTATTAATGCAGTATTCAATGCAACCAAAATGTATTGGTTTTGAGAGAAGCACATTGCAAGTTATATATTGCACTTATCAAAAGGCATGTCTACAGGACCGGCCTGAGGCATGTCTACCTCAAAGGCCGGCACCGCATCCGCTCCCCTTAGATTGCAGATGTCCAGTAGCCGTATTCTCAATGATTCGAAACCGTTTCCGAACTATTCGACACGAAATTCGTGAGTGGCGAATCCGTGTCGATCGATTCGAAAACTGTTATTCAGAATTCCGATAGATTCCACGGAAACTCTACTCTCTATAACATATGAAAATTTCATCAAAAACAACTGAAACCACATTTTCCTAAGAACTTTTGCGGGGTCCTTTGTCGATTCCGTATCCGAATCCGATTTCCGAGCCATTGTGAATACGGCTACTGGACGACGGTGGCCGCTTTCCAACAGGTGGACCATCCGTCTATTTGCCTCCCAAGGCAATAAAAAAAGCAAATGAATTGAATAAGTGTAAAAATCTCGGCTACCTATGACAACATCCTTTTTGTCATCTTCATCAACCAGCATTTCATTTTCAACAGAGTTCAAGGGTCTATCATTAAACGTTTTCAGTTCCAGTAGTACAAGCTCATCATACATTTCATAACAGAATAACACTTCCATATCGCGTTTCTTCAGTGATTCAAAGTATGGCGAGGTTTCAGCTAATTCACGACTGAAACATATTAACCATAGTAAGAATTTTTGATAAATTACAAACAAAGTAAGTTCTTCAGTTTTCTCTCACAACAATAAATGAGATTACTTACCTAGGTGCTGCTAAGTAGTAAATGCATTTGTCCTCTGGTTTCTGGCGCGATACATACTGAGCTAAAGAAGTCTTGACTCCTCTCTCTAGCTTGGATGATTCAAATCGGAGCAATTTAGATATATCCTCCTTAAATGACAAAAAGAATATACAATACAACAGGTATTACTTAAAAGTAAAACTGCAATTCGTATAATAATAGTAAATTTTATGTGCATTAAAGCGGTATGTTATTTTTACGGAACCCTTTATGCTGCAAAATGCGGGTTTGCCACTTCCCACCTAGGCGCCCGCCCTTTAAAACAAAATAAAACGCAAATCTACCTCTATAAAAAATAATCCTTTTTACCTTTTCCACAGTGTTGTGACTCGTTACAATCCCTTCTTTTAGAAACAATGCATAGTCTTTGTAAAACGCATCGTAGCCGATAGGGTCTTTATTAGCAGTCTCCGCCATAAACTTCAAAAACCTATTAGTAAGTACAGTTCGTAGTTTCCTAAAATAAAAAAATTGGATAAGTAAAATTTAATTTAAATAAGTTCTCAAATGAAAAATCTTTTTTTTTTATAACAAAATTTTATCGCATCATGAAGACCATTCCAGAGCCCAAACACTATGGGGTTATCTTATTGTGTTCATTAGTTCCTATTACCACCTTCCGACTCCATCATCAGGCCAGCTCCATGGTACCAAATTAATGCATTGTCATCCAAGTTACATAGGTATACCAAATTTTAGCTCAATCAGATACCAACAAATGGTCGAAAAATACGAACAGTGCAAGTTAGCTAAAAGCTTGTAGGAACACATAATTCATTCTAAGAATTACTTACGTAATTAAAGCACTATTCTGTAATAATTCTCTGCTAAGATTTAATGGAATGTCCTCCGAGTCAACAACACCTGCAAAATAAAATCAACCTTATAACTGCCCTTTTTGCTTGTATTCGTAAATCAAAACCCCTCTAAAATATTTTAATAACTTACCTTTCACAAATCTCAACCACTTTGGTAAGAGGTTCTCTGTCTTGCTTTTAATTAAAATTTTCCTCGAGTACAAAGCAATGCCTAGGTCACTATCCCGTGACAGTTCAAACAGTCCTGGCTTGCCTTCGGGTACATATAAGATGGACCTTATGCTGAGTGGAGCATCCGTCTTGTAATGCAGAGTGAAGCGAGGTTTATCATGGGAGTTACTAATAAACTTATAGAATTCTACATGTTCCTCGTATTTAACTTCTTTTGGTTCGACCAACCACAAAGGCTAAAAATAATATTACAAAACATTATTGTTAAATAATGTAATAAGTTATTATTGTTATTGTTTATCAGGCATGCAGTAGTGAACTAAAAAAGTTGTAATGAAAATTTTAATACACTAACCTTTATGGAATTAACTTGGACATTATTAAGTATGATTGGACTGGAAATGAAGTTGCTATATTTTTTTATTATATCTGAAAAAAAATCAAACAAATAAAATTTTAAAATTATTTTACTAATTCTGTTGCTCCTGTTGGAGCTCGTACACACTTCAGTAGGTAGGTAGGTAGGCTTGTACCCTTGTACCATGGCACAAGCAAAGAACAACTTATGTGGATTTAGCAATTAATATGAACAACAAATGAACTGGATTTCTATTATTTATAATGTGCTGAGGATTAATAGTATGAAGAAGATATAGGCATAATCAGTGGTTCAATTGTCTGTCTGGGTCTGATAATAAATAATACAGTAGGCACCTATACATACTTTTAACTGTATCTTCATCAGAAAATTCTCTGCACTCAGTTTTAAGATGAACCACAATTTTGGTACCTATTGGTACATTTTCTGCTTCTTGAATTTCATAGGTACCAGATCTGTAATATTGTCAAATACATTACTACTCTTCAGAACCCATTAAAACACTCAGAAAAATAAAAAGAAAATAACTCAAAAGGTCCTCTTATACTAAGCCTTTGCTTAGGAGGCTGCATCTTAGGCTGACAACTATTAAGAATAATAACTATAAATGATATTCAACATACCCATCAGAACACCATTTGTATCCCACAGAGCCAGCGATGGTACTCCGCGTATACACCTCAATTTTATCTGCTACCATAAATGCAGAATAGAATCCCACACCAAACTGGCCTATGATGGTGCTTGCTTGAGCTGCTCCTTCTTTTTTTATTTGTTCTATAAAAGACTTTGACCCTGAACGAGCTATTGTACCTAGATTGTTTATTAACTCTTGTTTAGTCATGCCTATTCCAGAATCCTGTAATAATAAATAATTAAATAAATATGCTTGGACAAATTCATTCAGCGCAATCTAACCCCAAAGTAAGCAAAGCTTGTGGGTGTTAGATAACCGATAAACTACTTTAATACTTTTTTTTTTGACAAGAAATCCTTTAATACTTTGTTTTAGAGATAAACTCAACCTTACCATGTAAAGTACTTTTATAGACAATTACCTGAAATATTATGGTCTTATTCAGCTTGTCAGTAGTGAGATGCACCTCCAATGCTCTGTCAGTTTCTTGGAGCTCTGCAGAGTCTGGAGCAGAACTGACAGACAAATACCGAAATTTTTCTAATGCATCACTAGCATTTGATATAAGTTCTCTTATGAATACCTAGAAAAAGTTGTTTCAATTTAATTATGCAGTTATTTTAATTAGTTATGATATCTAAACACAATGTTATAACTTACCTCCTTATCAGAATACAAGGACCTTGCTACAATATCAAGTAGCATACGTGTTTCAGCTTGGAATTCTTTTTTTTCTGGCTCTCCTTTGACATTTTGTTTAGAGGTAGCAGTTGCTGTGCTGTATAATTTTTTATGGCTTACTGCAGGTACACCTGTAAATAAATTTGTTTTATTATTTAGACTGGGAATGAGATGATTATTTAATGGATCATAATCACCTACATCTCATAACAGTCCACTGCTGGACTTGTGCCTCCTCTATCCCCTCCATATTAACCCCAAGGGTATGTAGGGTAACCAAAGATCAAATGGACTGGTTTGATGAAAACAAACAGCATAAAATAATAAGAATATAAATATAATCTTTTGGGTATCCAGACGTTTGTGAGAGACAATTTAAAATATTACTAACCTCTGTGAGCTGGGCGTAGAAAGACGGGGGCATGTCTTTATTTTTTTTTACTTACAATAGAAAATAATTTTTTTTTTATAAAATAAGTACATACCTGCTCGGTTATACCTGTTCCCGTCAGTTATTGCGCTCATATATTTTACATTTTTATTGACGGACTGCAAAAGTATTCTCCTCGCACAAGAAACTGAATATAGACTGACTCGTAAAGCCGACATTATAGCAGACAACTAGTATCATAAAATCTTTAAAAATATGTACGTAATTGAAATATATTAAATAGCCTAATAAAATTACAATAAAACTAATTTATTTTCTGTTCTAAACCTGATAAGACCACCCGGCTAACAAAATGATGAAATGACTGGTGATTGACAGACAGTCATGACGATTGACGAGACTGAAGTACAGACTATTAAAACTAAGAGTCTCCACACACGACCCGATCTAGAAGCCGATTGCCAACATAACTTGTTTTGTACGTTTCGTAGTTGGTGGGATAAGCTGTGCGAGTTGGTCCTTGCTGCAGCGCGTCCCATCCGTCACCGTCACCCACCGTCCACCGACCGTCCGTCAGTCAGTTTGATTTTTGTGTACGGGCTTGCTTGTAGCCACAAACCGAATCCTTTTGCTGAAAGTGATCGTTTACTGCGCTGAAATCAAAATCAAATTAAGTTTACGGTTCTTGTGTTTTATATAAAGACATGATTTTATAACAATTGTGCTGACACGTTTCGGTTGAACGCAAATATTCGTATCATTCAAATAAACTGGTGTGTTGTGTTGTGTTCTCTTCGATTCAAAACATTACAGCTTATAACGTGAAATTGAAATAGATTTTAATATTAATTGTATATAGATACGAATATATACGAGTAATTTTATGAAGAAATTGTGACCTACAGTGACGAGTGAGCGGTGTAAAACATGACAAATGACTTGAGAATGTTTAGGACGAGCATTTACTTTCTCATAGTGTTATCGTACCTCATGTGCAGTACTTGAGTACTGGCGCGAGGGTGGTGTGTTGCCGAGAGACAATATGCGTGGACTGAGGTGAAAGGCCAGTGCAAAAGTCACCGTGGAGCATCTGGTGGGAAGCGGCGGCGCGGGCGGGCTGCTGCCAGGCGCCTCGCCCGCCCAGCACCCGCCCAACATGCTGCAGCCCATGGAGGAAATGATCCTACCACCAAAGCGACAAGCAGTTGTTGATCGTCTCAGGTATGTTACATGTAAATACATTCAGGCTTGTTAATGATAACATACAAGACTGTGAGGCCATGACTAAAATATGCCTTCAACTAATCAGAGTTATTCACTAAATTACACTACTGAGTCATATCTGTTCATCATATCTGTTTTACTGAAGCACAATGCTATAGAATTATAAAACTTACTAAGTTTTATAATTCCATAGCACCTCTAGTACCTAGATGTTGGTCTCTGCAGCATCACTTAAATGCAAGCTGGTGTTATCCATACCAAAATTATCTGACCCAAGTAGGCTATTGTTCTTATGAGAACTTCATACATTCAAATACACTAGTGGACTAAAAAATCTACCTATATAATTGTAGGAATTAATTGGTCCTTGTTATATACTGTGGGTGATTCCCCTGGTACTGCAAACGTCCATAGGCTGCAGTAACTGCTTACCATCAGGTAGGCCGCAAGCTAGTTTAAAAAAAATGTGTAGTAAAGACATGTTGGTTTACATTATCTGGCACAGTTAACTACAACCACTGGTTGGTACACCAACACAGCACCAACCCCATTTGTCACCTTGTCTAAAGCATGGTTTCGTAACATTTTGAGAAATTATGGTACATTTTTATAGGGGTTCACGTAGCCTATTGGGTACGTGAACCCCTATAGGGTTTCGCTATTCAATAGTAGGGGGTTCACGACAAAATTGATGTAATGCTGGCTGTATGACTGGCAGGAGCATGCACCATGCAAATTGGAGCAGAGCAGTGAATTTCGTTTTACCCTTCACTACAACATACTTATGTGAGAGTGGGTTTTCACGCCTGGTCGTGCACGATAAAAAAATTAATTACAGAAATTAGCTTGATGCTTAGTCAGAATTAAGGTTAAAATTGTCCCAATATACTTCTAAAATAAACATAGTTCGCTAAGTGAAATAAGCCCATCCATTCAAAGGGGTTTGCTGCCATTGCCATGCGCAGACTTTGACACGGGTATATAGAGCCATAAGTTTAAGAAACCCTGGTCTAAAGAATAAATAAACACAAACAAATCTCTGTGGACCAGAAAATTCAAAACTGTTTTTTCATACATATTTGAACCAGCTTGCCCAAATGTGCTGATTGTGGTCAAACCAACACTGCAATCTACAACCTGTCTGCCTAGCGTTGTTACTGTGGCAATGACCTCCACCAATGTGAAGGAGACTCTCAGGACTCGACGGAGCTGTGGGCTATTATGAACTGTTGACGTGTGACATAATTTCATAGTTTATCTTCTCTGAGACTATGCACCTATAGATCTGCATTAATTTATTACATGAAAGTGCATCAGTCAATAATAATAGTAGATAGTAGCAATATTTTCAGTATATGGATTTGAAAAGAAACATACTATCTTGAAGCAAAAAGGGGCCATTCATAAATTACATCACAGCTACACCAATTTCACCTCCCGCCCATCGTTGTCACTGATGGTCACATTTGTAAACGTTATACATTTTGTCATTTTACATTTATTAATAAGCTATAATAAAACAGCAAATTTTTGTTCACTATAGTAATAAAAACTTATATTAATATTATAATTCGTACATAATCCAAAAATTCTGAAGTAATTCTGTTTCGGTTAAGGAGAAGTAGAACTTAGTAGAAAAGCGCCGAGCGAAAATGATTGTGACAAGGGCGCGGTATGCTTAGCTGGCTCCGCTTTACGACGCGCTAGATACTGTGGAGAGACAGATACACGACAGAGGCTTAGATCTGTACTGCATGTGTTCTGAGATATCCGTCGAGATGTCCTACGTCAAGTCCCGTATCTCTGCGTCTTGAGTCAAATGGAGGTAGCTCGCAGCTGTCACCTGTGACCCTAGAATCCCTATCAAGCTCAAGGGGCTTGTAAGCAAGAGCATTGTGTTGTGATGCTCTATGGCTGAGAGTCTTATTCGGTGCTGAGGAAGCACTTTCGCAACCGCCATAGAGTAAGAGAGAAATTGCGATTTGCGGATAAGATTGAAGAGCTTGTCTGGGGGATTTGCTGCGTAAGCACTTTGGGGACACGTAGGAAATGGTATCAGGAAAGACGTCCCATGATAGGCCCAAGAAGCGATGAATAATAACTGATATCGCTGAGTTAGATGCAAAAGCCAACGACTTACGACGCGAGGACGCTAAATGATACCGAGCGTAGGAGGAAAAGTAGGAGAGCGGACTTAAAACCAAAGTTTTTGACATCTCTCGAAGCTCACGACTCCTCCCAGCCCTTGTCACACAATGTCATACTTGGTTGACCTCCTCTTCTCGCCTTAACGTGTAACGTAAGCTGTTATGAATGGCCACTAATATTGGACTATGTATATCTATAAATATCTTAAATTTTTAATGGTATTTTAAAATACATTAACACAACACTGCAAGAAGCTGGTGTTATAATGTAACATTTGTATAGCAACAATAATCATTGATAGAAATTGCTAACATTTTCCTCAACCACTGCCTGTAACTGATAAGAGAACATTTGAAATAAGCAGTGAGTAATCGATACTGATTCATTACGAAAACATCCGCACACGCAACATTCCTGTAATGTAAAATCCAAAATAATGAAGAACTGCCTGTGTTGCCCGACTTTATTCAACGAAAAAAGTACTCGGTCTTTCTCGCATCATAGATAACACACTCGCACAATACAGCGGTACAAACAACTTACGAATACTAGATAAAAATAAAAAACTTCACGAAGGTTAGTAAGAAAGCAAAGTAAGAAGCATCTGTGTACTTTAAGATGGTTTAATAGGTAGAGTAAGGCAGTGCATTGGCGTATCTATTTCACACAGTGAAATTACGCTGGAGTGTGTTGGCGGTAGGTCTAACGGTACCGGTCAACTTGCCGGTGCATAAACGCCGTGCGCCGCGCTCTGTTCTATTTGCATTGGTGCATAGGTCTAACTTTGATACATTATACACACATTCTAAAGTTACGTGTGGCGTTACGCAACATCAGCCTATCGGGAAAATAACATACATCGTCGAACACAAACGTCTTTCGTCTATCGGGTATGAGTTTGAAATTTAGCGTTTTTAGGAGTTTTATTAGATTACAGGCTGAAAAATGTGATAGTCTACTCAAATGTTATTCGTTGTGGTTTATGAAATGGAAGTAGTTATAATTACATACCGAATTTTTAAGTTCGCCATTGTTATCAGGTAGTCGTTTTCCGTTGCTGGCCAGTAGGTACCTATGAGTGATGATCCGACTGTTTACGTTCGTACTATGCATGTTATCATATTAGTGTTTATGCTTTTGATGGAATGGTTGCAACATACATAGTAAGTTATGGTTTGATTAGAGGTTAGTAGGTAGCGTAGCTTAGCTACCTATTGTTTTGTAAAACTATCAGCGTAACTAGATATCTTCCTTAATTAATAGCGATTTAATTAGTAATCGAGAGGCGAAACTTTAGCAATAGAGGTCAGTTTACAATGATCAGGCGTTAGTTTAGTTTCAAAAGAACTTAACTCCCTATTTCAGGTCGTAGTTAAGTAGGTGCGCTACTTGTTTGTACGAATAGGTCCCGCTGTGCAGTGCTGTACAGTGCGTGCTGTGCTATGTGGTGTGCGTAGGTACCTATTTATCAAAACTTGCTATAAAACCTGTACTTCAGAAAAAACTTCAGACAAAACTAAGAATGTTATGTCGACGATCACTAACCTTGACTTTGATATGTATTGGGAAAGCAGCCTAAAAATGACATGTTGATTATTGTTGATGTCGTTTTTGCGTAATTGTCGAACAATGTGTTTGCGTAATTGTTGACCGTAAAACGTTGGAAAACCCCCGTCCAGGTTACTTCACAAAAACTCACTCAAGATACAAATATTTTCTGAATTACTGAAACAACGCCAAGAACCGTTTCGATTAAACGGAATTTCAAATATAGAAAATCGAACCGAAATCGGTCTATTCGGGAGGTACCTACGATGCCAGAGCCACAGATGTACAGACAGATACGAACGCCAAATACACCCCTCTTTTTTCGCCGGGGGTTAAAAATCACATTTATTTATATTATTATTATTTATACAATTAGGATTTCAGCCAATAAAATAATACATGTCTTGTTATGTTTGGCTACATTCATATCAACAACTAAAGTAACGAAATTAGTGCCTCATTACATCATCAATTAACACAAGACGTAAATGATTATAATAGTGTAGGTACTAGGCACCACACATTCATACACAATCATACAACACATACAAACACGCGTCGTCATAGCTTCGCTTGCGCATACCTTGGCAGGGACGATGTTTGTTTGACTTACCACTTTGGCATCCATATCTATATCGAGAGAGAAATGTGGCATTCATGCATTACCATAGGTATTCGCTATGCAAAATCCTACGGTTTCATCAAATAACCTACCCACAGCAACGAAATTTGATTGATGACGTCATTTTCAACAAGCGCATCGCGATTATTTTGTTCGATACTAGATTAATGCGCTTGTTACATTTGGCTAAATTCAGAAGCGAAAAGTGTGACAGAAAATATAGAAATGGAATGAATAGCTCATAAAATAAGGTCTATTTTTGTGTTACGCCTTTTGAAAAGCGAAGCGACGCGAATATAATATAAGTGATACAAAAATGGACTTCATTCTATGAGCAATACATTCCACCTTGATTTGCTCTCACGCTTTGTGCTTCTGAATTTAGTCGACTGAATTGAGCCAGGTGTAATAAGCGCAAAATCTCCCTACTTCTCCGGATAAAAGATGACCCGGGTCAAAGCCGCGGTTTTCTATAATACTTATTTTATCTTACAAACAAACGTAGTTTACCTAGTTATACGTTAGATACTTCTCCAGCGGCTGATAGCTGGCGTATTTGCTGAGAAGGAGCTTTCCAATGCCTTATTATAATGTGCGCAGTAGGAGTCGTGTTATTAGTGAAGTGGGTAGGTATCCGACGACCTCGAGTAGCCGTTTAACGCAAAGCAGACATGGCTCGGAGAAAGTAGTAAAATGTGGAATACGTATAAGATAACATCGATTATGCGACTCTCACGCATGGATCATATACATAGGTGCCTACCTAGTACAGTTTGTTTACTATCTACTACACCGAAATTTAGTGGTACTGTATAACATAATAGTATTTTGTTACTATGTTTTCCGGCGGCTTTTTTCGTGCTGAATTCCAGATCTAGTTACCTACCTACACTTTATTGCACATGGTCCAACGGTCCACCCGATGGAAAGCAATCAACGTTGTTAGTGCAACTTAACAAAAACAATCCAGAATGTATTTTAACCAAAGGAGAATGGGTAAGCGCGTACCCAGAGTTGTACGGGCCCATTCTCATATCCATCATATTACCCATTCTCCTTTCAACCAAAAGTTCGGCCAACCAACCATTTATTCGAGAAGCGAATAAAAATAAACGATTAGCAAGTTTACTAATATGTAAGCTTAGAGTGATCAAAGCGGTTTGTGTTAAACATAACTAGTAATATGTAGTTGACAATGAATATGTAAACAAGACAATTTTTACGTAAATTTATAACAGCTCAATGAATGTCGGTACCCGGGGTACCCGGTACCGCACGGAGAATTAGGCCCTAATTCTTCGTTCTCGAATACCCTCATTATTAGGGCATAGTATAGCGTTCGCATCGTAGCTATACCTACGTACCGCGGCGCGCAAGGGCCGGCGGCGGCGGCGGCGGCGGGCGCCTCGCGGGTGTCAGTGACAGCGTGACACACAATCAGAACTTATCGAAGGCGTTGTTTGCGTAGCGCGACAACGGCGCCCTGGTCAATGAACTAAACAAAAACACCTACGGGTTTACTTGCAGCGCATCACGCGCGGCACACGACGGTGGGCTCCGAGATTCGCGGCATTTCACTCAGTTGTGACGATATCTGCGACTAATGTTGTTATAATGATTATGTCTCTATTTATAGTTATTGTAGCAAACAAACTTGTACCTACCTGACATCGTAATATAATCGCTAGCTTATTAAAATTCAAACCACAATAAATAAAATACCTCGAAAACTGTAGGCAAACATATTGTTTCAAACAGGTAACATACTGATTCGGTAGCAACCGTTAAATGGCGATAACATTTCTCTCGACGTAAACCTACAGCGAGTCACATTACCTTACCTACAGTATAAATTCCATTTTTATCACGTTTAACGTGTGTGTAACTCTTTGCAAAAATGCGATAAGCCTCAATAGTCACTATTTTTATCTGCGGCACAGGTACTTACTACCGTTGCCTATATTGATTTTCTTGATATAAATGTGACACCTACAGAGCCTACACTGTAGTGTATATAAACAGGAGCGCCGGCTTTTAGACAGTCCCGTGGGCGCTCATCGCTCATGGTTGTGAAATATATTATGTATGCATGAAATTTGTGTCTGAGGTATTATCTGTAATAGTCTTAATAAAAATAACCAAAATCAATTAACCGCTCACATTCCAAGTATCCGCTAATCTAGTGTTATCAATTGTTCTCGCGACCCACTATTGTGTCGCCGGGACGTGACAGGTTAATCGGAAATAACGAGACTTAAAATTATCATATTAAAAGTTAAACATTAATTAAATTAGAAAATGAGCGAGCGTAGTGAGCTTGAAGTTTTTCGAATTTTGGCTCAAAAGTCTCGGCGTGAACATGATAAATGTAACATAAATCAATAACTGAGTGAGCACTCAGCTCGAAATTTTTCGAATTTTAGCTCAAAAGATTATTGACTATTTAATTGTTGAATAAATTAGTTGACTAATTAGAGGTATGTACTGATTGATTTTGTTTTTATGGCTATGGTCATGGGTGCTCGTGGGTGCTCAGCACCTCCTAACTCGCGATTGTGGTGCTCGAGCCCCTGAGCACCCACGGAGTTGGCGCCCTTGCACATAGACCTACCACCATTATCCAACATTATCATCATGAGTTGTGAAAAAGTAAGCTAAATGGCGTAAAAGATTTTGTACGTAAAATCATTGATTAATTCGCAATTATAACGAGAATATACTATACAATGTAAAATCGCATACTTTTCCCGTCAATAGAGAAAGTGAAGTGGAGTAGCATCGTAATTATTTCCCTGGCGGAGCGGGCGTGTCGCGGCGCGGCGGCGCGGCGGCGGCGGCGGCGGCAGCGTTACGGATGGCGGGCGCGACGCACGCGCCGCCGCTGCACCGCATAAGTATTGCACTTCTCTAAAGGAAAGTGCACTAGCTATGCAAGGCGTGCAGTCTCCTAAAGCAGTTTCTCAAATGTGACTCAACGGAAAAGTTTCATTCTCGCGCGCAACTAACTTACACTATTCGGTTGTAACCTACGCTCTCTCTCACACTATATTATTATAGCCACGTTTGTTCTAAAATTACAATATTAAGAGGCCACCTACGAAAGACAAAGCTTAAACATTGACGAAGACAAACTGGCCGTAGTTACTACCGAAGTTACTGAACCAACAAACCTGTTTTTGACGTCAAGCCTTGTATCCATATTCCAGTCTCAAACACATAAAAAAACATTATAAACGACTCCAAGCTGTGACATATCCGTCACAGTAGAATTAAATCTACCTTAACGTCGAGGCAATATTAATGTGATGCTTAGTTTCAGTGTAAATAAAAAATAATAACACGTTTTTTTTCTTGTAGCGAAATCTTAGAGCATTGAATGTCCAAAGACAGAAATGTAGGTTTGTGTGTTATTTAGATTATTCATATAGATATTGTATAAGTCGTAAGATAACAGATAGGTATCGGTTATAAAGCATTATCAATATTCGGTATGTAACTTGAACATTGAGCAGGCAGATACGTATTATTCATCATCTTATAATTTGTTCATGTTCGGTGGTGACGTATTGCCTACTCAAATCGCGTCATTTTCCTAACTGGTTGCCGACTGCGTAACTTGCGTAACCATGTACCTACCTAATACTGTTTGCGGAGTTCGCAACCGAGAACATTACCTAACTGGGTTTCCGTTGTAACTATTGTTTCTACTTTTTACCAAGTACTTTGTTCCTAGTATAGAAAATTATATTAGCACAGGTAATTAAGTAGTACATTTTAGAGTTAAGTTTTAAAGTTTCAACTATCAATTTCCTAGTAAATTTATTCAACAATTGACATTATTAGGAGTTGTGACGTATTTTTTGTGTGTCAAGACGGATTGGCCCATTAACATGAGCCCAAGGTGACCGTCGCGGCGACGGCGGGAGTCGCAGCTCACTGAGCATTGGTTGAAAAACGTTCGTACTAGACGAGCACCTCGGATCACCTCGGTGTACCTCGCCTTGTTTTAAAACAACTCGGCCAGGCTTGACGTGATATCACTCAAACAAAACATCTTTATCGTGACCACTGTTACTATCTACACGACAATCTATTGCTGTTCCCCTCTAGCCGTTGTTCACGACTTGGTGTCTTGGGCGTTTAGAGTGCTTCCAGGTTGTTTTCCTACTAGTTGGAATATATAAAGAGATTTTAGTTTGGGTGTTTCACGGAAAGCTAATTTTTTTCGGGTCTATGTATGTCTTATTCAAATGTTCAGCGGGGCGATTATTTAATTCCATTGTGTAAAAATAATTACAATATTTTGATTTTATAGCGATTATAGATAGCATGGCGAGGTGATCAAAATATCACACATTTAAATAATAAAAACAATATATCACAATCATCACACAAAGGTGCTATTGCACCGTCTAATCTCCCGGACACCGAGAATCTGAAGTTCATAAAGTTTTAATTTCACATCAGGGGAGAGCAGCCAACACAGTCCACTACCAAGTGTCCATTACTAATCAACAGAATATCTCCTTTCAACAGTGTCAATTATCATCCTGATTGCCACTGTTGGAAAGCCACTGGGATATACTGTAACGTTATTCCCGTTGCCCTCCAGTAGCACCGAAACTTTTAGGTTCTAGCATCCCTAGACTTAGTTGACTCAAAAGATGTTTATTCTGCTATGCGATGGTGTTTGACTTCAATCTCATTATTTGATTGAACGAACGCTAAACGAATAAGTTTTTATTAGTTATCAACATAACTTTCGCATTGATTGTTGAATTGAGTTGTGTCTACCTTACGCACGACATTGTGTATTATCCACCTTGAACTAGACCTAACAAAACGTTTTGCTAAATATTTGATAATAAAATTTTATCACTTAGGACGTGCCGCGTTCGCATACGTCACAGCCGTGTTATTTAAGTAAGTAGGTATTACAGAATTTGTGCAAATACCTATGCTGACCTTTGTGTTGAATTGTATGTTTCGATTTAGTGTCCGATTGGGTATAGCTGATACAATAAAATTATACTCGCACATTAGGTTTTCGAATGTAAATCGAGGTACCTCTTTATATCAGAGTTCAAGGGCTGGTATTGAATAAAATGTTGTAGCACAGGACAATAGTAATTTCTGCTCAAGTATATTAGTATAGTATATTATCAGGTGGTAGGACTCTGTCAAGCCTGAGGAGTCCACCTGGGTGAGTAACACCGCCTTATCTATTTCTGGGGCCAAGCAACAACGCTTGCATTGTTGTGTTCCGGTTTGTAGGATGACGTAGCGAGCGATATTACAGGCATGAGGCATTTTATCTTAGTCCGCACAGTGACAGCGTACCTGCGGTCCTTCATTTTTGTTACCTGCAACCTAAATGTATGAATTGTAGATGTTACGGGCGGCAGTTACCACTGACCATTAGGTGGGCTGTCTGCTCGTTTATCACTGAGTAACATAAAAAATAACAAAAAAGGGAAAAACTTCATTAATGTCTGAAATCTAGTCTTGTCTTCGTGGCTGTACTAGACATGCACGACTAGCACAAATGCGCGACATGAATAGTGCTATCTCTTTCATATTAGTATTGAGAGAAGGAAACAGACGCTCTCTCGCGGCTCGAGCGCGGTCACACTAGTGCTAACCGTGTAGAAGTAACAATTGCAGTTCTGTATTACTATTATACCATAAAGTTATTCAAATGTGTGAACGATAGTTGTTATGGCGTTATTAACGTCAGTTGACAGTTTCCCATTGCCTAGATAATCACTGTATTTATACCTGCATTGGGAAATACTTTTAATCACTTTTTATAGTAAATAACATGTTTGATTGTTGCAGACGGAGGATCGAAACGTATCGGAGGCGGCAGTCGGAGTGCGTGCCGCGGTTCGACCAGTCCTTCAGCGGCGCCTGCGAACAGCAAAACTTGGAGACCAGCGCCTTGCAGAAGAGGTTCCTCGAAGGGAAAGCTAAGCGGCAAGCTAAAAAGAGCGACCGAAAGCCGGACCTCCCGGCGATCAGCGGCAATTTACATAGCAGCGTGCATGTGGTAAGTCCTGTAGCTCTATTGGAGTAGGACTTGTAGTACTAGCAAAACTTGATTAGTCTACTACGCCACTAGCGGTAGGTAGCTACCGTGGATGGTAGATCACAAGGACGAGCGTCATTTGAAACTTTTAAAATCCCCAGCGCGTAGCGACTAGTCGCTTGCGTGCCTCACCTTGGAGCCTCGCGACCTCGTCTCTCTCGTGTACCTAGAATCGCAATAAACGAGTCAAGCGGAGCTGATAATATTCCCTACTAGATAATGTACAAATAAAGTATTGATAGGCGAACGTTGTATAGTTTCAGTAATGAACAAATGCAAACTTTTTAATTGAATTGGTTATTAGGATTTATTTTAGCGATGTCTTGCGAAGTTACCAGTGGTATAGAAAATAGCAAGAATCCTGGAATGGGTAACGTATCGACAACATTTGTAGGCTTTACGCGCGCTGAAATGATATTTGGCAGGAATATGGCTTATAGTACACAGATTTATCCCGAAATTCAATGGGATCCCGCAGGAACGGATCTAAAACGTAAGAACCGAATTTTACACGAACAAAGTCACGGGCAAAAGCTAGTAATTAATGTAAATAAATGTTTGTTACTCCTTCACGCATAATTAATTACATTATATTGCGCGATGGTACAGTCCAATAAAAATTAGGCACAGAATACACTAATCATAAAGCTACACATAGGCTCTAACGGAACGTGTCGTTTCGCATACAGCCTACTGTGTAGCCTTATATTTGTCCGACCATACATGGCGTCAGCATGCTAAGAACATTTCGCTTAGAAGCAACTACCTACGTCATTGTCTGATTATTACATTACCATAGCCATAGTATATTCTTCAAAATGGTAACAGCTTACCATCAGACGGGCCGTATGCTAGTTTTGTTATATTGTAATTCAGGGTTTCGAAGATCATATTTACCATCAAGGTTTTCTATATAAAGTACGTTTCAATGGAAAAAGACAAAAGAAAATCACGACAACAATACGAAAACATTGATTTAGTAATTCTTTTTTAGATTTCTGTGGTTAATACTTACCATTTGGATCACATTGTGGATAACACTCTACTTTTGTATTTTTCTATTGTAAAATAATACATAAATGTGCCTGGACTATTCACACAGCGCCTCTAGCCTCAATGTAAGCAAAACTTGTGTTATGGATGAAGCTTCAAATATGTTTAAAAAAATACATGTTTATTATACATATAACCCCTAGACCCGTAACAGAAATTGAAATTCTTCATTTCAATTTCATGTTAACCAATTGAACCACTCAGGTCGTCAATATTGAAACGTACTTTTTGAGCAAGTTACCTTATTAGCAGCACTTGCAACAATGTATACGTAAATTGTTGTTTTCAAATGGTATTTCCGAGGCGTACACATCTACGTAGCTGGTCTTTCTTACAACACCGTGTTCATCACGTGTTGTCATCGGTCAGCGTACATCATTCACGTGTTCTACGATGAACGTGACAATAATTGAGCGTAGTGGCAGAGTTATTTTATAATCGATCTGATTAGGCCTCGCGACCTTGACTAGCTATGTCTTGTATTGAGAGAGGATTGTTTTTCTTTTCCTTACTTTAGATTTTAGTTTGGGTGATGTTCATGAGTTGTTTTACTTATTCGGATTCAGACAGGTAGTTTGCTTCGTCTAAGCCTAGGCAGTGCATAGGTACAATACCCAATAGATCGCTGAACGCTATTTGGACGTAAATATTGATTAAAATTTTCCGATTTTCCTTACAGTTTTCACTCGCTTGGAATTTGTCTAATTGAACTTTTATATTTACTTTGAGAACCTTAAATTACTTCAGAAATAAATGTACAATATCACTCGATACTTAATAGTGTAGCATTGCATTGGTACATCATACAGGTAAACATGCAACGTACACCATCGTCCTATTATCACTTACCACCAGCTATGATGGTGGGTCATGAAATCCTTCCTTAGTAGAGAACTATAATTATACTTATTACTAAGAAATCAGTTTTATAATTACAGAGATTACCCCTACTACAATAAACAAACACAAACAAACATCCATTTTCAAACTTCATTTCAACACACTTTTTGTCTACTAAGGCAATCTCAGATTAATCAGTCCACAGTCATCATTCTGACTCCTGCCAGGGCGGCCGGGGCCCACTCTTCTTTGCGCTGAAAGCGCCTTTCTAGCTTTCTGTCGTTTGTACCTTCCTTTCTTCTCTGATCCGCACGACCTGCCAAATCCTGGATCATAGTCAATGCGGACCGCGGGCACTCGCCCACACAACACACAACCGAGCCATAAACACCAAGACGAAGATGATTTTCATCTCATAAGGCTGTATAGGTACACATACGCGGTAACACTAACACGTACAAATTAACCTATGACGGGTCTCGGCTGCTTGAGGCGCGGCGCCGCATGCCGCCCGCCGGCCGCCGCGTAGGACAATTAAGCCGGCAGCACGTGCGCTGCGCCCGCGCCGCTGCCGAGCCACCGGATGCTCTTCGACGCCAATTGACTTGACCCTCTGCCACCGCATCCCGTGCCCCGCGTACATTACTCAGCGCACGCGACAAGACAACCGGCCCACGAACAAACATTATTTATCGCTAACACAATTAGACCGCACCGCACTGCAGATGAAATGTAACGGCTCCGCTCCGATCGCATCCGCTACTTGGTTGGGAGGATTTTGTTTTGGGTCTTCTCCGGTATGTCATGGTCCTCGTTAGAGGAAGTGATGTTTGATGATGTAAGATTGTATTGCTGGTACAGGTAACTGAAGTATTTTTCAGAATATTCAGAATGGCTGACGTGCCCGACTAATCGTCACAAATGTTTTGAACGACTTTCGCATGTTCGTCGTTTGTCATTGACGCAGCAAAATGGTATCGTCGACCGTCGCGTTTTATTTTTGTAGTTAGGTAATAACATATTTATTAGTCGGAGACATATTCTAATATGCTACTTTTCATCAAGGCTGGGCACCACTTGACGACAGCAGACAGACCAGGGAAGCTCTAAAAACATCAACACCTCTCTGTCTGGTATGGTCTAACGATAGCAATTGCCAACATACTAGCATCAAACAACCACAAATCAGGAACCGTAGTGTCTAACGACAATACTACCCCCAAGCAAAATAGGCCCCTGAACGTTGAGTTGCAGAAAACGTCCGAGTAAAGGACCTACTTATAGTAATCTATATGGGTACCTACTTTTCATCTAGTTCTGCGTATCCGAACTAACTAGTAATAGTAAAGTGGTAGACAGTATCGGCGAGTACTCGGCCGGTACCTACTCTCGTTGCTGGGCAGGCGGCGGCTGGGGCGGTTGTGCAAACTGCGCGAGTTTCACAACAGACGCCTCGCATTGTCTCGCGCCGCTCACCGCGACGACCTCCGCTCCGCGCTGCGCCGCCTGCTTTCTGACACATTTCAACTGCCTACTCGCACTTACGGGTGAAGGCTAGCGCGCCACCCAACGTACCTAGCACCTAGACCTACTGGTGTACCGGACCTCTTACTATCGTCTCTGTATATGGACATAAATTCACAAATTCGTACCCACTATTCTAAATAACGTAACACCGTAGAGTTCGTAGACCGATGTAGGTTCGAAAACATAAGACAACACACTAACTAAACACTTAACGCGGTGCATAGTTGAAAACATTGTAAACAGGAAATATAAGTAGTTAGGTACTTGTTAAACAGGTACAGCTGTTACCAGTTAAACATTATCGCATCACGTAATTACAACACCGAACGGCGCGAGCGCTCGTCCAAATGGAGCTTATCGTTGCCCTTCTTGTGCTAATTGTTAAAGACAATTGACGGTCGAATGTTATCGATTTATTTTCACGGCGCGCACTGCGATGTATAATCCCAAATACACAGTAAAACCCTGGTAAAACCATCGATCGAGGTGATACGAGCACAATCTTTTCAATGCCTTGCACGGAGGCGTCCCGTTTTCTTCCTTTAAAAGAGTATACACCCTCTAATTCTAAACAAAGCTTTCAGCGATTACACGAACATGGTTAGTATTAGGTATTAGTATTCTTAGTCAGTGGGACACGTGATAAAAACACGTGATCAAGTTTATTACACCAAGGTCGGGGGCAGCTTTATTTTCTCATGCTGAATGTATTCAATGGTTACATTGTGCAATCACAATGTGACTTGGCCACTTAGAAACCAATAATAATGAGTATAACTTACATGTCACGCGGTATTATGAGAAGGTGATGAATGACACATTCCATTTCTTAATTTTAAAGTTATTTCTTCTTGAAATGTGTTGCATACTAAATAATTCGAAATTGGTAATATTTCCAACATAATCCCACCATAGTACATATTTAAAATCAAATATTGTCGTCTCAAGTTCAATAGCTCAAGTAGAGGACGATGATTGTCTAAATTCGACGTAATGTGGTTCATTACAAAATATGCATATTCATAAAAAAAGATTTACGTCATGTATTACCTATTACGCATGCTTTAACAAACCAGTTTGATCCAATTACAAATATGTATTCGAAATAATTTGAAGATATCGAATAGAAAATTCTTAAACACATTTAGTATACTTTATCAATATTGCTGTAATGTTATAACATACTAATCAATTCACTTCTTATATTTAAATTATTTAATGTGTCTATGTGGGATACGGACGTGTGTAGGTATAAATATATTTGGTCGTATGTAGTCGATTTCCGAGACTGTACTGTGTTTATGTATGATAGGTATGATAGGTATGTTTAAATTATATATCTGAAGATAAATTACGGGTTTACGAATAAATTCTCAACGTTTGCTAAAAGTTTATATTTTGTTGCAGCAACAAAAGTTCGGGTGCGGCGACTATGAACCACCGGCGAAGATCCAGTGCGGCGGCGGGGGCGGTGGCCCGGGGGAGGCGCTCACTAAGTTCTCCGTGGAGATCGTGCAGCAGCTGGAGTTCACCACCTCCGCCGCGGACTCGCAGCCGCAGCAGATATCCACCAACGTGACGGTGAAGGCGCTCGCGAACGCCGTGAAGACCTCCAACTCGCCGCCGCCGCCGCAGCCGCCCAGGGTGCCCACGCCGCTCGACTGCGAGCGCGAGTGCAAGGCCGAGTGCAAGTCGGAGATCGCCGACGACGAGTTCGTGGGGCTCGACGAGTGCGCCGCGGCTCTGGAGCGCGACGCCGCGTCCGCCTTCCCGGGGCTGGCGGCGCTCATCGGCGAGAACGAGGGGGACGACGCGTTCGAGGAGCTCATTACGGAGATATCGGAGTACCCGGAGCTGATGAAGGACTTCGACCTGGACGGCGGGAAGATGAACGGGGGCGGGCTGGACATGCAGGAGGGGGAGCAGGCGCCGCGGCCCTACGGCGGCGGGGAGATGTCGCCCGCTGCGCAGACCCTGAAACACATGGCGGAGCAGCACCAGCAGGCGACGGGCGGCGACTGGCGCTACCGCGGCTACGGCGGCTACCGGCCGCGGCCCGCGCCGCCGCCGCTCGAACACCTGCACATGTCGCAGCAGCAACAGCTGCACCTCAACCAGCCCCACCACAATCTCCAGGTGAGTCAGCACTACGATCTATCTATCTATAGCTAATATATCTTCAAGCAAGCAGACTGGTTGGACAATTGTGGCCTATTTTTTTAAAACAAGCCTGTCGCAAAAAGCCTGTACGACAATAAAAGAGCAACAGAAGTTGCAGCACAAAACTGGCAAGTTACAAATTTCTCCATGAAATTAAGTTCATAGAGGAAAAATTTGTGGTATGTTGTCGGAGTAATCATATACTTATAAATCATTCCGCCGAACAGTGGATTGCGCCAAATTTTAAACTTGCGAGGGTAGTCGAAAAGTACGCACGACTCGGTTGGGGATATTGTGAAATTTGCGTTACGACAGTGTTGGAAACGTTCATTACCTCCTTGCCACGTCGTAAACTTTCTGTGAATTGCGTTTAGTAATTGGAAGTCTTCTTTATTGGGTAATTCGTGACGTGAAAGGACATAAAAAACATGGAGTCTGGTGTAGTATCGACCGGGGACGGCTTGCGCGCGCTGCCGGCCGCGCCGGGGCGCTACCACCGTCCCGGCGGCGAACGCCGCACGATCCCCGCGAAGCCGCTCCACGATATCGACTCATAGAGCCCGACCCAACTGCGCCACCGAAAGGATTCGAGTCGAGTTTTAGTTGTAACAACGTTGGCTATCCCTATTATGGTTGCATTTCCCATATTACCCCGAAGCTGCCGATGCCACTAATACAAATTCGAACGGGCTGGAATATTTACGTTTATTAAACTTACAAATTTCACAGATTGGCAGGACTACTTCTTTTATGCCATTTACAATAATTGGGCATAGTAGAAAATGTGAAAAATGTGGTAGATGATAATCGCTTTAAAATATAAGCATTTTATCACTATCAAGAGAATCAAATCTCTAAGGGTGTGTGATTCAAGCCCAACAGTGGACAGTTTCCAGGACCAAACTAGATTTCGCATTTCTATGAATATTTCTCGACATAGTTGTTTCTCGTGAATCACCCCATGTACCGGTAGACCGCGTGTAAATACATATATATATAGTAGTTTGTAATTTTCATCATTTATCTCGTGTAATAAAAGTTCGTAGTCTCAGAATTATACTGAATTCTTCATTATCTCGTTCTAATTGTAAAACAAAATTTGGGAACATAAGCCTTTCATTCATCTTTCGGAAACCTAAAGCTGAAGCTTTCCTTACGCCTGGACTTTTATGAATAAAACTGTGGGTAATGATAATGGCCTTAATACTATAGTGAATGTCTGTCTGTCTTTGCTCTCTGCGACGCTTTGAATATCGTATGAGTTAATGTCGCTGTAATAATATAGCCCCTTAATGTTGGTCCTAACTAATTAATTCATGAAGTTGACATGAGTTTAATGAACGTTTAATATACATAGCTGAGGTGGCATACGTTTGATTAAACACGTGCGTCGCTACAGCACTGCTTCGCGAACTCGCAGATGTGCGGCGAAGCCACATGTTTGAGTTTTACTTTGCCCTTGCAAATATGTAAACAATATTCAGAATGTCTTGCTTATTAAGCTAAGTTTATGAACGCTTTACAGGAGCTTAAGTAACTAATTATACTTCAACAGATTTGACACAAAAAATTTCATAACAGTGATTTTGATAGATAATAAAATGAACGATTTTGATAACGATGGTGTATAGGGTAGGGCTGACTTGGCGTGTATAATTAAAGTAATGCAATGTTAAACTGTTTTAAATTAAGAATGCTTTTCAAATCTGCTTAATAGAATACCTTACAGAATACCGCAGCTAAACAATACTCTTTTAAATAGTATTGTGTTTCTGCCGGTGAGTAAGGTTTCCAGTGCTCCGTGGGGTGGGAATTTGGGGAACCGGGGCTTTGGCAGTGGAGGGCCATTTGCCTTTTTGCTGCCAGAGTAACGTGTTATAGATGTGTGTAACGCATTAGCGATACTCTCGGTGTTGCTAATGTCTATAGGCAGTGGTGACCACTTTCCATCAGGTGGCCCGCTTGCCTGTTTGCCTACCGTATGACATAAAAAAAAATAGGTAGTTGAGACTATACGATATAAATTCGTCGAAACACGTCAAACCGTACCTATTACACTTTGAATTCGCGTATGTACGTCGTTTACATAAAAGCATTGTGTCTCCCGAATTGTCTCAATTCTTGGCGACATTAATAATTTAAAATCTCAGTCGGCTGCTCGGCGTAGCTACGGAGGCAGGACGTCACGGGCGATGACACTAGAAGTGTCTGCGTGGAACAAAAAGAGTAGGCTCCCGGCGATTGCTTCCTGCGCCGCACCACGTGTCGCCCCGCCGCCCGCGCCCCGCGCGCCCTATGCAGTAATTAAAAACACCCACCATAGTTTACTGGTACTACTTGTAGCTACCCATCATGTGACCCCTTTTTGCGTGTTTAAATTTACAAGTACATTGTGGCCCCAATTTGACTCCGAAATCTTGGCGCCGTTGTCAGGTTTCGCAGAGCACAAGTTTAAGTTGAACTAACAACTTAAACTAGCTTTTTGTCACCAATTATCATCTTAATTCTCTATAGTAATGAATCAAGTGCAGCTTGCCGGTATTTGTTTAAGGTATCACAGGAGTATTCTGGTCTTATTTGCGCGTGGTATCAGTGTATGTATGTACTGTTGTATGTCGGTGTCGTACTCAACTGACCTAAACTGAGTTTCAAAGTCACGCCTACACGTCCACATCCTCATGATACGAATAACTCTACATTGTCGTTTACCTACGTGCTTAAGCCCTAATACAGACATACGATGCTAATATTATAACAAGGCATTTGTTTGCTTCTAAATCTTTGGAACTACTGAGCTGACGTTAATTTATTTTCATTGATAGAAAGCGGTGTCATCATCTTTCTAAAGGCATATAGTCTTTATTAGTTATTACCACGTTTATTATCTCGCTTTCTTATTCCAAACTAGACAGGTCGGATGCTACTTTGTAATCTGTTTTGGGCTCATTTCCTGATTGTCTTGAAATTTGGAAATGAAATGGTAAACAATACAGACAGAGTAGACAATTTTTTCTTGACAGGGAAACCTTAGAATTGAATAAAGTTGAGTAAAGAGAAAAGAGCGTCAGATGAAAACAGTATTTCTGCCAAGAATACTAACGGTAATTACCTAGTACGTTCATATCAGTGTTCATGAAAATATGTACTTAACAAAATTTTCTATTTGAATCAATTTACTAACTATGATTATGAATTTACTTTATTATTTAATTTAATTATGATTATAATTTAGGTGCCTAAAGGGTCCAAAAACTCGTTACACCTTTTGTTAAAGTGACAAAATTTGTCTCTTACGCCTTTTCATTTAATGTATTTAGTCATTCAATGTGAATAAATGAAAACAATTAACCAAATTGGCAATTAATAAAATGTGACGTTTTAAAAACAAAATTTTGTTATAGTTTATCTTCCATCCATCAGAATTTGAACGCTTAGAAATGACGATAGACGTACTTTAGTTTTCCTACGCTATTTATATCAATACAATTAGGGTCTGTGCGCCAATGCGACCCCAGCGGTCCATGGTGGCTGGTGGGTGTCTGTGACGTAGGCCGTGTGGGTAGATCTATTTCTGAACGAACCGATTCCGTCTCGAACAGTTTGACGTCATGCCAGGACCCTACTGTTACCACCCTCGGGCTTTCCTTCAAGTTCACCAACAAAAATTTTGTTTTGTAAGAATCTAAACAGACTTTTCATAATGAAATTGACTTGCGTAAAAGTTTCCCAAAACCTACGCGAACGTAGTACGGCTTTAATGAAAAACAATTATACATTTCGTATTCCATTCGCATTAGTTTCTCTCGTGTTAATATTTCACAAGTGAGCATGCTTGGTAAATGAACACACAAGCATGTGTCGACGTGTGTAGCCGAGGCGGTTGATAGGCGATGCCATTAGCCGATCTCGAGGTCGTATGATAACAATAAATTGATAATTCCATTTGGATTGGAATGTTCTAATATTCGGTGGACGTTTTTTGATGTGAATTTACTGAATTTTATAGTTATTTCGTATTGCTAATTGCTATCGTGAGCGTGTCGGAGGCTATGTATAACGTGGAAAGGTGAAGGCGATGATCACTGCAGCGGGTGCTTGCTGTGGGCGGGCGGCGGCAGGCGCGGTCGATTCCCCCGACAAGACCCCGGCCCTTACCAATCTTATACCTATCTACAATGTAGTATCGATTTTATTCCACAGACATACAGTTGCTTTACATTCTCTACATTATTCGCACCATTTCGTTGTGATACCTATAGCTTCATGTACCTAATTGGTTCGTGATGAACTTCATCAGCATTGACTACTCTGGATGTATAATTGTTCTAATCGTTTAAGCGATTTTAATTCATTATTTGTTATTATTACCTGTAATAAATAATACATATATTCCGAATAGACGGCAGCTATAATTACCTGTTTTGACTTAGGTACAACTCTAAGTATAAATTTTTGATCATAAACTGTGCAAGGTTAGGCGCAGATTTAATTTCCCGCGCCTAAAGAAAAGCTAAAGAAATGTTTATGCAAAACAGTAAACCCCTCGCTGTCTGGATAACCATTTCTTTTATGGGAGTAGAGCGGAAATCGACTCGAATTCCTGAGCTCATACTGGAGTAAATCCCTACGCGAAGTTACGATTAAAAAGTGTTCCTGTATGAAAACAGGAAAACTGAGTAGGTATGTAACTACTTGTTGTTACTACGTGAAAACAGGAAAACGTGGAGTGCGGTTCATGTTCTGCACATGATATGAATTTGTACTTTATTGTATGAATGGTAAAAAATTAATATAGATAATTTAGCTTTTAGTTATATAGGTTTATATATTCTTGGCTAACTGTCACCGGATTTTAATTTCCCAAAGTAAATAGCAATCAATTACTCCATAACTCTTTCGAAACGTACCTGCGTTGGCCGCTAGTTCATCCATAAACAATACCTAATAACAATACAAATACCCGTAAATCTACAACTGGTAGGCATTGAATGCGTTACGTTTCCGTTGCCGTGGGTCAGGCGGTCTTTACCTGGCCGTCGGAGGCGCGATCCTTGGTGTCGTTTGAAATGCCCGCCGATGCGCGACTAGATAAGAGGTGCCGTTAGTCTGGCCGGGTACAATGCGGGCGCGCCGGCTCGCCGTAGCGGCTTTGGCACGCATAATATTGACGTGAGCAACAAAAATCGCGGGTGTACGGGGCGCGGGGCGGAGGTGGCGGAGGCATCCAGCGCGGGAGGAGCTCGGAACTGGTTTGCGGCCGGGAGTGATGCGCCCGCGCCACGGCTCCCGCCGACTGCCACTTGTCACCGCCATAGACGCGTTTTGACACAGCGCTATGAAAGATTTATATCGACCCGCGACGAGACGGCGAACCACTCGGCCGGACCCATTGCGCGGCCCGTCCTTGTCATACATTCTTATCGGAGTAACAAAGGGTATGGTTTTATCGAGCCCACAGTACTTTGTTTCTCCACGTTTGGTTATACATATTTCTTCAAATTCAAACCGCACTGCGACCAACTTTCAACATAAACGATATCTAAGACGTGAACAGACCAGAATTTTTTAATTGTTCAATTGGCGCATCAATAACAGGTTTTTGTTTCTCTAAACTGCTAAATGTTACCGTAAACCTTTTGTTAGTGATTATAGCGATTAAGGCGTTACGGATATAAAGAATTCTAAGTTTTATAATATTTTTCTTTTTGATGATGCTACCAATGGTTTTATAGAGATGTTTATTTGCTATTTTCTTGAAATTATAATCTGTCGGCAGCGGTTGAGTGAAGAGCGATTTTGCGCCGTTTACACGCTGTCATTCAAATGGCATGCGGGCGGTGATCGTCGTCGGTTTGTAGGCGTACTTGACTGAGTATTGATTTAAGTGGGTAATGCAACCTTTATATCTCTACGTAGTCAGATAAGAAGGTTTGTGCTCTCAGTCCTTAGTGATTCTTTAAAAATATTACTTGTTATTCCGCGTTACGTATTTGTATCATATAACCCTTATGGCTATGACTAGAAGGTCTAATGTGTAATATGCAAGATAATACAACACTCAACGACGATCCGCGTCCAGGAATGATGTGATGAATCATTGACTCGGCGCTGTTGTTGTTATACAAGTGTAGGGCGTACGCTCACAACGCCAGAAAGAAGGCGAGAAATGTCCGGACGTCATTTACCATTGTTTGTGAATTATTACGGACTTTTCCTCGCACCTTACCAATAAATTATTTATCCAAAAATCACGTCGTCGATCCGTTTGTCATTACAGCATTAATAAAGACGATCAGACTAGCACATTAAAATGATTAGGTAATGAACGAGTTATGGCGTCACTTTTCGTCTACCCTAGTACCTAACTGAAAACCGACTATCAAATCAACCATTGTAAACAGGCACACTGACACAGAAGAATTGCACCGCTTATTCAACAGGTGTGACCGTGAATCATGGATGTATTTCAATTCAATGCAATGTGTTTTCTCGGGACAGGTGTCCGCGGCGCAGCACATGCAGGTGAGCGGCGCGGGCGCCGGGCACGTGTCCGTGGCCGCGCAGCAGGGCATGTACGCCTCCTTCCAGCACCAGGGGTCGCCTTCGCCGCACCACCACCAAGGTAAATATACACCTACGCACACACAAACATCCCTAATAATAACTTGGCGCTGACATACGCCTCCGCCTCAGGCGGAAGGCTCTCGCGACATCGATAGGCATAAGTGGCTTAGAACCTTCGGGCTACGTAAACGCTAGTTATTGAAACGTCACATACCTACACAACATATAAAAACCTAGAACCAATATCATGACGCCTAGTGAACACGTAATATTATGTAAGTCGCAACAACACCTGGGTCATTGAATTATGTTTGTTACACGTTATATTGTTATGTAACAGAGTAAAGTTGCGGAATTATCGTTCACAAAATTGCAGTAGCAAGCAATTAATGCGTCGACTGTTGGACACGTAGCATTATCAATACTGCAATTAAAATTGAACACGATTAATGAAATTGGCTGTATGCGGTGAATTGAGCCGATGAAGGCTCGTTTTGTTGGATTGAATGCACGTTACGCACGGGCCCGCTACCTACCTACATGACGTAATGTCGAAGTGTCTCTCGCTTCTCCGCTATGCATGAAAGTGTTTTATCGTTCTCACAGCGCGGCACGAACGCACCGGCCGCGGCGGCGGCGCACTCATTCCATCCAATGAAACGCTAAACCAATGATTCAATTCCGGTCCGAGAATTGTTCCTCGCTGAATTCGCTATTCGTGAACAATGACACAATTAGATTATTTTATTATTATAAAGGCTGCTAGAACAATGATATTAACTTTAGCCACTTGCGATACCACTGTAATTGTATTGGCGATTTTGTTGCCTAGTTTTCTGATTTCCTAACTCGCATAGTCAATGTGGAGTGCAAACTACAATGTAAGGGACTTTGTCATGATACGGTGAGCCATCTCGTTGATGCTGTGTTGCTGTAGGCTAGTGCATACCGTGTGTGGTGTAGGAGTGGTGGGCGGTCGGGGGCGCGGGGGGCAGGCGAGGTTGACGTTCTGCGAGAATGCGCCAGCCGCGCACCTCGGGGTTGACATGACATAGATTGACGTCTTTATTGCACTGAGAGATACAAATTGTTTTAGTCTCAACTTGTTCGCGTGGGGACATGAGTACCTGCCCGTTTGTGAACAATCGTTTTGTCCTACAAATTGTGTCCTATCGACGTCATTTTAATGAATTATTATTATAGCAGCATGTTTGCCCAGCACGGCTATAGAATATGGTTTTAAATAGCTACGCAAATATCAAACTTTCCTTTATTCACACAGCTGGATTATAGTTATTCTTGTATTCCCAATTCTCCTTTTATTGTGTAATATTTTTGTGTAATCATTATTGCTAGCTACGTACACCATTTTACCTCTTGACCCGGTTCACCTGATTTACATAAATGACAATGACAATCCATGTGACTATGAGGCGAGGCCAGTGTAGTATCCACGGCTCTTTTTAGAAATATAACCAAGAAATTTCTTTCTGTTAATTGATTGGGTTCTGAGGAAACTGGCTCCGTCATTATACAACAGCCCGTAACAGTCCGCTCTTTTTTTTTATTGATTGATATTTGACTGTTGGATGTGAGACTCTATTTTAGTGGAGTTGTGCTCTAATATCCACGCTTGGTAGACGGGTTGATTGAAAATAAAATATAAAACAGAGATCGCTCACGGATAGTGTCCCTCGCTCGGCAAACATTTGTCGCCTTGTATGAATACGAAACCAGTGAGTGGAAATGGTGCTCAAGCAAGTAATAAAAGCCCCTTTCTGGACAGAATTGAAATTTTATTTAATATCTAATACAATTTGGTCAATCCTGTGACGGAGGTCAGATGGCAGTCGCTTTATTGTAATAACCTAATCTGCCAAATCCTGGATCATGGTCAGGTGGATACTGACCTCACGCCCGCGAGAGCGAAACCGTGACATTGATGCCAAAATATTATTATCAACCGACTCTAAAAAAACAAGAAAATGAGGTGGTTCTCTATTCGACTGAATGTCCCTTTTTTATAATTTTTCGTAAAAAAGTTTTTTTTTTAATAAACTGAGAAACTTCCAAGCGATGGTTATCATAACCATCCAGTCGACATTGACCACTTCCTAGCGCGCTTTGTTTGTTTGATGGTGTCGTCCTTCTTGAAAAAATAACGATTTTGCCACTCATTCGATATATATCGATCACTTTATGCTAAAATATGTCGAAATCGGTATATTTTGCGAGATTTTGCAAGTCAAAGATACACATTAACTACCGACACATGCCGAACAAACACCCCCTAGTAAGTCTACTCATATTCAAATATCTTCTAAACTATTTAAACGATTTCTACTGGCATAAGTTTTATAAGTGGCCGCAAAATCGTTATTTTATGGCTGAAATTTTCAATGTTTTTTGTGGAACATTGCAATAATAAGTTTATTTTCATGATTTTTTATTTGGACACCTTAGTGCCCCTTTCGGATCGGGCAGGATTTTTTGTTACGTTTTTGTTGCGTGGTATACAGTATATTCTATTCAACCGTGTGGTGACCTCACGACATTCACTCAAGGTCACTATATTTTCTATATAACGGACGTCACACTTATCCCTTATTGCAGGCAACGGCGTGGACACGTACTCTGTGTCGCAGTCGCAGAGCATCAACTTCTCGCAGGCGATGCGCGCGCGCAGCCAGCCCACGGGGCAGCAAGCCGCGCCCGCGCCTGGTCCGCCTCTCGGTGCGTTCAGATTGAGATACTTCTATTGTTAAAACTAGGTTTTTACAGGCGTTATCCTGGTATTGCAAACTGCAGTAACCATCAGGTAGACCGTAAGCTTGTTCGCTACCTTAGTGTGGTGTGGCCTCTCGGTTGGTTGAGATACACTTGCCGGCTTTTGATCAAACTTAGCTTGTAGCATACATCAGAGTATAATGTAGACTATTTGTCTATAGTTTATCTCGAAGTAGTTCCCACGGGACCACTGTAAGGGTTTGTTAAACTATGGTAGTACTGAATTTTGCACGAGTGAGGCCGCGGGCGTAAGATTGTTTACAGAGTAAACGTAAGCTAGTTTAAGGGCCGTTGGAGTGATACAAACTGCGGGGAAGTACTCAAACACATAATGATGACGATCGGCACCAAATATTCTTGGCAAGCGATCAATTACGACACGAACATCATATTTACGAAAGAAAACTTAGATTGGCGATTTCCGTTTTTGTTTGTAAATAAACACGAATTTCCGCCGATTTACTAATATTGTTACTGAGTAACAATATTCATCATCAATTTATCAGCGCGTATTGTCTGTTTGTCCAACTACGTGGAGCCTTGAGAAAGGACATCTTCATTTGTACGCGGACAAAGACTGTATTTTTGTACTACTATGAACTGGTGCGTCAGTGGCCGAATGGTTAAGGGTGTTCGATTTACATACTAAATTTATTTTTCTATTCTTTCATTCGTTTTGAGTGTTTATACTCTTAGTAAATGTTGCGCAATTGGTGCGCAAAATGGGTTTCTATTGGTTAATGATTTATAATAAAGCTGTTAAATCGAAAAAAACACAAATCGCATCGCAAATGGATGACGTTGTCTTGTGATTTCATTATTTTTCTTTTTGATTTCTTTGTTTTACATTATTAACATGTAGAAATCCATTTCTCGCTCATTTGGATACATATACTAACGACCAATTTATTAACCATAACACCTCCATCTACCCACCAGGCGTGGTAGCGGCGGGCATATCGCGCGAGCAGCAAGCGAAGATGTTGCAGCAGCAACAGCAACAGATGCTCAGGGCTCGCGTGGACGCCATGCGGCCTCCCCCTCCCGAGTACAAGGCTCGTTTCGGGGCGGCGGGGCAGCCCGGGGTGGGGGGCGCGGTCCCGAGACGGGCGCCCGCGCCGAGGATGTTCGCGCCTCACGCGAGGCAGTACGCGCCGGAGTGGAGGCATGTCCTGATGCAGCAACAGGCGGCCAGGCAACAGTTCTCGCATCATCACCAAGGTGGGTTTTCGTTGTTAATTGAAGTGGAGGCTTCTGATTGTGTAATTTTTTTGTTTATATGTGTGGCTGCAAGTGCCGCAGTGACCATTGGCAGCCATTTTTGTCTATTGTTGTTGGATGTAGAGGAGGCGACTCTTAATATTCGACTCTTAACGATAAATTCTTGGTCAACAGAACGGTTCTATTGATATTTGCAAGGGGATAGAGTAGTAGTATTAACTATGCACCGACAGGACACTTCGTCCAGGACACCTAAGTTTTAGGGTGTGTTTTCTTTGAGATTTCCGTTCTCCCTTTAATATACAGTCGACAAGGCTACACAGAGACTCTAACAAAACGCGTTCATTTTGCATACAGCGCCTGCAGGTATAGCCTTATATTTGTTCGACTTAATATCCGGTTCATCATTATATCAGCCGAAAGACAGTCTCCCCCTGAGATCGTGACCTTTACCAGGTCATCACTACACCTTGCTACTTCTTCTGTACACGTTGTCAATTCCTTTTCACGATTAAAATTATAACAATTATGTGTTGTTATCAGGTTTCGCGATGGGCGGCGTGGGCGGCGGAGTGGGCGGCGGGCTGTCGCAGCAGCAGTTGCAACTGCAACAGGCGCGGCTTCAACAGCACCAGCTGATGCAGCACCAGCACCAGAGGTAACACACCGATTATGCGATTATATAATTATGTTGTATTCCCGCCATGGAGCTGTTTAACCAGTGGAGGGTGGACGTTTTTTGTTTTGAACAATTGTCACCGATTTTTGGTGGGGCAATTGAAGGACGCACGGTGTCGCTGAATGGCATTGGTCGCTGTTGATGCAGAAGACTAAGCTGTGTAGGATGACTGCGATTGGCGAAAAAATTATTTGCATAATACTAAGAAAACCTAAGCTTTTTATCTAGCAATCTCCACTGGTTAGATTCCTCCACGGTTCCCGATGTCTCTACAACTACGGTTTGACGGCAAGACCGATCGATGTGCAACAACTATAACAATTGAAATTGGTGTAGTGGAATAATGCAAACATTTTCAACCATATACGAAGCGTAGAAAGTTGTAATTCGATCGCTCTCGTCCTCAATAGGGATATGGAGACCCCTCGTAGGCAGTACGCCCTCGTCATAGAGGAAACACCTTCATTAACCTTTTCACCCGCCATGATCTGAATTGTAAAACGTAACGTCGAAACAGTATCGCCGCACTGTGATAAATAAGACTAATAAATAACAAAAAAAACTGCCAAGTGCGCGCCGAACTCGCATACAAAATGTTCTGTAGCATTAACAAAAAAGATCCTTAGAATTGCACTATGTGATTTATATAGTGACGTAATTTGACCGTTTCGTCAAATTCCGGCCGCAATGCGGCGTCACCATTGTCCTAAGAAGCCGTAGGTAACATAATGCGTCATCGAGTAACGTCCCAAAGATTAGATTTTCCTTATGGTTTCACCGTCTGTGACGTTTGAATAAGGAAAACAGTTGTTCAATTCAAAGTATTTTATGAATTATTCAATAATGTGCGTAACGTAAATAACGTATTTTCACTGCAAAACAACGTAAAGTCCTACATGCTTTATAGTGCTTTTGTTTTACAGGTCGAGCCAGCAGCAATCGTCCATGTCACATCTTATCATGCAACAGAATCAAATGATGAGCGTACAAGGCCAGGTAAATTTTATCTGATTAAAATTTTACAACTTTGTAATGTCCGCAAAATTAATCGCAAATTTTTCAATGCCGTGTTTATCTATTTTCAGATGCCAAATATACACATGAGCCAATCGCAGAGCATGTCGATGCAGGGCGGTATGGGCGGGATGAGTCACCAAGGGAATCCAATGCAAAATGGGCCGATGCAGGGGCAGGCGGGACCGATGCACGGCCAAGGAGGGCCCATGCAGGGGTCCATGATGTCCCAAAACGGGTCCATGCAGGGCCAGAATGGGCCCATGTCGGGTCAGGGCGGGGGCATGGGTGGGAACGTAGGCGACGGCTTCCCTGGATTACACGGCGGCGGATTCGGGTCGCAGGCGACGGATTTCAACCTGGACTTCCTGGACAATATGCCGTCTTCGGAAGCCAGCAACCTCACCGCGCAGGAACTGCTCGATTCACTCGGCAACTCCTTCCTTAACGACATCCTATAAGCCGGCTGAACATGCCGCGAATCGATAAACTGTAAACCGTAATGAGGCCACTGCCTTTAGGCGCAGTTGCTCCAATTCGTGATTGATCCTATGGCTAAAAAAATTGTCTTAGTTGTTGGTATAGTTTGCGGTTGATCCTATATGCGTTTGGTCCAATTCGCGGTTAGTCCAAATTTGAGAGATAACATTTTATTTTAAGGTTACCTGTAAAATTTTGACTAACCGCGAATTGAATTGAAATTTCGCAACCGCGAAAATCTAATTTTTTAACCATTGGAGCAATCGCGAATCGGACCAAGCGCTCGTGTTATATGCAGCCAGTTAGGTGTCCCATATTGGACGCGTTGACCGTGTTTCGTTGAGGTTCCAACGCAAGTTGACCAATATTAATGTAATAATGACCAAAGTTATCAAACAGGAATTTAACACCAGAATTTAATGGTAAAAAGAACATTGTATTATTAGATGAAGAATTTCTTCCAATTTGATGTCCTTTTAACTCTTTCGGACACATTGTTTTATAGAGTATTTATTGTCAAGATATCCATTTCATAGTATTTATAATTTTGAAATAATATTGTTGATACTTCTTTTGTAAATATTTTACAGTAATTTTAAGAAGTTTGTTTAATAATATTATATCAGTGAAAGAAAAGTGAAAACATAACACCAGGAGGACAATCGTAAAATATTCCCACATACTTCAATTCAGGCTTCCATTTTTGGAGTTGACACTTTTTACTTGAGCACAAACACATTAGAAGTATGTTGGAAATGATGGCCCACTACGTACGGGCCGTTCGAATCCATATAACTTCATAGGGTTCTACAATCCATTCGTGGTGGTAGTCTGTCTTGACGACCATGTGTTATGTTGTCACATTTAATAGTAACTTATTTAATCGGGCCTCCATTGACACCTTACTGATAATCTTAGACTTTAAACTAAGTATTAAATTATCCAAAATAGTTATCTTCCCATGTGTTCACCACATGTATTTAACAATTCTTCTATAGAGGTTACTAGTAAGGTCGGTCTGTCCGCCTGCATATGGCCCAATTAATTTTACATTAGTGCAAAATAAATGTAAATTTATATTTAGACATTAGGTATTGTTTAAGATCATTCCTGTACCTAAGAAAAGTAGTAGGTTATACTGTGATGTCGGTCTCAATGGTCAATAGGTAATATTATAGCATCAATTATTATGAATAGATAGATTATTGTTATTGTTAAGGATCTCATGTATCATGTAGAATGGGGTTTGTGGGATTCTGGAATCACTTGAAATAGTCGGGTTTCCATAGTTATGTTTTTTGTCATTATGAATACAGAAAAATGTTTATTTATTACTAAATGTTGGGTCGTGTTTACACGCGCAATGCAGCTCTCTGTATTTTGAAAACTAAAACCAACTGAACAAAATGAAATGTGTATAATAGCAACATTCCAGAGCCATTGTTAACGATGTTTTAACTTTAGGACCAATTTTTGAATGTTCTTTTGAAAATAATATTGCATATTGAGACACACGTGTTTTATTTTAACTTAAGTAATACTGATAACTTACTATTATAGCACAAAGTTACAAAGTCTTTATCATAAAACCAGCATAGAAAAAGCAACGGAGAAAATACTTTAGAAAAGAAACTAACAAAAGTGTTTCGCCTTTATGGCACTCGGTTGGCAATAAAACTCACCACATAATGGAATCTGCTTCGTGCTTGTACAGATAGTCGGAGAACTTCTCTAGTTTCCTCTCTAAAGCATTAATCTCCGCTGCTAATTCTCATACCATCTCGTTGGGTTTACTGTTGAAAATCCTCGGGTTCCTGATACGAGGGCTGTAGAAGTTATTTGGTTGGGTATACTTCGCCATTACGGGTTCTTCGTGGGACATACCCATTTTGTATTCGTATATGTTCTCGTTAGTTTTATTGTCGATGGACTTCATTATGAAAGACTCTTGCTGTCTGCGTTTCCGGAGTCGAACGCAGGAGAATACAGTGCTCAGCAGAACTCCAAGCTTGAATACACCCAACGTGAATAGCGCCAACATGAATATGAGGTACTGCTGTTGATACCAGTCTTCCAGTCGGTTCAGACAACCCTGCAAAAAGGAAATTTGGTATAATTCGACTGCCGACATAATACCATATTTAGACCGTAGAATAACATACCTAACATATCTTTAAATAAACCTTGAGTTCTTAAGACCGGAAGAGTAAATTTTTACGAACGTGTGATATAATATATTTTGTTTTTTATACCACTAAGGTGGCAAACAAGCTTGCGGCCTGCCTGATGGTAACCAGTCACCGCAGCCTATGGACGTTTGCAATACCATGGGCATCACCCACGCGTTGCCGACCCCGTAAAAACCTTTTAACCCCTTTCTTGAAGAACTCCATGTCGTACTCTCCAGGGAAAACCTCTCCAGGTAGTTCATAATATAGTGATAATGATAACAATAAATACGCAGGCGGCAGTGACCTGCTTGCTCGTTTTTCTTCCTCTACTGTTAAATAAGTTCTAAAACAATTTTTATCTTAAGGTTTTATATGTGTTCTATCTAAAACAATTTTTTTCTTAAGGTTTTATATGCGTTCTATTTTAACTGGATACCATCTACAATCAGTCAGAGTAGAGTTACAGATACGAGACTAATCAAACGAGCCCAATATCGTTGGGTTTATCATGCGTAGTTTATGACAGCCTATGACCACCTTCCGTTATCATCATCAGACCTTGAATATCACCAAGGGGTGTAGGTAACATCAAGATCATTCCAAAGAACTACCATGCAGTCAATAGTTCCACAACTATAAAGAAGAAAACACAAGTGACGCCCCCGTTAACTAGAAACAAATCAGCTAAGACCTCTATAGAGCAGAAAATGATCAGCAGATTTTTCTGTTGGTTAACTCGCCCATCAACCGTGGAGAGTAAGCACACGACAATATGCGGATACAAACTAATGCGAAGGGAGCTAGCAGTTGAGACTTATTGGGCTGGGATGAGACCATCTGGGAATGACCATTTGAAACTACGTAACGAGTTTGGTGATGTGTCCGTAAACCATTGCCTGGTTATGAAAGCTAAATATGGAACAAATAACGTGTCTGCCTTCCATGCAAGCCTTAGCTGTACTCACCGGTTGATGCCTATACATGTTGGGCTGGGGTTCCTGGCAGCGCGTCAGATTTTGCGGTACCGGGCTGAGGTGGTCGGCTGGGGCGCGTTGCACGCAGCAGGAGGGCGGCGCGGACAGCGTGCGCGGGCCCAGCCGTCGCGTCTTCCACACTGAGAGCTCGTAGTTGCGGACGTCGGACATGCCGCAGCACTCCAACTGGAGGCAGTTCATCATCATCATTTTACTAGAGATAGGCGAGCAAATGGTCCACCTGATGGGAAGTGATCACTGCTTGGTAAAATCCTCCACTCGTTATAATCATCGTGTGAGATACACCGTTGGCAAGATTTCGAACCGCCCTAGGATTCTCCATAATTTATATGAAGGAAGCTCAAGTCATAGGTGACGGTCAGTCGTAATGTGATAGTTTTCAGCGTGAAAGGAATGACTAGTATATCAGCCCATAACTACGCGCGGGCTCCATCCAGCATTCCACAACAGGCTCGATATTTGAATCTGCCACATCATAAATAGGTTTTGAAACCCCTAGTATTATTGGTAACTGCTCACCACCAGTTGGGCTGTACGCTTTGCCAGCTAAGCATTGTGCCATGAAAAACGCTGTAAAGATTATGTCGCGCGCTCCCTACAGAACGATTGCAACGGCATCGAATTCTTCACCGCACAAACCTGTGTCTGCGCCAAATCCACGGCAGCGGTGAACTCCTCGTAGTCGGGGACGGCGTAGTGGTCCTGCAAAGCGCCGACTTCCCCGCCGCGGGCGGCCGCCAGCCCCACGCAGCGCCGCCACGTGGCCGCCGTCGCGCCGCCCACGCATTCACACACCACCAGCCCCAGCACCAACAGGAAGTACTGGTATCCAAATTGCAAATGTAAACAACTCGAAAGTATAAGGAAATGTCGAATAACCCCCGACCAAGTATACATATTTTTCAATATTTCCTAAACTACTTAACCGCTTTTAATGAAACAATCTGAGAACCATCTCGATTCAACTGGCGTTCAAATACAGAAAACCGCATCGAAATCGGTCCATCCGTTCGGGAGCTACGATGCCACAGACGATTCAATTCCTTTACGAGATACATATCCACAGATACACACGACGCCCCCGTTTTTCATCGGCAGTGAACCCTTTTATATTTCGTACTACTGGGATGTCTCTTCTTAGAATCACAGCTAGTTAAAGAGATAACACTGACGACAAATGGAAAGATCCCATTAAAAATACATTAAATACAAGGAGCATAACGACATGACATGTTACGTGCGACAGTAACCCACTTTTTCCGCACCATCGCAGGTTTAAGGGGCAAAATGAATGCCTAGGAGTTACGTACTTTGAGGAAAAAAGTTCCATTAGTGTATTAGTCCATTAGTCTCATCAAAGGAACTGTCAAAAGTTCTATCTAATGGGAATAAACAGAAAAAGACTACAATGATAATTGAGTGAGATGATAGTACGAAATGTGGCGTAAAAATAAAACTAACATGCCGCCAATAGGGAAACTATACTGTAGAAAAGAAAGTGACACCCCATCACAGTCATTAAGTCAGATTAAGATTGGTACCTACAGTAGCTGGCGCCAACAACGGCTCCAGTAACTGGACCGAATTGTATCGTTCTAATTGTGCCAGCAGTTGCATTTGTGCATTTCGTGGTGACTCTTGACTTCGGCATCGACCAGTGACGCTGGCAAGGGGCGCGGGAAAAGCGGGGTGTGGTCGCTCGCACGAAAAGTAGGCAGCCGTTCTACTCCATTCCAGCGCTAGCGCTGGAATGCCAGCGACATTGACTATAGCTTAATCTGGGTTTATCATCATTACGCGTTCAACTGATTTAAAGTTTCTATTGAAACACACTTTACTATTAGGCGACCAATGTAATAAAGTTTAAGCAGCTAGACTAGAAACCCGTAGACTAGAAATTGGGCGCTTTCTGTTGTGTAAAGTTTTCAACACTGTGATCTCCAACCCATCTGCTAAGTGTGGAGATTAACATTGACGAAATTCTCCATTGTTGGGAAAAAGTTCAGCTGTGGACTGATGATGCCAGGTGCTCTAAAATAAAATGAATGAAAAGGTCTGAACAATAACAGACATCGTCATATCAACTATAGGACACAGCTGGACTTGGGTAGGTCTCTAACCAAACTTATATTGGTCGGCTGTGTTCCACCAGCATTCATCTCTTTTAAAGACTAAGTATAATTTATTCATCAGTAATTTTTTTTTAAAGTAACCTGAGCTGAATACCGACTAAAAACCTCCACTGATACGATTAGGCTTTATTACGTTACGGTATGAAGGTATATCTATTTAGATAGGTAGGTAAATACATAAATAAGTAGCCACTTTGTTCAGTACAATTTTTAAACTAGGTACGTACAACTTACTTATCATTGCATGACATTAGTGTTCGTTATGTAATTGTAGTAAGCTAAATAAGAGTCGATTCGTAAATACCCCGTACATACATAGCTACTGCTCAATGCCCTAATTGGATGTTGTTTGACAAGCATGTTTGTATAAAGATTAGGTACTTAATCACCTAATACCTAAGTACCTAATAACACTTACTAAGGCGAGAAAGAGATTAAATTGGGATATTATAGGGTTATCTGAAGTCCGAAGAAAGGGGGAGGACTCGTTAATCCTAAAGTCCGGTAATCTGCTTTACTTTCGGGAGGGCGACCAACTGTCCCTAGGTGGTGTCGGGTTCCCCGTCCACAAATCCCTCGTGAACAACATAGTCAAAATCGAGAGTGTGTCGTCTAGGGTAGCGTACCTTATACTCAGAATTACCAAGCGGTATTCGTTGAAGGTCATACAGGTCTACGCACCGACTTCGACTCACTCCGACGATGAAGTGGAGGCTATGTATGAGGATATTTCTACAGCCATGCATACCTCCAAGACACACTATACCGTTGTCATGGGGGATTTCAACGCGAAACTGGGCAAACGAGGCGGAGACGAGTTGAGAGTGGGGCAATTTGGAATTGGAAGTCGGAACGCCCGTGGCCAGATGCTGGCCGGCTTTATGGAGAAGGAGGGACTCTTTATGATGAACTCATTTTTCAGGAAGCCGGATCATCGCAGATGGACGTGGGTTAGTCCCGATGGTGTCACAAAAAATGAGATTGACTTCATCCTATCTACGAAACGGCATATATTCAATGATGTCTCGGTGATCAATAGCGTTAAAATTGGCAGTGATCACCGCTTGGTAAGAGGCACATTGAATATTAATCCCCAGCTGGAAAGATCGAGATTGATGAGGTCCACGCTCCGGCCTATACCCATCCAAATCCAAAACCCCGAGAGCTTTCAACTCGAATTACAAAATCGCTTCGAGTGCCTAGGAGAGTGCGTCGACGTGGACGACTATAATAACAGGTTCGTGGAAACTGTCTATACGGTTGGGTCAAAGTTTTATAAGGCCTGCCGTACAAACAGAACAAACAAAATCTCTGACGATACCCTCAAACTCATCGAAGAAAGACGCGGAATGACTCTGCAGTCCCCTGATGATGTCTCTCAATTTAGGCGACTTAATCGACAGATCTCCAAGTCTCTGACTCGCGACATACGCCGCTTCAATACTACCAATATTGAGGCGGCGATCGAGCGGAACAAAGGCTCTAAAGTCTTTGCGAGAGATCTGTCGATTGGACAGAGCCAGTTGACGAGACTGAAAACGGATGACGGCAGAGTTGTTTCGACCAAGTCCGAGGTTTTGAGGGAAGTCGAGAGGTTCTATGGACAGTTATACACGACAACACGGGCACCTGTTACCAGTATGGCAAAAGACCCCAGAGCCAAGTTGACCCGACACTACACCGAAGATATCCCGGACATCAGCCTGTACGAGATTAGTATGGCTCTCAAACAGCTTAAGAACAACAAGGCGCCGGGTGATGATGGAATTACGGCTGAGCTTCTGAAAGCTGGTGGCAAACCTGTGCTTAAGACCCTTCAGAAGCTGTTCAATTCCGTCATCCTCGAGGGCAAAACGCCGGAAGCATGGCACAGAAGCATAGTCATATTGTTCTTCAAGAAAGGTGATAAGGCTCTCTTGAAGAACTTCAGACCAATATCGCTGCTGACCCATGTCTATAAGCTGTTTTCGAGAGTCATTACGAATCGTCTCGCACGCAGGTTTGATGACTTCCAGCCTCCCGAACAAGCCGGATTCCGAAAAGGTTTTAGTACCATAGACCACATACATACGCTGCGGCAGGTTGTACAGAAGACCGAAGAGTATAACCGGTCATTATGCTTGGCGTTTGTGGACTATGAGAAAGCCTTCGATTCGATCGAAACTTGGGCGGTGCTCCAGTCTCTACAGCGGTGCCAAATTGACTATCGATATATCGAAGCACTGAAGTGTTTGTACGAAAACGCCACTATGTCAGTTCGTCTCCAGGACAAGACCACAGAACCTATTCAGCTGCAGCGAGGTGTTAGACAAGGTGATGTCATATCACCGAAGTTGTTCACCGCTGCACTGGAGGATATCTTTAGGCTTCTGGACTGGGACGGACTTGGCATCAATATTAACGGCGAGTACCTCACGCACCTCAGATTTGCTGACGATATCGTAGTCATGGCTGAAACCCTGGAAGACTTGGGCAAAATGCTCGATGACCTCTGTAGTGCCTCTCAACAAGTAGGTCTTAAAATGAACATGGACAAGACGAAAATTATGTCGAATGTCCATGTTGTGCCTACTCCAGTGACAGTTGGAGGCACTCCACTTGAAGTTGTTGATGACTATACATACCTAGGACAAATAGTCCGGCTAGGTAGGTCCAATTTCGAGAAAGAGGTCAATCGACGAATCCAACTCGGTTGGGCAGCGTTCGGGAAGCTACGCCACATATTTTCGTCCCAATTACCGCAGTGTCTCAAGACGAAGGTCTTTGACCAATGTGTGTTGCCAGTGATGACTTACGGAGCTGAAACGTGGCCACTCACTATGGGCCTTATAAGAAAGCTCACTGTTGCCCAAAGGGCAATGGAAAGAGCTATGCTCGGAGTTTCTTTGCGCGATCGAGTCAGAAATGAGGAGATCCGCAAGCGAACCAAGGTCACCGACATACCTCTAAGGATTGCCAGACTGAAGTGGCAGTGGGCAGGGCACATAGCTCGAAGAACAGATGGCCGATGGGGCAGTAAAGTTCTCGAGTGGCGACCACGTACCGGTAGACGCAGCGTGGGTAGGCCTCCTACAAGGTGGACCGACGACCTGGTAAGGATCGCAGGTACCAGCTGGATGCGGAAAGCACAGGACCGGTCTTTGTGGAGATCTCTGGGGGAGGCCTATGCCCAGCAGTGGGCGTCTTCTGGCTGATATGATGATGATGATGATGATGATGAAGGCGAGAAAGGTTTGTCTGGACCGTATTTTAGCATGTGCAACTTTCGGGAAAGGGGCGTGACTTTTATTTACGAGTATGGTATTTACTAAGGTCAGAAAGTTAGCATGTGAAACAATATGGTCTACCTACCCCTACAGGAAAAAGTCGTGACGTTATCTACGAGTAAGTAATTGTATGTATTTACTAAAGTAAGTATGATGTAGCCAGGCATGTAGGTGGCCCAGCAGCCGAGGGCGGCCGTGGCGCACACCGCCAGCCCCGCGGCCAGGAGCGCCAGTGCCAGATAGTAGAACGGGGGCTGCGTGAGGATGCTGTCCGGTGCCGCCAACAGCCGCGATAGCAGCACCCGCCGGGTGTCGCACAGCAGCAGAAACCCACATACCACTTTCAGGAATCCACTCACCTGGAAACGTTATAAGTCCGGTCGTGTTAAAAGAAAGCTCGTTTTTTAAGTGAATGTAGATGATGGACACAGACACATCCCCGTGACCGGGACCCCGTCCCAGTAGACGGTTGGTCCCTACTAGGGAGAGTCAGTACTCTCAGCGTTCTTTTTAGTTGACGAGACCTGTGCTCATATCTTTTAAGCAAGCCGCTATGTTGTCGTGTTGAATCACTACTTAATATAAAACGAAGTCCCACGCCGCTTCTGTCTGTTCGCGATCAATGAAAAAAGTACTGAACGGATTTTAATGCGGTTTTCACCAATAGACAGAGTGATTCATGAGCAAGGTTAATTTGTATAAAACATGCATATTGATGATGTTAGGATTATAATAGAGTAACCCTGAAAAAAAAACGCAAAGTCCCTTTGTCTGTCTGTTCGCGGTAAACTCAAAAACTACTAAACGGACTTTCATGCAGTTTTCAACAATAGATAGTGATGCAAGAGGAAGGTTTATAGGGTAGGGCAACACGCAATTGTACGCGAACGAAGTCGCGGCGGGTTAGCTACTTGAAAATGATAAAATTTATCGCACCGCCAGAGGATTAACAAGTACTTAAATAATTAGCCACCTAAACAATTTGTATAACCTATTTTCTAGTGAGGACTGTATTTAAAACTAGTACTTACAAAAAATACGACGTTGAAAAATCCAAACAGAACTTTGGCACTCGACCCTTTTTTGCATTTCATGTTAACATTTAGTACGACACTTTGGTCAACTACAAACCGTTAGATATTTATTTTAATACACAACTTATCACCGGAATAAACACAAAACTGCGCACGCACAATTTCAACACGCTTTGGTACTGTCCGAGTATGGGCCCACAACGTGAATAAACAATGATACAGTGAATAGATTCGCCGGTTTAGGGAGATACGCTCTGCTGGGCAGGTGGGGTGACTAATAATTAGACATTTTTGTTAAAATTAATGCTTGAGTTACTCCCGTGTGTGAATGTGGAAGCTTGCTCCACATCGCAACTTGCATTACGTTGCAAATGAAAGCGGTCTGGGTTACGTTGCGATAAAATAATACACATGTAGTGGATGTCACAGATGAACTATATTTATAAAAATGACGTAGAGCTCGTCTAATTTAAAATGCCGCGCCCCACTATCGCATTAACGCACACAAGCAAGTTTAAAATATGGACGCAATACATATACAAATGCCGTTGTAATTTGTCATTCACTTGGCGGTGAAATTCAAACGTAGGAGCACGCGTCGTTCATTGGCTCCCACACAGATGAAGTGTCGTTATCAATATTTGCACTCACACATCGAAATCAACTAACTAAGTAGTGGGGCGCGTCATCTTAGACTAGACGAGCTCTACCTAAGTGTAGAAAAACTTTTAACATTAACATTTATGCGCACAGTTGTGTTTTTTTGCGATTACCGACGCGCAGGACGCGTCGCGCATAATATAAATGCATAAAATCAAATAGCCTACTCTAATTTTGAGATTAATTACATGTTATGAACCTTCATACATGATGAAATCAGCACGCCAACCGACCCTGTTTAAACTTTGAACCACCCGCGAGTACGCGGTAAGTAAGACCTGATGAGTGGAGAGTGTAATGCGTGAATGACAATCATGGATGACACTATTGACCCTATCCAGGGGCCTTTGCAGGGTTTTTTGGCTTTTTAACTTAAGGAGAGTGTAATGCGTGAAGCATTAAGAAAATGCCGCCATGAAGTGATAGAAGTACTTATGAGACAAGCAGTGGCGTGCAAAGAGTTTTTAGACAAGGTAGGTAGAAAATATTAAAAGCTTAATAATTACCGAAAATGCTGCATGTTCATGTTGAATCTTTTTGAACTACTTATTAAGTAAATTTTACTCATAAAATTTTTACAACGGGCACGACAATCATTTGATATACAATTTTAATAAAAATCCGCTTAAAATTAATTTTTGCGTCCACAACATTACGTTTTCGTTTTGGCGGTCCTATTTTTTTTCACAAATGTAAGATAAGGTCCTAAAATGTAAGGCCTGTTATAAATAAAAACGCAATGATAAATGTATTCAAACCTAGATCTAAACGATTCCAAAAACGACGAGGTTTGTACTATTTGCATATCTGCTATTGGCTAACTCAGTTGACAACTGTATTTGACACTAGATAATTCTACACCACGTCATCTACGTTGAAATCTGGCAATAGCGTCTACCAAATTAGAGTAGTGTCAGATTTTTTTATGTCAAATTCAGTTGTCCACTGAGATAGCCGATAGGCCCTCTGCGGGGCTATTGGCTAACTCAGTTGACAACTGTATTTGACACTAGATAATTCTACACGTCATCTACGTTGAAAACTGGCAATAGCGTCTACCAAATTAGAGTAGTGTCAGATTTTTTATTTTGTCTATACAAACACCACTTAAACAACTTTCACAGTTAATGTTATCCATTTTTCACACTGATAGATAACTGCTTTTATAAATTAAAACAAACAATGGCGGGAGACCCGCAACTCATAAAAAATAATACAATACGACACAAAGGTAAAGGTAGTAATTTAAATCAGCGCAACACTTTAGCAATCTACTTTTTAAAATATTATCCAACTCTGGTTCGGAAGACTTCGGTCATATTCGAGATTTTTCGTCTGAAAAGACATTGCCTTACCTTGTGCGATTGTGCGCGTAATTTGTGGAATAGTGTTCCACGTATTAATAGGAATGCACAAGAATGAGGATAAATAAATAACAATGCACACATATGTACATTAAGGCACAAATAGTTTGTGTCTTTCCCGTTACGCGCTCATAGCAGTGCTAGTATCGGATTTGATTCCGTATCGCGCAACGATACATTACATAGGTACCACCGATTTTCGGTAGGTGGCGCTGTGTTGAAAATACTATAAATCAAGCACCGACATTCGATTTGAAAGATTAAGCTGCTTTGTTTATTAATTAGTAGAGTAATAATTAGGAACCCATTATATAAGTTTAAAATATTGTGATCAGAACAGAATGGTAGGGAAGGCGGTGTCTTTATGAAATGCACGCCAGTGGGACAAGCATCACAATGTTGTAAAGCATCTATCGCTCTAATCGTGGACTTGACCAACGAAGTTTTAAACGCACAATATCATATAGATAAAGACACACAGAGTATAGCGTTTACTGCGTGCGACGTACGCACAAAACATGATATCCACGACCGCGTCCGCGTATAATGCGACGCGCATTCTGCCGCGTTGAGCGTGTCGGTGATCGCATACAACTGCTGTGCGTTTTATGTTGATGTACCCTACAGCTATCACATACATATTATGTATACACAATTTTGTTATTAGTTTTTTTTATAACAAACGATAAACTTAATTCAAAAATCAATGTTTCTCGTATGAAATGATCCACAGTTCACGTTTTTGGGCATTGCTGTTATGTCATCCTGTTCCCTTTCTTTGGTCTCTTCGAGCTCTGAAATTATAATATTTTTTTAGTAAATAAGGTTTATTCAGAATAAATGTAGGGAAATATATATGGTATGGGAGATCCACAATGTAAGATTAATGTAATTTAGATATTAAATCACCTGGTGGAAGATGTAGCTTTTCTATGATGAACTTCTTCCTTTTTAATTTGAACGCCATGTCGTTGGAAGGTGGGATATGGTGTATAGTTGAGTTTGGTGTAGTAAGTTTTGTAACATGAAACAAACCATGGTAGTCTTTGTACACAGGGTTTGATCGGCGGTATGTATCCACAAATGATTCTAATTTAACTGCATTGCATGCTGAATACAAAACCCTTCGTATTAAACGGTTGTCCTGAAATTTTAAAAGCATGTGAAACAAACCTAGATTTATGTTATAAAAGGATTGACCAATATAGTTTACACTGTTACTATTCAAATATTGGTAGTAGTAGTACACAATTTCAAGTTTGATTATAAAGCATTGTTATAATATTGTATTGAAAAGCATTGAAAATATAATATCTTTCAGTATTATACTAACATCAATGAACCTGGAAGGAATAGTGATATACACCACAACATTTTTGTTTTCTATATAAGTTTTTAACATGTACAAGAACATGATGAGGTCCCCGTCCATGCGGCTGTTGTAAGTGTCATCTTCATTGTACATGGCCTTCCAGTAAGGGGAGCCTAGAGACTGTATAGCCACTCTCAGCACTGGTTTACCACTCATATTATATTCTGTTACTGCAACTAGTATATCCTCCAATAGCTTGCTATACACTGTATTGGCAAAATCTGGAAATAAAGTGATAGCATTTTCTTTAAATGTGCTTAATTCTATAAAATCTTACTGTGTGTGCTAAACATACTGTTAATTCTATTGATGCCGGGGATTTCTGGGTGGCCTTCAGGTGGAGTCCAATACTCAATATTGCAATTCGCAATAGTTTCACAGTCAACAGGTTTACTCAAGTCAAAGTAGTGTGCAAAACCACCGCTCCTTCCAAATTCAGATTCAACTTTGCTAAGTCCTTCGTATCGCCAGGCTATCTTCATTTTATCTACACCTTTGACAACCTCTTGGACCTCATCCTCTGCTTCAACTGTGCATGTTTGTGGTGTCTCCTTAATCTGCATAAGAATTTGGAGGAATACATATGAATTAGGTAATCAACATAAAAAAATGTCATTGTAAAGTTGGTCTTACATTAGTTGGTACAATACAAGGCGAATGGATATTCATTAAGAGTCCAAGGAGGAGGGGTGTGGGTGGTAGAAATATGGGCCCTGGGGCGGCTGTCTTGCTGGAGGCCAGCCACCACTAAGTACCAGGAAATGCCGAATCGTGTATACCCGGGGGTGTGGTCCCGGGAGAGTAAACCTACCACCAAGTCGGCACTGTACGTCCCCGCCGCTGCTGATCGTTAGCGGCGGACTGCCAATACATACATCCTGGAAATTCCGCGGTTCATATGAGATCCACACTTAACTATCTTCCTCGGAGCCGCAGTAGCCAAACAGTGCTAGGCGAGGGCGAACCACCGGCGCCTTAAAACCGGTTCCCCAGCTATCCCTGTAGTGCGACCCGTACGGGGGTTGAAGGGGTCCTGAAGGCTGAGCGTGAGGTGGGTCGGTCGTTGGTTATAGTGCCCGCCGATCGCAACACTTCTCTTCCCCTTAAACGGGCGGTCTTAGGCTAGCCACCTAGGATCAATCGGCTGAGGCATCCCGTCAGAGGGCTGCCAGGCTAGGGTTCGGTTTTGGAGGGGGACGGACGGACGCTAGGTGGTCGTTTTGGGATAGAGCAGGTTTTTCTGTTCGGCTGCCAGAGATGAAAACTAAAACATCCACACTTACATATCTTAAACCAGTTAAAAGGGACCGCCCTGACGACTCCCTTACCCCGAAGGACGCTGCAAAGCGACCTACAACAAAACGCACGGATGGGTCCGTGAACTATGCCGACGCGCTCAAGTCCAACGGGCTGTACGTGGCTATACTCACGGAACCCTACCGTGAGTTAACAACAGAGTAATCTGAAGCCATTGAGGCGGCGATTGACGTGGCCATAGACCGGGATCTCGGGATACCTGGAGGCTCCGTTAAGTCAGCGCCGGGCTTCAGAAGTAAGCCCTTCCTCAGCGAAGGGGTAGTCAAGCTCTGGTGCTGGGACGACCGTGCACCGCAGAAATGTGGAGTCATTTGACACTTTGTCCCGTGCCCTGGGACAAGGCTGGTGGTAAAAAGCCAGTCTGAGTTACCGAAGACGGCAAAAACGGTCGTTCTGACCGAAGTATGGAGGCGAGGATCTAAACATAGTCAGACGTCGCCTCCAAGGACAGAACCCCTGGGAAATCGACCAATTGGCCATATACCATGCCGAAAGGCGGGAGGAGACAGGAATACTCCTCTTGGTGATGGGTATACCACAGGCAGACGTGGAGCTGTTGAAGTCCAACGGCAGGCGACTGGCCTACAGAGTAGGCTCAATCTACGCTTGATTCGTAGATAAGGAAGGGACAAGTGCGGAAACCGTACCTGAACCTCCTCAGACGCTGCAGGTGCGACCGAATCCTAGTCGCAAGGCTGGGGAGTTCTGGGGTCAAATATAGTCGCAAGGCCGTGCAGGACCCTAGAGCTGCAGGACGCAACGCGGCAGCGCCTCCCCCGACCCCGGCCACGGCGATGCCTGAAGCCTTTGAAAAGAGGCAGAAGGCAGCGCCAACGGCCGAGGAAGGGGGATCTACGTCAGAGGAGGAGATGTTGCTGGGTAGTGATGGCCACCCCACCTCATCTGACTCCTCTTAGCGTTATTCAAACAAATCCCAACATAGTCAGACTGCTACGGCCACTAACTGCAGCCCTGATTTAGTTAACCCACGTACGTGCATATTTGTTCCTAAACAATTACGCGCAGTACTTCTGAACCAATTCTGTTACGGTGACCTGACGGCAGTCAGACTCAAGAGTAACAGCAACAGTAGCCTGCCACCGATTGTGCGTGCATCCGCCTACCTCCCCGGTGATGCCGAGGTGCCGACACCGGAACTGGCTGGACTAATATAATTCTGCGAGAGAGAAGAGATGCAGGTAATAATCTCAATTGATTCTAACGCGCACCACCCACTATGGGGGTGCGAAACCGCGAATAACCGCGGTGAGGATCTCATCACTTTCCTGATGGCAACGGGATTAACGGTAATTAACAGGGGCGCTGAACCAACATTTGTAACACGAAGGGCCCAAACAATAATAGATCTGACGCTAGCCTTCGAGCAGGCATCAAACTTGGTATCGGTCAGACTGGCATGTGTCCGATGAGGTTTCCTGCTCTGACCACCGGTGGATCAGATTTAAACACTGTTTACTGTGTTTAAATCTGATCCACCGGATCCAAGAAACGGTTAAAATTAGGAACCCCCGCAGGCTAGACCACCCCAAGTTTACGACATTAATGGAGGGATATCCGTCGGGGATTACCGTACTATCCTACCAAAACGATAATGACATAGACTAACACGTTGACGAAAATAACGTCGACGTTAACAGACGCCTTCGAACAAACATGCCCCCTGAGCGCCCCTCGTTTGGTACCAAAATCACGGCACCAGTGGTGGGGACCTGAGCTAGCGAAAATGAGACGTAAACTTAGGAGAATGTTCAATAGGGCCAGAAATATAAGATGAGATAGCGATTAGGATACTTACAAAGAGACCCAAAATGAATATAAGAAGCGTGTCCGGCAATGCAAAGAGAAGTGCTGGAGACGCTTCTGTTCCAGCATAGAGAGCAACACCCAGGCTGCTAGAATAAAAAACGTACTTAGTAACGAAAACTCCCACAACCTAGGGTCATTAATCAAACCAGATAAAATAGACATCGAGGATGCGTTTAATAAGACACATTTTGGCAGCATCAGCAATACCCTGAAACGACATGGAGTAATAGATACCATTGCCGGGTGGATCGATTCCATGCTAAGATACAGGGCTGTACGACTAACAATTAATAACACAACAAGAGCGGTGGTTGCTAGAGGATGCCTTCAGGAAGGGGTCCTTTTCCCGCTCATATGGAACATAGTGGTCAACGGGCTTTTTAGCCGCTTAAATGACCATAACTTCTATACGGTAGGCTACGCTGACGATATAGCAATATTAATCAGCGGGCCCTTTGAAAACGTTCCATGCGATCTCATGAGGTCTGCTTTAAGAATCGTTAAAAGCTGGTGTCATGAACAGGAACTGTCCGTGAACCCAACCAAAACGGAAATGGTTATGTTCACGCACAAGAGAAATCTGGGGGAACTCAGAACCTTAACAAATGAAGTCAAATACCTTGGGGTTATCTTTGACAACAAAATGATATGGAACAAACATTTGGAACTCAAGCTGGCCATAGCTAGCATCTCCCTGTTGCAATGTAACAGAATCCTAGGCAATAATTGGGGTATTTTCCCAAAAATTGCTAGGTGGCTGTAGACTGCAGTAGTGAGACCGTTTTAAACATACGGGGCAATTGCCTGGTGGACTAGAACCAAGCTGGTTAGTCAATCAACAAGCTGCAGTGATTCCAGAGGATGGCCTGTTCCGCCATCACTGGCTGCATGCGTTGGGCACCATCAGCAGCCCTTGAGGTACTACTGTGACTCGCACCACTTGACCTGTATATACAACAGGAGGCAGTGATGACAGTTCTCGGACTCAAGGAATCAAACCTTTGGTGCAACAAACTTGGTTTGCACCATACTTTGTGAAAAACAATGGTGTCAAACAACCCATTGTTTTTTTGGTCAAGTGTGACAGAACTCTAAAGCAGTTTATTTATTTATTTATTTAAAAGCTTTATTGCACAAATTACAGCAATTGGCGGACTTAAAGCCATTGATGCTTTGTCTAACAGTCAACCAGCAGACCATGCAGAGAGTGATTAAGTAGGTGCTAACAGGACAACATTGACTTAAGTGAAAAAAAAATATAAGATTAAATTAAATTGAATACTATAAATACAATTACTATTTAAAAAAAAAATACAATAAACATATACCTATTATATATACATTCACTAGATACAAAATGTGATAATGACTACGCCAAGCTCATCACTCATTGCCTACAACCTCTTACTCAGAATAAAATCTTTCAGTTGTTTTTTAAACATCAACCGATTTTGCGCCTTTCGTACGTCCTCAGGTATGTCATTCCAATAACGAGCTGCCTGTATTGTGAATGAGTGGCTGAAGAAGTTGGTCCGATGAGGGAGAATGTCAAGACATAGCGTATCGGAGGAGCGGAGATCACGGTCATGCGTCGAACACAATAGACGGAAATTGTACCTGAGATAACCCGGCGAAAGAGGATTGTCCAGAATTGAGAAAAGTGTAGAAAGGACACGCGATCTCCTTCTTCCCGAACAGTCAACCAAGACAACCTCACTCGGTACTCAGAGATGCGATCATATTTCCGAAGCCCGAAAATAAAACGAATACAATTATTCAACAAACGTTCCAGCTTGCTGAGATAGACTTCGTTCACATTTGGCAAAAGATACCAAATCCAGACTGCTGAGACGGAGAGAGACTGGTCTGGGATACGAGAAGTCCGAATATACACGGATGGATCGTAGACCGACCAGAGCACAGGAGCGGAAATCTTCTTGCTAGATCTGAATTTCAGATCATCACTAACATTAGGAAAGCACAGTACCATCTTTCAGTGCGAATGTGTGGCGATCACACAGGCCGCTCGAGTAGTGCTGCGCCTTGGCGTACGCGACCAAGGCATTAGAATACTGCCAGACAGCATGACCTTACTTAAAGCACTAATGGGAAACAGCATCAACTGTTCTTTGATCCTGGAGTGCCACCGTGCACTAGAGGACATTTCCACGGTGAACAAGGTTACTCTACAAAGGATTAAAAGTAGAGATGTAACGGATATCCGGCCACTATCCGGTATCCGGCCTATCCGGCCATAATTTACTATCCGGCCGGATACCGGATAATGCGTTAATATCCGGCCGGATACCGGATAGTAAAAATTTTATGAAAAGCCCATAAAAGTGATTTTGCTCATCGGAAATATATGCCCTTCTGTAGCAGTCGAGTAAAAAGTCGTATCAAAACGTTTAAAAACCATAAATATTAATCAAAGAACTATTGATTATGTCGGAATCGGCACCTATTCTACTCGTATCGTTCATTCGCAAAAATTTTAATACTCTTCTTTTTGCACTATGTCTTTTCCATTAGCTGAAGTAAGCTCTCCATGTCTACTTCCTCCATTTCTTTCTATTTTGAGCAGTAGCAGCGTCAATAATATTGTCCTTCAGGTCCCGTTGGTCCGCCGTCAGCCTGGTGGCGTGTGGCTGTCTTCCGAGTCAGCGAGTCGTCGTCGCCAAATTTAGGGCTACTTGCTCACCATCGCATTGAGCGTTCTTAAATTTTCTCGGGCATAGGTGTGACTTTGTAACTTCCACGAGTGTGGGCATTACGTACTTTGCCCAACAGGGTGACACCCGCTGATCAGCACAAATACGCATTTTTGTCGTGTGTAGTTTTGACAAATGCTGTTTAGTATTGTAATGTACTTAGGGTAATTATTTAAAGTCAATCAAGATATACATATATTGATATTATAGATATGAAAAAATATTATCCTGGATTAAAATATGATTTTCTTTATATTTAGAGGTAGTGTACGATGTCGTTTATCCCCTACGATGCTGTGGGCTAATGTGTAAGCCCGTATTTTGAAACTATCAATCCGTATAAGGTCGGAAGAATTGTTCAGTTCAACGTTCAAATTATTCACATTAAACGAAAACTTTAAATTACATAAACACATGCAGTCGTATAAAGTCCCACGCCGCGATTACAGCTTGTACAAACTTGTTCAGAGACTGTGACCTGTGAATATCCGGCCGCCGGATATCCGGCTATTCGGCCAGGAGGCTGGCCGGATATCCGGTATCCGGTATCCGGCCAAACAACTATCCGTTGCATCTCTAATTAAAAGACATAGCAACTCAATGGGTAAATTTGTCGCCGATTAGCTAGCTAGGAGGGTATCAGGGACGAGGACTGCCGTGTCTAAATTAGTGGTGAGCAAAAGATCACTTAAGCTAACTAAAAGACTACTGAACCTAAAATGGAGAACTTAAGACAGTAGTTGGTACAATTATAGGACACCTCCCCCTGAACAATAAATAAATAGGGGTATTAGTTTACTATTTGCCCAACAACAACATCAGCAAATCCGAGACTCAGCCTTACAGTTAAATTAAAGCACATGATTATTATATGGTCATTAAATCACAATATTTTCATGGTTTCTAATACCCTAGCCTATCTGCCATTTCCGTTGCAAAAAACAGTGTATCATAATGTTTACTCACAATATCATGTGGATTTTCATCTGCCGAAGCAATAAAAATAGCCTGTTTTGATGCAATTCCCTCTGCAATGAAATGTTTTAGGAGCACTTTTCCATAAGTGCCCATTATATCTTCCTCTGCAAAATAAGGTACAATAATAATGACCCAGTACATATGACAGCAATACATATTATTTCAGCTCGTCTGAATTGAGGTTTATTTGTAATTCATGGAATATGGCAAATAAAATGTGTCATTACCATGTTATATTATTAATTGTTGACAGAATCATCTAAACAAGTAAACTGGAATATTGTTTAATATGTACACTATAAATTTTAGTTAATATTTTTTCTCGAAAACTGTACTAACCCACAACAAAAATGTTTCCACATGGCAAGCCTCCTCCTGTAATAAAAAATACCGATTAACTTTATTAGGTACTTAGCTTAGGCATTTCACTAGACCCAGTACACTTACCTAAAACATAATCAAGGGATATTATGCCTGAAGAAATGTGCGACAAATGGTTTTTGTTTTTAACGCCCATCGTTATCATCCTAATTGCAAAAGCAGTTCTATCCATATTCGGGGTCGACATTTTGTTGTTCAAAATGTGTATTACTTCAGAACGATACGACGTTGATATTTTAGTTGTATGAAAAATCACTTGCTAATCACATTGTTTGCTAAAATCTCAAATAATAATATATTTGAACTTATTTCTTTAAAGAAAGTCTGTAGAGCAAAAACAAACAAACCACAAACAAAGAACAGAAACAAGAAACCACAGATTACTATATATATTGCAAGAAACCACAGACCTTAACATTTTTCTATATGAAAGAAACAGCTGCGATTACACGCGTCCAAAAAATGCTATCTAAAGAAGCAGAGAGTACATACCGAGTGTCAATTCGAGACAAAATGTCACACATCTCTATAACACACACACTATAATGCAAATACAGGGAAGGAATAAGGCAGCCCATCTGCTGATAAGTTATATTTTGCTAAGAATTTCCACTCGTAAAGAACATAAACAAATCTGACTTGTGGGTATATTTCGCTCCAACACCACTATCTATCACTGGGCGTACAGTACAAGATAAATTTAGGGTCTATATAAAAAAATTAATACCCCACAACTAAGGTAATTTATCAGTGCCACAGGTGGTATCCCTAAAACACTGATTACCCGGACAAATAAAAGTATCATAAAATTTCGGACTGCAGCTTGACTTAACTTATTCCCAATTTGGTCGAATAGCGATTCAAATAAAACTGATGTTCTGGCAAGGACAAAAAGAAATATCTTTGTCCTGTTCATTCTTAGCAGAATCTGTATGTTGTGATCTCGTTCATGCATGGTATTATTATTAGCTTGCATGGTAATGTTATTCTTCCTCTACAGCTCACGATTATGAATCTTGCCACCCCGTCTTTTCATGGGTGGCTCTATTAAATTAATTAAATTAAATACTTTTATTTATCAGATTATTATGGAATCCAAAATGTTAGTATCAATATTATCTTATACCACTATGTTAGTAATACAAATTTATAAAATTAGGTAAGTATACTTCGGCACAGGTTGAAACCCTCATCATCAAACACTCCGCCAGGCTGAGATCAGACAGGAAAGCACATTTATACGGAGTTTGGAAAATGAAAATGAAAATGAAAAAGTATTTATTGAATTAGGATTACGTTAATTAATCTCTTTTCAAAAGTCAAAAATCTAACGGAAAACAAAGGGAAGTTAAGCGAGCTCATCCAGGTAGGGGGCGACGCATGCAGACCGATCAGCGCGCGCGAGGGCTTACTCCGGCGAGACACCGGGCACCGATACGCGCCACGCACATAACCGCCTAGGCGAATCATATGCGGCGCGCGCCCGGCCCCAGCCAGCCCGCCGGCGCTCACACCCGCACGCCCCAGCCGGCCTACCCGCGTCGCGCCCTGAGCTCGGAACAAATAAGTAAAAAGAATGTCGTCTGTCTGTCAGTATGCCGCTTCAGTTAGGAAAATGACCATCTGTGGGAAAAAGAAACGGCAAGAAACCCACAGGTACATTTAAATATGATTACATTGCATTGATACATTTGTCAATTTAATTTGAGTGAGCCTGTCTTGATTGGAATATGATGTGAACCTCTACAAATCGGTGAAGATAACTAAAAATAAAAATAAATTTCAAAAACATAAAAAATGGCACAGCAAAAGCAGGCCAGTCCACCAAGGCAGCACCCGTTCACGAGCATGACGCAGGGCCCAGCCATCGTCCAATTCAACCATATTTGAGGGAAGAGAACGACCCGACCCCCATGCCACCACCAGGCAGACTTTTAAGTGAGCATGCGCTGCCAATGCCGTACACATTAAAAAAATATTTGTTATTTAATGACTATTACACATCAAATCATCCTCACTCAATTAACAAAATTATAAATTTATAAATAACTTCCTATTTCGAAGAGCTAGTAGTACACCATACATTTTTGTCATTGATATATTCATCAATTTTATAATAGGCTTTTTTCATTAAAGTTGTTTTCACCTTATCTTTAAATTGTAATTCAGGCAAATTAATAATACATTCAGGAATATGATTATAAAATCTTATACAGTTACCCATGAAAGATGAATTTACTTTACTTAGTCTGAACAACGGTGTTACCAGTTTATTTTTGTTTCTTAAATTGACATTATGAATATCAGTATTTTTAGCAAATTGGGTAATATGCTTTCTAACATACATAATATTATCAAATATATATTGACTTGAGAAAGTCAATACATCAATTTCTTTAAACAATTCTTTGAGCGAATCACGTCGACGTAATCCATATATTGCTCTTACAGCTCGCTTTTGTAGTTTGAAAATGATGTCACTATCAGCACACTTGCCCCATAGTATGATGCCGTATGACATAATACTATGAAAATAACTATAATAAACTAATCTAGCTGTATTCACATCCGTTAGCCTCCTTATTCGCCACACGGCAAATGCAGCCGAACTTAATCTACTAGCCAATGATTCAATATGTGGGCCCCATTGAATTTTTGAATCTATATTAACGCCTAAGAAAGTAGTTTTCTCTACCAACTCAAGTTTCGTTTTATCTAATATAACATTACATTGATTACTTTGTACATTAGGGAGGCAAAAATGAACGCATTTTGTTTTTTTAGAGTTTAAGACTAAGTTATTAATCGTAAACCAATGAAGCACATTCTGAAGAACACAGTTTACTTCGTCTATATTATTATCTTTCCTATTAATTTTAAATATCAGTGAAGTGTCGTCAGCAAACAAGACTATACCAGCAATATTCTGCACCATGTATGGAAGGTCATTTATATATACAAGAAAGAGAAACGGCCCCAATATAGATCCTTGTGGCACTCCAATGCTCACTTTCCCACCCGCAGATAACTCGCCATTTACATTTACTTTTTGAACTCTACCTTCTAAGTATGATTTCATCATTTCAAGACTATCATGCGTAAAACCGTAATGTTTTAATTTTAGTAATAGTGTTGTGTTTGGCCCTCTCATCAGACTCTGTGAGTTCAAGATTGGTGCTAAACTGCGTGAATGTCTTCAATTCCTTGGGTGATAAAAACCAAGTAACCTTGCGCTGGGTCCCAGAGCATGAAGTGATCGAAGTCAATTAAATTACGGACGACCTCGCGAGAGCTGATGGCATAACTATAACATATGGTCCAGAACCATTCTGTGGCATACCAAAACCCCTTGTAAAACTGACCCTTCATATAAACTGCAAAGCGTTATCATTAGAGTACTAGAATAATCAGTTAAGCCTAACACAGTCTAGGGCATTAATGAAATAATAGGCGGCATGCCAAATAACTGTTTCTACTTAGTAGGAATATGTTGCGTATCCTGACAAGGAAACAGACTGGTCACTGTGGGCTGAACAAGCATATGTATAACTTGAAGATCAGCAGAAGAAAGGACTGTTGATTCTGCAAGGATATATGAGGCCCTGATGCGCAAAAGTAGTATCCTTCTGGGTACCTAAAAACCAACTACTACCCGATGAGGTGCACGATATCTGTACTAAGAACCTATTACAGTTCATAGAAGCTATAGGAATTAGCACAAAAACTGTAAGAAGTATGCTAGACGCTCGATATTTATCGTAATCGTCTGTTTAGGTCCTGCTATAAGAGCTCATGGTAAGGCGATAATGTTACTTTTTGAGCTGCCTTGTGTTACTGTTGAGTATCGGCCACTAGCAACACTGCCCGTAAAGGTATGCCAACTTGTGGAACCTCCTGTCCCTGAATTAGGGTGGGTGTAATCGCGGAGACCGCAGACTGACAGCTAAGCTACTCTTTTTTGCTTATAGTTCGTTTCGTTCGTGGCTCGTGTTGTATGGCGTTAAATTATATTATTTTATTTCAATTTTAAGACACAAATTGGCTTATTGATAATAAAAACTGAAAAATGCAGGGCCCGGCGGTATTTATGGAAATTTCCCTTGAAGATCAGGCTAGTATAAAATATAACCTATTTCTATGATACTTGTGTAAGTTATAGTCTATCGTAACCACACTACTTATTTTATTGTTGTAATATTTTATCGACAGGCTCAAGAACTACGAAAATATCTAAAAAGTCTTGGAGCAGAAATATCTGAAGAGAAGTCACCGAAAGGAATAGAGGACGATCTGCACAAAATTGTCGGTGTATGTGATGTTTGTTTCAAAGAACCGAATGAAGCTGAAATTGAAGCTATTCTAAACAGTGTAGTTTCCATCATGGTGTCTGTAAGTATGATTTGATGTTTATATTGTGTGGATATAGGCCTCTAAAAACTTACAGCTTTCCTGTATTCCTGCCAACTTACCTAAGCGATTGTCACTTTAGGCATTTCTGACCCTTCGTTGGTGGTTCAACAAGCATTCCCATGAATCCTATTTTTATATGCTTTCAGATTCCTTTAGAAAGGGGAGAGAATCTTATCGTAGCATTCAGTCAAAGGCTTATGAAGGCTCCAGGACCTAAAATTGGCATGGTGGCATTACAGTCGTAAGTTTAAATTTGATTATTGATATAACAAAAACAATTGTATTCTAATATTAATTAACATACTTAATTTTTGATTTTACAAGATCTTTATATAATTTATTCTAGGTTGTGGCGTTTGTACAACAATCTTGAGTCAAACTCTGCACTCCGGTATCATGTTTACTATCATGTGATAGAGTTGGCAGCACGTGTTGGGGCTGTCAGGGATGTCTTCTCTGGTGTAGATCAGCTAAAAAAGGAATTTGCCAATTGCCCACCAACCAATGAACAGATGCAAAAGCTGTACAGATTACTTCACCAAGTTCTGAAGGATCACAACAGGTATGTTGTTTTTCAGTCATAATTATAAATAAGGCCTTTTTCTAATTTGGCAACACAAATCTTCATGATTAATAGATATTCTAATACAAATGCATGGCAGTTATGGTTAATACACGTGTTGTTTGATTAATTGCATTGTCGCCTATGCTAGTTGCGTTCAAACTGGCAAGATTGTTGCTACTCCAGTCGCAGTAACCTCTAAGATGGTGCTATAATATATTTCCATTATACACATTTTATTTCCAGTGAACTGGCATCCAAAGTGATGATTGAGCTGCTGGGCACATACACAGACGACAATGCGTCATATGCGCGGGAAGACGCCATCAAATGCATAGTGACCGCACTGGCAGATCCCAACACCTACCTCTTGGATCCTCTACTGGCACTCAAGCCAGTACGGTTCCTTGAAGGCGAGCTCATACATGATCTGCTCACCATATTTGTGTCAGAAAAACTGTCCAGCTACCAGACTTTTTACAATAACCACAAGGAATTTGTCCAGTCCCAAGGTAAATTATATAAAATTCTTATTGGTTTATGCTTTTTTATTGGATCACAAACAAATGTTTTAATAGTAGTTAGTATATTTACAAGTCTTGTTAGATTTTTCTAACATTATTAATTTGTCAGTATAAATTTGCCTAACATTTCAGGTCTAAATCATGAACAGAATGTTAAGAAGATGAGGATATTATCTTTTATGCAGATGGCTGAGTCAAACCCTGAAATTCCATTTGATGACATTATATCAGAGCTGCAGGTGGAAGAGAAGGATGTTGAAGCTTTCATTATTGAAGGTATCCATAGTTTAATGACCATAACTATATCTTACAAATATACAAGTACCCGTATTATATGACCTATATGGACTATTTCAAGAAGTAGTTTTCCAAATACTAGCTTTTGCCCGCGTTAAGTTCGTCAATAGCCCCCACAAGTCCTTATAACTATGGCTGGCAGCGAGAGGCCTGTCTCTACAGCTGTGATAAGCGCGGCACGCAGCTCCGCCAATGCCGGACAATCCATCGTAGTGTGTTGCGCCGTAATTTCGGTGCTTCCGCACTCATGACGTTGTGGCGTCGGCTCCCCTGCTGCTTCATTATGTAGGAATCTACCGGACCATCATATGATCGCCACTCCACGTCTCTTGACCAACTCTTTTAAGAATGGGGCGAATTACCGCAACCGTATGGTGCCCAGCGCCCACCGCGTTCACTTCGCTCATAGCTACTCCCGGGCGAGCAGCAGTCACCGTCTAACTTCCGCATGGCTCGAGTCCATATTCGCAAGCGCGCTTCAGCTGCCCGCCTGTGTATGCTTGCCAACACAGCCACTTTACGATCCCCTGGCGGCGTATTCGCAAAAATGAATGCCGCTTCGTGGGATTTGGTGCGATATCAGCGTATCACTCTGACCGCCGTGACCCTCTCCAAAGCCATCCAACACAATCTGAACAACTTTAGAGAAAAATTTCTCAAACAAAGTTGTTCAAAAAGTATACAAACAATTCATTGAATTTATTGCACGTATATGATATTGCATACTGGCATACAGGTATACATCAAGATTAGAACTGTGTGCAAGTTATGGGCAAATGCTAGTATTTTTAATGAATCGTCTTTCTATTACTTCGACTTCCATAACACAATTATTTCTCAAAAAAAATTCACAACTTCTAACCCCCATCTCTTCCGGCAGTGCTGAAGACGAAGCTGGTGCGCGCGCGCATGGATCAGGCGAACCGAATTGCGCGCGTCTCCAACACCATGCACCGCACATTCGGACGCGCGCAGTGGCAGCAACTCCACGACGTGCTGAGCGCGTGGCGTACGAATGTGCATTCCGCGCATGACGCCATGAAATCGGTCGCCTCCGCGCAAATTGAGTACGCGCAGCAACAGAAGGCTTAGGCCTCTATTTAATACAGTATTTTGTATCCTCATGAGTGTTTTATTTGAGAAGGTGTGTGATCATTTGGGCATCTGGGGTTATGTGAAGAGCATGGACTTAGTACCCGAATTAGTAAGTTCATGGTGAATAGCGGACATCAATAACAAAACAGGTGTTATTCTACCTACAAGGTCGATTGGTGTGCATGGGGCCTAGTGCCTATGTCCAGAACAAAGAGGGATCCGGAAGTGAATGTCCTGCGGTGACATGTTCCATAGCCACCTACATCCATTATTATCTCAAAATCCTTTTTATAAATAGAGAAATTAGGTGGCCATGCCACCAAGAATTAAAAAATAATACCATAGAACATCTCTTGGAGCCCCTCGAAATAATCGTCTTTCATCCGCTTGTTTGTGGGCAAGCACATCAAAGATGGACATGAATTCAGAAAATTTTGAGTTTTCTCTATGGCGACAAGTCAAAATCAATCAATCAAAGTCAAACACGAGCCAAGCAAATCAGATTAAAGTTTTCAAATCCAGCAACAAAATCTTGAATCCAAACCAGTACTCCAGTTTTCCAGTTCCAACCGACTTTCAGCGTTGCTTTCTGAACAAACGAACCGTCCGAACCTTCTCAAAGTTCGTGATGCCGCGTAACTCCGAGGAAGGGCCTGGCTGCGTGCGGTCCATGTTCAACTGGTTTGTGGGAGTCGCTCTGACTGCGCTGCTGGCGCTCCACGTGTACGGTTACATAGCGGTGCCCTCGGACGGGCTGGAGGGAGACTTCTCGGACGTGAAATACGTGGTCATGCAGCTCACCCGGGGACTGTCGGAGGTGCCGTGCCTGCCCTGTGCTTTTAGCGGTTTTTGTAGGTATATTTGACCTGGATTCATGCGTACCGGGTTGGTAGTACTTAGTTAACCCAGTCGACATGATATCATATCACCAGAATTAATTATTGGTGAAACAACATGGTATGGATGAGTAAACCATACCGGGTCTTAGCACCCTGTGAAGCCCGGGGAGTTCACCTGGATAGGTAGATACTGTCCCCTATACATTCATCTCACCAAGCAAGAATGTTTCCCTGTTGTGTTCTGGTTAGAAAGATAAGGTAGCCAGCACAATTACAGGCAAGAGGCATATCATATTAGTCCTCACAGTAAATCGCGGTTCTGCACCGGAAGGTGGGTGTGTATAGTAGGTACAGTAGGTAGGTGGTACCTATAGCATGTAACCGTCCATGTTCTATTAGATTAGATAACAGAAAACGCTGCTACCCAATTCCTAATATTTCGAAAGGAATAAGCGAAGCCTGGGATAAAACACGATAGGTACTTTATCGCCGTGACTAATACAATCATCCAATGCGTTGGTTTGCTAATCCAGCTGATAGATGACATTGCAGTTTCTACATAACACAAACCGTCACGGGGTGCCAATCGAATAACCAGTCTGAGGTTACTGAATATTGATACTATGCTTATGGTCCAGTAGGGTCAGGTTCTGCAGTAGGTGATCGTTGAAAAGACTTTAAAAAACAGTTAGGTTATCGTTACAACTACAAAAAACTAACACCAAGCATAAGCTCCCAACTGGTCCAGGTGAATCGAAAGCACGAGTCCCTGAGGAGCGACATTGAGCGCATTTCGTCGGCGCTGCCGTCGGTGGCGTCGGCGGCGAACCGAGCGCGGGAGGCGCTGCAGCCGCAGTCGTGCAATCGTAGGGGGCAGGACGTCGAGAGCTACGATCGACGGGTAATTTGTATACGTATTCGATCTATTTAGCCGATATCTTGGCATGATTACATCGCATTACCAGATTCGCAGTTTTTCAATTAAAATCGTATGTACCTACGAGTACATTGCAGAAAATCTAACAGTGTGATAACTTTTGATGATTGGTAAAACGTCGACGAAAAATTGGACAATATCTAACTTAGATTCTAATTAATGCACGCAAGATTTGCCGATGGGTGTTTGCTCCCATTTTGGTTGCAGGCGCTAATGCGTTCTACACACCGCACTGACCGATCGAAATTGATCAATGTATCAACGGTCCTGATCCGAACACTGATCTTAAGGAGTGATCACATCCTTAACATGTAGGTACACCAGTTTTACCACACAGATTTATTCATTTAACCGCCATGGTCTCAATACATTTAACATCAAGTCGTATAAATTGCGTATTTCTAGAAGGATGCAATTTCACGGGAAGAAGTTCGGCGGATAGAAGGTTAAGCCTGTGAGCGTAAGTCGTGGTGTAGGTGCCTGAAACCTACAGCGCAACTTGAGTATCTAGTATTGCTCTTTAGATCGCAGATTACGCGTTGGAGACGGCCGGCGCTCGCATCGTCGACGTGGGAGGCACAGTAGACCATAGGATATACGAATCGCCAGTGGGCTACATGCTGCATCTGATGTCCTCGCTGGTCTGCCGCCAGTGTCTGGACGCACGCGCCATCCTGCGCCCGGGTACGCTACCTGGAGAGTGCTGGGCCTTCAAAGGGCCCAGAGGGGAGGTCACCATCCGCCTCCTGGGCCACGTTGAGGTCACCGGCGTCAGCGTCGAACATATACCCCCACATATCTCGCCTACTGGGTAAGTTGTTTCATTTATGTTTCGTCTATAGATAAAGTAAGGCAATCTCTGAAACTCCTGAATGACTTAGGTTAAAAGTACTTATATATATTGATTCGATTATCCGATTTGTCTGTGTACGATGTGTACGTGTTTTCCAAATTTTTGTGTTGTGGTGTTTCTGTTTGTGTAAATAAATATTTCTTATTCTTATTCTTATGTAATTGAATACCTACGTAACAGAAACTGCGGATTTTCTTCTAAGGAATTTTGATGCGTGCAGAATCTCATATTATTGTGGTGTTTTTGGCAATGCAGGCTTAGCCAAAGTGCGACTGGGCCCTATATAAACGATGCTTAATTATGCTTTAACTAATAAATGGGAACTAATTAGAAACTAAAGGTTAATTTTATATATAACCATGCTAAATCTATCAAGCAGTATGGAAAGTGGTTACCATTGGCTATGGGTATTATGCGACACCTCTCAGCGGTCGTTGGCCTGGCACCAATAAAGCTGCTTTTCCGGAGCGGAGCATAGGTGCGCGGCGGGGTTGTATAGCTAAATTTTCGCGGGAAATACTAATACAAATTTCAATTCCCTCCTCGGGCTTCCTTACCCCGCTGGTAGAAAGTAGCCTTAGACAAATACTGGGCGTCCATTACCAAACAGTTCCCCATGAAGCAGTGATGACCTTACTTCCTACTCGCTCCAATTAGAACTGGATATTCTAATAATAAGAGAGGTAGCTCTTATAATTATATTTATGTAACTTTGTTCCACAAATAGGCACGTCCTAAAATTAGCATGCAATATAGGTAGGTTTCAGTCTAATGGACTTTGCTCCACCACTCATTCACACTGCTGCAACTCCAGCGTAGGCAGGATCTACAGGTGTCAGTCTAGTCAAACATAATTGTTCAGATGAGATATAAGATTCGTCTCTTAACAGTGAGATATCGTCGGCGCCGCGCGTCTTCGAGATCGAAGGGCTGGACTACCGCGCGGACCTGTACCCTCACCAATTCGGCACCTACCAGTACGACAGAGAGGGCCACCCCATACAGTACTTCGAAATGATAAACCCATCTCCTAAACCCTACAATTTGGTTCGTCTGCGGGTGCTGAGTAACTGGGGTAACCCAGTGTACACGTGCATATACAGAGTGAGGGTACACGGCGTTCTGGTGGCCGGTGTCGAGAAGGAAATAGCGGAAGAAGACCTGCGCGTTGACAACGAGTGAGCTAATTGATAAAAGGCAATCGTTCGCGGGACTCTGTCGTTTATTTTATGATGTTAGATACCTAATGTAAGTTACTCAAACCATCGCTCAGCCAGGAACAAGTACATAACATTCACTGAATGTCAGTGGCGTAGCGTGCCCTTCGGGGGCCCCGTATCAATAGTTGTGTAGGGGCCCAGATACCCTCAACTACTTGGGTACGGGTACTAATGATTAATATTGTTGTATAAAGTTGAGACTATTAATAACTAATAGTCTCAACTTAAGTCAATAAATGTACACTACATTTGTGGGACAATAGAATAGAATAGAAACAATTTGGACAATAGACAATAGACTCTAACAGTCAGGTTCGCGAGGCTAGGTAGGGCTAGGAATTTTTAATATATTTTATATCAAAAATATAAGCCTTTGGCTTGGTTATATTAATACCTTGCGCGATTATAACTTATTTCATTGAAAGAGCGAGCGCAGCGAGCTCGAAATTTTTGTAATTTATCCATTAAACCTTGCGCGATTTAAATAAAAAATACCGTAAAATCAGCAATGTGACGATAGCGCCGGGCTATCTCGAAATTTTTGACGAGATTGTATAATATAATCAACTTCACGAACAGTTAATAAGCGAGAGTAAGAACTAGAAATTTCTTGATATATTCACTATCAAAACGTTCCATTATTAACTTGAAAACAGGCAAATTCAAAGATTGATTGCGTGTGAGCCAAGACGATTATGCGTGTGGGCGTGTGGGCCAAGATTATTATGAACCAGGTCCCCGTTTAGGAAAGGACGGAGTCAGGAGTTTCTTAAGCCTTTGGTGCTACCGGTAGTGCTAAAAATATGAAATTTTCAATATCAAAATTGATGTCATTTTTGCCACCTGATAGGCGCACATTTTACACAAAGTTCAATGAAGCAATAAATGAATGCGCGTGGAGTGCTACGTTGACTTATTTTTATTTCAATAAAAATGATAATTAGCTCTTAAACGAAAGGTGAATGACAACGGATTGTATTACTTGATTTCAATTGCCTTTTTTGCGGAGGGTTTGAAATTCTCTACAAAATAATTTTTTTTCCGGAAAATGGAAAGTTCAACTGAAATTATGGACAACGAGTTTTTGCTTACACCCGTTTGGGGGCCCCTATGGCCCGGGGGCCCCGTATAATTGATACGGCAGATACGGCGGTAGCTACGCCCCTGCTGAATGTTATAATCTACTAATTCAGAGGTGTTAGTCCTAACGCATCTCCACAAACGACGCCTTATTATAGCAGTAAGTAACATGGACAATTAATTTTATTTGTTTAATTTGAGATGTTATTTGTAAAAGTTATTGTATTTCGATAAGAGAACAATTATAATATAATGTTAACTTATTTATTTGTAGTAGTATTTATAAGATTTGTAGTTAGTTTACTGTTGTATTAAATATGAAATTATTTTCTCTGCAATTATTTTTCATTTAGCATGTGACGAAATAATCTGTGCTTTTCACGAGTCATCATTTAGACTCGTGAAAAGGACAGATTACATTATTAAAAGTAGGCTAAAATAGATTATGTCCCAAATAACACTGAATAATAATAAACCTCAATAAAAAGTTGCCGGCATCCCGCTTAGTAATATTAGCATCCAAACAAGAACCTGATATTACTTTTTGGCACATGAGAATGGAACCACCAATGCAAACCCCTTATTGATGAATATCCATTACGTGGAAGCCATTACTGCCAGGTGCCCAGTTAGGGCTATTGTGCCCTTGCACAAAACGGGAGAAAGGCAAAACCAACAGTTGATGTTAATCTGGGTGTCCGGCAGCAGCCGGCTATAAAAATGTGTCCATTGTCGAGTGGACAAAGCGACAAAGCACATAAATTAACATGAGCAAAGTGATCATGAGCTCCCGCCGCGTCGCGTCTAATGGGTTGGCCGAGCGGGCCGAGCGGACCCGCTTTGTGCGCCCCACGACGCGAAGGACGCGAAAGGATAACACATTTAATTTATTGTGTCGTAAAGGATAGTTTAGGTAGCTCGGTGCCGCTGAAAAAGTTGCATTCCGTAACACATGGGTTAGTACGAAGTTTTAATGTGTGCGGAGTTTCCTCGGCCTGGCGAATTTAAAGCAAGCAATGGGTAAATCGAGTCAGTCAAATTTAACGTTGAGGAAATAAATTATCCCGCACATCATATAAATCTATCTATAGAATGGTAGATATAGCTAATGTGAACTGTAGCATGTGTGTAACCTCTAATGTAGGCTGGGCTTTAGTCTAGGATAGGTAGGCCTGGTTTGGTCTTGTGTGGCCCATTAGGACTATTAGGACTATCCTAGGTAGGTTGGGTTGTTAGGTATGGGCTTTTTTTCGTCTGGGGAGCCACCGTTCTGATATATTTAGGTAGGATGTAGGTATCGGCTCCTGAATCCGCTTCCCGAAGTGCTCGCACTCACCTGGTGTCTCCCTGATTGCACTTAGGCTAGGTAAGTTTATCATACTGGGGTCCGGAACATCCGTTCGCTGCAAAGAGATTGGTCTAGGTAGAATTGATTAGATTGATAGGTTGGATTGGTAGGTAGGTTTGGATTGGACTTTCTACTGGTTGGCCGCCTTTTATTAAATACAAAAAAATTAACAGTTTGTGAAAGAGTCTTTGTTTAGTCTAGATTTTTCGGCACTACAAATATATGTCATAAGAACACAAAAATAGTTTCTTTATAATATCTCTCCCACAAGAATCTAATATCATGCAGTCTGGATGTGTAACTTTAAGATTGGCAATGTAATATTTTATTTGTCCACGATCGATAACCTTTCGGTTCGGACTACCTAGACACATTTAAAAAGCGCAGTTTAAAAACATGTAAAACGTAATAGGCCGGTAAGTGACAAATTTTTTTTGAGAACTTTCTTCCGTACCCTCAAATGCTATTTAAAACCTTTACCTACCTACAACTTTACCATTGTAGTAAAGGCAGGTAAACAACTATTTTAGAAACTACCACTCATTGATAGCAAGCTAAAGCATTGATAAGGTTGTATGTGTGGGTGTATATATTACGTAGTTAGACAAAAAGTCGTATGATATTGCCTTTTAATCTACTGATTTTTGAATTGGGTATGCACTTTTGAGGGCAATTGTAATGTAGTATAATGAAGTAGACGGCAAGTTTTAACATTCTTGAGCGGTGGATGTGGTGAAGTGCATAAAAATGACAGAATAGTGTTATAGTCGAAAAATCAAAGTACAGTGCATAATGCTAACTTATAAAACAATAAAATGGAAAATATAAGTGTCATTAGATTTGAAGGAGCATACGGAAAAAGAAAGGAATAAACAACCTACATACATTGCTGGTATGTGTTACTTCACACTTATATACTTACAATCGTTTTTCGGCACATATTTTGTTTTGTTTGTGATCTCATATTGTTTCATATTATCCACTTGTTTTCTACTGGCTATCATAAATAATTCCTTTAGGACACGACAGGCCTACATTACATCATTGCTACATATTCGGGTGACAGTATTATTTGTGGATGGGAAAGGAATTCCAATAGCTGGTAATAAATCTTACGATTCCTAATGGGAAAATAATAGGTTTTACCTGTGTACTTACGTTATTATCCCGTACAAGAGCCCGCTATGACCCTGACTTGTATCCAGTGGGTAACCATAACAGAATCATGACATGCGGCCGGAGTCTCATCAATGGCTACATAATACATTGCAGTGCCCGTAAGGGTTCATAATGTTTATGTAACTTATGAAGCAATAAATAAATACGAGGCGGTTGCTACAATTATACTTTTATTGTAATTATATTGCTGTTTGTTTCGTCGTCCAAAACATTTAGATAGATATTTATTCTGCTTGCATTGCTCACTCTGGGCGAGAACGATAACTTTCAGTTTGTTATTTTTTGTTGACGTTTGTTTAGAGATAAATTTTATTAGTTATGTTTGCGACATACTCGTAAAGCAGATATTTTAGCCCGGTTTTGCAGCGTAAAATGCAATTATTGCTTTTTATTTTTATTATCGCACTCGTGCAGTAGAATCGCGAACACTCGAATCATAATGTAATATTAGACTAAACATTAGTGACGTTCCATCATGGAAAAATATTTTTTCCATGCGTTCCATATTTCGTATTATTTCGTATATCGTATTTCAAGCATTGAAAACTTTTGGAAATAAAGGCATTGCGTGCAATGAAATATAGAAACGATTCACGATGCGTAGAAACGATCACGTCACATGTACGGACTCAATCGCGGCGCAAGACAGGCGTAAAATCCCGGCTGGTGCCATTAGCCGGTGTCCGTACGCCGCGGCCATCGTTACGGCACAAAGAGGGGGCAAGTGGCCAGGTATCCCGTCAATGGCCTCTCTGTTACAAATAGATAGCACACATAAAGGGTGAAAGCAGCTCTCCATGAAATTTATCCTTTCCATGCGGCGCCGCCCCGTGTACTGCCCACTCAATATTAATGATGCGACCTTAGTTCAGATGTCTCTCGCAGTCTCTGCTTGACGGGTATTAATGATCCCCATTTGTGTCCAGATTCGTTTGTTTGCTCACCTAATTTCGCAAACGTTAACTGTTGTGCATAGGTAAGTAACAGCGGGATTATCTCGACGCTGTAACAAAGAATTTGGAATTTAGTCAAAGATTTGGACATAGGTAATATGTATTTGCGTTTTGGTACTATATCATTTGTCATTTAAAACCTTGTAAGGTAACGTCCAAAAGCTTTTGATCTCATTCTTTTATAAGCACTAGCCAGGAATTTGATCGCCATCTGACCTGGTGGTAAGTGACAATGCGGCCGAAGGTGAAGCATGCCTGTCTAGGACCAGCGCCACGAAGGCGTCCAGATTATAAATCAGGGAACACACTCACAGGCAACGTGATCCACCCCTTAGCCGTACTCTTTTGGTACTCATTATAAAGATTGAACTACAGCGATCACTATTGGGCTAAATAAGCCCAAGTAGATATTTGTAGGTGGATTGACTCCTGTGTTGTGTGCCGCCTAAAGCTTTCTTTGAATTAATCAGTTCTTTACTATGAAATCGACTACCTATAAGGTACAACAACCAATTTCTATACCTACTATGCTTAAGTTTGTAAGTTCTAGTTTCGGAAACATTATACATAGTATGAAACAAAGTCGCAAATGGAGTGATTCAAGAGAAGGTTTATTTATAGCCTATAAACTTGATAGGGTAGGACAACACGCGAACGAAGTCGCGCGACGGGCCAAATTTATATAGAGACATAAGTGCAGTGCTTAACAGATTCAAATCAAGTAGCGGTTATTATGAAAACAGTCAATTTTTAGCATGCACGTGGTCACCTCTCCCTTCGTGAACAACTGAACCAGGATGTTCTTGACGACACCGTAAACGTATTCGAACTATATTTATTCCATAATTGGGCGGTTTCCTCACAAAGGGTTCATTGTGGGAGCCGCCAAAATATTTGAGATGATTAGCAGGCGGCATGGGCTGTCGCTCGCGAAAGGCTTGCCAAAGGATTACGGGCAACAGTTCCAAATAGTTTCACGGTCCGCTGTGTCACAATGCAGGAGCGTAGTGCGGGCTTCCGCTCTCGGCGGCGGTGCGAGTTATGAAAGGTGCGCTGTGTTTTGACGAGATAATAAAAAAAGTATAAGAAATAAAACCGACTTAAAATCACAAATAAGTAAAAAATATAATTTTATGATACAATGCGAGTAAGGTAGACATCATTAGTTTTGGACTCGGTGCCAGCACTGTAGATAATGTTCGTCTGGGGAATGACAGGGTTGCTGTGTGGCACCGATTCCAAAAATAATTATATCTAACTTACTCGTATTGTACGATAAAAAGCTTACTTTTTACTTTTTTGTGAATTGAAGTCAGTTTTATATTTATATATATATGACGGAAGCGGTCAATAGTATGGAATCATGTGGGCATTAGTACGGACTCATGACAAAGAAAACGGAAGTGGGAGTGCGCCGCCTAGTGCGGCGCGTGCTGACAGAGTCTCGACGCCGACGGCACGACTCGGGCGGAGTGGCGGGCATTCTTGGCCGACCGCCGCCGAGGAGTGACGCGTCTTGAAACTGTCTCCACATTTCGTATGTTTACGTTAGAAGTTGGTTTATAGAAAGTGTTATTTACGTTTGAAAATAAAGTAAATTTCAAATCACCTTTGAAATAAGAATGTAAATTACCTCAACTGCCTACATTGTAATACCAAAAAACAAATAAAATTATAAGTGATGTGCAAAAAAGAATTGGAATAAATACAGTGGAGTAAATGTGAACCTTTTCTTTAATTTATCTGGACGAATACGATCTAATACTGAAATCACCACCCTGATGACAATGATCCTGATACACCCCTTTCCTTGACGCGACATATATTTTTAATTTCATAATTTTCAATGGTAGTTATGATACCCTTTGAAGCATCAGTTACCTCTAGATACTACTGGACTATTGCGAGTAGGGCTGCCAACGTTTTGTAGACCAAATATAGTATTTTCGGGTTTAGAAGCCTTAAAAATATAGTAGGTAGGGAATTGATAAAAATATATAGTAGTTGATATGCATAAAAAAGTTGAACACGCTGTAATTTAAAAACAGCCTTGATAACTTTTGCTTGTAGTGATAGCTTCATATAAAAGAGTTCAACGCGCCTAACTTTAAAACCTGATGTAAAGTATTGTAATGTCGAACAACAATCTTTCGTTTATATATTCTATTAATAATTAAAGAGGTAAAGTTTGTTTCTTGTTTGATTGCGGGCACATCACTAACCAATTCATACATAGTTCATATCATCATATGCTGGTGACAAAAGTCCTTGTATGGCTGTTCATAGAGGAGTGCTCGTTTCGACATTGACGTCTAGAAGCGATAGTTGGTTCATTCGCAATAATATGTGCTTTAAAACCCCATATAGCTATTTTGTAGCGATAAAGTACCTAATATTAGTAACTAGTATAAGCAGTAAAATAAAATAAAATATAGGTATGGGTATTGGTCACAATCTTGTATTAAAGCTATAACAGCCCGTATCTTATACATTGCACCACACAGGCCAGTCTCCGAGCGTAGGTGTCGTTGAGGGATTCGTTTTAAATAGTTTCAAAGGCATTGTTTGCGCGAGCATTGTGATCGCATCTCGCGCTCGCTCCAGCGACTTTGCTAAATGTCGTCTTCAGGAAATGCGATTTTAACAGCGAAAACATCAGAATTACAAGTCATCGCGTACACTCCATTGCCTTCGGGCAAAAGGGTGTTGTTGTCATGTCTTACCCTTTCATCTTTACTGTTTTATACAAACAGCCTAAGTATCGAGCCCATTTCTAAAGCGTCCTTTTGTTGCTTCGGGCTGTGACATATGGTTGACTATTATTTATTTTTTACCGACTGAGATTCTTTATTGAAAATGTATCGACATTCTATCTATGTATTAAGCACATAAAATAGGAAGCTGACTAAATCAATAGTTGACGGTACCTATTTACATCAATCAAAGAAAAAATATATAATTTGATCGTACCAATTAAGCTTTAGTGCGGCTGCGACTTCTTGGCCATTTGCCATCGACCTTCACTATAACTATAAGTTGTTCTATCTTTTCGGTTAGGTTGTGTCTATCTTTTCATATGACTAAAAAATGACTGGGTCCTTCGCAGGCGAGCAGTGGAAAGCCTAGTTACGCTGTTTGATTCAAGAATAAAAATTAGACTCGGTGTTACGGAATTTATTTTTAGTGATACTCTTTAAGTATTCTAAATGACAAAACCTACAAAAATAACAATTGTGATGGATGAAAATGAACGAAAATATAGAAATCAAGCGGATGAAGCGAGGACAAAAGCTTGACAACTTATGTAATCAATAAATGATTATACATCCGTTTTTATAATAACGCATATTCAATTTTGAGCAGCCAAACGTATCTACTAATTAAATAAATGGAACATTTACTAATTGATGGCCACCGCGCCGCTTGTCCTGTCTAACCGCGCGCAAATAAAAGAAATGGCTCGCAGAACTCGCGCGGCGAAGGGTTCGCAGGTAGGACCGTATGGCGCGATCGGCCCTTCATAATTTAGAAAAAGAGCCATTTATAACTAGAGCCCTTTAGTAATTATTGGGACTCCATTCGGAGTTATTCGCTACCTGCCAATTCGCCATTCGGCTCGAGCCTTTGTCTGTCGGCGTGGCGCCCCAAAGGGTTCTAATATTAAACGCACCGTGTAACTATTTTGTTCTTTATTCGTTAATTTCCCTTTCGCGGTGGTTAACCGGGCGCGCGGCGCTGGACGCAATATGGCGCGCGTTTTTTGTCGCGGGGAAGGGTGAGCAATTAACTGGTTGGCGGCGCGCCATTGTCCGCGTACGCCGCGCGTAATTGAAGGCTGCTCGTGATCACTCTCTGTTACGGGATCGATTCCGACTGTGGTCGGCACTGTCAAAAACTGGACAGGTACTCAATGTAATAATAAACTATTTGTAACATGCAAGTAAAGACCTTATGTGCTGTTGTGGTCGCTCTAATATATTGTTCGGTAGGTAGTAGATATAATATCACAAACAAGTAGCCCCTGCGGCCATGTATTCCGTGGCATCACCGATACATTAAGGAATCTCCTCTGAATCACAACATTAGTGTCTATAATATTGGCGTATAAAATTACACGGTCGAGAGTCCGGCGGCGGCCAGCGGGCAAACAGCGGAGGCGGCGCGTCCATCTCGCAGTTTGTCCGCAAACACGGATCAAATGAATACAGAAGCTCGTGTGTTTGTCGTGCGCGTGTCGCGTTACGCCGACCAATATCCACGGTTGTTTGTGCTGCATCGTGAATCAGGCTGCCCCCGCCTAATGCATGCAGTCTCCATGGCGACGTTGCAGCCGCCCTACGCACATTCACATGAGAGTCCATAAAAAACAAAAAGGAAAACAGAAAACTCACTCGACTTCACCCCGGTTCCTGTCGACGCGAGCGTCCGAGAGTTCCCTCCTTTCAAACATAATTTATGGTCTCGGGGAAATAAACATAAAAAATAGAAAAGGAAAAACGACGGCACGCACGATAAAAAAGCTCGTCGTAAAAGTGCGAGCGACGCGGGGTGCCGGCCCCCTCCCCGCGCCCGCGGGCGTAACCCTTCCGCTGCCGCCCTCCGCCCGACCTCACCCACCGCACTAAAGGGTTAGGGCGAATAACCCTCGCCGACTCACCTATGTACGCTATGCTTACTTATATACGTGGAAAACTAATGGAAACTGTAGCGGACAAACTGGAAAGGACACTTAACTATTGATGAAAATTAGACATGAAATCCTAATTCAATGTAAACTGCGCTAGCTATTAAAAGATTTTATTATAATTTTGCGTGCGTTTCGAATCTGTCTATGTCCAAGCCTTACCTACACCACACACGAAATCCCTACGTGAGATAAACAATGGTAAAAAATATCGTCAAGGGAGTGATTGCAGCGCCGCGCGCCGCTGGCCGGGGCTGGGGCAGCGCTGGCGGTGCTGGTGCCAGTAACGAGCGTTTGATGTAAATGCTGGCTCCCTCAGCCGCGCCCGCCATCCGTCTCGCCGCCGCGGCTCCCCTCGGCCTCCCGCACTAAAGAACCACATACAAATATGTAGTTAACTTTGGACTTTCTCTCTAGAGAGTGCAACTTCATCGATATCTGGAAGAAATAGTTTTTGCCTACACCCGCCTACGCAGAGCTACATTGTTGTTGTTCCCTTATTGTTTGATATAGTGAATGGAAAATATATTATTATGTTTTAGTGGTTAAAGTATTGCAACTGCAAACTTAGAGCTGTTTAAGACTTACGTATTAAAAATTGTAAACAAAATGACTAATGTGCGGATATAAAAGCGGAAATATCGCAACAGACTGCTACATAGACTTTATCGATATCGATACAAAATAGCTGGCGTCGCAGGATGCTGGCCGTTTCTCGCGATGATTTTTACTTTGTTTCCGGGCAGCGTGTGGCGAGCGCCGCCGCCGGTCTGCTTTTTGGCAATCTTATTTATTGGCGATATCTCCCGGCGGCCGGCAGCCCCAGGAAAACTGGCATCATGTTAATTTCCTGTGCGAATCTACACTTTTTTTGCTTATTGGCGAAAAAGGATATTAGAAATATGGATAACAGTACTGACCCATCCAACGGGTTCAATATTTGTGGATGTTTTTTTTATAGCTGTTATTATTGCAGACGGGATATTAATTAATTTTCGCTACGGATTTCGATTAACTAGGGACAAGGATTTTTTGTTTTGTACATTGTGTATTTATAAATGTAAGAGGTGTGGGTCTCTAAAATTTGTAATCATGTACCTACCTAAAATCTGAGAAAGTAAACTGCAGGTACTACCGATGTGATGAGTATGAATCTCATGAAAAATTAAATCTTTACGGTCCTTCTTCGGTGACTACGTATAAGATAAGTAGGTTCCATTCATTTCAGATTCTTACATATAGGTTTCATCGTAATAACAACAATTCCCATCGCATTATTCTATGACCTGGAAGCAAAGTATCAATACAATCATGTTATACGTACAGGTAGTACTTTATAATAATTTAGTATTATCATTCTTTATATCTGTATAATTTATATGTATATTTCAACGCACCCGCCATACTGCAAAGAAAAGGCAAAATAAAGCTTAAGCAAGTTTTTCTATGTCCGACGTAATCGGTATCAATAACGGTCGTGTCAGGCGAAGGGCCGGCCGCATTCTTGAAGGGCTCTACACTTATTTAAATTCCCATTTTTGTAGCAAATTTACATTAGATTCCACACAAGGCGATATGTCAAGGTACGCTGGGGAAAGGACGTCGCGGCCATGTCCCTTCTTATGTTGTAAATTGGGGGTCACACAAAAACCGTTGCGCCCTTACTGGACCCATAACGTCCAGCCGCTCGGCCGTGATGTCGGTGAAAAACTGCGGGGCTGCCTTCTTTATATTTTTTTTACTCTTTTGATGCCCGCAGTCCATCCGACATGAATAACAATTCGCGAAACACTTTTTTTGCCGAAACATCGATCGCCAACGACCGGTGGAGGTACTGGATGCTTTAAATTTTAGTAAAAAATAGGTGAAATTACGAGGGGACGATTATAAACACATGCGCGAGCGCGTCAAATCTTCAGCCGGCGCGCGCGCCGCGCTGGGCTGCATTATGGCTTTTTTAAGTTCGACAGTAGTTTCGGGGGAAGAGTGTTTTTTAAAAATAAAATGCACTTTTTGGTTGAAAAAGTGTCCCCGCAGTCGCTTCCAATTGTTGCGTGTCGGATGAGCACGAGTACGATTTTTATGTGTGGAAGGGATTTTTTATTGCGTGGTGTGTGCCGCGGCTCGGCGCGGGGAGGGCGGCCGCGGCACACGCCGCTTGCGGCTGCCGAGGAACCCTTTTCCAGTAGCTCGTCTGGTTTTCGTGTTGTCACAGCCACTGCGCCGCCGGCGACATGCGTCTTTGCAACTACGATTAGTCGGTGACAAACGTTACAATGCTATTCAATAATTGCTAAAGAATTAATACTTAATGTTTGTACTGTACTCTATTGTCGGATTGAAAACTATATATTTTTTACTTTAATAACTAAGTGTGACACAGTCTGAAAATTTTAATTCTTTTTCATTCTCTTTACTTGCACAGCTATTAACGTAGTGACTAAAACATTCGACCTACAAAACTAAGCAGTGTAACCTACCTAATAAATCCCTGCCGGCAAGTACTTAACGTAACGAGCATATATGTATGTAAGGTCGTCCTGAGCCACATACGTATATAGCTACGCAATACATAGCACAGAAGCTCTCGAAGTAATAAAAAAACAGTCGTAGAGTAGATTCGGTAGGGCGACACCGAAAGAGGTGAACAAGTCACAACTACTTTTTACTCCCTTCGGCGGGGGCGGCCTCCCCTCGCGGGAGGGTCTCCAGAGATGAAAGTTTCGTGGGGTTAGCGGACACACACACACAACGTGAGACAACAAAAGCGTAGTTACCTAACTCTTAGTTTAATTGTGTCTTTTCAATCGATACGCACTCGCAGCCATTACTCTGCGGGCATTCGTGAGATCGACCTCTCGCTGTGATTGATGCTCGCGACGCGGCGGCTGGATTTGAGGCAGATTTTTAATATTATATGGATTGCTATCAATATTTATGGCAGATACTAAAATCATGCTGGAAACTATTGTGATAGTTAGTTATAGAATATCGTCGTGTTTAGCACACATTAAAACAAAGATTTTCTGATTCTGACACTTCACAATTCTATATATGGTTTCACAGTTTTCTCTCTTTTATTCACCTCGTTAGGGCCTTCAAAAAGGGAAAGTTCCGCCACATTTTCGAACACTTCGTTGTTCTATAGGTAGGTTCTACGTCTAGGGCCTAAGTCCACATAACAACTTCTAATTGGACTTGATTATGATTCATGGACGTACGAAGTAGAGTACCTACGATGGAAATACTTGGATAGATTTATAATTAGACCCCCGAAATAGCTCAGTAGCTACCATTAGGAACATAGAATAATGATTCTCGTGTTGGACAAGAAATCACGCACTACGAGATATCTTATTAGATTTCGTATAGCAAGGATTTGGTACCTACATTGATTAAACGAGTATCGGGTGGTTGCGTCTCGTGTATTCGTTAACTACTACTTTATGGATTGGTCAGGGAGTTTTTTTAAGAGATTACCTATGTACTTACTACTTTCCGTGTCTGCCGCGTAAGTATTGGAATCACGTCTTTCATTCAAGTACATATTGAAGTACTTTATTAATTTTTAATAATTAAATGAGTGAGTTGGTCACAATCTGATACATAGGTCTGATATTATGCAAAATGAAACCATATTAGTGTCAGTTTTATTCAACTTTCAGTAACAATGGATTCATTCATTACTACGGCGATGTTCTACTCCTAATATGTTATTGTTTTTTTATTTTTTATGTCATACTGTAGGCAAACAGGCAACAGGCCACCTGATTGAAAGCGGTCACCACTGCCTATAGACATTAGCAACACCAAGAGTATCGTCAATGCGTTGCCTACCTCTATAACACGTTGCTCTGGGAGCAAAAGGCAAATGCCACTCCACTGCCAAAGCCGCGGTTCCCCAAATCCCCACCCCATGGACCACTGGAAACCTTACTCACCGGTTTATATCAAAGAAATCTAAATAAAAAGTTGATTTAGCTTTCTGTGATACTTATTTATTTAGATTTCTGTGGATTACATTTATGAGTGACGTTAATAACTATTATATAAATATTCGTGTATTTTGAAAGCATAACCGGTCAAAGTCATAGTCAAATTGAATATCGAAAAATTACCGTCGTCCATACTAATATCACAAGAAGTATAATTTGTATATTTGTAAGTTTGTTTGGGGTAATCTCCGAAACTACTGAATTTAATTCAGGTACTAATAGGGACATTTGGTCCCGGATAAATAGGTCCGAACGATAGTTGATTCCAACTGCGTGCTCTATAATTTTATGAACACTCTCCAAAACACCAACATTCACGCGATAGCAACGTCACCAGCAGCACAGTCCTTGTAATGGATTCCGTGGTATCGAAACGGGATGGAATCTTGCCGACACTGCTCTCGGACGAGTAGCTTCGTTTCTATTTACAACTACAAGGTTCTATCCCACTCTGATAATATTCTACGTCGACGTTGCTGATACAAGACGCGTTATTTGTAAAAGACCACCTACTGAAGGGGTGTCTGCTTATGCGCCCTGTCTAATATGCAACGTGGGATAAATTAGAAGAGCGGCCATCCCGGCCATTGATGGTTGCACGCACACGCATATGCGCGGGGCGCGGGATGCGGGGCGTGTGACGTCACATATGTAGGGGCCCCCACGCGTCCAGCCCCGGCCCTTCCTGCAAAAAGCGGCAAATGCATCCCCAGCGCTGCGTTTGCATAATCAATAGCACCGGCCACCATTGTGCATCGCTATACGTCCAAGGGTGGAGTATATAAAAACCCTATCGGCCCAACTTCGGTACCGGATAAAGGATATGACGTAGGTATTTGAATCTACAATGAGATAGGTATTTGTTGTTATGAATAATTCTTAATAATTAAAATGTAGGACTCAATCAAGTCAACCAAATGCATCATGAATGTTACAGCGATTTCACAGTCATGTAATAGTCATCATCATCTTCCGAGCGATTAGTCCCGACTTCTGCCAGGGTTCGCTTTCAGACTCACTTTTATTCACTTCGTCCAGTCTTGGGCATCCTCGCGTCGTAAGCCGTTGGCTCTCGTATCCGACTCGGCGATGTCAATCCATCGCTTCTATGGCCTACCGTAGGATACCTTACCTTATACCGGCAGGTTTAGGCACCAACAGCGATTTAACAGTGTCAGTTTGAACTATAAGGGAACTTAATGTCCATCTCTCTACACTGATTCCAATAATGGTGGTGGTTTCTGCCACTATTGGGGTCTTTGGCAAAATCGCTACAGTATAGTAAAGTCCACATTTTAAATGGTAAAAGACGAAAATTAAACGCATAGACATACACTCATTCACATTCATAGTTTTATAACAGATATCTCTAATGGTCATAATAGGGGAGTAACGGCTGAGATGTCACGCGCGAGGCGACGACGATTATTTTAAAACTTTAGTATTGTAAAAATTGGACTACTAGGTTTTTCAAACACAAGGTTACATACGCTTCAGTTGAATTGAAGTTTACAATAGTTCATAAAAAACAACATTATAAGTCGTCCAGAAAGAGATGTGGATAAGTTTCGGGTGACCTATCGAATTTCTATACCTGCTTACAAATTAAAATGATTCCGTAGAGGTCGATTCTCGGAAGGCGATCGGATGTCGCGATATCGCGCGCGCTTTTCCACACTATACAATTCAATTGCACCTATCCCGAATTTGATTTATATTACTCGGCGAAGAGCATTTTTCTTCCAAGTGTTAATTTTTGAGATTAAATCAGGAGCGTGACTAAAGTTTTTGTAATTTTGTTTTTTAAACAAAACTTTGTTTAGTTAAAAAAGTTATCTCGTCGCGATCTCTGCTACTTTAATTTTAACTGTAATTTATGTCATCAATTTGCCTAGCATTCAAGCCATCGAGTTAAACGCACGCAACCGTTAGTCCGTTAGACGTAGGTAGTTTTTTTCACTTCCAAATATAACTCGCTCCGTCATTTCGAAGGGATTGCGGGTTCTCCAAAAATACGGAAATCATCGGGCGGAATATTTAGTTTTGTCATCGATTACGCAAACTGTTTCAAGGGTGCGCTTCGTCCGGCCATTGTGAAAAAATACGAGTGCGTATATAAAAACGCATGCAGCTGTCGGGTACACATGCGAAATGTAGCGAGAGGAGAGGCGGCGGAGCGGCGCGGGGCGCGGGGGGCGCGGGGCGCGGCAAGGGTTCCGCCGGGAAGGGTTCCGCGCACCCGCGGGAAGGGTTCGCACGCCGCCGACGCGCAAGCGCACGCGAACCTGCAAAAAACTCGCACAATGCACACAACGACGCTGTTTTTGTTGTTAATACAGTAGATTGTTCGTAAATTTCCTAAAAAATGTAATATCATCAAACTCGTTCACGCCCGGTCTTTCAAAGGGAGCTCTTTGAAGAGGGAACAGAAAAATTGTTAAAAACTGGTAAAAAGTGGGTCAGAAAGGGGTGCTTTTGAAACTAGTAATCACTACCTCGCGTCGATCGATTGCCGTTATTATACAAAAAATCCTTTTGGAAATCGACAGTTGTGAATTAGGACCTTTTATTATTATGGATAAAATAATAAGGGAAGAATTTCGCCAACAAGGATCATTTCCTTCCCAAAGGGGTTCCTTCCTAATCTTTTGAACGTGATTGCATGTTTCATTTTCTAAGAACACAGTACCTACAGCAAAATGGAAGTGAGAACATAATATTGAAAGTTATTATAAATGGTAGGTAGTAAAGTAGGTACCGGACACTCGATTTATGACGCTTTAGAAATCATTGTATGCAATTGACAGGCATGCTTATTTATATATCAATTAGCAGGTTTTAGGTTCAGATTTCTCTTCACTATTCTATTAGGTAAGCCATTCAAATAAGGTGAAATAAATATATTGCATCTCAAGATTTTTATATTTCCTAGTTCGTCAGACTATTCCATAATTCAGAATTGTGATTGTTATCGTTTTTCCCCAAATAAATGGTGCAAAAAATGAAATCTCAATCATTTATAAATTAGTTCTGCGGACAGCCGCGCGTTCATCCCTTTATCAGTTTTCAATCGCCGCCATAAAGGGTGCACGTCGTTGTTCTCTATTGTAGGTGCTTTTTATTATTGTCACTGTTAGATTTATTGCAAAGAGAGTTTTCACGATTTAGTATAATGGCCCTTGAAACCACTAATCACTGTGTGGCAGCAACTATTCTATGTAATGTGTTGGGCAAAAACTTAAACTTAATTTATCCTAATTACCAAACGATTTAATTATGAGAATTCATCATTTTATCGTATCTATTTTCACATCGATAGAGTTAATTTAATTAAGCGACTTAACGTTCCGACGTTTTTGTTCATGTGCAGTCTCCCGCGCACCCTTCCAAAGTGAAACAATGGCCGAAAGTAACCTTGCAGAACGATGTTGGTAAAGCCCTTTGTACCTGTAATGAGAAATTACACGATGTTTACACGCGCATTATGTTTTTACAACCCTTCCAACCCTTCTATTGTCGGTTTTTTGCGCCCGCGCACTTGTTCTCTGAACACGATAAACGATCCATAGACGGAATGTGCACCGAGTCCCGGCCGCGCGACTAAACCGTCAGGTAAGGGTTAAGTTTCACTTTTTACCCGGCTATTTCTATACCAACCCTTTTTTCTTGAGACACGCGCAACGTAAAAAGGATTATAGCGTAAGAATAGATATTAATAATTTTTATGAATTCTGTGGGGTAAGTTTTTATGCTATGTTAAAAAAATATCAGATAGTGCGACAGTCGAGGGAGCCAAACAACTTTCTGTGGTCGCGTCACGGTGTTTTTCAACCGGCACCTGTTACTGGCTTATTGAATTTGATAGAACGACATATTGCGTTAATTTAAACTGAATAATGGGATATCCTTTCGCGCTTCATAAATAAATAAATAGATTAATTTTAAAATGTATACTTTTATGTTATAGCTTACCTTAGGTACTTAACAACTACTAGAGCCTTCGTTCGGTATGGTTTACATATCTAAGCAGATACTGTACTAGCTCTCTAGTAAGTATCTTAAAAGATGTAGTAGTTGCAAAGATACTAATAAATTATTCTTTTCGCTTTTTAAATATTAGTAAATATTTCTCATCTTAGGTCAACTTATTATTTTTGTCCACTGTACCCTCACATCGCCATGTCGCAGACGGCATTTTGTCACGTCGATCGGAGTACGCGGCGTGCTCGAGACATTAATAACATTACTGTGCATTAGGTACAATTATTAACACTAACTATATACTGGTATTGCATAAATTATATTTAATATTATGTGATTAATGATTATACATAATATAGTTTGAGCGCTGGGGATTATAAAGAGACAAAGAGGTTGGCGAGAGGATTGGCGACGGCTCCACCGACAAGAGTTATAGTCTTAGATATATGTTGATGATAAGTTTTCCTTGGCCGGCCTAACGTCAGCCTTGCAATGAATAGCTCTCGGCATGAACGAGGACGGTGGTCGCTGATGGTGGCCCGTCTAATTTAGCGCCTCCCTAGGCAATAAAAAAGGTGGATTTAGCTGAGCAGTGAGCAGCTGAGCATTTACGGAAAAATTCTCTAGGTCTTCTCACACCTACATACCGCAATGCCTGAAAACTAAAGTTTATATCTAGTGCAATGCGTCCTACCAGACATGACCTATAATGCTGAGACGTGGACACACGGTTGGTTCACTAGTATAAGGTTGCTAAATGAGGTATGAATGATAAATACTAAAGATATTTCTATAATATAGAACTCAAGTTATATTGCAAACATAATAATAATTACCAAGCCATTGGCATGCTAGTGGGCTGCTATACATACCTGCTAAAGAACCGACAACGTAGAGCGATGATTTGCGAATGAAAGGCTACAGATGGAGGCTGGATACGGCAAGCCGAAGACAAGGTGTATTGGTGCTCGTTAGGGGAGGCCTATAGGCAACAGAGACTAATACACTAGTCCATATATTAGCTTATAGGCTGATAAAGTTTTTCTGAAACTGTAGATAGAGAAGCGATTAAAATATGGAATAAGAAAAAACACATTTTAAAAGGCAGATGTAAAGACACATTGCCATAGAAAGGTTATCGATTACCGTATGATCCAATTAATCGATATCGAAACAATCGGCAGTTTTGGGGTTTAACGGCGTTCGAATAGCTCTATCAGTATCCCGTCGTATTAGGGTTATACGATACCCAGTGTTTTTTCTCGAGGCTCGCGTCATTTACCCCTTTTTTAATCGGATTTGGTAGGCGCGTGTGCTACGTTTTTTCTAAGACTTAATAAAAAGTTAAATCCACCTTATTGCAGCCGTTAGGGGTGATTTTTTTCTAAATTTCCGCCGAGGCGGTAGGTGAATGTTTTAATTAGACAGTTCTCTTTCCGTGGCTCGAGGCGGTAATCATAGTGAATGTTCGTTTATAACTTTGTTAGCATAATTTAACACAGGCCGGCGCATTTAGATGATATCTGTGGATTCTTGCTTACACATACGTGTCTAGGGGTTAAAGCATTTTGTGAGGAATTTAAATTAGTGCTGCGTATTTTGTGGGGTTTAGTTAATTCTCTTATTATTACTTGCTATCTTCTTTAACCACTACATATTATAAAACAAAGTCCCTCGCTGCGTCTGTGATGAATGCAGTGTAATTTAAATACCTAATTATTAAAACAGTGACATGTTTTAATGAAATTTCACAGTTTCATCGGCTACCCGTTCGAACCGTATATAGAGCGGTTGTAAAAGCCAGTCAAAGTCTACCCAATCAAAAGCTGTTTATCCTGAAACTAAAGATGATGTATGTTTCAAGATTTAGCAGGCGCAATTTGAGTGCCCCATACTGCATAGGAAAAGTACGTACGTTCGACCAATTTAACCATAGTACCTATACTCAATACATATATTGTCTGGAATGAAGGAAGCGGGCAACATTTTATCATAAGTACTTGTAAGGTATGTGTGACAGCAACGGATATTTCGTTTTATGGATGGGCCTCGTAAGAATATACACTGGAATGTCATTAATATTCAAAACGTAATTGGAGGGATTATAAAATAATAGGTAGGAGTAATTTGGGCGGTATTCAGCGCCGGCCCCGCGCCCCGCTCCCCGCCCCGAGCCCGTCCGGTGGAATTCCTCGGCAAAGATATGCATGGAAATATGCTTTATTACATTTTTCCAAGCGACTCCATTAAGTCCCTTTTTCTTGACCCTTGAGCGATTTCACTCCCAGTGTTGTATCTGATGCGGCCGAATGAACACGACGTTGCTACCTGTTCGCGTGTAGCTACCTACTATATGAGATGTACCGGAATAGGTATCAAGACAAATGAAAGACACGACACGAAAAAGAAAACGAACATTGGCAGTTACAGCCCACGTTTTTAAACAACCCCATCATTAAATCGGATGAAAGAATTTTTTCGACGAAAGGATGTCAACTGCTGTAATTATGCGCCCGGTAATTACGCCTTGTTAGTTTTCCCTTACTTGGACCATTATGAACCGGCCTATAATATAAATTAATTTCAGCCTTTACTACTTCTGTTTCAAATAGTTAATTACATACTACCTACCCGTTTTTTAGACTCGTTTTCGTTTTAATTGTATACAAGTAAAACTTGAGTATCTACATATTTTCTTGTGTAACAGCAGTAGGTACATTATGTATAAAATAGGTGTAACAAGGTTTACAAGTGTATTTTCTGTTCTACGAATTGCGAGAATAACAAGCAGACGTAAGAGAACTACTGAGATTAATAAATTTAAAGAAAGTGGGTGCTCTCTATTAATGAAGCATATCTAAAGATAGTTCTTTATTTTAGGCATGATAGCACACTTGTATGGTGTATGTTAGCGCAAAGCAGAGTAGGTACCTAAACTTTAAGTTCCTGCAATGACCTTGCAGGAACTTAAAGTCCCTTGACTATTTCGAGTGGTGGCTTGGTTTGAAAAATGGTAACTGTCACCCATAATATGTTGATGTTATGGGTGCACTTAAGTTTCTTGTAAAAAAATGCAGAACTAATGCCTGTAATCTTATCTTTCATACCTGATCACAACAATACAAAGATTGTTGCTTGGAGGCAGAAATAGATAAGGCGGTGTACTCACCCAGGCGGACTCCTCAGGTTTGACAGACTCTGTCACCTGATTATTGATAGGTGTACATGAGATTCCGACCTGAGTGGTTTAGTTTATTAACATGCCAGTCTGCCACGCAGAAGTCCTAGCTTCTATTCCCGGCCGGGCAGAAATTGAAATGATGAATGTTAATTTCTGTTATGGGTCTGGGTAATAATAAGTATGTATTTAAAAATATATAAGTAGCTGATCAGTTCTGTGGCACCTATAACACAAGCTTTGCTTACTTTAAGGTTAGATGGAGCTGTGTGATTTGTAAAAGCACATTTATTTATTTTTTAAGTCGGTTAGGTAATAGGGGAATCAGTATAGTTCCTGTTTCAACCGAGAAAGTCAAGAAACATAAACCAAACTATTGGCTGACTATGTGCGTGCTCGTACTGCGTGACGAGCAGTCGTTGGGTCCCTTCAATATGTATTTGCTTGAATTTTAAGTAAGGTTTTTTGGCTTATAGGACGTATCGGTGCGTAAGCGATATCACTTATATATAGTACCAAAAAATTTTGTAGAAGCTTTGTCAGCGCTTGCCTGTAATAAGGCTATTTTTAATTCAAGCCCCCTAATATGTATAACATAGGTGTAGATAAGGCGGTGATGTTGATACCCAGTACATATATTGACTCCTTCAGGCTTGTGTAGAACGGACCCAAACATTGTATTAGAAATTTGATGTTCTATGCGTCACGTATTTGTGAAAAAAGGTGACTGTTGCCCAGTTACATTTTTTCCTTTGCAAAAATAAACTCCAGACAATGAAAATTGCAAAACGGTTACGCAAACTACGCAACAATACTTCCACGAATTTGAATATTGAACTCTTTTGTGCTCAATAAAAAAATATGGAACATAATGCACAAAGCGAGCAAAGCAAACAAGAGCAATATTAAAATTTTTATTGTTCTTCAAAGGATGGTCATGCTTTTGCGAAATATTAGCATGGACGCATTTTTTAACTTACTTTTGTTACTTGTTGTAAAACCTCATAAAATACAATAATGGAGTTGGCAGGCCGTTATATTTTAAAGTTAAGAGTAATGTACGTAATGTTCCTTTTTTATATAGAAAATGCTGTGCTATAAGACTTACATAATGGGTAAACTGAAATACCACACTCGTATCATTAAGTAAGTATGACCAGCCAGACGATTATTTCGTACTTAAATTGGTTGCCATTTGTACAGACACTTTAGATTCCTTATTTTAAAAGTTTAATTGATGTTGAAAGTATGTTATTTTACGAGTAAAACGACTTCAAGAACTGTAAATTTATATTATTATTGTCCGTAAGTTATGAAAACCGAAGCCTCTCCACGAAATGTTTAAGAGCGTATTCATATTTGTAGTATAGGTACTTAACTATGGAACGACAAATTTAATTATTTTTAGAGATTTCTTGTATTCTTTTTAAAAGGTTGTTGATGTCGTTTTCTTCGTTATATAACATCATTTTAATAGCAGTTTATAGATTTTTCATATTCATTCATCATCACAGCCCATAACAATCCACTGCAGGACTAAGGGCCTCTCCTACGAAAGGGGAGGTTATTGCCATAATCTCCATGCATGGCAGGCAGGTTGGAGATCGTGTTATAAATATAGCAATGGAAAACGCTTCTGCCCATTTTCCAGCCTATGGAGACGAGATAATTTGCCTCGAAAACATTAGTCGCCTTGTACTTACACCCACGAGTGTAAGGGATTGGTGCTCCTACGGGCACCACACGACCACGGTTGATATTCCTTACACCCTATACTTACCTACATAACTTCATACTTTCATTAACGAGTCTTATTTAAAACCACAGTAGATATACAACGCGTCTCCAACAATTTTATTCAACCCATAATTTAACGCAAGGTAATTGAAATAATTGAAAATTGATTTTATTATTTTATAAGCGAGTTAAAAGTACCTATATCAGCATTCAGTGTAGATTTGCGAGGTGACAGAGAGAGCAATTTTTTTTTCATTATGGAAGATACTTGGTTCGAGGCGGGTAAATGGAGTATTTTAGGGCCAATAAGGAAATGGTGAAGTTTATGGTATTTAACAAAAACTGCTGTGGTGGAAACTGTAGCGCGGCGGAGATAAAAAGTGGTTTGCAATATGCAGATCCAACCTTTTGCGAATACTGGGAATTCCGAATACCGACCGTTGTAAAACTATTGCCGGTTTTTTAAACGTATTGCTTTTTTGTAGTGTTTTGGAAGAAAATGGTAAAATTCTATTCGTAATTTTTTTTACAAGTGTTTGCCATTTTACACACCTACTAAAAGATGAGAAGAAATGGCATCTAAGTAGATAGTAGAAAAGAGTCCCCCTAATTCTCGAATATTGATATCTACCCCGAACGTGATGCCACTAAATAGTGCCCACTAAAATGTTAAAACTATCCCAGGTGAATCCCGATATAATGAAACAAATATTTGGGGTCCACAACAACATTGTAGAGGCTGCCCGGAGTAGCGACGGCAGCGTCGGCGGGCGCGGGATAGGCTGATCAATCATGGAGCCTACCCCTTCTATCCCGCCCAGCGGCGCGAAAACAAACCGTTGCCTAGCAACGCGGGGGCCGCCGCCCTCGCCGCATCTCTACCCGGCTCTACCGCTCTACCCCACGTATGACACACGAGTTTGCTCCGAGCGTTTTGATGCGTGAAGCTACTGGGTGAATGATGCTTTTGTCGATTCATGTTTTTGTTGGCAGCGCGGTATGTAATGGACTCTACATAGAGACGTCTTCGGTATGTGTTACCAGCGATAAAATATGTCCAAATATCAGTTCATTACTTTCTTAGTTTAAGCTTAGATACTCTCTCTACCTCTTTCAACATTTCGCAGAGTCACCGGCGAAATAGTTTTATACAAAGCATATATGAAGACGTGTGTTCTGAAAACGCGCATTGAAGTTCCGCGCTGATCGGATGATTGAGTAAATAAAATAGTAGAGTGCGTTAGTTGTCTTGTGAGTTGTTGTAGCGGCTGTAATTGGGAAGAGGCGCGCGGCGATCCATCATCCACCGTTGACCGCTGGGGCCTAAACCTCCCCCCACCCCCTCTTACTTTTCACTTTCTCTACATATTTTAAGGAGAATAAAACTTTTCCGCCCCCATCGCTTTTATTTCCTAGAGACGTAGAGACCCAATGTGTTTTGCTCGGGCTCCTTTTTAAAACCAACAAAAAATAAAATTGTGAGGAATATTTTATTGTGGTTTCGCCGTAAAGAATTAAATATAATTATATCAATACCCCGGCAAATCAGGACAAATCAGCGCAATTTTGTAATTGCATGAGGAATTTCATCTCAGTCCTCACAGTGACGACGCACTTCGGTTCTGCAATTTTGTGTTGCCTTCTATCTAAATGTGTTAATCGTAGATGTTAATGGTAACATTTACCACTTACTCTGAGTAGTATAAAAAAATGCAAAGGCAGATCTCGAACCCTCGCACGTGAACGCACATCCTGTATATTGACGCCAACATGATGATGATGAAACAGTCAATGCCTTGCTAGTACATACAAATCTCCAGGATCTGGATTACGCCACGCATCTCTGTCGATTTTAGGAATGAATTGTAAATTCTATTCTACTTTGTGAAAGATTTGTGCAGGAATATTATTGATGTTACGAATGTTATTTTAGACCTTTCCGCCCTCTCAGCCATAATTTCTGTGAGCTACGTGGTCTGTCCATTGTCACATTAGTTTCGTGACTCTGGAACCGAGGTTGATGACCTTCGTTCTGCTACGGATATATTAATTAACGTAAACTAAAGCATCACTCAAACTCTCCATTGCACGCTGAGTGATTCTGTTGAATCATCGTAAGAGGCTCTTAGTGAGGCACCACGTCTCTGATCCATAAGTTATCACTGCTAAGAGGCACTGGCACATCGGCCAACAGGCACTGACTTTCTTCAGATACTGTGGTAGTTAGGGAGAGAACATTTTCCGCATTACCCTAACGCTGCGCGACCCGAGCTCGATTCGTCAATTTAACCTCTTTCTTCTCTTTCTTTCGGTAAGTTTCTCAAGTGGCGACCATGTACCGGTAATCGCAGAGTGGGTAGGCCCCCCACGAGATGGACGGACGACCACGTAAAGGTCCTCGTAAGGAAGCCGATGGATGCAAACGGCACACAGACGATAGGGTAGAAGGCACAGGGGGAGGCCTTTAGTCAGCAGTGGATGTCCTACGGCTGAGATGATAATGATGAGTAGGTATGTTATGTGTACAAAATTTTTACTTAAATTATAATACATGAGCACCCATTACCACTTTAGGAAAATAAAGACAGGAGCAACTTTATCCAAATTGAATAATCTGACAGAAGCACCCACCAACTATCCATAAGGCTCCAGAACCCATCCTTGACCTCCAGGGGTTACTTTACCTATTCATAAACGAAAATTTCATTAAATAGTTTTTATCTACCTCTTTGGGATCCGTACGTGATTGTGGATGTGTAAAATTTCTATAATGAAATACCAATAATTTTCCCCAATAAATTTAATTCAAAAAATTGTTGTTAAAGATAACGATGTATTTTTATAAATTATTAGTGGACCGGGCGCGACTTCGTTCGCGTGGCGTTCTACCCCTACTCAAATCTTATTTTACCCTTACCTTCACTTTTTTCTTGCTTATAAACCTTCCTCTTGAATCACTCTATCTATTGCTGAAAACCGCATTAAAATCTGTTGCGTTTAAAAAGTCTAAGCGTACATAGATACATGGGGACAGACGGCGGAAAGCGACTTTGTTTTATACCATGTAAACATTTTAACAACTGCATAGGAATATGTTTCTTATTGTGTTAATGCACTTAAGCTCTTGTATTGTACCGCGCTTCCATTACTCGTTTCATCCCGAATATCTGAGTGCCTTCGGTTCATCACTGACCAGTATAAATCTCTGACGTATACCGAGACCAAGGCTTCGTAGCTAACTGCGTCCGGCCTCTAACTCGTAATAGAGTCGCGGCGGTGTTTCCGCGAGAGATCCGCTATCGAACCACTCCGCGAATTTCGACGATCGCGTTATCGGCTGAGGAGCGTCCATCCGAGACCGGCGACGCTGACAGCCTCGGGGAATACTGTTTCTGTTTAAAACTAAGCACTGATAATGGACTGTCGGTAACTGTCACAGTAAGTGCCTCCTTATCAGTATAAACATTTGAACTTGCCCATATAAATTAAATAACAACATATTTGGTTTGGTTACATAGGTTTTATCACGGTTAGCAGTCGAAAAATATGTTCCTAAGTAGTTGGAAAAAATATTTAAATATCACAAGAACGCGTTGTTTAAGCAACTGTGATAAAACGTTATAAATTGAGCTGCTAATGAGGTTCGGTGAAGTTATCATTGCGTGATTTGGCCGTAATTCGAGATGAGCGAGTAGTTTGCGCGGCGGCATCGGCCAGTGTCTATAATAAATGAACGGGCGCGGGGGAAGCTGACCACGGCTGCCCCTCCCTCAATCAATATGATGGACTCGCCGCGAGGGGACGATCGCTCACTGATTTTTTCCCTCGCTGACAGGGCTCGGGAGGACGCGTTTTTGCCCTCCGCCGGCGGCGCGGGCCGGCAATTAATAAGCGCGGCCGCCGTGTCGCCGCGCGACCGTAGGCCGGCTCCCGGCTGCCGCGCGGCCGGCTCCCGGCACCCGGCACCCCGCGCCCTATCTACGCGAACACTCCTTTTTCTTGTTTGCTTGATAAGCTTTTACTACTCCTGTTTGTTGCCCTTTATTACTCCGCGACAACGCGCCTGAATGCGCCTTTCAAACAAACTCTACGACAGAAACGTTAAACGCCACCCAGATATTTCTTATTCATGAAAAGTAATTAAAAAGTAATTAGACGTGATGGCTCTATATTCATATTCCAGTCAAAGCGAACCCCGAAAGTCTTGTGAAAACATCTCGCAGTTTCAAACATCGAAATCTTAATCTAAGTTTAAAATTTCTTCGAGAATCGGCAAATTTTGCACTAAGTCATTAAAGTATAAAACTTCGGTCATTTCGCTGGCGTTGCTTAAAAGCCTTTTTAGGCGGAGAAAAGTAATCTTTCATTAGGGCGGGGAGGAGCTAAAACGGAAGTTCTCTTTGAAAGGAAAATTACACGTCGGATGTGCGCGCACCGGCAGCGTTCGGGGAGATGGATTTTAATTACGTCAAACAAAGTTGCGAGAATGGTGTTTTGTTGAGAGCTTGTCGGCGGCGGCGCGGGCGGCGCTGCGCGGGTATTGGCACACGTATCAATCAGCCGCTCGTTATACTCGTACAACTCGCTAATGACTCCGCCCGCGCCCTCCGCGCGCCTGGCTGGTTGCGAACTTGTACATTAACGACCCAGTAATGTATCCTAATCTCGATCTCATCATTTTAACTACATTAAAATGTTTGATATTACTTTCACAATACGCAGTTCAGCAAATTCACATAAAACATGAGATTAATTAAGACCTACTACTTATCCTATTCGTTGTTATTGTACTTAGAAGACTTTAGGATTGACTGGTAGAGAAAGCTATGAAGCTTTAAGTCTGCCTTTGTACGTAGCAGTGCATGAAGTTTTAAATAAATAATATATGAGTGGTGGTCAACTACCATACACTTTTCAATAAACTTCCTGCCGATTACGACCATTCTTTGGAATAATCTGCCTGCAGCGGTTTTTCTGACCTGGTACCACATTGGAAACTTCAAGAAACCAGCCAACACCACTCTCAAAGGCCGCCAACGCTTTTGCGAGCGAGGTTTTGTAGATGTTCATAAAAGCAGGTTTTGCAGGTCTATAAAAAGTTGTACAAAGTCGGCGGTGATCATTTACAATCAGGTGACCTGCTTGCTTTAAATTTGTCTATTGTTATCTCATCACAAATTTTAATATAAATGCTCACAAATAATTCAATTCTCCATAAAAATAGATACACACGCCAAACTGAGTTAGCGATTAGGTATTCTACGAGCTTACTCGATTTAGCAAGTCTGTGTATTTCTATTCGTGGTTTTATTAGATTTAAATGAGACTGGGCGTATCGCGGCGGCGTGATAAATAGTTGACGGGCGGGCGCTATAAATTGGCGCACCCGCGGACTTCGGCTATGGAAATGTATCGATGCTCTCCTAGTGATGCTAACACCGTTTTGGCCTTCGGACTCTGTGAATGAAATGAATTAGAAATGGTATTTACATCAGTTGGACCTACATAGATATCTTCCGTCACGCCTTGTTACAGCAGCACTAGGCAGAGACCACATTGTCCCACTTGCTACAAATCTTTATGGTTTCTTCCACATTCATCATCCTTCTCATACACTCTAGTCGGTTTAGGAAACTCATGAACTGACCTTTTTTTTAAATATCACCGACGTTATCGATTGATTTACATGATTAAACAAATTCGAACCGTGTAATCATTTTATGCGTACACAATCTTAATAGTTTAGATGAAATATCCTGTTATGACGATAAAGGACCTACTGGTGATAGGGCTCTGTCATATCTGAGACTAGTGGACTCAGCGCGACTTCGTTCGTGTGGTGTCCTACCCCTACCCTACCCTACCTAGGGGTAGGCCCCTACCCTATACACCTACCCTACATCTACTCTACACCTACTTTACGCCAACCTACCTTTTTTTCTGGCGATTGTTAAAAACCGCATTAAAATCCTTTGCGCAGTTTAAAAGATCTAAGAGTACCTACATACATGCCTACAAAGGGACAGGCTGCGGGAAACGACTTTCTTTTATACTAAGTAAAAAATCCACCTGGATCGTTCATCGTACCACCGCCATACACGCCATTCCGTAGTACCATGGGATAGGTAATACGAACCGTGGCACCACTGCTGGTTCTATCGGGTGTAGTACGTTTGCCACTAAAAAGACAGTTCTATAAAGAGTTGCATAAAAAGCAGTTTTGAAGCGAACTGCAGCTCGTTCGGCGACCCATAAACCGCAGAATCGAACCAACCGCACCTATATACCTATCCAGCGTTCAATTTAAATTAGAAACCCTGCCTGTCGGTCGGGACCGAGGCCGTAAAGGTGGCAGCCAGCAGTGGGCAGTGCCCGCGTTAATCAGCGCCCAGTCGCCATTAATTTGATTAGGGTTGCGCGCGCGCGGGCGCGGCCGCGGCCTATCAATCGCGCCTCCGCGTTATACACAAACATTCGATAAGATAATTTTTATTGCAACGCTACAGACTTTTAACGCGCTTTTTACGACTTGAAGCAGATTGTTTATGATTTCTTTTATTGCTCAAAATTTGCATGGAGACCTGTCGTCGGTGTTAATTGGTGTGTACCCTAATGCGTAGGTGGCGAGTTGCTTTGTTTTAATTAAATGACTCGCACTGGAATGGCTTTATGACTTGGGTCTAATCAAGTAAAATGCCGTAAAGAACATTCGTTTTCGTCATATAAAATTAAACGCAGCAAATCGTTGCACGAATCATCGATGTTATGAGCGACCGCTTTCGTATAGTGTGTTTTTCACATTATGGTCGTACGTTACGTTAGGAAACCGATTACAAAGTATGTGCTTACGTAAATAATAACAGAATTACTTTTTTTACAAAAGGCTTTTCTACACTTAAGTAGCCATCACAATAATAGGTATTTAAAAACAGCAGTCCCGCCTTCCGAACAGCGCCTACAAGATTAACAGGCTGCCGTGGTGGGATCGCCGGCCCTCGCCGCTTGTAAATTCGACCGATTCGTGTTGCCCACTTTTAGGTCAATTAGACAGAGTCGCGCCCGCGAACCTCGCCGCCACTAATCAGGGGCCGCGCCACACTTTATGCCGTGTTAATTTGACTAATGCGTACCGGATTACACCCTGATAAACTGGCTGGAGCTACCGCGGCCGCGCAGGGATGGACTCGTGGCTTACATTTTCCAGGGTACAGGGTCGTGCTGGTGTTAGTTCACCTGATGGAAAGCGGCCACTGTCGTTCAGGATATCTGCAACCTAAGGGGAGCGGGTGTGGTGCTGGCTGATGGTGCGATCATAAGATAGCTGCTTCTTAAAAATAGTATCTACATTGTATAATATGTTTATATAGTTAAAGACAAAGAATTGAGCGCGACGTCATTGATAATGATCGTTAGGCTGCGGCCCCACTGAGAGGCAGAGCCTAGATCATAAAATTAGTATGTGTACCTAGGTATAGTAACTTTAAGGTCTAGGTATAGGCACGTAGTGGGCCGCGATTATCGAAGCCATCAAACGTGCAGCGTTTTACGTACGTTTTATTGCGATGCGTCTATCTACTATTAATATGGGCATGGGACAAAAATTAAAATTAATAAATTTCATATGCTACTCAGAGTTAATTAAAATGTAATGACGATAATTTAACTGGTGAAACCAAAAAATTGCATGATTTCGAAATTGGAATGGCTAAGTTATGAAAATACTTACAAGCAAGTCTATGCTAATACTTGTACGTATACCTTGTCGCAGATAAATTATCCATGGATGTAAGATATAAACAAATACTTTGTTTTAATTCAATATTAAACTAATTAAGTAGTGATGCGTTTTATGTGTAAACTGAAGCGATACTAGTGATACATCGTGTGAATCTGACCTTTTGTGTTGGCGGATTGACGAGGTATGTAAAAGTGGTTTGTTTACATCCATGACAAATTGGTCTGAGACGTTTAGTATATTCCAAGGTAGGAAAATGGCGATTTAAAACTAAGGCCAGTTGAAAATGAGGCGTGTTATAAAAATGACAAGTTTAAAAAGGGACTAGTTTAAGAAAAGTCATCTGCATTGATTTTTAACAATCGAAAGTAATCGGAAATAAAAACGTCATTTTATATATTTTAAGGGTCCTTAAGAGGACGACCCAGAAAAACATTCACTGATCAGATTAGTAATGTTCTCAAAAAAGCTGGGGTCCGAAGTGGTAAGAATAAAAGGAGATGTATGAAAAGAGTTGTGGATATATGCGAGGCTAGGGAATTGTGTCAGGACAGAGCAAAGTGGCGGTCCATAGTCTCTGCCTACCCCACCTGTGGGACTCAGGTGTGAGCTTTATGTATGTATGTATGTTGAATATTTTTTATTTTAAATTGCAATAATTATTCAATTCAATTAATTGGAAACATACATGTACCTGGGGTCCTATTTTTGAACCGCTTGCATCCACGCGAGCGGTCGCGTTCTAATACCTGTCTTTTCTATCTTTTTTTTAGATTTAGATTTATTTATTCACAAAAACATTACAATCTTCAATACAACACATTGGTAAACCTCTTTGAGGTTTGTCTCAACGATAATTTCGCCTTCGCAATCACACATACAATATTAATAAGTAGGTACTTATGCTGTTACTTCATTACATAATTTCTACACACCTACAATATTGCTATACACAGTTACATACATACTGTCACGCGTTTCCCCGTATACAGGTACTTTGCCTACATATTATCATAGGAAGTTTCCTATGGAATGTGCAATTCATCATAAGCATCTCATCTCATTGCATCTCTAGCAACTTACCATGAATGTAAAAGAGGGGTAGCGCACGCGAGCGCTCGCGTGAACGCAAGCGGTTCAAAAATAGGCCTCCCGAATTGTGATACTAATTATTTATTTTATTTTATACTTTGTACATTCAAGAGTGATGTAGACGCGCAAAAACTACTGCTTCCATTTGTACAAAGATCTTCAACAGCTAGGACATGGGCAGGGCAGCTTTTAGTCTACGACTACGTACATTGTCCAACCAAACCCTCTGTCGCCCAATGCGTCCCTGCCGGCTACCATGTCCGGTACTAAACTAGCCATCACTCATTTGTGGCTAATTCGCTTTGTTTACGCGCACCTACGCCGCAACCGCGCGGTTATCACGTCAGGGACACCGTACTGCGCATTTGCCAATCGAATCGGCTCATACCGTGCCACTGTTTTTCATTAATATGCATATCACGCGTGTGGTTGCATCCAAGCTGATGATACTAAAATGAATGTGCGACGGTTTGTTAGGCCTTTATTTTCGCCCATACTCGTAGATTCGGAAATCTCGTAAGACGGATTATAGGTACAGATTTTATTCAAGGGACGGGCAACCTGCGGAAAGCTATCGTTCAAGATTCATACAAATGTCAAAGTGCGAACACGCGGGAAAGGAGATTCGCTTCAAAGTTAATTAATAAAGGTATTCTAGGTACTTCTAACCTAATATAATGTGCCTGTGACATTACAATATCATTGTTAATTTTCGTAACACACAAACAAGTTAACAGCTTAAAAAAACCGATAAAAAGCAGGAATCAAAGAATGTGGACGTCCGCCCGGTTTCGTGTCTGCTCTACGCTGGTTAAATCAGAAGACATTAACGGCCGGTTGAGTAATTTATTGGATTGACGTAACCAGCATAGTGATTATAATTTATAAATGATAGTCACATTAATCGCGAAAGAGCCGGTGTCGTGTCCGGCGGCAATTAGGTCGCGCTACTTAACCAATTAGAAGTGAAACAATCGCCCCCATGGCCACGACGCCGCTGCCCGCGCCCGCCGCGCTCAATACGCCCCTATCACTGACAAAACGCACTCTTTTTTCTACAACACTTTTATGACATTTTAAAAGGCTCATTATTCACAGAAAAAAAGGAAAACTCGTCTGTGTAATTCGTAATGCACTCACTCATAGGGGACAATTTTATGTTTCCCATAGCCGTTATTGTTGTTTTGGGAACGCCATGACGTGTCGTTGGAGCATTATTTATTCAATTTATTTGAAGTTACAAGGCGTATTCGTAAGTTCAGAACACGGGCGATCAATTTAATAAAGGCCTGGAACAAATGAAAGTAATTTGGGGAAAAGTAGCCCTTTCATTATCATCAATTTAGTCGCGAAGTCAACTGTCACGCGTTATGTTGGGTATAATGATGTCCGTTAGTTGCGATTACTAATGAATAGTAGGCTATAAAAAGATAAATTAAAACATAATATCTTCAAACTACAACTGTAAGTAATAATATAGTAGTGTCCAAGTTTAAAGAAAGTACAAAATAGTTTTGACTTTATTGAATTTTTTTTTGTAGTTTTTTAATTTCAAAATCATATCGTTTGTTACAATGATGTATCGTGATGTACTGAACTGAATGCCTATTAACTAATAAACCCCATAGATATTAAAATAGATAAACTGACCACATCTTTCGCTGTAGACACTTTTATTGATCGTAAATTATGTTTTAGTTTTATTAACAAGGATACCCGTTTCAATAACATTATGTAGATCGCCAACATCATGCTCAAGTGATAATTTGTAAATATATGTTCACAAATTGTGGTACAGTTCGTTAGAAAATCGGTAAGTATTCCTTCTTTCTACTAATATTTTAAATGCGAAAATTTGTAAAGATGGATGAGTGTATGTTACAGTGTTTGTTACACAAAAACTAGATACTGAACGGATTTTAATGAAATTTGGCAGTAATACAGCTTAATATAACCCAGAGTTGCAGATAGGCTTCAAATTCCATTTGGATCCCGCAGGAACGTGTCTGGAATGTGATAATCGAATTTTACGTGGACGAAGTCGCGGGCATAAACTCGTAATAAATGGCTAAATGTAAATATATGTAATATATAAATGGAAATTTTGCATTTTTCACAAAATAATGCTTGATCATATTGATGCAAGCACGAGTATAAAGTGAATTGACTACTAAATATCGATACCTATACGCAATGTCGATGAAGCTCAGTTATTATATTTAATTTCTTTTTTAAATGCAGGTTAGGAAATAAATGTGTCGTTAAACCAACATTATCCTGAACTTCTGTTTTGCTTGCTATAAGCCATTCCTTTAAGCAAAGAGATGAATAGAAATAAAATTACAATAACAATTTATTGGGTGGCCGTGTGGTGTCCGGCAAAGTAGAATGTAGCACCAACCCGTTCCACTTACGTCACGGGTGCCGTGCAAGGCGACTAATATTTATAGAGGCAGATTAGGTAGAATCTCCGTAGGCTGCGTACATTCATAAATCCAAGCATGTGAATTACAGCAAAACCCTTTAATTTGGTAGAGGTTCGATTCCAACAGTGTAGTTACCTGCTATAATTACTGGTAAAAGATAGGAGAAAGGAAGGGTAGGTGATTCTTAGTTAACATTTTCGTGCTCGATAGTACTGACCAATATTAATATGGGCAGTCTTCAATTGGAGAGAGGGTGAGCGCACTTAATTCGTTCGTGTGCGATGGACGCATGCGGGAGCATTTTGTCCGTCCCGGGTTAAGGCCATGGCGGCCATCGCAGCGGCGCGCGCGCCGGTCGTGGGTGTGGCGGGGCGCGTGATGTGTAACTGCCTAACTGCCGTGGTTGACTATGGGACTTGCTCGAACCCACAGAGTAGAGTAGTAGAAGGAACTCGAACCTTTAAAACGTACCAGTCTCATACGGTATGCTTTGAGAGATTCCACACTATTAGGTAATAATGTCCTCAAATACTTACATATTTTCAGATACAGGATATAGGCTTGATAAAGGTCAGGTAAACTAAATATAAATGTTTTAAACTATTGCGGTTATAATCACACATTTTAAATGAATGTTAAAAGGTGGTAACCCAACCAGGTTTTACCTAAACTATTACCTAATATGTGATTAAAGTCATGCGGAATCGGAGTGTGACTTAAATTAAAACAAGTCTTCCAATTAATACAATGCAAAAACATTGTATTTTATTGGAAAACTTGATTTATTTAAAGTCGTTATTTTCGTAAGTTTTGGATTACCAAAAACCAGCTAGTAGACAAAATTATTGATGTCGAAACACATAATTTTTTACATCACTTATATGTACACTCGGGCCACATGTCCACGGCTATATGAGAATAAAAAAAGAAGCGAAATCCTAATGACGGTCCGCCCCGCCTCGGCGCGGATTGGCTGGCTAACCCTTCCCGCGAGAAAGGGTTATTATTAGCCCCGCAGCGCGCGCGCCGCCTCGCGACGTCTTTTACCTTTTTTACCGGCGCGCGCAACCGCTTATTTCCTTTTTTTACGCGCGCTTTGGAGCGTTTTGATTGGGCGAAAGGGTTACCGGTTATAAATAAATCTGAAGTGTCATCCGCGCGGCGAGAGGCGGCGCTGTGTCGAAAGTGAAAGGGTTGGATTGTTGGGGTTAAGTATGTATATAGGGGATTATGATTGGGGTCATGTATATAGCTCTTTCAGATACATCAGCAAGCACAATGATTTGTTTGTGTGTGTGTTATGTGCGTGAGGTTATGTGCGTACCGATCACAGTGATGATGAAATATTGTTATCAATCTTTGCAGTGTTAACTGATACACATACTCATTCCAATAATACTCTAATTTGTGAGATTTCCCGATAAAGCAAATCGAATCGGCGCTCACATCGCACGGTCACATATTTGCACAACGGTACCGCAGAGTTAGCGTTAATCCGATGACTGTTAAAATTAACTTTTGTTGCTTTAGGTCCACGTAAGTGCCGGCCGTAATCATAAAAGGGCGTGGCGACGTGACTTTCGCAACTACACGGGGATTATTGGGCGACACCTTGCCGGTTTAATTTACGGTTTAATGCCTGTCACCGCGGTCATAATGCCGCGCGGAGACAACTCCATCGCGGCGGATTAACACAGTCGTTAACGCAAGCCTTACCAAAGGAATACAAGGTGGGCCGATGCTATTAGCATTGCAACACAGCGTTTGGAACGTTCAACAAGAGAGAAAAAAATTATAATCATTACGCAACATCAGGTTCGTAAAAAACTAGCATCTGTTTGATGTCAGAAAAGACGCCGAAGGAAATTATCTCGGCAAATCTATAATGACGACAGCGAAGACATTCGCCGTAGAGGGCGGCAACAACCCTAATATTTCAGGCCGTATCTATGGCTGACATATTTTTGCGGCGGCTCCATAAATTATCTATTAGCCGAACATCACTTGACATGTCCACAATGGACTAATGCTAACCTTTGTGCAACGGGCACAATGCCGCGTAGGTAGCGAACCCTTCCACCTGCATTCCCACGACGCCCAGTAGAAAGTGCATCCACGCATCGAACGAAAAAAAAAGTTTGCGCAAATAAAATTTTCTGTCAAACATGACAATTTCACCGAAAAGGGTCCGATTTGACGTGTCCATACATTTGAACACCACGCGTGGGAAACGAAGTCGTGTGAACTATTACGTAATTCGGTGAGATTACAGTGTTAGTCACTTTCTAACGACACTTTTTGTACCCATATCAAGGTATCACTTTAACATTTCATCGACAAAGTTGTTTGGGTAATGGACGTGTTAAAACGTTACTGTCTTTAGCTTTTCCCTTGACACTATAAATGCTTTTCTATCATTGTAAGTTGTTTAGTGTCTCTTTTTCTGTAATGTACTCGTACCGATAGGTATGTTCTAAGTGGATAACGACATAATTTTATTTTGTATAATGAATGTATGACTTATACGAGATTTCAACTAGGCACTTGTATGTAGGCGTACTAGTAATTTTCATTCTAATCGCACAAAACAGCCGCTTAGGTAGACGTGCAATCTTTCTATAGAACATTTCCAAATTCCAGGAGAATGTAAATAATGCGGTATCAGTCGATCAGGGTAGCTGTGTCGGTAGGGACCATAGTTCCCAGTTCGTTCCCACGTGTGCCTACTTTACATTCGTCACAATCAACGCGAGCGCATCTGATCCTCGCACAAAAACCAAGGGAATAGAAGGTCAGCCACTATCCGTCTGAAGTGAAGCGAAACTGGGCTAGTCTCGAATTGCATCGACCCTTTCACTCTCGAAATATACCTGCGCTTTTTACTTATTCCAGGAATCGCCTTCACGGGCTCGCAAGGGACCGCCGCAGCGGCTCTCAAAGCTTTAGGGCTTAGGACTTTATAGGTACATTTTCATCAAGTATCAAAACTTTATTTCAACAAGTCGCACGCACTATCTATTGAATTTATTGTTCCTATTAATATACTACTTAAAATTCTGTCCTATTTAATACTACCTACAGCTACATAGTTGAGATACATTTATAAAATTTTAATTGTACCTCATATATACTACTTACCTATTAACATTATAAGTTTTATTTTAAATGCATTGCGAAGATAAATAATGAATATTTCAAACCTGAAAGTCGTCGGGGAAACAGTTTGAGAACCTAAGGCTATCGCACCGATGGGCTGCAATATTTCGCAAATTCTTTCCTTACGAAAGGCCCTTAAAATAAATCAAATGTATATGGGACGGCCGCAAAAAGCGGGTTAATTACTCCCTGGACTGCTTCCATGAAAGGATGCAACGTTTTTGTGTAACACATTTTTATGTGAAACGTGAGATGCAAAACAAAAATGAAGCTGGTTTGTGAAGTAAAAAATCGTGGCTTACTTGCACAATAACAATAGATGTTTTGAAGAAAATTGTATGAACGGGCACTACTTAGGTAATGCATAGTTGGTCTACAATTCTGCATTATGAGCTAACAATCGGCGAAATAATGGCCACTTTACGAACGCTGAAATTGGTATCAGATACGTATAGGTATCTAAGAACTATGGTAGCGGCTGTAGAAGGCGGTTGAGGTGCTGCAAAATAGTAAAAACATTTTATGATATAGGTACGAGTAGGTACCTACAACAGGATTGAACATGTAACCTTCTACCTCGCCCACACATCCATAGGTTGCATCAAACCACATACAATTATACAATTATTTTTAAAGAAATCGAAACAGTTTTTGCAAATCTCCCTTTTATTCAGGTAAAGATTTAAGATTTTTTTCATCAACAATCCTTACCGCCAATGTTGTTGCAAAATTGATTTAATGGCACACGAATAAGAGTTACTTTTGCTATGCTGCAGCGATCTCAGTGGATATAATTTAGGATTGAGGATGAAAATCGATATCTGAGTTTCGATCATTTATAACTCGCATGTGACGGGTAAACAAAGCGCGGGGGTAGAAAAAGAGTCGGAATGCGACGCGGCCGTGGAAATGAAGTATTATTGAACACTTGCACTTTCGGCCGCGCTCCGGTCGCCGCTCCGGTTACTGTTTACCCGGAATCCGCGTTCCGTATCCTCAAGGCGCATCTGTTGACACTTTGAGATTAGCTCTCCTTGAAATGTTGAGGCCTGAGTTTTTATCGAAGACAAAAGTAGAAGGTGACAATGGTAAGTATTGTCCGCAGAAACCTAAGTAAATTAACTTATTTAATGTTATTCACAGAAATCTATAAGATAATCTATATTTCATTTAAATAAGTCAATTTATTTAGATTTCTGTGATTATTACGGAATATAGAGATGATACCTAGAGGCGGCCTTTAGCGTATATACACGCGTCTCGTCCGACTCATAACCCATGGTAGCTTTTAATACACTTTCATTTTTGTAGCTGAATCTCAGCTTTAGCAACTGTACAAAAGCGCGCCTGAGCTCTGATCTAATCAGAATCTGACGTAGTCCGAATCTAAGTAAATAAGGAAGTGACAGAATCTGTCATCCTGAAAATCTGTCCTAAATCACAGAGAGCGCCAACTGATCTGTATTTAGGTTACACTGAGATAAGACAGGATTGTAGATATATTATGGCTTTAATAGCGACCTTTCTAAAAGGTTATGTCATTTTAATCAAATAGCCGGTCATACCAATTAAAAGCTGCATCCGAAGTTTCATCATTTGAAATGATATCTCTAGAAATTCGATTGTTAAGCTCCTAGTCAAACATAATTCCCAAGAAATAATTAGGCTTTCCGTTAGAAGATATTAACTATATAATCATTTAATGAACGTAATTATGTAAACTTTGGAGATTGGCGCGAGTTGAAACATTTTAACTAAGTACATTTTAAAATGCTAAAATAACATACATTATATCAAAGTTTCAATTCGTACTGAGCAAATGTAGACGTGGGTGTTACTGTAATACAAAAAATGTTGTACTTAGTTGTTATTGTAGAGGTACAATACTTTAAACTAACTTCAAAAGGAAACGAGCCGCATAGCCAAATATTTACTCCGTTGTCCATTTTCTCTATTGGCCGCAATTACACTACAGAAGAGTTTATCAATACCCCATCCAAACACACGAGTACTGTATTTAAAAGTTATTTTTTTGGTTTGTTGTCCGAAATGTGTTTCGTACCGTCTTGTATGAACAGTGTCAGTAACTTGGTTCGTACACGTGAGCTCGTTTGTCGGTCCGTCTGTAAGGACGGATAATGGATATGAACGGGTGATTTCACAGCCGAGTGGCACTCGGCAATGCAGTCGTTGCCGCGTCGATGCACTGCGAGACCGCAGAAAATTACGTACTTCACAAAAGCAGCGAATATTACCTACAATTTACTTACCTACCTACCTACGTAGTCAATTTATCACAACATTTTTAGGTTCAGGCACTGTGGTGTCCGATTCTGTAGACAGATTATTACCAACTCTTGTGAGTGTTATAGAGGGTGGCTTATTTTATTTATGGCAGACCACATTCCAGCCAGGGGCATCCGTAAACAAGAAAATTGTCAGCAGCTTTGTTTATAAAATAAAAATATAAAGATTAGATGTGTTATCTAGCTAGTGTTTTAGTTAGCTAACAGACACGCGGGCCACCAGATGGAAAGTGGTCACCTTCACCAACAGACATCAGCTGCAGCACCAGAGGCGTCACTAGTACGATGCCCGTCTCAATGAGACCAGAGAAGCGGTCGCCTCAAGTACTGTTATTGTCCATAATAATAATATTTTTATGGAAAGATTAAATATCTTCACAAAACTAGACTGTAGTAGAACGGTAGGGCAAGTCTCCCAGTTTCCTGCAGATTCTTCTTAGATCAATGTCTATCGTCTAATTCTTCAATAGGAGTAAAATAAAAAGTTTTACAGCATTTGTTCTGCTGAAATAAGGGTTTTGCCATTTCAGAGAAGAAATTGTCCATATGTAGCAACGTTTCAGTTTATGCATATGATAAGTATTATGTTCTATTGCACGAATCCTAGGACCATCTCTCGCGGCGCAGACGCGTCGTCGTCGGCGCGCACGCACCGCCGCTGCGCCGCTTTCGCCGCTCTCGAGCGCACACGTGCAGATTACGCCTTTCAAACGATTTTTTACAACAAAACATATGCCGCTTTTTGCTTAACCCACTTTAAGTCGCGATCATAACCTTCTTACCTACATTTGCTGCGGTCCTTTGTGCATGTGAAGCCGCTGGAACGGTTACACGTATCCGACACACCATCGACGCTCGCCGACAAGTTTTTTGGCGAAAAGGCCAAATAGTCGATTTTAAATGATCCCTCTGGTTGAATGCCTACATTCAATATTTTACTATTTACCTACTATTGTAGAATTTTCACGGAAGGACAGCCTTTGATCTTTCCAACACATGCGGCATCTTATTGCATATAAAAAAGTGTGCACAACATAATTTATTACAAAACAGAATATTATCAACTGTTAATAAGCATAAACAATATTGATAGATTCTTGGCTTTTTGTGTGAATCGGACATGAGAACCAGACCGGGTGGAATCAAACACTGGTGCAAAAAATTAAGTAGAATGCAAGGTTTTTGTTTATGAACACACATCCCTGACCGGGAGTGTGACGGCGCGCATATGGACCGCAGAATATCTTGACGCAATGATACCAGGGTTGCCACTGTGTAGCGATGTGCCGTAATAAAACATAACCTAGGTGGCTAATGGTGCTTAAGTAGATCAACAACTAAATTAATTTAATCGTCAACTGTCCGAATCACCGTGTTATTAAAAAAGAATTAAATTAAAAATATCATGTTTGCAAATTAAAGCCTACGACGCTTGTTTTACTTATTATCATACTGCTGGATGTGAGTCTCTCTGCGAGCCTTCCATACCAATCTGTTTTGTGTGACTTGCATCCATCGAGTCCGGTCAGTCTATATGGTGTGGGCAATACTTAAATATCATCAACCATGAGACGGCGCAGAACCGGCCACTGCAAGTCTTGAGCTTTCTCCATATTTGTGTGTGCTATTGCCAAAATCTCCAAGCTTGGTAGACGGGTTAGAGATCGCAATTTAAAAAAAAATCTCAACCTTAGTCGCGTTTTAGGACACCCGTCCACGGATGAAGTTGGTGTTACATTCTATTCTACAAGTCACTGCACTACTAAATACCTAATTCACCCGCCTACCTCCTAAAATAATTTGCATAACACCTAAGATAGTACAAGAGTTGGTAGCCTAGAGGCAGCCCTGTCCGTGTTTGCAAAAGATCCCACGGGTGGCGTAACCGGAGCTGGGAGTCCGCGGCTTCCGTCCGGCTTTTAGCGCCGCCTCATCGGTCACCGCCGCCCGCGCCCGCCATCATACATTGTCATACCTATTTATTTGTCATACATACCTACATATTATTTGGTGCGTAAGAAATATATAAGATCGCCAAATGGGGCTACCATTTGCGGGTGCAGTAAAAGGCGCTGGAGGTGCCTATGGTGCCTATATAGGTGGTAATTTACCGTCTGGAACCTCCTAGAATCCTTAAGTTAGAGATACAACACAATATGTACTAAATACATTAGCCAGCATAACATTATGGTCGAGATACAAGACATTATGTATGAGATACATAGCGCAGATAGCACACCTTTAACACGCGGATGTCGCATAGAAGCAGACCGTCTGGGATCTCTATGGGATTAAAACGTGCAGAAGAAGAGCAGTCTTTTTGTTGTGCATTTGATCGCAGCTTGGCCGCATTATTTAGCATGACAGCCACACCTAGAGCCGCATAGGCTCAGCCATAACAACCTCCAAAGATTGTCATTTTGGTTGGTTGGATGGTTGACAACCATCAGCAACCGGTCACAGGCCGTTGACGGTGGCGGCCGGTGGCGGCGCCGCGCTAGGTGGTGCCGGGAAGGGCGAGGGTCATTAATATTAATTAGGCGCGGTGGAGCCGCCGCGCGCCTCTTTGCTCCTGACTCGCTGCGAAAATTAATTACTCGCAATCTTTATGTTCCAATTATAAAGGCCTTCGCAACAAATTAAATCTGTCCGGAGCAGGCTCCTTTTGAGAGAGGTTTCACTCTCTTTGTGGACTTGATAAATGTTCCTGGCGCAAAATTCTTTGTGAATTCAGCGAAATGTAGATATTTGAGTTAATACGTTAAATTACGATCTGAATATTAATAGGGAAAAAATTCATCGCCTTCATAAAGTTATCACAATGCGCCCGCAAAATTGCTCCGCGCTCAGGGGAAATGTGTAATTGTATGTTATTTGGGCGTCGCCATCGCGGCCGCCGATTGAAAGCGAAATCACTTTAAACTCCAGCTTTTGCATAAGTGTTCACGACTTCCGCATTTCGGGAGCAAAAACCAAATCTCGCCGAAAAAACTAGCGAGTTTCCCTTTCATCGGGAGGCAAAATATTTAACGGCCGTAACCGGATATCTCGGCGTTGCTCTTGGAAACAATGAAAAAACCACCAACGTGTTATTACGCGAAACCAACATTTAATAAGCCCGTTTTTTATTTAGCGTCGGTTTTGGTTATCCATTAATTCGTTCACGTGCAAAAAATATGGCGGGTTTGCCAACTCCTGTACTATATTTGAATAGTTAGATGGCGCACTTATTGTTGTGGGAAGATGCGGAAATGGGATATTTTCTTTCGAGTAATATAATATTTTGCTGCTTTATGTTTGACCCGTCGCAAAAAGTTTCATAGAAATAATTGTATAAGCTCATGATTCCAAGTTGTAATAGAGTTGCAGCGTGCGTTCGAGAATAAAATAAGTAGGTAAGTACTACACATACAAGTTGTAAGAGCATTAAAGACGCGTATTTACTAAGTGACCATTTAAATGTCTGTAATACCTACAAAATTACCGTACTTTTAATTTTATGTTAAGGTCGCTTTGAACATAATCATCATCATCATCTTTGCAGTCACTATTTATAGGCTTTCTTTTTGTATTTTACTGCCGGTGCGTGGTAAAAGCTTTGTGGTGCCCGAGAGAGTACAATTTAGCCCTAACCCGTTTCATTTATTACGGGTGTTGGACAAGTCGACTAATATATATTATTATACGACTAATCATATTTTAATTTATTCTAAGAAAATAAACAAACACGGCAAAGTCGACTATTAGTTTAGAATGAGGTCCTCCGTTGACCAGAAAATGGACAGCAGCGTTTTCTCGTTTTCTATTGGTTTTACAATATTCTCCATTCCCTAACCCGCTTGCCAAGCGCGGAGAACACGGCAAGTTTCTCCACTAATGTGGAAGAGGCTCAAGTCCAGCAGTGGACTGTCGGGGATGCTGATGATGGACGTTTGGTAAAACGACGGCAAATGAAATATAAATATTGTCGAAGGAGTAAACGAGGAAATAATCGACGGACAAGAGACATTAACGTGAACCGTCACATTTAAAATTATGTGAAAGTCGACTACCAGAGAGATTCATGCAGAAGAATCAAAAATTATCCAGTGCTCTATTTCAATATATTTGGATGGCAGAGATATTTCTTGCGCACCAGAGATAATGGCACTAGCTACTGGCTTTTACCTAAAAATGATCCGGTAGTTTCCTTACATATTTTAAACAATAATTTGCCACAACGCTGGCGTGCCAGCATACCAGCATAGTGGCGCCAGATACTTTATTAAAGTGAACCTGCCTTTACCTACAAAAAAATAATATTCTTCTGCATGAATCTCTCTGGTAGTCGACTTTCACATAATTTTAAATGTGACGGTTCACGTTAATGTTTAAACTCGACACGACTCCGATTTATTTTCTTTAGTATTAGCAAAGACTCCACTCCACACACAGTAATTAGGCATCTAAGTTTTAGAAAGAGAAAGTGTCTTTTCAACAAAGTGACTAGTTTACTTACTAATTCCATGGTCCAATCTGTCGCACATACAAAATCACTTTTCATTTCATTTCACCAATTTTCATAAACAAACTGATTTCTATTTAATTACCTAATTATAATTTTCCTAAAATACTTCGTAAGAAATACATTGGGCATTCATTACACATTTACCTTCAGGCGGTGAACGTACGAAAGAGTCATTCTTACGTGTCTCTTAGCCTAGAATCCTCACATCCTAACTACCCCTATGAATCTGCAATTAAGATCTGTGCTTCTTAACTAAATAAGTAAACATATTAAATCATATTATATAGGTAAATATAAAATATATAAAGGTAGCCCGCAGGTAAGACCGAATAATAATAAATTTTTAATTTACGGGTATGGCCCACCTCCCCGGGTATGGCACACATTCGCCATTGATATAATTTTGAGTGACGGACGCCCACACAATGGTAAATCTGTATTAAATGCTCTTTTTCAGCGCTATGTTTTGTATAACATTCGATTTAGTGTCACCTTCGACAGGATACGGTGTATTAAAAACCCTAAATTCTGACATGACTGTATTGCAAAAATTACGTTGATAGACATTTGTAACAAAAAACACGTTGGCCAATTTCACGTCGGACCGGTTAGGTTATTCTATCATGCAAGTTATTTTGTAGATATAGGTACCTGAACGATCTCAACACGACAGTCTTTTCTATGTACCTAACGAAGATCCAGTCAATATACATGTTAAATAATATGTAAACAGGTAACAGATAGTGTTCTATTAGTAGAAATATAAAAAAATACAATCAATTTCCTGTCAACAACTGACCATGCACAAGTGGCTTGATCGCCGAGCGAAGATTAATGGATTTTGAATTAGATACGTCCGAATAGTATCGAAATTGGACTTTTTGAAATCGGAAGTTGAATAGTGCAATTTCGAGATAGATCGTTGCGAAAGCGGGTGATTGTATAAAAAAAAACGGCGTCCGCGCACTGCCCGCAGCTGGCCTTCTCTATGCCGCCATTTAGGTAATCGGATAAATATTTTTTATTACTCTTTTTACTCGAGCTAGGTAAGAAAAAACATCGGTTAGATTATTGCAATAGCTAAGGAGACGTTACTTTACTATCGGCCTGATAAATCTATTTTTTACGTATTTATACATTTACCTTTTAGTGAATGTGCACACGCGCCTTTATTTTTTATATATTTAGAAAACGGTTTGTAAAAGGAGGGTCGTTGATAACACTTGATTTTTTAAGATTTGTGTACGAAATTGCGAGTGAAAGAGGGTTTATTCGGTAAGAGGTTGCGTTTGTGTTGCGTCAAAGCGCTGTCAATGTCAGCGGCAGGCGCCGGCACAAAGCGGGCAGCGGGCGGCGGCGGCCCGGCGGCTCAGCGGCCCGGCACATGTCAGAAAGGATTCGCTGTGTCCACTCGGTTTTGCGCCCGGCGTTCACACCTACCCAATACTTGATGTTACTTTTAAAACAAATTTGTTAAAGTTTTATGGCCTACTTCATAGTTATTGGCCTGGGACTTGACTGTAGAATGCGTTAAAATATTTATTTACAATCGACTTTCATTAATTTTAAACGTTAAATACGGTTAGTGAATGGGTATAAAATGAATGTATTTATTAACTAACTCATAAAATACAAATATAATAGCGTCAGGTAAGTAATACGTGAGTTTCGATTTCTGGATTTTTTTTTTTTTTTTTTTTTTTTTGTGGACAGTGGAATAGGTAGTTCGCTAATAGGTTTGCACATTTTTTAATGCTCTGGTTAAACTGTATAGTAGGCGACACACGTACGTACTTAAAGTACGCGGTTTTTAAGTTCGCGAGCTTACTCGGCTCGACGTTGGTGATAGATGTACGGACTTAAAGTACGCGGTTTTTAAGTTCACGAACTTACTCAACACGTTTTTCTATGAATTCCGTAAATAATTCGAGTCAATTGCTTCGAAAATCAGTCACCTTTGCAACAGAAAAGCATGAAGTTAATTAAACTTGTACAAAATTTATGCATAAAACAAAACTGCACGAGATACTTCACAAAAAAAGTGCGGCACGCGACTCGCGGCGCTGACAGACGAGCGAGCCGAAGCCGTGAGCCACGAGCTACGAGCAATCAAACATGTTGGATCGCCGGCGAACTTACTCGGCGGTTTTAAAGTACGCGTACTTAGACTGACACACGAGCGAGCAAGATCGTCGAGCCGCAAGTACGCGTACTTACTCGCACGTCTATCAACCACTTAAGAGTTTCATTTTGTTCAAATCTGTGATCAAACATTATTAAACCCTAATTCATAAATCAGTTTAACACAATTGTATTATTTATGATTATTGGGAGCTGATGTATTTTTGCTCACCAGTCAGCGCTACCGACAACTGGTGAGCTCTAAGGTCTGGCAACTACTTATAAAATAAAGCCTTTATTGACTAAAATCTAACTGTCGACTTCGAGCATTTGATTCTGACCAATTACATTACCTTATTACATATTTTGACGACCATACCTCACGATTTAAGACATTAATTGGCGTCAGCCCCCAAAAACATAATAAAATATATTATTCTGTAGTATTATTGGTATAATTACAGTAACTTATTACTTGCACGAATATTTATTAAATTTAATTTACCAATTTTATTAGTAAATATTTCTAACGTGTGATCATACCTTTAGCGCTACAGGGTGCAAATTGCTTCACGCGTCCTGCTCTTTAACCCTCTACGGTTTTTGGTAGAAAAATACTTCTGAGAAATAATGTCTTACTTGAAATAAGAAAAAATATTGAGGGAAGATTAACCTTACTTTGTTGATAGATTCTTACGTAGCTAAGGTCCCCGTGTCCAGATTCACCATGTCACGACCCAAGACGCGTGCTTTCCATAAAAAACGACACATTCGAAAATAAAACTAAAAAAATATTAACAATGTGTAAGGTATTTTTTTATCTTTTATGCAGGGTCGCACCTGGACGTCATTCTGTAGCGATGTCCACGGGTCAAAAACATTCAATAGATGCCATCCAATGGATTCCCGTTAAATAATCGTTCTCTAGGTCACTTTTTATACGAAATGTATAAAAAGATTGGCATGTGCTCGACAAATTATGCATCTCGCTGCGTCACAAAGCGTGCCGCGCCCGCGGTGCCACGAGTGCACTGCGTTTATTTAAAAACTGCAAAATTATGTCAAGCCAAGTGCCTATTGTACTTTGTGGTGTCTTTTTACCACGTAAACCGAAACTATTATTACAGACACTTTAAAATTGAATTAATTGTACATTTATAGCTAGTATTCAGCCCCCTGAGTATCTACTTAGATGCATGAAATGTGTGGTTCGTGCAAGACAATATTGGCACATTGACTCAAAACGCCCTGTTCAATTATATTTTGAGGTTACACTTGTAAAATTACTTAAATGAAACAGAAACTATAAGATTGGGAATTTTATCTAGTTCAGTTCCCCTTTATAACTATATTATAAAACAAAGTCCCACGCCGCGTCTGTCTGTCTATTCGTGATTCAAAAGGAAGGTTTAGGTGTTTAATTTGTTAAGGTATAAACTACCCGTGCGAAGTAAGCTGGCCACTTGATTTTACCCTTTTACTATTTATTGTTGAATTAGGTACGAAATAGCTGTAAAGAAGATAAGTTATATCTCAGATTAGTTGTTTCCTAATCTAGGAGCGTCGGTAGCCGGGCGGTTGAGTAACCAACCCGTAAGCGAGAGGTAATGGGTTCGAATCTCGCTGCGGCCATGTACCAATAACTCTTTTCTGAGTTATGTACATTAGTTAAATACTAACCGATGCTCTTACGGTGTGGGAAACATCATGATGAAACCTGCAATTTCAGGCAACTGAATTTGTAACCATGATCCAATCTGGTGAGATTCCCCTATTAGCAAGGTCACGGAGATTAGATGGTAGTCGCTCCACCGTAATTACCTGATCACCAAATTCTGGATCATGGTGAAGGCGGACCCCGGGCCCTCGTTCTCGAGAGCACAACCGGGACATTAACGCCTAGATGATTTAGTTGTTTCCTAATCTGAGAGTTATATTCTCTAGGATGGACAAATATTTGTTATAGAAGATGTTTTCTATTAAAAAAGAATGATAATGTCGAAAAATGTTAACCTACCTTTGACTATCTGTTCGATTTCATTCATGATCCACAAAACTAGATAAGCGACAGGACGCGTCCCTTGTTTGCATCAAACAAAGCGTCCAACACGCTAAACTTATCTTACGTTTGCATAGGGTCCTTCCACCAAAAAAATATTTGTCGATGTTATTTTTGAATTTGTGCAAGACATTTGACAGCGGCCGGACGAGTCGCGCGTCACAAAAGGTGACAGATTCGCGCGGCTGAAGGAGTGCGCGCGGACAAAGCCCGCGAGACGTTTGAAAGACGTTATGAATGGCGGCGGCGGGAAGGAGTGATCGAGCTGCGTCCGCGCCGCCCGCCGCCGCCGCCGCGCCCAGCATCAATCCTTTGTCAAGGGAAAGCCAACAACGTAACAAATTACCGCTTTACATACACGCCTCCGCCGGACACACCGGATACCGGCCACACAAAGACGGTAAAATGCCAAACTGTATCCGATATCATCCATAACCCGATTGTGATACAGTAAATAAATAATGACCCATACATATAATGTGTATGGCCGAAGTAGGTAACTATTTCGACACCTTTTTATTTACCCACACTAAAATTAGAAAAGGAAATCCGGGAAATGCTAGAATCCCTACGTCACAGAAAGTTATGTAAGTGAAAAATGTTTGTCCGTAGGCATATGAGAGCGTAATGTTCGACTTGGGATTGGGAGAAACATAAATTCCGTTTTAGGGTTGAAATAAAAAGAGGAGTTCTGTAAGTGGGATAGTGTAGGATATAATTCACATTTATACCGGACCGGCCGACGGTGCGTATCGAGTCGGGTACTTCGCAAGGACAATTCGCTCCGAGAAAAAGGGAATTATTCATCACACCCGGAAGGGGAGAGTCCGTGACGCAAGCATAGAAATAGCCACCGGCGACTGGACGAATGGCCTAACCACCAAAGCTATGAGCAAGCTGTTTTGAACCTTACTGTGCGTACATTAGGGTGTACGTTACAAAATCGTCAACGCAGCGTAGGGTATTCTCATCGATTCGGAGGGTCCAGTTGACTGTTGCCAGTTGCAGAATCAAAAGTTTAAACGGCCGTCGAGAACAAAGGGCGTTCGGACAGAGCCGCCCGGTCAGGGATAAATATTCAATGCGAATCCTTTGGAGGCGATATTTTATACTTTATTCTTGTCGATTGTCGCCGGCTCTCACCTGCGCAACGTAGCGGAACGGCACCCGAATATAAAAATACAAAAAATCTATAAATTCAACTGCGATTAAAGTTGAGACTTGGGTAACGGATTTCAACATTTTCTAAACTTCTGTCAAGCTATTATACTAATTTATAGTGGTTTGGTTGGTGTACGTCAGTCATGTAATGTTCAAGTGAACAATATTCGATTTAATTAAGTTGATGGGTAATCTTTTGAATTGGCAAAGTGAGCCTGAATATGTCAAAACTTTTATTGGCACAATTATTATTTCGAATTCCCGGAATGTATGAAATTAACAAAGCAATTAAAACTGTCGACACAAAAAAGCAATAATTAACAAAACCAACGTCCTGTCAATTCAATAAAAATGTCAAACGAGGCAAACAAGTTTGTAATCAATCATAAGATTGTTGTAAAGCGTTATTGATTCTTGATCAACCGCCCTTCTTTTGTAATGAAGTAAAACCAGATTTTGTGCAAAGTTTACCCAAAATTTACATTAAAATCACACACAAGCACACAAAAAACAGGCTCAAACTGGAGTTCATTGTGTGCGATTGATTCGTAACGGCCGAGCGCGTAATAATGCGAATGAAATATTCACAATTTTTGTAATTTTCGCGGCGCTTGCGCACATCTGTCGCGCACGCGGAAGGGATCCAATCTTTGTTGTACAAAAACAGTAATTATACGTTACGAAATACGCTATAAAATCAATACACTATTGCATAAAATATTTTATACTAATTTGGTAAACCTTGATTTTACCTATATTCACCATTTTGGCATCAATATCCCGGTTGTGCTCTCGCGCGCAAGGGCCCGGGGTCCGCCTTGACCGTGGTCCAGGATTTGGCAAGTAGAGAAACTGCCATCTGACCTGCGTGACCTTGTTAATAAGGGAACCTGACCAGATTTGACCAAGGTTACACTTTCAGTTTCCTAAACGTGCAGGTTTCATCACGATGTTTCGTTCACGGTAGGGGATCGGTAGTGAAACATAACTCAGACAAAAGTTATATGTATATGGCGGCACTGGCACTGGGGATCGAACTCGGTACCTCGCTTACAAGTCGGGCCCGCTAGTCATTAGGTTACAGACGCTCCCTTGTTCAATGTACTTACAATGAATGTGCAAGGGTTAACTCATTTGCCAAAGGGTGTCACGTGGCAAGTACCTGGCTCCCATAATAGATTTACGTAACACCAGTAACGTTACGACGGTCAAATTGTCTATTTGTCTAATTGTCATTGTCCGAATGACCTGAAGTTTTTATGCCACCGTTGGCTTTTTCTCGCCAACCGACGGCATTGTCACGGTGCCTGCAAAAAATCTGCGGGGATTTATCTGTATAGCGTTGGCTTCTTAAACAATGGATTAGCTATAAAACAGGGTTGCCCCAATTTGTTTGGAGTCCGCATTGTTTCTGATAACAAGGCAATGGGACAAATTACTTGCGCACGTCGGAACACTTTGTGTCTGAGACCATGGCTACTTTCGCTTTCGTTTTCAATGTTTGCTTTGTTATCTTCACTAAAGGATTCCTGGAATCCATACCGTCCAAACTTTTCGCAATAGTGGTTTTAGTTAGTGATTGGGAGACCTTTTGCGAATGATAAGTATATATATATATACCTACCTGAGTACCTAAGACTCGCGAATGACTAACCTAAAACAATTTTCAAAGGAATATAATTTAGTATTACGTGAACCTATATAAATAACGCAAATAATCACTATTTTTATAGAAAACCTTAAAACAGGCAAATCATCATCACCACAGCCCGTAACAGTCCACTGCAGGACTTAGGGCCTCTCCCACGAAAGGCCATTATTGCCATAATCTCCACGCTTGGCAGGCGGGTTGGAGATCGCAGTGTTTAAATATAACAATGGAAAATGCTGCTGCCCATTTTCCAGACTACGGAGACTCTTGATCTTTTGCCTCGAAAACATTAGTCGCCTTGTACGACACCCATAAGTGTAAGGGGTTGGTGCTATTCTACTCTGCCGGACACCACACGGACAAAACAGGCAAATAATTAAATTATATTTGTTTAAATATCTTGTCAGCAAGAAAAGTCTGCTATACCTAAAGTTATTTGGACAGCATAATAATGTTTTCGTCAGCCGTAAAATAAAAACACCAGCAGTACCTGGTCCACAACAAAATCAATTATTGTCAGAAAATAAGTAGATATTTGGGTTGCTTGATAATGGGGATGCAAAATAAATAGTTGTAATACAAAATTACATACGCCGCTTCAATACTACCAATATTGAGGCGGTGATCGAGCGGAACAAAGGCTTTAAAGTCAGAGATCTGTCGATTGGACAGAGCCAGTTGACGAGACTGAAAACGGATGACGGCAGAGTTGTTTCGACCAAGTCCGAGGTTTTGAGGGAAGTCGAGAGGTTCTATGGTCAGTTATACACGACAACACGGGCTCCTGTTACCAGTATGGCAAAAGACCCCAGAGCCAAGTTGACCCGACACTACACCGAAGATATACCGGACATCAGCCTGTACGAGATTAGTATGGCTCTCAAGCAGCTTAAGAACAACAAGGCGCCGGGTGATGATGGAATTACGGCTGAGCTTCTGAAAGCTGGTGGCAAACCTGTGCTTAAGACCCTTCAGAAGCTGTTTAATTCCGTCATCCTCGAGGGCGAAACGCCGGAAGCATGGCACAGAAGCATAGTGATATTGTTCTTCAAGAAAGGTGATAAGGCTCTCTTGAAGAACTTCAGACCAATATCGCTGCTGACCCATGTCTATAAGCTGTTTTCGAGAGTCATTACGAATCGTCTCGCACGCAGGTTTGATGACTTCCAGCCTCCCGAATAAGCCGGATTCCGAAAAGGTTTTAGTACCAAAGACCACATATATACGCTGCGGCAGGTTGTACAGAAGACCGAAGAGTATAACCGGCCATTATTCTTGGCGTTTGTAGACTATGAGAAAGCCTTAGATTCGATCGAAACTTGGGCGGTGCTCCAGTCTTTACAGCGGTGCCAAATTGAGTATCCATATATCGAAGCACTGAAGTGTTTGTACGAAAACGCCACTATGTCAGTTCGTCTCCAGGACAAGACCACATAACCTATTCAGTTGCAGCGAGGTGTTAGACAAGGTGATGTCATATCTCCGAAGTTGTTTACCGCTGCACTGGAGGATATCTTTAGGCTTCTGGACTGGGCCGGACTTGGCATCAATATTAACGGCGAGTACCTCACGCACCTCAGATTTGCTGACGATAGTCATGGCTGAAACCCTGGAAGACTTGGGCAAAATGCTCGATGACCTCTGTAGTGCCTCTCAACAAGTAGGTCTTAAAATGAACATGGACAAGACGAAAATTATGTCGAATGACCATGTTGTGCCTACTCCAGTGACAGTTGGAGGCACTCCACTTGAAGTTGTTGACGACTATACGTACCTAGGACAAATAGTCCAGCTAGGTAGGTCCAATTTCGAGAAAGAGGTCAATCTACGAATCCAACTCGGTTGGGCAGCGTTCGGGAAGCTAGGCCATATATTTTCGTCCCAATTACCGCAGTGTCTCAAGACGAAGATCTTTGACCAATGGGTGTTGCCAGTGATGACTTACGAAACTGAAACGTGGCCACTCACTATGGGCCTTATAAGAAAGCTTACTGTTACCCAAAGGGCAATGGAAAGAGCTATGCTCGGAGTTTCTTTGCGCGATCGAGTCAGAAATGAGGAGATCCGCAAGCGAACCAAGGTCACCGACATAGCTCTAAGGATTGCCAGACTGAAGTGGCAGTGGGCAGGGCATATAGCTCGAAGAACAGATGGCCGATGGGGCAGTAAAGTTCTCGAGTGGCGACCGCGTACCGGTAGACGCAGCGTGGGTAGGCCTCCTACAAGGTGGACCGACGACCTGGTAAGGATCGCAGGTACCAGCTGGATGCGGAAAGCACAGGACCGGTCTTTGTGGAGATCTCTGGGGGAGGCCCAGCAGTGGGCGTCTTCTGGCTGATATGATGAAAATTATTATTTGGGCAGCAGAATTATATAATTGGTCAGCAGGATTAAGCAATCAGCATAAAAATAATATTTATAAGCTAAGCTCTAAGGGTCTACATTTTACAATTATGGTCAGCTAATAATATAAAATTAGTGCGATTTTATTAAAAAAGCGGCAACGTTCGGTTAATGTGTGAGTATTATCATTCGATGATTTGTCGCATTGAGAATAACGTGTATAGCACTCGTATAACAGAATTTTCATGGTTTTCACCATCAGTTAGAGAATTTCTTCAAATTTGCACGGAGCCCTCGGTGCGCGAGTTTGACTTGCGCTTGACTGTCGTTTTTAATTTATTTTTAAGTAGTTGCCAGTAACGAATATAATTAATAATTTAACAATAACTCAAAGCACACCCACAGTATTATGGCCTATGGCATACTGCTGTGGGGACACGCTGCCGACTGGCACAATGTATTTGTATTGCAGAAAAGGGCTATTTGCGCGATTTATCAATTGAGACCTAGAACTTCACTAAGAGATAAATTCAGGAATATTGATATAATGACAATGCCGTCACAATTATATATGAGAACTTAATGTATGTTCATAAAAGTTAACACTTATTTAAGAAGAATAGTGATGTTCATAATATTAATACGAGAAATAAAGATAAGCTTGTTGCTGGTGCTTGTCGTCTAGCCAAAGTCCACAAATCATTTATGGGTCAATGTGTACGCTTTTATAATAAGGTTCCAACAGATATTCAGAATTTACAATTGAATAAATTTAAAGTCGCTATAAAAAACAAATTATGTCAAAAAAGTTATTATAGTATATCTGAATATGTAAATGACAATAGTTCATGGGACTGAACTGCTGTTCTATACAGGTAGAGCTCGTCTAATCTAAAATGACGCGCCCCACTATCGCATTAACGCACACAAGCAAGTTTAAAATATGGACGCAATACATATACAAATGCCGTTGTAATTGGTCATTCAGTTGCCGGTGAAATTCAAACGTAGGAGCACGCGTCGTTCATTGGCTCCCACACAGATGAAGTGTCGTTATCAATATTTGCACTCACACATCGAAATCAACTAACTAAGTAGTGGGGCGCGTCATTTTAGACTAGACAAGCTCTATTTACTTTTAAGATAGTATTTAGGACAAATAATATATTAGTACATAAGACATATTTAAAAAAAAAGAATTAACGTAGGCTCTGTGGGTTTCTTGCCGTTTCTTTCCCCCACGGAGAACCACCTTGGAAGCGGCGTTAATTTTCCTTCCTCTCCCACACATGGTGTCTCCTGTCTGCGCTAGGGTAGGGGTAGGGTAGTAGTTAGAGTAGGGGTAGGGTAGGGTAGGAGTAAGATAGCGGTAAGGTAGTATAGGGTGGGGTAGGGGTAAGATAGTGGTAGGGTCGGGGTAAGATAGTGGTAGGGTAGGGATAAGGTAGTGGTAGGGTAGGGTTAAGGCAATGGTAGGATAGGGTAGGGGTAAAGTAGCGATGTGTGTGATGCACGCTCACTTAAAAGTCTGTCTGGCGGTGGCGTGGGGGCCGGGTCGCTCTTTTCCCTCAAATATGGTTGAATTGGACGATGGCTGGGCCCTGCGTTATACTCGTCAACGGGTGCTGCCTTGGTGGACTGGCTTACTCTTGCTGTAGTTTTAGGTGGTTTTTCTTAATTATACTAGACATACCTATATTATATAATATAGCGTTCCGGCTCTGCCTGGCATTGTCGAGGTTGGTGGTTGGCGAGGGATACGTTTATCTACGGCCATACTTTCCCCTACCTCCTTTTTGACGATTGAAAGAGATATTTAATGTCCTAACAATAAAGAAATTTTGAATTTTTGTAAACGCAACAAAAAAAAACGCGCACTTTTGTTGCTGTAGAAATAAAATTCATAAATAAATCAAAATTAATTCAACAACTTCTCAAAATTTTATAAAATGTGAATAGCGATTTGCTGCTCTTTTGTTAATACTGCAGAGATATATAATTTACTACGACATCAATTTTAAGGCTGCCCAATACCACAATACTTGCTGCCCAATTTAGTTATTTTTGCCGACCACTAGAAGCAGCTCAATTTACTGTGCTGACAAAACACATTTTGCAGCTAACCGAAACCTCTTTAATTGGCTGACCAATTAAATGATAGCCTCTAAATAATATTAAATATAAAAATCATAATTTTCGTGGTATTTTTTTCTCCGAATTTATAGAATCTATGTTACTGATAGGAAGCAATACTATGGTCTAATCCAAGTGACACGTCGCAGTAGACTTAAATTAATGGTAGATGGTTTAAGTAAAGAACTATAGAGCGGAGTCCCGTCGTATTATTATGAATTTCGGAATAACCTCTCATTATCATTATCTTGGCGTTAATGTCCAGGTTGTGCTATCGCGCGCGAAGGCACGTGGTCGGCCTTGACCATGATCCAGGATTTGGTAGATCAGGTAAGTACAGTGGATGCCATAGTAATCTAGAGGAGGTTTTTGCTCTAATCTCCACGCTTGGCATGAGGGTTGAAGATCGTAGGTATTGGAAATACACAACAGAAACACTGCTGCCCATTTTCTGGTTTACGGGGGTCCTAGTCGGTCAGCCTCTAAGGTGATACCCGGAAACCAAAGGGGTTGTTGCAATATTCTACTTTACCGGACACCACACGATGACCTTCACATCAGTGAACAGTTGTAAAACAATAGTATATATTATCAAATACAGAACAGGCCTGTTCCAACATAACAATACATACAAATAATATTATTATTGGGTATAAATAAATTACCTACCTTAAAATTACTTTAAGACAGTAACTCACTTGAAAGGATACATGTAAAATGTACTACTTATAAATCAAATCACGTCACACATCGGCAGCCCATAGCAGTCCATTGCTACATTTAAGCCTCCTCCACGTCAGTGGTAGGTTTTGCCATAATCTTCACGTTTGGAGACCACATGTTTAAAATACCAATCAGAAAACATTGCTGTCCATTTTCTAGTCAAGATATTGGTCGCCTTTACGACGCCCTGTCGAAGGGGTTGGTGCGACTCTGCTGGACACCAAAGGGTAAACCGTAAGCGCAATGTACCTATTATTAACTAAACAGTCAAAAAGTGCAAAACCATGCCAAATGTTGACAAAACTCCCACAGAGAGGCGCAAAACAATTGCTGACTCTTTTGTGGCGCCGCGTCGTAAAACTCTTTCAAATAATACCCATTTGTGCGAATCGTAAAATGAAAGTAAAAGTGTTTGCTGGATCCCTTTCAACGGAGGGCAAAGTGACGTGTCCTTGAATTCTCTTTGGGAAGGCTTAATTGTGGTTTCTCGTCTTCAAAGAGTTGGCGCCTTTGAGCGCGGGGCGGGGCGGCTCGGCCTCTCCGCAAAACAAAAGAAAGCTTTCTCTTTCACCACAAACAAGTCCTCGATTCTGTATTGTAATTTGAGGCCGCCATTAGGGAGAAAGGAGATAATATTATGTAAGAGATCGCTGCGTGGTGGCTCTCGCGGTAGCTGAGCATTGCATTCAGTGGATTGAGATAATCAATAAAGGATTACAGTAAGCTTTCCCAGTTTTCGCAGTACGAATGATTTTTAATACCAGCACCGTCCTTAGCACTGACTCAATTTTTATACAGCCTAATAAAATAGATAAGCCTTATAGAAAACCGGATCATAGGATAAGGTGCCTTTGTATTAACCATTTGCAATGGCGATTTACTGCTGGCACCTACAATTTTGGTCGTTAAAATCCAATTAACTCAAATAGTCATTAATCACCCAAAATGTCAAAATCAGCCATGGGATCGGCAAACCTGTCTAATTTGGTATTGTCACTGGTATTTATGACAAACAATTACCGGGCCAATAAAATAAATCAACATGTGTTTCGCGATACAATCTGCGAAAACGATTCTGAACGTGTGTGTTGGCCTTAATTAACGGCGTATTAGGATACAGGTATTGATAGTAGATAAGATCGGCAGCACCTGCCTCGTCGGCAAACTGCGCTTGTTTGCCTGCGAATGTGGCTCACAAGGACCCGTTGTTGCCTAATTTATAGATAGCGGCGCAGGCGCAGCAGCCCCGGCCACGCGGCAAGGTGCGCGGCGTGTGCGAGATAAAACGCTAAACATCCTGCCGCCAAGGACAATGCACTGCGTAAGAACGAGACGGGTATAACGTTTTTTAACCAAAAAGCTTGCTTGCACTTTTCGTGTTAAACAATTTTAAACCTTAACGCAATAGATATAGAGTAGATAAGTTCTAGTTTGAAGCAGGCACGCGACAGCAGCAGGTGGGAGCAATGCTCTTAAAAAACTAACAATCTTTTATCGTCTTTTGGGAAAGGCATTGTTGTTTTATGGTATGACGGATTATTTTAAATTATCATAAAAAATAATTTTACATAACCGTTTTAAGTTTGCAGGTAATATGCGTATTAATTGGATATGGGTATTTAAAAATGATTATTCATTATCTAAGCGTGCCCCCTAATACCGTTGGCTAAGCGAGGTTGACCAAAGTCTTCCGTTGGGGGCTCCTGTGACTGTTCAACCAGTCTCAGGAGCCGATACGCACCCAGTGACGATATATTTTTGTTATTAATGAAATGCATAATTAACATCTTCCATAACTGTCCTTTGAATAAAATTAAGAGAAGTTCTTTAACCTCGCAAAATACAACATTAGACACTACACAAACAATTTCTACCTCTACCACAGAATACAGATACTCTCTACCTAAATAGTATCCAAAACATAATTAGAAACAGTGAACAGTCCTAATAATAGCGTCATTAGATAATAAGACACAACTCTTATGTGGCGCACATAGCGCTGGGATAAAAAGCATGGGGCGGCGCGCCACCGCCCGGTAAAGACACTAAAAATAGTAAAACGCTGGAAATAGCACGTGCTCCACAATAAAAACGTTAAATTTACGCGAGAGCCGCCACCGCGCGACACTCATGCTCTTTATGCGTGTTGTCTTTGAACCAATAATGGCCGCAACGGCTTCGGAGGTGAGCCGCGTGTAGCCGTGTTCACTAAAAACGCTCCCCAAATTGCCCGACCGGAGTATACTATTGTTGCTGATAGATAGGCCTGTCTAACCGATCTGACTAAAATACTTCGCTCTAAGGCTGGCTTAATTGGAGAAATAACTATAAGAGTTACATTCTTGAAATAGAAGTACTTAAAAATGAAACCAACAAATGTTCTGACTAAAAAATTTAAAATTTTCTAAGAAATGGAAATTATTATAACCTCATGTATAATTACAATATTGCTTGAAAAGGGGTTATTATTTAATCGATTTTAGGCTTTCAACGTGGCGTATTACATACGTATACACGCGTGCGTTCTGTTTACACGCATGCGGCAATGTTTTTGTCTGGAAGAGATTTTCTAAAAATATAAGTGAATCAATACTAGGGTCTTCTACCCGGGTACCCGGGATCGGGTATACCCGGGTATTTAAGATATTTTATACCCGGGTACAATCTGAGCACCATACCCGGGTACCCGAGTTCCTACATTAAACAGATTCAAAGATGTTCGTTGCGCCGTAAAGAATTTAAAGCAATTGTTTATAAACGCAAATTTATTCCGATAAGATAAAGTCATAAGTCAACTGTGAAAAACAAATTAAAAGTTAGGTTATGTTCACGTGCAGTTAATAGTAGTTTATGTAACTGTCATATAGGGGGTATTAAAACATGAGTGTCTGTTTATCATACGAGGCGTAGCCGAGTACGATAATAGTTTGACACGAGTGTTTTAATACCTAATTATATGCAGTTGCATACACTACTTTATCTACAGTCATATTTTTATGTTAAAATAGCGTACCTATAATTTTCCAAACTTTGCTGGAAGTAAGCTGCGAGTCAGTTCTGTTGTATCTACGCGTCGAGGATATCAAGCGGTGGAATATTCACTTCACTACTTTCACATTTATCTATTTATTTGCTTCAAACAAGAAAAAACATTCACAAACACAAACAACATTTAGAAAAAATATTCTGTTTAGCGGGAAAATAATTACACAGAATATAAACAGGAAAATTTGAATTTTGAATATGAATTTTGAATTTGTCAAAGAAATTTAGGTATTTTTCCTACATTTCGCCGTGACTCGGCGCCTGACAAAAAATTTAAAAATAAAAGTGTTGCATAATGATTAAAAAGTTATTTTACGTTACAGCTGTAATGAAATTAGTATGGGAAATGCTGTATCGAAAAGTAACTTTTTAAAATTGTATAGGCTGGCGTGAAAAAAGATAAATTATTTTATCTACACTCATAGCGTAATGTTCCAATTTCATATTCGAAAACAGTTGTTTAAGAATATACTTTTTTCACGCCAGTCTATAAAGTTTAAAAAAAATACTTTTCGATGCAGCATTTCCCATACTAATTTCATTACAGCTGTATCGTAAAATAACTTTTTAATCATTATACAACACTTTTATTTTTTAAATTTTTGTCGGGCGATTTTTTAAAACCTTTGGTTTCTAAATTGAATTTAAACAAAGAAAAATAGTATTAATATAGGTGAAACTAGCTTTATTGGAGAGACAATGAATGCCATTTATGTTCGAATAAGATTTCGGCCATTTGGCCGCCGCGACTGGCGCCTAGATGGCCAAATATGGATGTCCAAGTTTTACACATTTATATAATACCAAGTTAATACACACATACATAAAGCTCACAACTTTGTCCCACAGGAATAAAATAGACGAAGAGTTTATTAAAAAATTCAAGTTTTTAAAATTATTGTTGTCTAAGTAATTATACAATCACGCAGTTTAATATGTTTTAATATTAGGCTATTCAGCGGTTTTGTGTGTCACGCCTTTCATTTTATTAGCGCGGAAGTTAATATTAGGTATTCTGTGACAAGAAGAATTATTTTAGCCTCCCACCATTACTGAAATAAAACGATTGGAGGTTTAACAATTTACAATCATAATTAAAAGTCAGCCATTAAAAATTTTAATGGCTGACTTCACATCCTTCATTACTTAATAGATCGTCATTCATTTTCTGAAAACCTTACAATGCCGTCATTAAGTACGATGCTCCGGAATTTTGATATGTTGTCATAACAGTCAAACATGTTTGAAGAGAAAGCACCGCCCCGCCGGGAGCCGGGCCGGTCGTAAACATAAAAAGAGCTTATGTGGTTGCAGTGCTTCTAAAAAACTGGCCAGGAAGCAGCATTATGTAGTAGCGTATCGGCCATAAAAAGTGAATGCAGTGCGTGCACGTGGAGTGCAGCGGGGCGCGGCGGGGCGCGGGGCGAGGGGCGGAGGGCGGCGCCACGGGCGGGCCGGCTCGCTAGTGTTGTGGTAGGTCGCCCCGAGCGCGCCCGTGCCGCGCTCCTACTCATTCGCAGCCGCGACTTCGCGCCGACACAACATGTCCCCGATGACACACGCGACACAATCCTGAATCGAATAGCTACAAAATTAATCGCGCACGAATAAAGAGCCTTTTATCGTGAGACAAAATAAATACGCAACTAAAATTTTACGAGCAGTGGACATAAATGCATTTACCGTGAAGCCGACGTGAGATGGCCTTATCGCTGCAGTCGACGCAGAATTCGAGAGGTTTGTGGATGTTCAGTTCGCTATGAGTGCCGCCTCGCTGTCTCCGCGCTCGCTGAATCTGAAGGTGCATGTGTGTAAAAGTTTTGAAAGTTAGCGGGCGGCATGCGTGTGGCGCGCGCCGCCATTGGCTGCGGCCCGCGATCGCACACATGTTTTGCATTCGCCGCTTTGCAGATTCAGTGAACCGTAGGCGGTAGCGAGCGCGTAGAGCCTGCTACGGAGCCGCTACGAAAGTTACGCGGCCCGTAGCACGCGATGCCATTGTTTTAGTTAAGACAAATATGCGGTAAGTAGTTATTTCATTATCGTATTAGAAATGAATGTAATTATATTGTTTTATTATTGTTTTTTAGATGTAATTTTTTACCTTGGTTGAAAAAAAAGAAAATTACTGTAATTGAAAAAAAATACCTTATTTGCGGTATATAAAACTGAAGAATCATTGTTAGTTTGCAAAATATTAATTTGAATTTATTTATCGATAGTTCAATAACTTGCATTAAACATTTCGAGAGTTAATTATTATTTATTTGTTTACCGCGACCGATGTTCTTTATGTGTTTGAAATATTAATATCTGCATGCATCAGTGTTCTCATTTGTTTCTCACTTTTTTTTATTAATTTGGATTTAATAATTTTTATATCTTATGGGCTTACATAAACCCTCCTAATTGACTAAGTAGATTTACTTTTTGTTGCTTATTTAGGTAAGACTAGCTTACTATTTGTTGCATGACAATTATCAGAATTCAAGAAACATTTAACCACATGCTACATAGCTTGATGGGATTAACAGAAGAATAATACTGTGGACCAGCTGAACCCTTTATAATTACCCCCCATAAAAGAACAATGAAACTTGGACAAAGGAAATTCTTAGTCTTACTACAAATACTTTGCTCTACCTATTAACAAGTATATATACGACAGCCATTTAAATTCCATTCAAAATTCATACAGATAGTTGTTATCAGTGAAACTTAACAATAAAGATAAATTTGTGTTAAGTATGTGATTTAACCAGTGTAAAATAGGCCTAACCCTAAGTCTCGACTGTTGTCAGGCAACCAATGTTTTAGAGTCAGGTCAAATTTTACCTCCATAAACGAGAAAATGGGTGGTTTTTGTAAAAACTATTTAAAACCTCAAGATTATTGAAAAGTGAATTCTGCACAGACCACCCGTGAGGCTCGCATTTCGGTTAGTGACGACGTGACGGCAATGACGATGGTGGCTAATTAAACAGTGATGAAGATTTAAATGCGACCAGCACAAGCACAGGCATGAGGCCTCATATCAATGTACTCCTCACAGAGACAGAGCACCTCCGGTTCTGCATTTTTGATATATTAAAGCTAAGTGCGTTGGCTCATGTTATAGCCGACCGTTACCTCTTTCCACGGACTGGCTGCTTGTTTATCACTGACTAGTATACAATAACACCAATATTGACCACCTATTTTCGAAACGTAAAATATTACCTGATTATTTGTGATTATAGAAAATTTCAAAAAAAGAAATACAATTTCGCTTACATTGGAAAATACAGATTTCCTTATGTAGTAATTACCTTGAATGAGCGCTGAGGTTAGATACTTGTAAGCTAAATAGGTACATTGAATGTTACTAAAGCGATGACTCGGCACATACACAGATATTATTTTCCTAATAGATTTGCCTCTCAGGGACTGCACTCGAATAAAGTGCTAGCGTTGGGTGATATTATTTGTCACCCATCGTCAGTAGTATCGACGGCACGTTAGTACTTTTTTACGCCACATTAATTATTGCCCTAACATGCCGTCGATTGGGAAACTATACTGATGGAAAGACACTCGATGTTAAGACGGGGTCCCCCATTCGGGGGACAACGGGAATTTAAGTTTCGTTGTCCCCCGAATTGAAAAATGGGGGACAACGGGAATAAATATTCCCGATGTCTACCACTTTTAAATTTAATTATTTTTGTTAAGAAAACTTAAGTTTACGTAATTAAATTAAAGAACATTCGAGTTTGTAAAATGTATATTGCTTATCAAATGAGAAATTACTTACTATCGACTTTAAATTTATAATACAAGGTCTACATCTAAACAACAATGGCAATGTTCTGAAATATTTATAGCCATCGTACTCGGCTGTATGAACTTGTGTTATAATAACATTTCATAACGTAATTGAATGAAATAATATGCGTATACTTAAAAATGTTTGCTTAACAAATTAGGTATTACTACATTAAAACATTATTATTTCGTAAATGGACTCTACGCCTGTGCATTAAATACCATTTTTGAGAGAGTTGTTAATGTTTAATTTGACGTTTATTGGATGGCGAAGATTTTATTTCTATTTGCTGCCTACGTAAAAGACTGGCTTGATACATTTGAAATTTATTGACGGTTAGAGAGAAATAAAAAAGAGGGACTGATGTCTAGGGGAGTCTGAAGTTTAAAGGTGAAAAAAGTGGAAGTTTAAAACCGCGTAGAGTATTGAGTAATTTATCATTTGATAAGCAATATATATTTTACAAACTCGAATGTTCTTTTATTTAATTGCGTAAAGAATGTAAATGTAAATCCAGTTTATTCAGCTGAGCACAATGGCACTTAAGTTTTCTTAACAAAAATAATTAAATTTAAAAGTGGTGGACATCGGGAATATTTATTCCCATTGTCCCCCATTTTTCAATTCGGGGGACAACGAAACTTAAATTCCCGTTGTCCCCCATTCGGGGGATAGCATTCGGGGGACAACGGGTATAATCCGTTAAGACGTGATATTGTAACATAGCTCCTTCGTGGAAAAGTCACAGTGAAAGTACCGTGACGTTATTTAGCGCCCATCTCTAGCACTTATTCCGACGTAGTTCCTAAGAGGCTGCCCTATTTGCATAATAATCATATAGTACATCTGGCCACCGATAAACGATAGTTCAATCACAATAGTCAAAACACTTATTTCAATTAAATTTAGAAAAATAGGTACAGGTAATGGGTACTTTAAATAAAAGTATGTTGTAACTGCAGTACTTTAAAATTATTAAAATGACCCCTCGGTCAAACAACAAAATGAAAATATTATGTTTAGTTTACTCTTAATCGATTTCTGCATCTTAGTGAACTTCTCATATCAAGATTAGGCTGAATTTTTAGATACTAACCTCTCTTTCAAGGTCTCGATATACTAATGTAAATTTTATAAATTATTTATAAATAAACTACTGTAAATTTTGATCCAATTAATAAAAATAATATAAGAAGATTGGTTGCTCAAAATACAAGTACAGACAACGGAACCACCGATGAGGGCGACGCCATACTTACTTCTGGCTAATATGACCTACATACACCCTTGCAGAAGCATTTCTGGCTGGTGTTGTACCTGAATGGAACGGACTTATCAAAAATAATATAAAAATATGGTTATAATCTATAAAAAGAGTTTCATATACCTTGAAGTCCTTACACTCAATCATTTATACCATTGGCATAATATTTTCTAATTAAGACGCTACACGAATCACGTACCATAACATATTAATAACTAAAAAATACCATAGGTTTAACTCATATAATTAACATAAACTAATCGTACAAAAATGTATGGCATATGAATTGTTAAAGTATTGTAAGATCTTTTCACACAAGGATAACTGTTATCGTCGATTATTACAGATAAGTTGATGCAAGTGAATGACCTAAACGGATATTAATTAGCAAATTTAACGAATAAACAAAGCACCGTAAGCAAATCGCATTCCAAACGTGGCTCTTAAATAACCTTCCTAAATTGTTGTAAATGGGATACTATTAAATTAACTCCATACCATTTTCATTGTCATTAATTCTGCGACAAATCCGTGGTCTTTTTACACCATTACCTAATAGCCTAAGCGGTTACCTGAGCTAGTTCGAACCTTCTTTTACACCGCGGCATCACTCGCGCGCTGGCGATCCATAGATAACCTTTTCGCACCCGCATTGAAGCACTCCATAGTCTCTAGGCTGTAATTGTATTTTATAACGGTTTGTTTTGCCCAGTCCCATGGGCGAGGAAGCCTCACGCGGCGTGTCTTAACCCTAAACCGGCGAAACCGTACATTCGGAGGCATAATCTCTGCGGTGCGTGCTTACATACGCGGCGGACGCGGGCTAATCCCATTACCCGGTGCTTTACCGGAATTAGGCCATTACTGGTGACCTACGCCCAATAATGTCCCGTTTCCAATAACTTAACTCGTTCCGTTATGAGCTGAGTGTACTAGCATTTTTATTATAGGCACACTAACGTCTACCCCGCTTCGACCGTTCTACGGACAGTAAATTCTACTAGATTGAAGTCCTTGCGTGGTACGAGTAAACATAATTTATACACGCCAAAGTTGTGTGTATATTCATAACGTAAAAAACCCATTGGAGCCCATATTCTCTACAATAAGGATGTCATTGAGCGCTTATCGGCAGAACCCTTGCGCAATAATGAGTTATGGAGTGGTGGCCGCGGGCGAGTCCATAAACGCATTCACTATAGCTTATTGACAAATATTTATGGCGTATAAAGAGCGGATAATTACAACTCTTTGGCACATAAAAAGCCCCGCGGAAGGGTGCGCCGCGCTGTAAAAATTTATCACCTACATTGTCAGCCGGCGGCGCGCGGCGGCAAACAGTGCGCGGGAAACCTTCGGTACGGCATTTTGTGCACTTTCACCCTTTTTATAGGTCCTGGCTGGTTAGTTCATTATTGCGTAGAATTGTATCGTAATTGAATTAATTATTTAAAAAGGAAACACGAGAATTGGTAACTAATATTGTTTAACAGAACGGGATGTAAAAGGCTCCGAAAGGTGTCTCTGTATGCCTTTAGATATCCTAAGTACATTATCAAACAAAATTTTTTTTAATGAAAATCGACCTATTAATGCAATTTAAAGTGATTGCGATTTCCACAAAAAAAACTAAGACGCTCGATTGATTAACACCGTCAAACAAACAGCGCCCTGCGGTGTATTTGGTTCTCTTTCTCACAGTATAAATTTTAAAAATTGAACTTTTTTATCTTACTTATATTCTTAAAAAGATTACATAAATACCGATGCTTAACAATACCTTTAAATACTATAAATATAGCTATGAAGCTTTGAAAAAATATAGTTATATTTTTAGACAGATATTCTGTCTTTTGCACTGGTCGAAATGAGATTAAGCTGTTAATCCAACTGTCTATGTTGAGCCTCACGGCGCGTGAACGGCTATATTTACTTTTTAAACTTTTACATTAGGTCTGGTATTGTAATTCTGGGCACATCACGACGGCTCTGCCGGCCGCCGCGCCGAGAGGAATGTTATTAAAAAGTTATGGGATAAGCCTGTACGTGCCGAAGACGACGCCTGCCCTTAATCACAAACTTTAAAATTATCTTAGACTACTTCTTATGATATTATCTGCGCACATAATACGTAATGGAAGCTATTACGGACTCGGTAACGGCCAACTTGAAAAACAGGTTTTTGTAAATCTATTTTTCTGCAATTATAATAAAGGCTATTTCTACGGTGGCTGCCCACGGAAATAGAGATGAAGTAATATTACGTCTCCTTCAATTAAGCGGGGCGAGTCCGCGGGCCGGGAATTAATTCCACGGCTAAGTAGATAATGTTGCGCTCCCTCCGCGCCTCTTCACGCCTCGAGGAGAACTTTCAATTATGATTTTGTCTAATTTTAATTAAGTGCTCTCAAAAAGGCTTTTCTTCGTCGAAATTAATATTTGAATATAATTTGGGCGGAGCGGGCGGGCGGAGTTTGCGCCCGAGGAATAATTAATTCCATTATGTAGGTAAGTGGTCCGCTCGCCTCCCGCCGCCTCCTGGCTCTCCAGCGGCCGCGACGCTGCCTCCCGGCGTCGGGGTCCGCCGTCGTTGCATCGCACCAACCGTAATAAACCACCGACTCGACGCTTGATATTCCGTAATAACTTTCTTAGCGTTAGACGGGTTGGCGGAGTGGCAGCGTGTGTTCGTTCGCGGCAATTTGCGCAACAGGTCGGGGCGGAAGCGACCTGCACCGGCGTGATTGCGACCAAATGTTTCCTCTAGCGCAGCCAGCGTCTGGCACGCGGTTTTTGCCTCGTTTTTTGCCCTCTCTCGCTGATAAGTAGGCTATGGATACGTTCGACTTTATGTTTGTTTAGGCAAAAGCTAACCCGTGACGGAAGTGATTCCGATGGTTTTCTATACTTATACCTATCCCCCGCGGTTTTCAGACGAGTTTGTCCAAAACTCGACTAACATTCGGCTATCTCGCGGGATCCTATTACTTTTCGGGGACTTAAAGTAGGTACCCTATGATACACAAGTTTCAGAAATAACGCATTCAAACAAAATAAATAAACAAATTCTTTAGCTTTATACTCGTGTTTATTCATTTATTTTATTTGCAACAGTTTTACACTTTTTGTTAAATTGAAATATATTTAATTATAAATTACGACCTTAAACACTTAAGTGTAAATCCAATAACAGGCAAACTTACATTCACAAAAGAATCGAACGCTCTTTATTAAAAAAATCTAAATCTACCACAACTCAAACTTAACAACCAAACAATGATATTGTTAGTGTATATTGGTATAGATACTACCAACGGATAATTAATTAGTACCATATATGTATAAACTTTAGCCGTGTGGTGTCCGGCAGAGTAGAATAGGACCAACACCTTACACTCGTGAGTGTCGTACAAGGCGACTAATGTTTTCGATACAAAAGATCTAGTCTCCGTAGTCTGGAAAATGGGCAGCAGCGTTTTCCGTAGTTATATTTATAATACTGCGATTTCCAACCCGCTTGCCAAGCGTGGAGATTATCCTCGTATTTCGTGGAAGAGGCCCTAAGTCCTGCAGTGGACTGTTTAGGGCTGTGATTTATTTATTTATTTATTTAATTTTCCAACAGATTTACATTTTTACATAAATGATGATGGTGATGATAGCTACCAAGCAAGTTACTTATTTAATTCCTTAATTATTTACACCACAGGTGACTGGAGAGCTGGCTCGTTCCTCGGACAGAGGTTAAGCATTGCTATCCAACGAGGCAACGCAGCTAGCTTTCTGGGCACCATTCCGCGGGACAACGGTGTGGATAATTTTTTAATATTTATAATATTTTAGTATTAGTGTTTAATTTTTATTTCTAAATAATGTTTCGCAAACTAAATTAAAATAAAATAGGTTTACTGTTATAATTCCTTTAAATAGATATGTAATCCTATAGGACTAGCATTTATAGATCATGTAATTGTTGTCCATTCAGGTGTGTCCGTCCGGCCGCTGTCCACCATGCGGCAAGAGTCGCTGCCGATGCTGGCGGAGCGGCTGCTGGCGACGCGCGCGGCCGCGCTGGTGGCGGGGCTGCCGGCCGAGCTGTACTCGGGCGCGCTGCTGGCCGCCTGGCCGCCCTCGCCGCCCGCACCGCTGCCCCCGCCCGACCTCGAGCGCCGCAAGCGCCGCCGCACCCCCAAGCTGGACGACGGCCCCCCCTCGCCGCCCTCCTCCGGCTCCTCCCCGGGCGCCGCCGACCCGCCGCGCGACAAGCTCTTCACCTGCAAGGTCTGCTCGCGCTCCTTCGGCTACAAGCACGTCCTCCAGAACCACGAGCGCACGCACACCGGCGAGAAGCCCTTCGAGTGCGGCGAGTGCCACAAGCGGTTCACGCGCGACCACCACCTCAAGACGCACCTGCGCCTGCACACCGGCGAGAAGCCGTACAGCTGCCCGCACTGCCCGCGCCACTTCGTGCAGGTGGCGAACCTGCGGCGGCACCTCCGCGTGCACACGGGCGAGCGGCCGTACGCGTGCGCGCGCTGCCCCGCGCGGTTCTCGGACTCGAACCAGCTGAAGGCGCACGCGCTGGTGCACGAGGGCGACGCGCCGTTCGCGTGCCGCTGCGGCGCGCGGTTCCGGCGGCGGCAGGCGGCGGCGCTGCACCGCTGCGGCGCGGCGGCCGCCGGCGCGGGCGCGGACGCCGCCGCCTCGGCCGCCTCCCCGCCCGCCGCCGCGCCCGACTGGCGCTGGGACGAGTGGCCCGAGCAGACCGAGCCCGAGGACCTGTCGCTGCCGCGGCGGCCGGCCACGCCCGACTCGCCTACTGACCTACGCGTGCACTGCGCGTAGTCGCGCCACAAGCGGTCACTGAGCCGGTATACGAGTTCCTCCCGCGTAGACCCGCGCCCGCGCTGGCAACGCCCGGTGACACCTTCCTTGTGTCCTGTCGTCGACTCTACTTTTTTCTAGAAATTCTCCTATACGGTCCAAATCTCTATCTTTGTCTAACTATTTATATCATTCTTTGTCTACTAGCTGTCATTGCGTCGTAACATTTTTTACACATTTTCGTTCCACATTTTTATTTCAAATACAATATTTCTCAGTAGACTACCGAGAGGTGCCATTTAGGTAGTCGCCTAGTCACTTTTTATGATTTCGCATTGCAATGTGCGCGCTAAAAACAGTTTTTGCGCCCATGTTACAGTTTCCAACTTTATTGTCGTACCATTTGCATAATCGCAAGGCGAGTAAGGTAAAAACGCGACTGTTATTGTTCTTTTGTTCGAGAACTTGCAAAACAGAGAAAGAATTTGTTGCACAAAAGGTAATTTTTTGATTTATTGGCATCGGCTATTGTTCAATGATGTGAACTAAAAAATGGTTTCGTTATGCTGCTCGTCCGCAGCGGCCGAGGAGCCGCGAAGGCCGCCGGGCCGCGACAAAGGCTAGTCCACAATCGGTTATTAAGTATTGACTCGCAGCGAGTTCCGCCATCCGACGAACAAAGAGTCGCCTTTGTGCGCGCCCTCATCCGTCGCGGCTCGCTTCAACCGGTTTTTAATCACCCTTATTATTCGCAATTCTAAGAGATTATAGTCTACTTTCTCACAAAATAATTCACCAGAATCGAAAGAAATGTCGGTTTTATATTTCTTTAATTTGGACAATAACACCACGAAGTAACCGATCCGATTGTTGAATCCGAACGTTGATAGGGGTATTTCGGTAGGTCGTAGAGTCGACGGCGAGGCGGAAGCGCCGCGCAGGACGCCGCGCGGGCGCACAGCTTCTGTACATATTGCTGTCTCTATCAAATTATTTATTATTTATATCCTAGTCCATAAGTAAATTTGAGAATTGCGGTCATATTCCGTAATTCCAACAATAATTGTTAATATTTTGTGTACAAAGTATTGTAGTGGAAATGGTAACGCCGGGTACGAACAAAATAGCGAGGTAGCCACCCGGCGCCCGGCGAGACGTGTTGTAAGAGATTAGTCATAATGTGGATGTGGAGTCGTCTAGTTAGCGGGCCGCGGTCGGCGCGTCGCGGCCCAGCAATCAGTTTACGGGTATTCGTTTCCTACTAGTTGTAGTGTGTTTATTTTCCTCGTTTTTATCTTATTTAAAAAATAACAGAATAAATGTTCTGAATGTTTAGCGCACACGACTATAATTAGTATTTGTACGCATTGAATCTGTATTTATTGTTGAAAGTTATTATTTTATTTTAGATCGTAATCGTTTTATCGGTAGATAGATTCGTAGCGTCTTCGAGTGTAAATTAAAGTGAATTTAACATATGAGATATTTTCCCAAAGAAACTATTGGTACAAAAATGTATGTGTACAAAAATAGGTGATAGTGATTTTGAATTAGCGTTCGTGATTCCATGTTGCGATGTTGTATGTAATATGTACTATATGGTAGTTAGCGTGAAGCGGCGAGCCATGTCTACCTCATCCGCGGACTCCGCGCAGGGTATAGAGCCAAAGTCCTTGGAATATTTTCTATTGTTTACCGCTGGAGAGAGCCAGGGAGCAGAGTCGGGCTGCTGCGGCGGCCAGCCGCCCTCTGAGACTGATTTTTATTTCCTCGTTGACTTATTCACATTTGTATTATACGTTATAATTGTAATTGGTTAGTCTCACGTACTGTAAATTAATAGTCGTTAATAATAAGTGTGGAAGTTGTAGTCGCTTATGATTTGCAATCGATTTGAGTTCCTATTTTGATTGATCTTTACTGTTTTGCTTACGAATTGTTTTATATTAATAAGTTAGTTTCAGTGCCATCAGTAGTTCACGTCGATCCGTTCCTTAAAATAAAACTTATAACTTACGATAAGTTGTTGCTGTGATTGTAATAGAACTTCATTTATACAAATGAGCTGCCAATGAACCAATCTACCTCATCCTTGGATTACAAGTGTTTCTCAAACGAACATTGTCTCCATTATAACTTGTACAAATTATAATAAGAATATAAATGTGACATAATTATAATACGATGGATATATGTATTTCTTTATCAATGTCCAGTACATTATTAAAATAAACATATGTTTGTTATTTACGCGCCTTGTTTTATTGTTTGGTTATTTCCACCTCACTGAATTTAATTAACTTGAGTATATTAGAATATTCAAACACCGCTTCACGGATCACATTTTACAAAGTAACGTGATATTCTGTCTAACACTCATAACTACACAACGTCTAAGTAAATACAAACACCCATCCATTCGAAATGAACGTTAAACATTACTAACTATCTAATGGAATAAAATTATACAGAAAAACAGTTCTAAACGCCCCAGGTCCCGAGTCCTAGGAAAAGTGCCTAGAAGGCTGGCCGCATAATATAACCTGTAATACATTTCACCCATACAAATCATACATGAACCCGCTAATAAAGGAGCGTTCCATCATCAATAGTGTGCGCTCGCGTGTAATATGTACCAAGGGTTAAGTTGTAGGAACCGTGGTAATTTATCTAAGATCGGCCGTAAGTAATGAGTTGTCGCAGGGACCGCGCCAGTGTGTGCGTCACTTACACTCACACACACACTCCCACGCACCCCCACGCATACAGACGCACCGCCCTATGATTAGGGCGAGCATTTATGCAGACGCCGCGTGCGATTTAAATGTTAAAATATTACTCTTTCTTGCATCAGTAATTTAGCTTCGCCCCAGACAGCGAGCGGGGTATTTGATTTTAAATTTCTAAAAAGATATTGAATTTAATAAAGCTCGTAGTGCAAAAGACATCAACGCGGTCGTGGGTTGTAATTAAATTATGTATGCGATTTTGAATTTGAAACTAAAATAGATAGGTACTGATAATTTGCAACTCTGACGACCTGAGTGGTTCAGTTGGTTAACATGTCTGCTAAGCAGAGGTCCCGGGTTCGATTCCCGGCCGAGCACAAATAAATTATGAATTATAATTTCTGTTACGGGCCTAGGTGTTTTACTACGTATAATAAATAGGTATGTATTTAAAACTCTATAAAGAATGAATGAATGAAATGAATGAATGATCTATAAGTAGTTTATACGTTATCTAGCACCTATAACACAAGCTTTGCTTACTTTGGGGCTAGATAGCGGTGTGTGAATTGTTCAAGCATATATATTTATTCATATTTCTTATTTCACTCATCATGATAATCTTAGTGTCTATATCGGCTTCTGCCAGGGTCCCCTTTCCTACTCATTCTTGTCCAGTTAGCGCGATTTTCGGCATCCATGCGTCGCGTCGTAAGCCCTTGGCTCTGATAATTGTAAATTTGCAACTGTTATAACGATTCATAACGTTGAACGTTTTGCAAACGTTCAGTTTTAACAGAAAATCATAACTGCCCTATTTCCGCGTGTAGTAGTTAGTATTGTGTGATTGTGCAGTGTTTTATCTAGTAATTGCTATGACAACTGTCTTAAAATAGCTAGCATAGTTGTAAGATAAATCTGACTTAGGTATGGGTCTGATATACGTAAAAAAATGCATAGTTAAACGGTTAAAACTGAGCCTGGGAAAGGGAAACATAAACATAATAGGTAAGTGTAATTCGAGTGACTCGGATTTGTAGGTGCTTTTTCACACAGTTCACATCATAATTAATTAATTTAATACATTTCTTTATTTCAATTTTATTTTCAGTTAATACTTTAAATAATTTTTTTATGATCAATTGGATGACATCCGTTTAAACCGAATCTGCATTTTGTTTAATTTGTTTTACAATTACCTACGTGTACATTTGGCATGTTAATTTTAGTGTCTAACAATTTCAATTTCTCTTTCGTACTACTATTTTTAAAATATCGACAGAACCTCATCCTTACATAGTCTATAATAAAGTTGCTTTCCGCGTCTGTTTGTCTCTGTATTTATCAGCTGACGCCTCCCAAACGACCCAGCGGATTATGACGCGGTTTTCACCATTATCATTTAGATAATTCTTTCCGGAAAATTTACATATACGTATAATACATGCATATTGTATAGTGCAATCCCGTCAGTGCGTCGGTGGCCGAGTGGTCAAGGTATCCGACTCGTAAGCGAGAGGTACTGATTATTTTCTGAGTTATGTACATTAGTTGAATTCTAACCGATGCTCTTACGGTGAGGGAAAACATCGTGATGAATCCTGCACATTTAGGCGACTAGCCAGGTTCCCTCCCCTAATAGCAGCATTACAGAGGTCAAATGGCAGTCGCTACACTGTAATCAGCTGATCTGCCAAATCCTGGATTATGGCCAAGTGGACCCCGGGGCCTAGTGCGTAAGAGCACAACCGGGACATTAACGCCAAGATGATTATTTATTATTATTATATAGTTAAATCCCGAGAACTCCCAGGCGAAGCCAGGGTGGGTCACCAATAAACAAAACCTGACCTTAGGATTATTTAGAGTTATACGGTCGAAGTTCCGCCCGCCACCCTAAGGTTGAAGTTCAATTGCACTTCATAAAACAACAAGGTTGACTTCCCATTGTAAATAATATTCAGGGCTGAGTCTTAGTAACTAAGTATCTTTCACTTTCTTGGTTGACTCTACATAGGTATAAGTTCTCAAAGGAAAAATATTTTTTCATAACAAGGCTTTTATCGCGCGGTATAGTACCTACTCATCAAAACCATTACAAAGAGTCAAAACACGACGAGGTTATCTTATTGCGTTCATTAGTTCCTATGACAACCTTCAGACCAGCTCAATGGTACAATATTGATGCATTGGTATCCAAGTTACACAGGTATAAAAAATTCAGCTCAACCGGATACTAATCAATGGTCGAAAAATGGCTTGCAAATATTGACGGACAACTTCCAAACATCCACACGAACAGTGCAAGTAAAAACAAGCTTGTAACAAGGACCTAATAACCAAACGAGGTAACGTCTCCCCAACATGACCTGTGCCGGGACTGTTTTGTTTGCCGCCACGCATTTATAGTTATGTTATGCCAGGTTGCCTTTGCCTCTAGAGCCGCGCGCCGTCACATCGCGAGACAAACGCACCGGCATCCGGTCGGTATTTATTAAATTAATCGTTGCCCCCTCAACCCGGCCCTGGCACCCCGCCCGCCCCCACCCCGAACCTATGCTAAGGACTAACGAATAAGGTTCATTTTAGGACGCCTAGATACGTTGTCTTTAGCCTTGTCACAGGAATTAACCAGTTTGTAGTCCGCGGTTCGACGTGGGCGCTCTAGTTTCAATTAGTATGGTTGAGTTAAAACTGTAGCAAGAGTGTTTTAGTATTTTGTTAACTAGGTTTATTTCCTTACAAGTAATTATTTCTTCACGATCGTAACGGCTTTTATTGATTCCAACTGAAAATACACGCTCGTGCATTTTTTATGTATTTTAATTAATTGGAAGAATATCAAGGTAAGTAGAATAGAATAGAACAGAACGGAACAATACGATACAGAACGGAACAGTACGGTACACAATGTGACGGAACAGAACAGAATAGAATAGAATAGAACGGAACAGAACAGAATAGAACGGAACAGAACAGAACAGAATGGAATGGAAAAGATCAGAATAGAATAAACATTTGTATAATCGACATTTACATTATTAATTTATAATAATTGAAGGTAAGTTATTTTCAGTAAGTACCTAATTTATGCTTACTTACTCCGCAGCTGTCTCCTCGCTTCAAAATGGGATCTTGACTGCCGACTGACCTGGCCACTTTCCATATTTTGCGGTAAATTAAATAACTATTACTAGATGATAAATTGTATTAGCGATTACCTCAATTACGGTGTCTCCAAAAGTATTACATAAATATGTTTTGTTATCTATTTAGGTATTTCTTATTACCTGGCAGAGCCAACGCTCCATCAGTATGCATACGAGCGAAACTAGTGTTGGCCATCGCCAATTCTGGTCTCGGTTCCGCGAGACCGAGACCGAGACTGAGACCGGGACCAGGCGCGGGCGGCGGGCGCGGGCGAATTATAATTTATTTGGAGAAGTGGCAACGAGCCCCGCCGCCCCGCGCCCCGCGCCCGCCCGACCTACCCTTTGCTTTCGCCCTTCGTTACGCACACACCACCCAAGCGTTGTAGCTCGGAAAGTTATATTTGAAACGAAATTTTTTATGAATCGTTTATTTAGACTAAGGAATAAATAATTATTTGAGGTATAAATGAAAATGTACGAGAATCGAATAATTTTAAACTATTAGTAATACTATAGTATTACTAATAGCTTACTTGCAGATATTTATTTTTTAATGAAACGTGTATTACAGTGAAGGATATGGATCATCATTTTCATTAGCATATATCAGCCACTGCTGGACGGACATAATCCTCGGCTAGCTATATCTAGCCTACATGTGCGATCTTACATTCATCAATCTTTCCTTTTGATACATGCTCGTCGGTTTCTAAATAAATATACCTGTTGGCTTATGGCCGTGTGGTGACCGGCAGAGTAGAATAGCACCAACCCCTTACGCTCATGGATGTCGTACGAGGCGACTAATGTTTTCGAGGCAAAAGATCAAGAGTCTCCATAGTCTGGATATTGGGCAGCAGCATTTTCCACTGTTATATTTAAACACTGCGATCTCCACCCGCCTGCCAAGCGTGGAGATTATGGCAATAACCTCCCCTTTCGTGGGAGAGGCCCTATGTCCTGCAGTGGACTGTTACGGGCTGTGATGATGATGATAGGTACCTATTTGTGATGACCATGAAAGAAATAAGGGGTGGAGTATGATTTCGAAAATATATAAATCGGCAGCCGAAAAGATTTCTGTAAAACTATCATCCAGTTATTCTACATAGATATAACTTTCAGTAAGTAATTACAGTTTGGCAGTGAGCCAATTCATCTTTGCAATGTATACTACTATTATACTTGCCTTGTTGAAATCAGTCAACCTTAACAAACAGTCTATGGACTCTCATGGTCTGATACTAAAAAAAAATATTTTATTTATTATTATTTATATTTGATATAACAGATTTACTGATACAACAGATTTACACGTTTTGTAATATTGAAATATTACATGATGGATATTTATTTGTCGTAGTCAAATGACGCAGTAGAGACTGCGTCTTTTCTTCAGTCTACTGCATCGTCAGTTTTGTTGCAACATATTTCATTATTTTAGTTTTAGCTGTACTAGGTACTATGACCTGTATGTAACTTTACTTACTTTATTACACTATTTGAACATAGTACTTTTATTATTAAGTGTGATGATAAACACAGAACTGATTTTTAAATAATTATTAAACATTTAAGTAAGTAACTATTACTTTTAGAAATTTAGTTCGGTATCACCTTAATTTTTCAATAGGTCTATGTTTTACAAGTTACTTTGTAACAAGTCACATTATGTAACTTGATTTATTCAATTATACATACTTGTTTTCATGACAAGTAACTTTTCTTTCATTAACTTTTATTTTATTATTAAAACATACTTGTGACAAGGTATGTAACCATTTGTACTTTTGTTGAATTGAACCCGCTTGAAAATATTTAAAATCTAACATTAAGACTGGCTCCTCGCTCTCGACTGTTATTATATTGTGTTGACAGTAATACTGTGCCTACATTTGTGGCCTACAACCGAGGATAATATTAAAAATAGAGACTCTATGGAGTATTTGTATTTTTTCTGAAATATTTTAGTTAAACAAAACCCATATATTACACAATAAGAATTTAAAGTTACTATTCTTAATCAGTGATTATTGCAAAACGGTATTATCGCTTACATTGTCAATGTCGTGGTACAGGGCATAAGATAATATCAGCCGACACAATCCATAAAATGTCAACGAGACGTTCCGAGTAGCCCCGAATAAGTATGATGCAGAATGAACTCGATCGAGTTGAACGGAACTATTGTTTTGTTTGCATTACATTGAATTTACGATTAAGTTTGTTAAAAAAAAAAAGGGTTAAGTTTTGATTTTATTTAGTTGGGACCATGATGATTTAGTTACTGGTGACCTAAAGAGGCTCCGTTTTTAATATTTACCCCGGTTGTAGGCTACACACTGTAGATAATTTTTTTTTAATATGGAATAAATTTTTCATTTTTTGTATAAAACTTTTTACTTTTATCCTTACTTATTAAGGATAAAACATAACAATAAATAAAATAAAGTTGGTTAATTAATGAATTAATTTAGTACATCATTGAGAAATTTTTATTATTTGAATCTCGCATCTTGAAACACTTGAATATCGGTTTTTTAATTGTGTAGCGCTCGGGACGTAAAATCTATTAATTCTAATCATTATTTTCACGGCATGTTCTTAGAAGAACTGTTATTTAAAAGCATAAACGTTATAATATATTTCTATATTTCTTATTATTTTGCAGTGCCCTCACAGGGTCACATGAGATACTTACCTATTTTTAAGATCTAATGTTATTATATTACCATGTGAAGCAATAAATAAATGACAAAAAAAAAATGACAAATTGTTTGTAATGTCATTAATTCGTCAAGAAATATTTATTTATTCTAATTTACAGGAAATAGGTACCTACTACTTATTATTGTGATTTAATGACGTATTTTTTCACGAGTGTATTTTTGTGAGCTGTGAGTGGTGTAATTTCGATCGTGCAATGATGTTCGAATTTAAAATATATGTATAATATTTTTAGCTACTAGCGAGGACCTGTAATTGGCTTATTGATTCTAATATATTACTTATTATATTTTATATAGCTGTTGGTACTCCAATAAATAAATAAATAAATAGACATAGCGTCATTATCCTGCTTGTGCTCTCGCGCGCGAGGGCCCAGTGCTCGCCTTGACCATGATCCAGGATATGGCAGATCAGGCAATTACAGTAGAGGGACCCCGGTGACTCTGTTAAGGCGGCTCATCACCCATACAACATTTTTCTTATAATTCTTTTTTTCTTTTTCTTTCATTCGTTTGAGTGTTTAGTCATTTTATTATGGTTTATACTCTTAGTAAATGTATCAAATTAATCGTGAAATGGCTTTCTATAGCTTAATGATATAAAAATAAAGCAGTTAAATCGAAAAAACCGAACAAACGCCGCTGCGCCGTTCGTTTTATATTATTAACATGTAGAAATCAACTTCGCGGTTAATTTTATACATTTATTAACGGCAATTGCACAAACATACAAAAAAATGTCTCACAATAATAGTTTGGGATCACCGTAAGAGCATCGGTTAGTGTACAACTTATGTACATAACTCAGAAAAAGTCATTAGTACATGGGGGCACTGGGGTGCGAACTCGGTACCTCTCACTTACGAGGCCAACCCGTCACGCCACGGTGCTCCAATTAGTTGCATGAGATAAGGACTAGATACAAACTATAACATTAACAAGAAAATAATATTAACAACAACAAAAAACCTTCCTTAGTAACGATACATAAAACAAAAAAATATATATCACGCGCAACTAATTAAGCTACAACGCTTTGGTAGTAAACTTTATACTTTCTGTTTTTTCTCTAGGTAGGTTGCGTTGAAAGGAGCTCGCGGGGCGCGGGGGGAGGTGGCGGCGCGGGGGACGGAATTAAGAGGGAGCCGGGGGCGGCCCGCCCTGGATACTGAGAGGAGTTTTAACCAATTAATTTTGTTCCTCAACGCAAACTCCGCTATATAATAAGGTATAAGTAGGCATTAACCGAGGCGCGCCGATAGCTGCCCGCGCCCGCGCCGCCGCCGGCCCGGCTAGCAGCCTGCGGAACGATGTTTTATTTCTTGTTAAGCTCTCCGTTTCTCCACTTTTAATATTTAATGGCATTTTCATGGCTCATGTTTTATAGCGCACTTACGAATTCTTAACATTATTGACGTTGTTTTATCGGCGGCGATGTTTTCCGAACACTTTATAATTGCATACCATTGCGTTGTCTCCTTGTTGGACGGGGAGATGAGTTCGGAAGAAAACGTATACAAAACTAATTATAGATTTAATTAGTTACCGGTAGGCACCCCTGGCCTGCCGCCCGCGGCACTTGCTCGGCGCGCGCTGACAGCCCGCGGCCGCCTTCGCCACACCTGCCCGCTCGCAGCGCGCCAGCCTCTTTGTCTAACGAACCATATGTCCCCACTCCGCTCGTGCTCCAGACGAGATATAAATATAAAGCATACATTTCCTAAAAAACAACAATCTCCCCTTTACCAATCCGTGACTAAACACCGAAAAGTTCCTCTATCTCGCGTTTACCGGAGGCGAGGTGATTTAAAAATAAGATCCTATACAAAAACAGTGATCGCGCCTCGCGCTCGCGTCTCGCGTCAATATGACGCTCTTAAAAAACAGTTCTTAACAGCGGTATTGTGTTGTTAAAAAACAGAAGGCACCCGAAAAAACAAACCGCAGAGTACGGTTAAAAAACAAAACGCAGCACGCGAGTCGGCCGAGACACCCTTTCCCTTTTGCGCGTCGCGCGCTGCTTTTTTACTTGTATCTAAGTGAGGGTTGAGTTTTTTACGGCGACGCTTCGTATAAATTAATAACCGAACGTGCTCATAATCTGCCGCTCGGAACACTTTCGGCTTTGTTGTTTTTTATTATAAGTTATCATTCATTTGTTTTTGTGTGGCGGCGGAAACCGAGCGCCGCCCGCGACAGGTGGCCGAGCTTTGTTTCTGCGCGGTGCCTTTCCGCGACCATCTTCATGTGTAATTATATAAACTTTGCAGTCAGCTTCTTGTCATTACCTAGAACCCGCACCCTTTAGTTTGCAATATGTGGACACCTTATATTCCACCTCCTTATATTACATTTTATATTAGAAACCACAAAACGTCGCCGCACACAGTTGTGCCTTATTTAATTGAGGACATTCAAATAAAACATTTACTCTAGTCTAGAGCGTCTACTTCCAATTATATCGGGAAAAGTTATTTATTATAATAATATTATTTACTTCAAAGGCCGAAAGAGTTTAAAGAATTCAGGAAAAAATAACGACGTGCACAGGAAAGTAAGGAATGGAAAGGAAGCCGGAAGCAAAATTTAATAACAAAACTAAATGCCAACGCTTTTGTTTTTATTCACATTCTAATGGTATCTGTTGCGTTCCTAGCTAAGAAAAAGTGAGCACGAAGTAGATGTTATTTCTCACATTTTAATGATGTTAAAAGTAAATAACAATAAAATACCTACACCTCACATACTTTGCACCAAAGTGTGGCAATTGTATAATTTCATACAAAACCCACACGAAGTTGAAAGTATGAAATTGTTAATAGGTATTCATTGCAAAAACTGTCTCACACATGTGACAACACAATGTGCTTTAGAAATGTGATATAAATGTCGAAAAGGCTTCGATGGTTCGATTCGAATCAATGGCCCAAGAAACTGTGTCGGAGAGCAAACAGTGTGAAGACGCATTGTGTGCCGCGCTGCACGTGTGCCTCGCCCTTGGAGAGGTTAACCTTTGTAAATGCAATACAATCAATTAAATGCGCTCTGTTTACCCTTTTTTATATAGGTGCTCCAAGATTCTCCGCGCTTCTTGGGACTGCGGTTCACTGTCGTGTGCCGATTGAAAAGTAGGTCGCAGTGTCATTGCATAGGCATATTCTTGTATACCTCACATCGCAGTAAAAATAGAAATTAGTGAACTGATTAGTTGAACAGCGATATGAATTTCATAATCATAAAGCATTTTGTAACAGGAGCGTGTAGATAATTAATTAAGAAACAATGTTAACCACATGCAAATCAAAACTATGTAACAGCAAAAGTGCAACTCTTTATGTAGCACAAATTAGTAAGTATTTCCTTGCAAACTCTGTGTTTATGTAGCAACAATTTAATTGTGGGATCGCCTTTTGTGCGGGTGTATGCCATCGTGATGTCGTGAAGAGTCCCACACTCGAGAGTGGCGAGTCCGCCCGCGCCGTCACGCAGCCTCTATTTTGATAGTGGCTCCTACAACCGCGACCCATTGTGATCTGTCCTTTGATTATTGATTTTTACGCTAAATATTCCCTTTTACCAAACTCCTATTCATATCAATTATGACTTCCTTTTACATTTTTGATGTATGTCCCGGGACAAAGGGATGCGCTGCACAATGTCATTAATAACCGACATGGAACTTGTCGCGATTCACGGATTCACGATCGTCCGCGTTCATATCACACATTATCCTTTTATAGAATACCTTGCAATGTGCAAGTCAGCGGGTTTACTTATTTACAATCTTGAGAGATATTTGATTAAGCATAGACATTACGGACGTTTCTATTGTCGTTTTTGCTACAAGTCTGGTGATTTTCATAACAAAAAACGAAAAAGAATTTGCAGGAAAATAAAAACGCATTTGAAGCGGCAAACTTGATATACACCAGACAGTAGCGATCGTCCAAAGGAGTAATACCAGAAGGTAAGAAAAGAGTTTGAAAGTTGTTTATTCTCTGGCTCCTAATCTCATAATCCTCCAGTATCACTGCGCCGCATTATGCACACTGACAATGGATAATTGTCACTGAAATAGTGTACTGTGTGTGTCGGCTACCGCGGCTACTGCGGCTACTGCCCAAAGACATCCAACAAAAGAGTTTGTTTGTACCCGCTTTGCATTACATGTTTATGTAACAACACCGGCCAATGGGTTTGTTTGCATTTAATCCGTTTGTAATGTCCTTTCTCTGATGTTTTGATAATAGGGACAAAGCCCTCGGTACATTACACGCAATAGTTTATTTTCCGCGTAGGATGGCTATTTACATTCTCCCGGGTATAGAAATACGTCGACGCTTTTAAAAAAGGAAGATCGAGAATACCAAATAAGTGACCTAGAAACACGTTATACCGTCTCCGATCGTTTGTTCAAAACTTTGTAAAGGCGGAAAAATAATAGGAGTCACCCGAGCCTCGGCTGTTTAGCGAGATATAATTAAAAGAGAACTCGTAGAAACGACTTGTCTGCTGATGAAACTCTATCTTCGCGAAATCAGATCGTCGGCTCTTTGCTGGGCTCATAGAACAAGATCGTTTTTTTCCTTTTCTGAGTAAAAAGTGTGGTGTGGGTAAAGCGGGGCGGTCCCGCCAGCTGCCGCTAATTTTAGACTCGCGAATGCGCACGGGGTGATGGGGTATAATGACTACTTCCAGACAATAGTGCTACCTTCATTAACTTAAACACTACGATACACTTCTTTTTATAATTTTTCAAATTGATGGATGTTTGAAGCGAAATTCACTTAACTTATTTTTTCAATTTGTATCTCTATTTGATATTTGCCTTATGTCATCCATCCATTAAGAACATTTCGGATCATTACATAAATTATAATGTGCTTGCATATTGTTGTCCTTTACCTCACAAGATGCGATAATATCTTCCGCAAATAAGCAGGTGCTTATGTAAAAAAATGTAGTACGTAGTGTAGTAATGTAAAACACGTATTTACTATGTATCGCTGTGCTCCTATTCCTCCACCTGGACTGACTGACTTCGCGCCAATCACAGAATATTAATACGAACGTTACTCTTATCCTATGAGACGATAATAAAATGTTGTGTTTATTTATTTATTTATTTAACAGTTTATTGTGCACAGGAAATACATAGTGTGTTGTTCATTCGCGAAAAATATAATAATAAATTATAAATAAATAACAACAAAAGAATAAATTAAAATGCTTCGACAATTAACATAGCGCCATCTAGCTCCAAAGTAAGCAAACAGAATTTAAATAAACATGAACGAATTCCTTGCATTATCTTTCTTCACGATAATGAAAACGCATCGAGGAAATGATTCGTTAGGCATGTCAGGTGTGAGTCTGCATACGCCAGCCGCATCCTTCGCCGCAAAAACTCGCGATGGGTTGCAATACACCGAAAGGGGCACGTTTTTTACACGTTAACATTATTTTTTACTAGATTTGTTCCAAAGGCTTGAAAAACACATAACGGCTCGCAACTCGATCACCAACACCTTGGTAATGTGGGTTACTGAGGTAACACTGGGCACATTGTTTGTCTGTTACCGTTTTTACCCCGATTGCCGAATAGCGAACGGGTGTTGCGTTGGCGAAAGCTGACACCATCCGGTGGGATAACTGTTGCGCTTACTGTTCTGTTCTATCGCACATTTGATAAAAAGGCTTGGTGGGTACACCCCAAAAAGTGGAAATTTATTCCGAAATCACATCAATCATTTATTCAGACATCAAAAATGTTCTGTGAAGTACCTAGTTACTTAGGCACTTAATTTTTTCTTAGCTCCCGACTCCCGACATCCGTCGCATGATCCGGGATAAAAGCACACACATATAGGTATAACTGACATGTGTGCAAAATTTCATACATAGCGCTAGTGATTTTTGCATGAATGGCGATCAATTATCAAAACAAAGGTCAAACAAACTTTCGTTTTTATGCTAGGTTACATGATTAAAACTAATATTCCTCCGCAGTAAATCTATTACTACGTAAGATAAACCAACACAAAAGGCTGACGGAACTGTTCGAATAATAAACGACCTTGAAATAAGCAAAATCAATAGAGCTATGATGCAAGTGCAGCATTGTAAGATCAGCTGATCTGTTGTTAAAGAGTTCAATGTACTTTTTATGGCTCTCCGTGGCCGTGGTCCATACAAAAAAACTGCATCGGCATAAAAAGCGTGTCGGGGCATAATGAAAAAACGCAACCCTTCCGAGTCGCGTGGCAGGTACCCCACACTCAACCCTTTACAAAAACGCTTACAAAAAACACTCAGGGAGGCGAAAGGGTAAAAAAGGGTTGTTATTACGCATGCGCCCCGTGGGATCACTGCCCTCGTTTCTCATTTTAAAATTCAAGCCAACACATTTCATTTTGACAATAGGCTTCTATTTTAAAGGGCTTAGAATTTTTTTATAGAGTTATGCAAATAGTTTGCTATTTAAAAGTAGTCCACTTTTTGCAATTTCCAGTCGTGTACGCTTGTATCTGGATTCGTAAGACACTAACTAATAAATAGAAGTAGTAGATAATATTAGGTAAAATATTGAAGCAAGAATGACACAAAACAAAAGCCCACACACTTCGTGTACCTACCTAACGTCGGGATAAAGTTACATTCATGTATAAAACAGTATTACTTACACTCAACGCGACTGTTCTTCCTTGTGTAACGAGCTAAGAATATCCATAGTATGTTATGTATGAACTCGATCCTTGATAGTAAAAACACAGATTGCGTAATGCTTACGTGTGCCGAGATATTCCAATTTTATCGACTACCCAAAAATATTTACTTACATATATTTCCTTGATTTATAAATGCACTAGCTCTTGCTAGCGACTTCGTCGATGTAGCCATGTTTCTGTAGAAATTACATTGAATTTCGTTATTTACGATTAGTACTGTACCTACAATACATTATCAACAGTGCAAATTTAAATCAAAATTTAAAACAAACCTTCACATTTATATTCTTATCCTACCAAAACTAATATATATACATATATACACTTATCATAAGTAACATCTATTAAAGGTAAGTTTGTAACTCTAAATCTCTACTTATTAAATGAAACAACTACCAAGTTCAATGGTAACATAAAAAACACTGGTCCGGAATACCTATAGGTATTATTTTTTATGATAAGGTACTTTCATCCTAAAATAGAAGGTGGAAGGTTGTATAGAAGAGTAGATATTAGACCGGGCTGCCGTGCGAAAGATTTGGTTTGTTGTAAAATTTTAGAATGTTTAGAACGCAAAGACCGGTGTGATCGCGTATTTTGAATTGCCGTGTGGTGACTTTATACGAGGAATTCAAAATTATAAATCCTATTAAGCTAAAGTATTTGCCTCAACAAAGGAGCTACTTTACATAACATGTTACAGCAATTGGAAAGAACAATGAAGAGCATCGTAGGTAGATTCGTGTTCTCGTAATCGAACAATCTAAACGTATATCAGGACCATTAACGGTGTCCGCATCGAATGCGACAAGACAACCCGAATCCCGCCGCCCCGCCCGAGGCTATAATAAGAACAAAATTTAACATTAACGACAAACGCACGTAATTCGATAATAACACAAACAGTTGTAGCAAAAACACGGACAAAGCTACCAAACGGCGGAGTGGAGCTATAATTAAGAAAGATAAATATCGTTTATTACTGTTAGGAAAGTCGATTAGAAAAAACTACCCCTTTCACCCCACAATTTGTAACCCGTACGGTGGGCGCCGCGCGGCCGCACGCATAAAAACGCGCCGCCACCGCCGCCCGGCGCCCGGCGACCGGCTGCCTGCGGTGGAGGCGGCCACGGCTTTTTCTTACTCACAATCTAGCTACTAGCCGATTATATGTTGCAAATAAAATATAACATAGTTAAAAACTATAACAAAAAGATAAGATTAAATGTATGCTAGGGGTCAGTTCACTCTGCAGCTGAGGTAACTAGGTCCAGTGCTTGGGCTTCAACACTTACTGTTAATTGCGATATGAACCTCCTCAGTAAGATTTTGCTATCATATAACTGCATATAGCTCTAACTCAAATCAGGTGGGTTGGAGCAAATAATAATCTAATTATATATATAAGTTTAAGGAAGAAATAATTTTCGTTCAAAATAACACTAAATACAAGATCTCATAATGAATTTGTGCCACTTTAGTTTATATCTATTTTCCCTAAGTAGAAGAACCCTCTCCATGCTAGCACAGCCCCAGGAAAAAATGTTACAGTTACATATAACGCGTTTCCGTAATAATAGAATCATTATCGAAAACAGAAGAGCGGGCAGCTGATTTATTGGACGATAATGGTCGCTGTCATAAATAGCTTTTTTCTAATCAACGTTTTTTGAGCGCGTGCGCACCGGGCCCGCAACGCTTTTTATTAATGCAGCACTGCTCGCATTATGTATGCACACCGTTTTTTACACTGCTTTATACTGCATTGTTAAGAACAACGACAAAAAACAAGTCACCTTTTATTGTAATAAGAACGAAATTTTGATAAATAAACCTTATTTCGGCCCAACTTTAAAACCTAATCAAATGAACTAAATTCAACGACATTTTCTGAGCCTTTTACAGCTAAAAATAATCTCGTAGAGGCTATAAAAGTAAACATCATTGATGGTATTATTTATTTTTAGCAAGTCAAAGAGAAGTTGAAGCAAGAATCTATAAATTAAAGTTTATTTGGTATAGTGGGCGGCCGTCAGCCGCACGTGGCGGCGACCTTGACAAATGCGCGCTCGCCTGCATGTGTGTCGGTCGCGACTCGCGGCCGCGGCTCGCATTCACCGCACACACGGCGTCGCCACTGCACCCCGCGACGAGAAATCTACTCACGGGCTCTACTGTGGAACCACCACGCCGAAAATCGAACCGAACCGGGTGCGAACAAATCTGACACGCGCATAATTTCCACAACATTCGCTCCTCTCATAAAGTCTTAAAACGACTTAAAATTCAGCGATTCCCCGTTGAAAAAAAGAGTTAATATTGATCGTAGATTTCTCGTCGTGGGGTGCAGCGGCCGGCTGAGTCACCCCACGGTTTTTTACTCACCCTAAGTTATATTTTTTGTAAAGCCCCCCTCTCTCCCCCCCGGCCCGCTTTAAAGGATGAGTAGTCTCTATGGAAACGGCTCGATCTAATTTATAGGCGGGAGAAAGTACGGATTGCTTAATTAAGAATTTAAAATGTGTCTACCGAGTAATTAATTACGAATTTTCAGTCGGCAAACTCGTAGCTGACGATAAGAATATTCCTCTTTTTGCTATTTTTCGCAATTAATTGTTCTTTTCAACGGTGGAGTCGTTAAGAATCTTAATTAAATGTTTTGTCTACGCAGCGCCGCTCGAAGGTAACTTGTTATTTTTGTGACACGTGTATCATTTAAACATCTTCTTACATATAATAATTGTATAGAATCTAATAAATATGCACAATCTGGTGTAGGTGAGGCGTCGCTGCATGCGTGTCGGTTGGCGAGCGCGCAAGGGTTGCGGCGAGGGCGGCCGCGCTCGGGCTCCGCCACTCAGTCAGTCAGCGCTATTTGGTGGCCCGGAGCGCGCGACTACGGCGCCGGCGCATCATATTTGGTAAGACAAATTATTTATTTTACTTAAAATTGATCCGTAATACACTTTTAGTACTTTTAGTAAAATTAATTTCATATTTAAAAAAACTAGGTGATACAAAAACAAGGTGTAGGCCATAAACTAATCGATCTGCCGTGTAGTATCCAGAGTAGTAGGCAGAGTACTACACGGCAGATTGATTAGTCCAACCCCTTCGACTTACTGGTGACATAGAGAGCAATCAATATCTGAGAGGCTAACCAGCTAAGACCTCCGTAGACCAGTAGGCTAATTACATAACTCTGTTGCTAACAATTATCTGATTTCAATGATTGAAATTGTTACTTTTGCGATAAAGATGATAAATTTAATAGTTTCAGTTTATTGCAATGGAAATTTGTTAGCAACTAAACCCATGAAATAGATGATACGTAAACGCAAAAGTAACAATTTTAATGTAACATGTTACGGATTGTGTCCCAGCTCTCTACTGTAATGTGGAGGAGGCTCATGTCCAGCAGTGGACTGTTATGGCTGTTTATGTGATATCAGTAAAACTATATCCAATAGTCACCATATATTACTAAATAAATGGCCAAAGCTGCTTTTGTCTGCTGGTTTTTGTAAATACGGACGTAATACGTATTTTGACAAAAGTTGAATTGTAGTTACGTCTTTTTATTATTAATTATCTTACATTTGATTTAGTTGTAATTTTCATCAATTAATACGTCATTTTACATTAAAAAATACATTCTTTCGGAGTATGTGAGAGTACATGCCCGTGGTAGTGTAATACAAATCAAATTTTAAGGTTAAGTTAATTAATCCCGTACGTACAATTATTAATATGTTTTGTTATTTCACGGTTCTGTTGTAGGTATTTTTACAATAATTTCCAATTGCAACTGTTCTATATTATGTTACTAATATTACAAATGCGAAAGTTTGTAAGGATGTTGTTTATGCAAAAATTATTAAACAGAGTTTGATGAAATTTGGCAGTAATGTAGCTCATAGCCTAGAATAGCACACAGGCTATAACTTATCCTGAAATTCAAAGGGTCCTGATCGTAAAAACCGAATTTTACGCAAACGAAGTCGCGAGCAAAGCTAGTAAATTACATAATGTAAGATATGAAAAAGAAAAATTCATACAGATTTTTGTAATTGGTTGTAATAAGTTTTATTATTTAATTATTACTAATCATCATCATCATCATAGCGTTTATCCCGGCTTATGCCAGGATCAGCTTTACAACTTTTCTTCCTCCACTTCGCCCGGTCTTGGGCATGTTCCCTTCGTAAGCCATTGGTTCTCGCATCCAACTCGGCGATATCAATCCATCGCTTCCTGGGCCACCCGCGGGATCTATTTCCTGATTACGGCGTTATTATTTAATTATTACTATTAACATATTAATTGTATTTCTTTTTTTATTGTATTCTACATAATCAATCATTCAGGCAGGCAATGAAATCTGACGCTATTAGGATTCTGCTTATATTAGGCTTTGTGATTATATTAGGTAGATAGACAATTTTTAATTACAGACTTGTTACAATTCTCATTGCTTTTTTAACAAGTAGCTAGGCTCATTTCGAGTTATATTCTATAATTATATTTTAAGGTTATTGATAAACTTGGAAGGTTTGAAACTTGGAAGGGTGTATACGTGGACTGTTTAGAAATCGTAAGAGTGAATCGAGTAAAGATCATTTATACCCGGTCGTACCCACTGGGTACACCATTGTGAAGATTAAGTAACCCATATAATTTTATTTAAGTATAAATTATTTTCCTACCTAATATACTCTCGAGGCAGTGTCTGCAAATTGATAATTCGGATAGACAATACAAACAAAAAAAGTACAAACCGAATTCACGAATATTTTAACTCAAAAAGTGTCAATTTAGAGGTTCAGTCATGTCGTTAATGCAGACAATTAACGAGAACAGTATTGTCCAGCGCAGCAAATCCTCCCATTGTTTTATTCCAATCTCCGAATGTTAGGGATCATTGCGGACTTGCTTTTATGAGGGTAATATCGATCTCTGCGATTTGCTGATCATAATAATTAGATCTCGTGGGTTAGGCGGAAAAAACAATGGCGACAATGCTGCCTAATGAGCCATAAAGAAGAAAACGATACGTCGAGCAAGGCGTAGACAAAAAAAGGGCGCGGCGGGACGCGGGGCGCGGGCGGGCGGCGCGAGGAAATGGCGGGAGAGCTAAATTAATTTGCGCGCTCCCGCCAAACAAAGGCACGCTAATGGAACGCGCCGAATGGAAAAAATGCCACCGTCCGCTCTCCGGCGACTTATTTTTTTTTGCAAATACAACCTTTGACTTTCCCAAATGAATAACATTACACCAGCCGAAGTCCAGCGCGCGCTTTGTCCCGATTTAATGAGCGGGAACACTGCGATACTGGCGACGTGAAATCACTAATTGTTCACTCGAAATTAACTTCGCTTCTGTTTTAATTACTTGGCGCGGAAAGTTGGACAACTGAAATTTATATTTTACTAATAAGAATAACAAATTCTCCATTACGTAACTACGCGAACAAAGAAAACGATAACGTTGTCAATGAGGGCATTGTCAATGACCTGTTTTATGGACAGACGTCTTGATAGCGGTTTTATGTACTGAATATAACATTAACAGTTACCAAAATATTTACTCTCGCCGCCGTGAACATAGCTACCTACATATGAAATAATAATTATGTCACACAGAAGCCTTATCGCCGCGCGTAGCAATCGTAGAGCTGCGTAGAGACGCGCTACGAGCACTCATATAAACATTCTACGAGTGCGATGTGTTTCGTCTTCATGTGTGAATGTGTGTCAATCGTCTAAGTCGATAGAATAGCGTTAATTTTTACCTGATGGATGAAAATACAAAGTGAAGATACGGTTTATCAAGAATATTTATGTTGTAGTTGAGAAGCTAACTTATTTGTAATTCCTTTAGTTTTTATGCAAAAAGACTTAAGACATAAAACTTTAGGTTGGGTAGCAATGGTCAGAGATTGTTTGAAGTGTTAGGCAGTACTGGTGCGCGACATGGTCAAGTACTTAGTCTTTGTCCAGTGTTTGTTTGAAGTCCCTAGCCTGGTACTGTGCATCTTTACAACTCTCCGCAGAGCCGGGTGCGTGCGGCCGGCGCCCGGCGCTATCGGCTGCTGGAAACAATGAGCGATGCCTATCTTAATGCAGCCGCCGCGCGGCCATTTTGTCGCGAAATGAAATTAATGCGGCCTCCATTACTCCAGCGCGATTTATACTCGCCCAATTAAAAGTTCCGAGCGCTGAAGACTCCGAAATTAGTAGAATTCGCTCGCATTTATCAAGACATCAACGTTGGCGCGCGCCTCGCGAAACTTCCCAAATTTAAATTAGAGACGATTTTTACAGCTACCTCCCGAGGGGGGAGGGGGGCGCTACCCTTTCCTTATAACGAGGAAGGCCTCATGCATTTTTATGTGCTTCTTTTTTCGCCGGCGTTTTAAACAAGGGGGTGAGCGTGGGGTGCGCCGGGGGTGAACTTTTTTATTCGCGTCTTGATAAGTTAGGGTTGAAATTAGACGTTCGAGTTTCGCTCGCGGAATTCATAATGACGAAAATTAATAAGTTTTCTTTTGAGGGCCCTCCACTACGCCGCGGCTTCATCGATCCCGCCAAGGTAGTGTACTGCCATCGGCGTTTGCTCCTGAACCTATCATGAAATATAATACTGCTAGTTAATATAAACATACCAATTAAGGGTGGGTCAAACCTACCTATAGGTACAATTCGTATTAATACACCTTCCGCAACAATTATCTGTCGCAGTCGTTCTCGCATATACAGCGAGCATCACCAGATTTCGCGGAACACGGCGGCGGGCGTGTAACGCGTTCGGACACCTCACGTCGCGAACCGATAACCGTGAACCGAGGGAACCTGAAATAGCGGCATCGCACACTTGTTGACTACACACATGGGACTGTATCGGGGCTACGTGTGGAAATTTATAAAATATTTTGTGTACCGTCTCCTAATTTGTGATTTGGTTAGTGTATCTACTTACTAAGAGTGACGTCAGAAGATTTATTGCGTTTTAAACCTAACATGAAATTACTTCGTTATTTCTGCAGAGGCAAGAGTTTTAAAGACGAACCTTTGGTTCCCTTTAACCCTGGTTAAACCTTGGGTGGTTTTTGGTAGGTTTTGGTTTGGTTTGACCCTGGTTCTATTGACTGACATCACTCGAAAATGATAAAGCTACACCTATTGTCCATTGCCCGGTTAAACCACTTACCAAAACCTTATAGTTACCAATGAAAACCAGCAAAATACACCTGCCAAAACCTTAGAGTTAACAATAAAAATCAGCAAACTATGACCCACTTCGCCCAACCCGGCCCAATCGCGAGTTACTTTGAATAAGCGTCCATAATTCGGTATCACATGCCCGGTAAAGTTTCCGCGTCCGCGAGCCGCCGCGCGAGCCGGGAGCACATGGGGACACTTGTTGAGCGGACACACGCCCGCCCACACGTGACGCGAGGCAAGGACGAGTGCACTGGAACTGCCTTATGCCATACCGGAAGGAACTAGGGCTACCATGGTCTTCTACCTAATGCTTGTTAACCTGACAGGTATGTAGGTACTTTAATTGTATGGCAATATTTCGGCAATAAGAGCTTTCAGCCCTGATGAAACCTAAGCATAACGAGCTGCGACCCATTTAATACGCCCGAAGCAAAACACGGGATGGCTTTTTGCCTAATGGCGAATTTAACTCCAAATTAATGACAGTTATATTATTTCATAAAAGTTATAAATTGGATGGAATCAGTGGCGACCGAAGTCGGGCCGCGCAATTACACGAATAAAAGAAAGTCATTAGCCCAATCAATCCGAGTGCGAGCGAGCGGCGCGGGCGGCGGGCGGCGAGCGGCGAGCATTATGATTCGCGTCTAATAACGTCGTTAACAACGCACATTAAAACAAAACAAACAGAGGAGTCGGCGCGGCGCGGGCGCGGGTGGCGGGCGCCATCCTTCCTCGAATCCGTGTCATTAATTTACGTAATGCGTAGGTACGCGCTATCCCCAAATATTTAAGAAGCCTCCTCCGGGAGCGCCCGCTCCTCCACTATCCCCCGCCCGCCCCCACAACCCGCCCGCCGAGAATTATGGCGGCCGCCTTGTAATTATATTTTTTAATTTATCTTCCTTAGCGAATACAATGGAGGCGCCACCCCGCCACCGGAGCGCTTCCTTCTCATGCTGAATATTGTATCAGGCCGCTGAAAAAAGGAAAGAACGCTTTAATTACAAGCGAGAGCGCGGCCGGCATTACGCGTTAAATATTTGATGTTGTCTCTTTCTGCGCCCCCCGCCCCGCGGCCGCCGCGTCCGCGCTGTCCTGTCGTCAATAATTAAAACACCTATTAACTCATTCCTCTTCGGCTGACCCCTCATTACGGGGCGAGTAAAAAAACTTCCAACATCGACACATACGAGTACGCTACCGTGCCGAATACGTACATATCGAACGTGGCGCTTCTGGCTGTGTGTTAGGTTGTGCGTTAGGTTATTTCTTGTGGGTATCCATTCAATCAGATAATTAGGTAGGTATAATTATATTGTACACATTTACAGAGCTTATGTACATTACTCAGAAAAAGTCATTGGTAGATACATGGCGGCACTAGTGGTTAAACTCGGTACCCACTTCTCGCTTATGCGGCCGACCCTATAGCCATTACACTAACTGATACCTACTATAATCTGTTCTGCCAAATCCTAAATCATGGTCAAGGCAGGGACCCCTAGGCCCTAGCACAGCATAACCGGGATATTAATATCCAGATGATGATGATTGGATGTGTTTTGCATAAGAAATTAAAACATTCTTACATTATTACTAAATAGTACCTATATTTAAAAAGTATTTGTTAGTAGCAATACAAAATAAAAAGTTTAAAAACACATAAATTTTAGTTTTAAGTAGATAAAACTTCCGACATCTATAAAGTGAAACTTAAAGAACCTAACAGAAAATTTAATCTGTATTTGACCCCATAATCGTCTTTCTGTCGAAAATGCTAAGCCATTTGATTTTATCTCAATGAATGATGGCTCCGTTGTACACAGAGCGAATAGATATCGTGTTACAATAATGTTAGGTGATTTTGTTAGTAAGTATTCCGTTTAAAGAGCAATAGTAATGAGCCAATGTGCAAATGAAATGCGAGTATCGGAATGTGCGCGCGATGCAGGGCGCGAGTGGCGCGGCCGGGCCGGGAGCCGCGTTGATTTATCGCCGAACAACAGTCGCAAATTAAGGCAGACGCGGACGCCCAGCCAGCCCGTACTTAGCGCGAGGAGACAAAGTATAAAGCACCTACCCCCATCCACCCACTGAAAAACGTCTCTAATATTCTTTTAGAAACGGTGGCATTTACGGGCTATATTTTATCCTGAATTTGCATACGCTCCTTTTTTCGTACCCGTCCTCTATTTTATGGGTGAGTATTTTTTCATCCGGGGGTTAAGATACAAAAGGGTAAAGCGCGGGAGCGCTGCGATAATTAAATTGCACCAAGGCGCGAGATCGACCGGGCGCGCGGGCGCTCGCTGCGGGCGCCCGCGCCGCTCTCCCGGTATTGGCTCGCATTGACTAACACGACAATTAGAGACTGTCTCAGCTTTTAGATTATATACATATTTTAGTATCTAATCTCATACTCCCATTGATAAAAATAGAAAACTATACCGTCACTAAACAAAGCTCTTATTGAGAAAATAACCTCGCCTTTACTCACCTGGCAAGTATAATGGCGTATGAATATTGTAATTAGTCGGAATCAAGAATAAAATACTAATTAGGGAGGAAATTTTGTATGTCCTGTCTGGGAACAGAAGCGTGATAACAAATTAGGAGAAATCTTACCCTGCTCTTAGTCAAATTACCATAATTGCTAATCAAATGTTGTAGGAGTAGCCGCGGCGCCGCTACGCGCTAATTACAAATTCTAATTCGCTCTCTTGTTTAACAGGCCTTTTGAATTACTAAATTATTGCCGTCGGCCATCAAATGAATTCTCATTTGTTAGAGGCACCGTATAAACGGTTTGCATTGAAATTTTTTACGAGGCAATAAATATCAACATATCAAATCTGAATGAGCATGCCGACCCGAGTTAATAGCGGAATTAGAACCAATGATAAATAAATTCAAAGAAATGAATAACATCACTCAAATGCTATATGAGCTTTTGATATAAGAGGCATTAAATTTGTTTGAAGTCCTACAAAGATGTTTTTCGTGAAAAGGAAATTTTCATCAAAAACTTAATATTATTAACATTTCCAGTATTCGCGAGCGACGTAGCGCGCGATTTTAATTCTCTCACAAGTCTACTTATAAATAACGGCGGCTCCAATTAAAAGCGCGCGACAGCTTTGAGACGCGGCCGAGGGAAGTACAGATAAGTAGATGGGGAAATGTGCTCGTGTTTACGGAAACCTCCTCCGGCAAATATTATCGCGAGACGCGCGATCAAATATTCAGGCTGCGCGCGGCGCGGGGCGCGGGCGCGGGCGCGCGGGGCAACCCTCTCCAAGTTTCAAGCCCTTCCCTTTGCACGCCCTACACTAATTACGTTTAGAGTTCTTAAGCGAAATTACTTAGGCCCCTCGCCACCCGCGGCCGCGCCCGACCCCCTTCCGGAAATGAGGCGCGCTGGAAAAACAAGAAAGAGGAAAGCGTTATATAAGAAGGTCGCTGTCTCTGTGAACGTCCTAAATCTGGGCAATCTCTAAAAGATGTTGATGTAATGATTTTTTTTCTTCATTTTCGCAAGCGTTCCCTGTTCATGAGCGGTTGCTAAGTGAAAAGCAATTAAAGCATGGCCAAGTGATCCCCCGCCGCCGCCGCCCCCTGCGCTACGACCGGGCCTCATTCGATCAAGAAATAAATATACTATAATGTCAAGACTTTGGTTTCATTTTTCACAAAGTCATTGAATTTGAGTTATTGTATAGGTACTAAGATTGTACATGTTTATTAATTTGTAACGTCACGAAAATAGATTTTTGCGAGCTTTACCTATGAGTTATTTGAGTTTTAACACATCCAAACATTTTGAGATGTACGTTTAATTTTTACTTAAACAGTGTTCGACTGAAGTATTTGATTTTGTCCTGTAAAAATATCGGTGATACAGTGGTCCATTGTTTGAAAAGATAATATGACATCTAGGTATTTATTTAAGTAGAAAACGAAAGCCAAATAAACCGTTTTTATAGTTGAATAGAGAGAACCAAACTAGCAATCTCCAACTCTGTTCCTCCTTCATATCAATGATAAGCTGTCCATTGACGGCATTCGTTGCTATGCGGATGACAGTACTGGAGACGCCTTTTATATGGGGTCGTGCCAATATCCCTCGTGTCATAGTGGAAGAAAGTCGCGAAGTACTTGGGTCTAAAATTGGGAGTACTCTATCTAGAATCTCATGACTAAATCTAGTCCTATTTAAACCCACTAAGTCACAAGTATGCAAGTTCACCGTCAAGAACGCTCCATTCGTTGTAGCTCCTCAGTTCGAAGATACACCACTTACCATCTCTAAGAGTATACATATCCTAGGTGTCGACATCTCCATCTCCGTCTTGTTTCGCAGTCATTTGGAAGAAAAGGTCAAGCTCGCATCTAAAAAACTGGGTGTGCCTAACAGATCGAAGCGATTCTTCACGCCGGGGCAACGACTTCTACATAAGGCTCAAGACAGACCCTATTTGGAGTATTGCTCCCATCTTGGCGGAAGCACCGGCATATCAGCTTGGTCCTTGTGACTCGATCCAAAAGCGCGCTGTGAGAATTGTCGATGATACTATGCTCACAAATGGTATTGAGCCGCTGAGTCAGCGGAAGGATTTCGCCTACCTTTTAGTGTTCTACTGCTTGTAAACGGTGTTTATTCTCAATAACTGTTTGACATGCGGTCCTCGTCACGTCGAAAGGCGGCCGGAGAATTTTCCAAAATATCCAGACACGGGATGGAATGGTGGAATGTTGAGAGACAAAAAGGCATGCTCCAAGAAATGGTAGCGAGGTAACTCTGCTTCATATAAGGAGGTGTAATTGCTAGGAAAGAGCCGAGCTTAATAGTGGTAGCTAGGGAACGGCACCGTTGGTTCCGCTCTACAATGCGCTAGACACAGTGGAGGTTTTTTTATCGCCTTAGGAAGCACACGGACGGACGGTCCAGCTGATGGAAAGTGGTCACCATCGTCCAGGACATCTGCAATCTAAGAGGAGCGGAAGCGATGTCGACCTTTGAGGTACCTGTAGACATGCTTTTTGAAGAACCCCATGTTATAGAGCAAAGGAAAGACCTCGGGAGGTAGCTCATTCCACAACTAGCACGTGCGCGGTAAAACGGCTTGCGATGCTCGTACGATAGTTGGATGCCAGGCATCTAGATGGTGTGGATGAAATCTATCCTATCGTCGGAGGGTGCGGTGGCACAAACAGTTCATCGGAACATTCCCCGTTGTACAGACGGTAGAGAACACACAGGACCACGGACAATTCGAATAGACCGGCGTTGGATGGAATCAAATGGAAGGAGTTGGTATTGGGGTGCACTAGCCCGAGCAGTACTCCATATGGGGACGAACCTACGCGGTGTAAAGCACCCCAAGTTTTTTTGAAGCCTGCTTGGCTTTGCCCTCCAAGTGATCCCTAAATTGACCTTCATTCGATATGTCGACGCCAAGTATCCCAATACTCTTTAAGATGGTAAGGTGAAACGTTCTGAAACTTTGGCATTGTATCAAGGCACTAACTTGTGTCTTCGTAGGGTTGAAATGGTCGAGGTTTCGTCTGCCCCACTCGGAAACCTGCTCCAGGTAGCACCATGGATCCGATTTTTACCCTTAGAACTCCGCAGGAGGTTGAAGTAGGCCTTCGGAGGGTTATCTGGTGGTCTGTATAAGATCCAAATCTGTACGCGAGGCGTACATTTGAATTTTCCAGGAAATGTAAAGTCAATTACCGCATTTGTTCACCAGGTCTCTGTCCTGAACCCTTACTTCTTCTGCGTTGTACTTGACGTTCTCTTAGCTGAGATTCCAGACACGCCTTCAAGGCTTATAACATCACGATTATTTACGATTATTTATCTATACATAAATTGGCTATATATAGAGATAGCTAACTGTTGTTTCCACTTTATTGGGAGTCTTTGAAAAAATCGGTGTAGCTTAGTGGAAGGCATAGGCTCTAATTAAATGAAGAAGAATTAGACGCAAGGGCCGCGAACGTCACCGGCAGCCGCGCGGGCGAGTTTCCGCGCCTTTCATGTGCCAGCGTAGTTTAATTTCCTAATTTTCAAACATTTTCCAAAACAAGACAGCGTTAGCCGACTCCATCATCTAATCGGAAGCACCATCGTCTCTGTGGAGGTACACAACAGAGCTATACAATTTCCGGTCTACGTTTAAAATTACTTTGAACAGGGTAAGTGGATTTTATGACCGAATTCATCGCGAAAGTCAAGTAGGTTCTCGTGTTCCGACAAGCGCGAGTGATAATTTGAATTTATTTGGAACGGTCGCTCTAAATCTATACGATACAATAGGTAGTTGTTTGAAATGAACAACAGAAAAGCTTTTTCCATTATGTTTTTAACAGGCCCGGCTACCGCAACTGAGATTAAGGTTGCGCGGCTTAATTTTTTAATTCCTTTTGATAGCCCGAAGACAGCGGGCTGTCCAACGGCTTGAATTAGGCACAGGGAGCGTCGCGAAATTACAAAACAAGAGAGGGAAACTTGCGGCTGTTTAATGAGATTTAAATAATTAATGAGCGTGCAAAATTGGTTTCTTTTTTCAGGCGCGGGGGTGCGTGCGGCGGGGGGCGGGCCGCGATGAAAAACAAGCCATAATTGCGGGCCCAACTACGGCGACACGGGACTCCGCGCTTTCTCAAAACATTAAAGAGGGAGCACTCCGGCCATCATAATTCACAAATAAAAGTTTAATTGATGTCGAAATAAATCTTGGCGGCACACTGCGCGCCAATTAAAACTTAATAGGTTATTTTTAGGGAAGTATATTTTTTATTTTATATAGCCTACATACATACTTGGGCACAATTATGTATGTAGGCTTGTGTACCCGTAGGTATATAGGATATGTTGTATATTACGAGTATCATTGGCCAGCCTTAGCAGTTTAGTGGATGCCATACTTTATAACCTAACAAAATAATAATCATCTTAGATATACCAGATGAGCACTCGTGTACGAGGGCTCGGGATCCGCCTTGACCATGATCCAGGATTTGGCAGATCAGATACTTACACTGGAGCGACTGCCATCGGACCTCCGTGTCCCTGCTACCAGGGGAACCAGACCAGTAGCCGTATTCACAATGGCTCGGAAATCGGATTCGGATACGGAATCGACTAAGGACCCCGCAAAAGTTCCTTCAGAGCAAATTTTCCCTCAGAGCATCGGTTACCATGCAACTAATGTACATAACTCAAAAAAGAGTCATTGGTATATGGCCGCAGAGAGATTCAAAACCAGTAGATAAGTACCTCTCGCTTACGTGTCGGATACCGTCACCTGTGCGCTTTTGACGTTCCTTAATACTTTATAACTTAATCACCGACAAAAGAACGTAGGAAAGCCCCCGACCAAGTACACATGTACTAAAATATTTCCTAAACTACTGCACCGATTTTAATTAAACAGAGCGAACGTGGCTTTTCTTTAGTTGATGGCCATAAAGTAGCTATAAAATTAAGAAAACTACGTCAAAATCGGTTTATCTATTCGGGAGCTAATATGCCACAGACTGACACACACATACACAGATCCACAGACACACACCAAACTTATAATGCCCCTAGTTTTTTTTCGTCGGGAACTCGGGGGTTAAAAAGAAAAAGCACAGCAACTTTACAGTATACACCTCCAGCCAACTGCCAAGGAGTGGAATTCCATGCCTGCGTCAGTATTTCCGAATATGCCGAAATTATTCAATACACCAGTAAACAGGCATCCTCAGGGTAAGCCCGCTCAAACATCGATCGAATCTTAGTGTTTAATCTTAGTTATAGATAGATCAAGAGCAAACCTATCTCTTGTAGAAAAAAAGTACCTCGTACATATACTAAAAAATTTATATTAGTAGGTGGACACGGATACTTGAAATTTATAGAAATTTAATATAATGGATCCCAGCCTGCTTTCAAGTTAAAATTAAACTTACGTTTGCATTCTCCTATTTACTTACACCACTCGGCTTGTTTCTAACTTTTTACTTTTTTAATAGCAGTCGGGGTTTTTAGTTTTTGTACTTGCTAGGTACTTTTTTCCGCTATTTATATTATAGTCGGTACCATGAAAGTGTAATTGAAGTGAAAAAAAAGGAATGGTTGCTAACTAACTTTAAATCGTTAAAGATCCTAAACGGTCATTGAAAAATGATAACAGAAACAGATGATTTTTCAATACCTATTCAACAATACCCCACATGACATAGTTTGACGATTATAATTTTTTTATTTTTTACAAAATGGCGCCTGGTAGTCGCCATATTGAATTATGATCAATATAATATCTTTAGTGACACTCGGAAAATTAAGGCAAATCGATAGACGTATGAACCATCAAAATCAGCCCACGCGTTTGGTCTCTAGAGTGCCACAAAGGAACAAACAAACATACATACTTCAAACAGAACCTGACATTCATACAGAATCTGTGATAATTATACTGTTAATGTACAATAAAGTGTTAAATAAATAAATAATAATAATAATACTTGCCCCGCGCAATTTGCTAAAAAAGCTCCGACACCTTACTTTAAACTGGCATCTTTTCGACTCACATCTATTCAATTCGTAATTAGGAATGTCTTGTGGCTAGAAATTAATAATGCCGAGAGTAAAAAATTATACATAGACGATTCTGAGGTGTTTCCTTCCACAAAAATTATCCTACTTTTTTTAAATTACCTTTAGGGCAGCGGCACAAAATATCTATACTAACGGCAGTGGTAAAAAGATTCAAAAATAGTTTCTTTGACTCTGAAATTAGTTATAGTTGGGCCCTCGACTCAACCACTACACTGCCGCGGCTGGATGTTGCTCTCTAGGATCCACTTCACAAAAATTGCCACCTAAGCAGATTTTGAAAAGAAAGATTAGTTTTAGGTATTTTGTGTTTGATACAAGTCACAGGGTGGCAATTAGCTCCCGAACCTGTTCAACCAGTCTCCAGAGAAAAACGAAGTTCGACTAGCCTCAAAGTACGAAACGGTCAACCATCCAGTTCCTTTATTCTGCCGAGCGTTGTATAAGGTACAAGTTGACCTATAAAAAAGACCAGCGAGGAAAAATTTGTGTTATTGAAAGTTTTTAGAAACATAATTCGTGTTTAATTCAGAAACACTGCGTTTATATTTTTAACTCTTTGGGGTCGAGGAATATAACCCGGATAAATCAACAAGTTCTCTGCACTGCTTAGTAGGAGACAGTAAGGATCACAACTTAACAGAAGAAACATATTTGGCTATGGAGTACTGTACAATAAACAAATAAAGTTATTAGGTAATTTGCAAAATGTCGAAGATTTTGATATTGATACATGGAGGCAAAATGTTGTCCAATAAAGCGCCGGACGAATCTTGTGTTAAAGTGTCTGACGTGGTTTGGGTATAAGAATACTCTTTGTTAGTTAATCAAGATAATATCGAGTTTAACGGAAACTGTCAATAAATCGCTATCAAATGGAATAAAAAAGGACCAAGATACTAATTTACATGCGACTGGAGAGAGCAATGGCAACCGTATTGCAAAGTTCAATGGCGCGACCGTTACCAGCATTCCACTTGGCCGACCACAAAATTTGCTAAAACGCAAAGAATTAATATTTCAAGACAGCATTTTACATAGAAATGCAATTTTTAGTTCGATGACTTCTTTTATAATGAAAATCGTTTTATCGCAAAATCTCAACGGAATCCGGAAAGTGAATATTGTGTATACTTCAAATGCAGATTGGTATGAAGTGATTGACATCGCGCCGGGCGGTCAGCCGGCGGCTTCCGCTCGCCCCTTGCTCCCGCCGCATTGTGCCCTGACCACGTCAAACGATCCCGATTAAACCCAAAACTATTTAAATTGTATTCAACCTTCCCATAAAATTATTTGTAGCTAACGGTTTTGCATGATTTGATGGGAATTGCCGTTAAAAATTAGTCTCCACGTAAGTGAACAACATTGATCGTGACGCAGATCTTACTTGACGATATATTTTTGGATAGCATTTATTTAGTCTTTTTTGCCTACTAATAGGAAAGTGGCCAACGTCGTCAAAACATACAGATAGAATACCATTATACTTACTTTAAAAAACCTGGGACGTCATCCTAGAATAATACAATTGTCTGCCCCTCTCTACATATCAATTGATGAATCATAAGGAGTTACCAACATGTAACAAACTGACGTCTGTAGCATTTTTGTCCGAATTTATCTATGTGTTTTCATTTTCATAGATAACCTACGCGACTAATGAAGTAGGTAGGTAGGTATCTTGTTTACATCTGCCATTATTGAAGTGAATTTGTAAATCTGATTAATAGATTAGAGCACTCAAATCAATAAAACAAACAATCTGTTCAACCTTACAAATTAGTTACTTAGTGGTAATATCTCTCGGCTTACTGCAAGACAACAGGTTATTAATAAGATGTTCAAGTTACCCGAGTAATTGATAACAATTTTCTTTATTCTGGTAAGTGATCACCGCTGCCTACAGACTCATTTGCAATAGTTCTTAGTAAGCATTTGCATAATTCCATCATGTCCGATATTGCACTAAACTTTAGGCGACGTCGATTTCAGATACCTATTGCTAACAAAAAAAGGCATTGCACCAACACAAACTCGCTAATTTATTCAACTTTATGACACCAATTTTGTGACACCTAAATTGCTTAGGAATTGCGTAAGACATCTACTTAAAAGTGTTCAAGTAAAGTGCATTCGGGCATCAATAGGCAATCAAAACTATTTATGACGTTTTAAGAGTGTGTGCTTAATCTTCATAAGTAGTACACACGGCACAGTAGCCAGCTCGCAAGGGAGGGGCACCGCGCGCGAGCAAATCTGCGACAGATGCGGCGCTCGTGCGCGCAGCACCATTGTAGTGCCACAAAAAACACCCTGCCCGTCTTGTTTACCTCACTTTTTACCTTTTTTAGAGTTCTCTTTGACGTTTTTGTGTATTTCGGTCGCGCGCTCCCGCGGCCCGCGCCGCCATTGTGCCGGCGCGGCGCAAGCGCAGCGCCCAGGTAATTCATTTTTAATGTTCAGTTAAATGTAGATAATCGGCGGATTCTGATCAACCCTCTTCTTTATAACTTAATTTGTTGATGCTGACGTTCAATGGGGACACCGATAAATTATCACATTCCGTTCGGTTGGCTTACAACAATAAAACGATGTCAATACAGAAGATTACCTATTTATTGAAAAAATAACAAATACATTTTTGATGACGGGTTTGATGAGAGCAAATAAATTAATGATGTTAATCTAAGCAATGTATTTCACACAATTTAGAACACTTTATTTAGATCTTAATACTGAACTTATTCTTAATATGTGCTAACCTAATTAATGTTGTGCCACAAGAACATTCAACAATGCAATTGTATAAAAATGCAACGTTTATAAGAATCAAAATTAAGCATGTAAAAAATTTAATCTATTACCATTAAGCACATAAACTTATGAATACTCAAATGTGTAGCAATTGAAAAAAAAAATGGAAGAAACATGTTGTGAATGTACTTCGTATTATTATTATATCGTATTCCCTAAAATACCTGTAAAAACAGAGCATAATAAAATAAGGGATGTATAAATTTGCTAAATGCATTAAAATGAAGAAAGACATCAAGGTTAGCAGGTGTTGATGGAAGCGAGATACTCGTTGTACTTCTTTTCCTGTGCTTGTTGCAACTTCTGCAGTTTCTTCACGAGCCCTTTGCTCAGCTCCTTACCCTCGTGATCGTGAGTCGGGAGGCCCTGCGTGACAAATATTACGTATAAACTGAAAAAGTAATATTCCAAAAAACACACTCACCGGCATAGTTATCCGCCCACCCCGTATTTTTACATATAGGCTCATACATTTCTGGAGTTACAAAATCGGTCTTTTACTTCGTAAATACTTAATTGGTTTTAATTAGGCCTTCGCTGTTTGATAGCCGTAATAATGAGATAATAATTAGCTCTGTATTCTATTAATTTTTTCAACACGACAGGTTTTTTCCGTAGACTGAGAAAAAATTCAATTTTCTCAATCTACGAAAAAGAGCTATCATGTTAAATAAATTCATTAAATACAGAGATAATCAATTTAATTCGTGCGAATTTTCAAAGTTTGCAATTTTGTCAAACTTTGGAAAGCATACAAAATAAGAACGCGTGCGAAAAGTATGCAAACGCATATTTATCACTTACACAAAAAACGTAATTGACACAAGAATTTGCATACTGTAAAAAATATACCACTTCTTTTACACATTTTATTTTTATTTTAAGTACGTTGGACAGGGATGTAATCAAATCATCGAAGACGTTCTCGCAAATATGGATACTGTATAAAATGGGACACCTCCAACTATCGCGTCCGTTCAGTGTAATGGAAAAATATGGGATGGGCCAATAATTGTGCCGGTGAGTGTATTAAGATGAGTGTTTACCTTGAAAATATTACTTAAATCAACAAGAGTGCTTCATAGTAAATATGTTACCGCTTCATAGAAATTTTAAAACTGCATTTCTGTTTGTATTACGTAATACTCGTAAGCTAAATCTCCATACGAATGTTCTAAAAAAACGATCACTTACAATCTATCAATTTATTACAAATTACGTTGTAAATGATTAAATATTTAATGTAAATGGAAATGTAATTACTTCATAAAGATTTCATCTAATTAAAAAAAAAGGTTTCACTTCGCTGACTGTTTAAAAGCTAATGCGGTATGGTAAGTACCGGCACTTTTAAACAGAAAACATGGATAAGTAAAGGAAAACCATTTATTAGAAAGATTAGACAGAACATTAAAATATAGCAGGTATCCTTCAATTAAAAGCGAGGATAAAACTTCGTCACCAACAAAAAATAATGCCACACCACTGTTATTTCGTCGTATTTCTATTAAATACCACGTTTGTGTATTTAAGTACTAAGCACAGAGCACAGACCCAGAATAAATTATTATTTATTACCAATAGCTGAGGTACGGGAGGGGGAAGCCTTGTACGGTATTCGGCAAACTAAAACGTAGTTAACGTTTTAGTCTAAAGCGACATACATATTAAATAATGAAGTTTCACTGCATATACATAGTATTACTTCCGTAAGCATTTCCTGTATTACTGGATTTCACGATTTTAGATGGCGCTAGTTAAGCGTAGGGTCTGTTGTCAAAATACTATCGAGCTATTGGACAGAAACAACTGCGGTAAAATGTCAAATCTATTCCACATAATGACAGGGCTATATTTTGACAGCAGACCTTACGTCGCAGTAGCGCCATCTCGTAGATTTTGGAATTGCGAAAGCTATCATTGTCATTTAGAATTATGACAGTAATACGATTGAGGTGTTGTATGAAAGTGACCGCTCTAGATTGCACCTCTAGTGGGTCTGCGCTCAGTGGTATTAAGAGCATTAAATTGTAGCTGTATCATGTCCGATACCTCTTCGAAGAACAGGTGTCGTTCAAGGCTATTGACATCTTTTAATACATAGACAAGAAATTGGGTAGCAGTAGTTTCTGTTGTGGATTTTCAATATCATTACAATAGCAATCTCCAAACCTATGATCTCCAAAACACCATTAGCGATGGCGCAACAATGGACTTTAAGACACGAGCCTACATATTTATCTAAGGCTGGTAACGCATTCGCAACCCTCCTTGTGATGCAGGTGCTAATGGGCGTGCGGTGATCAGTGATCACTTACCACCAGGTGGATCTGGTTGCTCGTTTACAACAGCAGTTTCTGATGTGTATTTTCATTATAGTGATCTCTAAACCCGACTGGCATTTGATAATTATGTGGAGAATGCTATACTTAAGCTTGTGATGATGGTTATACTCAAAGTCGACTATACGTACCTTGTCATCGAACTTGGAATATTTGTCGGCTTCGCGTTTGAACATTTCCCCTGGTGGGATCTTTTTCTGCTCTTCTTTGAGACGCTGCGCTTCGAGTAACTCCTGCTTCTTTTTCAGCTTCTCTGCCTCCAAACGCTTCTTCTCTTCTCGTTCCTTCATGATCTCTTCTTTGCTTACTAATTTCACTACCGTGCGATCTGGGTGGGAGAAATTTTTAAATTTTTAGTATATTACTCTTAGTAAGAGTAAAGCTGGAAATGACGATATGTTCGGGATATTACCTAAATTATTTGGATAACAATGACGGACCCAGAATTTCGTGTTTATATTGGATAAAAAGTTCCGACTTAATTACCCATTTACATGGGTTTTCGAAAAACTGACTGAAATTGTGATTGCTGGTGAAAAGAGAAAGAGTAAGTAAAAGAGTTTGTATTAGGGTCAATGTGTACGAAAGATGGAAACTGTGGTAGGGATGTCGAAAGGCGAGTGAATATTTTTTTTTATGTCATACGGTAGGCAAACAGGCAAGCGGGCCACCTGATGGAAAGTGATCACCACTGCCTATAGACATTAGCAACACCAAGAGTATCGCCAATGCGTTGCCCACCTCTATAACACGTTGCTCTGGCAGCAAAAAGGCAAATGCCACTCCACTGCCAAAGCCACGGTTTCCTAAATCCCCACCCCGTGCTCCATGCACTGGAAACCTTACTCACCGGCAGAAACACAATACTATTTAAAAGAGTATTATTTAGCTGCGATATTCTGTAAGGTGGAGGTACTTCCCCAGTCGTGCGGCTCCAATTCGAATGCGGAAAATATGATGAATATAGGTATCTTTAATGTGACTGACTAGCGAAACTGCCAAGAGGATGTAAGTCAGGCCGGCTTTTTTACTTATATAAGTACTATCGCTTAGCTGGGTCGCTAAAAACAATTTTTGCATGGACAGACCAACAGTTTGATGGTCTAGTAAACCTCTACTATCGCTATAAAGTAACATATTTCTTAACCTATAACCTACGAAGCCCACACAACGCCGTTTTATTGGACATCCAACTGTCTGCGTTGAGCGTTTGATTATGACCAAATAGCAGTACGTATTTTGACAAAGGACTCGCCAGTGGCGCCATCTAGTGGAATTTCGAACTTGCGGGGCTAATTTGCAACTAGCTACTTGTTTAGCAAGGGTTACTTATTCTATCCACAATGTATTTGAGATAAAGAATATTGAACTAGCGCCCCGGACCTGCTTCACTCAGGTACAAACTTGTTACCTAAACGTTACTCAAGTACAAACAGACAGACGCGGAAAGCGAGATTGTTTTACACTATTTAATTTAAATATGCCCATCTATACATTGATGTATGTTAAATTTAGATATACAAATGTAACTTGCTCCATGAGTTTTGTATTATGAGTATTGTGATGTCAAAATAAATAATGTCTATGTCTATGTCTATACATAGTATAAAACAAAGTCGCTTCCCGCCATCTGTCCCTATGTATCTATGTACGTTTAGATCTTTCAAACTACGCAACGTATTATAATGCGGTTTCAATAATATATAGAGTGATTCAAGAGTCAGGTTTATAAGAAGAAGAAAAAAAGGTAAGTAGTAGTAAAATAGGTGTACACGAACGAAGATGCGCCGAGTCCACCTGCTTAGTATATATGTATCTAAATATTAGTACTGTAATTTTCATGCGAGCAAATTTTTCAATTTCTTGGAAATGGCAAATCCAATTAACTTTGTAGTTTTAATTAGAAAACGTTAAGCTAACTAGTGCATACCATTTTGTTGTGATAACTTCCCTCTTCATAAAATTACACCTCTTTAAAGAGGCAAATTGAAAAGGAATGTTTTCAAACCTTTTTAAAAACATTATAAAATATTTTAAGGGTAAGTTCCGGGTTTCCTACCGCGTACCTTTGTCGAGTAGCCCGTCCCGTGACCATGATGCATGCAAGTGTGTCGAAATATCGGGCTACTCGTCATCAAAGGTACGCGGTAGGAAACCCGGAACATACCCTAAAAATGTGTAATAATAACCACGATAGTTTAAAGCATTATACTATAAAATATTTTTTATTTAAGTGCGCCATCTAAAAATACTCTATTTTCGAAATCAAGTATTAATTTTGATATGTTATGTACAATTAAAAATATTAGCGCAAATATATACTTGCGAATAAAACGCTAATTTCATAGGTAAGGACCCAATACTATATAGTGTGGCCGTACATAATAGATAAATACTTTGTCCTCCATGACATATTTTAATTAATCAAAGCAAAAATGAAATGAAATGTAGTATCATACATAAGAAACTTTGAAATCCGACAATGAATAGGGCATAAGAAAAAGCTAAAATTATTATGTGCAGAAATCCAACCAGACTAGGTACAGTAGCGCCATCTAGGGAAGGGTAGGGTAAATATACGAAGCGAACAATCTTCCCTCGTCTTTAGGGACAATCCACAAAGAGACGACAATGACGCGTATCTTTTAGCTTTAGGGGGGTTCTACATCGTTGGATTGTGAACTGTTGCTCGGTTACTTCAATAGAGGGAGTCACTTTGGCATTCACTAACGTTTATCATGCATTTGTAGGGACTACACGTGATCGGCCTATAAGACTTTTTAAAATAAAAGCGTGTTCGTGGTTGCCATAAATAAATTTGTTTTTATTTGTTGTTCTAGCTGTTTCCCGCAAGGTATTTAATATTTTGGTGAAAGTTTACAGGTCACAAGAACGTTTAGGATATAGAAAAACTTTAATAAAAAAACACTCTCAAAGATAGGCGCGATAATATCGAGCGCGTTATTGCAATATTTGATCAAGAGTACATTTTGTTATTATGACGCACGCGATGTTACACACCGCTGCATCGCCTAGCAACGGACGTTGTTGACTTTATTAATAATTTTCCTTCGGAGATATCTATTCTTGTGTAAATATGTATTTGCAATAATTATTGTAGAGTCCCTTCGATATTAAAGCTTGGTTTCACCTTAGAACTTCATTTATTATTTCGCTTCCGTTATGACACCTATCTTGCATTTTATATGGTAAATGGCATGGCTGCTACAGGACGATTAAAACGCAGCTGTGTGTAAATCGAATAAAACGGGGGGTTTTACGTGGTCGGCAACGCGTGGGTGATGCCCCTGGTATTGCAAACGTCCATAAGCTGCGGTGACTGCTTACCATCAGGCAGGCCGCAAGCTTGTTTGCCACCTTAGTGGTATAACAAAAAAAAAACGTGCGCAAGAATAACCTCTTGAATTTCATCTCCGAATATAGTATAGTCACCCACCGTTCTTATCCTCCAAGCGCACCCCGAGCGCAGGCAGCACAACGTCCCGCAGTTCGTCGCACAGCCTCAGCACGGCCGCGCCGCCGTCGCCGCCGCGCGCCGCCCCGCGGACGGCGCCGCGGAACGCCCCCAGCGCGTCCAGGTACGGCATCACTGCGTCCTCCACCTGGTATGGGGAGGTCGGGGTTGCGATACAATGCTTAACGTTTCATGGTACGTGTAAAAGATGTATACCGTTTGCTCATTCACGATATTTTTGCTTTTGCGATTCCAAAATCCAGAAGATCCTTTATGCTCAAACGTTCATTACCAGACGTTTTGGCGGTCGATACTAACACAAGAGGTCTGATGTCACAACAAAGCTGTAGCTGAAATCGATCCGTAATTTTACAGTAGATGTTTCTGTCCAATAACACAGCAGAATTTTGAACTTACTTCTCAGGAGCGCCATCTGGTGTATTTTGAAATCGCGAAATCTCACATACCCTAGGAAGAGGAGAATCACACACGCTCGGCAATAGCTCGCATGATAGAGGAACAGTAGCGTCGATAACAAAGATTCCCCCGCATCCACCATTCTTATCCCCTCAGAAAATCCAGTCACGTATCTCGCGGCCACACCATCAGCGCGATAATAACGATAAAAACGAATGCAAATAATGTTATCAAGATACTCACGCATCCACCATCGCCATCCCCAATGGGGAACCCGATGCCCCCCCTCGGGCCGTCCACAGCGCCGCAGACGTGCAACACGTCCGTCACGTATCTCGCGGCCGCGGCCAGCAGCGGCGAAGGGCGCGGCGCGGCGGCCGTGGCTCGCAGGAACGCGTGCGCAGCGTTCACTAGCTCCCGGAGAGCGTCTAGGACGGCGCGCGTGTCTATGTTGTCTGTGGATAGGAGGTACGTTTTAGAATCTGGCTAAAAACTCAAGTTATTTGGAGTCCGTCTGAAAAGTCAGGCGACACGGGAAGTTATTAGGGTGATTGAAATCCGGATTGAAATCAGATGTATGCAACACGTTCTACATTTTAATACTGTTCTTTTTTTTTTTTTTTTTTTATGTCATACGGTAGGCAAACAGGCAAGCGGGCCACCTGATGGAAAGTGGTCACCACTGCCTATAGACATTAGCAACACCAAGAGTATTGCTAATGCGTTGCCCACCTCTATAACACGTTGCTCTGGCAGCAAAAAGCAAATGCCACTCCACTGCCAAAGCCACGGTTCCCCAAATCCCCACCCCATGGAGCACTGGAAACCTTACTCATCGGCAGAAACACAATACTATTTAAAAGAGTATTATTTAGCTGCGATATTCTGTAAGGTGGAGGTACTTCCCCAGTCGGGCGGCTCCAATTCGAACGAGATACCCCGCTATGCCCTACCTCTCTCAAAACTTTTCTACTTTCCATAGCTTTTTTCCGGGAGGCGTAGCGATAGCGACATTCTATTGATCTTTCCGATGTGAGACAAATCGTATTGCTTATGTAATATGTAGCGCACACCTCACCTCACCACATTAGGGTATTAAGTAAGTTAGGATAAATAACATGACTCATTAAATACTTGTACGCGAGCCATTGTGTATTATTTCTACCCTCCTGTAAGCGCCACATTGCACTTACATCAGATTTAAATTACCCTAATAATTACCCAAGACACTTTAGTTTTCCGGTCCGGCTCAGACTGTTATTGTTGGGCGCGGTCCGGCTCTGTCTGTAATTGTCAGACGCAATCCGTCTCAGCCTGTTATTGTTGTGCTCGGTCAGCCTCTACCTGAATTTGTCGGACGCAATCCGACTCAACCAGTTTAGAGCGTTGTTTAGAGCGGTCCGGCTCTGTCTGGAATTGTCGGACGCAGTCTAACTCTGTCTGGCATTGTGGGGATATGTCGGGCACGGACAGACTTTGGCAGCCGTAACCGTTGTCGGCGTAGGTAGTTACAGACTTTACTATCCTTTTCTAAAGTCCTACTAAAATTTAAATACATGAGTACAAGATACTCGTACACCGACGCAACCGCGTTGTTCATACAAAAAAGGAATACTTCGATACCAGCATTCGGCTAATGTATTATAATACCAACGCGAAAAAGATATGGCAGCACTTTTGGGTTACTATGTACTCTATATTACAAAATGAATTACATTCATCACTTAAAAAAAATTACATAGGTATAAATAGTAATACATTTTGTGAGACTAGCAGTCAGCAAGTAGATAAGCGTTATCATAGAAAAAGTACGTTATCGGGTCAGTGTAGCTAATGCTCATTCTTATCGTAATACTACCAGGCGTATTTCGCATACAGTGCAACACAATGCAAACCCAATATAGTCAAATGTAAAAAGTATGTAACGTTTATTTTTTTGTAGTTAGATAATATAGTTATTGAATGCACTTGCACGTCTACTGTGTATATGGTTTATGGTATGATTATTTATGTCATTGCAAAATAATAATAATAATAATAATAAATAATCGTGAACAAATTCACACAGCGCCATCTAGCCCCAAAGTAAGCAAAGCTTGTGTTATGGGTGCTAGATAACTGATAAACTACTTATATACTTTTTTTTTATTAATAAAATACTATGAAAAATATGACTTATTAACCGAAACAACTCTGAACTGCAATGTATGTACAGAAAAAATAAACACAACATTGCTGCCATTTATAGAATTTTCTTCACACGATCGCGCAGACAATGCGCTGGTGGAAGGAAGTCGCCTATATAACATCCATGGCTTAAAGATTTTAAGTTTTTAATAATATTTTTTAAATTTTTTATAGTACCACAAGATTTTTTACACTGCGAACGTGACCTTGACTGAGCTGCAAGAATGGTCTCCCTTGGTGATGACGAGCGATTGCCAAACTAAGCCGGCGGACAACGAAGACTCACAATTTTCTTATCTATACACATAAACCCGATATACTAACCACAGAACGCGGCGTGCACTTGCTCCTTAGCGTGGCTCAGTCTCTCGTGCAGCTGCTGCTCCTCCGCGCCCCACGGGCCGCCGCAGCCCTCGCCGTAGCCGCTGCGGAGCGCGTCCTTCACCGTTAGGAAGAACTCCTGCAAGTGGAGGGAATGATGAGGCTTCATGAGGGCATTCATCTGTCAGAACCGTAGCAAGTGGAACGATGTGGTCTCTACAGGTAAAACGCGTGACGCGCGCCACCAGACGGCGCTAATTGGAGGTGGAGTGAGGTCTGCTGTCAAAATAAAACCATGTCGTTGGTTGGAATGGATACGTCATTTTACAGCAGTTGTTTCTGTCCAATAGCAGGGCAGTATTTTGACAACTAACCTTACCTTTCAGTAGCGCCATCTGGTGGATTTTGAAATGGCAAAATCCCTCATTCACACCGATGTGGCAGTGGTGGGCAACGCAGATTCACTCACTATCACACAATTTTACACTTCTACCTTACGAAATGTATAGTTGCGCCTGCGCAGGTCTGGTCACCTGATACATAGGAAATAGTTTCCTAAAGCTAAGAAAGACCTACAGAGGGTGGCCCAAGACAGCGATGGTTTGACATCACTGAGTCCGATGCTAGAGCCAACGGATTACGACACGCGAGGACGCCGAGTTGGAAAGCAGACTCAAGAATAGTAGGAAGAGGTAGGACTGACACCTAGGAATGGTGATGCTTACGGAATGCAAAGTACGGGTATGCATCTGCTAGATGCGGTCATCACAAGAGGCCTATGTCCAGCAGTGGACTAGAATATGCTGATGATGATGATGATGTCCAGGTTAAACACTGCCATGCTTAGCCCAATAAAAATAACTTACATTAAATAGCTTCTCAGTCTGCAGAGCCATCTCCATGGTGTTGTCGGAGTAGTCTAGCGTTTCCTTCCACCCGTGGAGGAGGAAGGCGAAACGCAACTGGCGAGCCGTATGCCGCTTCAGCGCTTCGGAGATCGTCACGAAGTTCTTCAAGGACTTGGACATCTTGCAGCCGGCGATTGTGAGGTGGCCGGTGTGCAAGAAGTAGTTCACCCACCCCGGTTGGTCGTAGTAGGCCTGGCGATAGTTTTAATATATATTAGAGTGAGAGAAACAAGCAAACAGGTCACGATTTAAACTTATTTATGGTATTTATTGAAGGAAAACACATTTTCAGGCAATTAAAGGTATCGGTACATGTGACGGGTTTCTCCCCTTCCAGGACGGACCACAACCCGTTTCTGTCTCCGTCCACATTGTAACGCCGTCCCGTAAGCAGTGACCTTAATAGTCTCTGCCAATGCTTCTGCATATGCAGGGGAGTGTATGTAAAAGAATCTCATCATTTCAGGAGACTAGCTTTTTCTCGCGATTTCTTACGCGCCAGTTATTTCTTTCAGGACCATAAATTTCGGCATCAATCAAAATCCATTCAGAAGTTTTGCATGAAGGAGTAACTAATCCAAAATATCCAAACATTTTTAACAACTTTCGCATTTGTAATATTAAACGGGATTTTTCACCTAAATTCCCATATTATCATAGGTATGTAATACAGTGCAATCGTAGCGTGTGTGTAAACTTAATTATGTATGAAGAAAGTTTTCATAATAAATTGTAGAAGTGCTACAATTACATAATTTATAAGTTAATAATAACAGACTAAAGAAATGCCTAGTTTATTACATAACTTTATCCTATATTTGATGGATAGAACAAAACACACACTCAGAAATCATGAAAAATGTGATGATTTTATAGTTAAATATAAATTATAGCGACTATACTTAATGATGGTTTGAGAGTATACTCTATGGTTAGTTGTGAAGGTGTGTCCAAACATAGAGCGGCACGTGCGCGGCAGCAACACGCGGCATGTCCAGGAAACAATTCTGCCGCGCTCTAGTTAGGACTATTGACGAATGTTTGCGCAGCAATATTGCGCGGCACTTGCGAGACACGCCGCGCATTTGAATTCAGTCTGAACCAAAACTACAATGAAGGCGGTCAGTGTTTTAGAAGAGTGTCCTTGAAAGAGTTTGAACAGTTACATAGCCCACAACTATGAGCCATATATTTCAATCAATCTTATTGATGTTTCATTGTCCATTTTTGAGAAGCGCAAACACGTCCAGACAGGACGAACGAACGATAACTGCCTGTGCAAACACAGCGCGGCACGCCGCGCGCGGCAGCCGCGCACACTTGCCGCTCAACGCAACGTTCGCGACGGCTGTTGTACAAACAAAGCGCGGCACGCCGCGCGCGGCTGCCGCGCACACTTGCCGCTCTATGTTTGGACACACCTTCAGAATAATGCCGTGCTGTTGGACTGAAACAAAAGCTGTAAAATGACAGATCCATTCCAGCCAATTACAGGGCTTTATTTTTACACCACACCTCAGTAGCGACATCTAGCAGATTTTCAAAACGCGAAAACCCTTAATCTATATAAATCCATGCGAATTGACGATTTATCAACGAATTGAAAACTATAGGTATTCACGCCTTACCTCACTCTGGGCCAATTCATTGTCATGGTGAGGGAACTTGAGGTCCGCACCGCCGGTGTGTATGTCGAGGCTGTCCCCGCACACGTCGGATGCCATGGCCGAGCACTCGATGTGCCAGCCGGGTCGGCCTGCGCCCCACGGCGACGCCCATGACGGCTCACCAGCCTTACTGCGTTTCCAGAGGGCAAAGTCGTTCGCTGAACGCTTCTCCGACGTGTCCCCGCTTAAATCACCTGGGTAGATAGGCAATCTCTTTATAAATGTCAAATGACAAGAGAGGAGTGAACTCCACTTGAGAGGGGGCGACATATACCTAATGAGAAGTTTTCCAATAGGTATCTAAAGCATTCCTAACCACTCACTAGATGGCGCCCCGACAATTTTGGTAATTGATAATTGCTTAAAATAGGTTCTTAGCAAACAGGATATAAACACTGGGTATGTTGTATTGGATAATATTGTATTTGTCAATAGTTTTCAAACATTTTAAAGGTTGTAATAATAATGGAACATAGTGCTAACTTCTATAAATATTTCATTTTACACCTCGTTCAACCTTTAACAGTTATGTTTATATTAATAAACATTTTATTTTTAAGTTTAGTATTAGTTGGCTGCATGAAATCACTGCCACCCTCATACAGATAATAAAAAGATTACCAAAATTGTAGGAGCGCCATCTATTGATGCTTTTTGAAACCAACTATCTATACCTACTGGAAAACTCCTCATTGAAGCAAGGGAATGCTCACACCAGCGAGGGTACCGATTCGCGCACATGATTACATTAAATTGTCTATGGTCACGTCCGGGAAAACGGAGAATTACACCATACATGTTTAAGTCTTAAACCGGGGTCGAAATTCCAGAAGTTATATGACTAGATTAAATGATCGTTCGAAATTAGCCGCCGACCTAATTGGCAACGGTCGTGCAACCATGGTCATGCAATAGACCTGAAATTATGTATAAAGAAAGGTTTCTAACCTGACCTGAAAACCGCCTGTCCCACGACAACTGTCGCACGACCGTTGCCAACTAGGACAGCGCCCACGACTTCATAGTCAAGAACGTTCATGAAAAATGTTTATTCCAAAGCAACAAACTACTTATAAGTATTGTTACATAGCGCACGCGAACTACTCGTTCGCGCTTAGTTTGCCGCTGAAGCTAGCGAGAAATTATTTAAAATGGTATTATTTGGCTACAGTATGCTGTAAGATGGAGGTTCTTCCCCAGTCGGGCGGCTCCGATTCGAACGGAATTCCCCGCTATGCCCTACTTCTCTCAAAGTAAGAGATGTAGAACAAAAAGTCATCCCCATCTTACAGTTTATGTCCATGTAATATTATATTAACTGTCAGTACAAGGCAAGTCAAGTGGTTGTGGTAAGTGATAGGTTGTAATTCCTGAACTGGCAAACTTAGCATGAATGGGTAGTAGAAAGCAAGTAGAAAATAATATAACTTCTCCCTTATTAGAATCTTATTAGAAGTATTAATCCACTTATTTACCTTCTCCTTCCTGTAAGGACTTTGTATCTCCATAAGCTTCTGGCACAAGCCTAGCGTAATGGTGTTTTTCTTTACTATCAAACTCGTTAACATTAAAATACACAGAACCATTGGACTCATAAGCTAAACCATTATCTATAATCCTTTGTATATACTGTATAATTTGTGGAATATATTCACTAACTCTTGTTAATACATCTGGTGGTAAAACCTGAAAACAGAGTCACTTATAACAACAACAGCAGTTGTGTAAATTTACATTGAATAGAATAATGCAGATCAATAATGTAACGTCATTTATATTTAAACAGAAGTCCCGGCAGGGGGTAATTAAGTATTGTCTACTATCTACATATGAAGTACAGAAGAGTAGTAGCTAAGTGTTTTCGCCAGCCCCTTACAAGTTCAGGGTGTCAACCTACAAGGTTATTTATATGTTGCACATAGCGATGGCCTATATGAAGCTCAAGCCCAACAGTGGACCATTACGGGCAGTCGACGATATTGTTAAGTTACATATTAATTTATATGTAGGTACTTACATTTAGTGCTTTCATATCTTTATGAAACTCATTCTCCCAATATCTAGGTAAATCAGTAAATATTGCATTGTCAGTGACTGTATTACCATATTTTTTGTCTAACCAATCTGAAATTGGATCTCTTGCTGATCTCAACAATTCACACTTAGCTAATATAATTTTTTCTTGATTATTAGATTCTACAGCTGACTTTAAAACTTTAACCGCAGATGCAACACTAAAAAAAAAATTTACAAAAATTACAAGAACATGAACGAGAAACAAGAAACAAACGAGAAATTAATTATTAATTTTATAACAACAATTTTATTATATTACTTACTTATCTAACATTTTCTGCATAGCATTCTTTTTATCTGGGTCAACCGATTGTTTGACAACATCTTCGTAGTAATTAATTACAGATGTTGCATCATCAATAATCTCATTGAGACTCTTTTGATCTTTAACATATTTTTCATACAAATGATTTTGTCTGGCTCTCTTGATGATTTTGTCATCAATATCAGTAATATTCATAACATACAGTATATCATATCCAAAATAGTTTGACATTACCCGTCTAAGAATATCAAATGATATGTAGGACCTGAAAATAATATTAATAGTATGCAAAAGTTTTTGTAATTATAAAACTACAAAAAAATTGATTTTCTAATTTTTAATTTACCTATTATAAAATTATACCCCGGCATGTAATCCCATGATGGTATATTTTATTGATATTTGATTACAAAATTATTAACATTGTGTTGGATATGTTGACATGAATTGTTTACTATTCCTATTAAGTTTAACAATAGGGACAACTATAAATAATTTTCCGAGACATACCTGGCATGGCCCATATGGGAATAGTCATAAACGGTGGGTCCGCAACTGTACCAATTGATTCTGTTGCCATTTGAGCAAAGAAACTCCTCTTTCTGGCGAGTTAAACTGTTGTACAATTTTAATACTGGTTTCTTCTGTACTCCTGAGCGCGGAGACCAAGTTGGTTGGGATCTTTTAGACATTATCACAGTAATTACTCATCAAAGTAGGCGTAAAATCCCCGGCTAACTTTGAAATAATAACCTTAAAAGAAAATAAATGAATTAATCAGTTAACTTTTCTTTTTAATAAAACTCAAATTATTACTTAAAAACAGATATGCGTGGCACAATTAACTAACCATACACTACAAAATTTCCAAAAAAAAACCCTAAACACTCGTCTGCAATAGCAATTTAGGTACGTGTATTCGGTTGTCAATTTATCATTTTGACATTGACTACGTCAACAACAGTTTTTTGTTTCATCATTACTCATAATACCAAAAGAGACAGCTAAATATATGACGTCATGTATGGTTGTTTTCATGGACTTACTACCACTACCTTTGGGTGGTAAGTCCACGGTTGTTTTAAAGGAAATTTTGAAAATGGCAATACGAGTCCGGTAAATGTCAAATGACAAAAGGCTGCGTTCAATTTTAATTTCGCGGGTAATCTTTCTATCCAAAGTAGAATAGAACGTGTTGTATTACATTTTTGATGGCGCATACATATCTATTTCCTGCTTGGTTGTTCTTTAACAATTCTGGTAAGATAAAAAGAGATAGCGATAAAACGGCTGTTCAGATTGTAAACAGCTGTGCATGTTTTGTATTGTTTGTGTATAGGTATACATAGCATTTATCTCTCGAAACTACTTGTACAATACAAATTATTATTACATTTTTGTGTATTTTTTAAAGTTTTCACATTAATAAACCATTGAATTACAACCATGATTGCTCTCTTTGTTTGTAAATGCCTTAACATTACTTTAGAATGTGATAAAATTGAAGATATCGGTGATCTCGGGAAACTGGAGTTAACACCTTCGGAACAAAGGGATATATTTTTCAGCGAGGTACGGTACCGCGGGTAAACATGTATTGACCTTGACTTATATGTGGAGCTGCCGTTTCTAATAAAAATAAATGAATGTGTATGTTTTTAACCCATTGAATGATAAATAAAATCGTCTAAAGTAGTTCTACTTCATTTCATGCGGCTTGTAAATCAACATTTCCGTTTTTGCGTTGAAAGGTTATTTCCGTACTGTACCTGCATAAATATTACATTGGAAGAGTAGAAACTATATTCAGGAAGTCAGGATAGCTACTTTTACCGAACACAAAACATGCATCAATTTCCAATTAGATACTAGACTAAAAATAATACTACCTTTAATTTTGCTTTCAGAAACTAGTATCATGCTCATCAAGTGGTTTGAGAAAATGCGCAAGGCAGCCAGCATTGCTTGGGCAGCGAACAGTAGGCCGTTGTGTGCTGCATTCCTGTCTTGCTTGTGGACAGGTCACTCATTCTACAATACAAGATAAACCTAATCTTGTTCTTATTTGCAAATCTCTTCAGGTATTGATTTGATTTTACCTACTAATCATGCAATTACACATTACTTATAGAAAAACATATTCCTTGTCTTGAGATGGGAAATGTTTTTAAAATATTAAGAGGATAAATTCACACAATACTATGCCATAAAAGTGGACTATAACAAATTGCATCTATATTGTCTTACCATAATAACTAGAAAACTATTCACAGTACAAGCATGAATCCAATCCAATGTCATTATTTATCTTATAATAGTCCTGCTCACTAATTGTAATCTAATTATTTTGATATACTACCTACAATTGGATATACCTATGTACTTGTATTAAACGCTTCCATTGAAGAGTGTAATAGATAGTGAGTAATGTCACAGAGGCACATCAGTGATTACCTCTGAAAAAAGAAAATAGACATCGCAGTGTTCTTTTGAGTATTTTAAACAATGAGATTTCAACTTTAATTTGCCCGCCAAATGTGGAGGAGGCTCGTGTTCAACAGTGGACTGTTGTGGGATATGTGTGTGATACTGTGATTGTATTACAATACTAGCTTTTGCTCAAGTGGAAATCGTTTCTAGAGCATTGTTTAGATAACATCTTCATTGTTGGCGCTGATACTATGGAGAGTTCAAGCTGTATTTCTGGTTCTACTCATCTGATTTAGATGAAACGTTGCTTAGAAAAAAGTTAGAGTGAAAACCCCAACAAATATCATTCAGCTGTTTTGGTGTGATGCTCGTAGAGGCAGACAGACTTAGGCCTCGTTATGGCTCAGAATTTTACCATGAAAATTTTTTTTATATCTTCAATGTACAGACATGGATTTTTAACAATAGCATAGATAGATTACCCGATCGGCCGTGTGGTATCCGTCAGAGTAGAATAGCACCAACCCCTTACACTCATGGGTGTCGTAAAAGGCGACTAATGTTTTCGAGGCATGAGATCAAGAGTCTCCATAGTCTGCAAAATGGGCAACAGCATTTTTCAATGTTATATTTAAACACTGCAATCTCCGACCTGCCTGCCAAGCGTGGAGATTATGGGGGAGGCCCTAAGACCTGCAGTGGACTGTTACGGGCTGTGATGATACATAGATTACAATTATGCCTATCTCTTTTTTATTTTCTGTTTTAACTGTAAAAGCAACTCAAAAACGTAGACTTCACGTTAAATAACTACCCTGACACCTAGTTTTTTTACTTTATAGGTGGCACTACACATTTGTGTAAATATTAACAATTTCAATCTTTCAGACAACCCAGGAACGGATTACTAGCTTGAAGAAGACGAAACATTTTTCCCCAGTATTCCATTTATTAGTGCCAGAAGTGACTACTGATATTGAAATGAAGGAAAATGTTGACACAAGCAACATGGCAAACGATGATCGGTCTCTACCTATCCAGCAAGTGATAGGAAACCTCAACAAACAGCTGCATCAGACTCTGGAGACACAGCTGGAGGCAGTAGAAGAGACTGTTCAACAATTTAGAGACCAGAAATATGCAGAATATGAAGCATACAGAGAAAGAGCACATAGGGATCACAAAATTTTAGCTAGGTAATTATATAGTATTGTTTAATGTAATTAAAACTTGAATTCTTAAAACATCATCATCATCTTGGCATTAATGTCCCAGTTGTGCTCTCGCGTACGTGGGCCCTGGGGTCCGTCTTGACCATGATCCGCGTTAATGTCCCGGTTGTGCTCTCACGCACATGGGCCCCGGGGTCCGCCTTGACCAGGACCATGATCCAGGATTTGACAGATGCTTGACACGGTAACTCTAAAAACATGTCATACAATAATCAACTCTATTCCAGTATCGTAAGCAAAGCACGCCACAATTCGGACCGCATAGTGGACCCAAGTGTGGATAATGGCCCCCCTTCACCGCAACTACCTCCTCTACAGAGACGAAGACTGTCCTCTTTGAAAGATGCCAAAAAATCCATTCATTATGTAAAGGTAAACTACACAAAATTATGATAAGATTATTGTCAGTTTTGTCTAAAAGTAATGATTGTATTGTAACACCTCCTCTCTCTTGTAGCCAAATAGAAGTGTACCCCCTGAAGAAGATTCCTTAGATGCAGATGACGATATCTTCAGCCTTGAAGGAACTGATTCACGCCATAATATGATCTCAGACCAGGACGACTATGATGATTCAGACCGTAAATATTTTAAATTAATTTTGTATTTAAGATTATCTTGTTGGATTTCAGTAAGACATTTAACAGACAGGAGACCACAGATAATAAAACGAAACCTGTTTCGTCTTACTGAAATGACATCTCAGGTCCCTGAGATATAATTGGGGTGATAATCCGTCTGTTTGATTTAAATCAAACAAGTTTGCGCTTTCAAAGAAACTCCACAAAGAACATCTTAGGCTTCCGCTGCCGCCGCCCGCCAGCTCCCAAAAAATAACGCCATTGGGAACCGAGCGTAGTATACTGCAGGCAGCCAAGATTTAAAACAACAGCTCTCAGCACCAACATGGCCGTAAGCGACATCGATTAACATGCTGCAAAGGTCTCTGTAAAAAATGTTTTTACGTGAGCACATCGGCACCTCTCGGAATTGACGAGCTTCTCTGCGCTTTGTCACAATCTAACCGAATTTTATTAAACACTAACTAATACTGATTTCTTTTTAAATCTCTCTGAAATAACCGTCACCGTATCGTTTCAGAGGGCAGCAACGACGAGGGCATTGCGATATCGCGACAGCAGCGTGGCGCGGCGGCAGCCGCCGACCTGGCGCGCTCGTTGCCCATCAACATGCCTAAGTTCCCCAATGACCGCCCGCACCAGCGGGAAACCGATGACGATGTAAGTATCAGAAGCCGTATTTACGCGAAATGAAGGTTTTCGCGATGATGATTCCACCAGATGGCGTGACTGAGACGTGAGGTCTGCTGTCAAAATAACCCCCAATCCTTGGCTGGAGTCGATCCGTCATTTTACAGTTTCTGTCAATAGCGCGCTAGAGTTTGACAACAGAACTTACATTTCAATAGCGCTATCTTGTGAATTTTGAAATCATGAAATCCCTCATTGAGGTATGGTGTGTGGTGGATTCCATTCCATTGGGTTCGAATACAAATAGTACAACATGACACATTATGCTGGGTATTGTCATGGCTCACGGTTCATGCTACGTGCGTTAATCATTGTGGCATGTCGCACGATATTGCTGTGGCTTAAATAAGGCTTTACTCTCTACACGACAATGCGATCGGCCGATTTTTTAAGCTACTACGCTTTTTCCAATAGATGTAAGGTTTAGAATGGTGTGGCGGCGGAGCTGCCGGCCGTGAATCGAGCCAAAAGCGATATTCTATGTAACGTCTTTAGTTTATTTCGAAGTCGTGTTATTTGGTTAGGTTTTGGCTCGCTTTGGGGGAAAGGCTCGTCCGGGGCCCTGACTGGCTAACACAAGCATTTCAGCAGTTTGTCAAAGTCGAGTCTTTCAAATGGCACCTTGACTCCATTTTTTTGCGAATTTAATGATGTAATCTTCGAAACCATTGCGTTTCAGGTAAAATCCTTATCAAATTGGATTAATGGCTAGGCTTCTTAAAGAAATTGAGAATAGATTGTAATTCCTCCGTTCCTAATTCCCAAGAGTTGTGTATAACTGCCTGCCTGATAAACAATAAACAATAATAAATATTGATAAATCCTTATTCACCTTCATATCTATAACACTTGATAAGAATTTTACCTCAAACACTAAGTTTCGATGATTTCATTCTATTAGTGAAATTTTTGACAGAATAAAGAAAACCTCGTGAATCACCATTCACAGGTGATTGCCGTAATAAAACTCGTTGCACAATTTTTAAGTACAAACAGAGTCGCTGATTTATTGTAAAAGGACAATTGAGAAACATTTTTTCTGCGTTGCGATAGTAAATAAGGTTTTATTATGTTAGTGATAATGATAAATGATCTTTAGATAACACGCGACTAACGCTCCCCATCAATCACTGAACAAAAACAAAACGTCTGGTGCCAGATATCGCGACCGTGTCATATGATGTTAAACACGTTTCAATATAATCCGTCGATGTACGTACTTAGTTGTAAATATAAACTTACAAGTATGTACTTGTAAGTCCTCCTCGTCTTGTCTAAATATCCCGGATGTCATCTCGCGCGCGAAGGCCCGGTGTCCGTTACAGGATTTTGCAGATCAGGTAATTACAGTAAAGCGACTGCCGTCTGACCTCTGTGTCCTCGTTAATAGGGAAAGGAAACCTGACTGGTGACCTAATCGTCGTACGAAGGCGATGCATTGGAAATATCGGCTTTTATTCTCATACAGGAAAATAAATAATTAAACGAAACAAAAGCATCGATCACAGCGATGTGCCCATCAATCAGATTATATATTTACTTATTTTATTTTATTATATGTAGCAAACCAACAGCTAAAGAAATTTTGATAAACTTAGTTTTGATTACAATAAGCCGATTAAAGGCCGCAGATTTGATCATGGTTACACATTCAGTCTCCTGAATGTGGGATGTTTCCTCACAATATTTTTCCTCGACGTAAGAGATTTTGTCTCTTTGAAAATATAGGCATATTAAAAAACAACACAATACCGTCACCGGGCCCTAGACTGTTGAACCATACCTAACGAGTGGCGAGCTCGTTGCGGTGCTAAAGTCCGACTAGCCGATCGAAACAGTCACCCATCCAGTTCTCGGGCATTACGAGTTTTGCTTAACCTTGGATATCGGTCTCGCGAGTACGCGGACACTACCCGACCATTGCCGCTCTAAAATTCTCACCGATATTCAAAGAGAGAGAAATATATTGTTTACCACCGGAAAAACTTAAAATATAGATGTTATGATAACAAAGTGAGTTAATAATAACAGTTAACACTTGAATGCTTATAGTCATTGCGCTAAAACTGTTGAGAAACGGGTGTGAAAATTACCACAAATTCGCTACTAAAAATTTCGTAATCAATCGTGACCAAATGATACACCTATTTTTTCCGGTGACTGCTTACCATCAGGCGGGCTTACCAGGTTTGTGGTATAAAAAAAATTCACGAGCGAAGTCAGCTGACCCTGAATAATATCGTGGTATACTGGATACCACTATATGACGAGAGTGTGACCATGCTCTAAAGTTGACTTTATTATTCTCCGCAAGCTAAAGATTCTTGTAACAAAAATGCAGAAGCACAGGTACGTTGTCTTGGTCACAGGGATTTAACCTGATAAGCCTCATGCCTGTGATTACCATGACTACCTTATATTTCAAACGGAATGGGACACCACGATACAAACACTTCTTGGCGACAGAAATAGCTAAGGTAATCCATTTAGACAGGCTAGTTAGTACACAGAGTGTCGGTGGCCTAATGGTTAAGGGGTCCGACTTGTATCCCGGGGACCGGGTTCAAACCCCAGCGCCGCTATGGACCAATGACTCTTATGAGTTATGTTTATTAATTGAACGCTAACCGATGCTCTTACGGTGAGGGAAAACATCGTGATGAAAATTGCACAATTAGGCAATTGAATGTGTAACCGTGATCCAACTGGTCATGTTCCCCTGTTAACAGGGTCATGGAGATCAGATGACAGTATTTACCAGATCTGCGAAATCAAGGCTTTACTGCCAAGCAAAGGTTCAAGTCAAGGCAGAGTCCGAACCCCCGCGCGCTAGAGCACAGCCAGTACATTAACGCCAAGATAACCTACAACACTGTCTAAAGAGTCCTACAGATGGCAGTGGTACCTAGACAAACTCGGCTTGAAACCCTGTCACTAGTCAATACCGATGATGATGGTTCAAATCGAATTTAGTCTAAAAGCCTAATAAAGCATCATGTTCCGGACAACACGTAATATTTACTTTGTCGTATTCCAGGATGAGCCCCAAGACATAGCGGCTAGCATCAAGGCTTTGGCGCGGTCGGTGCACGGAGACCAATTTGAGTTGCCGCGGCCGCGCTTCTCCACGCAGATCTAGACCTAGACGCAGACCTAGATCTAGACCTCGCCCGCCCTGCGCCCCGCGCCCCGCAGCCGCCCCGCCACCCTTCAAACCCCCGAGTTGTGCAACACTTGGTGCTTTAACATTGTGATCACGGTGACCCTAACACAAACTTACCACGGCAATAGCCCGACATGTTGTGTCAATCCGTAACAATATTTTTAGATATACTATTATGTACTTTCAATTTTTTTTTGTATTTAAGGGATTTGTTGTACGACGACTGCAACAGCAACAATTTGTACAATGATGCAATAAATAGGTTACAAACCAAACGATAATCATACAAAATAGGTGAAGTTAGTATTAAACGGCGCGGCAATTTTCGTTTACATAAAATTACAATGTTTAAGAGGCTATGAAGCGTTAGTAGCGGTGTTGGTGCAGAACGAACCAAATATTTGTTTCAAATTGAGTCTTAAGTGTTGCCGGATGTCCCATTTAGGTGCCAGTAATGTAGAAACCAAGCCTGATAATCGGCATCTGTGCGTGCATGCGTGATTTGAGCAGCAAGGTAACGTATTGTGTGAATTTCGTCAGCAAACACACATAATTTTTATATTAGTAAGTAATGGCTTAGATTCGGTAAAATTAATGTTGTCGGTATGGTATGATTATGTAGCCTTATAATGCGTGCGCTACGTGTGTGTGCGGCCGTGACAGCGAGGTATCGCCAGCGCCCCATGACCCAATCGTGCATCGACGCAGTTCGTTCGTGGCCATCTAGGTTAAGGGAAGTATGAATGAGCCGCGCCCACCCGGCGCGGAGTGAATGGATTCATGTCCGTTAATTTGTTAGACGCGTGTACATAAAATTATATGAAACTATGATTACAATAAGTATAACTATGGATTGTTAACATCTAAGTCATATCTCCGTTAATAGAGACATTAAGAGTTTTCTATCATTTTTATCTGGTGTTATCTTAATAGTAAGTGAAAATGTACAAAAATACTAATACTTGCATTTCTTACTAGTCTTTTAGGGTCACGAATAATTTTTCTTTGTTAAAAAAAAATAATATGTTCATTCTAGGTAGTCTTTACAAATTTATATTCATGAAATGTAGATAAGATCATTAATTAATTACGACGATGCAAAAATAAATTTTGATGTCGTTTATTTTTATACCGAATATTTTGAAAGGTTGCATTGATTGCACGCGACGGCCGGCGAGGAGCGAGGAACTATCGTTAAATACTTTTGTTTTAGAAGTAAATCTAATGTGTATCTAAGTTAGTCCCGTGACGCGGCCGAGCGCGAGCCCGGCCCCCAGTGTCTTCCAATAGCACTGTTCTCTAAAACTGAGTACCAAGTGATTCTTTTTTATTATTGTGATGTCGTTTATCAGTCAGTTGTTTTAGTTAACTACTAATTGTTTCATTGGTGTGACGATATTGAGATGGAAATTGATTGTGTATTGAATATTAGTGATCACGTAATAAATATTGACAGAAAATAGCCAGTCTTATTATTGATGCCTTCCCTTCCACACTTACCACGATATTTGAACAAAATTGTAAACAAGAATTTAAATAAAAATATGAGGCTAAAACTATGAGCTATTTTCAAAATTCCTATCGGGAAAGTTAGATCCAGTAAGGGCGTTTACGCACTGACAAATATTCGATTCGCATTCGATACTTGAATGCGTGTTTACCCTGGTCTCTCAAGAGCCAGTCTAAGGTTGCCCACCAGTGCGATGTCATCAGCGTATTATTCTCACATCAGTCTTTTACGGATCAAAACCGTGTACAATGGTGCAAATTGGCCGACTTCACGCGGCAGCAAATGAAGATGAAGAAGCAAGATAAAACATAAAAGAAGAAAAAACTCATAAAACAAAGGCGATAATCGAGTACTACATAGGTACTTTAAAGGTCGTTAAATCTCCAATACGAATCAAAGAAGTGCTTTAACGCTAGGATATGAATTTCCCGTGCGTCCTAGCGTGTCATTCGCCCAAAAGAAATGGAAGGAGAACAACAAGAATTTTATACATATTGACAGGAGGTGAATAGGCTATAGAACTCATTCATGAACAACTCATTGATGCGTAGGCAATAGAAACTCCTTTGAGAACTGCCGTGTCATCGCAGCGTGGTCACATCGGTTGCCATGGCGACAGCGTCACAACAATCGTGGAAGCTCGGGGTGTGCAACGAATCACCCCAATTAGCGTATATACCTGTAATTTTGTGTTTTAAAAGAGAATAATTTTGCCATGATAAGTTCGCGATACTACAGCGCGTCGCGACTAGGCACGGACGCGAAGCCTCGAACCGCAATGGTGATTGATGAGGACGATGATTTGTACGGGGGCTTCAATGAAGTGGCACCAGCTCTGGACACTCGCGCTCTGCGGGAGGACCAGGCGTTCCAGGAGACCATGCGGACTGCCGGCGCTGGGAGGAAGGCCCCTAGTCGGATGGGCACCGGGGTGAGTTGGTCGCAAGTCGCTAATTTATTCCGTGATAGAGATATTACATACAAATTTTACGACCTAGTTTTGTACATAGTTCGGTGAAAAGGATCCAGTACTGTACAGTTTTTTCCTTAGGGAAGCCAATGTATGTATGCAACATTTCAAATAAATATAAAATATATGTAAATTGTTATAATTTTGTAATCTCAGGTAAGCATTCATATTTTGCAACCAACTTTATTAGGTATTTACACAATATTATTTATCAATACGAGAGTTTTCCTGTTTCTATGTTACACAAGACACGGCTATTTAATTGATTTACGTTACGTAATTTTTGCCGCTGCCGTCTGACCGCCGGCAGACGATGTCGTGGGTAATGTAATTAAATGTACGTAAGTGATACCAGGAGGGACGTATACCCTCCGTGGTTTAACATCAGGCGAGCGAAACGGAGAGTCCCTATGTACTTATTAGGTATCTTTCTGCTAAAAGTAAAAACACGTACAGAAAGAAATCATTTATTACACATGGACGACCCATGAAATTATGATCGCCAAAACACCGATAAAGCACCATGTCAATACCTACCTAATCTTAAACTTAAACTACTAGTAATATCCATTATTTTTTGTGCTACTCTGTGACAACCGAGAAGACTGCCCACCTGATGGTAAGTGGTAACTGTCGTCCATAACATAAACACAGAACCACAGATGCGTTGTCGCTGTAAGGACTAAAATAAAATGCCTCAGGTCTGTAATTTCGCTGGTTACCTTATCCTTCAAACTGGAACCCAACAATGCAAGCATGGTTGCTTGGCGGCATAAATAGATAAGGCGGTGGTTCTCACCCAGGCGGACTTCTCAGGCTTGACAGAGTCCTACCACCTGATAAAATACCTACCTGCTCCTAAACTAAAACCTCTGACAATATCCATTATTTATTGGTTCCGTCGTGTTAAATTCTCATATCCAGCAAAATACCACGTTAACAATCCTCATCTAAATCCACTGTGTACATAGATGTTCCGCGTGGGCACTGTGAACGTGCGCGGGAGCAGCCGCGCCGGCGCCGGCACCGCGGCCGCGCGGCCCGTGACGGCCGTGCGCGCCGCGGGGTACACCTCCAGCGCGCGCACCACGCCCACGCCCACCGACCGCAAGGAGGACAGGCGAGATTTTTTTTTAATATTATACGGCTGACAAAAAATTAGCAACACCAGGAGAGTTACCAATGCATTGCCCGCTTCTGAGGAGACCTTTAATATACCTCTTGATCGATCACATGTCATAGTCCAAAGAAAACACTGGCTGGGAGCTCATTCCACATCCGAATCGCTCGAGCAAGAAACGTTCTTTCGGACCTTCGCGTGGGAACCAACGTGGATGAGTAGATACCCAGCCCACGGCGGGTGGTGAGATGAGTCATTTTCTACAAGTACTTATATGCAACTAGAAAAAGCATATTTTAGATTGACCTCAAGTGGGACAGGTGAGACGAATCGTGTTGTACCTTATGTTTTTAGAAATAGCTCATTTTTAGAACCTCCAACATGCCCACGCTCATCGTATGCATACGCTCACGTAAAAAGAGGATTTTGGCGAACCGTTTCGCACCCGATGAGAAAAGAAATACCATACATTTTAAACTTTCTGTAGCATACGACCACACCGGGATTAGCTTCCTTTTTGTTTTTTTAAAACGCTCAACTTGATTGACAGTGGACACCATCGTCTATGAAATCTACCCCAAGCTGTGGTGCAAAGGAATTACTTCGGGAATTCCTTCAGCGTTCCGTGTTATCCGTGTTAACCGATCCGACATCGGAACTTGAATCTTCCATTCCGCTTCTCTCTGTCGTGCCTTCTCCATTCCTCGTATGTTTGAGGTCATCCTTAACACAATCCTACCAATGTTGCAACCTTGGTCGTTATTGTATGTGAGATCAAAACTCTTCCAATGAGAAAATCAAAACTATTGTTTCGTACCTACTCGAACTTTTGCATTATTTTCCTGTTGCCCATTATTACTTGTGCAAAATTCACGACCCTACGCGTCTCTTTGCAGCATAGAAGATCGTATAAAGCAGATGGAGGCCCGTATAATGGCACTGGTGGAAGAGTCCTGTATGCTGAGCGCGCGGCGCGGGCCCGATGACGATGCCGCACCGCCTACGGAGCCCAACGACTTGGGACAGGTTAGTTATGTGCCTGATTTAACCTCCTACCCGTTTTATTTAGTTTAAGGGACTCCTAACACTTTTTCATGAGAGTGACCTACCACCAGTGTTTTTTGGAGTCAGGAGATAGAGTCACCTACAGTGTTTTTGGAGTCCCTTCAAGCTTTGAGTGTTATGGTGAAATTGGCCATTAGTCAATTTGTTTCCAGTGGAAACTAAACGAACTACCTGTCCCAATGCTGGGTAAAGTCAAAGTCCGCTAACATTATTTACAAAATGAGTTTAGTTGGTCCCTCTACCTCTATCTGTCTGCAAGCAACCACAACAGGGTTCCCATAACAGCCCACTGCTGGACTTGAACCTTCTCCATAGCACCAAAATTGCAGGTTTTGTCATAATCTCCAAGTTTGGCTGGAGGGGTGGGTGATCCCAGTATTTCAATTATTCAACAGACAACGAACCATTTTCATGTCTACTTAAGTCTTTCTACAGTCACTTCTCTCTTTTGTGGCTGAAAAGCGAAACTGCCAAGAAGATTTGAGGCACCCCATCTTTTTTACTTATAGAACCCAAACAAGAGGATATGTAAGTATAATCGCAACGAAAAGTTGAAGTTTGGGTCACCAGTTTTTTGTGCCAGGCTGTGCACGGGCCGACCAACGTTTTGTGGGTGCCCTAAACGTCTACTATTACTACAAAGTGTGACGCATACTATCACAGTTTGTAGATCATCATCAACGCCATGTAAAATGTGATAGTAGCCCCTCACAGTCTATAAGCAGTTACTGCAGCTTATGGACGTTTGCAATACCGGGGTATCACCTGTGCTACCGACCCTGGGAAAACTTTTTCACCTCTGGAAGAACTCCACGTGGTACGTGTGCGTGACAGAAAGCAAACTACTTGGCTTGACTTAACCTACATCATACTTTATTACCACCAGGCCCTAGCGAAAGCGCAGGAGGCGTCCACGCTGGAGCGCCAACTGATCCGCATGCAGGAGCAAGCCAACGTCGGGGACACTCACAACCTGGACCTCACTTTCGCGGTACTCTGCAACCTGGCCGGACAGTACGCCCTCAACGAAATGTACACGGAGGCTTTGAATACGTATCAATTGCTGACAAGGAATAAATTGTTCCCGCATGCCAATCGGCTTAAGGTAATAGTAACCTGTATGTGTTTCGATAACAGCTCATAACCAACCTCCTCCTCATCTTGGCACACATTCAAGTCACAAGTCCAAATACAGAAAATTTTGATGTGCAGGATTTTGGCGGGTAAACAGAATACAAAGTAAAAAGTGTCTTTTGCGATTGCAAAATCCATCAAATGGCGGCAAGTATAAGGTCTGCTGTCAAAATGAAGCTGGGTCTTTATCTTGAACGAATCTGTTGGTTCTTGTACCGAGAACGAACCCATCGACTTACAGCTGTTGTTTCTGTCCCTCACAGACATCAATCAACTATTCTTTACAGAAATGGCCGCTAAGCTGTGTCCGTGGGCATTTCTAGAAAGAAAGTAACAATCCTCACTGTTCCCCATACGTGTCAATAACGCCACCTGGTGGATTTTGGAATTGAAAATTATAAAGTACTTTTTGTTTTAGGTTAACATGGGTAACATATATTTCAAGATGGGTGAACACCCGAAAGCCTTGAAATTGTACAGAATGGCGCTAGATCAAACACCAACCGCTGAAAAAGATTTGAGGTAGGTATTCGAAACCACAAAGTTGGCTGCGGTGACTGCTCACCATTAGGCTGGCCGTAACCTTGTTTGACACCTTAGTGGTTTAAAAAAGTTTCATTCGAGAAAAGTCGATACTTTGATCCTAAGTCAGTTATGTATTTATTTTCAGAATGAAAGTGATGCACAATATTGGTCTGTTGCTGGTCCGCATGGGTAAATTCAGAGATGCAGTAACGAATTTCCAACACATAATGCATGAACAGGGAGATTTTCAAACAGGTAAGCTCTAATCGAGTTGAAGAAATATCTTCCTAATCCCTCCGCAGTCGCAAGTATCCCATATCCATAAAAATGTACAACTGCATTGGCGTAGCGCTACGCGACCGAAGCACGGTGTGTACCATAGACGTAAACAAGGAGCACACGGTGACCATATGATCTGTTCCACAGAAATCAAAATAGATAAGTCGATAGAAGTCTTATGCACTCGTGACTTTGTCGCCATACAGATGATCCGACATACCTACGTCGTTTTGTCCTTTAGCATCTGACACTATTTAAAACCTGAGAGTTAATGTGCAGTAGTACAGTTATGCGCAGTAGTGGCCGCGGTGGCCGCGGTGGCGACATGCGTCCTCGATAGTTGACGCCCCACATGGCATTTCTATTTACTTATTTTAATTTCTGTGACCTAACTTGGTGAGATAACTTGAGTATTTGACAAGTTAGTATTGACATTTTGGTAATTGGACATTCCAACTTTTGAACTAATATCCCCCGGAGAGGTATTGAGAATGTCAACTGTGCAGGGTTGCACCTGGTGCTGTGTTCCGTGGCGCTGAGCGACGCGGAGGGCGGGCGCGCTGCTTTCCACGCCATGCTGGATGTGGACCCGCCCGCCCACCATCAGGACATCACCGTCGATGACGTATGTATGAGTGTATCACTCATTATTATGTAGATGGAGTTGAGAATATTAGAACAAATTGACAGTGAATAGCATAGCTTCATCATCATATCAGCCGAAAGACGCCCAATGCTGGGCTTAGGCTTCCCTCAGGGATCTCCACAACGGCTGGTTCCCATCCAGCTGGTACCTGCGATCTTTACCAGGTCGTCGATCCACCTTATGGGAGACCTACCCACGCTGCGTCTTCCGGTACGTGATCTCCACTCGAGAAATTTACTGCCCCATCGGCCATCTGTTCTTCAAACTATGTGTCCTGCCCACTGCCACTTTAGCCTGGCAATTCTACCAACGATGATAATAGCATAGTATTTGAAAAAAGCAAGAGATAAAACAGCATGACCAATCGGAAAAAGGGTTTGGGACCTTGAGCTTTCCTAATTGTCATTGCATTTTAACTTCAGAACCGCACCGAGCTGGCCACTCGTTAGGTCTACTAATATTGTAGACCAAGCGAGGTTACGCTACCATACCGTACCGGAAAGCGCAGCGTGGGTTTGCCTCCTAAAAGGTGGACCGACGACCTGCTAAGGATCGCAGGTACCAGCTGGATGCGGTAAACACAGGACCGGCCTTTGTGGAGATCTCTGGGGGAGGCCTATGCCCAGCTTTGGGCGTCTTCTGGCTGATATGATGAAGCGAGGTTGACCAAGGTCTTCCGCTGAGTTTTCTTAGCCTGGTTGAACAGTCCCGGAAGCCGATTGGCCCTGAGGCGTTGTCCTAATCGACAATGGTGGACGTGGTCGGGCGACGCCGGTCGTACAACCATGATCGTTCGGCAGACGTAGCCCGACCAAGATCGTACGACAGACGTCGCCCGACCAAGATCGTACGATGGACGTCGCCCGACCAAGATCGTATGACGGACGTCGCCCGACGAGGATCGTACGACGGACGTCGCCCGACCAGGATCGTACGCCGGACGTCGCGCGACCAATAGGAGATCTTAAAACTACAAAACAAAAAAGTTTCTAATTAGCACAGCGTCTGACGGTATATCATTATTGTAAATTTCCCCAACAATTGCTCCCACCGCTCCCCAGGAGAGCGACGCGTACTCGTGCGTGCTGCGCGACGTGGTCCGCGCGGACCGGCTGTCGCGGTGGTCGCGGCGCGCCGCCGCCGACGCCGAGCGCTGCCTCGCGCTGGCCGCCGCCGCGCTCGCCGGCCCGCACCAGCCCGGGGGGCGCGACGACGACAACGGGTGGGTACGCGACGACTGCTGCCTGTGTGTCTCAGTGTCTATGCTTCTGTGCTATACAAGAGAATGGAGAAGATAAAGCAGCATGCAATCCTTGTGTGTGGAAAGTGCACTGGGGCCACACTCAGCATATGCCCCGACAGACGCCGTGATGCTGGTTTAAACTCATTTGCATCAAAATGGCGGCCTACAATCGGAGATCGGCGGTACGGCTGCTGTCGCCTTTGCACGTTGCTAGCCATTGGCAGAAAGCTGAGCATCAAGCTCCCAACCCAGCTTGCACGCTGCTTTATCTTCTCCATTCTCTTGTACGGTGTAGAAGCATAGGCACTAAGGCGCTGTCCTAATTACCATCAGTCGTGCGTCCATGGTGTTGCGACAGGCGGTTTTGAGGTCTCCTATTTGCAGGTGACGTCCGTCGTACGACCATGGTCGCACAACCGTTGCCAAAGGCAACGCCTCACAAATGTTGCGTATTTCCTGGAGAGATAATATGCGAAATGATACTGTGCTGATCCGAATGGATCAATCGCAAGTAGTTTTGACCAATTAACAAAAGGAAAGTCGATTATCTCGGCTACATAATGATCATCCAGTGAAAGATCCAGGGCAAGACAAGTGTGGGAAGAAAAGTAACATCGTGGCTTAAAAATTCGCGTCAATGGCTCAAAAAGAGCACTCGGTCTCTATTCAGAGCTGCTGTATCGATGGTGGAAATGGCCACAATTATTGTCAAACTGCGTTAGCAGACGGCACCCCAAAAAAATAATAAGAAGACTTTGACCTCATATAGTTTGTACTCATACTTACTACAAAAAAATCTTCAGTGCTGACTTGCAAATTGCAATGACAGTCACAAAATTATCTTCAAGTGAGTACTGTCATCTTTATCAGTTTGCCATTTTTATTGATGTAGTCAGTGCATATCAGTTTCTTAGTATTCAGCTTGATAGTTCATTTTTGTGCACGTTTTTATTAAATTTGTTCAATCATGATCATTTATCGACTACCTTTACAAGGTCGTCTGCCTAGTGGCTCTGTTGTCTTTGCTGCATGTCAGGGATGCTAAATTTATGATCAAAGTGTTAGTCTTAGAAAAGGGCAGCAGTTCCGGGACCAATGCTCAAGATTGTAGGTATAATTGCAGTAGGCGGGCAAAAAATAGTGTGTCATCGCTTTAGAAGTCGTGCTACGTGAAAAAGATTTAACATGAACATCAATCTATATTTAAGCTAGCGATTTGCGACATTTGGCTTCGAAGACAATCAATTCTAGAGAACGATGTCAGTCAATTGTCAATAAATTTATGCTCGGTGGCCTACATTGTACGTCCGTAACCATAGAAAGAAACGCATCATCCCGTCTTGGCGACTCTTATTTTGAACTATCCACAACTGAACAGCGGAGTATGTTCGCGCATTCGCGCCACCTAGCAGATTTTAGTAGCACGGCTGCCCTCTTACCTTATTATTAATATTCGGTGCCTCAAAGGCTGATATAAATACTGTAAATTCTCCCGAACAGCTGCTCATAGTGTATATATCTATTCTTATTATTCACACGGCTGAATTTTGACAACAGACCACACCACACAGTGGCGCCACCAAGTATATTTAACTAGCGCTATCAATTCTATTTAGTATCTACAGTCCTCCACTGGAAATATGCATTCTTCAAGGCGCGCTGTTTCGACGGGTTCGCAGTTCGCATCAAGCTACTGCAAGCCATCTGAAACACAGTTGTTACCTACTCCCTTTACTTTTTGCTTCTTAATTAAATTTGTTGCGGGTTCCGGGAATTGGCAAACAGGGAAGCGGGCCATCTGATGGAAAGTTATTACTGCGCCTCGTAGACATTGACACCAAGGATATAGCTAATGCGTTGCCGACCTCTATGACATGTTGCACTGGCAGCAAACAGACAAATGCCAGCACAGAATACTGATACTAAGGTTCGACCGAAACAGGTTTTTCAGTTTTGGCCGAAAACTAATCCAAACTTTCGGCCTTAGTCTCAGTTTTGAATATATAGAGCGCCTCATCCATTCGCCCGATCCATGTCGCCCCTAATAATCATGGTGGTATCCAATACCGGCAGCGGCATGTGGCGGCGGCGCGGGCGCGCGGCTGGAGCTAGGAGGTGCGCTGGCAGCGCTCAGGGCCGGCGCGGGCGACTTTAGCGCCACCTAGCGTATTATCGTTGCGCCATCAGTGTAGTCCACTACAGTTACTAGACTTAGGCATCCTTTATGGTTCCCAGTTGTACGCATCCCAGCTCTTGTTAACCATTTTGCATGTACCGTCTCATAGACCGATTAAATTGGCCCATAATAATGATGTTGGTACGTAAACGGCAGCGGCATGTCATGGTGCGTGGAGGCCCTCCGCGGGTACTCCGGCGGCGGCGCGGGCGCTCGCCTCGAGCTGGGCGGGGCGCTGGCAGCGCTGCGGGCCGGCGCGGGGGGCGCCCGGGCGGGGGCAGGGGCGGCGGCGGGCGCGGGCCCGCGGGCGCTGCAGCGGCTGAAGGCGGTGGCGCGCGCGCACCCCAACGACCGCGTGCTGCGCGCCGAGGCTAATGCTGATGCCGCGTTCGTGGCGTATGCTGTGAGTTTTTCTGGCACGATTGATGATAGTAGCGGCGGCCGTATGTCGCGAGTGGTCCAGCTGCTGAGACGCTGTCCTAATTGGCAACGGTCGTACGACCGTGGTCGTGCGACGAGTGGTTTTGCGGTCTCCTATTGGTTGGGCCAAGTCCGTCGTCCGACCATGGTCGAACGAGCGCTACCAATGAGGAGTTTTCCAGTAGGTATTGATAGTTGGTTCCAAATAGCATCAATAGATGGCGCTCCTACAATTTTGGTAATCTGTTTTTAATCTGTATGTTGGTGGCAGTGATTTCATGCAGCCAACTAATACTTAACTTAAAAATAAAATGTTTAATAATAGAAACATAACTGTAAAAAGGTTGAACGAAATGTAAAAAGAAATATTTATAGAACCACCTATTTCAAGCGATTATTATCAATTACCAAAATTGTCGGGGCGCCATCTAGTGAGTGGTTAGGAATGCTTTAGATACCTATTGGAAAACTGCTCATTAAGACAACCCTGTAAGTGGCAATTTTGTTTACTTTGACTAATATTTAGACAATATCCCATACCTTCAAAAACGTTTCTCTACCATATCCAGTCGATGGCGACTGTCTTATCCATTTTGATTTGCACAAGATTGTTTTTATTCCTCACAAATAATATACCGCAATAATGTGTTATTTCGGCCCTGGGGGTTTACTTCAGTCCAAAATTTAAAATTGTTGTTTAATTTTCCCCTTGAGCCGATGTGTTACGTATAAACGACATTGTTTACTAGTCATTTCTTTGTGAATGTTGTCGCTAACATGCACGTACACCAGACAATATGTATAACCTTGTTAATTTTGAACCAAAGTATCCCCAGAGCCAACTAACAAACACGCTTAGACTGTGAGAACACCGTAGGTTATCCTACGTCATCCTTTGTAGTAACCATAAAGTAACTTTGACATGGCTTACTAACGAAACTGCTAAGAGGATGTAAGGCACCCCGGCTTTTTTACTTTCTGTAAGTAATTATTATGGCAACGAAAAGTCAAAATGTTGGGTGGCTAATAAATTTTTTTTACCTACACCTATCTTGCCATGATGTCCACAGATTAACGTTTTTTTGGGTTTCCTTAGTACGTTATAAGTATATAAAACCACCGTCTAAGCACACGCTCCCCCGCCACCCTCAGCTCGGTAACTGGTCGGAGGCCCGTGCCCTAGCAGAAGCTGCCGCCCGCGACGACCCGTACTGCAGCGCGGCGCGCGCCACAGCCGCGCTGGCCGCGGCCCGTGCCTCGGACTCGGCGGCCGGCTGGCGGGAGGCGGCCACCGCGCTCGCCGCCGCCAGCCACCTCGATCCCGCCGACCTCATCGCCATGCACGATCTAGGTAACTGTAATCTGTCTCGTACCTTAAAAATGAGTCCACAGAAGATCAGCGCTGTAAGACGATTCTTGCGCCTCGCAGCTCATGCTGAGTGGGGACTGAGCGGCTCTGGTAGTATCATGGGAGCTCTTTGTTTTCTATGTGTTTCTTTAAGCCTTGATGGTCTGAACTCCGCCAATTGTATACTTTTGTGCGACCATCGTCATTATCCTCGCGTTGAAGTCCGGTTTCATTCTCTTTTTTACTTTAATCAATTGTAGATTACCGTACTTGTCATGCAAATTCTCTCAACTGACGATGTCCCAACAGCTCTAGCGCTAGAAAAAAGCGAAGAGGAGGGCGGAGAGGGCGCCGAGGGCGCTGCGGCGCGGTGGGTGCGCGTGCGCGGCGCGGCCGGCGCGGGGAACACGCTGCGGGCGCTCGCCGCCGCCGGGCTGGCGCGCACTGCGACCGCTAGGCGCGACCACGCCGCTGCTGACCATTGGTAAGCAGCTAGAGGATGAGTAGGAGGGCGCGGGGAACACGCTGCGGGCGCTCGCCGCCGCCGGGCTGGCGCGCACTGCGACCGCTAGGCGCGACCACGCCGCTGCTGACCATTGGTAAGCAGCTAGAGGATGAGTAGGAGGGCGCGGGGAACACGCTGCGGGCGCTCGCCGCCGCCGGGCTGGCGCGCACTGCGACCGCTAGGCGCGACCACGCCGCTGCTGACCATTGGTAAGCAGCTAGAGGATGAGTAGGAGGGCGCGGGGAACACGCTGCGGGCGCTCGCCGCCGCCGGGCTGGCGCGCACTGCGACCGCTAGGCGCGACCACGCCGCTGCTGACCATTGGTAAGCAGCTAGAGGATGAGTAGGAGGGCGCGGGGAACACGCTGCGGGCGCTCGCCGCCGCCGGGCTGGCGCGCACTGCGACCGCTAGGCGCGACCACGCCGCTGCTGACCATTGGTAAGCAGCTAGAGGATGAGTAGGAGGGCGCGGGGAACACGCTGCGGGCGCTCGCCGCCGCCGGGCTGGCGCGCACTGCGACCGCTAGGCGCGACCACGCCGCTGCTGACCATTGGTAAGCAGCTAGAGGATGAGTAGGAGGGCGCGGGGAACACGCTGCGGGCGCTCGCCGCCGCCGGGCTGGCGCGCACTGCGACCGCTAGGCGCGACCACGCCGCTGCTGACCATTGGTAAGCAGCTAGAGGATGAGTAGGAGGGCGCGGGGAACACGCTGCGGGCGCTCGCCGCCGCCGGGCTGGCGCGCACTGCGACCGCTAGGCGCGACCACGCCGCTGCTGACCATTGGTAAGCAGCTAGAGGATGAGTAGGAGGGCGCGGGGAACACGCTGCGGGCGCTCGCCGCCGCCGGGCTGGCGCGCACTGCGACCGCTAGGCGCGACCACGCCGCTGCTGACCATTGGTAAGCAGCTAGAGGATGAGTAGGAGGGCGCGGGGAACACGCTGCGGGCGCTCGCCGCCGCCGGGCTGGCGCGCACTGCGACCGCTAGGCGCGACCACGCCGCTGCTGACCATTGGTAAGCAGCTAGAGGATGAGTAGGAGGGCGCGGGGAACACGCTGCGGGCGCTCGCCGCCGCCGGGCTGGCGCGCACTGCGACCGCTAGGCGCGACCACGCCGCTGCTGACCATTGGTAAGCAGCTAGAGGATGAGTAGGAGGGCGCGGGGAACACGCTGCGGGCGCTCGCCGCCGCCGGGCTGGCGCGCACTGCGACCGCTAGGCGCGACCACGCCGCTGCTGACCATTGGTAAGCAGCTAGAGGATGAGTAGGAGGGCGCGGGGAACACGCTGCGGGCGCTCGCCGCCGCCGGGCTGGCGCGCACTGCGACCGCTAGGCGCGACCACGCCGCTGCTGACCATTGGTAAGCAGCTAGAGGATGAGTAGGAGGGCGCGGGGAACACGCTGCGGGCGCTCGCCGCCGCCGGGCTGGCGCGCACTGCGACCGCTAGGCGCGACCACGCCGCTGCTGACCATTGGTAAGCAGCTAGAGGATGAGTAGGAGGGCGCGGGGAACACGCTGCGGGCGCTCGCCGCCGCCGGGCTGGCGCGCACTGCGACCGCTAGGCGCGACCACGCCGCTGCTGACCATTGGTAAGCAGCTAGAGGATGAGTAGGAGGGCGCGGGGAACACGCTGCGGGCGCTCGCCGCCGCCGGGCTGGCGCGCACTGCGACCGCTAGGCGCGACCACGCCGCTGCTGACCATTGGTAAGCAGCTAGAGGATGAGTAGGAGGGCGCGGGGAACACGCTGCGGGCGCTCGCCGCCGCCGGGCTGGCGCGCACTGCGACCGCTAGGCGCGACCACGCCGCTGCTGACCATTGGTAAGCAGCTAGAGGATGAGTAGGAGGGCGCGGGGAACACGCTGCGGGCGCTCGCCGCCGCCGGGCTGGCGCGCACTGCGACCGCTAGGCGCGACCACGCCGCTGCTGACCATTGGTAAGCAGCTAGAGGATGAATAGGAGGGCGCGGGGAACACGCTGCGGGCGCTCGCCGCCGCCGGGCTGGCGCGCACTGCGACCGCTAGGCGCGACCACGCCGCTGCTGACCATTGGTAAGCAGCTAGAGGATGAGTAGGAGGGCGCGGGGAACACGCTGCGGGCGCTCGCCGCCGCCGGGCTGGCGCGCACTGCGACCGCTAGGCGCGACCACGCCGCTGCTGACCATTGGTAAGCAGCTAGAGGATGAGTAGGAGGGCGCGGGGAACACGCTGCGGGCGCTCGCCGCCGCCGGGCTGGCGCGCACTGCGACCGCTAGGCGCGACCACGCCGCTGCTGACCATTGGTAAGCAGCTAGAGGATGAGTAGGAGGGCGCGGGGAACACGCTGCGGGCGCTCGCCGCCGCCGGGCTGGCGCGCACTGCGACCGCTAGGCGCGACCACGCCGCTGCTGACCATTGGTAAGCAGCTAGAGGATGAGTAGGAGGGCGCGGGGAACACGCTGCGGGCGCTCGCCGCCGCCGGGCTGGCGCGCACTGCGACCGCTAGGCGCGACCACGCCGCTGCTGACCATTGGTAAGCAGCTAGAGGATGAGTAGGAGGGCGCGGGGAACACGCTGCGGGCGCTCGCCGCCGCCGGGCTGGCGCGCACTGCGACCGCTAGGCGCGACCACGCCGCTGCTGACCATTGGTAAGCAGCTAGAGGATGAATAGGAGGGCGCGGGGAACACGCTGCGGGCGCTCGCCGCCGCCGGGCTGGCGCGCACTGCGACCGCTAGGCGCGACCACGCCGCTGCTGACCATTGGTAAGTCGGTAGAGGATGAATAGGAGAGCGCGGTAACACTGCGGGCGCTAGCTACTGCCGGACTAACTCGCACTCAAACTGTTATATAGGCGCGACCACGCCGCTACTAACTATGGCGGAGATAGCGCACGGCGCGGGGGTGCGCGTGTGCGGGACTACCGGCGCGGGCAATAGTTGGATATTGACTGTGATAGTGGCGTCTGTGCAGTTTATTATGGTATTAGCACGGCTAGCAAAAGTATGCTCTCGCGCGTGATTAGCGACAAAAAAGCACGACAACAGTAGTGACCCTCATGAATGCAATAAATACTTTGAAATTGAACTTAGTTACTGCTATCTCTTTAATCTTAGTGTTGGGAGAAGGAAGCAAACGCTCTTTAACGCCGCGAGCTGTGTGGCAGGCACACTTGTGCTAGTCGTGCTGGGGTGGGACAGCTTATAAATCGACTATATCTGATAATCGTCCAGGAGGGTGAAGTTTCTGGGCTGAAAGCGGAATGCGGGGCGTGGAGCAGGGAGCGTCGTCACCTGGGAATAACAGTTGAGCTCCCTTACCCGCGCCCCTGCGTTCTGCCCGAAACAACCCCGAGACTTCCTCCGCCTACCTCATCTTGGACGATATACCAGTTGTGTGGTTGTGTGGCTCTCTAGCGACGGCTTACATACTTCATCTCACTCGATCGAGGAAGTCGCTGCGAAAGGAGTCACCGAGAAGAAATAATAAAACTTTCGCAAAGAGTTCGGACCCCTGTCCCTTTTTACGCTACTTTAAGTAAATATTATTGTTGTCGCGTTCAATTGGTATGCCTTTTCCTAATGAAACGTATTTTATCTATTTACCAATGCTACTTGAAACAGAGTAGGTGGGCGGAGAGGGCGCCACTGATAACCTGCTTGTCGATTAAGCGTCAACGCACGTTGTACTTTAAAGAATATTCTTTGCAAAATTATAGGTGTAGCTTAACTGAGTAGGTACTTACAATATCAGAGCGGTGTAGGAGGAGGTGAAATAATATGTATCAGCACTATCATACATCCGATTAAAAGAGACGTAATCGCAGTCCGCCCTATATCGCTCAAATACCGAACCTGCTGACAAATAATTTAATAATAAACAGCTACGCTAAATAAAACTAAATCATAAATTATCTGCGCTTGTAGTCTTCTTTATACCTACGTGAGCCTACTATAAATGTAGGTATGTTTTATTTGTGTACCGTATGGGTGTATCCAGCCAGTTTAATCCAGATAGTTCTTAACTTTGTTTCATTAAAATCGGTTCAGTAGTTTAGAAAATGAAGTATTTAATAAGTATTACAATACTAGGTCGGGATATTTCGACATTTTCAGTCGGTTAGATGCGGTTAATGAGGAATCTAACTTTAGGAAGGCAATGCTAGTCAACTAACATAATACGGGCTTGTTTAAGTTGGAATTCACAGAATAAAAATAAAACTAACCGGCGCCGAATAACCCGATAATACTATTGATTGAGTACCTTACCTAGTAGTTTGTAACAGATGACCTGATCATCGACACCGAGATAAACAGCTGACCTTGTACGTGCAAAGTCTGTCCGTGCTCACCTATTACCTGTTATCATATTGTCCATTTATCATCATCAGATTTTTCATTGATTATTATCAGATTTATCTGTGCAATCATTCACGGTTATATCTGCAGGTATAGCATGATCGGTGGATGGGACGCGGGCGTGGCGTGTGCGATGGCGGACCTACACGTCGAGATGGGTGACCACCAGACTGCCAAGCACCACTATCAGGATGTAAGCGTGGCAGGGTCAGCTATGGGGATGTTACTTCCTATCGTATATAACTTTACCTCTGTATGGATAGAGTATAAAGTAAGATACGACCCGTTCCCGCTTAGTTTGAGCTAATGCTTGTTTTATGCCATACCCCCTTCACTTTGTATATATAATTCTTCGTGTGTTTGTCACCTAACTCCTGCTAAACAGCTGGACCGATTTGGATGAAGTTTTGTGTGTGTACTTGGGTCCCTGGATGGTTTGAAAAATACAATTGAACCCGGTAGATGGCGTCGTGATCGCGTTTTTATGAAAATAAAAACGGATTTGCTGAACAATAGATAATATTTCATAATTATCACCGGTACTTTTGTAGGGTACGTATACGGTAAGTGTAGGGTAGGGGTAGAGTAGGGTAGAATAGAACAGGGATAAGGTAAGAGTAGAACACCACGCGAACGAACTCGCGGCGGGCTACCTAGTATATTATATTCTTGTTAACAGCGACACAAGGTTGCTTTGAGTGGTTACCACTTAATATTCACGAACCGGCAAACTTGTCGCGAACGGGTAGTCCAATTATTGATTCTCCCGTGGTTCAAAATCACATATCAGAGTCGAGTCCTTTTATTCCGTACAAAATCCATACCAATGCCGAGTCACGCAGTGCAACGCAGCTTAATGGGCCTTTATTCATTAATGCAAATTAAATCCCGGTTGTGGTCTCACGGGCCCTGGATCCGCCTTGGCAATGATCCAGTATTTACAAATCAGGAAATTACAATGTTACTTCTGTGACATTCCCCATTGACCTTGGACCCCATTGAAATTGGATCATTGTAACACATTCAGTCGCCTGAATTTACGGGTTTCATCACGCTTGTTTTCCATCACCGTAAGAGTTAGTGTTCAACTAATCATTGGTAAAAATCATTTGTACATGGTGGCACTGGTGATAGAAGTCGGTACGTCTCGCTTACGAGTCGGGCCCCTTAATCATTAGGCGACCGACGCTCTTATTAGTAGGAAACATTAAGTATGACATTATCTTGTGTGTATTTTAATACTCAGTAATGTTGTTACACACGCCTGCGACAGAGATGACGATCTTCGAATCTTAACTCGTCGAATTTATCGTTCTTTACCGTTGACGTCTGTACAGTATCTACTTTACAATTGATAACACCTACCGCAGAGATATCGCTGCGGCGGGTTTTTTATATTATGAGCGCTACAGCTTTATAGTGTAAGAACTATTTTAAACAGCCTGCCTGATTGTAAACAGTCACCGCAACCTATACACATTTGCAATACCATATATCGCTCACGTGCTGCCGACCCCGTAAATTCTTTTTGCTTTTTTTTTATTGCCTAGAGCCACTGTCGTCCAGTACGGTTAGCACAAGTTGCTCTCTCGCGCGATAAGCGGGAAAGGCGCGACGTAGATACTGCTTATCTCTTTCATCTTAGTATTGAGAGAAGGAAACAAACGCTCTGTCGCGGCGCGAGCTGATTGTGATAGCCGTGCAGTAGCCGTATTCACAATGGCTCGGAAATCGGATTCGGATACGGAATCGACAAAGGACCCCGCAAAAATACTTAGGAAAATGTGGTTTCAGTTAATTTTTATGAAATATTCATTTGTTATAGAGAGTAGAGTTCCCGTGGAATCTATCGGGATTCTGAATCGATCGACACGGATTCTCCGCTTACGAATTTCGGGTCGAATCGTTCGGAAACGGTTTCGAATCATTGTGAATACGGCTACAGGACATCTGTAACCTAAGGGGAGCAGATGCGGTCGTGGTGCCTGTAGACGTGCCTTTGTCTCCGCCAAGGCATGAAGCCACACCACATCCACGTGCAACGGCTCTGTTCTTCATTTTTCTTCTATTCGTGTATGATTGTCTAACTGTTTCATAATTTTATGTTATTTGTTTTTATTGGTTTTGTTTGTGCATTTTTATGTAACTTTTTTATTTTTGTTTCATGGCTCGGGAATCGAGCCACTGACCTCAAATAATACCTGTATTGTTGGGGGTCAGTGTTTCGAAGCCGATCTAAGCCATTATGTAATGTGTTTGTGGTGTTATTGTGTGTAAATAAATGTTTTCTATTCTATTCTCTATCCCTTTTGCTTGCGTTGTACTCTCCAACGAAATTCTCTCCAGCGAACTCGTTCTCAGTGTTCAGTGCTACAGCTATGGGTCCGTCCGTAGGTGGAGGCGGTGTGGCCGTGCTCGGTGGTGGCGCTGGAGTGGCTGGCGCGCGACGCGGCGCCCGACGCCTCGCTGCCCTACTACCGCCGCGCCGCCAGGCTGCAGCCCAATAACGTACCGTTACCGTTATGTACTCATCGGAGGGAAATATGGGGCCCTACCAGGCTACTACCATCCGCTAGAGCAGGGGTGGCAAAACTTTTGACAAGTGATGTCTACTAGTGGTCAATAATATTTATTGCGGTCGATTGCAGTTTATTGTTGATTGGTCATGTGTTGCGTATGCCCCAGGGATACGTGAGAAATAGGTACCTAACCCTGCCGGTATCAGGAAAGATGTCCCAAGGGAGGCTCAAGAAGCGATGGATTGACAGCGCCGTAAAGGATCCGAGAGCGGCTTTATGGATATACAACCTGCAGCAGGGAGTTTACCATCTCTGCTCTAGAGAATGAAAGCAGAGGACAGAAGGAGGGCCTAGGCCCAAACCAACCTCACCTGCACGCGATCCCTCTGCTGACAGACGGACGAACCTCTAGCGAAACAGCTTTTACCATTGGATAGTAGGTCAAAGCAGATCGTCGTGGAAGTCGTATGTCCAATAGTGGGATTAATTATGATGAACAATCCACGAATAAGGTCGCAATGACGACCACCGCGCTACGAAATTTCACTAGATGACGTTGCTAATGTAAAATGTCAGCAGTCAAGATATTTCCATGCCATTGGAGAGAATAATCTGCATCTGTCAGAGTGGTGGTTTCTGACAAGTCTTAAGTCTGTATTTCCGTACCAAACGTTAAAATCGGTCTTCATATTAAGTACCGGTTAGCAGACGGTTGGATTATTATAATCAGTTCAAAAGATTACTTTTGGAAACCGACAAAGGTCATAATGTCGGTTTCCAACAGAATTTTTTAACTAGTCGACCATGTGGCAAGCCTTTGACCAATGAAATAGTTATAACACCTACTTATATTTCTAATAAAATAAGGTAAGCAGCTGTTACAACCTGAAATCGTATTTCCAGCCGCAATGGGGCCTGCAGCTGGGCAGTTGCCTGCGCGCTGGCGGCCGCTACCAAGAAGCGCTCGCTCTGTACAAGAAACTGAACGCTCGGTTCCCTGACAACGTTCAATGTATGTTGCCAACACAACACAGTATAATTAATAACGTTATTTTAACGTTTTGACTTCGCAAAAGTCTCTATTGTATAGGTAGTAGGGTTGAAGATCGCTTGTACCCATAAAACATTACATACGCACGGCTATTTTATGTCTATGTAGACATAAAATAGCCGATGGATGTGCCTTTAAAGAATTAGTATAAGAACTAAACTCGGAGATGAAATTCAAGATCGAAAGTGTCAACAAATTGCCACTTTAAAATATTAATCCAAGGGGTGGGTTATTTAAAATTGTGTTTTTAAATGAAATAAAAATGTTATCATTCAAAATTAAATAAACCAATTCAATTTAAATGTTTATTTGTCAAAATAAACCACCCCTTTGATTTATTTTTTATAGTGGCAATTTGTTTACACTTTTAATCATGAGTTTCATCCATTGATCTACTAAACCATAAACTAGCGAGCTACTACCTACTTGGCTTGGGTTGGCTACTAGCGAGGACCTGTAATTGGCTTATTGATTCTACTATATTACCTATTATGTTTGATATAGCTGTTGGTACTCCAATAAATAAATAAATAAATAAAGCACTTCATACAAAAATGCGCTTGAAATCTGTCGCCTAATTGACAATACATTTGTACGTAGCAATTTTATGCCAAATACGCACGCCCCAATCAAAATGCCATTACGCACAGTATCGTATTTACCAAATATCAACTTTTTTTCATACTTATAAAGCTCAAAATTGCTTTTCGCGCTGTGGATAATGCTTTCTTTTTGTGTGCAATTTGTTTTCGCTTTAACGCATGCGCATGAATGAGACAACTGACACTGACAATATGTTTATGATTAAAATAATTATTTTTTATGGCTTTTTATGTGTAAATCGCTATATTTATGCATGATAAGATGTATAATGAGTTTATTCACGCAAAATATGAAATCCTATCCTTTTTTCGTCGTATAAGGCTATTGTTTCGACAATTTTTGAACGCGCACTTGGGCATGCTTACGTGCCAACGGCTAATGACAGACTACGGAAAAGGACTGCTTGACTAGCGATTAAGCAGTGCTTCCTCGGCCCACTTTTCAATCTGCGCTATCTACGGTTAGTAATAAATCAATGGTTTCATCTCACAGAGAAAAGTTGCGGTCCATAGTAGGTATTTATTAGGCCTACCCCACCTGTGGGACACAGGCGTGAACTTTATGTTATGTTTTGTGTTTTTTTACTTAAGAGTTTAGATATTTTCCCAGAGCCATGAGTTCTTTTAATAAGATGTGTGTACATGCCGCCAGGCCTCCGTCTGCTGGTGAAGCTGTGCGGCGACCAGGGGCTGGCGGAGACGAGCGCGTGGACGCGAGAGCTGCAGCGCGCGCAGCAGCGGCTCCGGCAACAGGAGCGCTGTAAGTCAACAACGATTATGCTAATGTGTTTAGGTTGAAGTCAGTCTAGGGTAGGTAATGGTAGTAAGTAGTAGGGTGGAGATATGGTAGGCGTAGGGTAGGATAGGGGTAGGGGTAAAGTTCCTTAAATTGAAATCACGCAAACGGGGTAGGGTAGGATAGGGGCAGAGAGGGGTAAACTTCACGCAAACGAAGTGGCGTCGAGCAGTTTATAACCTAACCGACAGAAAAAGTCGGATAACCTCCGACAAATATTTGAATCGATTTTAATGAAACAAGCTAAGAACCATCATGATTAAACTGGTTTTAAAATAAAGGAAACCGCATCCAAATCAGTCCATCCGTTCGGGAGCTACGATGCCACAGATACACACGTCAAACTTATAACACAATAGCCCGATATTTCGACACAGTTGCATGCATCATGGTCACGGGACGACTGGAGAGCTGCGTGCGCCGGACGATGTTGATTAGCGATAAAGCGGCCGAAGTCGATCTACCCGCTTTCGCAAAAGTTTTTTGCTACTACTGGAACTCACTTTTAAGTCACGTTCCTTTAGAACTCTACCAGTCTCGGGTGGCCTAGGTTCAAGTACTGATAGCATCAGTAGTAAACTTTTATCGTGTAATAAACAATACCGTCACGGAGTACCAATCTACTCTCGCGACTATTCAACCAGACTCGGGGGGAAAACCCTGATCAAATTTGCAGAATGAATGATTTGATAAACTTGTAAACTTACGTGAAATTTTTGTTAGGCGACGACTTCGTATATTACTTTCGTACTTATTTGAAAAGGACTCCGTAGTTAGGTAGATCTTTAGATGTACAAACTGACATGATACAAATTCCAGCGACATCCGTGACGTCAGCCGGCAGCGGATCCTCCGGCAACAGTCAGTCCCCGATAGATCTGATCCGAGGTGAGTGACAAACTATACCGTGCTTGCTCTCAGAGTTTGGGCAAGGCATTACTATCTCGTGAACTGGCATGTGTATAATGCAAAAACAGGTAGGCAGTACGTAAATTTCAAGCAAGTTTTACTGACAAATGTATGCACAGAAAGCCACTTGATAGTGACTAGGTGGCAAGGTATTATCCCATTTTAATGGCATGTGTATCGAGCTTTAATCTTGGTTATACAGTGTGTTAAAGTAGTATACATACCGTCACGCGTTTACTTGTAGGGGTAGGCGACATTATTCCACTTGCTATGGTCCTGACAAACCTCTGTCGCTTCTTCTACAATCATCAACCTTCTCATACACACTCGTCGATTTAGGGAACTCTTGACCTGACCTTTCTTTAAAATATCTCCGATATGTTTAATGTTGCTCTCGGTTTTTCCCCTTCCAACGCATCCACTAACTCCTGCCATATAGGTATATCTTTTTCGATAATCGCCTCTTATTTAACCTCTATGTGATGAAACCAACTTAGCATTCCTTACTCCATCCTAGTCACTACGTTAGGTGATTAGGATAGTTTTAAGTCACTAAAAATAGATTATGGCTAGAAATAAAAATATTATTACAACTTTTCAAAATACTCTCCATCGGTCTCTATACAACGATTTATCCTTCTAAACTAAGATTTGAAGCACTGGCGATAGTGTTCTTTAGAGAGGTCCTCCATAGCTGCTGTAGAAGCATTCCGAGCGTCCTCAGGGCTATCAAATTGAATGCCACGGAGTCCCAGTTTCAATCTTGAATTAAGAAAGAAGTCACTCGGAGCTAGATCAGGGATAAGGCGGGTGGGTTAGGTCTTGAATCTCAGTGTTCTTCAAGAATTATTGATTGATAATGATTCAAAAATGATTGATTGCACAACCCGTGAGATTTTGAAACGATACATTTAGCGAAAACCTGAAAAGCCACAGACATAGATATTAATTTCTGAATCACGTCTGCAAATTTTCATTGCTTTAATTGCACAAAATTGACAATAAGATCAAACTTCGTTTGTACTCGGTTGACTCTCCTCTTAACTCGGCTGCGAGGCAGCATCTCGACTTCGTAAAACAATAAGGTCTGCGTGACTACTACGAACCCTTCAATTCGGTTTTCAACCTTTAACAGTAGCAATGCAAGGCAATGCTCCAGTTAGACCATAACTCGTATTGAGTTCTTGATATCGGCGAGTAGGTAATCTACATGAACTTTCACACCCCAGCCGAGTGAAAGATAAGCCTATAGAATGCCATGCAATATCTCATCGCAATGGCCATAGCAGGCGGTAGTAAACAATGACGTAATATAGGACAGCGTTTAGCTAAGCGGGGTGTCTGATAGCGGGGTGTTACATCAGCAGGGTCCCGTGGCGGCAGCGCAGCGGCCCCGGCCCGCGGCGACAGCGGGCGACACCATACGTGAGTAGTGCTGTAATTATTGTAACATAAGTACTTGTCTATTTATCTATCTGGGCAGTGCGTTGTGGGGCGTTGTTGTCTCTAGACTTCCTGAATTCTATGGATGTGTTCTGAGAGCTAAAGCAAGACCATCGTAAGCCGAAAAACAATGTGATTGGTCGATACTTTATTGTATCATAAACCACCGTTAGTGTATAATATGTTGTTCTTTAATTAAAAATCGTTATTTCACACCTTGTCAAATAACGAATTGTTATAAACATTTTTTATTATTAATTATTCTTGTAAACATACATAAAGCTCACGCCTCTACCCACAGGTGGGGTAGGCAGAGACTACGCTCACCGCCACTTTGCTCGGTCCTGACACAACTCCCTAGCCTCTTCCTACGTTTCTTTTTTTTTTTAATTTATCGTGTTATTTTCTGATCGCAGATTCAGCGACACGGCCAGCAGCGAGCCCTCGCGGCCCGTGAGCCGCTCCGTGCCGCGGACCGCGGGTAGGAAGAAACATATAGAAGAATACGACGAGGACCTACCTCTGCCACCTGAATAGCGGTTACGTCTTTAGCTTCAGTGATGTTTTGTATCTAGTCTTTTGTACACATTATTTGAAATACCTTGAATAATATATATGTATGAAGATTGCTCTAGACTTTTACTATTATTACAAGCTTTTATTTTAACTTGCACTGTTGTATGTAAGTTGTCATCCGATAGAGCTAACATTTTGTATGCCTATGTAACTTGAATGACAATGCATTAATATGGCACTATGGCACCTCCATGGCGTCATAGGAACTAATGAACGCAATGAGATAATCCCAGTGTTTGGGCTCTTTCGAATGGTCTTGATGAGTAGGTATATATCGCGCAATAAAAGCTTGATATGATTTTTTTTATTTGAGAACGTATTATTGTAGGTAGGTTGGTTTCAGTGCCATCCGGGAAATCCTAAGACTTATCAGACGGTTGAAAGAGAGTCAGCAGGTATATTTCACCACGTGGATGTATCAAGGATTGTGCTGCTTCGTAAGTATTAGCACAAAATAGAAAACTAACACAACGTCCACTCCCGTCGTCTTCGAAAATTATTACCTAAACTTGCCGACTCACTAGGGTTGCTACTGTATTTATTCTGTATTTTGGAAAAAATATTTAAAAGATCGAACAGAATTGTAAAGATCGTTCACAATAACATGTCCCTTGCAAAGGACCAATATCTAATCCTTGCCATAATGTGATCATAATTGCATCCCAAGCTGTTCAGATTGTGTTCAAGTATATTAGATTTTCCATACCAGCTTTAGACAATATGCCTTTAGTAGGCGTTATAATAATCTACTGTTTATTCACTTAAAAAAAAATTATCGCCGCCTGATTATATCATCAGACCCTGAGAATAACCTTTCCCTGACGACCTGGGATTTGATCCAATTCCCGGTAATTAATTAAATTGAAAATTTCATACACATGTAAATTCATGAAAATGCAATATGATGGTATTAGTCAGTTGATCTGATGATGGACAAGGAAGGCGGTCAGCGTTTTTTTATATTAGACTAGACAGGCATTTCCGACTAGAAACCATTAAGGTGGCCATTACGGTTTCTTATTCTGTTAAAAACTGTCACCTGTTGCCTGAAACTGTTCAACAAGTCCTATGGTCTCTAGCGGAAGACCTTAGTCAACCTCGCTTCACCATCGGCATTACAACTCGTAGCGGTGCTGAAGTTCGACTAGCCTCAAAGTCTGAAATGGTCACCCATCAGATCTTGGACTCTGCGTGCGTTGCTTGTATGATATTAAGTAATCTTAGTTACGTACAAGTACTTTTAATTTTATCAATAATAATATAGTTTAATTAAATGATATTCAATTAAGTCGACACTACAACGAATTCTCGCGTTAACAATCGCGACCGAGCACTGCGTGAAACTGCGTGAGAATGCCTGTAAACATAACGTCAATGTGTGCGTGACGGCAATGGCGCATTGTTTCCAGTGGACCTTCTGCCTGGGGCGGCCGTTCTTTATTTTGTGGTACTAATACCACAAAATAACATCCCTAAGGATGTCGATGTCTTTTCTTCTCATAAAAAATCCGGGATGCGACCGTCTAACTCAAATTGAACATCGCAAAAGCAATCTCTACCAATCGCAAGCAGAGCTGTCTTGCTAAGATATAATTTTGCGATCCTACTGCTTAAAGATCACATCGAGGTAGACGGTCTGACTGCCGGTCTATCTTCCAGATGAGTACAAGAGGGTGCTATTTCAAAATCTGCCAGATAGCGCTACGGTGTGAGGTCTGCTGATAAAATACTTTTCTCGCTATTGGACTGACACGTAAATTGACGGATTTGTTCTAGCCAATGACAGAGCTTTATTTTGTCAGGTGATCTCATGGGGTGATCTTACACCGTAGTAACGACATCTGATGTAATTTGAAATAGCTCAAACTCTTGCCGTGTCGGCGCCATCGGCCATCGAATATTCCAATAAACAGGCCAATTACTAACATCCGCCGTTTCGTCTAAGTTTCGTCACTGTCGCATTCAAACGTAAATCTTTAGTTTTAGTTCTTGATTCGAGGGTAAATACAGTAGACACTAACAATTGAATGATATCTCAATCTGGCGGCCGTAGTTATAATTTCGCCGTACCTTTAATACTTGAATTAAAAGAATGGCAGCGACCGGCCTCTTCTAGGGTGTATTGTGTGTGTTCTGACAGATCTTTTAGTAGGTATAGATAGGTAGGAAGAGTTGTTAGATAAGGTCTCTAGTTTAGATAGGTCTGCATTTGGTAGGCTTACTGTAAGATAGGTTTTAGGTGTAGATAGGTATTAATTAGCACAGAGAAAAAAATACAAGGATATGAGCATTATCGGTGATCGTGACACACATTCAGTCCCTGAAAAGAAAATCAAATCGATTTTATTCCGATGTTCTCTATTCATTCGAATTCCGATTAAGCACTTGCGCTTCTTACAGAGTTCATATTTATTAATTATTTAATATGACGTATCTACTACCAACCTAATTCTTTTATTAATTCATGCTGCATATTAGAAAGTTGACCTTGAATTATTCATTTTATTCTTGAATCGAATCTGAATGTGGGTGTGGCTATGTGTTTTATTTTGTTAAATAAAATAAAGATACTGTTTGATTTTGCGATCGACATTTTATTGGGGAACATAAATAAACAGTCCTCCTTATCGTACCCCATAACCCGGTGGGCGCACCATTTGTAAACAAAATGACGTAAGTATTAGAGTTGAATGTTTAGTTAGGCATGAGCGTTATGATAGCAAGTGTTACATCAGCAAAGGCGCGGGGGCAAAGTTTCCCCCATGTAAACACGTAATAAATCAAATCTCTAAAATCTAAATCACTACTACACAAACCAAACTAAACACCGCAACGGCTTTTGATACGTTTTTCATTTAGGGTTAGAGTAACAGTTTTGAGTCGATTAAAATATAAATCCGCCGATTGTGACGTGTCCAAGCAGATCGTTCAGTTCGGTTTAAAAAGCGCAGAGGACCCCCCGTTTCCTCAGGTTAGTGTCAACGCGAGGCACCGTCAATTCGGGGTCGTGTCGCCATGTCGCAATGATATCATGTCGCCCAGGCAGATCTCGATCGACCCAATTCGATAATCGACCGCATTGTATGTAGGTATTTCAAAACGTATATTAACGGTAGATTTTCTACTTATATATGAGTTTATAATTTCAAAAGATTAAAATAGTTTCATTTCTTTTCTCGTGTAGGTTGTATAAACCCAATATACCCATTTTGATCTCGGTTCTTGGTACCGACCTACCGCAGTCTCCCCTAAAATCGTTTTTTACTCTACTTACCTTACATATCGCCATTTTAAATAATTCCATTCAACGTCACTAAATACGTTGCATAAAATGTATAAATAAGGTAAAAGTGAAACATATGACGCCATCCGCTGTACAATTTGCGTCGTATTTGAAAGCATCGTAGGTAAACACGTTTATTTTAAATATGCAAATGAGTCGGGGTGCCCGAATCGTGATAACCTCGGGTAAAAGAGGTGACAAGTGCGCGGGAAGTCTGGCGCCCCCATTCCCAGTATGGGGCTCCGGCACTGCGCAGACGCAGCATTGCGATGCGTAGTGCTAGCAGACGCTGCCCCCGCCGCCGTCACTTACGGGTCAATCGTCCGAATAACTTAACCATTTCATTCATTAATCATTCACCTTCATACATCATGCATCAGCTATTGTTGAAATAAGTGCGCAGTAGAAAAACGGTCAAATAAGTGATAATAACAATACCTACTTACGTATATCATTGTCAGCTCTAGAATATGTAGTCTAAGTTGTCACCGATTCGGATAAAAGCGACCCGTATCGCGCAATGTGGGTAGAAATAAACATGCATTTGGTATTTGGAATGTACGGCGATTAACTCTACCAATGTCTCCTAATTGATTGATCACAAGTCGATTGTGTTATTGTCGAAAAAGTATAAAATGAATAGTCATAAAGACACAGGCGGTGTTGGGGCAGGGTCAGAATTAACCGCCAAAGCCAAAGAAAACCTTTTCCGGTGTCGGATAACATTAACGTTTTAGGACAGGATCATCATAATATAACTTTCATCTGTATATGCCATAATGAGGAAGTGTGGAAACTCGATGATGAAGCAATTATTTAAGTTCCTATAGTCATCATTTGTCAGCCAGTTGAGTCTTTAGCACTACTGTACATGATGTTCCGTTATCAAAGGTAACACGTGTGCGAATCTACATCGGGGTCCTAAACTGAATAACAACTTTATCTACGTACGTGAATTTCAGCGATAGTTATGATAAAGATAAATTTCCCTATATAAATAGTAAATACTAACACTGTATCTAAGGCTAGGTAAAGGCTCTGAATGCGGCGCAATACACAACATCCGATGAATATCTAATCTTGACGGGACTTGCGTCTGCCTCTTCTAAGAACGTGATAAACATCGCTGACTTTACGTGACAAACAACTATGCTAAAAGCAGCAATGCTTTTACTTAGTTCGCGATCCGCGCAGAATGCGATACCCATGTACTTGCTTCTCGTTTTCTTTACTAATGTCTTATAACGTTCGTTATTTTGGTATCATTCGTCAGTCATCATCATTGGGAGTCTACTAGTCCACTGCTGGACATGACATACGAAATGGCCTCTCTCATTAAGCGCCAACAAAGCACCTGTCCTCGGCATGCCTATGCAGCCTTTGGCAAATTTAATGTTTTGGAATAATCCAAGAAATTAAAATCATTACAATATCTATAAATACGTATATTTTTGATATAAATTATTACTTTATACAGATTCTTAGACTAGATCTTAAATAAATACATAGTCGTCGCCATATTTGTTGCGTAATACGGAAAAATCATAAATTATCATCAATCAAATCCATACATTACATAGATAAGATTCCACAGTTTTGAGACAATTCACTAATATAAATAATATTGATAAAGTTTTGTATTTTTCCTTTACAAATATGGCTTGTTACTTCACAATTTACACTAAATATCACATTCTCATCGTAGCTTTCATTCGACAATAGAGTAAATAATTCGGTCGGGTATTTACAGGAAACAGTTGCGGCGAAAAATTCGCTTTTGGCTCGTATCATTTTCATTCGACATTTCATCGACTCTTATCTCTTGCCATTGCGTAGAAACTCCGCATTGTCATGCGTAATACACGAGCAAATAAACGGCAATGAAATGTACGCTTGAAACATAGTCCACACGATGATATTTCGCCAAACAGAGCGCGCAGATATGCGCCGCATTTTTTACTTTATTATTTATACACATCACTTTAACCTTGCCTGTTATCGTGTCAGTTATCGTGCAAATGGTTATTTGTCCCCACGCACATGCCCGAACGGCGCGCAAACAGACTGACATCGCTCCTATGGAGTCTTAAGAGTCCGATTTCACTGTAATTCACTGTATTACTGGAGTTTTGGCACAAACACTACTGACCCACAAGGCGGTGGGTGTGGTCAGGCTACGAGACTACTCGTGAGAACGGGTGCTCTATATGACCGAACTGGATAGCCAGAAGGGTGTCCTTCATGCGTTGGAACACCGGCTGCGCCTGCTTCATGGTAGGGATGTGTATGTCCTTCTCGAGGAACCCGATCCGGCTGACTGGGCTCACCACCACCGCCGTGCCCGCCCCGAACATTTCCAGCAACTAGAACAATAATATGGCTCAAGGAATTTGCAACATTTTTGTTTACACCTACATAAGTACATAAGTATAGTGTGGTGTGTGGTGCCGCCACCTCAAAGAATAGCACCACCCCATCTCTTCCCGTGGGTGTCGTAAGAGGCGACTAAAGGACAAATCCGAAAGATGGGCAGCAGCATCTTTCTGGGTAGATTTACATGAACTGCACTGCGATCTCCAACCCGCCTGCCAAGCGTGGAGATTATGGCAATAACCTCCCCTTTCGTGGGAGAGGCCCGAAGTCCTGCAGTGGATTGTTATGGGCTGTGATGATGAAGTACATAAGTAGAATGTTGTGCAAGGCGACTAAGGTAATGAAATGACAAAAAATTTGGCCGACTAATATAGCCGGCATCAACAGCAGCTAAGCGATCAAATAATTAATTTAACCTTTGATTCCATTGAAAGGCTAATTTCTCAGAAAATCCGTTTCGTAATGTCATTTTGTCTGTTTTATGAATAAATATTGGAAACCGTTATAAAAAACAATTTATAGCGGTTTCCAATATAGATAGAGTCTCATTTTCTTCGTTTGTTCAGATCATACTGAACAGTCTTGGACCTTGGAGTACCACTTTCGATGATGACTGAACCTCCTTAGACCAGAAAAAAGTTGCGTTTTCTGTTTTTCTCCGCCAACCGGACCTCATTAATGTGGCAAAAGGTGAATGCCATAGGCTTAGGAAAGGGTCACCACCCCAGAATGGTCTGGTGCCCACCCAAGGATGTACCGTATGTATTGTACATATGTACATAAAAAACTTCACACAAACATAATTTCAATTAAATACAACCCAGAAATCCTCAGGGTCCAGGCCCCCCTGGAAAATTGCCCTAGATACGCTAATGGTGAATGCAGAAAAATCATACGGAATTGTTAAAGCTGAATCACAGAATTCATCATTTTTCACTAAAAAAAGACGAAAAGAAGAAGAAGCCAAACATTCTTGGTCCTTGCCAAACACTGTTTCGAGACATTTCCTGCGTCATACTCTGATAGATTGAACACATCATTGACTCACTTAATTCTACTCATGTTAGGGATAAACAATACTCACTCGTCCTTGTTCGTTCAGTTCGATGACCTGGTTCATGGTGATGACTTCTTCCTTGACCGTGAGGTCCTCCCATTGGCTGGCGAGCTCGAGGATGGAGCGTCGCGTCACACCCGGCAGGATCAGTCCGTTCAGCGGTGGGGTACTCAGTTGCTTGTCTGCATGAGGTAGATAATTAGTAGTCTAGCTAGTACAATCGTGGGGCACAAACCTTGCCACAGCTACAAATGTGAGAGGGAGAATGATCTCTAAACAGTATAAAGCACAATCGCTATTTTCGTCTGTCTGTTTCTTTACTTCGTTCTTAACCCCGCAACGGATTTTGATACAGTTTTCACTGTTATTTAGACGACAGAACAATTACTATAGAGAAAAGACAAGTGCACGGCGGGGTCGAGTCACTTCGCCAGTCAGCCAATAAATATCGATACATGGAACTTGCCTAAATTACAAACATTCTAAAGCTGCTTGAATTCGACGACTCTAATATCATTTAAGAACGTCTTTAATGGCATTTAATAGATTTCCTATGCTATAAACACCCTTTCCTCCATTAAATCAACAATTCGGCACAGTTTCTGAATTATAAGCAAGAATATATAAAAATAATATGCAGCCATACATTCTTAAGAACAATGATTTGACAAAATTTTAGTAAAAAGCTGATAAACACAATATCACTTCAGGTGTCTCATCTGTTTAAAACAAATGATAAAAAATGCGATGTTTTTTAAACGGCAACAACAGTCTAGAGCCAGCCTGATGTTAGTGACCGTAGCTGTTGCCTCAGATATGAGACGAGAATTTACCGGTCAGAGGGTCAGCGCGGCGGCGGAGGCGGCGATAGCATGACAATATCGGCCACGCATGCGATAACCGCTTAATTATTAACCGCTTCGCACTGCCTCCGTTACACTGTTTTAAGCATACATACTTAACTCATTAAATTTAATAAATATCACGGCAGAAACGCGTGTGGATCGTTTCCTTATTCCGAGAAGCCAAAGTACAACAACATTTATGTTTACAAATAAACAATAAAATAGAATAAAAGAAGCGGTTCGAACCAGTTTTGCTGATGTCAGCGTAAGTCAGACAATGTTTAATAACGCATGATAAAATTGTAAAAGATAAATGATAAAAGTATATAAATTGTGGTTAGCAAAGTATGGTGTGGCGCCTACGCGTCTTACCTCCATGTTCGTTGATGTAGACCATGAATATATTCATAGCGCCAACCTCCGTGATCTGATGGTCGGGCCCGAACAACCACAGCACTTGCTGGTGGCCCAGTCTTGCTGCTCGTTGTGTGGCTTCTGCAAATCGAACGCTCATGGTTAGTGGACAATACAAACCATCTTTATTGTTTGCTCAATCTGTCTACTTAGCAAACGTCTTAAGAACTGCAAAGTAGAAAAAGCTGCTGACCTGGTTAACCTCTAACCACAGAATACAGATTCTAGCGTAACTCTAAGGCTTTAGTCGCCTTGTACAACACCAGTAAGTCGAAGGTGTTGGCGCAATATCCTACTCTTACGGACATAATGTCGCAGGCATGGTGTAAGATCCGTCTGTTTTGTAATTACACCGAATTCGGGGGCTTAACGCAACGTTTAGCCGGATCGTGAGGAAAAAGCATGTACTAAGGGGCTGTTTCATCATACGCTGATAAAGTTCCAGATAGCCTTTCTACAAATTATATGATATACATATTCGATATTTGTTTCACGACCTCTCTATTTATCTGTCATCTCTATTTATCAATTAAAGTGTTGAAATGGCAATGTATCCGCACAAATAAGGGTCAGGCCCGGACTTGGCTTGTCCTGTTTGAGGCTCTCTGTTCACGCCGGGGATTAGCCGAGTGTTCGCGTCTAGGTATCGTAGGTCATTATGATTATTGCTAATGGGTCAACAGGTGTTTTCACGTATTATGAAGTTTCCCTTAAGTTCCAAGTCGAATCAATCAATTTTTACCGCTAAGGTGGCAAACAAGCGCACGTCCCGCCTGATAATATGCAGGTACCGTAGTCAGACGTTTGCAATACCAGGGGTATTACTCACGCGTTGTTATATAGGAGAAGTCGTTTATTATTATAATATTCATGATTATTATTCAAAATAATGTTTCTTTGATTTTGTTACCATTACGAGTACTTTTTACCTGATTAGGGTAATTTAGGCCTTGAGCGAGTACGTTGGTAAATAGGTATATAATCAAAGGGGCCATAGTACAAAACTTTCGAGCTCCCTGAGGTCGCTCATTCATTGATTGTATACTTTGTCAAATTTAGAATGATACTTTTGACAGTTTACAGTATGGATTATCATTCTCAGAGCCTCGGTGGCCGAGCGGTTAGGGTATCCGACTCGTAAGCGAGAAGTACTGGGTTCGAATCCCGCTGCGGCCATGTACCAATGCCTCTTTTCTGAGCTATGAACATTAGTTGAACACTAACCGATGCTCTTGGTGAGGGAAAACATCGTGATGAAACCTGCACATTCAGGCGACTGAATGTATGATCCAATCTGGTCAGCTGGGTCACGGAGGTCAAAATCAAATCCTGGATCATAGTCAAGGCAGAATTCTCCTAAATGGGCAGGTTTCGTCACGATCATTTCCCGCACCGTCAGAGCATCGGTTAGTATTCAACTAACGTACATAGCTCAGAAAAGAGTCATTGGTGCATGCTCGTGCGCGCGGTACACAGACCACAAGCCAGTATTTAGAAGTAGACTTACCAATAGTCGGGCCGTAGTTGGAGCCGACTTTCCTGTTGCCCACGCCGCCCGGGAAGGCGCGCGTGACATTCGGGTCCGCGAATATGGACACGGCGCCGTCGCTCCGCCCCTTGAAGTACGCGCTGACAGGACTCAGGATCATAAACAGCAGCGCCGACTCTGGCACCTGTAGGCCGAACGTCGGCTGCGGGACGAGAGAAATGGTCAGTTCAATTGTTGTGTAATTTCATGTGTTTTTTAAACTGTTAAATAAAATCGTTATTTATTTAATTAATATTATAAAGAGAAAAGATTTGTATTAGTGTAAGTGTAACTCCTTAATCGATTTTAAAAATTCTTTCACTAAGAGAAAGACACATTATTACCGAGTGACATAGGCTATTTCTTATACCGGGAAAATAATAGGATCTACAAAGAAAATAATGTTAACAGATATCTGAGAGACACTACTAGTTCAATGAAATAAAATGCACATGTGTGTACATATAATGAAAATAAAAAATAACAAATTTGACGAGTATTTTCACATCAATCAGACAACTATGTAGTCAACACGAAGTCAACATAAATATATTATATCAAAAATGGCTCCCGCGGGTCTTCAAGTGTTTATATCAATACACTGTTTACAATACATAGTTTTTGTTTACATTGAAAACAAAATCACGACATGGTCTTAATTTTTTTAGCAACTAACGTAAATCCGTGAAACCCATGAAAATGTACTGAATAACCACGAAAGTCTTAAAACCTATAAAGGAAACCCTCCTCCCATTCTTTTATAACTCTAATCTAAAAATATTATCACGAGCGAGTATACTACTCAACAACATAGAAGAATGTTTGATGGCGTCTAATTATCTCGTGTTTATTATAAATGAATTAGGAATTATAAAGGAAACTGGAAATTTTGTGACGCGTTATACAGCAGTTTGAGGAAGCTCTGCTTACAGCCGCAGTAGATGTGTATACACGAGATAACTCGTCAGCACTATGTAAAAGAACCCCTTATAGTTAACCTCTATATTTCTCTTACAGGAATCGCTACGGGATTAAAACGAGTTAACATGGCAACCGCATATATTTTCGCAACACCTATACGATAACCACGATAAGAGTTGTGCGAATATAAATTTGAAATAAAAAATCAACGTCCTGCGGCTGGCATGTTGATAAATAATGATAACGATGTCAACTATACCAAAATGTTGTTTTGTACATTACACGGGTATCCCGCTAATTATTTATCAGAACTTTGTAGGTGTGTTATGTATTATCTAATCTTGTATACGAGTTAAACGCCGATGGAGGCTTGGACGGGTTACTACAACTTTATCGGAAAGCGAGTGCTTTTTCCGTGATCAAGTTATGTTGCTGACTAATAGGAACGTATTTTGCAGACAACAACTATAAATAAATTTCTAATATATGCGTCTGACAATTTGCTTTTTACGAATGTCATCATCTTGGCGTTAATGTCCTGGTTGTGCTCTCGAGAACGTGGGCCCGTGGTCCGCCTTCACTATGATCCAGGATTTGGCGATCAGGTAATTTACAGGCAGGCTTTTTTCGAATATGTACTTTTCGGTAAATCTGCATAATTAGTTGCTCATACCAAAACGGTTGGTTGGTTTGAATTGCAAAACCGAATTTACCTACATACGGTTTTTATTATATTTATCCTATTATAGCTAGTTTAGTTTCCATTATATGTTCTTGAATTAGATAACTGAGTTGAAGTTCTATTGTAGGTTATCTAAAAAAGAACAGAATTTGCTATTGAATATAGGCCTTCCGCCGGTTTATCGGGATTTTCATGACTTAAAATGCCTATGTCCTTCAGATAGAATACTCTTTTTTTATCACGTTATCAATCTATCACAGATATGATTTATCGATCGTAAGATCTCGTACGCAAATATAATGATACTGAAGTAAATTGAATAACAATAAAACGTAACAATAAAACGTGACTTTTTAATGTTGTAAATTTTTAAATACATTGTAAAAAGTATTGGATATTTTTAGACAAACACGGTAGATACTGATACATTACCTTACTAACTCCCTTACTCTAGCTTTATGACTTCATCTGGTTCGCTACATTCGCGACGCCTTTCGCGAGCGAGCGAGATGGCAAGTCATAAGCGATAGCATTCGAGTTAGGCGGTCGAGCCCCTCTAACTTATTTCAAACTAGCTGGCCCGCCGCGACTTCGTTCGCGTGTTGTCTACCCTATAAACCTTCCTCATGAGTTTATAGCGAACAGATTGACAGATGCGGCGTGGGATTTTGTTTTATAATATGTAGTGACGTAAGTTTGCCTGTTATTGGATTTACATTTAAGTGTTAAAGATCTTTCATGTACTTAATATTTCAATGTAACAAAAAGTGTAAATCTGTTGGCTAGTAAAATACATAAATAGACTTACCTCGGTTCCTATTAAGGTGGGCCTTATATATAAGCTGGATGTTTCAGAATGTGGCACCCACTCCTGATCTATCTGCACTAGCCGGAACATGCATTTCGTAAGCTCGTCCCCGTCGAACGTGGGAAGGCCGGACCTCGACGCCGCTAAGTTCATCCTCTCCATATTCAAATCAGGCCGGAACAACCGAATTTTGTCATCCGCACCCCTATATGCTTTTAATCCTTCGAACAACTGCAAACAAACATTCAGTATTAACCGATGTTTTCCTTCCCATCTGACGGGGCGTTGTAAACATTGAAGATTCAAATAATACGATAACAACATGTTTATGTTAAACAGGACTGATAACATCCCTACGGCATTTCACTGACATCAACAACAAGTGATCGAAATTCTGGATGTCTGCATTGACGTAAGCAGCGGAAAAGCAGCAACATGATAAGAGCTCAACAAACTGTTTCATTGAGCTTTATGTTATTTACTTACTAAAGTATAGCAAATGCGCAAGTAATTATCGAAGCTAATAATATTATGTCGACTTGATGTCGAAATATCGTAATTAGGTAGGTATGTCATGATTTGCAAAGTGTAGATAAGTAGGTATGCCTACTCAACTCACGCTGATATGTTATCTTATATTTGGTTTGAAATAAGTGGAGAGCTGTTTAAAAATCGTGGTTAAATACTCAATTTACCTGTATGGCGTAGTGAATGGCTTTGGCTGCGGGGTGTATCGACAAGTTTTCAAACGGCTTGATTTCAGGTTTCTGCCACCCACCGAGGTGTTTATGGTACTCTATTGTGAGCATGTGGTCTGTGAAATATCTTCCGAAACCCAAATCATCTACTTCAGGCTTCGGCTGGAGCTGGTAAGGGGCTGCCAACCTCACTTGAAGGTCTTCGTACTGCAATAACAATATTCACCATCAACACGTGTGTCACATATAGGTATGTAACTAAGTATAGCCAGTGTTACATTCGTACCTACATACGTATGACACCGCATAAATCATTCATGTCCCGTTATGTATTGTCGATATCAACAGTTTAGGAGTAAATAAGTACGATTAAAATGCTAAGAAAACAAGATAATAAGTACTTAAAGAATTGCAATACCATAACACGCCGGGTTAAATAAACCAATTAAGATACCTAGTCAGCCCGTATAAATAAACTTTTCCGGCCTTTATTTTGCTTTCAGGCTGTTATTCGCAATATTTGCGCCCGGTTGGGATTCCCATAGGTTAGATTAATTGTTTATGTGCCTACTTAGATAAGAAAGGTAGGTGGTTACCTTGAAGGAGACTTCAGGCGTGAGATGTGGGCGTGTGGTGGGCGCGGCGGGCGCGGGCTCGGGCGCGGCGCTGTCTTCCAGCTCCTTGTATCGCAACGAGCTGCTGCAGCACCGCACCGTCTGCAGCTTGTGCTGATTTTCGAATATCCATTTCACTAATACTTGTACCTGGATTGGAAACGTAGAGTAGAAATTTCGGAATAAGCTTCGAATGTTAGGTAGCCTTTTTATTTGATCATTTGATATTACTTAATTAGAAAAATAGGAAACGAATAAATTAGGGGTTTCCAAACTGTGTGTTAGAGTAAACTTAAGGGTATCGCGAGATGGTCAAAATTACCCAATTTAAGTTCGAAAAATATTTGATAGCGGCCTTTTAAACGTCTTTCGAGAAGTTATACTTAGAGAAGCAAACTAATATTCTCTGTTCATATCTGTTAAAGCCACACGAAGGGGATTTCTTTTAGTAGGACGTCGCTAAAAATTAAAGCTTGCAAAGGGCGACTACATGTTGAGCAGTATGAAAATTGAGCAGATTGGGAACTAAAACAGGTAATTTATCGTAAATTTGATCTCTAAACAGTAAAAGTAAGAGAGAAAAGAGAAGATAAAAAGTAAGGTCTAGGGAAACCTACCTAAGTAATTTCAAATAATATACCTATTAGATATTTAATTTGAAATTAAACTTTTAAAATTCATTTGCTTATATTTTTTGTGTTACATTTTTATGCAACTATTTTATTAGCTGTAAAAAGAGTGTACGTTATATTTATATTTCGTATAAATTATATTCTATCTTGATATAAAACCAACTTACCTGATTACGACGTATAGGCATTTTAGGAAAAATTCCACAAAATTAAATTGTACACTAGAATCCACAAAAAAAATATGTTCGGTACTAAGTAATTGAAAGTCTCGTATATCACAGCACGATTTAATTTAATGTAAGTAGTACGTTCGTTCCTTGCTACGAGTTAACTGACTCCACTGGATCTACAACACATGTATTTATTAAAGAGCGAAAGATAGATAAGATTGTCGGCTGACCTATGACGTAGCAATTCGTAATCAACACAAATGATAAAGTATTATTCAGTAACCGTATGAAATATAATCATAATAAGATTAGGATACGAGAGGCAATTCGCGGGAAATGGAGCGGGTGCGCAGCGCGGCGCCTGGAGGGACTGCGCAGGCGCCTGCTACACCATTCCACACTAATTTAAATGGATATGTAAATCTACTTGGCGAATAACGACATTTACGCACGAAACCTATTTACATTACAATTTATTCTTGAAAATACCTATTCTCTACATGGCATACACTCCAAATCGGCCAATTTCATACATCATATAATTAACGGAATTTAATGGACTTTGTTGTGACTTGAGGATGGGTAGCTATATGCCAATTTTAATACAATTTATGGTAGTAACTAGTACTAGCGGTCTCCAACTGCGCCGTAATTACGGTAGACCTACCGTATTTTTCATAAATCTACCACCTACTGTACACACACGTCAGAAAGGCGGGTGGACTTGGACTATCGTTTAAATTTTAGCTCAATATTTTGTAGGTACCTAGGTATATGTCAAAATCTTTGGTTCCTACCGAATTGGTACCTACCGCAACACATACTTCACGTAATGGAAATATCATTCAACACGCAGTGGCGTAGCATGCCTTACAGGAGCCCCGTATCAATAGCTTTCTAGGGGGCCCCCTAGTTGAGACCCCCGACTACGGGGGTGCTTAAATCATGGTCTTAGCTTAATAAATAGTCCAACGTAACGAACTCTCATAAATACGCGTCATTCATAAAAATAACTTTAATCACTGAGTAAGCGAGCGAAGCGAGCGAGGCGAGCTCTATATCTGGGTAACAATAGACCCATTAAAAGCCGAGATGGTCCGCGAGGTGAGCCCGGATTTAAAAAAAAATTAACCCTTAGCTATATTAAAACCTTGCATGGTTATTATAAAAATTACTTGTGGCCATGATATTTTTTTTATTAACCCTTAAAACCTTGAGCATTTAAATAAAAATAACGTAAAATCAATAAATGGGCGATAGCGGCGATCTCGAAATTTTTGATATTGTGGTGAAGAGAGAAAAAGTCTATAATAAAATTAACTTTACGAACAAGTAATGAGCGACAGAAATAGAAAACAGTTTATTTCAAGGTGCACGCACTTCTTGTTTGTTTTCGAAAATAAGAACTAAATTTTTCTATTAATATAAATTAGTTTAAAAATTTATATAATTTATTCGATGAGAACTTAAATAAGAAAATTTAAATAATAAGGTAACTTGTACTAAGCTATAAATTCAAGAATTCTATATCCTGGAAATTTAATATTGGACTAACACCGTAACTTTGACACACTGCTAGTAAGCATGGGTGGGCTGTAATAGTTAAGAGCTTTTATCCACAACATAACAAACTCACAAGTTATATTTGCACAAAACTCCTATCTGAATAATACCCATTACATTGCTAAATGTTATTATTATTGATATATTAATTAGCGTCATAATATGTCATTGAAAATAATATTACATTAGTTACCTCAAAACATAATAAATGACGTAAGAAAAAGTGGATCACAATAATTTCTGTCCATTTTTAGTATTTGCCGTAAATATTACATACATACAATATTACATAATACAATTTACTCACCATATAAATAAAGTTAATTTCTTATGTTACCGTTTTTTAAATACGAATAACAACCAATATGGAACTTTCAAAAATATTTATTCAATTAATAACTAAGAGCATAATAACAGTAATAACTAAGAGCATAATAACAATACTTATGACTACCGGTTCACTATTCATTTTTAATACAAAGGTGGTTGTGTCAGTGACTGCTTATCTTCATTTTTAGCATGCTTTTTCAAAAGTTTCATCACTTCATTGTCAAATTCTTTAGGTGTAGGTTTCTTCTCAACGATCCAGTAATAGATGTCCCAGTCATTGCTTGGAGAATTTATGAGGCGATCGTACATTATGGTTTGGTCTTCATTGAAAGAATCTAAGTGTTTCTTTGCAAAGGTGCTCAATAGCAAATCATTCTCCAACATTCCCCTTTTTCGTGACTGGTAATGAAGTCTAAAATAATGAAAATAATGTTACATAACCAATAGGTACCAAAAGCAAGGTTTATTAAATAAAATGTTGTTAAATGTTTATATTTATTTATTCAAATGGCATTTTCATATGAAAATAAAGACCTATATATCTTTAATGAAATTGCCTCACTATAAATAGATATATAGTTATTAAGATGACTATATTGGCAAATCCTTTATCTAGTGGGCTGCATCACATGCACGCATGAGTAGGTGACACTGCCATCATCTGTAGCAGTCCGAGGAAATCCTACTTATTATTTAATATCATTTACAATGAAGTCCTTATAAAGTAATAACTTCTCCGATAAATTGACATTAGCTGCATTATTATTTCCTTGCGTTTCCTTAAATATACCAACTCCAGTTTCACACATTTTCTTATGAAATCATAGATGATAAACAAATCCTTGCAGGGGGCCAATTTATCAGTAGAGACATTATCAGTTGTTTATCAAAATTTTCCTATTTAACAAAGATAGTAGGTGGCACTTCTAAACTTTACAGTGTAACAACCGGTTTCTGAAACGCTTGTCAACGTAAAAATTACATAACAACTTGATAATCTCTGATTAAATGCCGTTTGGGTTTCTGAAAAGGCCAATTGACAGTTTGTTAACAGTTTGTCAACGGATTGTCAAATCTCCAATTAACAACTGATTAATGTAAGTTTGGGTTTCCGGAAAGCTTTTTCTCATGTTAACTGTATGTTATCGTCTTGTTATTTTAATTAGCGAAAATCGACCAATTAACCGATTGTCAAAAGAAATGATATCTGATTTTCTTGGTCTATGTCTTGGTCCTGGCCCTGGTCCAGGTCCTGGACAGAGTCCAAGGTTTTGGTCCAAGACAAAGTCCAAGTCTAGGGTCCAGGTTCTGGTCCTGGACCATGACAAAAAATGGAATCTTGATCACATTTTGAACTTGAATCAAAACCAGGACCTAGACCAGTACCAGCACATAGACCATAAATTAGCTGGACCAGGACCTGGTTCAGGTCTAGGACCTGCACCTAAACCAGGACCTGGTTCGAAGCCAGAACCTGGACATGAACAACGAACTGGTCCGGGTCCAGGACCTGGACCTGAAACAGGAACTGGTCCGGGGCCAGGATCTGGAACTGAACCACGAATTGGTCCGGGTCCAGGACCTGGACCTGAACCAGTACCTGGTCCGGGACCTGGACCTGAACAAGGACCTGATCCGGGGCCAGGACCTGGACCTAACCACGAACTGGTCCGAAGTCAGGACCTGGACCTGGACTAGGTCCTGGTCCGAAGTCAGGACCTGGACCTGGACTAGGTCCTGGTCCAGGGCCAGGACCTGGACCTGAACCACGAACCGGTCCGTGTCTAACTAATGGGATTATTGGGAGAAACTCACAGAATCTATAGCCGATGGGGCGGATGTTGTTGAGTGGCAAACTGGATGGCCTCCCAAGAGATGGACGGACGACCTCCTTAAGGTCCTAGGGAGCCGATGGATGCAAGATAACAGAGTCGACCGGAGTGTAAGCCGTGGAAGGCCTGTATTCAGCAGTGGACCCGGACCTACCTAACTAAAGATGATGATGATGGGATTACTGACCCTCTGGAACCCGTGACCCTATAACTTAAATATTGTTATAAGTTATCTTTTCTCGCTCTGTATGTTTTTTTCGATTTTACACGGATACTATACAATCATAGCAGTTTCATCTAAAAGTTGAATATCACATTAGATTTTGGCTTTAAAAGGCCGCTAGGGACAGAGACAAATCAATGCGTAAAGCGCGCTCCACATGTTCGCCGAAACTTCCGGCGAAACTTTTGCCGGGACTTTGGTCGACCCTCTACATTCTCGCCTATTAGGGATGTGGTGGTGTCAAAACGCGCGACATTTTATCGATTCATCGGTGTAATATCGGTAATCTACTGTAAACAGGGTCACAGAGGTGATGGCAGCTTCTTTACTGTAATTACTTGATCTACTAATATTCTGGATCATGGTCAAGTGTACCTCGAACCTGTTACGGGAAAAAACGCTAGAAATATAAATATAAAATCGATCGAATTGAGACGACAACAAAGTATATCTACTTAGTCTATGAAATTGGCGAGACATGCCAAACATGCACGGGACTACACGAATACTCCCTCTTTATATTCCTAGCGCTTTTTCCCGTAACAGGTTCGGGGTACACTTGACCATGATCCAGAATATTAGTAGATCAAGTAATTACAGCAGAGAAGCTGCCATCACCTCTGTGACCCTGATTACAGTAGATTACTGATATTACACCGATGAATCGATAAAATGTCGTGCGTTTTGACACCACCACATCCCTAATAGGCGATAATGTAGAGGGTCGACCAAAGTCCCGGCAAAAGTTTCGCCAGAAGTTTCGGCGAACATGTGGAGCGCGCTTTAGACAGAAACAAAACATACATGAGTGAATGAATGTGACTGATTTTAGCAGGGGTAGCCAGACGAAAAAATTAATCACCTGTTAATGGTCGATTAGCTAATTTTAGATTGATTGCCCATTGCCATTGCCCACGGTGGTTTAACAGCTTGTTAAATGTGACAGTCTGTTAGCTAATCAATTATTTGACATACGTTTCAGAAACCGGGTGTAAGTCTCTATTCAGCTATGATATTTTTTGGATTACACTGTTTTTTTGTTTTTTTTTTAACACTAGTGTAATTTAAGGAGACTCACAATTTGAGGAAAAAGTATAATGCTGTATCGAGGTCTACAAAGAGGATAATGGCTAGAGCAAAATTCAAATTCATCGGCGGAATTGGGGAGAAACTAATCAGCTACCCATTTGGAAGTCGTGCGTTTTGGTCTCTCTCCAAAGGAACTTTTGTCGGACTTCCTTTAGACCTTTGTTCAAAAATGTCGAAAGAGGTATATCTTGCGAGATATCGCTAGTCAAAGATGTACATTAAGTCAAATAATTTTTATTCAATTTAGGTTTACAAAACTCTTATGAACGTCATTAACTACCCACACATGGGGTACAAACACCCCCTAGCAAGTCTACTCATAGTCAAATGGATTGGAGACTGACTGAACAGTCTCGAGAGCCGAGTGGCATCCCGTGTGGATATATTATTACGAAATAAAGTATTTTGTATGTTGGGGAAGACATTATCTTACAAAATACTTTATTTTAGTTCTGTGTCCGTCTTCAATGCAATTTCAATGCAGCTTTCTTTATTTGAAAGGTCTTTTTAACGAAATTATTCCTAGCTGTATTTAATCGAAATCAGTTTAGTTGTTTAGAAGATATTTAACTATGAGTAGACTTAGTAGGGGGTGTTTGTTCGGGATGTGTCGGTACATCGGATATCTCGCAAGATATACCGCTTTCGATATTTTTGTGTTTAAATTGATCGATAGATATTAAAGTTTCCTATCGATTGGCATAACTTTTATGAGTGGCCGCAAAATCGATTTATTTTCAAAATGACGGAAAGTGGGTGATGACCGAAATGTACAATGCTATTTGAATAAATTCATTTTAGTGTAGCTGACTGCTACTATATGGAGCGTCGGTGGCCTCGAGGTTAAATATCCGACTCGTAAGCAAGAGGTACCGGGTACGAATCCCACTGCGGCCATGTACCAATGACTTTTTTCTGAGTTATGTGCATTAGTTGAATTCTAACTGATGCTCTTACGGTGAGGGAAAACATCGTGATGAAACCTGCAAATTCAGGCAACTGAATTTGTAACCATGATCTAATCTGGTCAGGTTCCCCTGGTAGCAGAGTTATGGAGGTAAGATGGTAGTCGCTCCACTGTAATTACCTGATCTCCAAATCCTGGATCATGGTCAAGGCGGGTCCGCCGGGCCCTCGTGCTCGAGAGCACAACCGGGACATTAACGCCAAGATGATTATTTAGTGTAGCTGACTGCAGCTAGGGAATGCAATGGGATGTTTAGCTATATTTGCTAGCTAAACTACTGAACCACCCCATACTTTTTTATATACGCTTCTGGCGTTACAAATACTTCATAAAAATCTAATCTAGAATAAGAACACGCTAACTCTGAATCGATTATAAAAAAAATCTCTGAATGGCAACTTTTTAAAGGTCATATAAGTCAGAACAAACAATTTGATTTCTGTAGGATTATTAAATAATGGGCAAAACAATTAAATAAAAAATGCGGAAGACAATTTTCAACATGATTAATAATGACAAACTAAAAGTACAAGTTCAAGCTAATTGTGACCAAATAATTGAATGTTTACAAGAAGGACAGATTATCCCCAGATTATTGCCATATCCACACTTTATAATTAATACTACTGTCAGTCAATACGGACTTATGGTGGTCTTATTCTAGTTTTAATTTGGTTTTCGTGGTTTGATAGCCAGTGAGACAATTATTACTTCTGATTACGTCTGTCGATTTGAGTAGGTCGATATGCGTCTTCTGTAAAAATATTGTGGCGTGAAGTGAGCCACAAGAAGATATTTAAATATATAAAAACCGCAAAAACCCAATTAAAATTGATTAAGTAGTTATGAAGTTAAAGACCGATTTGTACCTCCAGAAATGTATTAGCGTATATGGAAAAATATGAGGTGGTTCGATATTTATGCTCGCAAGTGCATTTCGTGTGGTTTCGTTCAAGTGGTGTATACGTGATCTTTTTAAATTTATGTTGATGTTGATGTGAATATGTCAAGTTAGGACTTTATAATTTTTTTTGTATTTATATTTATTTATTCACAAAAGCATTTCAATTTAATTTTGAAAACATTGGTAAACCTCTTTGAGGTTTGCCCTGTAAACCTTTTTGATAGCTTCGCCTTCGCTGTCTAAAAGTACTAATACACCTTTTAAAATAAACCAAAAGCTTGTTTAATTTGGGTTAAAACTAAAACCATAGTAACAAGATCAATAAGGTCTTTATAACAATTGATTTTGAGGGGTCTAAGTCCACCCTGCTGGATCCCGCGAAAACCTGGATTGAAATTATCTTGCGGGATTGCATTCCCTAACTGCACAAATATGGCACTGGGGAGATCCCATTTGAATATTTTTAACATTTCTATACTAAACAGGTTTTTATAAGAAAGATAATACAAGCATACAGTTAAATGATAACATGATGATTAACTGTAATTGATATCAAGAGAGAACCATAACAACCAGTCATATTGGTATGAGCAAATGTTTATCACCCTCAAGTTACTTCATTTATTAAGACATAAATAAGGTAACTGTTTATCTTATAATTAAAACAGTAGAGCTTTGGTAACAGCAATAAACAAGTAGAACCTGTTTGCTTGTTATCATGAAGATTATTATTATTTATATAATAGTTAACGCCAAGATGACCATACAATAGTACCTACCCAAGATCCTAGAAATAGGAAAAGATGAAAATCTTTTCAATAAGAATGTATGTTTACGCATGATTCATTTTATGTAATCCACTAGTGACATATTTGGGTTAGAGGATACCAAAGGTGCAATATTTGTTTTTTGGTACAAAAACTCTTTAATGGGTAACATTTCTAGAAAGTGTTTATTACCTTGCCTTCCTCACTTCAAGAGGCTGTTGTTTATCCACATCATAGGCAGGAAGCTCTAAATATGAGGAATCGGCAAATCCTTGCCCATCCGTAGTGGATGTCGAACTAAATGCTAAACATGGTTTGCTACCATTTACTAAATTCTTTACAGCGCTAAGGATCTGAAACGTATAATAAGTACGTAAGTAATTTGTTATGAGATATTTAAACTACAAAATATTCTAAATATAGATACATACAAAACGAGAACGAAGCATGTTAGTGGAAATATGGTAGAAGTTGTCGACGTCAATTCAATAGTTTCAGTTCGACAGTATTTTTCCCAAATAAAGATCTAAAAATTTAGCTCTTTTCTCCTTTTTTCACGTTTGCAAACAAAACAAATGTTTTATTTCAGTATTTTCAGTGTTATTGATGACAGCACGATGACAGTTAAAATTTTTTTTTATAACAGAATTTTATACAAAGGCTTACTTAAGCGCGCTCCACATGTTCGCCGAAACTTCCGGCGAAACTTTTGCCGGGACTTTGGTTGACCATCTACATTCTCGCCTATTAGGGATGTGGTTGTGTCAAAACGCGCGACATTTTATCGATTCATCGGTGTAATATCAGTAATCTACTGTAAACAGGGTCACAGAGGTGATGGCAGCTGCTCTGCTGTAATTACTTGATCTACTAATATCCTGGATCATGTTCAAGTGTACCCCGAACCTGTTACGGGAAAAAGCGCTAGGAATATAAATATAAAATCGATCGAATCGAGACGACAACAAACTATCTCTACTTCGTCTATGAAAGAGGCGAGACATGCCAAACATGCACGGGACTACACGAATACTCCCTCTACATTCTCGTGTTCCCGCGAAACTGTCTACATGTGGAGCGCGCTTTACTCATACAGACATGATTTTATAATAAATGGTTTTTATGCTAATATAGAAAAGGTCTTTACATTCGTAAAACAAAAAAGAACAAAGTCCCGACCGCCTAACTCGATTGAAGGCAAATGCTAGTGGACGACGCATCGCCATCTCACTTGCTCAAACGGCCACCGAGGCTCTCAAGACCCAGTACTTAGAATGTTTGGTGTTTCAAAGAAAGTGTTTGTTTTACTTTGCTTTGACTGACCAAACTGATACTCAAAATACGCTGTCGCTGCGATAACAGGGCTCAATGGCTCAGGACCAAACTCCACCAGCGGTGGTACCGCCTAATTCCAACTGAACAGCGACGTTCATCTTGATAAAATACTTATAGAATGACGTCAAACATCATAAACGATTAAGCGCGCTCCACATGTGGACAGTTCCGCGGGAACACGAGAATGTAGAGGGAGTATTCGTGTAGTCCCGTGCATGTTTGGCATGTCTCGCCTATTTCATAGACTTAAGTAGAGATAGTTTGTTGTCGTCTCAATGAGGAGTTTTCCAGTAGGTAATGATAGTTGGTTTTAAAAATCATCAATAGATGGCGCTCGTACAATTTTGGTAATCTTTTTATAATCTGTATGATGGTGGCAGTATGGACTTACTATACTTTGTCAAATATAGGATGATAATTTTGACAGATCACACTAAGGATGTGGTTGTGTAAAATCGTTAATGAATTCATTCGATTATCGATTATCATTCTCATAGAACTTGGAATCGATAGTTGCATGGTTATGCTGTACGTATTATACAAAATAAACTATTTATTTTCTTCTGATTTAATAATTTATTAATACGACATTAAAAACCCTTCTACAACGACGATTATGACACGTGCGTGTCACTATTCGGTCAGTCATCCTATTACGTAGAATACGCGCGACTCGAATTCGTTGTTGTAAAAGGTCTCTTAGGGCGGATTCCAAACAAGGAATAAGAGTTAAGTTACAAAACATAATAAGGTTACCTAAATGTTAATTTTAAATACTCGACGATATTATATCAATACCAATTATCGATTGTCTGTTGTTATTCGTTATTCGTGGCACTTCACTAAAGGGGCGGGGCCTGTCTATGAAGTACGACATTTTCCGTAGTACATTTTACCGAAAAAAAAACACGAAACTTCATAGGCGTGCGCCAAAGACCAACAATTAGTGAGCTGTCAAAATTATCATCCTATTTTAGACAAAGCATACCCAAAGGGACTGCGCACTGCTTTGACTAAAACCGGGCAGAGCGAGAGTCACCATCGATAGTCCTTTGTCCCTTTCTAACAGTGTAAACACAATGTTATTGGCATAATCACCGTCATTCTAAATTGACGAGTGTCATGTTTGGTGTTGCCATTATTGGAGAAATATATTTACCGTGAATTTGGTATTATTATGAGGTAATCCGTACAATCCGAAAAGTAGTTGTCAGAATACCTTTTGATCTACTGAACGTTGCTCCGACAAACGTCGAGTCGACATAATTATTAACCTACGACTTTTTTTTCCACAAAACAGATAAAAGAGTTCGGTAACGATTTATCCTACAACACTAGTATCTAAAGAGAAGTGATAGTACTCGTCGATATCTACATTTCGGGTGACAGCTGTCAAACTTAAATGTGTTATAACTCGGAACCCATTGGTTCTAGAACACTAGTTTCTTAAGAGATATGATAGTACTTGTCGAGATCTACATTTCGTATGACAGCTGTCAAACTTGGAACTGTCATCTGAAATGTAGATATCGATGAGTACTATCGTATTGCACTAGGAACTAGTGTTCTAAGACCAATCGTTTCCGAGTTACAACAGTTCTAAGTTTGACAGCTGTCATGCGACATGTAGATCTCGACGAACACTAGCATTTTTCTTTAAGAACGAGTGTTATAGCACCAATAGTTTAGGAGTTATTTCAGTTCAAAGTTTGACAGGTGATATTCGAAATGTAGATCTCAACAAGTACTATAATTTCTCTCTAGAAAGTAGTGTTTTAGGACCAATGGGTACCGAGTTATAAAAGATTTAACTTTGACAGCTGTCATACGAAATGATGACCTCGAGGAGTGCTATCATTTCACTCTAGGAACTAGTGTTCTAGGGCCAATAGTTTCCGAGTAGTAGGGTAAGCTTGGGCTGGACCCTGGTGAAAACATGACCTTCATATTGCACCCGGTCCAGCTCTGCCTGGCCCTGAGGTCGGTGTCCGCGCCAAATAATAAAAGTAATTCGGAATTTGCATCAACAATGGTGCCAACACTAGAAAGGGACACAGGACTATCGATGGTAACTCTCGCTCTGCCCGGTCTTAGTCAAAGCAGTGCGCAGTCCCTTTGGGTAGTAAGTCCATGGGTGGCAGTGATTTTATGCAGCCAACTAATTATAGTAAAAAATGTTGACACAAGCCATTAATGGATGAAAGCAGGTGTTCGGATATTTTCCACTTTTGTTAATCCAAGCGTAGTTCGTCCATTTACTCTAAACGGTATAATTGGATACACAGGTTATAAAAAGACCGCTAGCATTAATTGAAACTTCATATTCTACCCATTAAACTAAATAACTTTCCCCAAGAAACATACCCGCGGAAACTCATATTTTAGGCAGAAATCGAGATTCTTTAAAAAAAAAGTTGTATTTTTGTACTAAAAATATAAAGTAGGTATCGATAACTACATCGTTCACAATTAATTGTGATCGTTCACAAAGTTCATATTCAAGATGAAATAAATGCACTTTAAGTAAAAGCACGCAATGTAAAGCGTGCAGGCCGGCCGGCCGCGCGGGGTCAATGGCCACTAGTCACGTGGTGAGCGAGAGGCGTGCGCCGGACGATGTACATTACGCGTCGCAATTAATTATTTATTTTAGGTAGCGAAATTATGAAGTCATTTCCGCTGGTACGTTTCTTAGGGAAAGTTGTTCAGTTTCATGGATAGAATATAGGGTTTCAATTAATGCTAGCGGTCTTTTTACACCCTGTACTATAAATGACATCGATACAGAGATAAGTAATTGTTGTAGAGATAAATATTATAATGAAATATGACTTGAGCAACCATTTTTTTTATGCTATGCAGTGACAAACGAGGAGACAGCTCACCTGAAGGTAAGTGGTAACTGTCGCCCGTAACATCAACGATTCATGCGATTCAGGCAACAAAAACCGCAGGTACAGAAACGCAGATGCGTTGTCAGTTATCATTGTGAGGACTAAGATGAAATGCTTTATACCTGTAACTCCGCTGGCTGCCATATCCTTCAAACCGGAACACTATAATACAAGCTTTGTTGATTGGTGGCAAAAATAGATGATAGTCCGCACCCAGGCGGACTCCTCCAGGATTGACAAAGTCCTACCACCTGATAAACGTACTTTAACTTTTTTAAAGTAATACAGTGAGATAAACGAGCAAGCCGGCCAACTGATGGTAAGTGATCACTGCTACCCCATATCCATACATTCGCAACACCGTTCGAATTTGTTGGCTATTCCACCGTCATAACTTACCGACAGACAAAATTGGATAACCCATTTGCATACATTTAAATATTTTATAAATTACTAAACTAATTTTAATCAAACAAAGTTAAGAACTGTCTGGAGCCTGTATATAAAAAAATAGGCTATGATCTGAGCAATGATTTGGGAATGTACAAAACTCAATTTGTACATAAACAGCAAATTTGGTACAACCAGCTTGATACTGCATGCTGTCTGCAACGCTACCTCATTCATTGGCGTTCTTCAAAATAGTTCTATGCGGTCTGCAGAGCAAAGCAGCTCCTGAATAAATAAGTGATAGCCCAAGACGTCTGCACTAAATGTACGTTTTGATTCAGAACATCTGAATCAAAGCGAACAGACGTTCTGTGGCCTCTTGAACTCAGATAAACTGTGGGACGATCTAAGTATCACCACTATCTCGCCTAAGGTGTCCTTTGTGCCCAAAGGTGTGTGGTGTGAAGAGAGAGTGGTGAAGCGCATCTTTTATTCTGAACTTGAGGAAGGCAAGCGAAAACGCGTCGGACAACTCCTCCGATATAAAGATGTTCAGAAAAGTCCCATGAAAATATGCAACATTGAGCCCTCTCAATGGGAGGATTCGGCAGCACAACGGTGTGAATGGCGTGGGCATTTGCAGGGACACGTACGCGACTTTGAAGAGCAGCGCCAAGCTGACCTCGATGCTAAACGCGACCAGTTGAAAGCCCGTTCCCACATTGTGCACGGGTGTTTGCAGCAAGCCATCTTCGTGCGCATCAGCGCCGATTCGATTAAACGTTGAAGAGGTCGCCATGACCTAAATCGGTCGCAAGAGAGAGATTTTCTTGTTACGTTTTCAGAGTACTTATCAAGATTGGAGAGGAGTAATTAGTGAAAACAGACTGCCTTAGACCAGTCACCCTGAATATATGTACCTACCTACCCCGTAGAATGTCTTACACTCATCAAGTTCTTTCGGGTCTTTTACCGATACTGAATTGTCAGTTCACTTGTTTTGCATTTAGATTCAGTATCCCATATAATCATAATGTGTATTTTCAACACAGACATTTTTTCTCTATGATTTTGAAGTAGTTTTTAGAGGAATAGGTATTTTGTTTATGTTCAGTAGCCCACGCGAACAAAGTCGCGGGCAATAGCTAGTTATTAGATAATTTGTGTAATTTTTTTTAACAAATTATCTATCAAATGGTTTACATTAGCAAAAATAAAACGTGTAAAAGTGCACTACCTTTCTCTATCTGTCTAAGATATGTAAGTATGTGTATATGTATTTGTATGTATGTATGTATATGTATTTGTTTTCAATGTGTATAGGTATGTATTTATTTATGTATTGTATTAGTTAAGCATCATTATTTTGTTTTTGCTACTGTGCACGTCTTTACTGCATTTAATTATCACGATCTCTCTGCTGTAGGCCTGCTGGAAGAAATTTCTTATAGAAATAAGTTGGCCTGTTGAGTCTAATATATTATGTACTTAATATACTTTTTGTAACAATCTTGTGTACAATAAATGGTTAAATAAATAAATAAAACTAGAAACAACAAAAATGAAAACAATCATAACATAACTCGGAAACTATTGGTATTAAAACACTAGTTCCTGTCAAGCCAACCGCATGGCTGGCTGGTGGCAAGCAGTGGTTATTAGGTAGGAGGCTTTGGAAACAAACACCAGTTCATAATTAACACACCTATATTTCCATAAACATGGTTGTCAATCAACGTCAGTCTTCAACACATTTTTGTAATTGCTCATTAATTAGAATTTGGAAAAACACATCGTGCTGGCAGCACGGTCTAGTGGAGAGAGAGCGCAAAAGGTGTTGCTAGTTGAAAAAAATTCAATTTCCTTCAACCGACACTACACACGAGTCGCTAGGTTGGTTTGAAGAGCATACACACGGACATGCAGCCTGACCGACCAATGTCCAACACTTCCCCTTATGCTCTACAAACCCGAAACACTACACAATAATTTCAGGTATGCCAGCAAATTTAGACTCTACATTTACTAACAAATGACTCTATTTCAGATTCTACAAATCTCAGACAAATGACTCTATATAATATTTCTGACGCTAAATTAAAAATAATATTATCCATCTCTACTTTTAGTCATAAATTATTACATAATTAACATTATCAAAACTTTCACAATAATTTATAACATGTCTATAAAACTTATTATTACACAGTGATAATATTCATGTATTTTATACATCTTTCATGCTTAACTCTGCCTAAAGGCTTAGTGAGTACGTCAGCTATCATATTTTCAGTTGACAAGTACTGAACTTTTGCAAAACCATTCCGTACCAAATCTTTTATGTAATGGTACCGCAAGTCAATGTGTTTGGTGCGTTTGTGACAATATTCCTTACACTCCAACAATTTATGCGCGCTTTGGTTATCATTATATATTATTACATCAACATTTTTACAAGTTAATTCCAATAACAAATTTTTAATAAAAGATAAGTCTTTACAAACGTCTCCTATAGCCAAATACTCTGCTTCCGTACTTGAAAGCGCTACACATCTTTGTTTACGAGACTCCCAATGTATAGTATTCTTACCCAGTTTAGTTACAAAGCCAGTGTATGACTTCCGATCAATAAGATCATTGCCCCAATCTGCATCACAATAAGCGGACAAAGTTAAACTATTGTTCTTATAAAAACATAAGGAATAATTTAATGTCCCTGCTAAATATCTTAGAATACGTTTGGCGGCTAACCAGTGATCTTTACCATAGGCATGATTAAACTGACTTAACTGGCTACACACAAAAGCAATGTCTGGCCTGGTACATACTGATAAATACATCAAGCTACCCAGTAACTCTCTATATTGATAAATATCATCATCCAAACAAGATTCTGATTTTTCTAGTTTACAATTTAACATCATAGGTGTGTTTACACTTTTACAATCTGACATACCAAAGCGCTTTAACAATCTTTTTACATATTCAATTTGATCTAGTTTCAATAAACCCTTAGCTCTATCACGCGTAACATTCATACCAAGACAATTTGTTATATTGCCCAGGTTTTTTATATTGAAATCCTTTTTCAGCAGACTGATCAGCTTGTCAACACAAGTAGTATTGTTGCTAAAAATATAGAAATCATCTACATATAACGCTATTATGGATAGGCCACCATCTGATCTATTGAAATACACACATGGTTCACACCTACTTTGGACATAGCCATTACTTGTCAATAACTCATTTACTCTAAGGTTCCATACTCGACTGGCTTGTTTAAGACCATACAAACTTTTTAATAATTGGCAAACTTTATTTTTGTCTTTAGTAAAACCCTCGGGTTGCTCCATAAAAATAAGTTCACTAAGATCACCATTTAGGAAAGCATTTGCCACGTCAATGTGATTTATGTCCATGCCAAGGTCATTCGCCAATGCAAATAGTATTCGCATGGTCGAATGTCTAACAACTGGCGAGAATGTGTCGCTATAATCCTCTCCTTTCCGCTGTGAAAAACCACGGGCGACTAGACGAGCCTTATACCTATCCTTCCCCGAAGATTGATCCTTAATCTTGTATACCCATTTGCATTTTACCACGTTTGCATTCTTGGGGCGGTCTACCAACTGCCAAACCTTATTGTCAATAAGAGCGTCGTGCTCTCTCCTCATAGCTGACTGCCATTCCTCTCTACTCTGTGATGCCATAGCCTCATGATAAGAACGAGGTTCAAACTCTCCATGTACAAAAAGAGATAAATCAACGTCGTAATCACAATACCTCGTGGGCATGTTGCCCCTTGTGCTCCTGATAGGACGTGATCGCGGCTCTAAGACGGGAGATACCTCGACATCAGCGTCACTATCGCTGCATGACTGAAACTGGTAGTCAGCAGGGCTGCTAGCCTGCGACTCCAACACCAAGCTTTCACTGGTGTTATTCCTTGAAGTTTCAGTAGCTGTGGATTTCACCTGATTACTGGGGGCCTCAACCCCAGGACAGGTGTCCTCCTCTGGAATAGGAAGCGCAAGATCAGTACTTGGTCTATCACAGATAATATTACCACAGGCACTTGGACCTGCAATAGAATTACTTTGGTCAGAAATTGTAACATAGTCATCATTATCAATACAATTATGATTACTGTATTCATTATTAAACAAAATTTTTGAATAAAATTTTATATTTTTATCATTCTGTAAAATGTCTGAATTTAATTTAATAAATTTATCTTCACTCTCAATAAAATGGACAGTTCTAGAGTGTATAACTTTCATAGGGTTTTGAGGGTCAATAAGTCTATAACCCTTAGATTGCTCACAGTAACCGACAAATATTAATTGCCGTGACTTAGCGTCAAACTTGCGTCTGTTACAGTCTGGTACATGAGAGAAGGCTTTACACCCAAAGACTCGTAAATGGCTCAGGTCAATCTTGGACCCTGTCCACTTCTCCTCTGGTATAGAGCCGGGCACAGCAACACTAGGGGACCGGTTCTTTAAATAAATAGCTGTCATTACAGCCTCACCCCAATAGCGCACGCCCATATCAGCATCAACTAACATACAGCGCGCCTTCTCAATCAATGTTCTGTTTAAACGCTCAGCCACCCCATTTTGCTGTGGGCTGTATGGTATAGTAACTTGGTGAGCAATACCACAATCAGACAAATATTTCTTAAATTTAATACTACAATACTCACCACCACCATCGCTTCTCAAGCACTTGATCTGTAGTCCAGTCTGTTTCTCAACAAAGTTTTTGAAGTCAACAAACCGTGACATCACCTCATCCTTTGTTTTAAGCAAGTACCCAAATGTTTTACGACTAAAGTCATCAGTAAATGTCACCAGATAACGAGAACCACCCCAGGTGCTCTCCTCCATAGGCCCACAAACATCGGAGTGAATCAATTGAAGTAGCTGATCTGCCCTGGTCGCTTCACCTTTGGGAAAACTCATGACGGATTGCTTCCCCTTAATACATGCTTCACAATCCCCGAACCAAACGTCTTGCCCGCCAAAATCTAGACCACTAGAATATCTAGAAAGCTCACACATACCTTCCCTGCTAAGATGTCCCAGCCTCCGATGCCAAGTCTCTACAGAAACAGAGGCAGCAGCATGTGCACTTTGTTGCTCCTCTGACACGGCAACCGGTGAGACAGCAGACAAGGTGAGCGCGCCACCAGCAGCACAAGACGCAGGATCTAGAATCTGTGAAACGCGTCCAGCAATAGCCACACAATCCAACACAAAGACACCACTCCTATTTGTAGCACTAATAATGCCATGGCCCTTGCCATCCTGAATAAGACATTTATTCTGACTGAAAATGACTTTATAACCCCTCTGTATTAACCTACTAACAGACAAAAGGTTTGTAGAAAGCTTTGGGACATACATCACATTTTCAATGGCAATAACCTTACCTTTGTCATCTGACATGACCTTAACAGACCCGAGACCTTTACATTCTAATTTCTCGTCATTGGCTACAGTAATTGTACTAGAATAAGTGTTGTCAAAAAGTACAAACCAGTCTTTTTGTTTACACATGTGCGTGGTGCACCCAGAGTCCACGATCCAATCTTCAGATGAGTAGGCAACGAGAGCCGCCGATACAAGGACAGTTTGATCAGTCCTTTGTTTATCTTTATCACGTTTCAGTTTATAGCACTTATTTTTCATATGTCCGGACTTTTTACAGTAGTGACATATCACAGGTTTTCTAAAGTTAAAGTTCTTACTAACAAAAGCCATGTTCATATTTGAACCATTACCAGATTTGTTGGCACAATTTATACTCCTTCTACGATAGTCTTCTTGTAAAAGACGGGCTCTGACTGTTTCACTCGTCAGCTGTTCGCCCATATTCGCCGCCTCCAGACCAGACACGAGGACGTCAAACTCCTGCGGGAGCCCACTGAGGAGCAACTCGGCCACCTCCTTGTCGTCAATGGTACGGCCAATATCGGCCAGCTGCTGTGCCAACGTAGTCACGCCATTAATGCACTCTTCCATTGAGCCGTAGTCTAAGTAGTTTACTCTGTGTAGTTTTCGTAGTAACAAAACCCTGCGAAATAGTCCTCTATCCTCGAACACATCTTGCAGCTTCGTCCAAGCCTCCTTCGCAGTCGTGGCATTTCTCAAATGCTGGATGCACACTGGTCGCACCGATAAACATATTTTAGCCAGCGCACGCTTATCACGGATAGCGTCGTCATCTGTCCCTTCAACGCAGCCCCACAGGCCCTCCATAATCAAATAATGTTTTAAAAGGAACTTCCAGTTTGTGTACGTCGCTATTCCGTCGAGTTTTTCAAAAGAAAACGTGGCATGAGGCCCTTGCCCGTTTTCGCCGGCCATCTTTGCGTTGCACTTTATTTTTCGAGAAGAATCTAGACAGCACTATATTTTTAGGTTATGTGGAACTAGGTGTTGTTTTTTCTGTAGAAAGCCTCCACCGAAGACGTGAAGCCAAAGTTAAATTTAAGTTTTAATCAGCAAACATTTTCTTCGGAATTTAAAAGTGCTGGGCCCATAACCTGTCAAGCCAACCGCATGGCTGGCTGGTGGCAAGCAGTGGTTATTAGGTAGGAGGCTTTGGAAACAAACACCAGTTCATAATTAACACACCTATATTTCCATAAACATGGTTGTCAATCAACGTCAGTCTTCAACACATTTTTGTAATTGCTCATTAATTAGAATTTGGAAAAACACATCGTGCTGGCAGCACGGTCTAGTGGAGAGAGAGCGCAAAAGGTGTTGCTAGTTGAAAAAAATTCAATTTCCTTCAACCGACACTACACACGAGTCGCTAGGTTGGTTTGAAGAGCATACACACGGACATGCAGCCTGACCGACCAATGTCCAACAGTTCCTAAAGATAAGTTATAGAAATGGGAGCTTTTGTTTGTCTATAGTCCTAAACTCGATTGTCCTAACATGACTCTCCTAAATTCGGCTGTCCTAAATATTGATTATCATAAAGCATTCATTGTCCTAATGTTCTTTAGTCCTAATGTTTACAATGTAAATACATTAGGAGTAATTATTTTAGGACAATCGATATTTAGGACAATGAATGTTAGGACATACAATAGAGACCTGATAGAAGTCCGTCTGAAACATACATTACTTGAAAACTAACCGATACTCTACGATAAGGAAAAACGTCATGATGAAACCTGCACATTCACGCGACTAAATGCATAACAGGGTCACGGAGGTCAGACGGCAATCACTCCACTCTAAGAAAATGATGCGGGGTAAGTCCCCTGGGCATGACTCACTTAGTATTGTGCATCTCAAATTTACGGGTATTCACCTGGCTTTATTCTTAAATTTATGTTACAGTTACCTACCTACCCAAGAACCTTAGGTATAATTTAGTCGTACCCATTGTTAAAAACAGGACAGGATGCATCTGATGTGACCAATAATAGACCCATATCGTTAGCGACTACTTTAGTCATGGTTCTGGATGGCCTGCTTGACACGAAAAACATCTTGATCTTTGTGATACTCAATTAGGCTTTAGGCCGGAATTGTCTACTGAAAGGGCCATTCTATTCCTAAAGCAGGTTGTCCAGTACTACACTACACGTAAAACACCAATCTTTGCCTGTTTTTGGACTTATCAAAGGCATTCGATTTGATGTCATATGACATTATATGGCAAAACGACGAATCACTTGGGCAAAATGCTCGATGACCTCTGTAGTGCCTCTCAACAAGTAGGTCTTAAAATGAACATGGACAAGACGAAAATTATGTCAAATGTCCATGTTGAAGTTGTTGACGACTATATGTACCTAGGACAAATAGTCTAGCTAGGTAGGTCCAATATCGAGAAATAGGTCAATCGACGAATCCAATTCGGTTGGGCAGCGTTCGGGAAGCTACGCCATATATTTTTGTCTCAATTACGACGAAGGTGGACCGACGACCTGGTAAAAATTGCAGGTACCAGCTGGATGCGGAAGGCACAAGACCGGCCTTTGTGGAGATTTCTGAGGGATGCCTATGCCCAGCAGTGGGCGTCTTTCGGCTGATATGATAAAGCCATTCTACGTCGTAAGCTGAGCGAGGAAAAAAATGTACCATGTGAAGAAGTAAAATTATTTAAATTATAAAGTGGTCACCGCCGCCTATGGACATCAGCAACACCAGGGGATACCTCTAACATAAATCTTGAACGATCCCATGCCATAGTTAAAAGGAAACACTGTGCCATATCCGAATCGTACGAGCGAGAAACGTTCTTTCGACCCTTCGCGTGGTGACCAACAGAGGGTCTACGTAATGGGGATGAGTACCCATCCCACGGCGGGTGGTGAGATGACGGAATTGTACTGTGGGTACCAGATCGAAAAGTTTCTCGGATCACTCCCCATTGTATAGCCAATAGAACACACACACACACACACACACTGGGAGCCAAAGTCCCTTCGGTTAGCCAGTGGTTCCAACTTGCTTGTTTGTATGGGATCATCGTCAATTTTTACGGCGCGTCTCTGTACGGAGTCTCTTTACTCCAATTTATTTTATCCTCTGGGATTAAGCAGGTCGGCAGTTTCGCCGGCCAAAAGATGGGAACAATACTCCATATGAGGCCGCACCTGTGCCTTGTACAGCAGCAGGCGCTGCCCTGGTGTGAAGTATCGCTTGGACCGGTTAAGCACTCCAAGCTTTTTCGAATCCAGTTTGGCCTTGTCTTCCAGGTGACTCCGAAATCGCACGTTATCCGATATGTCGACACCAAGGATCCCGATACTGTTTGAGATGGAAAGGGGTATTCCTTGGAACTGCGTTACTATGTCGAAAGGATCTTTTTGATGGAAAATGCGCAACACTGTGAATTTGAGGGGTTGAATTGGACCAGGTTTAGTCTGTTTCACTGAGCAACTTGCTCCAAATAGTGTTTGATGTTCGACACAAGTCTAACTCGGTTTTCCGACACCTAGGAACGAGGGGTATTCGCACGGCCAGTATAACGAGCATCTCCAGTACTGTAGATGTAGCATAGCAATGAATACTGGGAATATTCAGCATATCATTGATATGCAGAAGAAACAGCGTGGGAGATAGCACTGAACCTTGGGATACTTCAGCATTAATAGTCTTGATATCGGAGCAGCATTCCTCGACGACGACTTGGATGCTCCGTCCAGACAGAAAGCTGGATACCCAATTGCAGAACCCCCTGGGGGGTACCATACTTCGGGAGTTTTGTTAGCAGTGCCCTATGCTAGACCCGATCAAATGCCTTAGCTATATCAAGACTGACAGCCAGAGCCTCCCCCTTGCTCTCGACAGCCTAAGTCCACCGGTGTGTTAGGTACACAAGAAGGTCACCAGCTGAGCGATTGTTTAAGCGTACTATCAAACTTTCTACAGAAGCAGTCTATGGGTTTGCTAATGCACTTTGCTAATGCACTTATTACACGTGGCTAATTTCAGTCATCTAAATTCAAAAGCATAAAGCGTGAGAGCAAATCAAAATGGAATGTAGTGCTTATAAAATAAGATCCATTTTTGTATCACGCCTTTTAGAAAGAGGAGTGATGCGAAACATAATATAAGTGATACAAAAATGGACCTTATTCTGTGAGCAATACATTCCACTTCAACCCGCTCTCACGCATTTTGTTTCTGAATTTAGACAGGTGTAATAAGCGCATAAGAAAAATTGTAAGAGAAACCTAAATATGATAATCAACGACACCCTACATGACATAGTTTGTCGACTTTAATTTTTTTTCACAAAATGGCGGCTCATCATCATCATCATATCAGCCAGAAGACGCCCACTGCTGGGCATAGGCCTCCCCCAGAGATCTCCACAAAGACCGGTCCTGTGCTTTCCGCATCCAGCTGGTACCTGCGATCCTTACCAGGTCGTCGGTCCATCTTGTAGGAGGCCTACCCACGCTGCGTCTACCGGTACGTGGTCGCCACTCGAGAACTTTACTGCCCCATCGGCCATCTGTTCTTCGAGCTATGTGCCCTGCCCACTGCCACTTCAGTCTGGCAATCCTTAGAGCTATGTCGGTGACCTTGGTTCGCTTGCGGATCTCCTCATTTCTTACTCGATCGCGCAAAGAAACTCCGAGCATAGCTCTTTCCATTGCCCTTTGGGTAACAGTGAGCTTTCTTATAAGGCCCATAGTGAGTGGCCACGTTTCAGATCCGTAAGTCATCACTGGCAACACACATTGGTCAAAGACCTTCGTCTTGAGACACTGCGGTAATTGGGACGAAAATATGTGGCGTAGCTTCCCGAACGCTGCCCAACCGAGTTGGATTCGTCGATTGACCTCTTTCTCGAAATTGGACCTACCTAGCCGGACTATTTGTCCTAGGTATGTATAGTCGTCAACAACTTCAAGTGGAGTGCCTCCAACTGTCACTGGAGTAGGCACAACATGGACATTCGACATAATTTTCGTCTTATCCATGTTCATTTTAAGACCTACTTGTTGAGAGGCACTACAGAGGTCATCGAGCATTTTGCCCAAGTCTTCCAGGGTTTCAGCCATGACTACGATATCGTCAGCAAATCTGAGGTGCGTGAGGTACTCGCCGTTAATATTGATGCCAAGTCCGTCCCAGTCCAGAAGCCTAAAGATATCCTCCAGTGCAGCGGTAAACAACTTCGGAGATATGACATCACATTGTCTAACACCTCGCTGCAGCTGAATAGGTTCTGTGGTCTTGTCCTGGAGACGAACTGACATAGTGGCGTTTTTGTACAAACACTTCAATGCTTCGATATATCGATAGTCAATTTGGCACCGCTGTAGAGACTGGAGCACCGCCCAAGTTTCGATCGAATCGAAGGCTTTCTCATAGTCCACAAACGCCAAGCATAATGGCCGGTTATACTCTTCGGTCTTCTGTACAACCTGCCGCAGCGTATGTATGTGGTCTATGGTACTAAAACCTTTTCGGAATCCGGCTTGTTCGGGAGGCTGGAAGTCATCAAACCTGCGTGCGAGACGATTCGTAATGACTCTCGAAAACAGCTTATAGACATGGGTCAGTAGCGATATTGGTCTGAAGTTCTTCAAGAGAGCCTTATCACCTTTCTTGAAGAACAATATCACTATGCTTCTGTGCCATGCTTCCGGCGTTTTGCCCTCGAGGATGACGGAATTGAACAGCTTCTGAAGGGTCTTAAGCACAGGTTTGCCACCAGCTTTCAGAAGCTCAGCCGTAATTCCATCATCACCCGGCGCCTTGTTGTTCTTAAGCTGTTTGAGAGCCATACTAATCTCGTACAGGCTGATGTCCGGGATATCTTCGGTGTAGTGTCGGGTCAACTTGGCTCTGGGGTCTTTTGCCATACTGGTAACAGGTGCCCGTGTTGTCTATGTCGTGGTGCGGTTAGTAGCCGCCATATTGAAATTTTATTAATATAATAAATCTGATTCGCATTTGACCAATCTTCAGATGGTCGTGCCCACAACCTTTTTCTAAGGGCTGGATCCGCGTCTGGTAGTACCGCCTGTCTTCAATTGAACGTCGCCATTTTAATCCCATCCTGTGGAATGACGACACAACATCGAATTCGAATAGGCTCTACTCCAATAGGGTCTACCCAGTAAAATGAGGAGTTTTCCAATAGGTATCTAAAGCATTCTTAACCACTCACTGCCCTGGCGGCCCGACAATTTTGGTAATCGATAATCGCTTGAAAAAGGTTCTTAGCAAAGGGGATATAAACACTGGGTACGTTGTATTGGATAATATTGTATTTATAAATAGTTTTCAACCACTTTAGAGGTTGTAATAAAATGGAACATAGTGCCTATTCATAAAAATATGTCTTTGCACATTTCTTTCAACCTTTAAAAGTTATGTTTATATTAATAAACATTTAATTTATTGGTTTAGTATTAGATGGCTGCATGATATCACTGCCAAAATCTTACAGATATTAAAAAAATTACCAGTATTGTTAGAGCGCCATCTATTGATGCTTTTTGAAACCAACTGACAATACTTTTATTTTTAGGTTTAGTATTAGATGGCTGCATTATATCACTGACAAAATCATACAGATTTTTAAAAAATTACCAGAATTGAAGGAGCGCCATCTATTGATGCTTTTTGAAACAAACTGACAATACCTACTTTAAAACTCCTTATTAAAGTGCAAAACAGATCGTTATTATATTATACTCCCCAACTCCCCATTCATTTTGTTCAATCTGACTGGCACCGAGTTCGGCGGACTAATCCGCGTCATGAAAGAAGAGACTTGTCAAATAGCAATGGAGAGGATTTTGCGCAGGTAATCGCAGGTGCCGTGTAGTGTCCGGTAGAGTAGAATAGCACCAACCCATTACACTCGTGGGTGTCGTACAAGGCGACTAATGTTTAGACACAAAAGATCTAGAGTCCTGTAAACTGGAAAATGGGCAGCAGCGTTTTCCATTGTTATGTTTGCAACACTGCGATCTCCAACCCGCCTGCCAAGCGTGGAGATTATGGCAATAACCTCCCCTTTTGTAGGAGAGGCCCAAAGTCCTGTAGTGGACTGTTATGGGCTGTGATGATGAATCGAATACAGCGCAAGTCGAACCACGTGACCCGCCACTTCTTACATGACACTAGTTATACAAATTCAGTGACGTCGTTCCACAGGATGGGATCATGATGGCAGCGTTCAATTGGAGATAGGCGGTACCACCTCTGCATGTGCTTTATTGTTTTTTTTTGTATTTACAGTGTAATTTATACTCTGTGGAGTGGACTTGTTGCTTAGCAACGGCAGCGGTTTTGTTTGAAGTTTTCGTTTTCCGTCACAACATGATTGGAAATGTTAGGATGTTTTGGGAATATTGAAGTACATGTGTTGGAGACAAGTATTCTTACATATTCCAATCTTCTCTCATTATTACGTTCAATACGGAATCCCACGTTCGTAACGTGATACTCCATCCAAATCTGGCACCGGGTTTTTCCTTTCTTCGTCGATGTTGGTTGTTGCAAAGTTATTAACTTGAAGTGAAGGAAACGAAACACTATAAATGCGTTACATGATTCCTTCTATATTTAAAAAAATCAAGTCATTATTTAAGAGTTATTATAGACCTTTTTTCATTTAAGTATCTACCTCGAATAATGTGAAAATGCTTGCTCTACGCGAATATTTAATTAGGACAATAGGTAATTTAAAAAACTACATAGAATAGTATAAGTTCTCTGTGATACCCTAAAAATGTATAATGAACTAATATTTATATTTACAGAACATTATTACAGTAAATCGAAGTTGGAGCTGAGTGATAAGAATGCGGAGATACTCAGTGACTTCATCAATACCCCACATGTATTATTACTACAGACATTCCTACAGAATGATAGCATAATATTTTACACAAAAGTAAGTAGATACTTAGGTACTTAAAGTAGGATTATTCCTGGAATCCTCACTGACTCGAATGCCCATCGGTAGAGATTGTTTATTTTTTTAAAACTGCTGCTGACAATTTTTTTATGAAAATTTATCATTCCATATTGACAATTATAAAACTATACAAAAAAATTCTTAAAGATTTATTAGTTTCTTCGGCCAATATTTCCGAACGAGTTTGTCTCCTACCCGTAACAGAGCGAGAGTCAGGGTTCTGTCGCCTCTGCGAATATCGGCACCATCCTGAGCAACTTGTCTTTGTCCATATGTTTGGGTTTAAGATTGGGGGTCAATCTGGTTCATCCACACCATGTCCTTGTGGTGTGTCTGTGGATCCGCTAGGGCACCACGGTCTTTCATGTACCCGCAGCTCAGGCTGAATCTCCAGGCAACATTAACCATGATACTGTGTGTTCATACAGTATAGATATGCGTATTATATACTATTTATTATATGTATAATAGGTATTATATTTAATTTAATTTGTATGAATGCTACTTCATAAAAATAAAATATTAGGATATTTAGATTTCTGTTTATGGCTATCTTTTCAGATATACAGTGACAACAACAAATCTATAATATTCTACAAGACAGCACCAAAAGAATTAAATGGGGAAGATGCTTTAAAACAGATGAATATCATTACCCTTTCCACAGGGGCAGCAGAGTCATTATATCAGATTGTACGACAAATATATTCACCATTGTTATCAGCGGTAAGTAGTCTACTTAATATTTTAACATCACATTGTAATTCTTGATGTTCTTGAGCTCAAAAACAGATCAAAATTATTAGAGCTCCAGTTTATAAGATCTGTAATAGATAGAAGATATTTAAAACAAAACTAACAATTATTAATTTTTAGGGTGATAATTTGTATACAAGTAAGATACATAAAAATCTGTCAGAATTGGAATCTAACTTGAGAATACTTACCCATGGGAAAGGTGATGAGAATTTGAATGGTAAGGATAATCAATCTTCTTGTGATATGGGAAGCAAATGTAATTTTTGTATATTTATTTATTGTTTAAATCTTGTTCTAGTTATTCTGTCAATTGAGGATGAATTAGATTACTGGAGGACAGTCCAAGAGAAAAAAGAATCCAATAAGAAAGAGAAGGAAGCTGCCACAAATTTTTGTGAGCTTTTTGATGATATAAATGAGGAAATAAGGTATAATTATTGATATTACCTACTTATGTGTTTAGTAGTTTATTCAATTTCAATCTTGAAATAGATATAATATCATACTTTATATCTTTAATGGTGTGGTTTACCATCACGACACTATCCCCAAATGAGATGGGTGGCCAGAGATATACTCAGAAGCATAATGACAAAAATAGATATATTGTAAAAGACTTAAAATTTAATAGAAGAAAAATTAAATCTAAAATTGATATCTTTACATACATACATATATTTACTATAAGTTAGGTGATCACCAGAATGCTGGTGGTTTTCCTGATTGGGTAGAGACCATCCTCATGCCAGGATCGCAACACAAGAGTCAGCCCCCCTTTTGTCCGAATGTTCTGGTGCAGGCGGCCTCTACTTCCACATGTGCACGAAAGGCTTGCGGGCCTGGGAGACCACTGGCCGTCCGCTGGCTGTAGAAGGCCTGACTGAATCTGTCTCAGCTTGTAAAGCACCCCCTTCACTAGCGATAAAAGCAGTTCTTGGTCGTCGTGGTGGAATGGTTATTACAATACCTACTTGTGACCTTATGGCATCAAAACCAACTCGCATTCCCAATATTGAGGATTATGCACTTTTTTATTTTTACTGGACCTTCTGCTGAAGGGCAGCCAGGTCTGTCCATTACCTGGTGCACTCCGAATCGCTAAAACCGAGAGACGCACTGGCTCTTCGAGGTCACGCCGAGTGTGGCACTACAAGTCAGCAAATTGTAATTTAAAGCGAGAATTTTACGCGACGTACCTAGAAGACAGATCTGCAGACGGATGATCCTACGTAGTGCGCTCTAGCTGTCGGTGAAAGAAAGCTGGTTCGGTAAATTATGTGCGAAGGACTCGTCTAAACAGGCACCTTATCAAGCCTGGACGACAGTAAGAAATGTGTAGGACCCGAATGCTATAAGTAGTCCGAAAATGTCAGTTAATTTCTAGTGTGAAGCGTTACAATTAAGGGCGTTATAATTACGGTTGCCAGCTTGATCACTGATCAGAGTTTTCAAACGGGTCAAGCATGCTGACGTTCCCCAAGGCTCTATGCTGTCTAGTTCTGTAGTGTCTATAGTGACGAGTTTTTCGTTCACGAGACTCACGACTTTCCGGACCGTTCTCGAACCACATTGAAGTTCGGGAAAACTATAAGCCTTTGTTTCTCGCTGCCAATGTAGCATCTAAAAGACAACATTTTTAAATCGGTTAAGTACTTTTGAATTCATCAAATATTACAAACAAAAAATCAAAACTGATTGCTCTTTATAATATTAGTATAGACACAGATAATATAGTATTATAGATAATCGTTATATTTACATATCAGCGGCATTCATTGCTATGCGGATAATGCTTGATATACAGTCCTTTCAAATATGCCTCATGCCGTTGTAGATGAAAGTAGAATCAAACTTGTGTCAGAAATGTGAATGTCTGAAACGAAGGCACAAGTTTTCTTGTTGAAGTGCGTTCACCGCGAAAAAGCCCCATTTAATGTAACGTTCTCTTTAATGTAATCTCGTGAAACAGCAGTATCCTTGGCACACATCTCGAATGCAGTCCAATTTAACAAATAATTTTGAAAGTAAAGCTAAATTGGCACAAATAACTTGGGTTAGTTGTGCTTCTCACTGAGCCACCGACCATTACTAAGCACAAAGTATAGGTTCAATATGGAGTAGGCACCGCTCTCACCTAAACCTGTGTACCACAATATCTTGATTCTGTCCAACCCCGGGTTGTTCTTATTTCGTACTCAACTGTTTGGATCACGCCTCCGGAGACTCGTTCCGTCATTGCTCCCTCCGGCGATGGTATAGATTTCATTCACGTCTAGATGCCTGTCTACTGACGTACCTACGTGTATCGCCAGCCTTTTTACCACACATGTGCAGGATATGTAGGAAATGATCCTGAAGTCTTCTCATTGCGCTACAACTTATGCATGCATTAACTTATGCATCTAACACAAGAATACGATTCTTAAGGTGGTCTTATGCTCTTTTATTATACTTAGGTAGAGCTCGTCTAGTCTAAAATAACGCGCCCCACTACTTAGTTAGTTGATTTCGATGTGTGAGTGCAAATATTGATAACGACACTTCATCTGTGTGGGAGCCAATGAACGACGCGTGCTCCTACGTTTGAATCTCACCGGCAACTGAATGACCAATTACAACGGCATTTGTATATGTATTGCGTCCATATTTTAAACTTGCTTGTGTGCGTTTATGCGATAGTGGGGCGCGTCATTTTAGATTAGACGAGCTCTACCTTAAAGGCCGGCATCGCAACATCGCCCGTTAGGTGACAGATGTTCAGTAAGAGACGGTGACCACTTCACATTACTGTCTGATAGTGCTATGCAATATAAACCCAGCTTGAAAACTGCGATCTTATTCAATTTCAGAACCTTTCAAACCAGCTCTCTGACTGAGATACGAGAAGCTGCAGAAAATATAGGAGGCATTTTAGATGATATTTGGAGGTTTACTGTTGTACTTTATTCCCAGGACAGAATGATACATGTTTTTGATATGATAGGTGAGTGCTGAATCATGCTTTATTAGTTTATTGACATTAGTCCTTTGCTGAAATTTTCATTTTCTGTTTGTGCAGGACATGCAGTTTGTTCTACTATTCAACAAGCTCTATGCGGAACAAATGAAGGGGATTTGTGGAAAGTACACGGTGGATCAAAGGACAATGACATGCTAAATCTGTTGAATGACAGTTTGAAAGTTATCCAGACATGGACTAGTGCTTGCTTGTCGCTAACCGAGACTTATTGGCCCAATTATGCACTGCATCCCTGGACAGGCAAACCATACACACCACAGTTTTGTTTGAACTTTCAAAACAGACTCAAGGATGTAAGAATTTAATGTATTAGCAGGAAAATTCTGCATCATCTCATCATCATTACACTGGGGTCCGATGTTTGAAATTATCGCATCCACGCGATCGCTTGTCTTCTAGTGCCTGTCTCTTTTGTCTCTAACAACTTACCATGAGTGTGAAATGATAGGTAGCGAACGCAAGCGCTCGCGTGTATGTGAGCGGTTCAGTAATCGGACCCCTGCCCTAATATGGTTTCCTTTCCTAAATAATGCCTAGAAATATAACAATATGTTTGTGTTACATATTTCAGATTAATGACATTCGATCAACTCACAGTCAATTAAATAAGCTATTATCCAATAATGAAAAAGCTGAACTCAAGACCGATCTATTATTTGAACCATTTCAAAGTAAGGTTCTTTAAAAATTCTTAAATGGATTATTAGTATTTTCAAATTTATATTACTAGATACATATAATATAATCAACTATACATTCTAAAACATTATTTAAGGTATTAATGTATGGACATGCAACGGACCAAATTATGCTTGGGATGCAGCAGTGTCAAGATATTCCATTAATCTACGTCCAGCTGAATCGAAAATTGCAGAAAAATTGCGACCTAGATTACATAACACTTCAACTAAACAGGTAACCTCACTTAAACCACAGTATTTTGATACTTTCTTATTTAATTGAAGAACAAAAACATCATCATTATCATCACAGCCCATAACAGTCCACTACAGGACTTAGGGCCTCTCCCACGAAAGGGGAGGTTATTGCCATAATCTCCACGCTTGGCAGGCGGGTTGTAGAACGCAGTGTTATAAGTATAACAATGGAAAACGCTGCTGCCCATTTTACAGCCTACTAAGACTCTAGATCTTTTGTCTCGATAACATTAGTCGCCTTGTACGACACCCACGAGGGTAAGGGGTTGTTGCTATTCTACTCTGCCGGACAGCACACGGCTGGAACAAAAACATAATTAAGAGTAATTAATGAGTTTTTTTTTCAGATGCTTTATGAATTTATGCGCTATAAGACTTTAATTGGAAGGCCTTTAGTAAAACACGCCTTAAACAATGAGCTTGAGATATTTGTCTCCTCACTTTATTCTATGTTGAAGACAATTAAAGCGCAGTTGGAGTCTGACGAGGTTGACGTGAAAATGCACTTGCCGCCAGAAATGTCGCCCCTGGTTCAACAAGTACAGTGGGCTAAACAAATGGAAGCTAGGGTTATTACATTTTAATAATTATTGCTTTGAATGTATATTTTTTTTACCAACTTGATACCAACCACTTTAACAATAAAATATAGCTTTAAGTAGTCAGGAAAATGAAGCCTTCTCTTTTTGCATGAATTTATGGATTCGGTTGTCTTATGGTATGCAAAGTTCTGTATTGTAGGTACCATAAGAAATATATTGTCGGTAGGTAGCTCAAATTCTTTTTTTTTTTTAAGTTTTACGGTAGGCAAACAGGCAAGCGGGCTACCTGCTGGAAAATGGTCACCGCTGCCTATTGTCATTAGCAACACCAGGAATGTCGCCAAAGCGTTCCCCACCCCTATAACACGTTGCTCTGCCAGAAAAAAGGCAAATGCCCCTCCACTGCCAAAGCCACGGTTCCCCAAATCCCCCATGGAGCAATGGAGGACCACTCCCCGGCAGAAACAATATTATTAAAAATAGCATTGTTTGGCTGCGGTATTCTGTAAGTTGCAGGCTCCGATTCGGACGGGATTCCCCGCTATGCCCTACCTCTCTTAAAGTTCTCCGACTATACAGGGTGTTTCATAATACATGTATAAAGCCGAAAGGGTGTTAAAGTAGAGCTTTCAAAGAGTGCACTGGCGACTTCATTTTATCCGGACATTGAATTTAAATTTTAATAAAAAAAATTAATTTTTAAAGATAAATAACCATATCGACTACGTTGAAGCGCAGCTCTATTTCAAGTTGATGATCATATAAAAAACAGGTTAATAACCTCGTGCGACCCCTATCGAAACAAAGCAACCTCCTCAAGCCTACTACCAGGAGCCTAATGCTGCGTACACACCGGGCGATGTGTGACGCGCACCAGTTTCGACTAACGATTGTCCGTTGGCGTGTGCCAGCCGGCAATCCGCAGTGCAGCGTGGCGGTAACATCAAACGGATAGAAGTAATCATCCAATCGCAGTTCGGGCGGATACCGAAGGCCAACAAACAAACGTGCAAATACGAGCCCGAATCGGTTCCCAAAACTCCCAAAGATCGTTTGCTTGACCACGAAATGCAAGTATTAGACCTTAGAAGTCCAAATAATTCGGCCGACAGCCCTTCGTTGGCGTACGTTGAGTGTGTACACACCATAAGGACGAGTAATAACCTCGTGCCATTCATATCAAAACAAACCAACCTCCTTCATCTTACTACCAGGCGTCGTACTAAATGTTACCTACTTATGAATAGGCTCTACCAAATTAACTAGGAACTTGCCTACACTAATTATTTTCGATAGGTAGGTATGCTTAAATAGTCGGAGCGTCGGTGGCCTAAGGTTGCGGTATCCGACTCGTACGCGTGAGGTACCGGGTTCGAATCCCACTGCCGCCATGTACCACTAACTCTTTTCTAAGTTATGCACAGTAGCTGAATACTAACCGATGCTTTTACGGTGAGGGAAATCATCGTGATGAAACTTACACATTCAGTTCAGACGACTGAATGTGTAAGTAACCATGATCCAATCTGGTCAGGTTCCCTTGGTAGCAGGGTTAGGAGCCAGGAATGTCAGATGGCAGTCGCTCCACTGCAATTAATTACCTAATCTGCGAAATCCTAGATCATGGACCATAGTCTAATAATTTTGTGGAGAGAAAAGAATTTGTTACAGTGGAGCGACTACCATCTGACCTCCATGACCCTGCTACCAGGGGAACCTGACTCGATTGGATCATGGTTACAATTTCAGTTGCCAGAATTTGCAGATTTCATCATGATGTTTCCCTCACCATAGGAGCATCGGTTAATTTCAACTAATGTACATAACTCAGACAGTGGCGTGCCTAGGGGTTCAGAGTAAGGCAAGCCGAGAGATGAAGTTTGTGTAGTTTTTACGGTTATTAAAAATAAATCCATCCCCTTGCCACATTACGGAAATAATTTGTTATTTTCTGGGAAATGATTATAAACTTTACCTTTTCCATGCAAATCAAAACTTGTGCACATTTTAAACCATCACAAGGGACTCTACTTCGTCTTACGGAAATAATTTGTTATTTTCTGGGAAATGATTATAAACTTTACCTTTTCCATGCAAATCAAAACTTGTGCACATTTTAAACCATCACAAGGGACTCTACTTCGTCTATTGTTAATCAATCTAATTAAATCACTTTTACTACAAAACACAACACAAACACAACAAAAAACTAATTACTTATCCGCCCAAACGGCTCAAACAAAACAATAGTGAAGTTGGTACGTATTACAGCATTCAACAAACGTACCTACTGCGCATGCGCGAAGTTGCCAATTTCAAAGATCCGTGTACAACTTCATACGCATGCAGGGCTTAAAGTCTCGTACAATTTACCATATAAACAAACGTATAGTTATATCTCATTATAGGACAGTTTTCATATGTAAGAAAGAGACATACCGGCCGGAATCAAAGCCCGCTTACAAGCCAGCGCGTGCGAGCGAGATGACTGACCGAGTCTCAATTTCCTCAACTTGCGTGTGCGTTCGGATCGTGTTTCGTAACCTGGGCGCACGATGGCGCTGCTTTGCGGCGCGGCAGTTTGAAATGCATTAGGAGCGCGAACTTTAAATACTTCGCGCTCGCATTATCTTTGATTTTTTATCGATAATTATTTTTATAAGGCAAGCCCGGCTTTTGGGCTTGTATGACAGTAACGCCACTGAACTCAGAAAAGAGTCATTGGTACATTGCCACAGCGGGATTCGAACCCGGCACCTCTCTCGCTTACGTCGGATACTCAACCGCCCAGCCACCAACGTTCTTGAAAAACATACTAAAGATAGCTACATAACTAAAACAGAAATCGTTCAATTGATAAATCGTTCTACACAAATAAGTAGGTACTATGTCCTACTAAAATGGTTCACTCATCTAGGGACCTACGTAGCGTAGGGAACCACTTATGAGACTAGTTTTGTTGAAACAGATTACAGACAGGTTTTACTAAATACCTACATGTTTTCATGAACAGATAAAAGCGTTGTCTTTTCTGCCTATTTCCCGTCGGAAAAGAACCTCCTAACGTTACGATTAGGTACTAGCTAGGTAGCATATCTTAAAGTCTAGCTAGAACCTAGACCTTTAAAGCATGTAGGTACGTACCTTTTTAAAGTTATTTTATGAAAACAAACAGCGTCAGGTGCCATACTTTCTTGCTTTCTTGTGGCTCGGATGACTGATAGGTATTAACTATCAAGTAAGCTTGCACTCGTATCGTAGCGTAGCTAGGTAGGTACACTCCATACACACAGATACACAACACTACGCAGGCTCTGGTTGCTATGCAATACGTAAATAGGTAGGTACCATGGTGTTTGGCCTACTGCTAGCTTGCATTCATACACAGAATAATGATTATCACAATACTTAAACGTTGAACGCTGAACACAGACAAGACTACGTTAATACTGGTACCTGAAGCTATAAATCATTCGTTCACATCGTTAACACTCTTATCACAGTTATCTTCACAATAGGTACTTAGGTATCCTACAACTACAACGCAACAATCATTTCGGTCACGCGAAAAGCTAAAAACTGAATGAACAAATACGACGCGAAAGTAGGCAAATTTCGTCAATGGAAGTCGCGCCGTGGGTCAAACCACAAAATAAAGAACGGCCCGCCAAAGTATTCTATTTTTAGATTTTGTAGCTTTCAGTTTCTATTTTGATGTCAAAAGCGCCGCCACAGCTCCGGCGCCGGCCTTGACCTTGACGGCACGTGCAAAAGGATTCGTACTTAGGGATCCGTGTTTTAGGGGTCTAACATATTTCGCCTTTTATGTTCTCTCGTTTTATGTTCTCCTGGTAGTTGCACCATAATGTTGATTTTTTTTTTATTTGTTAAAGTGAGTCTCAAGCGAATCCAACTGTGGGCTTAATAATAATCCTTATGGCGATGGCCTACATTTGCTTATCACGATTTTATCGGGTAGTTTGGTACAATGACAGTAACCTAGACAGTAATTTCTAAAATTGTGTTTGGGTCCGTGCTCCACCTAGGTGACCTAGGTTCTCCAATTGGGTGAAGCATGGGATATTTACAGGTAAAGCTCCATCAACTAAGAATCATTAAGTTAATTTTAGTTGATAAGAAATGTTCGTGAAAACGATAGGTACGATTACCTACGCGACACTGAAACATGACTGACAGACATGACATGAGAAAGCAAACTCGTAAAAAGACAAAGATGTTACATTCATTAGAGTTTGCTACATTAATATGCTACAGTAATTTGAATAAGACTACTTTGCTATTAGTTAGGTGGTGGTGCACTTTCGTAAAAACTATGAATGAACCTTTTGAATTAAAATCATAATTGATTACAATATTTTTTTGTACAGAACCCTCGAAACCAAAAAATACAAAACGGATTATTTAGACCTCCTTAATATTGCGCCTAGTACGTGGGGTGTCCATAAAATAAGCCAGTGCAAATACAGGCATGACGCATTTCATCTTAGTCCTCACAGTGACAACGCATCTGCTGTTCTGCATGTTTGTTGCCTGCAACCTAAATGCTTAAATCCTAGTACGTAAATATTGTTGCTAGGTATTTTTTCAGCTATTCAAATTTAATATTCACCTTCTTGAATTCAAACATGAGTAGAATTTAATAATTACTATTAGATAGGTACTAAAATGACATCTTTCCTTATTTCGGAGCTGGCGGAAAAGTTCAACGAGAAATGCATAAACTTGTGCCAAGACTCACCACATGCATTCAACAGGATGTAAACTGAGTGAAAAAATAGACAAAAAAGTATAACAACAATATCGTGTAGTCTTGCTGCACTTTCCAAAAATATTAAAATCTAGTGAATGTACTTTATGGACACCCTGTGATATCAGTATCCCGTACATAGTCCACCTGCTTCAGTCATGACTGCCTAGTACAATAGAAGATATGGCGCAGACGCGAAATCAAGCTGTAACTTTTTTGCCTATTAATGTTTATTGTGTTTTCGCAATTAGTTTGAAGACTATGTACCTAGGTGCAACATTGTGTTGAAGGCAACAAAAAACAAATAAATTAAAGTAGAAACAAACATCGAAATGTCTTGTTTTTGTGCCGGACTGCTCACGAGCTGCTTGTAATAATAATTTTATTAACCAGCCACTTGAGGTATTGATCGTAGTGATCTTTAGATTGAATTTTAAAACTCATATGAAACGGTAGGTAGAAAAGACTTAAAGGCACAAAACCTATATCCTATCTGTAACTGGTAAAATTGTATTATTCAGTTGATTGACCTGATTATGAACTTGAGTGATCTATTACAACTGATTTCTAGAGATGCGGTCTTTCGTTTTCAAAATGTGATTATCGACATTGAAAAAGAAAAAGTTCGATAGTCATTTTCTCGGTAACTATTCCACGCACGAAAAAAATAATTGTACCTATCGTTTTAATACGTTTAGCACTCCATCCAGTTCACGGCTTTATACATGTATTATGAAACACCCTGTATTGGTATTAAAAATTGCAGGTCAAAGAAATTCATACATGTGCTGAAAAATATCTAAATGAGTTTGAAGGTAGTGCAGATCTATTGAAACTAGCAGCTCAGGTTCTGAAAGATTTGAAGACTATGTACATGCAGCTCTACGAGGAATGGTCTAGAGATTTACAGGTGAGAATAAAAAATTCAAGCAGGCAGTGTCCTTTTGGGTGACACTGCCGTTACATCGTCACTTACCACCAGGTGAGATGGCGGCCAAATGCCTGGTTAGGCTAATTTTAAAAATAAAGTTTTGATTATTCGTATGTAACAGGGAGACAGCTGGTGCCATCACTTTGTTGACATTTGACCAAAAAAAAATTCTTTTTTCAATTACATTACCTTTTGTTTGTTCATAATATTATAGTAAGTATGGTTTCTGCGTACCCTAGAAATTGACCTTTGTTAGCGCCTACAGGCTTTTTGAATTCGCCACCCCCTTTTCTTGACTTTGATGGTGTCATTTTAAGTAATATCCCATAATGAGGAAATATCCAAACTTTTTTCAAATGGGTTGTTTTTTTTATCTACACTCTCATGGCGTAATGTTTCAATTACATATTCGAAAACAGTTGTTTAAGGATACACTTTTTTCACGCCAGTCTATAAAATTTTTAAAAATTACGTTTCATACAGCATTTCCCATACTATTTTCATTACAGATGTATCGAAAAATAACTTCGCTCATAGCGTAATGTTCCAATTTCATATTCGAAAACAGTTGTTTAAGGATTCACTTTTTTCACGCCACTCTATTAAATTAAAAAAAAAATACTTTTCGATACAGCATTTCCCATACTAATTTCATTACAGCTGTAACGTAAAATAACTTTTTAATCATTATACAACACTTTTATTTTTTAATTTTTTGTCGGGCGCCGTGACTCGGCGAAATATAGGCTGTATACCTAAATGTCTTTGACAAATTCAAAATTCAAATACAAAATTCAGATTTTCCTGTTCATATTTGTGTGTAATTTTTTTCCCGCTAAATAGAATATTTTTTATAATTGTTGTAATTTGTTTATTTAAAAAACTTTATTGCACAAATTACAGCAATTGGCGGACTAATTTGTGTTTGTAAATGTTTTTTCTTGTTTGAAGCAAATAAATAGATAAATGTGAAAGTAGTGAAGTTAATTTCCCGCTGCTGATATCCTCGACGCGTAGATAAGCAAAGTTGAGAAAATTATAGGTACGATATTTTAACATAAAAATATGAGTGTAGATAAAGATGTGTATGCAACTGCATATAATTAGGTATTAAAACACTCGTGTCAAACTATTATCATACTCGGCTACGCCTCGTATGATAAACAGACACTGATGTTTTAACACCCCCTTTTATATGCCAGTGGCATAAACTACTACTTTAATATCTCATAAAACAAAATAGTTCTGAGACTTCAAAGTTGCGATTTCAAGAATAATTTCGCTAGGACCGCGAATTCGTGCGCAAGGTAACCAGGCCGTCAGCCCGGCCGCCACTATGGCGCTACCCTTACACTCGTACTCTTTGTAACTGTATGTGTGGAACCGCCGATTTTGTCAACCGAACAGTTGACAGGGTTGCCCTTGGTCAACTTGAGTTCGCCAACGGTATAAGGAGCTGCACCAAACGAATGGCGAGCTCGTTGCGGTGCTGAATTTTGACTAACCTCTAAGTACGAAACGGTCACCCATCCAGATCCCGGACACTGCGAGCATCGCTTAACCATGGTTATTGGTCTCGCAAGAACGCTGCCATTTGACCAGTGCCGCTCTCCCAAAGTTTAAATCTGGAAAGTTTTACCATTTTTGCGATAAATAAAAAACTAAATATCTCTGTAAATGTTTATCAGGGTGGTCTCCATACATATTACATAGTTATTTTTAATTTTTAATTATTGTTATTCTGTTGTTTAAGTGTCTAGCGGTTCCAAATATACAGTCACAAAGAGTACGAGCCATAGCGGCGGCCAGGCTGCCGGCCTGGTGACGTCACAGCTAGATAGCGGCAGCAATAATATCGCGAGAAAATATATTAACTTAAATAAACTCAGTCATTTATTGACGGATTTCGAAATGTTGCTTGCACTGGCTTGTTAGTTTTGATCTATATTTCAACACTATGTGGCAACAAATATGGCAATATCAATATAAGAAACTTCCTCATTTATTAAGTTCCACTGAAGCGATAACACTACCCTGTACTGCTAATCATACTTGGTATGTGATTATATAAGGTACATCATATAGATACCACAACAGCATTATATCCCCTTTTATTTTTCCATATATTTTTAATGTTTTTTATACGGCAGACAAACAGGCAAGCGGGCTACCTGTTGGAAAATGGTCACCGCCGCCTATGGACATCAGTAACACCAGGAGAGTCCCCAAACGGTTGCTTTAATATACCTCTTGAACGATCCCATGTCATAGTCCAAAGGAAACACGTGGCTGGGAGCTCATTCCACATCCGAATCGTACGAGCGAGAAACTTTCTTTCAAACCTTTGCGTGGTGACCAACAGCGGGTCTACGTAGTGGGGATGAGTACCCAGCCCACGGCGGGTGGTGCGATGGCGGAATTGTGCTGTGGGCACCAGACCGAAAAGTTCCTCGGAACACTCCCCATTGTATAGCACGCTATCCTATATATCTATAGTAGGTATATATATTTATATATAATATGTATGTATATATACGAACCATGGTCACCGACATAAGTCTAAGGATTGCCAGACTGAATTGGCACTGGGAGGGCACATAGCTCGAAGAACAGATGGCCGATGGGGCAGTAAAGTACGTACCACGTACCGGCGACCACGTAACGGAAGACGCAGGGTGGGTAGGCATCCTGCAAGGTCGACCGACGACCTGGTAAGGATCGCCGGAACCAGCTGGATGCGGAAAGCACAGGACCGGCCTTTGTGGAGATCTCTGGGGGAGGCCTATGCCCAGCAGTGGGCGTCTTCTGGCTGATATGATGATGATGATGATGTGTTTATATGTAATATGTATGCATTTTTAGTATATGTTTACGTACCACTTTTAATACTTACCTGCATTTAAGTTAAACCTGTTCCTATGACTCCAAGGTTTGCTTGTAGAAATCTAAATTAATGAGTTAAGCACGCCTTTGTACATCTCTTTTACCGTAATGTATCATCATGTCATGTTTATGTACAATAAAGAGTAATGTATAACAAAGTTGCTTCCCGCCGTCTGTCCGTATATATGTATCTATGTACGCTCAGATCTTTTAAACTACGCAACGGATTATAATGCGGTTTTCAACAATAGATACAGTGATTCATGAGGAAGGTTTATAAGCAAGAAAAAAGGGCAGGTAGGCTTACAGTAAGTATACGCATATGAGGTCAGTCCACTAGTTTCTATTTTAGAAACTACGTACTAAATGACACCAAGGTCGTTTTGATCGCATTGTGAACAGTGAAGAGTGGCTCGCCGCTCGCTGCAACTGCAGCTACCCAACCGCTGGTAGAGTTTATTGCCAGCATCCGCACGATTGTGATGAACTGCAATCCTCGGCTGGCGTGAACACTGCTCAATATGCATTCCAGGCGCAAGTGAAGAGCGGTTCCCTCCAGCTGCAGCTAGACAAGCCGGTGGTTGAGTTCTCGGCTAGCAGTCGTATGATGGTGGTTAACTTCAACCCGCGGCTCGTGTGGGCGGAGTTGGAAGCCCGTGCGTTGTCGGCCGCCGGGCTGCCGCCGCCGCCCGCCGCCGCGGCCGCGCTCGATGCGCTCTCAGCCGCGTTGGGCATCGCAAGGAACTTGCAACAGGTTAGGCCCACACGTTCCTCACCGCTGCAAATTGTGTTTAGCTAGGATCTATGCTTATAAAGTTACTGAGCTTTGATACCCAGGCACGCTTCATGACGAGCTAGTACTGTCTTGGAACCCTCAACAGTAACAGGTTGGATAGGAAGCAACTTTGTTTCTGAACTTGCAACAGATTAGCTCAAGTTACTTTTGAGTTTTAATAGCCATTTCTTCTCACTTTTTACAGCCTGTCAAGAATAATGACTAATTAATTTAACTATAATTGAGCTATTCGAAACTTAACTAAGAATTACTACAGCCAGGCCAAGAAAGAACCCGTGTTACCAAGATATTCCAAAAGTTTTAGATTGTTAACTATTAGAAACGCATTGCAAGGAAAACTCAACCTTGATGCTTTATTACGTGCAACTGAAATTCAAAAGGTTCCCTGGTCTAGCTTACATAATTAAGTAATAAATTCCATCACCAGGTCGCCTCGTTCCACAACACGTTGGGCGAGCGCATGGTGGCGGCCACGCGGCCTCTGATGCTGTCCGCCGCGTTGGAGCTCTCGGCGCTGGTGCGCGATCAGAGCGCCGTGTATTGGCACGACCGTGCGAAGCTGGCCGCGTACGCCGACAGGCTTAGAGAGGCTGTTATGAAGCTGGAGGGGCAGGTGGGTAAATCAATATTACACTAAGATAGAGCTTCGTGGTTAAGGATATCATGCGTGACATCAAACTCGCCAACAAGAGTGCCAAAGACCGAGCGACATGGGAAGTAATACGAGCGGAACACGGGCTCTTCCGGGTAACGCGAGTGGTCGCGGGCGTCGCACGAGAGTATGATTACTTTTTATTTATTCAGGAAACATAGTCTTAAACTAAAAAATAATTGTATTAATTGCGTTTGATTCCAGAACACTTACTTGACCAGCCAGCATATAGCCATAAGAAATATTGTCGAAAAACTACTGGACACCGAGCTTCTGGCGCAGCAGTCTGAGTGGAAGAAAGGGTTTAAGGACATTAGAGATATCATAGAAAAGGTAATGGATAGCTCATAAACTATTTGGCCATTACAGATTCACAAATAGCATAATGTTTTTTCACGTGGATGGTTCCGCAGGTGGAAGCCAACGGTTACAAGAACACCGAGCTCTGGCGCACGCACTGGGACTGGCAGCTGTACAAGGCCCTGGAATGCCAGTACATCAAAACGCTGCTCTCGCTGCATAAACATTTCCCACCGTACAAGGTCGATTTGGTGCTTAGGTAAGTGATATAGTGAAGTAGTATGGTTGATCTTGGAATCGCAAACACCCTCATTGTTTAATTTTTTCAATTTAACAGACTTCAATTGACGACCTTACTAGATCAGTTGGTTTTCTGTCTAGCCAGGTTCGATTCCTGGCCGGGCATTGAAATTGAAATGATGAATTTAAATCTGTGTAACGGGTCTGGGTGTTACATGTATAATAATTATGTGTTTAAAAAATACAGGAGTTTATCAGTTTTCTGGCACCCACAACACAAGTTTTGCTTACTTTGGGACTAGGTGGCGCTGTATAAATAGTACAAGGACATTTATTATTTATATTATTATTAGTTGAATTTAGATTTAAAAATGTAACTTGTTCAATGTCTATGTCTATTATGATGTGTATGTTCCCCCCAGAGGCCGTTCAGTGGTGTGCCAGCCTATGCTGGAGCAGGTCCGCGTGTGGCACTACCAGCAGCTGCGGCGCCTCGCCGCCGCGCCAGCCGCTTTCGCGCCGCTCAGGCAGGAGCCGGGCGGCACCACCTACCAGGATATCGTTGATAAGTAGGTGGCTAGCCTTGCGATGTACGAACGTATACAACGTCACGTCTGACGTTACTCGACAGGGACAGTTATCTCGCCCCAGTAGTTTAGAAGTCCTCCGTAAGGTCATTCTAATATTGCCTTCATCGCCCTGATGAAACGCGGTAAACCAAATTTACCACCACATACACTAATTTTCTAACATGGGTTTAACCATAGAAAAATAAGTAGTTAGAAAAGCTAAGTAGGCGGTGCAGTCGCGCCACAACTATGCGCAAATGGGCTAATTTCCTTCAAAAGGCGCAAACGCGCCGTCAGTCTCTTGCGGAATTCAGTGGAGTGCGCATCAAAAAAAGCTGTGCCTAAAATGTTAAAAATATGCCATCTTGCGCAATTGTTAATTGCGAGCAAGAAGCTAACATACTTCTAAAACAAAAGGAGTGATTTCATTTCACCGTTTAGTCTAAAAACCTTGTATTTATCAATATTTTACGAAAAATATTCACCCGCGCTCAAGGACACCTTGCGCCCAATCTAGTGCTGTGCACATGAACCGACCTTATCGATAAACTATTTTGTTTATCGATATAATATAATATATTTGTAGTATAGTAGAATTGACATCAAAAAAGGATAAGATTCTTATTTCGATTGAATGTACTTTTATTGTAGGTACGTGTGTTCCTTGAAATTTTCGTCAATTGCGGACCGATTTTGATATTAGTTTTTAGTAGGGGCGCAGCAGGGGCACGGGTGGGGTACAGGTGAAGTAGAGGTATGATGCAGTTACCTTAACACTAAAACAAAAGAAATACCTAATTGTCGACAAATTCACACAGCGCCATCTAGCCCTAAACTGAGCAAAGCTTGTATTATGGGTGCTAGATAATTGATATAGTACGTATACCCTTTTTTTAAAATACATGCTTATTAAACATAGAACATCCAGACCCGTTACAGAAATTAAAATTCATCATTTAAATTTCTGCCCGGCCGGGAAACGAACCCGCAACCTCTTGTATGGCAAACTAACATGTTATCCACTATACTACTCAGGACGTCACACACTATCGTACTCCTGACATATTCCTGCCATACCACTACGGTAAATCTACCGTACCCCTACTCTCTCTATCTCCTCTCTACGCGTCCTTGAACCCCGCCTCACCCCCTTCAATATAATAACATTTTCAATTCATTATTATTAAATAATAAATACCATAATAATAGTTAGAATTTTATCGAAATATTAATATCGACAAGAATTCGATTTTGTCAATCCCTAGCGTAAATGTATATTCAGAGAGGATTTACAGCACACACGCAACGCAATGTGTGTATGTGGTAGTGACCGATTGACTAATCACAGCGCTCCGTTTGGCTTTGCGTGTGCGTGCGTAAGCCTGTGCATATTAAGTTGCATGAGTAGTGGTAAAAATAGTGGGGTCGGGAACGGCGGCATCGGTTTCGGTACTAATGGCGAAGATGCCACTTCTATCGTGTTCTGTGGGTTTAACCGTTTTTACCGCCGATCTGTTTTTATTGAACTTGCATTCACCGTCACTTCAAAACAACACCCACAACATGTAAATATTCGTGAGGTCATTGTCAAGCTAGAATTTTACCAATCAATTTGCAGTAGTTGTTTCTGTCTAATTTTTTGAGAAATGATCATTTTTTTTTTGTATTATACATGACGCATTTGACCACCATCTCACCTGTCATACTTATCAGTAGCGGATTTTGAAATAGCGAAAATCCTCATTGATACCATGGCAGTTAAAAGGTTAAATGTAATAAAGTAACAGAGCTTACCCCTATGAGCAGCGTCAATTTAAGCGTATGAAGGTGATTAGATAGTGTATTTATTCGACCTAACTAGCTAATATTGATTCTCACTCGCGAATCCTGTTTTTATCTCACACACAAGTTATTTACGGTTACGATAGATAATATTTAATTTACAACGTTTTATAGACAGATAGTTTTTCACGAGAGTGACAGAAGACAGTGAAGAAGAAAGTCTTTGTCACAATCAAGCAGGTTGGCATCGTTTCTGCATATATGCAATCTCCTTGCAGCAATGCTCGACACCAACCTTAACACTTTCCCTCATTGGTGCAAGGGTGAACGCAGTCCCAGTCCATCTCTCAGTAGAATGAGCCTCGGCCTCGGAACCGCCTTCGTTAGTAGATCGGCGAGCTGGTCTGCAGAACTTGTCTTCATCACGCTGACCAGTCCTTCTTGCACAGTTTCTCGAATAAAGAAGTGTCGCACGCGGATGTGCTTCGTCCGCTTGTGAAATTCGGGATTATGGGCAAGTCTTATTGCAGCCTCATTGTCCACTTTTAGTGTAGGTATACCTTCAGTCTTCATGAGTTGACTGAAAATCCTTTGCAGCCATATCAGCTCACGAGCTCCCTCACTAGCTGCTACTATCTCCGCTTCAGTGGTCGAAATCGCGACAGAAGCTTGCCTCTGACTTAGCCATGATACAGCTCCTCCGGCGAACAGGCAGGCAACTCCTGTTGTAGAGCGTCCGGTAAGTTCATCTCCGCCGTGATCTGCATCACTATATCCTTGAATGGTGGCTTCTTCATTACAGGTCGACCTATACTTAATCCCGTAATGTATGGTCCCTTTAAGGTATCGGAATATCCTTTTAACTTTCAGCCAATCATCATAAGTAGGCTTCTCCAATTTGCGGGAGACTACTCCAACAGCGTAGGCTATGTCGGGGCGCGTACCGGTCATTAGATAGGACAGTGCTCCTACTGCCTCACGATAGGGGAATCTCTTTTGTTCAGGGTCGTCCTCAGCTTTTCCTGATTCAGTAATCCTCTCTATGGGCGTGGTAACTGGGTTACAATCGCTCATTCGGAAACGTTCCAGGATCTTCTTAGTATATGCTTGCTGCGAGATCATGATAGAACCGTCGTCCGAGCGCTCAATCTCCAGTCCTAAATAGTAGGAAGCCGGTTTGGTCGTGATCTTCAGCGTATCTCCTAAATCCTTTAGAAAATTTTGCGCCAGATCCTCATCAGTCGTGGCTACTAATCCATCATCCACGTACAGGGCAACAAGTATTTTCTTGCTTTCCACCTTCTTTGAAAAAAGACAGGGATCAGCCATATTCTGTTGGAAACCTTTTTGTAGCAGAATCTCTTCAAAACATGAATTCCAGCAGCGAGGTGCCTGTTTCAAGCCGTAGAGACTCCGTTGCAGTCGACAGACTTTTGAAGTTCCATCGGAGAAACCATCTGGCTGCTTCATGTAGATCTCCTCTTTCAGTTTTCCATTTAAGAAGGCTGTGGAAACGTCGAACTGCGTGATATGCAGCTTCTCTTTGGCGCTGACACTGAGCAAGGCTCTTATTGTAGCCATCCGGGCAACAGGGCTAAACGTTTGTTCGTAGTCTAAGCCTTTGCGTTGCTTAAATCCTTTCACTACAAGTCTCGCTTTATATTTGTCGATCGTGCCATCTGGGTTTCTTTTTATCCGAAAGACCCACTTGCATGGCAGTGCCCTTCTGCCAAGAGGCAACTCGCATTTCGTCCAGACATAGTTGTCAGCAAGGGATTTTATTTCGCACGCCATGGCTTTTTGCCACTCGGCACTATCTTCCCTCTTCACGGCTTGATAGTATGTTTCGGGAAAGCTTTCTGTTCCTGCGAAGCTTACTGTACATACGAAGTCATCGTAACGCTTTGGACGTGCGATAGTCGATCTATCTCTCAGATTATATCTGCTTTGAACAGCTCCAATAGGTTCGATCACTTCTAGCTCATCGAGTGCTTCAACAAAGTCATCATCCTCAATTGCGTCTCCCTCGTCCCTAAGGATTTGTCCTTGGTATTGAACTTGGTCTCTATAGGTTATCTCTCCCTCTAGACCTTGTTCATTGCAATCCGACACGTAAGGAGATTGTGGTACTTGCATGGGAACATGTGCGTTATCGCTCTCTTGATCTTCAGCTCCCTCTGACTCAGGGGTGCTTGCCGATATCTCGAACTCAACATTTGTCTCAAAGGTTACATCCCTGGACTTCTGTGTCTGCGTTCCATCGAAGATACGGTAACCATCGTCATTCTCATAGCCTATTAGCCATCCTTTTATTGCCTTTTTGCACATCTTTCTGCGTTTCTGTTTAGGCACGTGAGCATAACAGATGCTTCCAATTACTCGGAGATGGGAAATCTTCGGTTTCTTTCCGAGCCATAGTTCATATGGAGACTTCCCGTCGACTCTTGAAGGACCAGTTCGATTCAATATGTAAGCGGCGGTATTGATAAGCTCAGCCCAGAGCACCTGAGGTAGCTGCCCTCTAGCGTACATCATCGATCTTGCTGCTTCGACTAACGTCCGATTTTCTCTTTCGGAACAGCCATTTTGTTCAGGAGTATATGGCATTGTCAGTCGGTGCTTAATACCGTGCTGATCTAATATCTTTCGAACTGCTTCGTTGTCATATTCACCGCCGTTGTCACTTAATATAGTTTTGACAACATGTCCAGCGTTTTTTGCTTCCTGTAGCATTTGTACCAACTTGTCTTTAACTTCCGATTTCTGTCTGATGAAGTAGACTAAGCGGTAACCGGAGTAATCGTCTTTGAATAGGACAAAGTATCTGTACTTGGTAATGCTATTCGCAAAAGGTCCGCATACATCGGTGTGTATAAGCTCTCCGCAAGTTGTAGCTCTTACCCTTGTTCCGAACGGTTTTCTATGTGACTTTCCATAGATGCAGCCTTCACACTTTACTTTATCAGGACTTAGCTTGATACCTAGCTCACGATTTACCACGCGAATGATATGACTTTTATCCTGGTGTGCGAATCTTTCATGATATAACTGCAACATGTTCGATCCAGTTAGTGCATTGACTACGATAGTCCTTTGCCCTATTGGAATGACCGTCTTCAAGTCCAACTTGTATAGTCCACTGAAAGGGACTCTCCTGCCAACAACTACAGTCATGCCTTCATTGTCATCCAACTTGCACTCTCTTATTGTTGACGTAAAGATGCTCTTTTGCATTCTATCGTGCGCTGCTAACGGTGAGAAAAGATTCTTTGTTAAATTTGGTACTAGCCACACATCTCGCAGGGCTATCTCAGTTTTCCTATCACTGACACTCGACTCTACCACTACGGTACCTTTCCCTAATGCTGGGATAGTGGTGCCGTCTGCAGTTGTAACTGTGTAGTCCGAATCGAATTCATGGTATTCCGTGAAAGCTTCCCTCTTAATCGCAATGTGTGTCGTTGCTCCGTTGTCGACAAACCAGCTCTCTCGATCTTGAATTTGTCCTGCTGAGCAAGCATTGACCATCAACGAAATGTGTTGTACTTGATTATACTTTGAGCTTGTGCCTGATGTGCCTGGAGTTGGTTTAGGAGGCCTCCCATCGCTAATCCACTTCTTACATTTGCGAACTCTATGCCCTTTCTTAGAGCAATAGTTGCATATCAGTTGCTCGTCCTTGTTGCTTTTAACTTTTCTCTCTGGGGGTGCGTTAGTCACTAGTGCTTCCTGCTTGGAGATCTCTTGACTACCCAGACTTCTCTCGAATGCGCACAAATGACTTGTCAAACTGTCTATTGTCCTTTCAGTCTGCTTTAGCATAAGCCAGCTTGACTTGAAGTTGAAAAACCTATCATCTAGGGTATCTAGCACCTTACAAAGGAGAAACATTTCGGGAAGCTTAGCATTCGCGTCTGTCTTAGTAACTTCAGCTTTTAATTCATTCCAGATATTCTTCAGCTTAGACATATGGGTTGGAATGTCATCCGCCATATCATGTTTCAGTCCAAAGAATTCCAAACATAAATCGTATGCCCTATCTTCCGTTTGTCCGTCGAATAGCCGGTGTAGCTCTTGCCATACTTCTTTCGCGGTCCTATACCTCATAACCTTCTTTAATGTGTCTTCTGACATGTTAGTCGTCAACATGAGTAGAGCGCCAGTCTCTGTTTTCTTATATTTGGCATGGGCCGAATTATAAGCAGAGATTTCTGCGTCACCTGCTCCGTCCGCGAGTGTCATGGGCTTCAGCAGTCTACCTTCTACTGCTTCTAACGCATTTTCAGCGCCATCCAGCATTATGGAAATTTTGTACTTCCATGTAGACCAATTTTCTATGCCCGTTAATTTTCCAATATCGACTTTGGTCGTAAAATCCATCGTAAATCCTTCTGCTGGCGTCTATAACCTAATAAAGTAACAGAGCTTACCCCTATGAGCAGCGTCAATTTAAGCGTATGAAGGTGATTAGATAGTGTATTTATTCGACCTAACTAGCTAATATTGATTCTCACTCGCGAATCCTGTTTTTATCTCACACACAAGTTATTTACGGTTACGATAGATAATATTTAATTTACAACGTTTTATAGACAGATAGTTTTTCACGAGAGTGACAGAAGACAGTGAAGAAGAAAGTCTTTGTCACAATCAAGCAGGTTGGCATCGTTTCTGCATATATGCAATCTCCTTGCAGCAATGCTCGACACCAACCTTAACAAAATGCACATTGCATAACGTAAAACACGTCTCTAGACACAGCTGGCTGGCCAACAAAGCCGTCAAACAGCTGGAAGAGACACTGTCACAGCTGGAACGCACCTGCGAGGCCTGGACTCGCCGCGCCGCTCTGGCCTGCGTTGACCTGGATGATCTGTGTGCGGAAAACCTGAAGCAAACACAGGACTGGGAGCTCAACTTCAAGGCCTGTAAGGCCTATGGGCAAGCCGTCGCCAAGATGACATTGTAAGTAGTGCAGTAGAACATTTGAATCTTTGAACATTGAAATCTGAAATCTGTATTCTTTTTATGCATGACGCCAATGCGTGCGTGTTGTCAATGCCAATTTAAAAAATATTGTAAATAAAAATTGAAACACAAGGCGAGTGCTTCAACAATAGAGCCCCTGGGTTTGATTTATTGTTTTGTTGACTCAAGCCACAGAGTCTGCTATTAAATGAAAATATTTATAAGATAAATTTTAAAGGTATTTTGAAACCCTTTTTCCGTTCCAAACCCTGAGCACTTATAAATCTGGCGGGCGCCTCCGCTGTATGTTCTTCCTGCAGCTGCGGATTTTATTGTCGCTATCAATGTCCTACCCCCTAAAATGCACGTTCATTATTGTTAGTGCCCGTTAACTGATATTATGAATACACGTGCATGCTTACTTCCTCCCCCCCCCCCCCCCCCAAATATTTGAATTCAAATATTTGGCAACATTATAATTTGTTCATGGTAATTTTCGAACAAACATAACTAACTACACAGCAAACAAAAAAAACGCGCGCAGCGTTTAATGGAAACTCCATTAAACGCGCGCAATCTCCGGATGAAATTTATGAATACAACAAGGACCAGGGTACGTTAAAAACTATCTTATTTGAGTTTTGTATTGTATTTTATGTAAAAAATTACTTTCTGCGTTTAGCTTAATAAATAAACAATTATTTTAATTGGGTTTTAGAAGCATTTACATAACTCAACTCTAATTTATTTATTTTTATACCAATAAGGTATGAAAAACCAACCAGGTGGTAACAAGCTTTCGGCCTGCCTGATGGTAAGCAGTCACCGCAGCCTATGGACTTTTGCAATACCAGGGGCATCACCCACGCGTTGCCGACCCCGTAAAAACCTTTTAACCCCTTTCTTGAAGAGCTCCATGTTGTACACTCCAGGGAAAACCTCTCCCACAACCTTAGTGTGCGTGGGAGAAAGTTCCTTTGGAACCGCACAGTTCGCGACCAATTTGGCTCCAAAGTATGAGGATGAACTCCCTGTCGATGGCGAGCGGTGCGATGATAGAATTGGGTGCCAATGACTGATGTTTTAACAATTTCAGAAGTCAGGATTAGAATAGAATTAAATAATAGTTTTGAAATACATAAAATCACTTGGCAACAAATTCTTGGCACTGCCAATCATTATACTAAAGGGGGTGCTAATAACTATATACTGATGTTGTACCAATAATTACAGTTATTGTCAAGGTAGTGTACCTTCATGTCATAATCCTGGGCGTACATCGAGTGACCGCACATATTTATTTTTTTACAACAATAATCTAGTTAAATAAGAAATTAGAAATTGCCCCGGACATTTGAAATAACAAGTTGAAAATTAGTGGAAACGTAAAGAATAATGTCCTGATTGATATCCCCAAAGTTCCAAAAATCTAATAGAAATAAAAATAAACCGTGCCATATTGGATCTTTCAACTTTTAAACATAGCGACTGAACCAAGTGTCCGATTTTATTCGTTTTTGTTTTAAATACCTTACTTCAGACTTGCTTTATCTTAAAAAAGCTGAAATCAATGATTTAATGTTAGTCCTTGAGAAAAAAAAATACGTATTATTAAAATCCAACGATTGGATTTTGTTCAAAACTTGTCTATTATTCGACGGGTTACAATTCTAGCAACATAGTAGTTTTTGCGTCAAGGAGCAAGGAATATACTCATATTCCTTCAAATTTTCTGATTATAAGTATGTTTGTTGCTCCTTCACGAATTCTTGTTGTTCTTAGATTTTACCGTCTAGAAATGGTCGTGAAATGTCGTTTCATTTTATTGAATACTAGAGGGCCCGGCGCAACTACGGTGTCCTACCCTACAACTACCCTACCCTTCTCTACCAAGTGGCGTAGCTTGCCCTTCGGGGGCCCCGTATCAATAGTTGTTTAGGGGCCCCCCTTGTTGATACCGTCAACTACGGGGGGGCGCGAGTTAAATTCACGTGTTAATAATAAAAATAACGTTAATCACTGAATTAGCGTGTGTGGCGAGCTCTACATTTGTGTGACAATATACTCTAAATAAGCCGGGTCTGCGAAGCGAGGGAGGCGTGCTCGGAATTTTTTAATATTTTCCTTTGGCTACGCTATATTAAAACTTTGAGTGATTATTACAAAAACAAGTTATGTCATTGAATGAACGAGCGTAGCGAGCACGAAATTTTTGTTATTTATCCCTTAAAACCATGGGCGATTTTCATAAAAATAACGTAAAATCAGTAAATGGACGATAGTGCCAGACAATCTCAAAAGTTTTGTCATTCTGGTTTGACGAGATTGTATAATAAAACTCAGTTCACGAACAGTTAATGAGCGAGCGCAGCGAGCTCGAAATTTTTAGGAATTTTTGGCGGAGAGGCTCCCTTGTTTGAAATTCTCTATTGAATCATTTTTCCCCTGGAAGTAGGGAAGAGCTTAACTGAAATTATGGATAACGAATTTTTGTTTACACACGTTTGTCCGGGGGCCCCGTATCATTGATACGGCTGATACGGCGGTAGCTACGCCCCTGTCTCTACCCCTATCTTACGCTACTCCTCTTCTCTACCCCTATTTTACGCTACTCTACCCTACCCCAGTTTTACTCCTATCTTACCCTAACCCTACCTTACTCCAACCCTACACATACCCTACCACTACCTACTCTTTTTTATTGCCTACAAACATTGTCTTGACAAATGAGTAGGTTTGAAGTTAAGCTTCCTCAACAATTCTTATATATGGCGCGCTCTAACGACTCAAACCTAAATCTTTGGCTGTATGGCAAACCTATTGTTACTGTTTTATGGCAAACCTGCCATTATTAAACAGCATTAAAACGCAATTTAATATATGCTAAAGTGCTAGGCTAAGTGAGCAAGGGGAACTAACTTTCAAAAACCGTTGAATTAATACATCTAAAACTACTTTAGCTAGCCCCGGCTTCGCACGGGATACCTCGTCTTTTCTTTACGCATTATAATATGCATTTTTAAGTTTATCGCGAACAGACAGACAGACCCGGCGTGGGACTTTGTTTTATAATATGTAGTGATAAATTTTATTTATAACTGTTGGCCCGGTGCGACTTCGTTTGCGTGGTGTCCTACCCCTACCCTACACTGCCTCTATCCTATCCTACTCTACCCTACTGTACTCCTACTTCTATTTTACCATACGTTAACCGTCCCCCTACCCTACACTTATCATTGAAAAATGTATCATAATTAGATAGAAAAAAGAAGTGCCAGTCACTAGTAATTAGAATGCCAATGATTGTACTATGAGTGCCAATGACTGTACTTTTTGGTGATTTTAGATGTTTTCTGTTTAGTTTTAATGAAAACGTTTCTTTTTAAAATAAAATAATTTAAATAAAATCAAAACATATCAAAGAATACATTTAAACTTATAAGTTACTTCTAAATATGTTACTAAAATTATAATTAACAAATGAATTGAAAATTTTTCTTAGAGTGCCAATCATTATATACGTTACCCTATAGTTCGGGGTTCGGAGTAATCAAGATTTGGTACATCAAGTAATTATAGTTGAGCGCCTGCCACCTCACCTCTGTGACCCTATTAACAGAAGCACTTGACCAGATTGGGTCACAGCTCACCGGGGTGGGAATTTGGGGAACCGTGGCTTTGGCAGTGGAGGGACATTTGCCTTTTTGCTGTCAGAGTAACGTGTTATAGAGGTGTGTAACGCATTGGCGATACTCTCGGTGTTGCTAATGTCTATAGGCAGTGGTGACCACTTTCCATCAGGTGGCCCGCTTGCCTGTTTGCCTACCGTATAACATAAAATAAAATAAATAAAATAATTACCTGCCAAATCACGGTCACGGCGGACCCGGGCCCTCGTATAAGAGCACAACCGGGACATTAACACCAAGATGACCTCTCGCTTACGAGACGGTCCCCTTAACCACTAGGCCACCGTCGCTGCAAACTGTTGACAAGTAATAAAAAAAAATTAGCTCTATGTGAATGACTGATATAATCCCCCGTTCCCCAGCGAGGACTCCCGCGTGGGGTGGGTGTCGGTAGGCGCGATGTCGCTGCGGCGCGAGCTGGAGGCGGCGGCGCGGCGGCTGTGGGCCGCGCTGCTGGCCGCGCTGCAGGCCACGGCCAGGGACCAGGCCGCCGAACTGCAGGTACGCCCACGCCCCACAGGATAGCGCGGGATGTCTTTCACACCGATCGACTCTTGGTTACTTACATCCATCGGCTCTATACGATAGAATACACTTCCATCATCCACATCATATCTGCGGGATGTCCACCGGCGAACCTTTAACAGAACACTGAAAAGAAGGTCGTGTAAAGTAAATTCTTGTAGCACTAAACATCAGTGCGGTCTGCAACTTAATAATATAAGACTTAAGCCCAAGTACGCCTGTCATCTCTATCTTGCGTTATGTCACGTAATGACATATCGCGATATAGAGGCTGTGACATCTCGAATTCGGCTGTTTTTCTAGCGAATATTTCTATTAATATTGACATTAAATTTCAATCAATGTCAGAACGTTGTCATGTGGTTTTTTGTCTAGAGAAAATGTCGAATTTGAGATATTACAGCGCGTGAATCGACCCCATGCTCCCGGTCCCTAAAGTAAACAAGAGAACACGCTCTCACTCGTGGACTGACTATCTGCGCGCGTGCTTCCCTCTGACGAGAGTGCAGTAACATTGAGCAGTAACCGTCCTCGCAGGGGTTCGTGGCCAACGCGCTGCTACTGCTGGAAGACAACGCGCTGCCGCGGAACGCCAAGGACCTCGCCGAGATCAGCTCGCGCCAACAGGCGCTCAGGGACAAGATGCCCGAGGTGGGTCTTTTTATCCACACTATTCATAGTGGTATTGATTTCGTGACATTCTCTATACTGTTTATTATCATTATAAAATAGAATAGTCAGAACATGCACCTTCCGAAACGACTCCCCCTCTCCTGGGTTTTTCAGGTGTAATTACCATCAGCACGGCTAGCAACGGCGAAAGTTAGGGCGACATAGAGACTACAATATTTTCATCATAGCATTGAGAGAAGGAAGTAAGGCTTTCTCGCGGCGCGAAGTATGTCACCAACAAGCTTATGCTAATCGTACTGGTGCTCCGCATATCCGGTAGTTCCCATCTATTATGAAATAGAGAAACCACGAGAAACTGTCTCCCATCAAATTTACAATTTTCTATAACAAATTGCCACTATGCTCGTTAAATTGATGGTCTAAAATAGGATGACAAAGCACTGATTAAGGAGCTTGACAAAATAACTTTGTAGTATTCTCTCCTTGTAAAAAGCCTTCAACGGTTAATCGCGGTATTATATTCATCTTTCTATTCCGACGCTTCGATCATTTTATAGCTAACTCCGTGTACGAGCCGGTACGGTACACCTTTTACAATAGAAATGATACCTCGGAAATATTGATAAAGATTGATTGATTGACGACCTGAGTGGTTCAATGGTCAACATCCCGGTCTGCCACGCAAGAGGTCCCGGGTTCGATTCCCGGCCGGGCAGAAATTGAAATGATGAATTTTAATTTCTGTTACGGGTCTGGGTGTTCTATGTATAATAAGTATGTATTTAAAAAGTATTTAAGTAGTATATCAGTTATCTAGCACCCATAGTACAAGCTTTTCTTAGTTTGGGGCTAGATGGCGCTGTGTGAATTTGTCCACGAATATTTATTTATTTATTTATTAAATTATTAAAGGTTAATTACGGGGTCGGCAACGCGTGGGTGATGCCCCTGGTATTGCAAACGTCCATAGGCTACGGTAACTGCTTACCATCAGGCAGGCCGCAAGCTTGTTTTACAACTAAGTGGAATAAAAAAAAAATTATCGTTAAATGATAGGCGAATGAAAATGATGCGCATCCGCCGTGATTCTATACGATATGTGTACTAAGTTGGCAATAAGGTAGTCCAGATTAAAATATCTAAATGTATGGTTGCGCCGTACAATCCGAGAGCTCTTAGTACAAAGCCTATTGCAAATCAATTTTTTCTTAATTTTGATGGAAGTAAACCTTACTTTACCAGATGGAGTCCCTAGTAGAGGAGCTGACCCGCAAGGGGCACATGCTGCGCACGTGGGGCGGCGACGCGGCGCTCGGGGACGCCGTGGCCGAGTGGCGACGCGTTCAAGAGCTCATGCAGACCCGCCAGCAGATGTTCGAGCATCAGGTGGTTTGAGATAGAATTATAGTAGGCACACGTGGGCCATGTATATCGATCTGGGGTCCTGTTTTTGAATTGCTCGCTTCGGTTCGAACGGTTTTAAATTTTGATTTCGGCATGAAAAGTTCGATATTTTACGGTGTTGCCAATGTGATTTTAAAAATATTGTATTTTTAATGCCGAAAATCAAAATTGAAAATCATTCGAAACGATTCGAGCGATGCCCATACGTTTTATATGGCGACTGATCGTTTAGAGCTATATTAGAACCATGCCATGCGATGCAACGCTACGCCACGTACGCGACACCACCAAATTATAATGAAATAAGGTTCAGAATTCCTTCTGTAGCTCTATACTTTTTATGTGGAATAGCTGTTATCGCACTTTGGAAGTAAGACGGAAAACGACTTGATGCCGTGACAGAAAACGTCTAAACCTCTCTGTCTGTCATAAGTTCGCTAATAGTTTAAATGAAACATAATTTAATGAACGGCATTACTTCAGACGTGATTAGAAAACCGGCACCGTGTGCCAACAATTTTGGAAACCATATTCGAAAACGACTTTTCTTTTACGCGTCATTTAATTTGTCATATAATTTGATAACAGGCGGAGCTAGTAAAGTCAGGCTTGCGGGGCGAGTGGGAGAACCTCTCATCCACGGTCGAAGGCTGGCACTCGCGCTGGGAGGCGACATTGGCTCGTAACCAGCCTTCACCCCAAGCTCCATACAAGGAGGTGGTAGAAACCGCGCGCACTATATTCGATGCGCAGGCGCAGTGGAAGATCTACTGCGCCGAGAGGGATGGCTTGCTGTGAGTATATCGCGTTTGTTGCTCGTGATGATACATTTCAGTGTTTGCTTACGAATAAAAAGATTAAATCAGAAAAACACAACTTAATTGGGCTTCTAAACGCGCAATATTTGTACTGCTATCTATAGCTTTAACACGGGCCAGCTTTGTCGGCGACCAATGCCAGTCGTTTTTCTATTGCTGCTTGATTGCTATACGCTGAACTCTATTGTTGTGTCATAGCGCGTCCTTTTCTAGTCGGCATTAAGTTTGCTGTGACGAAATAGCAGTATTGCCACCACATAATAAAAATAAAATCATTTTGGCGATAATGTCCCGGTTGTGATCTTGCGCGCGACCATGATCCAGGATTTGGCAGATCCGGTAGTTACACTGGAGCGACTGTCATCCGACCTTCATGAACCAGTAAACAGAGGAACCTGACCAGATTGGATCATGGCTACACACGCAGTCGCCTGATCGTGCAGGTTTCATCACGGTGTTTTCCCTCACCGTAAGAGCATTGCTTAGGTTGTGTTCAACCGAACGTAACTCAGAAAAGAGTCATTGGTACATGGCGGCAATGGGGTTAGAACCCGATACCTCACGCTTACGATTCGGACTTCTTAACCACTAGAACACCGACACTCGTATTGCAACTATCAAATCAAAACATTGCTCGTTTAGAGGCCTTTTTATGCGAATAAAATGAGACTTTCGTATTCCAGGAAGGAATGCGAGAAATTCAACATGAACTTAGAACTGTCGGCCACGTGGGTTGAAGCGGAAAAAATGATTAACGAGTACGTGAATTTGTGGGGGATCTTGAAAGAATATGATGAAGGTAATTTAATATTAAGCTTAGATTACAAAGTGTCAAATGTTGATCAGCGGAGTAGAATATAGACCATTACCTCCGTAAACCATAAAATGACGAGGCATTATCTGTTTAGTTTTTTCGTAATTCCAATATCTATGGATCTCTATCGCAGAGCGTGGAGATTATGGCTATGTCCTCCACTTCATTATTGCGTGCAGGATCCTTAGAAGGCGCCTTGTGAGTTTGTATTAGCAAATATTCTGTTTCGCGTTTCATTATATCTCTTGCTCAGGCGAAACATTAGCCTATGTCCAGCAATGGAAACCGCTTCGCACAGAGTAGCGTCCTTGAATAGCGCGAGCGAATTGCAAATATATTTACGCGAGAGCAACAGATACAGGTACTACCTGAATAGGTCTGTATAGGTCAATGTACGAATTTCCATCATCAGATTCAGCGATGTCAACATCTTCTCTTAGACCATCCTCGGGATCTCTTTTCTGATACCTGCAGCTTTAGGCGCCTATTTCCCACGTATCCCTGGGGCTAACGCAGCACTTGAATATACCAGACCAGACAAACCTCTTCATTTTTTTTCGCGTTGTTTCTTGGATGTAGGTACGTACGTACGTACGTACTCGGTCATGTCACGCCGCACATCCACCGCTGCATTTTCATTTCATTGGCCTGCCCATTGCCACACGGTAAGGCGCTGTCCTAATTTGTAACGGTCTTGTGGCCATGGTCGTATGACGAAAGTCGCCCGACCAATAGGAGGCCTCAAAACCGCCCGTTGCACGACCATGGTTGTATGACGGTTGCCTATTAATGTTTGGTGATCGCCAGAGTACACATCGCTGGCCAGCCAGGAGTGGGCGGCGTTCCAGAAGAAGCTGCACGCGTTGGACGAGTTCGCGTCGGCGTGGGCGCCGCGGCTCGAACCCTACACTGCCGTCACGCTGGTCATCAAACGCGAGATCGATAACTACACGGTACAGTATGAGTGTTCAGTTTACAAAAGAATATTCTAAAACTTCTAATAATTCTGATAAAAAAAGGATAATATAATTTTGCCCCCTAAATGTACGGTGCCCTTCAATCTTGTTACTTACAAATGCGTTTAAACGATTCTGTAGTCGTCTGTACACACTATAGGCTATTAAACTTTTTGAACCGATGTTCTTTAAATAAAATCAGGCACAGTATCCAAAATGCCAATTTTTATAGATGTTTCGCTTGTTTAATAGGGTCATGTCGTTTTTGGGTGCGCCCGAAAGAAGACTGGCGTCAAGCACTGCATCTAGCCTTTAGGCCTTCTATTCATTGGATAAAAATTATCATTAAAATACATTAATGTCCTTGGACTTTCATATAGCGCCATCTAACCCCACGCATAACAGAGTAGTATTAACAGAGGTTCAAGAAAGTCCCGTTTGAATTAAAACTACATGAATACAAGCTACAAGCTTTACGATCTAATCGATCTCACCAAATCCATGCAATGACGGGCTATCTATGTTTGGAATCGTAACAGAACTCGATTATTTTCGCTATTAAAAGTTACTCCGCCATTTTCGATATTTTTATTTATATTATCTGTTAATGGCTGGCTATCTACCTTTGTAATCGTCACAGAACCCTGCCATTTTCGCTATTAAAATAGTTGCCCCGCCATTTTCACTATTTTTTATTCTACCTACCAACAGGACCTAAGCTCCCTCCTGAAGTACCTCCGCGGCACGGAGTTCACGGAGCGGCATTGGCGCGAGGCGTTCGCGTTACTCGACGTGCCGTACCGTACCCCGGAAACACTCACCGTACGAGAATTCCTGGATGCAGCGCCCAATATCAAGAAGCATGTCAAGGCTTTACAGGTACACGGCACTTATAGGAATATGAAACAATTAAGTATAACCTTTGGGGTCTTCAAGTCAAGAGTGAATAGGGATCTTCTAGGCATGCATGCTACATCTTCGACCTCTTCGTCGCTTTCCAACAGGTTAAAAAAAAATTGTAATTAGCGGATAAACCTAGCGTCGGCCAAAGGCATTCGGCGACGCTTACCTCTCCCCTGCCGCAACTCGGTGACAAGTATTTAGAACGAAAACTTACTTATTCGCTCTATAGGAAAATCAAGAGGGTTCATTAAGATCACCTATTTATTTATTAACCGCATACTACGGTTGGCGCAAACTTCTATCGTTTCCTCAACATTCAGATTCCCTTGACATTTCCTTTCTTGAAATGCTCTCAATATATTCGAAAAACTTACTTCAACTAAACTCGTTTACAAACTCAACATCGTCTTTGAATGATCTGATCTCAGCTAACTACTATGGGAAATAAGCGTAACATTTTAAGTCAAGCCCCTGGTTGTGGCTGATTAATGTATATGAATATAAAAGACCCTATTGTGAATTTTTAACATTTAACCTTTTATACCTCCTAACCAAATCTATAAAGTTTACGAAATGATATTATTTAGCACGGCTTCTGCTGGGCATAGACCTCCCCCCGACATCTCAACGGCGACCGGTCCTGTGCTTTCCGCATCCAGCTGGTGCCTGCGATCTTTGCCAGGTCGTCGGTCCACCTTGTGGGAGCACTCCTCACAATCCATAACCTCCACAGAAACTGTGCGTGCACGCCCGCAGCGAGGCGGCCGTCCGGTCCGCACTCGGGGACCTGGAGGTGTGGTGGGCGGGCGCGCGGCTCGCCACCGCGCCCTACGTGGACCAGGCCGGACGCGCCACCGCACTGGGGAAGGACTACAAGGACGTGCTCGCCAAGGTGAGGAGGTAGTGAATTAGCTCATCGATAAACCTTGGTCCTTCCGGCCGTGGTTATGCCGACGGTGTTAGATGGATGACGGTGCAGCGTTCTTGCCAGCGACTCTTTTGATTATAGAACCTTCCAAATTCTACACCAGGCCAGACCCTTTAGTGTTTTAAGCTCCTCGAACAGTGTAAGTGCCACCGTAAGCAGGTGGGCTTGAAGTATAGTGGGCTGGCGACTGAGTCACCATTGCGCCTTATGTCGACCAGGCCGGACGCGCCACCGCACTGGGGAAGGACTATAAGGATGTGCTCGCCAAGGTGAGGGGGGAACAACCTTGGCCCTAGCGGCCATGGTCAGATTGATAGCGGAGCAGCGTACTTGCCAGTGACTCTTTTGACTATAGAATCTTCTAAGTTCTGAGGCGCACCACGGCTTTTGGGAAGGACTATAAGGATGTGCTCACCAAGGTGAAGACAGGAAGTAGTGAATGTCATGGAACAACTTCGAGTTACTAGGCATGGTTATGCCAACTGCGTCAGACTGATAGCGGAGCAATGTGCGACCTACTTGCCAGTGACTCTTTTTTTACTATAGAACCATCCAAATGATGTACGCCCTTTAGAGGCGCACCACGGCTTTGGGGAAGGACTATGAGGATGTGCTCGCCATGGTGAGGATGGGAGTAGTGAATGTGCTCCTCGAACAACCTTGGTCCTCCCGGCTATGGTTATGCCGACCGCGTCAGATTGATAGCGGAGCAGCGTATTTGCCAGTGACTCTTTTAGCTACCGAACCTTCCAAATTCTGCACCAGCCCAGGCTCTTTAGAGGCGCTCTACGGACTTGCGGAAAGACTATAAGGATGTGCTCGTCAATGTCAGGAGAGGAAGCAGTGAATGTACTAATCAAACAACCTTTGTCTTAGCGGCCATGGTTATAACCGACCGCGTCAGATGGTTTTTTTATGATACTTAGTGACAAATGGGTTGACCGCCACTTGATAGTAAGTGATAACTATCGCGCATAACATCTACAATTCATACATTTAGGTTGTAGATAACAAAATACAGAACTGCTGGTGCGTTGTCACTGTCAGGACTAAGATGAAATGCCTCATGTAATTTCGCAGGCTACCTTATCCTTCAAACCGTAACACAGCAATTCAAGCATTGTTGCTTGGCGGCAGAAATAAATAAGACGGTGGTCCTCACCCAGGCGAACTCCTCAGGCTTGACTGAATCCTACCATCTGATGAATATGATGATAGCGGAGCAATGAGCAGTCTACTTACCAGTGACTCTTAACTATAGAACCTCCCAAATTTTGCACCAAGCCAGGCCCTTTAGAATTTTTAGTTCCTCGAACAGTGTAAGTGCCACCGCCAAGGAAGTAGGCTTGAAGTATTAATAGTGGGCTGGTGACTCCCCATCGCGCTTTACTCGGGCCGAACGCACTACGGCTTTTAGGAATTATTACGATTATGTGTTCGCAGAGTAAGGAATAAGTAAAATGTTGAAACAGCGTAGTTATGTTATCGTCAAATATAGTGACCTTGACACCTAAAAAAACTATATGTTTGGATACGTTGCTCGCTTCTGCACTATATACATAGGAAACTGTTTTACGCGTTAATTTATATCCGTCGAACATAAATCCATGGATAAAACAGTTTTCTATCTTTAACGGCATATGGCTCACCGTTCAATTCTCCGAACAGTAGCAACAGCTATCGTACTGTGCCGCTGTAATATAGGAAAAATAAGATATTTTGGAGGCTAAATTTGTACATTAATGATACTTCTACCTTTACACAGTACAAGACTTTATCCCTCCTACTGAAAAGCTCCCACCCGGAAACAAACTTCCGTGGCCAACCTGGAAGGCGTTAAATAGGCTGCGAACCCAGGTGGGCCGATGCAAAGAGAATCTCTTTAAGTGGGGATATGCAAATGACAGTTCTCAGTGCGACTGGCATATCTCCGCAAACTATGGACCACCTCGTTTCATGCTCGGCGTGCCCTAAAACTTGTACCATGGAGGACTTGTTCAAGGCCAGTTCAAACGCTGTATCCGTCGCCGAATACTGGGCGAATAAAGTATAAGTGAGAGTTTTAGTCCATCGACTCGATAAGAAGAAGTACAAGACAAAGTCGTTTACCGTCGTCTGTCTCTATGTATCTATGTACGCTTAGTTCTTTCCACGCAACGGATTTTAGTGCGGTTGTCAACAATAGATAGACTCGTTCAAGAGTATAAGAAGCTTATAAACAAAAAAAAGGTACTTAGGGGTAATGTAGGTGTACGCGAAGGAAGTCGCGCCGGGTCCACTTGTACATAGTAATAAGCAAAGTCGCTTTTCGTCCTATGGTGTTACGCTTAGACCTTTTAAACTACGCAACGGATTTTAATGCAGTTTTCATAAATAGATAGAGTGATGCAAGAGGAAGGTTTTTAGGCAAGAAAAACAGCCTGTATAGGGGTAAAGTAGGTGTAGGGTAGGTGTTGGATAGGTTGTAGTTGTTTATACCTTTATTATGATCTGCAGAGTCCTACCAAAATTTAGGGGTTCCACCCATTCGAGTGTAATAGCTGAAAGTCACTATTGGCTTCGTTGGTATTCTTTGGATCGTTCAATATACAACATTAGCTTCCAACGTAGAGTGGTACGTACAAACTTATCTAATCCGGTGGCCAAAAGTGAAACTAAGTGTCGCCATTTTGAAATGTCACCTTGTTGTCAACAACAGCGCCGCCATCATCCTGTTAGAGAAGTCTGTGGCACTGTAATCTAACGGCGGACGTGTTGTCAGATCGGGGAGCAGCAGTGGGTGGTGTCGAATGTTAAAAACGTGCCGGAGTAAAGGCCGAATGTCATTGCACAAGCATGAATGCATTGCCTTCATTGGTTTTCTTTACGTTATTCAATTCCTTCTTATGCTAAGTCTACGTCCGCTTTTAATTAAAAGATGAATGTTAGTAGTACGGTAACGTCTAATAAAGTAAACCTAGATGTTATCGGGGCGGGCGCAATGAGAACAAATGAGATTTGTTATCTCTATCTAATTAATTATGTAAATAAAAGAGTTGACAACACATTATTTGTGATTGCGATTATCTTCGAAGAATACAATTTCAAATGATTTTATTTACATAACTAAGTAAAGAAATGATTTAAATGACGCAAAGCTCTGTTAGCGAGTATCGAACTAAAACGAACGCTGAATGTTCGCTGCGCGCTTCGCTACTTGCTAGGTCCTAATGCCCTTATTACACATGCCTTAATTCAGTAACTAAATTCAGAAACGAAAAGCGTGAGAGCAAATCAAAGTGGAATGTACTGCTCATAGAATAAGGTCCATTTTTGTATCTCGGATTTTTGAAAAGCGGAGCGATGCAGGACTTAATATGAGTGGTACAAAAATGGACCTTATCCTATGAGCTATACATTCCACTTTGATTTGCTCTCACGCTTTTCGTTTCTGAATTTAGTCATGTGTAATAAGCGCATAAGTGCTAAAAAAGCCACCAGTCTGTGCTGACTCTGCGAACGTAGTCTAACGACGGTCGTGTTGTCAGATCGAGGAGCAGCAGTGGGTGGTGTCGTCAGTGAGCGGGGGCGGAGGCGGCGGGGGCGACGCGTGCGCTGCGTGGGAGGCTCGGCTGCGGGCGGCGCGGACGCTGCTGAGGGCCGCACACCACGCGCAACGCAGGTCAGTGAGAGAAACTCAACACTAATCATCATTACAGTCCATTAGAGTCCACTGCAGGACTTAGGGCCTTCCCCACGAAAAGGGGAGGTTTATTTATTTATTTCAATTGCCTACAGTGTTACCCCTGGTATTGCAAACGTCCATAGGCTGCGGTGACTGCTTACCATCAGGCAGGCCGTAAGCTTGTTTGCCACTTTAGTGGTATAAAAAAAAACTATGAAATTCTAGGTTATTGCCATAATCTCCACACTTGGCAGGCGGGTTGGAGGTCGCAGTGTTGTAAATATAACAATGGAAAACGCTGCTGCCCATTTTCCAGCCTACGGAGACTCTAGATCTTATGCCTCAGAAACGTTTGTCGCCTTGTTTGACACCCACGAGTGTAAAGGGTTGGTGCTATTCTACTCTGCCGGACACCACACGGCCAAAGTAAATACTAATATTATTATGTAAATCTGACGACCTGAGTGGTTCAGTTGATTAACCATGCAATAGTCCCGGGTTCGATCTGCCATGCAATAGTCCCGGGTTCGATAATAAGTATGTATTTAAAGGTATATAAGTATTTCATCAGTTTTCTAGCACTCATAACACCAACTAACTGCTAAAAATAATGCCTGTAGCGAATGCTACTTTAACTCGATTTTATACATTTCATTTTCTATTACCTTTTATTGTATTAATATTAACTATAATTAATTTGTTATTCCTTCATCAAACAGGATCAAATAATCTATAGGAATTAATAGAAATTTAGATAAAATTCCATTTCATCCATTTTATACTTTTAAATATCTAATTAGATTTATTTTAATAATTGTTTTTTTTTAATTATATTAACTTTAACAAATCCTTATTTATCCTAATAAATAAATAAATATTTTACTCCAAGCGAGTTACTTCAATTTATATGCAACCTAAATGATATTTTATATTTGCTTATGCTATTTTACGTTCTATCCCCAATAAATTAAGAGGAGTTATTGCCTTAGTAACATCAATTTTCATTATTTTACCTTTTACCTTTAATAAAAAAATTCAAGGAATTCAGTTATATCCTATTAACCAAATCTTATTTTAAATTATAGTTACTAGGTAGGTGGGTGTGCGTCTGCCTGAATTGTCTAAGCATATTTATTTATTTTAAATGCGAACGTAACTGTATCTATCTGTTTGTTACGCTTTCATGACTAAACCATTGCACCGATTTTGAAGAAATACGGTATGGAGATAAAAGGGTACCAAGAGCTCAGGTTACTTTGACAGCTTGCGTAAAAATGAGTAAACCTAATTTATTTTACTGGCAATAATAAACTATGTCTAACTTCGGCGCCAATGTCTACTACGTCAAATGTTGAGACGTCTGAGAAGAATCATAATTCCATTCTAATTTCACAATACGGACATGTGAGTTTATTTTCCGCCGATACCGGCAGGTTCAGGTGCTTATTTCTCACGTATCCTATCCGTAGGGCTTACGCAACACGTGACCAAACCAACGTAGCCGAGCCTCCTCGATTTGATCTGCCACGGATGTACTCGTTACGTACTCCATCGAGTCGCGTAAATCCGTACATCCACTGTTGCATTATTATTTCGTTGGGGTGGATGTGGCGGACGTGTTTTGTCAACAATAGAGCATTACAGGTCTAATTATACTCTTAGCTCTTTGAGCTTGACAGGGATTTAAGGGTCACATATGACTGCCGTGAGTTCCCGCCATTTGGCCCAAACTTCATAGATTCGGGATTTGTCATAGGACCAATATCGCCAAATGTATAATAGTTTTTTGCTATGAGTGCCGATGTTAAATCACGAATTAGCGAAGCGAATTATATAGGCTACTGAGCACAGAGTGTGATATAAAAGCACGAGCCAAAAACAAATTGCTACCGTGAAATATACATACAACTTTCGCATGAAACATACAACTTTTCGCATCTCTTGATTTTCGCCATCGAAACGTAGTGTTTTAGTCGTCAGTGTTACGAACGGCGGTGGCTGACTCGTAAGCGAGAGCTATATTATAGCTTTTATTCGCGTTTCAAAATCTACGTCTTTTAAATTACGTCATACCGTAGGTACAACATATACTACGTCTGTCATCTGTCAATAGTTATCTATTTAACTTTTGATACCCCAAATATTTGAGTAGGTACACAAATAATGACTCTTTAGGTATATTTATTCTTCGAAAGTGTTGTCCAAGTGGTTTGTTCTTGGAATGTATTTTTATATCGGATTCCCAGAGAGTGGAAAAAAGGACCCCCGAGAACTTGCTATGGACTCGACAGCTATAGACTGTTGCTGGCATTACGATAATGACGGATACTTAAATCGCGCAAACGCATGATGTCATCAGATACTTAGATTGTGTTTGTTTTTTTTAAAACCTTGTTGCATTTGTAAGCTCGGCATAGAATAATAACTAACTACCGCGACGCAGAGCGATTTCGCGGTTGTTTCCAACATGTGCGCGGCAGATGTGCAAGAGATTTCGCTTTGCGCTCGCTACACTTCCCGGTTTTTGGTATTCCTGTCCGCTCAGATTACACAACAAAAGATTCTGTAATCTACGTCCTGTCCACTCTGTTTAGACGTATAATAGTAGAACAAAGATTTAAGTTTTCAATCTTTGTAGTAAATTATACCCTGGGTCGATTTAAATCTTACACCCTGGACATATACCACTACTTCATACCAGTTTAATTAAAGTATGCAAAGGTTTCGTATAAATGTGTAATAAAGATGTTTGCAATTTTATTTACTAGGTACATACCTAGGTTGTTGAATCCAGGTCATATTACAAACTATACCTTTTTTGTTGTTGACGTGCAAACATCCAATTTATAATATTAGACACTCCGAGACATTGACTTCGTTATTTACCTACTATAGGTATAATATTCTCATCTTCGTTTCACTCTATTCGATGATAAATCAAAGCGGGTAACTTATGTCACTGGGAAATTCGGAAAAAATCATAGTTATCATATCAGCAGAAATAGGGCCACTGCTGAACATATGCCTTCCCTAAAGATCTCCACAAAGGGTGGATCTGTGCCAGGATCAGGTACGTCCGTCCACCTTGTGGAAATAATGTAGGATCCTAAAAAAATCGAAATTGGTTTAAAATATTCGGAGTCGGCATATTAATTAATTAACTATAAAGGTATATCTTTTTATATTTTATTACTAAAATAAAATCAAGAAATTTGTTACACGGTAATTAAATTAGTTTGGATACCTAGTAATTTACAATATAACAAGCAAATATATTCAACAAGTTCTCGTATATGGGACGCAAAGTGTAAATCCAAACAAGCAAGTGAAGACGAGTCGTGGGATGCGATTGCAGTCTATATTTGGTATGTTGATACCACCATATGTGGTATATTTAATTTGTGAATGTATACGGTTGTTCTGTGCGGCGCTTTACCAATCTTGTACTGAATCAATAAATTGGTACCGTTACGTTATTTCATCGTATATTACGTGAAATTGAACGGATTGTGACGAAACTTTACAGGGTTACGTACTTTTACCACATGATATATTCTAGAAGTCTATTAAACACTTGCAAGTAAGCTGCACGCGACTGCTGTACAATTTATATAAAAATAGATAGATGTACAAGTATAAAAAAATTAATCCTAATCACTGAGCAAATACTATCGACGTGTATTTCGATCGTCGTACACGGTAATCTATTATTATAATGATGATGTAATTGTAAGTCATAAAGAGACGTGCGCGCTGTTTATTTTAAATGTAACTTGTGTTCTACCCACCAGTTGCTAACGAGCTTCGTACGAAGTAATAAGCTCCGGATTAGATTTGAAAGCGGAAGTATGAACGCTTGATAACACGAGTCAACGAACTGAGATTTTAAGTTGCCACACATCCAAATTTAGGCGACAACGCTATAAAGATAGCGGGAATCTCATAAGACGGTTAATTGCTCTAACTAAATAGCTGTTTGATGTGAAGTGATATAACAGCTCCTCCGAGCAGTTCCTTTTTTTTTCTTTTTGTTCATCTATGTACTTTATGTACTGGTATAAATGTTCTATATCAAGCACCATAATATCAATGATAGCTACGTCAGCGCTACAGTGTGGTGGCCATAATCTTAAATTGACATTCCTATCGTTGTAGTACATACTTAATATTCTAGGTTTTTAACCGTTTTTCGTCTGCTTTATTTGAGCCAGGAAAGAAAATGAATAGGTTCCTATAGTACTAATTATTTTGTTACATTTTGGTTATTCACAAAGCGTATTATTTTTTATACTCTTCCTCCAAATTATTATAGAGACAATAAATAATGTCTAGATGACACTATGTAAATATAGTAAGTTAAATATCTTACACTAATCGAGTATCTAGTACCGTATTGAAGATGCGGTAATTCAAACATACGTAATATAGGTATTATGACTAGAATGTCTGTACGGCTTCGGGCAGCGACACGCCGCGGCGCGGTGAGGTAATCCATCAAACGAGGGTTTTACGACCCTTCCTCGCAGCTCAGAGCACGTAAACGGTAAATTTAGAACTTCACTTCCCTTATTACATCTGGGCTAGCTCCGTTTTACACCTATAACAGTCCAAGGCGAATCAACTACTTGTGCCGATACCAGTTAATAACTTTATATACTTTTGGAATACACGTACCCTAACTTCCTACCTGTAGCCATATTCACAATGGCTCGGAAATCGGATTCGGATACGGAATCGACAAAGGACCCCGCAAAAGTTCTTAGAAAAATGTAGTTTCTGTTAATTTTGATGAAATTTTCATATGTTATAGAGAGTAGAGTTTCCGTGGAATCTATCGGGATTCTGAATAACAGTTTTCGAATCAATCGACACGGATTCGCCGCTCACGAATTTCGTGTCGAATCGTTCGGAAACGGTTTCGAATCATTGTGCATACGGCTACTGGTCGGGCCATATTTACCGTAGAACCGATAGCTGATGGGTAAGACTTGTTCTCAAATAGAGACCACGACTGGGCAAGCGTTGTGGAGGACTTTATGTGGTTAGTAGATAGAGCCACGATATTTGAAAACGGCTGATAGTGACTGGTTGCGCAAAACTGCGATGGCGTGCCGTGGGGGAGGCCTATGTCCGGCAGTGGAAGGACATAGCCAAGGCGCTTTAACGCAATGAGCTCGCCACTCTTTTGGCCTCCTCCTAATACTGTCGGCGAAGTGAGGTTTACCTAGGTCTTCCTCTAGGGTCACTGAGACCATTAAAACGATCTCAGGAGCCTATTGGCACCCCGTGATCGTATATTTATACTCAGATAAGTGGTATTTATTGTATTGGTCAAGACAGATTCATAATTAGACACAAACAAGTTATCACCATATTTTTAAATCTAATAAAAAGTATGTGTGAAATAATAGACCGTAGATAACGGTGGGCAGGCGCTTATCTCTCTTGAACTTTGGCATCATAACCGCCTTTTGAGAATGAACCCTTATCGCCGCGAAAGCGTTCATTCACAGTCGCAATGACGCACTCGATACCTATGTTAACTACATAACTATAACGTGTATAAGTGTAGGTATATGCAGTTAAATATGCTGATTAGTATTTTGTATGTTGCCATATGATTAAGCATTTCCATAGTTTACATTATAATGAAACTAAGTGTGAATCCCATCCTTACCCATCCTTTGATATGTAAATCCTTTTATTGTGTTATAGTTATGACACCAAACACGCAGCTAATAAGGTGAGCCTACGAGTATTTGAAAAGGCACAAGGTAATCACCAAATCCGAATTCTGTTCCTGTATGTATCTAGGTATTCATCATCCGATTTGGTAAGAAATTGTCTCTGAGCTTTCTGGTGGATTCTGGTGTTATTGAAAACATCTGAGCATGACCTCTAATCTAATCTAAGCTAATCCCCGACTACGCCCCCGCAAGGAACTTCAGCTTGAAATTCCTGCTTACATCTCAGCTGGTTACGGAAAGTCGTTCCGAGTATTGGCTGCGCGTCTGTGGAACGCACTACCGGAAGACGTTCAGAATGCTCGCACGTTATGTTCCTTCAAGGAACTTGTGAAAAAACACCTCCTCGGCTATGAATAGAGCATTATTTGTTATATAATAAATATATATTTATAGTATTTATTATTGTATAGTGTAGGCATAGTTATTTATATATGTGTATTTTTATAGGTTTAAATATATTTATTTAGGTTAAGTCAATTTACTTAGTACGTTAATTGTATAGGTACTCATTGTTGCCTCCACCGCTCGTTAAAGCTCCTTTCAGCTTATCTAAGGTTAGCTGTAAGAAATCCCATTGTGGGATAAGCCCGCCTTTGCAATGTATATCACTTTTGTTATATAGTTCTAAGGTATTTAATGCAATAAAGAGTTTACATACATACATACATACCTCTTGGCCGTGTGGTGTCCGGCAGAGTAGAATAGCACCAAAGCCCCCCTTACACTCGTGGGTGTCGTGTCGTACAAGGCGACTAATGTTTTGGAGGCAAAATATCTGTCTCAGTAGGCTGGAAAATGGGCAGCAGCGTTTTCTATTGTCATACTTAAAACACTGCGATCTCCAACCCGCCTGCCTAGCGTAGAGATGATGGCAATACCCTTCCCTTTCGTGGGAGAGGCCCTTAAGTCCTGCAGTGGACTGTTATATGCTGTGCTGATGATGGTGACCTCTTAGATTAATTATAGGATACATTTTAAACTAGGTAGATCTATTTTCTCACTGTCCTTATACAAATATATCGCACAACAGATATTCCCACATATTTGTGTGTCTATCTATATCTTCGTATATTTTTAGTACTTATTTAAAATAAACATAACTGTAGTCATTTCCAGTTCCAGATAAGTAACGTTAACAGTAGGTCTGACATTCTCTTCCATATTGTTCGAGTCGTACAACTGTCCACGCGATAGCATAATATCCAAATACGTAGCTCAAGTAAATATATTTAGAAGATCCTATTCTGTTTCTAGTCAACTTGACACTGATAACAGTTAGTGTGAGGTTATCGTGAACTGTCGAAATTGTAACAAAATCATTATCACTCCATTTAAAGAGGCCGCTTAAATTTACTTTTGTTAGTTAAAAGTTGACGTAATTTCTATATCTATTTGTGTAATTAGTTGTAAAATTGCTATAGGTATGCTGTACTTAGGTATTACTAAGTATTAACATACCTTGTAAGTATTGTACTAACGAAACATGGTAACCATACTGTTCTAAAGCACTTACTAAAAATTATAAGGCCATTCTGCACCGTAACATCGTTTGCCTTTCTAATAATGTGTACCTATGGTGGCCAGTGGAGTGTTTGATACGTAGATACTAAGGTGCAATGCGCAGACTTGGTATTTGCTTGCCTTTCGAATTTATGTTCCTATTTACGCGCAAATGAGAGCTAAATGCCAAACCCCTCGTTCCCGCCAAGTTAACGCCACTTTAGCAAATGTTAGCGACTGCATAACTCCTGTTTTTTTGCATGAATGGACCGGACGAACGCCCTTTGTGCTCTAACTCACAAAGCCGCTTGTGTAGTTCATTAAACACTGGATGGGTCTCAAAGATATACAGGGTGTTTCATAATACATGTATAAAGCCGAAAGGGTGTTAAAGTATAGCTTGCAAAGAGTACACTGGCGACTTCATATTATCCAGACATTGAATTTTAATTTTTATAAAAAATCTTCGTTTTTAAAGAAAAATAACCATATCGACTACGTTGATGCGCAGCTCTATTTCAAGTTGATGATCCTAGAAGGAGAAGTTCAATAACCGCGTGCGACCCCTATGAAAAAAGCGTGGCGGTAACATCAAACGGATAGAAGCAATCGACCAAACGCAGCTTGGGCGGATACCGAAGGCCAACGAACAAACGTGCGATTACGAGCCCGAATAGGTTCCCAAAACTCCCAAACATCGTTTGCTTGACCACGAAATGCAATTACCTATTGGACCTTAGAAATCCAAATCGGCCGACAACGCTTCGTTGGCGTAAGTTGAGTATGTACACACCATAAAGAAGAGTTTAATAACCTCGCGCCATTCATAACAAAACAAACGAACCTCCTACATCTTGCTACCAGGCGCCGAACTAAATGTTACCTACTTATCTCCATGAATAATCTCTACCAAATTAACTAGGAACTTACCTACACTAATTATTTTCAATAGGTAGGTATGCTTAAATAGTCGGAGCGTCGTCGGTGGCCTAAGGTTACGGTATCCGAGTCGTACGCGAGAGGTACCGGGTTCGACACCCGCTGCCGCCACGTACCAGTGACCTTTTCTGACGGAAAACATCGTGATGAAACCTGCACATTTAGGCGACTGAATGTCTAACCATGATTTTAATCTGGTCAGGTAATCAGGTTCCCCTGGTAGCAGGGTCAGGCAGGATTCAGGACTGTCAGACGTAATGACCAGAAATGCGAAATCCTGGATCATGGTCAAGGCGGACCCCAGGCCCTCGTGCGCGAGAGCAAAACCAGGTCATTAACACCGAGATGATTTCTACTAGGTAGGTACCTAACAGAACAAACCACCCCAGCACAACAAAAGTAAAATAAGAATTAAAATCATAATACTTATTAACTAAAGGCCTAAAAACAGTATCTAAGTAGGTTAGGTAGGTAGGAACCTACGTAAATAAAAAACAAAACATGTTAATCAGTCTGGAAGACAGCCGGACCCGCGATGTGGACTGCCGCAGGTACTTAAACTAAATAAAAATAAACATAGTCAGCTACGTACTAAAGTAGATATCTACTACACTAAAACGGGATTCGTTCAATTGACAAAATGGCTCTACACAGATAGGTAAGTACTAGGTACCTACTAACACGGTTCCCTCATCTAAGTACCTACGTACCTAGGGAACCACTTATGAATCTAGTTTTGGTGAAACACATTACAGACAGGTTCCACTAAATACCTACATGTTTTTATGAAAAGATAAAAGCGTTGTCTTTTCTACCTATTTCCCGTCGGAAAAGAACCGAGCGCGGCGGTTGCGCTTCTAACGTCACTATTAGGTGGTAGGTAGCGTCTCCTAGTCTAGCTAGCACCTAGACCTTTAAAGCATGTAGGTACGTACCTTTTAAACGATATTTTATGGAAACAAACAGTGTCAGGTGCCAGCGCAGTTAACCACACTTTCTTGCTTTCTTGTGGCTCGATGACCGATAGGTAAATACACTCATACACACAGCTACACAACACTACAGCATGCACTGGTTGCTATGCAATACGTAAGTAGGTAGGTAACATGGTCTTTGGCCTACTGCTTGGTTGCACTCATGCACAGAATAATGATTATCACAATACTTAAACTGTTGAACATTGTACACAAACAAGACTACGTTAATATTGGTACCTGAAGCAATAAATCATTCATTCATTCATATCGTTTACAGTCTTATCACACATTATCACAGTACTTAGGTATCCTATACATACAACGCAACAAACAATCACACCGATCACGCGAAAAGCTAAAAACCGAATAAACGAACACGACTCGAAAATAGGTAACACAAGAAGCCACGCTGTCGGCGTCAGCCAGCGGTTCAATCAAACGACACACCCAAGTGCAGCATGCACACTGCCAAAACTCCGGCGTGTCGACACATGTTCGGCGCGGCGCACGGGGCGGCGGGGGGCGGGAGGCGAGGCGGGAGGCGTGGCAGCAGGCAGCGCTTTAGGCAGCGTTGCCAGATCGTACCTTTTAGTACGATTTACGTACTATTTGGCCGACTGTCGTACCTTAAGCGTACTTTGCTCCACATCGTACTATTTAGTACGTTTTTACAAAATGCTGAATTTAGCTGAGGGGGGTAGTCCTTCATCTTTCAAATTCACAATTTCACCAAAAATAATGGGAAGGAAGGGTTGATTTTGCCACCGGCAACAAAATAACGTCATTAATTGACTAAAACTCATCCCCCCCCCCCCCCAAGGTCGATAAAATATAGAAGATAATAAGAAGAAATCGTAACTTTTTAGCCATTTTCGTACTATTTTAAGAGCCCAGACGTACTTTTTTGGAAACTACTGCTGGTAACACTGGCTTTAGGGATCCGCGTGTTAGGGGTCGTACTTATTTCGCCTCTTATGTTCTCCTGGTAGATGCACCGTAATGTTGATTGTGTTTATTTAATAAAGTGAGGCTCAAACAAGTCCAACAGTGGACTAATAATAATCCTTATGATGTCGGTGATGGAATACATTTGCTTACCACTATTTTATCGGGTAATTTGTACAGACAGTAATTACTAAAATTGTGTTTGGGTCCGTGTTTCACCTAGGTGACCTAGGTTCAGTGGCGTTGCTTGCCTTCCAGGGGCCCCGTATCAATAGCTGTCTGGGGCCCCATAGTTAGTACCCCCAACTACAAGGGATCATCATCATCATCATTACAGCCCATAACAGTCCACTACAGGACTTTGGGCCTCTCCCGCAAAAGGGGAGGTTATTGCCATAATCTCCACGCTTGGCAGGCGGGTTGGAGATCGCAGTGTTGCAAACATAACAATGAAAAACGCTGCTGCCCATTTTCCAGTTTATGGAGACTAGATATTTTGCCTCTAAACGTTATTCGCCTTGTACGACACCCACGAGTGTAAGGGGTTGGTGCTATTCTACTCTACCGGTTACCACACGGCTACAAGGGATGCTAATGAGTAACTTAAATCCAAGCCATTCACGTGTTAAGGCGGTACGATTTTCATACAATTTTTATGTAACGTTTTTGTGCAATTGGCTATTAGAAAATATGTTCAATTGTGCGCGAAATAGATTTCTACATGTTAATAATGTAAAACAAAGCAATGAAAAAGAAAAATAATTAAATCACAAAACAACGCTATCAAGCGGCGATTTGTGCTTTTTTCGATTTAACTGCTTTTGAAAAGAAAACCACTTTGCGCACCATTGAATACATTTACTAAGAGTAGAAATCATAATACAATCACTAAACACTCAAACAAATGAAAGAATATCGAGAGAAATTTAGTATGGTCGTTGAATCACCTTAATAGTAAGAATAACATATGTATGAAAGAAAGTTCCACACCGCGTCTGTCTGCCTGTTCGCGATAAACTCAAAAACTACTGAACGGATTTTCATGCGGTTTTCACCAATTGACAAAGTGGAATTACTTTGTCTATTGAGCAAGATTTAGGTGTATAATTTGTTAATGTTTTATGTTGGTAGTTTGTATGACAAGAATCTCCTTAAAGGCCGGGGTGGACATCAGAATTTTTGTAAATTGGCCCTTGACTTTGGTATATTAAAACCTTGCATGATAAATATAAAAATGTCATAATTTGTTGAATAAGCGAGCGTAGCGAGCTCGATAGTTTCACAAACTACCCCTTCAGAATACTTGCGCGAATAACATAAAATCAGTAAATGGACGATACGACATACGACGACATACGATGTAGACATTTCTGACATCTGGTTTATAATAAAATTAACTTCGCAAACAATTAATTAATGAGCGTGCGAGCTCTATTTCTGACATTTTGGCTATAAAGTTTTCACGATTAACTTAAAAACAGTCAAATTCGAAAATCGTGTGGGTCAAAACGATTTTATTATGAGCCAGGTCCATCTGACCCGTTGAGCAATGAACAGTGTAAGGAGTTTTTTAAATCTTATGATCTCACCGATAGTGCTGAATATGTTGTACATGAGATCAAGATTTTTCTCATTTTTGCTATAGGTGCATTTTTACACAATTTCAATGAGTGAGTGCGCGTGAGGGGCTCTAAGTTGTTGTTTTTTATTAAAAATGTTAATTATCTCTAAGCGAAAGGGGAACGAAAACGGATTGTATCACTTGATTTCATTTGCATCTTTGGCGGAGGGGGCCCCGACCCTGGTCTGAAAATCACTAAAGAATTTTTTTTTCCCGGGAAATAGTGTTTAACTGAAATTGAGGATAACAGTACGTATTTTTGCTTACATACGATTTGGGATCCCGTATCATTGATACGGCTGATACGGCGGTTGTTGCGCCCCTGCCTAGGTTCCCAACTGGGTGAAGCATGGGATATTTACAGGTATAGCTCCGTCAACTAAGATTAATTTAGTTAATTTTTGTTGATGAGAAATATTCGTGAAATCGTACGGATTTTAACATAACAGTCCTCTGAGAGTTTAAGCCTTCCCCACATTAGTGGAGGGTTCTGTCTTAAACTCCACTCTCTACTGTCTTTGTTTTATTTATGTTTCATTCATTACACTAAGGTATTTTATTTGTTTTATTTAATACAAAAATATGTGTGTGTAGTTACTGAAAAATCTCATAGCAGATAGGTACGATTACCTTTGCGACACTGAAACATGACTGACAGGCATGACATGAGAAAGCAAACTTATAAAGACAAATATGCTACATTAATTAGAGTTTGCTACATTAATATGCCTCAGTAATTTGAATTAGACTACTTTGCTATTAGTTAGGTGGTGGTGCACTTTCGAAAAAACTATGAAGGAACCTATTAAATTAAAATTACAATATTGTTTTGTACAGAACCCTCAAACCAAAAAATACAAAATGGCTAATTTAGATCTCCTTAATATCATTGCGCCTAGTACTATGAACTTGAGTGACCTTTTACAACTGATTTCTAGAGATGCGGTCTTTCGTTTTCAAAATGTCGATTATCGACATTGAAAAGGTAAAAGTTCGATAGTCATTTTCTCGCTTACTATTCCACGCACGAAAAAAATAATTGTACCTATCGTTTTAATACGTTTAGCACTCCATCCAGTTCACGGCTTTATACATGTATTATGAAACACCCTGTATACGTACGAGGCAGATAAAGTATATTATAAAATAGAGGTTTTATAGTTCGCAGTAACTGCAATGAGCCTACTTGCGTAATCTAGTTGGGGCAATTTTTAGTAACTAGTTGTGTGACCTAACCTAACTGTAGTGCGGGGTGCCTGAAACCGGTTTTGCTAAAGTGCACCTATTGTAATGACTATAGTTTTATGTATTTACCTTAGGTATAGGTAAATATATAAAACAGGTACAAACGAAAGATCTGAACCCACTGAAGAAAATTCTCCTTCCATGTGTGTTAGTGCAGAGCAGAGCCTACTGGCGATGTTTGTGCTCAATTTGTTTTGTGGAAATAAAAAATAGGGGTAGGTACTAGACGTGAGATTGCGTATTTAGGCTGAATCCTGATCAAAAAGATAAAATTATAGAGTAAGGCACAGTATAAAAATACTAAGTGACTAAACTAAGGCATTCGTAGTGAAAATGCATTTATGAGTCTTTTAGCATATAGTAGTAGACCTCACAAACTACTTTGTTATCGGCATGTTAACCCTTAATGTTGGGTGGTCAGTTGGTCGTGTGGATAGCGAATGTTTATCTGCGACGGATGTGTAGGGCGGAAGGCCGGCGGCGGCTCTGGCAGCGGCGCCGCTATCGCATCACCGCGCGCGTGGCTGAGGGCTTTAACGGGTTACATTTTTATTCAAAGACACATTCGCAACATTCCGTACTTTAACTCGTTTGTATAGTTCTAATCAGTAGTTATTCCGTTTATGTTGGGGTGTAGCCGCCATAACTGTAACCTAATTTGCAAAATTCTTTAGTCATTTCTTAATAAAACCGGTTATAAGGCAAATGTTATGCCCTATAGAAGCACCATGTGCCTAGTAAGGGCCCGCCGCCGGCTCCGACCAAACAAATGACCAAAACAAAAAGCGCATCCCGAAATGCGGTGTTATTTTTGTTGCCTAGTGCCCGTTTCGGAGAAGCGCGCGGCGGCGGCGCGCGGGCGCGGGTGGGAACGGTCGTCGCCTCGCGCAGGGCCGGACTCGGCCGATGCGGTGTTATTCACATGGCATACACGCACAGGCACCCACTATTTGAAATTAGTTACCTATTTTGTATGTGTGTATGCGGACCCGAATAAAGTGCTATCCAAGTCTTTGCCTAGTGTTACTGTTGTACCGAAAAGATTGATTTAATAAAATCTTCTTCTTAGTCGTTCACTCACTGCTGAGTATCGTGACTCTTTCTGGCTTTGTCAACTATCTGCCTCCACCGGCTGTATTATTTCTGTATATATTCCTAGTTCTTCGAGATTCTTCTGATCCGATCGTCGTTGGGTCCGACCCCAGTGCCGCAATGTACTAATGACTCATTGTACGTAGATGAACACATTTTGTTGAAATATGGCACATTAAGACGGCTGAATATGTAATCATGAGCTAATCTGGTCAGGATCCCCTGTTTGCAGGGTCACAGAGGTCAGATAGCAGTCGCTCCACTGTAATGACATGATCTGCCAAATCGTGGAGCATGGTCAAAGCGGACCCCGGGCTTTCGCGTGTAAGTGCACGACCGGGATATTAACGCCAAGGTGATGACGATTATAAGGAGATCAACCGGCTAGAGCTAAGGTTATGATTTTTAGGTTTTTTATTCGATTTATTTATTTCCCAAAATTTCATTATGATCATACATATTATTATATTAGCCGGGACTTGCACGCGACGTACCTTTTCGCTGTCACCTCTCCACGGCAGTCGTCTCGTGACCACGGTAGGTGTAACCCTACCGAAACGTCGGGAAAAATATCGAAAAGGTACGTCGCGTGCAAGTCCCGTCTAATATAATAATATGTGTAAAGAACGCGAGTTTAGTTTGAATCAAATTATCATACATGTCAAATTATACAGGGTGTAAAAAGACCGCTAGCATTCATTGAAACATCATATTCTACCCATGAACAACTATACAGGTTATAATACATGTCAAAAATGTGTCTTCAGTCAATCGTCAATATTATTTATAATAAAAATGATTTACAATGTACCACAATCATTACAATGTCATAGTTACTTACGTAATAAAATAAAAATATCAACAATCATATCCTAATCATCATCATCTTAGCGTTAATGTCCCGGTTGTGCTCTCGAAGAAGAGCGCCCGGGGTGCGCCTTGACCATGATCCAGGATTTGGCGATCAGGTAATTACAATGGAGTGACTACCATCTGACCTCCGTGACCCTGCTACGAGAAGAATCTGACCAGATTGGATCATGGTTGCTTGAATTTGCAGGTTTCATCACGATGTTTTCCCTCACCGTAAGAGCATCGGTTAGAATTCAACTAATGTACATAACTCAGAAAAGAGTCATTGGTACATGGCCGCAGCGGGATTCGAACCCGGCCACCGACGCTCTGCCAACAATCATATCTTAATATCTGTCATTAAAACAATGTCAAAATATTTATAAAAAAAATTTAAGTGTTTTATATATACGAACTAGTGGACCCGGCGCGACTTCGTTCGCGTACACCTACTTTACTCCTACCTACCCTCTTTCTACTTGCTTATAAACCTTCCTCTTGAATCACTCTATCTGCTGTTGAAACCCGCATCAAAATCCGTTGCGTAGTTTCAAAGATTTAAGCATACAAAGGGACATAGGGACAGAGAAAGCGACTTTGTTTTATACTATGTAGTGATAACACTTAAAATACCTACAACGGATAGATGGGTAAATGAAAAGCTCTGTAGTTCGCTAATGAAGAATTCCTGAGTACGTGGCTGTCGAAGTAGGACAGCGGGGCGTGCGGGGGAGGCGGGGCGGCGCGAGAGTTGTTCGGGCTCGGCGCGGGCGAGAGCAGTGCAGTGAGCGTCGCGTGTAGAGCCCGACCGCGGCATGGCTCTGCGCGCTTTGTTTATCGTTTGCGCGCTGCTCGGCGGCCCGCCCGGCGGCGGCGCCGTCTACAGCCGCGACCGCGACCGCGACCGCCTGCGCCTCGACCAGTACGTGGACCGCGCCTGCGAGCTCAGCTCCTGTTACCCCGCCACCGGAAACCTGCTTATCGGCCGAGAGACGAGCCTCCATAGCTCCTCCACGTGCGGCCTCTCCGGACGCGAGCGCTTTTGCATTGTTTCACATTTGGAGGAACGCAAGAAATGCTTCTGGTGCGATACCAAGAACAACACCATCAACAATCCCTACTTGAATCATCGCATACAAAATATAATCTACAAATATTACCCTGGAACGCGAACGAAATCTTGGTGGCAGTCAGAAAACGGAAAGGAAAATGTTACCATCCAACTGGACATGGAAGCAGAATTTCACTTTACGCATTTGATAATACAATTCAAAACGTTTCGCCCGGCTGCTATGTTGGTCGAGAGGTCTTTCGATTTCGGAAAAACATGGCGCGTGTACAGATATTTTGCTCACAACTGTGAAGAAGCATTTCCTGGTGTACCGAAACATGCACAAAGTTCCTTAACAGATGTGTTCTGTGAATCTCGTTACTCTGCCGTTGCTCCTTCATCGGAAGGTGAAGTCATATTCAGAGTCTTGCCGCAAAATTTGAATCATATAAATCCGTACTCAGAAGAAGTACAGAATTTATTACGAATGACGAACCTTCGAATTAATTTCACGAAACTGCACACCCTTGGGGATGATCTACTCGATAATCGATCCGAAATTCAAGAAAAATATTATTACGCCATATATGAAATGACTGTTCGAGGATCTTGCTCGTGTTATGGACACGCGTCTCGGTGTTTACCAATGCCAGGAGTGGAGTCAAAAAATAACATGGTGCATGGACGTTGCGAGTGTACTCACAACACTAGAGGCCTGAACTGTGAATATTGTGAAGACTTTTATAATGAGCTACCGTGGCAACCAGCAGTGGGAAAAACGTCAAACGCTTGCAAGAGATGCACGTGTAATAACCATGCCACGACTTGTCACTTTGATGCTGCTGTGTACAATAAAACGGGAAAAGTGAGTGGCGGCGTTTGTGATAATTGCCAGCATAATACAATGGGAATTAATTGTGAGCGGTGCAAACCTCAATTTTATAAAGATCCGAACTTGGATATACAGAGTCCCGAAATTTGCAAGCCTTGTGACTGTGATCCAGAGGGAACCACAGACAAAGATATACTGTGTGACGAAGAAACTGATGAAGCGAATAATAAAACTGCTGGTCGATGCCTTTGTAAAGAAAATGTCGACGGTCCACGATGTGACCGATGCAAAGATGGTTTTTGGAATTTCGTCAGTGAAAATCCTGTCGGATGTGAAGGATGCACATGTGACAGGTTGGGTACAGTAAACGAAAGAGGCTGCAATCCTTTAACTGGTGACTGCATATGTAAACGCCATGTAACTGGAAGAAACTGTGATCAGTGCCTTCCTGAATTTTATGGTTTATCTGAAAGCGACGACGGATGTACATCATGTGATTGTGATATGGGTGGCTCGTTGGATAGAGATTGTGATGTGATATCTGGACAGTGTAAGTGTCGCCCTCATGTGACAGGACGCCGTTGTGACCAACCAATACAAAACTTCTTCGTCGGAGCTCTTGATTCAATTCTAATCGAGAGCGAATCTAGCTTATGTGACTCTCAAATTGATAATGCTATTCATAGTCAACTATGTCATGTTGTCATTAAAGAAAATTTCCCAGATGGGAGGAAGGAGACGTGGACTGGTCCTGGTTTTATGAAAATTCCCGAGGGCAGCACATTAGTGTTCCTTGTCAATAATTTGAAAAAGAGCATGAATTACAATGTTTTGGTTAGATATGAACCACTGTCGCCTCTCAACTGGGAAGAAGCTACTATATTTGTCAAACGCCCATCAGGTGTCGACCCTGATTCTCCTTGTGCAAATATTTTACCTGAAGATGACACAATTTCCACAGGCTTACCGTCCACCCAACGTAGTATTTTAGTAATACCACCAGTGTGTTTAGAGAAAGACAAGCAAACCGAAATTCGTATTTATCTAGGTCGACAAGATGGCCGTACATATAACTCTAGGGCTTCTATTTTAATTGATTCTATTGTACTTATTCCATCGTTTGACGGTTTGCCATTTTTACGCAATGGTAGTTACGCAAGAGACGAATTTGAACGCTATAACTGCGGTGATCCATACTACTATAGTTTGAATAGAGAAAATATTCCTGAGGTTTGTAAAAAGTATCATGCAAGTATTGGATTTTACGTTAGAAATGGAACAGAACCGTGTCAATGCGATACATCTGGATCTAAAAGTCATCAATGTGATGCTTTTACAGGCTACTGTCAATGTGTTGAAAACATTGTTGGAACAAGATGCGACCGTTGTGCACCAGGCACATACGGTTTCAGCAAATTTGGTTGTAAGCGTTGCGATTGTAATAGCATTGGCTCTTTAGATAATTTCTGTGATGCTACAAGTGGTCAATGTAAATGTAGAGCTAATACCTATGGCCGTGCTTGTGATCTGTGTCAGCCTGGATATTTCAACTTTCCAAATTGTCAACAGTGTGATTGTAACGGTCATGCTGTAGAGTGCGACGACAAAACAGGCGCATGCAGAGAGTGTAATGATTATACGGAAGGTCGTCAATGTGAAAGATGTGTTGAAGGATTTTATGGAGATCCCAGGCTTGGTATTGATATCCCTTGCAGAGCGTGTCCTTGTCCTGGTACCAAAGGTGATCCAAACAAAAGGAGTCACGCTGACAAATGCGATTTGGATCTTATAACTAAAGATGTTGGTTGTGAATGCAAAGAAGGGTACGCTGGTCTACTTTGTGATGTATGTGCTGATAATTACTACGGCGATCCAGTTAAAGGGACTTGCGAAAAATGTGAATGTAGTGAAAATACTGATCTAACAAAGCCTGGTAATTGCGACCCTTACACAGGCAGATGTCTTAAATGTTTGCACCATACGTCTGGAGAGCATTGCGAATCATGCGAAGAAGGCTATTATGGTAATGCTCTTGAAAAGGCCTGTTATAAATGTAATTGCTCTGAACTTGGTACAAATTTCACCATTGGAAATTGTGATAAAATTAATGGACAATGCCCATGCTATAAAAATGTGATGGGAACAAACTGCGACCAATGTGAAGATATGCATTGGAGAATCGCATTAGGTACTGGTTGTGATCATTGTGAATGCGATAGTGTGGGTTCTCTTTCTCCTCAATGTAATCCGTACACAGGTCAATGCGATTGCAAACCAGGTCATGGCGCTAGGCAATGTGATCAATGTCAAGCAAACCATTGGGGTGATCCTAACATAGAATGTCATGAATGTGATTGTGACTATTATGGATCTGAAACCCGACAGTGTGATCGACAAACTGGTGCTTGTAAATGCAAACAGGGAATAGGGGGCTATAAATGTGACATGTGTGCTAGAGGTTATTTAGGCGATGATATTTCAAACTGCATTAGTTGTGGCGAGTGTTTTGATAACTGGGATAGCATAATTAATGACTTACGTTTGCAAACTGAGTATGCAATAGCTAATGCGAGTAATATCAAAGTTATAGGAGCAACTGGTGCTTATACTAGAGATTTCGAAGACATGACAAAAAAATTAAATGAAGTTGAAAGCATGCTTCAAAGTGTAAATCAGGGTCAGTCACAGATTCAAGAAATTTATATGAATGTGAAAAAACTTCAAAATCAATTGATTGAAGCGGAATCAAAAGTTAATAAAAGTAACAACAATCTCAATGCCATGACATCCGATATAAATTTGGGTAGTGCTAGTTTAGATGAACTAAGACAGGGAATAGAGAACTTGAAACTAAAAACACTTGAATTGGCCGATAATGCTACCAAATTACAAGAAGCGAATTTAGAAGGTGCCTTAAACTTAACACGCGAAGCTAGAGATCGAGCCAATAAAGCATCGTATGAAGCTGAAAGTTTGCAAAAACTAATCACAGAGACGACTAATAGAATGAATAACACTGACAATTTAATAAAAGAAAAATACGAAACTTTTCAGAATACTCAAAATGATAATGAAAATAAGTTAAATGATTTGCAAACTCAATTATCCGAGCTAGAGTCCCAATTTCCAAAACTAAATGAAAAGTTATGTGGTCTTGAAAGTGATAAATGTGATATATGCGGCGGTGCAGGCTGTGGAAAATGTGGTGGTATATCTTGTGATCAGGGAGCAGTTACGAAAGCTGAACAAGCTTTAGATTTTGCCAATAGAACTGCTCACATTATTAAAGAGCATGAACTTACAGCGGAAGATTTGTTTAGATCTGTCTCACAGATAAAACAAAATACAGTTGAAGTCCGATCACGAGCTTACGATTTATTTAATAAAGGATTTGAATTCCACACATCGGCTGAGCGCGTCATTAATGAAAGCAAGGAATTATCACTGGAATTAAACGATTTTCTATCAAATACATCTGGTGTTCCCGCAGATGTGAGAAACCTTGCTAATGATATACTGAAATTGTCAATTAAAATTGAACCTAAAGAAATAACCGACCTTTCACAAAGTATAAATAAATCAGTTTCACAACTCAGTAATATCGAAAAAATTATTGATGAAACTAAGCCTAACCTGGAGAAAGCTAAAGAGCTCAAACAAAATGCTACTGCAATTAGTAAAGATGCCAATGTTACGTTAGCTCTGGCTAAGAAAGTGTTAGAAGCTTTAGATGAAGCGCAAGCTGCTCAAGATGCTGCACAAAACGCAATTTCAACAGCTAATAGCGACATAGAAGCTGCCAAAAATGACTTAATCCCCATTGCCCAGGAAACCGAACTAGCTCAAAATAAAGCAAACGAGACAAAGAAAAGCGTTGACAATCTACGTACACGTTTGTCGGACTTACAGAAAGATATACTAAAAATTGAAAGCGATGCTGAGCAGGTGAGGCAAGAAGCTAATGACGTGGTTAACCGAGCAGAAGGCGCAGAACAAAAAGCACGGCAACTTAGACAGGAATTTAAAACAACCAATATGTCTTTAGCTGAGCGGGCAAGTCAAACATCTAACTCTAGAGCTCGTGCGCAGGACTTACTTGACCGAGCATCAAAACTTGCAAGCTATACCAAAACACGGCTGAATGACTTAACTGGCATGGAAAGTTTATATAATAGTCATAACAATGAGCTGAGGTTATTAGAAACAGAGATAGACGCTCTTAACAAGAAGATGAGCCATTACCTATCAGAAATTAAGATGAGATCTGACAATTACAGGTCGTGCACGACGTAGTAATGTTAACATTGTCGAATGTACTGTATATTGTTACTATTTTCTTGAGTGCCATAAACTGTATGTTAGACTGTGTTAGTCATTAGTTGTAGTCTGACTACATGTCTGTATTATATTGCATTATGAATGAATCTTATTTTAAACAAAACAGAAATAGAAAACCTATTGTATTTATTATAGTACTTTATATTATAGTTGCTGTTTATAATTACAATTGGTGTACCTATTGTTTTTTTACTTCGACAGTTTCTGGACGTTTAAAATATTTGTATTAGCTTAGAATATGAATAAATCGGCTGACACCTTCGACCCAAGTCACTATTATTGCCATACATAATAAATTAAACAAATGTTGATTATGGCATATAATTCCAAAGAATTGTATAGGTAGGTAATAGATTCTAGTTACTATCGTTTTGTTTAATATTAATATTGTAAACTAACAATTTTACTGATATCTAATTTGTGTCTATCTATTTTAATACAAATACTTATTAACTTTTTAATTTTTATACATTACATGTTCTATAATTGAAAGTAATAGTTTTAAAATTATGCAGTGTAATACTAAGAATACGAATGATAATTTTATTTATACCAGTCTATGCATTTATCAATTTAGTTAAATAACTACATATGTATTTCATTTAAAAAAATCCTATTTTGAAACGAGCAGCCTATTAAATAACAAATAGCTTGTAATAAGTACAAGGCGCCAATACTTAATTACAAAACGTTGTTAATAAATTTCTACTGTATAATTATTTGTATAATTTATTTCGAACCTTCAATGACCTTTACACATACATATATAAAGCTGACAGGTATGTCCTGAATTATGGATATACATATGTGTGGTTAGGGAGTTTCATCAGGATAGAGAAAAGAAAAGTGGCGGTCCATAGTCTGCACATCTTCTTCCCCAAAAGTCATCGATATTCTTCAGAGCCAACTCATGACTGACCAGATATCCAGAATAACATTCCTCATATGACTTCAGTAAAATAATAGTCATTGTCATTCAACCTTTTAATTTGGGCATAACTTTTTGTTAGGACTAACTGAAACTCCTACAATAAACCTAATCATCCGAAACAATGAATAACAATGCCCAATACTGTGAAGAAATAAACTAGTACCCATCGAAAAAAATTCTTCATAAAAGTTCATTTTGCCAAAAGTAATTCGCAATATTACCTAGTAATTTTTTCGAACTGATTTTTTTTAAATTATTTGACTAACCAGGCATTTGACCGCCACATCACCTGGTGGTAAGTGACGAACCATTTAACTATTCAGGTTGTCATCAAAATACCACTTTTTATAACGTTGGTACTCGAAACACTGGTCGAAGGTGTTGAAACTGAAATTCTTTTTACTAACGATAATATCATATTAAGTTATTCTAGTCTTAAATATAAATAAATAAATATTCGTGGACAAATTCACACAGCGCCATCTAGCCCCAAACTCAGCAAATCTATGGGTGCTAGATAACTGATATACTACTTAAATACTTTTAAATACATACTTATTATACAAAGAACACCCAGACCCGTAACAGAAATTAAAATTCATCAATTCAATTTCTGCCCGGCCGGGAATCGAACCCGGGACCTCTTGCGTGGCAGACCGGCATGTTGACCATTGAACCACTCAGGTCGTATGTTTCCTGCTTGACAACAACTGCCCGTCACAGGTTTTCCACTGCTGAACTTGAGCCTCCTCAACATTATTACTGGAGGGTTAATATTAAAACAATCTCCACGCGTGGCATGGATGGCGATCGAAGTATTGAATATATACCAACAGAAAACGTTAGCTGGTATGCCTGTAAGACTTAAGACGTTGTACGAAACCCATGAATGGAAGATATTTGTGCTATTTATATTACACTACCCGACCCCACATGGCCACACAATGGGACAAACGCAACCTAGGAGTACCTACCTAATGTTATTCTAAATATTCCACCACATATTACCCCCATACACATATGTGTATGTGTGTGTGGTTATTGCATATTACCCGATAATATGTGCGATGAAAGTGTAGTGAATAACCATGAAAGTATTAAAACCTATAGTACAGTCATCTGCAGAGAGAACTGACCTCCTTACCATACATTTAATGTATGCTAGGTTTCACTTGTCGACATGCTTGTAAATCATGCTGAAACGGCTGAACATACGTATCATACACTCCACTAAACAGACGCAGAAGCTGGTTGAATAAACATTGATGAGTTGACTGTACAGTCGGCATATAAGTTATGTTGCCTCTGCATATTTAGGTTATGGCTACTATAGGGATGCATATTGTATATTAATACTAGCTGCCCGTCCGCGACTTCGTTTGCGTGAACTACACTTTATATCGCGGTCGTCGCAGTATTGAATTTATGGTGACGTCACATTGCCTATGTTTATCTAGAACGTTTCTTTAAAGTTTGATCAAAATCGGTTCAGTAGTTTAGCAGTGAAAAGCTAACAGACAGTTACTTTCGCATCTGCCCAACAACGATAATCTCAAGGTGAAGTTTAGAAGAGTGGATTAGAATTACATCACATTAACATTACATAACAGTGCACTGATAGACTCAAGATTTCTCCAAAATTTAGCCATAATCTAGATTGGAGATTGCTCCAATAAATAAATATTAAATAAAAAACCTTTTATTGACTTTTATCAATATCGCTCCAATATTCAACAGAAAACGCTTTTTTCCATTTTGTTATTGCCTGGTTAATACCACCATATGGTGAGTTAAGATATTAATCGCTGTTGTACTAGTACCTACACTTATGAATAATATGAAATATCTGGAGCCGGTACGATATTGGGGCGATAAAGAAACCAACCTCACCTTTCCCTTCAGTTCTCGAACCTTTCTCAAAGGTCGTTTGCCCCTCTTTTATAAAAAAAAATCCTTTTTGCGTTATGCCATCTGTTACAGCGCGGTACCACAAAATAATAAGGGCCCTCCCCAAACAGAAGGTCCACTGGAAACAAAGCGCCATGTCCGTCACGCACACATTGACGCTACGTTTACAGGCATTCTCAAGCAGTTTCAAGCAGTGCTCGGTCGCGATTGTTAACGCAAGAATTCGTTGTATTGTCGACGTAAATTGAATATTATTTATTTTAACGATATTATTATTGATAAAATAAAATAACTTGTATGTAACTAATATTACTTAATAACATACAAGCAACGCACGCAGAGTCCGAGAACTGATGGGTGACTATTTCATACTTTGAGACTAGTCGAACTTCAGCTACGAGTTCCAACAGCGATGGCGAAGACGAGGTTGATCAAGGACATCCGCTGGAGACCCTAGGACTGGTTGAACAGTCTCGAAAGCCGAACCGTATGACGGTTTTAACAGAACAAAAAACCTTAATGGCCACCTGAATGGTTTCTAATCGGAAATGTAGACAGGCAGGAAATGCAGTCTAACATCAAAAACATTTTGGGGCCACCTTCCTTCTCCATCATCAGATTAACTGACTATTGCATTCTCATCTAATTAACATGTATATGAAACATTTCAATTTATTTGATTACCGGGAAGTGGCTCAAATCCCAGGTCAGGGAAAGTCTGATGATGTAATCAGGTGGCGATGATTTAAAAAAAGTGAATAAATCAGTAAAACACCTGATATGGAAAATCTGATAACAACAGCTTGAAAAACAATTATGATCACATTATGTCAAGGATTATCGAATCCTTGCCATAATGTGATCATAATTGTTGATATTTGTCCTTTACAAGGACATGTTATTGTAAACGATCTTTAAAATGCTATTCGACCTTTTAAATACTCTTTTCAAAATTCAGAATAAATACAGTAGCAACCCTATCGAGTCGGCAAGTTTACGCCATAATTTTTGAGGACGACGGGATTGGACCTTCTGTTATTTCTCTATTTTGTGGCGGTACCATAGTGATATTGTCCAACAGGTGGCTGTATCTGGAGCCGATTCTGTCGAACGACGACGGCGATCTCGGCGTGAAGTTCAGGCGGGTGGATCAGGGCTTCAGGCAGGTCTCGCGCACTATCGAGGCGGACCCGCGGCTGTCGGCGCTGCTGCAGGCGGCGCGGCTGCAGCCAATGCTCGACTCTATCTCGGAGCAGCTGCTAGCCTGCCAGTCCGCCCTCAACCAGTACATGGATGTGAGTGGCGATGAGTGTTTAGTAGATCTAGGACGTAGATGTAGACACATGGCGTATAAGACACTCGTTCATGCAATATCTTTATAATTCTAAGTTCACCTCATACTTTAACACTTCCCCCGCATGAGAAGTGTTAAATATTCTCCCAAGTCTCCTTTTTGTGCGACGATTTTCTCGAGTTGCGGGCGCCGCGGGTAGGCGGTTATGCTGAAATACTGCTCGTTTACGCCATCTTCTAACCCCAAATACCTATGTAGACTAAACTCGAAAAAATCTGGTGGTAGGACTTTGTCAAGCCTGCGGAGACCGCCTGGGTGAGTACCACCGCCTTATCTATTTCTGCCGCCAAGCCATAATGCTTGCATTGTTGTATACCGTTTTCAAGGATAAGGTAGCCAGCGAAATTACAGCCATGAGGCATTTCATCTTAGTCCTGACAGTGACAGCTGCGGTTCTGCATTTATGTTACGTCCTACCTAAATGTATGAATTGTAGATGTTATGGGCGACAGTTACCACTTACCAACAGGTGGGCTGTCTGCTCGTTTGTCACTGAATAGCATATAAAAAAGCTCGCACTATAATCACTCCGCCTCGACTATAGTCAAATTCTTCGCTCGCAGGAGAAACGGTCGATATTCCCTCGGCTCTACTTCCTGAGCGACGACGATTTGCTCGAGTTGCTGGGGCAGGCTCGCGCGGGCGCCGCGGGTCGCGAGGCGGTTATGCAGACGCACCTGAAGAAGCTGTTTCCTGGCGCGGTGGGGGTTAGGCTCGGCCCCGGAGGGCTGGCGGTCACAGCGTTGACGGCGCAACACGGCGACGCGCTCCAACTTGACCACCCGGTCGATATTGACTGCCCCGTGGAGGTGATTGCTCGCACAATTCTTTTTTTTTCTATGTAAAGAGACAGTCTGCACAGGAAGTGGTAACATGGTAAGGCCCTGACTGGCTCGAATTCGGTTCGTATTCGATATTTAGCTCACCTTAAAATACGTACGTAGTAACTCTACATATATACATCTTCGTTCTATGAATTTTATCATTTTTCGTCCTTCGTTTCCTGTCGCGCATCTCACGTCTCCTGACTCGAGTCCCGCGTCTTGCGTCTCCGCCGCCATTCTCATCATCATCCTCATTTTTGTGAAACCCATTTACATTTATGTAAAACCGAATATTTACGAATTACAATTTGAATAGCGGCCACTACTAGGACGGCGAAACCGGATCAGAAACGAATACAATTCAAGTTCGAGTCGATATCGAGTCAGTGCGTGAATGCCCTAATTATCAGACTCTTAACAAATTCCTTCCGCATACAGTTGTTATAAGAGGTAAGAAATGGTTTCTACGGGTGTATGTATGATAGAACCTTTTAATCCTCCAAAGCTTCATGGTTACTTGTGAAAGTTAGTTATTAGATTGTGAGTCCGCCGTAGGTTGTTCTACGTCAGGAGTACTAGAAAAAATCCACTTTGTAGTGATAGTAGACGTTTAGGAGACGCATAAAACGTTGGTCTGCCCGTGCACAGCCTGTCAAACAAAAATATTAATTTTTTTGCCCCTATTTCGACTTTATGTAGCGACGACGATGTAGAATTGCACTTCCCCTCCTCCAATTCGCCCAGTCTTCGACATCATGCGGCGACGACATATCTCTGAATGAATTCCCACCGGACCTTTTTAATGTTATATTGTTTTGTTTTCGCTTTTTACGTGCGACAATCTGTCTATCTCTGATCTGACCCGCACAACCCGCTAATGAAAAGCCGACTCGCCAGAAACTCGTCCGTCTGTCAGCAGGCGGACCGCGAGCAGGGGCCTATGAGATGAAAGTAGGCGGCCTCACAACCCCCATAGGTAATAAGGCGTAAAAGTTTGGTTGGATTATTTTATCCTACAAAAGTGATGATGGCTGGGTCGTGGGGGGAGGCCTATATTCAGCTGTGAACATCCTACGGCTAATAATATGATGATATCAGACTAATCTACATACTATTTTATAATTTAATTATGCAGAATTTTACCGGAGAACTTTTAAACGAAAATTGTTTCTCAAATATGCTTGATATAAATTATGACTAAACCTAGTTACGAAAGGAACGTGCCGATGCTTGCTTTCGGACTCTCCGGGATTCCCATGCTGATCTACTCTCGCTCAAAGACATTGCACAGTCCAGTATTGTAACATTAGGTACATCATTAGGTTCATTCATTCATCAATTAATGTTTTTAATTAATTTAATTTAATTACATACCATGGAATTTAATTTTCTGATATAAACATTATATTATATTATTATTAGGTTGTAATATTAATGTAATCAGTTAATATTATTATTTACCATACCTATGCTTCAATATTCTAGACGTGGCTGAAAAACCTCGAGAGCGAAATGCGATCGTCGCTAAAGAATTTGACATTGAAATGCGTCACATCGAGTTCCATGCAAGAGCAAGACCCATTCGCGTTGCCGACACAAATACTGTGCCTTGCCCAGAACATTAGATTCACAGAGCAAGCGGAGAGAGCCATCGTGTCTAAGGAGCTTCGGAAGTTGAAAGACAACGTTGGAAAGGAGAACGCGTATTATGCATCTGCCGAGGTAGAGGATGAAAGTGAGCGCCACAAAAGGCAGGCGCTCATATTACAATGCACCTATTATATGTCGGTCCTACAGAATCTAATCGAGAATAACGTCGCTTCGACCAGCGATTGGCTCTGGCAAAAGCAACTGAGGTAATGTGCCATTCATTTTAATACTTATGTAATATTTTACTAGCAGGCCCCCGCGATGTTCACCCACGTACAGCTCAAAACTCTGTTAACGTAGATACAGAAAGCAACACATCAACCTACCTATTACCAGTACATTAAAATAGGCTAGTATCATTATGGATGTGCGTACAAATCGGAGACTGTCCAACGTCTAATCAAGGTAGGTTCTGTACAACTATCCCACAGGGTCCTGGTATTTTCCATAAAATAAAGTTCTCTAATACACTCGGGAATAATGTAGTTTGCAGTTACGGAAAAAAAAAATCGAAATTGGTCCACTAGTTTGAGATAACGCCCATGTGTGTGTTAGATAAAAATCAAATATTTTAAATTTAAGTTTCAGAAATTCCATTGCTAAGCTTTGTCGTCTGTCTATCATAGAGCTGTGTCTTTTTAACCATACTTTGAAACATTAAATAAATACATGTTTAGTACTATGATTTTTCGACTCAATCACGACAATGTACGACGATAATCGTGTTTTAATTGACAGGTTTTATTTGCTGAACAAGAAAGACGTAGTCGCTAAAATGGGCCTGGCTCAAATTTCGTACTCGTACGAATACCTGGGCGTGAACACCGGACAGTTTGTGCGGACGGAATTAGCTGACGAGTGCTTTCTTATTCTGACTCAGGTAATATATGCATGTAATGCATTGCAAATGTCAAAGTACAAATTGTGTACTGTATGAATAAAATAAAAACAATCATCTTGGCGTTAGGGTCCCGGTTGTGCCATCGCGCATGAGGGCCCAGGGTCCGCCTTGACCATGAGCCAGGATTAAGCAGATCAGGTAATTACAGTGGCGCGAGTGCCATCTGACCTCTGTGACCTTGCTACCACGGGAACCAGACCATATTGGATCATCGCTAGACATTCAGTCGCCTGAATGTGCAGGTTTCATTACGATGTTTTCCCTCAACGTAAGAGCATCGGATAGAATTCAACTAAGGTCATAAATTTACTTCCGACAGTAGTAAATGTATAACAGATGGACATAACTCAGAAAAGAGTCATTGGTAGGTACATGGCTGCAGCGGGCTTCGAACCCGGTACCCCTCGCTACGCTCCTGATTTATCAATACTAAATATTAATCTACCGATCAAATAAAACATATTTTAAAGAAACGTCAGCATGTATGAAAAGGTTGATGAATGTGGAAGAAGCGAAAGAAATTTGTCAGGGTAGGCTAGCATGTGGAACAATATTGTCTCTGCCTACTACAAAGGCGTGACGGTATGTCTGTATCTATCAATATATAAATGAGAGAAATTTAGATAATACATAAAAAAAAATCCAATAAAATATTTTAGCTTTTCAATTTGAACTTTGATGGGTAGTGGTCCCCGCATCCATGATATATGCAACATATAGGGATCGGATACGGTCCTGCACTTTGAGGTACTTGTGAACAACACAATTAGTTCACTTAAAGCTATCAAGGCTTTATTTGCTTTATTTGTGATTGCAAGCGCGCGGTAAGAAGGCTCGCGATGTACGTTCGTTGGATGCCAGACATCCAAATGATGTGGTTGAAATCTTTCTCACTGTAGACGAGTATTATGGTGAAAGTGACGATGACATCAAACAGTTCCTCGGAACATTCCCTGACATACAAAGGTGATCACATAGCGAGCCACCGTCTTTTTGAAGGCCTGAGGATCATCGAGAGTACGAACAGCCCGGGCGTAGGACGTAATCAACTGGAAGCAGTTTGTATTCAACTTATACCTACTACCATTGACTATTAAAACCACTTATTCACAATTGTAAATGAATACTGGTTTAGTAAGCGTATGTCTTCGGGGTAGAACTATGTCTAGCTGTGGATTTCCTACAACCAAAATTACGGTAATGATTGTTGTATTTTCATGGAATCATTCTATTGTACTTTCAGTCTATGCATCTTGGGTTCATTGGGAACCCATTCGGCCCCGCCGGCACTGGGAAGACTGAGTCGGTTAAGGCGCTCGGCGGCCTCTTGGGTCGGCTGGTGCTCATATTCAACTGCGATGAGGTATGGACCACTCTTATACGTTATTAAGGGGTATCCATTCAACTATCCCTAGACATTCACTCTAGCCTTGTATAGTGCAAATGATGACCACGGCCTATGACGACATCAATTGTCTTTTCTGAATAGTTTCTCCGTTAGCGGAATGCGAGTTCCTTTTACGCCACATTGAGTTTATCGTTGTCTCGCTAAATTGTTTTGTCTTTTTTATCGAAATGTACTTCTATTATCTTTAACCGTTCACGTAACGCACATGGAATGCATGGGCTTTTCTAAAAACCAGTGCTGTGACAGTCATCCTCTCACAGCATTAAGCTGAGACTGGTCCATTTCGGTTTCTGTTACATCACTAGCTGGTCTTACGTAATTTTCAATAATTATACATTACTGTACTCACCTTAGGTATAGGATGTAATGTGGAACCAAATAAAGTACTGTCTATGTCTACTTACTTTAATCCTACGATTCCTTAGGCGATGGACGGCGAGTGCATGGGTCGACTGCTAACGGGTCTGTCGCTGGCGGGCGCGTGGGGCTGCTTCGACGAGTTCAACCGTCTCGCGGCCGACACGCTCGCCGCCGTCTCGCATCAGTTCGCGGCCTTCCTCGCCGCCGCCAACGGCCAAGATGGCGACACTGCCGTTTTTAATGGGAAGCAGGTGAGGCCAGAATGATCATCATCGTCATCATATCAGCCGAAAGACGCCCACTCCTATGAATAAGCCTCTCCCAGAGATCTCCACAAATTCCGGTCCTATGCCTTCCGAATACAGCTGGTGCGAACTTGACTAGGTCGTCCAGGATATTTATTTATTATATCCTCACACAATCAAGATAAAAGACTGGCCGGCTGTTAACTGAGCTGTCGCTGATGGGCACAGAAACAAGCGTTACCGACGCTGTGCTGTCCAGTGTACATAATTTCAGTGCGACAACAAATTCATTGCAATTTGGCAATACATTCAAAACACTTTGAAATAAAATGCCTGCCTGCACTTTGAAATATTATCCAATTATACCAGAGATATCTGATTGAGATGAGAGCTGAATGGATAACGAAAGCCTTCTTGCGCCCGATTCAAATTAATAAACGAAACATCATTCCTTTTACAATCACACGCCTTTTGAAACAACAACAGAATCTTTTCTATTGTTATAAATTTTTTGACGTTCAATTAAAGCCTAAACTATTTCAAATGAGAGTCGCAAGTGCGGAAAAGGGAACCCTATAATAGACTGTGAGGGAACCGTAAGTTGTTTTATGTCATCGAGTACAAGAAAAATTGCACTTTGTAGTGATAGTAGACGTTTAGGAGACCCACAAAACTTTGGTCTGCCGGTGCACAGCCTGGCACAAAAACATTTTTTAATAGTGACCCAAACTTCGACTTTTCGTAGCGATAATATTTACATATTATTTTGTGTGGGTTCTATAAGCAAAAGAAACCGGGGTGCCTCACATCCTAGTCACATCATAGTCCCAAAAAATTTTTTTTTGCTAGCCTGAGCACCACGGGCAGGCCAACGATTTGTGGGTGTCCTATACTCCACTGCAAAGTGGGATTTTTCTTGTACTCGATGACGTAGTATAACCTACGGCGCCCTCACAGTCCTATTGACCTTGGCGCTCACCTGCCTACCCACCCCCAGGTGTCGGTATCCCGCTGGTGCGGCGTAGTGTGCACCCTGAACCCGCCGTCGCGCGGCTACGGCGGGCGGCGCGCGCTGCCGGCGGCGCTCCGCCGCGCGCTCCGCCCCATCGCCATGGCGGCGCCCGGGAAGCGAGACCTCGCACACCACCTGTTCGCCGCGGCCGGCCTGCCCGGGGCGGAGGACCTCGCCAGGGACGTGGATAGCGTGTTCTCTATGGCCAGGTGGGTGGGCTTTGGATTAGGGGTTTCGGATATCGTGTTGTAATTAATGGAGTCGGACAAACATATTTTAAAATGTCAAATGTCGACGAATGTCCGAAGCAGAAATACACTGGAGACTCTTTAGACTTGTTCTCTCCTGATGAAAACGCAGCCCAATGGTGAAGAATTTTGATATTTACTTGTAGTTTTAGTATTTATAAATAATACCTAGTTTATAATTAGTGACTCGGCTATTAACGCCATACGAATAAATTAATTTAAAATAGTACAGCTACACTATAATATTCTTCTTGGCGTTAAATGTGTACTCTCACGCACGAGGGCCCCGGATTTTGGGAGATCAGGTAATTACAGTAAAGCGAGTGGCATGTGACCTCCGTGGCCCTGCTACCAGGGGAACCTGACCAGATTGAATCATGGTTACACATTCAGTAGCCTGAATGTGCAGGTTTCTCACCGTAATAGCATCGTATAGTATTCAACTAATGTATTCACATAACTCAGAGCAGAGTCATTGATACATGGCCGCAATGGGATTCGAACCCGGTACCTCTCTTACGAGTCTGATACCGTAACCACTCAGCTTCTGATGCTCCTTCATCATCACGGATCACCTTCGAGAATCATGAAAGTAACATTATACTTAATAAGATTTTCATGACTTTGTATTGCTTGACACACCAGCGAGCTTCTGAGCGATCAACGGCACTACGATTGGGGCCTGCGGGCATTGAAGGCTGCTGTGGGCAGCTGCGCGGGGGCCGCCGGGGCCGCGGGGGCGAAGGCCGACCCCCGCGCCACCCTCCGCCGGGCGATACGACTCAACACGGTCTCTAAGCTCACTGGCGACGATGCCGAGAGGTGAGGATTTCGATAACTCAATTGCATTTTTTTCTGTCATACGAGTTGGGAGTTTTGAGCTAAAGTTAGTAGGTTTCTTATTTTATTTATCGCGCTGCAATAAATCTTATGTAACTTTCTCAATGTATTTTTCAGACTTATGATTGGTATGCTTAGAATTGGACTAGAATTGTTTTCGTAGACCATTCCAAAATTCAAAATTCATTTACATAGGTTCTTATAATTTCCATTCTTACTGATCCCCAAAAAAATTACTCTTTTTTTAAAAGTTCAAAACTGGTAGCCGATTTACCGCTTTTTGTGTTTGATGTAATACAGAATGAAAAAAAAAATTTTTACTGACATAAATTACTAGCCGTGTGGTGTCCCCCCCTTACACTCGTGGGTGTCGTACAAAGCGACTAATGTTTTCGAGGAAAAGATGTAGTCTCAATAGACTGGAAAATGGGCAGCAGCGGTTTCCATTGTTATATATATAACACTGCGGTCTCTAACCCGCCTACCGAGCGTGGAGATTATGGCAATAATCTCCCCTTTCGTGGAAGAGGCCCTAAGTTCTGCAGTGGACTGATATGGGCTGTAATGATGATATAAATTACTTAGTGGATTGTGGTGTCATTCAATTCCAGTTTGGTAATTCCAGATTCCTCATAATTTGTCACCAGGTTCGAGAAGATTCTGTCACTAGTATTTGCCGACGTACCAGAAGAGGAGGCTTCCAACGACCGCATGGCGCCTGCTTTGCGCGCCGCCGTCGCTTCGCTGGGACTCGTTTACAACCAACAACAGGTATGCTGTTAGAGCGCCTTACAATTTTATGAGCTGTCTCAGAGAAGAGGTCCCGCGGGAGACCTATGAAGTGATGGATTAACATTGGGGTCGGACGCGAGAGTCTACGGTTTACGACGTGAGGATGCCGAAGAGCGGGCGAAGTGGAGAAAAATGAATAGGATAGCGGATCCTGGCAAGAGCCGGGATTGACCGCTCGGGTAACACAATCCGCAATTGGTGTTAGATACACAGAGGAGTTTGGAGGCAATCTTTTTCTAAATCTAACGATGATTAAAATAGCATCAGCAGCGTCTTCTACGAGTATTGTCACTTTTCCACACCGCCAATTCCAACACGCCTGCTGCGCGTGGGCTGGGGTAACGTTTTTTTACATTCGTAAAAAAGGGCGGCGGAAAGTAAAGTTGAAAATTGTGTGTATGTACGTCTGCGGCGCCACGAGCAGTCGTGTCCCGCCACTTCTATCAAGCGATACTATGCCCTTCCTAATAAAGGTAAAGTTGAAAATTGTGTGACAGTAAGGCTTATTATATAAAAATGATTAAAAATTTAATAATGTTTTTTTTATAGAAGATTTTTTTACTACCCCTTATAATATTGTCTGACTTAGGAGCGTCGGCAGCCGAGCGGTTGAATATCCGACTCGTAAGCGAGAGGTACCGGTTTCGAATCCCGTTGCGGCCATGTACCAATGATTCTTTTCTGAGTTATGTACATTAGTAAAATTTTAACCGATGCTCTCACGGTGAGGGAAAACATCGTGATGAAACCTACAAATTCAGGCAACTGAATTTGTAACCATGATCCAATCTGGTCAGGTTCCCCTGGTAGCAGGGTCACGGAGGTCAGATGGTAGTCGCTCCACTGTAATTACCTGATAAATTCTGGATCATGGTCATGGCGGAACCAAGGCCCTCGTTCTCGAGAGAACAACCGGGAAATTAACGCCAAAATGATTATAATAATATTGCCCGACTTCAATAAAAGTAACGTAAAATCAATAAATGGACGATATCAAAATTTTCGATCTTGTGAGTCGATTATATAATAAAATAAACTTCGCGAACAAGCGAGCGCAGCGAGTTCGTTATTTCATTAATTTTGGCTACATATCAATAGTTTCCATGATTAACTTGAAAACAGTAAAATTTGAAGATCATATGGATCAAGACGATTTTGTTATGATATTCCTAATGAATACTGGGGTTTGTTCCAGATACAAAAATGCATGGAGCTGTATGAACAGCTGCAGCAGAGAATGGGTGTGGTGATAGTGGGACCGCCAGGCTCCGGAAAGACCACCATTAGGCGGTTGTTGAAAGCGGTAAGTACCGCCATATACTCGAGAGATTTTAATGTTAAGTAAGTGTTTTGTTGTTGTTTCCTATGTATAAGACCGTCAAATCACATATGACAGCAGGTGGCTCAACATTAATATCTCCCGACAATAGTAACTGACCGACCAGCCTCGCTCTACAGCAAATGCTTGCGTACTCAGAATGGTGAATGTTTGCGATTTCAAAATCCACCAGATTCGGCTACCGAGGCGTAAGTTCTGCAAAATAAAGCCCTGTCGTTGACAGAAATCTTACAGCTATTGTGTCCGACTGTATTTTGACAGCAGACCTTACGTCTCACCAGCGCCCTCTGGTGGATTTTGGAATCGGAAACAATCTAATTATTTCCAACGTAGTCGCCTGAACTAGTGATGTCCCCAGGCGCTGTCTGGTTGCGGTCGGTCGATGGTGGAGTACGTGGTGGGCCCCAAGGCGCTGGGCCGCGCCGCGCTGCTGGGCCGCGTGGACCCCGACACCCGGCAGTGGGCCGACGGCGTCGTCTCCACCGCCGCGATAGAGATCGCCAACCAGCCGCACGGTAACACACACACACGGTGGGCCCCAAGGCGCTGGGCCGCGTGGACTTTCTTCAGTCTTTACTACCCATCCATCTTGCGTATAGGTCTTCTCCATTTCCTTCCGCGCTTGTTAGTTAAAAGCCTATGGCATCCATCTCATTTACTGCCACGTTTTCAAAATTAGGACAGGTACAAGAAACGTTGGGATACAAGGCTAGATGGGCCCCATGAGTCCATGTCCCTAGGATTCCATAATATTCTACAGCCGAGCAGATTTAAAAGAATACGAACGTCACTGAGGGTTTTCGATTCCACGATTTCGCGATTCCAAAATGCATCAGATGGCGCTAGTGGGACGTGAGGTCAGCAGGTAAAAAGATCTTGCCTGCGGGTAGAACGGATCCGTCATTTTCACCTCTTTTGTAGGCAAACAGGCAAACGGGCCTAGATGAAAAGTGGTCACCACTACCTATAGACATTAGCAACACCAAGAGTATCGACAAAGCGTTGCCCACCTCTATAATACGTTGCTCTAGCAGCAAAAAGGCAAATGCCCCTCCATTGCCAAAGCCACGGTTTCCCAAATCCCCACCCCATGGAGCACTGGAAACCTTACTCACCGGCAGAAACACTATTACTATTTACTTTTACTATTATTTATTATTATTACTATTTAAAAGAGTATTGTTTAGCTGCGGTATTCTGTAAGGTGGAGGTACTTCCTAGTAGGGCGGCTCTAATTCTCCACCTTAGTCTACGTACCTTAGTCTATCTAGTAGAAATTACTTAGACAATGGACCTTAAGTCTTAGTAGCTCCATCTGGTGGATTTTAAAATCCCGAAATCCCTCGTTGACTCGAAATCAGACTCGAAATCAGAACATGATCAAATCCGAACATGACAGCCATCTAAAATCCCAAATAATAACTAATTTTCAAACTTTATGAAACTTTATCGGCACAGTGCACTATTGGCCCACAGACATATGGTCCTGGGTGACCCTCGACGGCGACATCGAGCCCTCGTGGGTGGAGGCTCTCAACTCAGTACTGGACGACAACCGTCTACTGACGCTGCCGTCGGGCTGGCGCGTGCAGTTCGGCGACAATGTGAACTTCGTATTCGAGACGCACTGCCTAAGACACGCCTCGCCTGCCACCATCTCGCGGATGGGGATCATACTGCTCAGGTGATACTTTAATTAACCTTTTAACTTGCTTAACATAAGTCCAATCATTAGCTGTTTGTCTCCCCAATAAAAAAATCTTTAAACTGATTCAATGTTTTTTATAATCTACCTAAGGTCGAACTCTCTTGGGAACCGTTGATTGTTTGAAATATCGAAATGGGGTTGTCAGATCCCGAATTTTAACCCAAGATCAGAATACAGCAAAATATTAAATTAAAGTTTACATTATAACATTTAAATAGCGTTATAATCAGCTATAATCATGTCTGTATTTTGGCACAGGCCCCTTTCTTTCTCTCTCTCTCGATAATAAAACTAATCACTATTTTCCTCTCCTTTCAGTGACGACTGCACATGCACGCAAGAAGTTATAGAAAGTTGGATAGAAAATGCGGAGTTTGAGAATGAAATGGCTAAAATGGCCATACCACTTCTGCAGAAAACTATTAAGAAATGCGAACAGTGGATTGGCGCACACAGATCTGATATGATTATCAAGCCTTACAGTATATCTGTGGTATGTATGAGATCTACAGTGAACAAATGATCGATATTTGACTTCAAATGTATTTGAATAGAAACGATAATAGGAGCGTTTTACCTACCAATAAAACGCTTATTAATTTACTTACCTTATTCGAAGCTTATAGCTAATTGAGATAGGGGCTATATTTCCACATATATATAAATATATTTCTCTTTCATCTGTCATCCGCATCAGCACCACCTGGCAGTGGGGGTCTAAGTTATAAATTGACCTCCCACCATTATTCGCGTCATTGAGTCGAAATTAACACCAAGCAGAGATTATTCTATAAGCTTCGAATAAGGTAAGTAAATTAATAAGCGTTTTATTGGTAGGTAAAACGCTCCTATTAATTTCCTTGACTGTTATTCGAAGCTTATAGCTAATTGAGACGTGTCTGTTATCGCCTGGTGGTGTTGATTGACAGTGACGCAATGTGACATAAAGTTATCCAAATTAAATTACACTGAGTGTTCTAAAATTTTCATAATATGTAAACGCTTATGGATTTTTATGATGTCAATATAAATCATGTCTATGTCCGAGCAATAAAAATGAGATTGTATAGCTCTGATAGCTTACTTAGTTGATACCTAAAAGCTGAAATGTCAAGGGTTCGATTCCTACACATATCTTCTGAGTATAGCTCTGATAGCTTACTTAGTTGATACCTAAAGAGCTGAAATGTCAAGGGTTCGATTCCCACACAAATCTTCTGAGTATAGCTCCGATAGCTTACTTAGTTGATACCTAAGAGCTGGAATGTCAAGGGTTCGATTCCCACATAAATCTTCGGAGTATATTTCTCTATTTCACGTGTTACTTCTGATTGCTTAGCATATTGTAGAGGTACGTTAACAAAGCTTAACCATAGCAAAGATATTAATACATAGGTATTCTATACTGCCCCTTAGTTCAAGAAGTAGAACTTGAAACTAGATAGCGCTAAAGACAATCATTAAATTCCATTAGTAACTTAGCAAAGGTAAAGCTTATTTAGTTTGCAACTAGATGGCGCTGGGTGACTAGGTAAAAATAAATTATTTCATAGTGACATAGAAAAGGGTTTGTCTGAGAGGCAATGTAATTTTAGTTATTGGATAAGACAGTGTAGATGATAAGAAGAAAATAATAACAGTAGATATTCAATAGACAATCCTTTTTATTGTCAACAAAAAAGAAACCATAGGTATATAATGATATTAATTGTACTTTTCGTTCGATTATTACTTTAAATTACATTTTGATATGTAAATAACAATATAAATCAAGTTAGGTATAAATAATCTATTAATTAAAATAATGATAATTAACCAAAAACCTTATTAGTTTTTGCCAAATACAGATTTATTTTATGGGATTAAACAAGAAAGTAAGTATTGATATTGAGCTTTCTGGCAGTGGCATTACTTCTCGTCTGTAAAATTTTGAAAAGGTATTATTTGAGCTCCAGTTCCCCTTGGCTAGGATATCCTCCATGGGGAGGTTGTCAATCCAGTTTTTAGATGCAACAGCGGACCGAAAACTTCCAGGAGTTGCTGTTATACCGGCTTCTTTTAAAAGCGATTTAGCCCACCCTGCTATTATAGTCCTAGATGCGGGTCGAGCTGTTCCTCTTATATTCATAAAAATATTATTCCTCCCAGAAGTTGTCCTTCGGCTGTGGAGTAAATTTTTTGTTTGTTTTCTCTAAAACACTGGGTCGAGGTTTTTATTTTGCGCATTAGACATTAATTTCCAGCCCGATTGTCTAAAGTCGGCTGAGTCAGGTCAACACACAATAAAGTAAGATCATGAATCCTACGCCCTGAACATAAAAGTAATAAAACGGCTCTATGTCTTTGTATTTGAAAAATGTTTGTACCATCAATATCACATTTTTCTAGGTAAGAGGCTAACAGATCAATGTTCCAGATAGGAGATTTATCATGGGTAGGTTTCTGCAAAGCTATAGATTTTAAAACCTTTAACAAGTACGTGTGAACTTATCTGCCCTGATATATTTACATTACACAAAGTTGATACTACAGACTTGTGTAACATTATAGTATTGTAGGACAATCCATGAATCAAGTAAATATCAAATAAATACCTCGCAACGTCATTGCCGGTAGGGACAGAGGGACTGACGTTATTTTGTTTTGCCCATGCAGCCCATTTTTTCCATGCCACATCATATGTTTTTTGTGTTGATGCACGCCAAGATGTTTTAAGAAAGTTAATTTGGCTCTCATTCCAATTATTTAAGTTTTTTTTAACTTTACATTTCCATACGTCGAGCGTCATTTGGTGTACGTTGGGGGGTGGTAGATTCGTTGTAACGTCTATTAGGACTTTGTCTAGGCGGCGAAGAGTGAAGGGAGCTGCAATTGCTCGGGCTTTCAGATCTGCCCGCCAAAGAACTCGGGAAATATAGTGCCTATCTCAATTAGCTATAGGCTTCGAATAACGGTCAAGGGAATTAATAATAACCATGTGGGTCATGTAGGTGTGTGTGGGTCAAGTGTCTTTTCTTTAATGAGTTATCCATTAGTGGCATGTTAGTTTCTTTTTATGCCACATTAATTATTATCATTGTCGCTCTCAATTGTATGTCTTTTTTCCATTGAAATACATTACATATTAACATTAGAAATTTGCCAAGAAACAACGAGGAATCCATTTAAATTTTATTTCTCAAACCATTTGTCTAATTCTAGGTAAAACAAATGCTGACCCAGTTCGAGTATTTGGCTCACAATCTCGGGGTGTCTGTGATGCATTCGAGCCCCGAAGAACTAGTGTATCTTGCTCTTCAGCGCAGCGTGATACCATTACTCAAAGACGATGCAGTTCTCAAGTTCCAGGATGAGGTGAGTTTCTTTTGCAAGTGTCAATACACTTAATTTAAGAAAGCAAAAATTAAAATGTAAATAAAAGAAGTGTATAGCGTCGAACGTGGTAGTTTAATAAACGCGATTAATATGCCGTAAACTGGGGACGTAATAGAGACGCTATCTAATTTCCCGCAAAATGTACGTATGCAGCGCGTTTGCGTTATATAAGCCGATTAACTATATTGCCACAATATGCCACTTGTATTTTTCGCAAACGTTCAATCAATATAGAGCAATTCCCCATTAGACGGATCGAACATTTTCTATTATGTCAACTGTATATTATATTATATCCTCTGTATACTTTATATTATATCCTCCTAATATTATTGTTGTATACGTTTATTATTTGTGCATCCATACATTTAGAGTTAGTTAGCTAAACTTAGTTAATTGGTAAAACGCTTTTATTTCCAAACGGGTGACATCCAACTAAAAGGCAGAGCTTAATCATAGACTCTAGATATATGGGTGCACAAATAATTACCGTATACAACAATTATAAACGCGCAAGTATGTAAGGATGAATGGATATTTGGACGTATGTTATTCCTTCACGTAAAAACTACTAAACGGATTTTGATGACATTTGGCAGTAATTTGGTAGCACTAGAATAGCAAATGGGCTAAAATTTATCCCAAACTCGCCGTTTTCCGCGGGACGTTAAAACCGAATTTCATGCGGACGAAGTCTTGGGCAAAAGCTATGTTGAATACAACAGTCTCCCTGTCCCCCAGATGTCCACTCTGGTAGGCCCAGCCGTGGGGCTGGCCTCGCCGCCCGTTCCGGAGTGGGTGTCGGACCGTCTGTGGCGGTCGCGGCGACTGTCGTTAGCCGAGCCCGCGCTGCGCGCCGTCGCCATAGCACCCGCTGCGCATTTGCTCGTATTGGGACCGGATGGGTGCGCTAAGAAGTGAGTAAACCCTGGGGTGTTGGCTGTCTCAGTGGACAACTGAATTAGACATAATATAATAATCTTACACTACCCTAATTTTGTACTTTTGTTTTGGCCTTCCACAAGTAGACTGAAGACCTGGTAACGATTGCAGGTACCAGCTGGATGCGTAAGGCATAGGACCGGGCTTTGTGGAGATCTCTGGGGGACGCCTATGACCAGCAGTGGATGTTTTTCGGCTGATATGACGATGATGATGACTTTAATTTCGGAGACACTATGGCCAGTGGCCAACGTAGATGACGTAGTGTAAAATCATCTAATGTCAAATCGCAGGGAGGTCGTTGCAGTAATCTCTACGTTTGGAAAGCGGGTTGGAGATCGTAGTGTTATATTTATGGAAAACGCTGCTGCCCATTTTCCAGCCTACAGAGACTAGATATTTTGCCTTGAAAACATTAGTCGCCTTGTACGACACCCACGAGTGTAAAGGGTTGGTGCTATTCTACTCTGCCGGACACCACACGGCCAAAACACCATACCTATTTCATAAATGCTCAAATAGCAAGTGCATATTTTCACATCTGGAAAAGTTTGTGTGAATTCCTTTCCTTTACAGCTTGTTAGCAGAGTATGTTCTGAAAGAATCGAATTCGACAGTGATAACTATCGACTGCACTCCTATTTTAGAACCGACTGATATCATTGCTGAGCTGAAAAGGGTAAGTCGTGAAACTTGCTTTTACTTGACACTTTTATTATGTTCCTTTTCTACGTACATAAACTTAGAATTTTTGAATTTTTCGCCAAATTAGAATTGTAAAACTTCTCCGACGGTAATATGAGGCACACCTAACGAGTGACGAGCTCGTTGCGGTGCTGAAGTTCGTCTAGCCTCAAAGTACGAAACGGTACATCCAGCTCCTGGATAATGCGAACTCATCTCCACGAGGGTCCTATCGACCTCTCGGTCATACGGACCGCGTCAGACCTAATCACGGGTGATACGCAGGCTTACTTAGGCTCTTTGGGCGTGCGCATTTCTTGACACCCACACATCCAGTTGTTCCATACGCACTCTTCCTTAACGGGCTGACTTCACAATACACACTCGTCCTCCGTCGGCCTGCCCTGCACATACTCCTTCGCTCCTTCCTCTATCTCTTCTTCTGCTCCTTTTGCTCCTCCATTTTCTTTACGCGGTGCCATGTGTCCGCAATAGTAGTTTATGCAACTGTCATATAAGTGGGGGTATAAAAGATGAGTGTCTGTTTATCATACGAGGCGTAGCCGAGTATTATAAAAGTTTGACACGAGTGTTTTAATACCTAGTTATTGTAAGTAAAGTAGTGTATGCAGTTGCATACACTACTTTATCTACACTCATATTTTTATGTTAAAATATCGTACCTATAATTTTCTCAACTTTGCTTTGCAGTTCTGGGTAGACATAAGACATCTAGGTATTAAGCCTACATTTGGCCGTGTCTCGGCGCCCGACAAAAATTAAAAATAAAAGTGTTGCATAACGTAAAAAGTTATTTTAGTGTGAAAAAAAGTGTACCCTTTAACAACTATTTTCAAAATTGGAACATTACACTATGAGTGTAGATAAACTCTTTTCTGCTTCACGTAACCTCGACTATCGGTAACAATAAAGACCGGTATTCCCCAGCACAACGCGGTGCGGTCGGGCGTGAGCGCGGGGCGAGCGCCCGCCGGGAACGCGGCCGTGACGCTGCTGGTGCGCGGCCTGCATCGCGCCGCCGTCGACGAGTGGGGCAGCTGCGCTGTGCATGCGCTGCTGCTACAGGTATGCACGAGTGGACTCACTAGGAAACGAAGACGAGCATAAGGCGGAAGATAGCGGCGGCTAGGTATACGCAGTGGTGTAGAATCGTAGATCGTCACTCTAACCAGGGCCACGTGAAGCGATGATCTGCGAAATGCTACGGCGGAGACTGTTTGTCGCAAAGCGCAATCACGATTATGGAAGGCCTGTATCTTGCTGTGGTATTGATGTAGACTGATGATAATGTTTGAGGGATAATATTCTTTTTGCCTTGCACGCACACACTTGTTGACTTTGGGTGGTACGTTTTTCATAAAAAAATTATATAACCTTATTTTACAGTTGATCCAAGAGGGCGGGTTCTGGTCGCGCGGTAGCGGAGGTGGGGGCGGAGGCTCCCAAGATGAGGGCGGGCTGTCGTGGAGCGCGACGGCCCGCGTGCGACTCGTGGGCACGGCGGCGGCGCCCGCGCTGCACCCGCGGCTCGCGGCGGCGTTGCCGGCTACGTACCTGCCGTGAGTAGCGGGGGCAACACACAAACTCCAAATTTTATTCCGTGGAATTCTGATGTTTCTTTATTTTAATAGTCCCTTTATATTTATAAGTTGGGTAACTTTATTTTATTTATATAAAAAATCATCTTGGCGTTAGTGTCTCGATTGTGCTCTCACGCACGAGAGCCCCGGGTTCGCTTTGACCATGATCCAGGATTCGGCAGGTCAGGTAATTACAGTGAAGCGACTGCCATCTGACCTCCATGACCCTGCTACCAGGGGAACCTGATCTGATTGGATCATGGTTACACTTCCGGTCGCCTGAATGTGCAGGTTTTATCACGATGTTTTCCCTCACCGTAAGAGCATCGGTTAGTATTCAACTAATGTAAAAGATGATAGCATGCCAGCCATCTGGGTGAAGAATGAAGAAACTCTCTCATCCCTGAACAAGGATTCTCTTAAGGACATTTAGGTTATTGTTATTATCCTAAGTATAGTCTTGAATTTTGCTTGTATTCTTGTACTTTTAATATGTTGTAATGGCTTTTCTTAGTGTATATTACCAGAATGTTAGAAGCATTCGAGGCAAATTGATTGATCTACATTTGGCAAGCCTAAATTGTCATTATGATATAATTGTTTTTACAGAAACTTGGCTTAATAACAGTGTTTTGGACTCAGAAATTTTAAACAATATCTATCGAATATACAGAAGAGATCGTAACAGTACTGTCAGTTCTAAGCAGGATGGTGGAGGGGTCCTAGTTGCAGTTTCTTCCAAATTAAGCTCTGCACGCCTTATTGACGTGGAAAGTAAATCCGATGAGGAGCTTTGGTTGTCTGTCTCTTTAAGAGACAAAAGTGTGGGCATTGGCGTGGTTTACCTTCCTCCACCGGTGTATCTGGGCCGTTTGGACAGTTATCTAACAAGTCTCAGTGACAAATTATGTACGATGAATGAGATTATTCTCTTTGGAGATTTCAATTTACCCAGTATAAACTGGATGTCTAATAACAGCAATAACACAAACAGTGCACTCAACACCGGACAACCGCTCTTCGATGGTTCTGGGGTTGGCATATCTCAGAGAATGTCCGACTTCTCGGCTCTTCATGGATTGCAGCAATACAATTACGTGGTTAATAAGGGTGATCGTATTCTTGACCTCGTACTTAGTAACATCCCAAATATACGAACTGAGCGCGCTGATATGCCATTGTCTAAAGTTGACGAATTTCACCCGCCGCTAATTGTGTCGCTTGATCTGTTGAAGGACAAGTATTTATCTAAATCTAGGGCAAACACTTTAAATTTTCATAAAGGAAACTACGACAAAATTAATGAAGAAATTGCTCAATTCGATTGGGGTATTCTAGAGTCGTGTTCTACTGCTGATGAAATGGTTAATACATTTTAACGAACTCATTAATTCTATTATATTACGACATGTTCCCGTTTCTCCTTGCTCTCGTAAATATCCTGTTTGGTATGATACAAATTTAATCAAACTTTTAAAAGAAAAAGAAAAGTATCGCCGTCGTTTAAAAAAATTCGGCAATAAAATGGATGAGTTTGAGTTTAAGGAGGCCAGACATAGATGCCATATACAGATAAGGGTATGTTACACTAAGTATATCTCATCGATTGAGTCTTCACTGGAGAAGGGTAATGTTAAGGCGTTTTGGTCCTTTATTCGTAATAAACGCCACAATAAAGGTTCATTGCCTGCGCAAATGTACCTTAATGTTATCCAGTTAAAATCTAAAGAGTCGATTTGTAATGCTTTTGCGGAAAATTTTTCTTCTGTCTATGTTGATGACTCTTCTACAGTTGATGAGAATTTTTCATACAAGGCTTTGACGTCCAATTGCCTGTGGTCGTTTGATACTAGCCCAAAAGCAATAGTGAAAGCTATAAAAAACATTAATGATAGACAGGGTGCTGGTCCAGATGGAATCCCGGCAGTTTTTTTTAGAAATTGTGCTGATACTATTTCCTATCCACTCTCTATTATTTACGGGTTCTCACTTAGGTCAGGTGTTTTCCCATCCAAATGGAAAATTGCCAATATTATTCCGATACCTAAAGGTGGTAATGCGAATGACATTAAAAATTACAGACCAATTTCGCTTTTGTCGGTCGTTGCTAAGATCTTTGAGTCGCTGTTTTGTCCTGTTCTAGTGCATCACTTAAGACATTTAATTGTACCAGAGCAACATGGTTTTCGGCAAAATATGTCCAGACAATCTAACCTGGCTTGTTTTAGCGCCGACTTGGCTGACGCTGTCGACGCTGGTGATCAAGTCGATGCCATCTACACCGACATCAGCAAGGCCTTCGATCGGTTTACTCACTCACGGTTGCTTCAGAAGCTTTGTAATTTTGGATGCAGTGGAACGTTAATGAAATGGCTAGCCTCCTACTTATCAGGCAGAGTACAGAAAGTAGTAGTTTGTGGTCATGAGTCTAGAACATTTGGGGCATGTTCAGGCGTTCCTCAAGGTTCCCATTTGGGGCCAGTTCTTTTCCTAATTTTTATTAATGATTTAGCCACTAAAATCTGTCATTCTAAATTCTACTTTTTTGCGGATGACTTAAAGATATTTAAGATTATTCGGTCGCCAGTAGATTCTATTCTTCTGCAGAGAGACCTAGGTGCTATTTCCGATTGGTCACTTGAGAACAGGCTACCTTTCAACATTGATAAATGTAAGCATATTAAGTTCACTAAAAAGAAGTCCCCGCTTAGGACTTTATATTCAATAAATGGCCATGTTCTGGAAGAGGTTAGTCAAATAAGGGATCTTGGTATTGTAATTGATTCTAAACTATCATTCAATCCACATATCGATGTTATTATTAATAGATCGTTTCGAATGTTGGGATTTGTTTGGAGGAACTGCAAGGGTTTTAAAAGTATTTCTGCGCTTATATATGTCTACAACGCGTTGGTACGTAGCATCTTGGAATATTGTTCTTGTGTCTGGAATCCACAATACGAAAACCATATATCCAGAATTGAGAAAATACAGAAACGATTCATGTTCTTCTTAACGGTCCACCAGGGGAAATTGTCACAGCTTACCTCGTACAAGAAGCGATTGTCCCACTATAAAATGTTCACACTCCGGGATCGTCGATGGATGTCAGACCAAATATTTCTTTTTAAAATTGTAAGGGGGTTAATCGACTGCCCATACTTGTTGAATATGGTATCTTTCTCTGTGCCTAGACGCAATGCCAGATTAATTAATTTTAGACCGTTCGCACTTAAAAGTATCGGAACGAATGTAGGTAGTAATGAAATAGTTTATAGACTGTGCAGGGAACATAACAAACTATGTAACTTCGAAAATTGTGCTGACATACTACACTGTTCTTTATTACAAAATAAAAAATATTTGTATTATATACTAAATACGTCTCCTTGCCATTTACACTAACAATAATTATTTAGTTGTTGAATTTTAGTGGTGGTAGATATAGATTTATTTTTTAATTAAGACCGATCGATTCTACTGTGAACGTAAGTTTGCCTGTTATTGGATTTACATTTAAGTGTTTACTATTTTTCATGTAATATTTATAGTACCAAAAAGTGTAAATCTGTTGGCAAATAAATAAATAAATGTACATAACTCAGACAACAGTTATTGGTACATGCCCGGAGCGGGATTCGAACCCAGGACCTCTGGCTTACGAGTTGCATACTCTAACCGCTCGGCCGCTTCGTTTCTTTATTATTATTAGTTCGGTTTAAATCGCACATAATTTGTATGACGTGACACCTGTCAGAATTCCACAGAATGAAAAAAACGTTAAAAAAAATTAGGTGGCGGGGGCGCTTCGGCGGGCTCGGCCGCGCCGTATCTTACTCTCCTATTGCCATCTTTACGTTTACTGAAAGTTAAACTCTATTAAAAATGCTTGTAATTTGGTCATTATTTCGACAAACTTCTTTGAAAAGAGTCGAGCTCGCGGCGCTATGCACAATTTTTTTATGAAGATTCATGATTGTCGAAATTAGTGGCCAGCAATTCATTCAAGTTTATCCATACTGCAGGCTATAATGCTGACTGCGCTGTGACGGGTTGGAGGTGCGCGCTCGGCCACCATCAGCGCGGCCGGCAATCGTGTCATTACGATATAATTTGTTGATGTGGCTTAACGTCGGTTAGGATGGCATGCGTGCCGACAAACTCACCACTAAGGGCCGGGCGAAGTCAACCAGAAGTAGTAAGGCGGACGGCGGACCCCGGACCCTCACGCGGCGCGAGAGTACAAACGAGATTAATGCCAAGATAATGATGATTAAATTTGTTAATGTAATCAGGGAACCCGACGACGAGGAGTTGCTGGAGCTGGCGAGGTACTACTTGCGGCAGAATATCGACAAAAATATTCCAGAGAAAGACGTCCTAGACCTTGCTGGGAGGCTGTTATCACTCTTTAAAGAGGTATTTCATATTCGGTTATCTTCGTAGTTAATGAATGGGGTTTCCCCTGTGTTGCGGTGTGGTAAGCGGCAGAATTATACCAACATCTTCGATTATAGGTGTCGTAAAAGGCGACTATAGTGTAATGGTCTTATTCATAAAAGTTATTTAACGTTTATTCATGTTTGGTTTTTTATTATGGAATTAACTAAAATATGGTTGGTCACTTTCTTTCAAATTCATCCATTTCAGTGACAGGTAATGACAACATATATTTTTGCTAAAATAAAAAATAATGTATGTATGTACAGTAAAATACAGTAATGAGAAAAATATCATTTTACAATAATACAATAATTATCTTAGCGTTAATGTCCCGGTCGTGCTCTCGAGGACGAGGGCCCGGGGTAACCTTGACCATGATCCAGGATTTGGCGATCAGGTAACTCCAGTGGAGCGACTACCATCTGACCTAAGTGACTGCTACCAGGGGAACCTGACCAGATTGGATAATGGTTACAAATTCAGTTGCCTGAATGTGCAGGTTTCATCACGATGTTTTCCCTCATCGTAAGAACATCGGTTAGAATTCAACTAATATACATAACTCGGAAAACCGGTACCTCTCGCTTACGAGTCGGATACTCAATCCCCCGGCTACCGACGCTCTTGCTAAAATAGTAAACGTCAAAAAAATTTTTTTTAGTAACGCCTGAATACTGGAATGTTTCTTAACTGGGTTCCTTAATTATCATGCTTCATCACTTTCAAATCTTTGACATTCAGAAGGGATAGCATGATATCTAATAAACCCTTAACATTAAGAGACGTTCGAGTATTCGGGCGTAAGATGGTTACTGTAAATAAGCAGCAGCGTTTACTGTTAACCGTTTTACACACTGCGATCTTAACAACAATCCCATTCACGATTGGCGTCAGGCAGGCGGCCGGTCATAAAACATGATGCCAAAACTTTTTACAGTTTTCAAGGAAGTGTGAAAGTACATACCCTCACAATAACTTAAATATTTTACAGGTTACAGAAACATTCACCTCGCGACCGCATTACAAGTGGAACGCCTCGCATTTGAGACGCTGCTGTGAGAATGTGAAATGGTACTCACCGACTAACACTGCTGATTTACTAATGGTAGGTATTTCAACCTATTTTATGGGATATTTACATATTTGCCATCGAAGTTGTATGATTCTAGCTTAAATCTTTCATTTACAACAATATTTTCCAGGCACTCGCTTCTGAAACGAATATGGCATTCAAAGATCGTCTAGTGACTGAAGACGAAAAAGCTCAGTTCAAAGCAATGTCTAGGACTCATTTGAAAAGTAATAGTGGCGATATGTATTTCGGTACTAAACTTAAAGCTGATGGTGTTTATTTAGAAGCGGTAGAACGGGGAGATTGGTACCAGCTCACACGGAAACTCATCAACCAATGCTGTAAGTTATTTTGTACTTCGTCCTATGACAAATAAAAGTTTTGATAAATAGGTTACTTAAGATAGGTAGGTTCTACATTCAAATCCCTGGACTTCATATTAAAAATAAATAGGATTGTTGTAAAAATATCGTTGTTCTTGTAAAATTACAAAACCCGCCATAGTCATTGAGTCACGTAGTGTGAGACTTTTACATATATTAGGCAAAAATCTGTTTATAATACGTGAGTTATAATAAATATTTTCAGTAACGGAACACGATTACAACGTATTCGGCGACACCGGCGCGGAAGCTTGCGAGGAGCTCGCTGTGATGTGTCCCGCGGTAGCGCGAGCGGTGAGTGGCGGTATTCTTATTTATACCTCGTTCGCATACACCTACTTCATCCCTATCTACCCTTTTTTGATTATCTTGCTCATAATCCTTCCTCTTCTAAATTCGAATAACTTCGAATCACTCTATCTATTGTTGAAAACCGAATTCAAATCCGGCGCGTAGTTTATACATAGATACATACGGACAGACGGCTGGAAGCGAGTTTTGTTGCATACAATGTATAGATGTCATGTTGTGACTGTAAGATAGAAAAACAACGTTAACATTGAACAAATGAGCTTGTCCTTGGACTTCCTGAATGTCAAAAACCGATGCATGTCTCCTTGTTTGGTGACAGTAAAATCTAGCTAAACCCGAGTTCCAGCAGTGGGATAAATGGTATGTCTTTGACATTTTCTCACACTGCATAATTACAGAGATACTGTAAAATCTACATTTTTAACATGTGATGTTATTTGTTCAACTGTTACATTGAGCAATAGATTAAAGGGGCTTCTAATTGGGCAACACAGTGGCAGGCCATCATCATATCAGACGAAAAACGCCTACTGCTGGGCATAGACTTGCCCCAGAGATTTTTTTTGTTATTTCAGTTGTAGGTACAAAATTTCTACTACGTGATGAAGTGATGATATAGTATAGCCACCTATTGCAGCAAAAATATTGTCCGTTTAGAAGCCCTTTTCCTTTAGCCCTATATATGATCCACCTGCTCTATACGTCCAGTACAATAATGCGTTCAGGGCGCTGAGGGTGGCTGCGAGCGTCGCAGATGTTGGCGGCCCCATCACACTACACTGAAAAATAGACTAACACCCGTATCACTCCCCCCAGTGCCACGGCGACGTGTGCGTGCTTGTAGATATATCGGGTGCGGGGCGTGGCTTTATATATTACAATGCGATCTGTTTCATCACAGTGGCCTCATCACACGACACTGAAAAATAGCCTTAGGGACCGTACCCATACTACCTGACCCGTTTAGGGGGGGGGAGGGAGATCTTCAAAATACTACGCTCAGTCACTGGCTTAAATTTTTGTTACATAGTCGATTTCGCCGCAAGAAATTGCAAATATGAGTCAAATTATTTTCATTTTTTACACTTTCTGCCTGCGAAATAATTAAAAATCATACTTGTCATTGCTACGAAAAACTTTAAGGGGAGGGGGGGCTCTTGGTATATACTACGAGTGGTCACCGAGGGGAGGGAGGGGTCAAAAAATCTTAAAAAACATGTCACGTAGTATGGGTACGTTTCCTTAAACCTGTATCTCTCCTCCACCAGTGCTGTGGCGGCGTGTGCGTGCTGGTGGGCGTAGCGGGCGCGGGGCGCGCGGCGGCGGCGCGGCTGGCGGCGGCGGCCCTGCCTGCCACCCTGCATCACGCAACCGCGGCAGACGCCTTCGCGCTGCACTATAAGAACGTACGTATGGGCTGGTATAGGTTACATTGTAACCAACAAGGTAGTTGTGTGGCTATTCGCTTGCTAGCGCTACGAGGTACGTGTGGTTTGGGTGCCCCGCAATCTACAGGCGATAACCTGCCGTCGTTTAGCGGCGTTGCGCTCTCATAATCTGCCATATGTATTAAATAGAAATACAAAACATTTATTTACACACAATAACACCACAAACACATAACAAATGGCTCAAAGGGGTTGAATCACTGACCTCCAAAAAAGTATTTTTTGAGGTCAGTGGCTATTAAGGCAAACATACATAGTAAACTGTTTCATGATTTATGTTCTCCAGACATGAATCTACAGGTAAAACAGTTTGCTATGTATGTCACCACCAAATTACAAATGGTCGCCGGGTGCATTAAAATTGAAATCTACCGAATTAAGCAGTTATGGTATTGGTATTATTTTTGTCGGTGCCACACATACAATAACCGGTTATACGGCAGCGGTATTTCTGTGGGAATTATGATCTATGCTACATAATGCTATGTATGGCCGTTGCCACTACAGCCGAAACCTTCGCCTAATGAACAAGCTGCGCTTCATTACAACAAAATTTACATGCTTTAAAATTGTATGGGTCGACCTGGTAGTCACCAGTCCCGTTCCAGTACTGTATTTTTGTTCCATGATATGATTAAATGTATAAGTAATAAAATGTTATAGGGAACAGTTTTCCCTTTCTTCTCGGGAAGACAAGACAGTAGCAGCTGGAGAACGATTCAATAGAGACCTCACTTTAAAATCTAATTATAAACTATCTATTCTACACTGATTTCTTCTCCTAACTTCTGATTGACCTTTGTATTTCCCACTGAAAGGCGCTGGCTACAGCGGCGGAGGGTACATACACCATACTGCTAATCAGCGAGGCGGCGGCCAACAGCTCCGCGCTAGCAGCCATCGAAGCACATTGCTTGCGGTCGTCGCCGGGAGAGCTAACGCAACAAGCTTTACACAGTAAGTTTCGCCATTGACATTATTAGTCATTAACATGGATAGTTATTTAGCCACCCATCGGTGTATATTCTCGGAAGAGTAGAATAGTACACAAACCTCACCGCTCACTGGTATCGGGCGGCGATTTAGACCGCCATGGACCAGAAAGTGGGTCATCATGGGGATCATGGTCAACGCGGACTATGGCGCGCGCCAAGATAATGGACCAGGAAATGGACAGCAGTTTTTTTTCCTTCTGTGAGTGTATACTATTGTAAGCGATTTTGGCAAAATAGACTATGGGAAAACCTTTTGTTGGTGATTCCGACCCATTAAAAACCGCTAAAATAGAATTCCGATCCGTGGCTCTCACTATTTGAATTCTTACATGCAGCTGTCATAGCATGTGCGACAGATGGCAATGATTTAAAAAATAATATCTCCCATATTCCAGACATAAAGAACAATCTGGGCATAGTGATATGTCTGGACAAGGAGCAAGAGGATCTCGCTGCGCTGATCGAGAAGTACCCGCTGGTCCACAGCCGGGCTCATCTCGTCTGGCTCGAGGGCTGGTGCGCGGACACCCTGAGGCAGTTTCCAGAAGCCTTGGTGCAGAGGTATCCTGGTCACGGCCAACGAATTGTACCTTACCGCACTAGCACAGCTTGCGAACAGGTAGAGTATTGCACGGTTGTCTGGCACTCGATTGTTGTTGTGATATTTTGGATATTATGCTTGTTTTTTATTGTCACAGAAGAGGTGTTTCGCGTTCCATTTTTTAATTGAGTATTAGTTTAGCACATCGTCATTGAGGTTACCGTTTTGTATTATATTTATAATATATACTGTCTGTGGCACATTTTCGTAATATTTCATTCTTATTTATTTATTTGCTTATTTGCCCTGCAACCAAGAAACAACTGATCAGCTTAAATTTCGTAAGCAGCAAGGGTTTGTTTGTGTTTGTGATGTTTAGGATTTTTTATCTCGCTACTTAAAACGACGGATAAAAGTTAGAACGATCTTAGCTGCGTAATAACGTAGTCAACAATTACATCATCAATTTGATACATATCGTTGTCTTTTGAATCGCCCTCCCATAGACAGGCATTTGACCGCCATCTCACCTATTGGTAAGTGACGAACCCGATGAGGCCGAAGATGGAGCAAGTCTGTCTTAAGAACAGCCTATTCACTCTAGCCTTACCTACCTAGCCTGAACTGAAAATTACTTTAATATATATATAACTTTAATATATATACAAAAAACGCTTATGGATTTTTATGATGTCAAAATAAATCATGTCTATGTCTATTTATTTCCGTTTTCATCTATAGAATGATGAAAGAAAACGCGGATGAGTCTCCCGGCGAGCCCTTGCCTGAAATACCAGTGGACGGGCTGGTTGCCATCCACGGTAGCGTCGGCGCGGCGTGGCAGCGCGCCCCGTGCCGCTACGTGCACTTCATAAAGGCATACTACATCATCGCTAGCAGGAAGCGGACAGCGTTGCGACAGCGACAGAAGATGCTGTCTGTAAGTGGATTTTTGTGAACTCGTAAGTCGGAACAGTAGAACTTATCATCATCATCTCGGCGTTAAATCCCGGTTGCACTCCCGCGCAACACGCGGGGGCCCGGGGTCCGCCTTCCTGCTTTTCTTAGCCCACTTTGAACGCATGTCACTCTTAACGACGCGACGTCCAGTCATCTTCTTGGGCCGGCCTTTCCTTCCCGTGCTAAGTGGGGGCGGCATGGCCAGACATCTGTTCCCCACATAATTTGCCAGTCTGCGCAAGACGTGACCGTACCAACAGTAGAACTACGCAGTCGAAAACTATGACAAAATCACAGCTATAAATGATTTTGAGTTATAATTATCGATTCTTTTTAAATTTTTATGATTTTGTATGGAGTCTGTGATTCGGAAACACGGCCTATAATAGAGGTTGTTACATCGACATAGAAAAATCTGGGTTTTGGTGTAATCTTAAGTTTCTTTCTCTTGTGTTTGGGTTTACACCAGATTGAAAAAGTCTCGCTCATACAGCGCGGCAATATTGCTAGTAGTTAAGACCCCACCCACTTAAAGCTGTGTATATCTAATGTTTAACGGTGTGGACGGGACAAAAGTAAACTTTCTAAATACAAATAGTTGATAATACAACTGTCGTGGTTCGCTCTCGGAAAATCCCGCAAAAATTGGAACCTTGAATTGATGCGATGTACCCTGCCCAGTCATAGTCATCTAGATTTCGACGCCGCATATCGTGTCTATGAATTTCCGTCGTAAAGTCTCATAACACCTCATCACCTTTCATCTCATGATGTCTCCGCAGGCAGGCGTGGAAGCGCTCCGCCGCGCCCGCACCTCGGTGGGCGATCTCGGCGCCGCCGCGGCCGCACAAGAAACCGAGCTGGCGGCGGCGCAGGCGCAGGCCACGGCCGCGCTGGACCAGATCGGCGCCACGGTGCGCGCCAACACCGACCGCAAGGAGGAGATGCACGCGCTCAAGCTCAGCATCGAGCAGGAGAACGAGAAGCTGCAGCTCAGGTGAGTGCTGCTGGGTGTGTGGCTCGGTTGGATATATGGCGGCGCAGGAGCGCACGATAAGCGCAAGGACAAAGCTCAAGCTCAGTATCGAGCAGAAGAACGAGAAGCTGCAGCTCAGGTGGTTACTGCTTTGTATGTGTGTGGTTTTAGTAGCTAAATGGCGGCGTTGGGGCGCAAGCGCAGACCACGGCATACTAATATTGCGAAAATCACCAATACACATTATACAACAACGAGAAAAACAGGAGAAAGATGTGTATTAGGAATACGAGGAATTATGTTTAAGTGTCTGTATTGACATGGCGTCGGATCGAGGAATTTTAAACTAATAAACGGCAAGACCAGGAGCTCACATTAGTGGATCTATTCGCTTTTACAAGTATTCCTGCTTAAAGGATGCGGTCTAGCGATTCATAGAAGGTGTTCACTAAGATCCAGCCGGTACAAAGTGAATGAAAAACGGAAGAATGTAAAATGCGGAATTCGTATCAGTTAAAAAAAGAAATCTAACTCTAGACAATTCTTCAGAATATTTTTTTGAAAAATAAATATTTTTAGCAATACTGCAACACTCATGCAACACTGGAACAAGCCGTAGAGAAAATGACGAAAGAAGAAACTTCTTTTACGCCCGGAGTAAGAAGTTCTTTTCGTCATAGCGAAGAGAAATCAATGAGGAAAGAAAAAACTCCTTTTAAGACTAGAGGGCATTATGTTTAATAATGCGTGTAATGCCTTGAGAAAACACTGGCATTGCGGCGTGCCGTTTTGATGTTACATAATATGGCCGACGGATGTGCCCAAAATGAACTAGCATAAGAACTAGATTTTCTTAGAATCATGGAACATGGTCACCTTGACGTTAATGTCCCGGATGTGCTCTCGCGCGTGAGAACCCGGTCTGCCTTGACCATGATCAGGTAATTACAATGGAGCGAGTGCCATCTGACCTCCGTGACCCTGTTAACAGGGGAACCTGACCAGATTGGATCATGGATTCAGTCGCCTAATTACGACTGAAGTACAGTAGGCTAATGACGTAACTCTGTTCCGTACTTTTGCGATTGCGTATGATCTATTTCTAAGTTTATTGTAATGGAACTTTGTTAGCAACTGAACGTATGAAATCGATAATACAGTTCAAAAATTTAAATCAGAGAATTTTTGGCAACAGCGTTACGTAAATAGCCTATTGGTTTTATCACGATGTTTTTCCTCACCGTAAGAGCATCGCTTAGTGTTTAACTAATGTACATAACTCAGAAAGAGTCATTAGCGAAACTTGGTTTTACAGCCTGTCATCGCCATAGAAATCACAACCACAGGGCAGGTCCTCCTAACGGAATAAGGAGTTTCATTCGTCATTAGTGGCAGTGAATGACAAAGACAATGACATGCCTGTCTGTCTATGCAGTGCCACAAACTTAAACTGGCCCGGTGACCCGGTTCCAGTTTTGGCCACCGGGTCACATAACTTTGTGCATCCATACCTTTTTCCGGGTGTGTTCATAATTTCATGCCAAGAATCCGTTCGTTTCATAGCAAATTAGTAATATTTTAAACATCAATATAAAAAAATTGGCTAGCTAAAGAATTTTAATAATTACGCGAGGATATTACGTTTTATAAGCTTTATCCATTACAACTCTCATAATACCGGCTGGCGGTCAGGAATATTTTAGACTGTCTCCTTTTTGGGATCAAAGTGAAAAGTAACATCTTCAATTACTTTTTCAGGAAAAAAGAAATCGAAACGGAACTTGCATCTGTGGAACCAGTGATAGCAGCCGCTCGCGCCGCCGTCGGCGACATCAAACCGGAATCGCTCAGTGAGGTAAATCTTGACCAAGTTTGTCCAACTGAAAGTCTTTTTGGCAGTTCATTAAATTGTACTAAAAACTGCAGTTATCCCTAATCCTAAAGTCAGTAACCTGTCCACTCCTTTACAGTATCGACTTATCTCCATTTTGTGTTAAAGTCCTGGTACGCCTTGTTCATCATCAGCTTAGTGCGTTTGTCAACTCCGAAAACCTCGTCAGTCCCTTCCAATCTGGTTTCCGCCCTGGCATAGCACAGCTACTGCTCTTACCAAGGTGTCTGATGATGTACGCCTTGCAATGTCCAATAAGCAACTCACTGTTATTGCATTGCTAGATTTCAGTAATGCATTCAACACTGTGGATCACGACATCCTTCTCGCAATGTTGCGTTCGCTGCATCTGTCGGACACAGATGTCGGTTATTGAATGGTGTAGCAGCTATCTGCTTAGACGCCAGCAGTGTATTCGTGCCGATGACAGAGTCTCAAGCTATGCTGACATCTGTGCGGGTGTGCCCCAGGGGGTGTACTATATCCTCTTCTTTTTTCCATATTCATTAACTTCCTTACTCCCCTCTTCTCTTGTTCTTACCATCAATATGCTGACGATATCCAAATTTACACCCACGCCCCTGCCGAGGAGCTGGACACCATAATAGCAGCGCTAAATGGGGATCTAAAAACTATCCTTGAGTGGAGTCTGGCTCATAGACTGGCGGTTAACCCTGACAAGTCGCAGGTTATTGTAATTGGTGGGTCTAAGCAGGTGGGTCGACCTATTTATGGTAGCCTTCCGCCCGTCATTTTCATTAGCGTAGTGCTCCTCTATAGTAGCGTGGTCAAGAATTTGGGGGTTTTCTTCGACGCAATACTGTCTTGGTCCCATCACGTTGCTTAACTAAGCAAAAGAACTTTTGCTGCAAATCAGCTGCCTATCAGGACCAAGGTTGAGCTTGCGCTAGCCCTCCTCCATCCTTCCTTGACCTCAATGAGGATCTCCTTAATAAAGTCAAGCGTCTACAGAACATCGGTATTCGGTTTATATATGGGCTGCGCAAGTTCGACTACGTCTCTGATTTTCGTAAGAAGCTGCGGTGGCTTCCGATTAGGCTGTGGCGGGATGAGCATGTGTTGGTACTGCTGTATAAATACTGTTCGATCCCCGTTCTCCCAAATATCTTAGAGATGGCTTCAGATTCCAGAGAGCTGACCTAGTCCGGGATCTTCGATCAGCTCACGATAATACTCTTAAGGCCACCGTTTACTCGATCTGGCTATTTTAAAAAGTCTTTCACTGTGAAAGCTACCGTCTTGTGAAATCAGTTACCCAAAGAGATTCGTCACTCCAAGTCACTCAACACTCCTTTAAGGCAAAGTTCGCATCTCTTCTCGGATGGCATATGAATTTTGATGTCCTTAATTGTAAATTTTTTATGTAGTTGTTTTAAGTATATTGTGTATATATAGTATTGTTTTGTTATATGTGTATATTCGCATGTAGGTGTATATGTATTAAGTATAAGTTTGCTATTATAAGGCCATGTTGTTGACTTGCCTGTGTATTCAAGCAGTTCTTTAGACAAAGGTTGCCTGGTAGAGATCCCTTGCAGTGATAAGGCCGCCTTTGCCCACAACTAGTTATGATTTTTGTCGGAACTTTTTAAATCAATTATTCTTGTGTGAACAATAAAGAATTTATCTATCTATCTACTAATTGTAACTACAGGGTTTGAAGAACAGAGTAACCATATCAAATAATAGACAAGACGTGTCAGCTTATTTCTCATCCATAGGTAGGATCGTGAATTCACGTGTCCGGTAAATGTAGGGCTGCTTATTTCTTATTTTGCAACGGTTCTATCTAAATAAGTACGAATAATAATTAAAATATATCGAAACAAGCCGTTTTCAAGACTAGCTTCGTAAAAATTCACAAACATGATATTGACTGTATGCGACTTTTGTTGTTGTTGTATTGCAAACAGTAAGTGTGACTGTTATCATTCATTGCCTCAGGAAAAATTAAATAGTAATAAAACGCCAGTTACTTTCTGCTAAAGTGCTACCATCCACACCCGGTAGACTTGGCTAGAAGAGATCTCTTACAGAGATAAGCCCACCTTTGTAAACAACCTCTTGTAATAATTATTTTTATCCAATTTCGTGTACAATAAAGTATATTGTAATACCATTAAGTCTATAGTTGAACCCAAAGGTGAACTAAAACCCAAAACCTTTGGAACTAATATATCTAAACTAAATTGCATCGAAATAAATATAAATATCAATACCATAAAAGCCAAGACATCATAATATTTGTGTGCTTAGAGCGCGCTATCTATGGGAACTTAAAAGCTGGTCTTGAAAACGGCTCATCGTAATGATCCAGGTGCGGTCCCTGCGAGCGCCGCCCGACGTTGTTCGCGATATCCTGGAGGGCGTGCTGCGGCTGATGGGCATCGCTGACACTTCTTGGCATTCCATGAAGAACTTCCTGTCCAAGAGAGGGGTCAAAGAGGATATCAGGTACACATGGTCATTCCCAATTATTATTGTTTTTACAGAAGTGAGTCGTCTAATGGCAGCCACCTGATACTGGCATGCTGATCACCAAAGTTAGCAATACACGAGTCCGGGAACTGAGGGGGCGATTCTCGCCCTGTGACATCTCAAATTCGGCATTTTCTCTAGCCAAAAAACTGCATTAAAACGGCACTAAAATTGATATTCGACAATATACGGCTGTCGAAGATAGTTGAGAAAATATTTTTTGGCTACAACATTCCAAATAATTCTAATGTTCCAATTATTAATGGAGATAAAAACGTCGAAGTAACGTCATTGCTTCAACTGTGGCGCTGTTATACGTAGGAAAAGATGAACTCAGATTTATGTTCATACAATGGCATCTTTAATACTTATTTCTTCCCATTGTAAATACGCAATGATGATACAGTTACGAAGTTCATTACCTCATAGATTGATGTTCTTTGGTGTGCGTTGTAGCAGGGAATTTTTTTTGTATTTCTAAAACGGTTATCTATGAGCAGTTTTCCAATAGGTATCTAAAGCATTCCTAACCACTCACTAGATGGCGCCCCGACAATTTTGGTAATTGATAATCGCTTGAAATAGGTTCTTAGCAAGCAGGATATAAACACTAGGTACCTTGCATTGGATAATATTGCATTTGTCAATAGTTTTCAACCATTTTAGAGGTTGTAATAATAATGGAACATAGTGCCAACATCTATGAATATTTCTTTTTACAACCTTTAACAGTTATTTTTATATTAATAAACATTTTATTTTTAAGTTTAGTATTAGTTGGCTGCATGAAATCACTGCCACCGTCATACAGATTATAAAAAGATTACCAAAATTGTAGGCGCCTTTTGATGCTTTTTGAAACCAACTATCAATACCTACTGGAAAACTCCTCATTGTTGGAACTTATTTTTTTAAATATAATCATAGCATAGCAATTTCATGAGAAGAATTCTGAACGATTTCGATTCGATGCGTGTAACTTCCGATGAAGTTCCGCTTAGCTGGCGCGGCGGGTTTATTGCTTCGATTCTTCACGTCGCAAATTCGTTGCCGCTTCCCAAGCAAAGGCCTTTTCTATTGTATCATGATATCCGTCAGATGCCTGGACGCGTCCACGATCAGCCCCGAGGCGGTGTCGTCGGTGCAGCGGCTGCTGGAGCGTCGCGGCGCGTCGTTCAGCGAGGCGGCGGCGAAGCGCGCGTCGGCCGCCTGCGCGCCGCTGGCCGCGTGGGTGCGCGCCAACCTCGCCTTCGCCGCCGCCGCCGCGAGGGTCAAGCCGCTGCAGCAGCACCAGCGGCAGCTGCACAAGTGAGTACGGGACGCCGGGAGCAGTGTGATGGGTGTGGGTAGCGATGGCCGCTGGCCGCGTGGGTGCGCGCCAACCTCGCCTTCGCCGCCGCCGCCGCGAGGGTCAAGCCGCTGCAGCAGCACCAGCGGCAGCTGCACAAGTGAGTACGGGACGCCGGGAGCAGTGTGATGGGTGTGGGTAGCGATGGCCGCTGGCCGCGTGGGTGCGCGCCAACCTCGCCTTCGCCGCCGCCGCCGCGAGGGTCAAGCCGCTGCAGCAGCACCAGCGGCAGCTGCACAAGTGAGTACGGGACGCCGGGAGCAGTGTGATGGGTGTGGGTAGCGATGGCCGCTGGCCGCGTGGGTGCGCGCCAACCTCGCCTTCGCCGCCGCCGCCGCGAGGGTCAAGCCGCTGCAGCAGCACCAGCGGCAGCTGCACAAGTGAGTACGGGACGCCGGGAGCAGTGTGATGGGTGTGGGTAGCGATGGCCGCTGGCCGCGTGGGTGCGCGCCAACCTCGCCTTCGCCGCCGCCGCCGCGAGGGTCAAGCCGCTGCAGCAGCACCAGCGGCAGCTGCACAAGTGAGTACGGGACGCCGGGAGCAGTGTGATGGGTGTGGGTAGCGATGGCCGCTGGCCGCGTGGGTGCGCGCCAACCTCGCCTTCGCCGCCGCCGCCGCGAGGGTCAAGCCGCTGCAGCAGCACCAGCGGCAGCTGCACAAGTGAGTACGGGACGCCGGGAGCAGTGTGATGGGTGTGGGTAGCGATGGCCGCTGGCCGCGTGGGTGCGCGCCAACCTCGCCTTCGCCGCCGCCGCCGCGAGGGTCAAGCCGCTGCAGCAGCACCAGCGGCAGCTGCACAAGTGAGTACGGGACGCCGGGAGCAGTGTGATGGGTGTGGGTAGCGATGGCCGCTGGCCGCGTGGGTGCGCGCCAACCTCGCCTTCGCCGCCGCCGCCGCGAGGGTCAAGCCGCTGCAGCAGCACCAGCGGCAGCTGCACAAGTGAGTACGGGACGCCGGGAGCAGTGTGATGGGTGTGGGTAGCGATGGCCGCTGGCCGCGTGGGTGCGCGCCAACCTCGCCTTCGCCGCCGCCGCCGCGAGGGTCAAGCCGCTGCAGCAGCACCAGCGGCAGCTGCACAAGTGAGTACGGGACGCCGGGAGCAGTGTGATGGGTGTGGGTAGCGATGGCCGCTGGCCGCGTGGGTGCGCGCCAACCTCGCCTTCGCCGCCGCCGCCGCGAGGGTCAAGCCGCTGCAGCAGCACCAGCGGCAGCTGCACAAGTGAGTACGGGACACCACTACCCTCACTCACGTTTTACACGTTACAGATAAAAATGTGAGTAAATGAAAAATAAAGAATTCGTGAGAGAGATTCACTGCAGGAAATCATCTGATGTAACCTTTTAAACCGGCCGAATAATTAATCAAAAGTACTTGATAAATCTTTTAATTACATCACTGCATCTCCAACCGCCCTCACTACTACCAAAGGAAACTGCTGAGTAATTCACTAGACTTTTTACTGCCATTCCGCAACTTTCCTTCTTCCACTATGGTCTATATGACATCCATTTAGGTTGCAATATCGTTTGTATTAAAAGACATCGCGATTTGTTTTGCTGATAGCGAACATCGTCGTCATACCGACCACGCACTCGCATCTATGTACCAACTAGCTCCTCTCGACTCGCAGGAACCTAGAAGCGGCGGAAGCGCAACTCACCGCTCTATCCAGTGGCTTGGCCACCGTTGATGAGCGCGTGGCGGCACTGAAAGACTCCCTGGGGCGACACACTCGAGACGCGGCCGCCTTGGAAGTGAAGCTCGCGGCCGCGGCAGAGACTTTGCGGGCGGCGCAGGCGCTGCTGGATCAGCTGGCTGGGGAGTACCGGGCTTGGGAGGAGGATGTACGTATTCGTAGGGATCTGGTTGATCGAGACTCTCTAGGCCTGCACACCCGCGGCGCGGCCGCCTGGAAGTGAAGCTCGCGGCTGCGAGCGAAGATAGTCTCGATAAACGATCGGGATACGGTACCGAGATGTAAGCTAGTCCAAATGTTTTTTTTTTCATTTTTGGCTGTTTGTCTCTGTGCGCATCATGCAAAAAGTACTGGATGGATTATGATGGGGAATTCACAGCTTGGTAGTTTGAGATACAACTTAAAAACTCACAGCTTGACCTCTCTGTAGTACTAGCGTTCATACATTAGAGGGGTCATAAATGGTCGTATAAACGAAGTCTCGGGCAAAAGCTAGTATTAAAATAGCCGCACCTTCGGATTCTTTCCAATCACCTTCAAATAGTTTGTCTTATTAATTCGCGTGTACTGTTTATTTCAGCTTGAAAACATCTCTAAAGAAATAGCAGATTTAGACCAAAGATCTCTGTTAGCCGCTGCGTACCTCGTGTATTTGCCAGATGTGACAGAACCACAAGCAAGGTAGGCAATAATACAAAAACGACATTGGCCTGTTTGCTATATGTACTGGGAGGCAGAAGTTAATATAGTTGAAGTAAATAGTTTCCCATTTACCATACTCTCCAGCCTTTTATGGTCAGGCTATGTTTTCCTCTCAAAACTGAGGGAACTGAAGAAAGGCTTGAACTCAAGTTGTTTTCGTCCAAATAAGCGGTTACCACTGATATTAAGGAGTAGTTGGAGAAAGACTAAAACTGAATTTTCCTTGGATTTAAAGAATTGAATAAAAGTTATTATAGTTTAAAAGCGGTCAAGAAAACTGCGTCGCAAATTCGAAAAAAGTTTAAGTAAAAATTTCGTCCTCACTTTAAAGCACTGAGCAAAAAAGCTCACGTCCTCGAGTACGTTAGAATAGGATTGAATGTTGTGACGTACGTCTGAGTGAAATCAAATTGTTTTACTTTACTTTACTGAATTTACTATTAGCCGAAATCTTTTCTACCTCCCTGCGCAACCAACGCGTACCAAGCTTGTACTATTACTAATATTTTTAATTTTCAGGGTTTACATTGACAAATGGAGTAAAATGATAGGGTTTGAAGATCCAAACTTCTCAGTAATCAACTTCCTGGTAAGCACGGAGAAACAATTGAAATGGGATGCGGATGGCCTGCCCCAAGATAAAACTGCTGTGAAGAATGCTATTATGATCGATCAGGTAATTTTTCTCGCCAATATTTTATTTTAATGTTCTTGGAAAAGTTGATGATTTAGTTAAGAGTTTCGATTTAGTTTGAGAGGAGAAATGATTAAATTATTGCCTCGAATGGTAGTCGATACTATCCAATCTTTCTAAATGCCCCCAATGGAATGCATGTGTTATTTCTAAGAATAATATTTTAGTGGCATCGATATCGCTACATCGGCTTAAACTTGATAATACTTTATTGAATTTTGTGAAGTGATTAACCTATATGATGTATGGCCAATTCGCCATTCGAAAGAAAATAGTGACGACTGCGGGGTAAAGGTGTTTTCACAGTGGAGTAAAAATACTACTACTACGCTGGCTCAGCGACCCAAAGTGGATCTTGGCCTCCGACACCAGAGATCGCCACATCTTCCTGTCCTGCGCCATCTCCTGCCAATCGAGGATTCCTAGTGCGTGCATGTCGTTCAGGACTTCATCCATCCAGCGATATCAAGCGAGTAAAAATGCAAAAACTTTTATTTAAAAAAAGATAATTGATAAAAATCAATGAATCGTCTGAAATAAATAAACTCATTAATAATATTTTTAATCAGTTACACTAGAATCTTTATTTGTATTTCTTATGAAAGAATTTTGTTCTGCGTGCTCCATAATGTCATCCACAGCTGTTGATTTTCCTAAGAACAAGTAATTCCATATAACATTGTCTTCTGGGAAAACGTGGTCGCAGACTTTCTCCCATCGATCATTGCCTATCAAAGTTATTGCGCCATAAAATATTTTTTTTTACATCACTCATTTTGAAAGTTGAGTTATAGTCAACTGAATTTTTTATTCGGGCCCACACCATCTCAATAGAATTGAGTTTGCAATGGTTACCATTGCAATGGCAATACTATTACATTTAGCAGTTTCATTTACTAAATATCTGTTATATTAATTGGTCACTGTAAACTTGTAAACACTGTATCTTTCTAATTTGCTGCGACCCGATTGGTCGAGGGTCGGGGCTAAGCCGGCGGCAAACGATGAGTCTACTTTCTTATCTTAACTTTGCTATGTATATGTGTGGTCATCCTAGCCGCCTGTTGTAACAAGTTCAAACTTGCTCGGCTAGTTGATAAACTCTGTTTGTAGTGGTGTGCCTATCACAGCGCCATTGTTTGACGATTTGTATCTGTCAAGTTATTTAATCATTACGATACACGTCGTCATCATCATTAAGTCCATAACATTCCGGTAATGGACTAGGACATCCCCATAAGTATTCAGTATCCCGATCGATAAAATCCAGGCTTCTGCCAGGGTCCGCTTTCCTTCTCTTTGTTCCCAAAAAGAAAGGAAATAAGATTGCGGGGACTACTCGGACGTTCATGTATGTAAAGATTGATGAATGTGGATGAAGCGAGAGAGGTTTTATGTGTCAAGTCCGTAGCAAGTGGAACGATGTGGTCTCTCATCATAAACTTGGCATTATGTCCCGGTTGCGCCTTCGCGTAGCACGCGCGGACCCAGGGTCCGCCTTTCTGCTACTCCTGACCCACCCCGCTCGGTGGTCGGTATCCTTGGTGGTGGGCTTATTGGTACACATATAATTATTGACGACGTCAAGCCATCGCTTCTTGAGCCGGCCTCGGCATGGCCAGACTCTTGTTCCCCACGTAATTTGCCGGTCTCTCATCATCATCATCTTGGCGTTATGTCCCGGTTGCGCTCCCGCGTGGCACGCGAGGGCCCAGGGTCCGCCTTCCTGCTACTCCTGGCCCACCTCGCTCGGTCTTTGGCATCCTTGGTGGTGAGCAATATTGGCGGTCTCTGCGTTACCTAAACGGCTATGTATGTACGTGGGCAGGTGCTGGAGGCCGTCCGCTGCGGGCCGACCCCGCTGGTGGTGGACCCCGACGGCGAGGCGCGGGGCTGGCTGCGCGCGCGCGCCGCCGCCGACGCCGTGCCGCAGGGCGGCGACGGACTGCACACCGCCGTGCAGTACGCTGTCAGGTGGGACACGGCTTTGTTTGTATTTACAAGCTTTTATTTAACTTACACTGTTCGTATGTTGTCCGTCAAAATTTGCAAACCATTTTTCGATTTGAGATCTTATAAGTAATAGCTTTTGCCCGCAACTTCGTCTGTGTGGAAATAGTTTTTATGGCAGTTAAGATTTTGCAAGCGATTTCGTTTAGAAGAAAATTTAAATGACCTCCTTTTTGTATGAATACTAATGCTACGGAAAGGTCAAGCTGTATCTGTGTTCTATCCTTCCTAATTAGATTATACATGGGTTGGATTCTAAGTTGACCTAAAGTAGTAAATACCCTATATAAATCCTTTCAAGGGTTATTTTTATTTTTTATTTTTTTTATTTTCGAAACAAACAGCTTACAAATAGTACAAATAAAGTATTTAACAATATGTTATTGCAAAAGCCAACAAAGTTTCCACTATATTAGTTGTACATTTATTGCATTAAGACTAGTTTTCCTATTAAGCACTTAATAATCCTAAACAAAAAATAAATAAAAGTAACTAATTTTTCTCCTTTACAAGTGATACATATCTTGCGTATTTGTTGTGAAAGATGTCAATGTGTTCATAGTGCTCATCATAGGTCCTGCACACCCTTACCACAAATCTATGTTTATCGTAATTGGTTGAACATAAAGGTTTATCAAAGGTTGATGTTGATCGTGTGTTTACTCTTGGGCATTTAAATTTAATCTTGCTTATTAAATAATGTCATCATCATCATCACAGCCCATAACAGTCCACTGCAGGACTTCGGGCCTCTCCCACGAAAGGGGAGGTCATTGCCATAATCTCCACGCTTGGCAGGCGGGTTGGTGATCGCAGTGCAGTTGATGTAAATCTACCCAGAAATATGCTGCTGCCCACCTTTCGGATTTGTCCCTTAGTCGCCTCTTACGACACCCACGGGAAGAGATGGGGTGGTGCTATTCTTTGAGGTGGTGGCACCACACACTACAGGTGGTGGCACCACACACTACATTAAAACTACATTAAATAATGTGAATCCACCAAATTATTAATCAATTTATACAGAAATATTTGGTCTCTTTGTTCTCTGCGTGTCTTTAATGTTATAAAAATTTCCTTATCAAAGTTCCTGAATTTGTATTTGAGGCGCTTAATAAATTTATCCTGGACCTTTTGCAATTGCTGAATATATTTAATATATGATGGATTCCATGCAATAGATGCATATTCCAAGTGTGATCTTACATGATAATTATATAGTGTTATTAATGTTTTGGGATGACTGAATTCTTTACCCTGTCTAAATATAAAACCTAGTATTCTATATGCTTTAGCAGAGATTTTATCCATATGAGACGAAAAAGTCAATTTACAATCTAGCTGAACACCCAAATCTCTCACCTCAGTCACTCTTGGAAGTGGAATGTTCCGAATACTATATTTATATTTGATTATATGCTTTTTTCTTGAAAAAGTAATTATGGCACATTTGTTTGCATTAAGTTGTAATTTATTCTTCTGGCAGTATTCACTTAAGCTATCCAAATCCAACTGAAGATTACGAGAGTCCTCTTCCGTTTTAATCTTTGCATATATTTTTGTATCATCGGCAAAAAGTAACTTGGGAATGATTGAAGCAATTAACAACGTCATTAATAAATATATTAAATAACAGTGACCCGAGGTGTGAGCCCTGGGGCACTCCAGATGTAATCGGCACAAAACTAGATATAAAACCCCTGATTGTGACTGCCTGAGTTCTGTGACTAAGATAAGAAACCATCCATCTTAGGAGGTCACCGTGTATACCGATATGTTCAAGTTTCTTTAGTAATAGGCTGTGATTTATTTTATCAAAAGCTTTGGAATAATCGGTATACACGGCGTCCACCTGGAAACCATTACTCATGGCCTCAAGAGTAAAATCCAAAAACGTACACAAATTTGATTCAGTTGAACGTTTATTAATAAAACCATGTTGTTGTTCAGACAAGAGAGATCTAATCGCTGGAAAGAGCGAGTCGTAGACTATTTTTTTGAATAATTTAGGTATAACTGATAACTTAGATATGCCCCTATAGTTTTTAATGTTGTGTTTATCCCCATTTTTAAATATCGGTACCCCAAAGGAACGCTTCCACATTTTAGGCATTATACCCGAATTCAGAGACTTTTTGAAAAGATAACTAATGGGATACGCCAATTCAGCATGACAAATCTTCAGAAATATGGGGTGCAAACCATCAGGGCCACTACCTTTGGTAGAATCAAGTTTTGACAAATATATTTTTACTTTGCCAGGTGAGATAAGTACATCACTAATTAAATTTACCCTACCTGATTGACTACCCATGACATCAGCATCCCCCGGCTCAAAAACTGAATGGGAAAACTTATTGAACATATCAGCTATGGATTGGCCGTCATTTCCTTTGATATCATCAATATACATGGTATCAGGAACACCATTCTGACTCATTTTTGATTTAATAAACGTCCAAAAATGTTTACTATTATGTCCAATATCTACTTCTGCCCTTACAATATATTGTTATTGCGTAATACACGCACAGACAGACAGAAAATTCCAATGAAGTTTATTTGAACCATTTTACGTTTAGTACAGTACCCTAACCCAACAGTTTTTTCTGGAATATCTTCAATGAACAGCAGACACATCTATTTTACACCATGTCATCTACGTCAGCCAGCTGCGCAGCGTTCGCAGTATTATCGCTCTGGCAATCCTAAACTCACTTGTATATTGTTTATGTCAAAGCCCGTACATTTTTCTTTCTGTTTCACTGTCGATCATGACTGATGTTATCGCGTTGAATATAAGTGCGCAATGAAGTTGGTCAAACTCAAACTCAAAATTTATTTATTGATTAGGACATTAAATATATCTTTCAATCGTCAAAAAGAAGGGGTAGGAAGGTAACACACAGACACATTGGCCGCCCCATGGCCGGAGCACACCCACCCCAACTATGCTATTCTATTGGCAGGCTAGGGCGCGTGCTGATGATCACGGACGTGGACGGCGTGCACCCGGCGTGGGCGGGGCTGCTGCGGGGGCGCGGCGCGGGGGCGGCGGGGGCGGCGGGGGCGGCGGGGGCGGCGGGGGGCGCGAGGCTCATCCTGTACACTCGCGACAGCACGGCGCCCAAGCGGCTGCCCGCCTACGCCGCGCCCGCGCTCTCGGTGCTACACTTCACGCCGCGGCTGGATGGGCTCACTGGTATACGATGCGATTACACTGGAGATATTTCTAGATACTTCCATAGGCGCGGAAGGCCCAGGAAGCGATGGATTGACATGGCCGAGTCGGATGCGAGAGCCAGTGGCTTACGACGCGAAGATGGCTAAGACCGGGCGAAATGGAGGGGAATGAGTCGGAAAGCGGACCCTGGCATAAGTCGGGACTCACCGCTTGGATGATGATGACTTCCATACTGGACTTGAGCCTCCTCCGTATCCGTGGAGGATATTGCCATGATCTCCATGCTTGGCATGCGGGTTGGTAATCGCAGTCTCCAGCACACGTCAGAAAACGCTGATGCTCATCTGTCGAGGTCGAAGGGTTGGTGCAATGAGGGTTCTCGCAATTCTTAAATTTATGTAATGGCGCTACTGCGACGTGAGGTCTCCAGTCAATATAAGTTTCTGCCATTGACTGGGATAAATTAGTCATATAACAGCAGTTGTTTCTGTCCAATTGCACAGCAGTATTTTGACAACAGAACTTGCGCCTCACTAACGTCATCTGAAATCGTGAAGAGCCTCATTGTACTTTGCCAGATACGGCCAATGATACATGTAATAAAAGAAATTCTTCCCATTTTAATTTGCAGACCAGCTAGTGCACTACGCGCTTCAGCATCAGAACCCCGAGCTGAACGAGAAAATAAAACAGATCAAGCTGAAAAAGGCCACTTTACAGAAACAACAGCATGAATTGCAGGCGAGTTAAGCAGCTATCCATGTCAATATTTGTATGGTTGACAACTTTTCTTGTCTGGCTGCGATTGACACAACCTATGCTTCAGGATTGGGCTTTTGGAGCTGACATAAACTAGGTTGTGTAGTCTGTGGGCTGGGGTGATTTGATTGTTCTGATCTGGCAGCTAACAGAGAGTACTGATAAAGTAGTTTTCTTTTTTATTAGTAGGCGCATATTTCATTCACCACACAGTCTGTGACCCCACTAACCGCTACAAAATGACGGTTTTAAAGTTCGTAACTTACTCGGTTCGACGTAGAAGCTGACACACGTCGCTTTTGTATTAATTCGGATGCACGAGCGAGCCGCCTTTGATCGGATGGCCGACCACTTCTCCCGCACGTGAAAGTGATTTAATTTATACTTCATAAGGATTAGTATCAACTGCAACTGATGGTTGGTCGGCCCTAGCCAAAACAAAACGTCTGTTACTACTTTTACTTAGATTTTTTTTTATTCTACCTTATTCGTCGGTTTTCCGTGAATTCGACTTAATTTGATTTGTTTCGTGGTGAATTCGACAGAATATGAATAGATTGAATATATTAGATACTGATACTGCAATTACTCATTTTACTAGAGATACGCATAATTAGAACAATATTTTTGTTTAGTACCTGTTGCGCGGAAAAATTCCGTCTTCCTTGTGGCGTCACGTAGACACACACTGGCTCCCGAGCTCTTCCGAGCCAGCCCGATGATTTCCGAATGGAAAAGGGAACGTATATAGCCCAGTTACTTTGTTGACTCGTAGAGGAGTTTGCCGTCCAAAACAGATGACTGTGATAGTATTGCTGCGGTTGGCCGCAACACTACCCAATGACAAACGAGCAGGCAGTCCACCTAATGGAAAGCGGTTACTGTCGCCCATAACATCCACGATTAATGCATTTAGGTTAGGCAACAAAAATGCAGGTGCGCTGTCCCTGTGATGAAAGAACTAAGATGAAATGCCTCATGCCCGTGATTGCGCTGACTACCTTGTCCTTCAAACCGGAACACAACAAGCATTGTTGCTTAGCGGCAGAAATAGATAAGGCGGTGGTACTCACCTAGACGACCTCCTCAAGCTTCAAAGACTTTTTTTTTATTATTAATAGGCTTGCATTTGACCTCAACTCACCTGATGGAAAGTGACGATGTGGTCGAAGATGTAGCATGCGTGCCTAGAAGATACCTATTCACTCTTGATTTGAAGACCCTAAGATTATACTTATTGGGGAACAATGACTCATACAACATCACATCACAGCCCATAACAGTCTACTCCAGGACCTAGGGCCTCTCCCACGAAAGGGGAGGTTATTGCCATAATCTCCGCGCTCAGCAGGCGGGTGGGAGATCGCAGTGTTATAAGTATAACAATGGAAAACGCTGCTGCCCATTTTCCAGCCTACGGAGACTAGTTCTTTTGTCTCGATAACATTAGTCGCCTTGTACGACGAGTGTAAGGGGTGCTATTCTACTCTGCCGGACACCACACGGCTAACCAACTCATACAACCCGCTACAGGAGGAGCTGCTGCGCGAGCTATCAACGAAGCACGACATCCTCCACGACGCGTCGTTCCTCGGCTCGCTGTCGCGCACGCGCGCGGCGGGCGGCGCGGCGGGCGCGGCGCTGGCGGCCGCGGGGCGCGCGGAGGGCTCGGCGCGCGCCGCGTGCGCCGCCTACGCCGCCAGCGCCGCGCGCGCCGCGTGCCTCGCGCTCGCCGTGAGGCGGCTGGCGGGCGCTAGGCCGCTGCTCGCGCTGCCCATTGACACGGTGCTGGATGTGTACGTCGACGCCGTGGGCAGGGCTGGGGTGAGTTTTACGACTTTATACTGATACGATCCAGAGATTGTGAGCGACGGTGGTTGGGCGGTTGAGTATCCGACTCGTAAGCGTTGTGGTTAGAATCCCGTTGCGGCCATGTACCAATGACTCTTTTCTTAGTTTTGTACATTAGTTGAACTCTAACCGATGCTCCTACGGCGAGGGAAAACATCGTGATGCAAGCTGGAAATTCAGGCTACTGAATTTGTAACCATGATCCAATCTGGTCAGGTTCCCCTGATAGCAGGGTCACGAGGTCAGATGGTAGTCGCTCCACTGTAATTGCCTGATCGTCAAATCCTGGATCATGGTCGAGGCGGACTTCGGTCCCTCGAGCGCAAGAGAACAACCGAGACATTAACGCCAAGATGATTATTGTATAGATGATGACTGATATGATCCAGAGCCGGTACAACATTGGCGTTTTCAAGAAATTAGCTTACGCATCAAAAGGCCGATAACGCATTCGCGTCGTCCCTGGTTTTGGCTGCCTGCTCGTTTCACTTACATCGGCACGTATGGTTTGGGAAGGTAATCGTCGAATCCGAAAGAGGATAGACAGATATGTCTATCCTTAGGAGCGGCCTCACTCAACGGCACCAGTCTACTCGTGACCATGGAGTGTGCAACCGCTTCGAAATATCAAGGTAAAAATAAGTAACCAAAGCCGTGGTTACAAACCCGATATCGGTATGTGACGATTTGTGTGCAGTATATAAAATCTATGTAGCTGATCGTTTGCCTCTGTTATAAAAAATACTGATATGCTAGGGAGCCGAATAGTCAGACTGAAAAGCTCGTGATGTGTTGCCGATGTGGTGCAGACAAAAAGATTACCTTCAATTTAGCTAATTGTATTATTAAAATCGATTATGTTGAATACCGAAAGTCATATATTTCATTTAAAATAGGGGGCATACCCCTATTTCATCGTTGCCATTCAGCGTTTCAGCAGGGTTCTTGAAACGTTTTTTTAATACCTTCTCAACTCGATATGAAAAGTAAATTGTCTGTCTGTAATCTTACTACTACTCTATATTCTTTTAGGATCCCAAGAACATAAATAACGAGGAAGTAGTGAAGTACGTAACGAGGCGAATTATACAGAGAGTCTTGCTCAGCCTACACAAAAAAGACAAATATATCGTCGTGCTGTATTTACTAAAAGAGGTCTATAATGAACTTCTCCCTGATGAGGTAACGTGCTTAATATTTATAAACTATAGAGTACGTGGATTAAATACATTGTTAATACACTTTATGCTCAACTTATTTTGTTTAATTATAGCTTTGGAACATATTCTTGGGAAATTACGATGCCAATGACGATCTTGAGAAAAATATGAAGGAAATTAAGAACGCACATCAGTGGCTGCCAGACGATTGTCTACAGAAATTGGCCCAATTGAAAGTAAGTTTTTTAATGTAATACATGTAATTAGGTATGATAAATATTTTTTTTATAACTTCATTTGATAGAACTTAAAACAATAATGGCTTGGGGCCCTGAACTGCTCCCCCAGGCTCAGAGTCTCCAGCGCATAGAGCTTTGCTTAATTTTTGTTAAGTAAAATTAGCTTTTGAATATCTTTAAAAGTAAATTATTGCTATGTTGTGAACGTTTGAATTTTCGAATTATTCACACAAAGAGGGTCATTCAAGACCGTGACCTCACGCCTTTGTATCGCTGTTTAAAATACACGTAGTCCCGTCATGCGAGAAAAGAGTAGCAAGAAACGTTTAACTCGTTGATACTCGATTGAAGGAATATTATTAATACCAACTGGTGACGCCATTGTTAAATGTGTACCTTTTTAACGTTGGATGTAGCTTGAAAATGATAAATAATGGGATGTTCTTTATTCCCATAGGCTGAAGGCCAGTTTTCCTATAAGTTGTTCAATTTTTACGTTGTTTCACAATTCATTTTACTCCCAGGAAAATACTGTATTATTTCCCAGGCCGCCAACGCCGATCTGTTCCAACGGTTGTCGCTTGGCAACGAGGCCCTGTGGCAACAGTTTTTCGAGTCCGGCGAGGTGGATGCTTTGAGCGGGTTGCGTTTGGGCGCGGGTGAGACTCTAGCTGTGGTCGCCGCGATGCGTCCTGCAGCACTATACCGGGCCATCGTCGGGTTCGTTGACGACGTTTTAGGTGAGATTGTATTGTATTTGATAATCTAGGCAGATTATTGACCACCCTGATAAATAATGATACGAAATCTAAGAAGCAAAACGCTGACCTACGCTACTTACGAATAAACTCCCCAAATTTCATTAAAATCGGAATTATGTCCGGGTAAGGCCCCTCATTTTAACTTGCCGACCGGGTTATATGCCATACGTCCAACTTCACTCTCTTGGGAGATCTTCAACATTGGCAAGCATCGTATTCCTTCCCACACTGGATTTTGGCATTCGCCCCGAGCAACAAAAATATTTCATAAAATTTAGTCCAGCTATGCCAAAAACAATTACAATGAGGGGTTGTCAAAATACTGCTGTCGTACTGGACAGTCACTAAAGCAGTAAGTTGACAGATTAATTCTAGCAAACTACGTAATGAATGAGCCTCGGTAGCGCCATCTGGTAAATAAATAAATGTACTTGGAAAATTCACACATCGCCACCTAGCTCCAAAGTAAGCAAAGCTTGTGTTATGGGTGCCAAAAAACTGATAAATTACAATATAGGTGGATTCGTGTTGTCCAGCAGAGTAGAGTAGTACCAACCCCTTGCACTGGTGGGTGTCGTACAAGGCGACTAATGTTTTCGAGACAAAGGATTTATAGTCTTCGTAGGCTGGAAAATGGGCAGCAGCTTTTTTCATTGTTATATTTATCTCTGCGATCTCCAACCCGCCTGCCAAGTGTGGAGATGATAGCAATAACCACCTCTTTCGTGTGAGAGGCCTGCAGCGGCACCGGCGATCTCCAATCGCATGATTCCACCCCTCTGGAATGACGTGACAACATGCATTTCGGATATTCTATGACATAAGTGTGTCCGCGATACAGCTCGCGTCGCGAGAGAGCGTTTGTTTCTTTCTCCCAATACTAAGACGAAAGAGATAGCAGTATCTATATCGCGCCTTTTCTCGCTTATCGCGCGTGAGAAAAACTTGTGCTAGCCGTACAGAAGGTGGTATCATGCGAGCGGAGATCGGCGGTACCGTTCCTGCAGTGGACAACAGTCCACCATAACAATGGGCTGTAATGGTGAGGTAGATTTTAAAATCGCGAAAACTCTCATTAGCTTGTCTCCCTATATTCGTACCGTCACAGGCAGCGGTGCGATGAGCGTGTCCGCGGACGCGGTGCGGCTGGGCGCGCGCTGGGCGGGCGCGGGTGCGGGGGCGGGGGCGGGGGCGGGGGCGGGGGCGGGGCGGCGCGCGCCGCGGCCGCTGCTTCTACTAGGCGCCCACGCGGCCGATGCGCTCGCGCAGTATGCGCATGAGCACTCGTTGCAGCAGGTATTGTATACTAATAAAAATCACCTTGGCGTTAATGTCCCGGTTGTGCTCTCGCGCACGAGGGCCAGAGGTCCGCCATGACCATGATCCAGGATTTGGCAGATCAGGTAATTCCAGCGGAGCGAGTGACCTCCGTGAACCTGCTACCAGATGAGCCTGACCAGATTGAATCACGGTTACACATTCAGTCGCCCGAATGTGCAGGCCTCATCACGTTGCCCTCCCCCGCCGCAAGAGCATCGGCCAGTGCTCAACCAATGTACATTTGGCGGTAATGTGGAGGAGAGAATTCCGGCCGCCAATGTTGGCAAGCGAATATGGAGAAGGTGGAAAAGGGTAATTACCCACCTGGCCGAGTTGCTGTGACCAGGGGACCGAAGTCCAATGGACGCTCTTTGGATCTTGTATATAAGCGTTGTAGATGGAACACTCCGTTAGCGCGATGTAGATTTGACAGTTGCTGTCATGCTGATTGTCTTGCCAACTCGTGTGTGCGAGCTCTCTTTGATTCACTATGGAGATCGCTACAGTACTCCCCCCGGAGACTGGAGGTCGATACCGAGCGAGAAGCGGAGTGGAAGTGCTATTTCGTCGTTGAGCCGTAGTACAGTCATATGATGCGGTGAGCATTTTTGGCGAAACTCTGGCGTGAGGTTGCCTAGTGAGCCATGCCGATGCAAAGCTGTCCCCAGGTCTACAGTGAGTCGAGACTGGGTGAAGACAGTGGAAGGCCGCAATTGAACGACCCAGCACGCGTCCGTGCTGATAATGGTCGTGACCAGGAAGCACGCGTCCGTGCCGACTATGGTCAAGAAGCTGTGACTGCTTGTTGCTTGAAGCGACGTTGTGCAGCTGCTCCGTGATGCTAATGTAGAAGATCTTGAGGCTCGTCGTTAGGATCACGTCGGGGTCACCACTTTGGCGGTAATGTGGAGGAGAGAATTCCGGCCGCCAATGTTGGCAAGCGAATATGGAGAAGGTGGAAAAGGGTAATTACCCACCTGGCCGAGTTGCTGTGACCAGGGGACCGAAGTCCAATGGACGCTCTTTGGATCTTGTATATAAGCGTTGTAGATGGAACACTCCGTTAGTGCGATGTAGATTTGACAGTTGCTGTCATGCTGATTGTCTTGCCAACTCGTGTGTGCGAGCTCTCTTTGATTCACTATGGAGATCGCTACATACACAACTCAGAAACGAGTCACTGGTACACGGCCGCAACGGGACCCGAATTCAGTATTGTAAACTAATATGAATTGTAAAACTGACAAGCCTTACGCTATGGCTGCAGTGGCAGGTGGCTGGCTTCGCGGCTAGCGGGTAACGAAGTAGCCAAGGGCGCAGTGTTGCCGGTCGTCAACATTCGATAACGTTCTTCTTATTTCCCTACCGCCAATTGCTTGGGATTTGCTAGGCTATTGGTCCTAAGTAAGTTACCTTTTAAAATTAAATAAACAAGTATTATTTTGCTCTTGTCCATTTGCTCAATTCGAGAAGGTTCACAACCATACCGCCATACCATTTTTATAGAAAAAAAGATATGATTTACGAATAAACTCTCTTTCCAAACCCATAAATAAAATAAAATTACAAATTCAAAGCACTTTACTCCCTTGGAAGTTTCATACAATATTATCTCCCGCCATATCATTGTACAGTTTCGACGTGAAAACCCATGTGCAAGGCTGGCTGTCCTGGCTATCCCGGCAGGTGGGCTTGGTTGACATTTGGTGACATATAATTGGACATTGTCTCGATGTGAGAACCGTGAGAACCTATATGCAAGGCAGGCTGTGTTGGCAGGTGGGCGTGGAAGCTGGCCCCGCGGCGTGGGAGGCGGCGCTGGCGACCCGCGGCTGGTTGGCGCTGCTGCTGGGCGCATCGCCCTTCACGAGAGACCTACACACCTTCATTGCCGGATTCACACAGCGACCGGTACTATGCATATATTACTACATACATATTATATAAAGCTCACGACTACTTCCAGCGGAATAGCGGAATATTCATTGTCATCGGAGTACTCAATACCTGGAAGACCAGGGTTCTCTTTTCTGTTCTTTATTTTTCGCTTCGCCTAGTGTCGGAATAGGCAGAAACTATTTTGTTGTATAGCTACTTTGTTTCCAAGATTCAACATTAAAGTTCAAAACATAGATAACTTAGTTGTTATAAAGTTGGATCTCTCTCTATGCCTAGCCCTATTTTGGGTATACAAATATAAATTAGTAGGTACATAAGCATATTTAACACATTTCACAAAATTAATAATTAGCAACAATAATTCTACAAAGTTTGATTAATTGGAACCATATTTTTATAATTAAAAATTCTCAAGTGTCATAAAAACAACATTGTAGAAGCCATTCAGCGCGAATACAAAACGATCCAATCGTTTAACTTATCCTTTACATAAGTTTTAGTACATTGTGGCGCATTACCTCTTACACCATAATTTTCCAGTTTAGAAAGCAATTTGTCATGATTGACATAGTCAAATTGAACTCATTTTGTAGAACACAAGTAGGTATCACAGTTCTAATACAACTTTCTAGCATCACCTACTATATCGTTTTGCCCTGTTCGCACTAAATATCATCATTGATATTTCCTTTGTTTTGTTATGGGCCGAACTTTCAATTCGTAATTGTTTACATTTCTTTATCTGGTAATATTTACACCGTAACTGTACTTCCTAGTACATAATAATTTTTTCTTTTTTGTGATATTTTACCTATATTATCTTATCGTATTTTATGTTATATCATGTAACTTTGCAGGCGGAAGACTTCAGTGAAGATTTCCGATTGTGGATCGTGACTGAGGATCGGGAAATACCACCACTTATATCCAACGCGTGCGTCAACGTCGTACTTGAGGTTTGTATTGAAGTCCGCTAGATGACACTACTGATATTGTCGGACGGAATTACCTGCTCGTAGTTTCTACCTATCAACGTTGTTTTTCTATTTTGACAAAGATAGCAGCAGCATTTTATGTAGCTCATCTAGCGGTCACTGCTTTTTTAAACAACTAACCTTTTACAAATACAATATGTAGCATCAGAGTAAGTTTTTAGGTAGTAGTACATATTATATTTTAACATCTTGCACAGTGGTGGAATTGGTATGGGCACAGCATGAGCTGGTTTTCAGTCCACCTAGAGTCAAGACAGAGAGATGACATATTTTTAACAATAATGTTATCTTTATCCAATGCCAATTCCTCAGGCCCCGGAAGGCGTGAAGAACAACGTGTGCGGCACGCTGGCGGCGTGGGGCGCCGGCGCCGGGGCCAGCGCCATACCCGCGGACGCGCGTTTGGTCCGCACCCACGCTGCGCTTGCATTGTTCCACGCACTGGTGCAGGAGCGTCGCGCTTACATACCGCATGGTTGGTGGCTCGCATTCTCACTTTATACAAGATTTTTTATACCAATAATGTTAGAGCTCGTCTAATCTAAAATGACGCGCCCCACTATCGCATTAACGCACACAAGCAAGTTTAAAATATGGACGCAATACTTATACAAATGCCGTTGTAATTGGTCATTCAGTTGCCGGTGAGATTCAAACGTAGGAGCACGCGTCGTTCATTGGCTCCCACACAGATAAAGTGTCGTTATCAATATTTGCACTCACACATCGAAATCAACTAACTAAGTAGTGGGGCGCGTCATTTTAGACTAGACGAGCTCTACCACATTATTACTAGGGTATCCAAAACTAACTTTTTTACTAGCTTCTTGTTAGGAACTCCATGTTGTATACACTTGGGAAAACCTCTGCAGAGTGAACATAATAGACAGAGTAAACCTAATAGAGCGTGGAAGAAAGTGCATCTGAAACCGCACAGTATGGGACGATTTTGGATATTGTCTGGGGTTGGGATCCTGTCAAGTATGGATTGTTTAATTAAACAGTTATCCGTTGTGCAGACCACACGATGCTTTGACTCGCGATTTATTTATTAAAACTTTATGCCCAAAAATGTACAGCGGCAGACTAAAAGCTAAAATCGCTTGATCACAATTCAATTGGCCTCAAAACCCGTCATTATTACACCGTCAACCGAGGCCAACCGCCATTACGAGTGTCACAAGTTACAATGCAGCATTGACCGCAGGCTGGAGCCAATGGTACGAGTGGGGCTGGGGCGAGGTCCAGAGCAGTTCGTTGGCCGCGCGGGCGTTCGGGCCGAGCGGCGTGGCCGGGCTCCGGGCGCTGTCCCTGGCGCTGTACGGCGCTAGGGTCGGCGCGGCGCCGGACCGCCAGCTGCTGGCGGCATTGCATAGGCTCTGCCTCGGCGAGCACGCGTTCGGGCACGCCTGGCGCCCGCCGGCGTTGGCGCAGCCGCTGCCGTACACCACGGATTTGCAGGTGAGATTTGGTCTCCTAGTTAACGTGGCGGTGCGGTGGTCCAATAGCTAGCTGACTGTGAATCGCTAGTCCGAAGCGAGAGGTAACGAGTTTAATCCTCAGTGACGCTATGTACCTGAGTTTTTTGAGTTATGTAATACCTTAATTGAACACTCACGATGCTCTTACGGCGAGGGAAAACTTCGTGATGAGACTTGCATATACATGAGAATGAAATCTGGACTGGAGGTCAGAGGGCAGTCGCTCCTTTATAATTACCTGATCTGCAAAATCCTGGACCATGGTCAAGGCGGAACCCGGGCCCGTGTACGCAAAAGCGCAACCGGGATATTGACGCCACGATGAATATTTTAAATGTTTGCATACTTAAAATATTTAAATAAATAAGCTAGGCCCACCACAACGCGACCGGCAATAACAGCTATTGAGTTGGTTTCTTACTTATTACTCCGTTATGTATCTAGTCCCCATAAGCTACAAGCTTTGCATTGGGGCTAGATGGCGCCGTGTGAATTTGTCCAAGCATATTAAGCATATTATTATTACAGTACAACCTTTCCGCAGTTTGGGACAAGGTCGCTGTGCGATGTCTCCGAGAAGGTTCGGACTTCGAATAATTGTACTTATACGTACTGGTTTTTAGCAAAGTCGTATATTATAAAGCTTTACCTAACATTGTTGGACGTTGTTCGCGATCTGCTATTGTTGGCTTTGCTGTGTTCTCCGGTTTTAGGGCGACCATGCCATTCATTCTTTTCTACTTTATAGTTCTAACAGACTGACGTATTGTCTCAATAAATGGCATGACGGTATGTTATTGTGGAAAAGGCATTCCAAATGCCAATCTTGGTAATGTAGAGATAGAAAACGATAAGGGTAACCTAGAGGCCGAAGTCCAATAGACGATTTTTTGATTATTTTATCTACGATTAATGTAGTTAATGTTCCACTTACGTATCCAAGAACAGTCGTTTAAGGATAATATTATTTAAAACATTTTTGTACACTAATTCTACTAAATACATATATTATATTTATTAATTGCGACCAGTTTCGGACATCATCTTGTGTATGTCATATCAAAGATATGTGTGTACCGGCGAGTACGAGTATTTATACATAATATAAACAATCGGCTGTAGGTACCGCCAGCATGTACCATGGTAGAGCTCGTCTAGTCTAAAATGACGCGCCCCACTACTTAGTTAGTTGATTTCGATGTGTGAGTGCAAATATTGATAACGACACTTTATCTGTGTGGGAGCCAATGAACGACGCGTGCTCCTACGTTTGACACCGGCAACTGAATGACCAATTACAACGGCATTTGTATATGTATTGCGTCCATATTTTAAACTTGCTTGTGTGCGTTAATGCGATAGTGGGGCGCGTCATTTTAGATTAGACGAGCTCTATAATAATTTTGAAATTTCACAGTGTAGAAAAGCCACAGTACGTTAACATTGTGAAATTACAATTACTTAAAAATAATAATATTAGAATATGTCAATGATTAAGGATAGTGTAAATGTCAAATGTAGATAATTTATACCAAATCTGTCTATGATTATATGTCGTAGATGAAACGCTTCTCTAGCACGATGTAGTTGTTGTCAAGCTCATATAAACCAATTTGTAGTCCGAGCGAGCTCCTTTATTTGAGCGGCGGTTGTAACTACTACTTTCTTTTATACTGCGTAAGGATTAGTATCGACTGCAACTGACGGTCGGTTGCCTCCAGCCAAAACGGATCGTGTCGGTTAGTAGTTCCATTCCATTAGACGACCTGAGTGGTTTAGTTGGTTAACATGCCGGTCGCCACGCAAAGGTCCCGGGTTCGATACCCGGCCGAGCAGAAATTGCAATGATAAATTTTAATTTCTGTTACGGGTCTGGGTGTAGTATGTATTTAAAAAAAGTATACATGTAGTTTATCAGTTATCTAACACCCATAACACAAGCTTTGCTTAATTTGGGGCTAGATGGCGCTGTGTGAATTTGTCCAAGCATAATTATTTATTGATTTATATCAAGTGCAACTGACGGTCGGTTGCATCCATGGCATTGCCTCGTCCGTCAGTAGTCCCATGCCCCCGGTCGGCAGGCGTACGTGGCGGCGCTGCACGCGCTGCCGGCGCTGGACGCGCCCGCGCTGCTGGCGCTGCCCGCCAACTGCCGCGCCGCCTGGGAGCGGAACGCCGTCGCCGCGATACAGGCCGGACTGAGACGTAGGTTATGGACATCATTTCTTTATCAAGAATCTTTTTAAGAGAGGTAGGGCATAGCGGGGTATCCCGTTCGAATTGGAGCCGCCCGACTGGGGAGGTACCTCCACCTTACAGAATACCGCAGCTAAACAATACTCTTTTAAATAGTATTGTGTTTCTGCCGGTGAGTAAGGTCTAAGTGCTCCATGGGGTGGGGATTGGGGGAACCGTGGCTTTGGCAGTGGAGGGGCATTTGCCCGTTTTGCTGCCAGAGCAACGTGCTACAGAGGTGGGCAACGCATTGGCGATACACTTAGGGTTGCTAATGTCTATAGGCAGTGGTGACCACTTTCCATCAGGTGGCCCGCTTGCCTGTTTGCCTACCGCATGACATAAAAAAAAATCCTTAAAGTTTGGAAGCGAAACGCCGTCATGAGTATCGTCGCCGAATTTATGCGTTTTGTTATTGACTTCGCGTTTCCCATTCACGGCTCTATACTGTCTGTGCTATAGAGGCGACTTCTGCTTATTTTAAATTAAACAACATGTTGAATTATCTACTTGACAATCCTTTTTGAGTCTAAACTAGAGATGAAACGGATAGTGGTTTGGCCGGATACCGGATACCGGATATCCGGCCAGCCTCCTAGCCGGATAGCCGGATATCCGGCGGCCGGATATTCACAGGTCACTGAACAAGTTTGTACAAGCTGTAATCGCGGCGTGGGACTTTATACGACTGCATGTGTTTATGTAATTTAAAGTTTTCGTTGAATGTGAATAAATTGAATGTTGAACTGAAGAATTCTTCTGCCCTCATACGGATTGTTAGTTTCAAAATACGAGCTTACACATTAGCCCACAGCATCGTAGAGGATAAACGACATCGTATACTACCTCTAAATATAAAGAAATTCATATTTTATTTCAGGATATTATTTTTTCATATCTATAATATCAATATATATCTTGATTGACTTTAAATTATTACACTAAGTACATTATAATACTAAACAGCACTTGTCAAAACTACACACGACAAAAATGCGTATTTATGCTGCTCAGCGGGTGTCACCCTGTTGGGCAAAGTACGTAAAGTCCACACTCGTGGAAGTTACAACGTCACACCTATGCCCGAGAAAATTTAAGAACGCTCAATGCGATGGTGTAAGCATGTGCTCCACCGCCCCAAAGATCACCTTAGTGCAAGTATCCCCAAATTTGGCGACGACGACTCGCTGACGCGGAAGACTCCCACACGCCACCTGGCTGACGGCGGACCAACGGGACCTAAAGGACAATATTATTGACGCTGCTACTGCTCAAAATAGAAAGAAATGGAGGAAGCAGACAAGGAGAGCTGACTCCAGCTAATGGAAAAGGCATAGTGCAAAAAGAAGAGACCTGAAAACTATTAAAAGCTTTTACTAGCCTACCAAATGAACGATACAAGTAGAATAGGTGTTGATGCCGACATAATCAATAGTTCTTTGATTAATATATATGGCTTTTAAACGTTTTGATGCGACTTTTTACTCGACTGCTACAGAAGGGCATATTTTTCCGATGAGCAAAATCACTTTTATGAGCTTTTCATACATTTTTACTATCCGGTATCCGGCCGGATATCCGTTACATCTCTAGTCTAAACTATGTTGTAATACAGACTGGATTGAAATACGGCAAGCTTGTAAAGTTCCTATTATAGAACATCATCACCATCTTAGTCGGGGTAGGTTTGCTGGAGATAGATAGGCCTTCCTTACCGATGCCTTCCACTCATGTAATGATAGACATGAAGCATCTGAGGCCTCACAGTGACGACGCACCTGTGGTTTCACATTTAAGTTACATGAAGGTTAAGTGCATAAATCGTAGATTTTATGAGCGACAGCTACACTTTCCATCAGGTGGACTATCAGCTTATTAAAAAGTAGTCCATAGGCTCTGTACAACAATTTCATGAAAACGTTTTGTCATTTAAACAAAAAGTCGCATTGATGGTATGTCCTTTTATTTAGTGATCCAAACGTTTTAATTATAAAAATATTTTAATTCCTTTAAGAACTTGACGAAACAGTCAGCATCAACAATAAAAGCGACGACAGAGCGTCGTTGAAGACGTTGCTCAATTTATGGAAGAAGCTCATGTCGGCGAATCCTTTTATCAAATCGGACTACGCGCCTCCAAAGGTATGATTGATATTGCTCTAACGGTTCTCTACACGGTTTACCTGTATCTATTCTAGAGTTTAATACATTTTTAAGATTTCTACATATTGATTTAGACCTATTCAAAAAGTTCGGCCTGACTTGCGCGATTTTTCTGAATAACAGATAGGGAAAAATATTAATTACTACGCCCGGATCTTAGGCCAGGTGAAACTTAGAAAATTCAACACTTTGATGCACGATGCTCATTTTTCCTATTTTATAACTATACTCTTTCGGTGTTGCCAATGTGATCATTAAATTTTCAGTGCCGAAAATCAAAATTGAAAACTGGTCGAATCGAGACGAGTGGTTCAGAAATAGAGCCCCTGTATTTTGTAGTGTGCAGCACACCTCACTCCTTCATTAGGCTATATAAGTAGGTTAGTTTACGTAATAAGATCCAATATATGTGTAAACGCGAGTCGGATCGTTTCATTGAATACATCGCGAAAGCGCCACTTTGCAATTAGTTGTCGTGTGTCAGGGCTCGTGGTCCGGGTGGTGGGGCGGGCTGCGCGCGGCCGAGGCGGCGGCGGCGGCCGCGGCGGCGCGCGCGCTGCACCGGGCCCTCGCGCGACGCCCGAGGATCACCACGGTATGCCTTATACACTACCAGCAAATAGTAGTGTGTGTGTAGTAGTATAGTGGAGTGTGGGTGGCTTCGCCTGGTATTCTCACATTTTCTCTATTATAATATGCATGTAAGCATGACACATATAAACCTTTCAGAATCTGTAAACTTTTAATAAGAGTGAAAACCGCTTCGTAACCTGTTCCGTGGTTTAGGAGTCTGCGGTGCAATTCTTTCATGGAAATTGTTATACATTATTTATGCTGCTACTGCTATAGGCGAGAACTTGTTGATGGCTCATGAAAAACCTTATTGTTAAGTATATCATGTTACTTATTGCTGTACGTTTATCGAGTAAAATAAAATAAAACAGCCTTTTCTGTGCTGTTCTTTTTAAAGTTATTATGAGTGGCATACAGTACCTACGAGTACGTTGCCTGCGAGTTTGTTCCTGGATTAATATAATCTGGACGCCTTCAAGGCTGGAGTGAATACGCTGTTCCAAGTCGGACATGCTCCCTCCATCTTCGACCACATCGTCACTTACTAACAGGTGAGATGACGGTCAAATTCCTGTCTAGTCTAATTTTATATTAGACTAGACAGGAATTATTTAAAAAGGAATATTATCATTTTAATGCATACCTATTTGACCAAAAGTATTTTACTGGTCGTATTCCACTGTTTTAGATATTTGTTTCTCACAAAAAATATTCTAACCTTTACTTCTTCGTCCCCTTACAGGGCCCTTGGCCTGTACTAGACAGAGTTAGCACTCGTGTTTCACTTCCCCACATTGGTGGTTCCCAGGTGCCGGACGAGTGGCAGGTGCTGTGGGCGGGCCCGGCCGCGCCGGACCAGTACATCAAGGAGTTCTGCCACCGCGCCAACGCCGCCGCGCGACGCGTCGACAGCGACGACGACGATTATATGCCCGCTGGTATGATTACTAATATACGTTTATTACCGCCCTGTGCCTCCCTGACAAAGACCGCAGTCTAGTAGTAACGTATTTGTGAAACCGATTAGAGACTATGGACCGCCACTTTGCTCTGTCCTGACACAACTCCGTAGCGTCGACTAGGGATATATCCACAAGTCTTTTCATACATTTTTTTTTAATTTTTTGAGAATATTACCGATCAGATAAGTTTCCTGAGTCATTGTCTTAAGGGCCAGTTTTTCAAATTCGCGCTAAATGCCTTTTTCGTCAATCTTCTTTTATCCATTTGCTCCATAGCATGGCAGTCCATAGTTTCTGCCTACCCCACCTATGGGACAGAGGCATGAGCTTTATGTATGTATGTGAAACCGACAAAAAAGTTAAGCAACGCACGCTGATGCCGAGAACTGGATGTGGACTCTTTCGTGCTTTGAGGCTAATCTAACTTCAGCGTTAGGTGTGCCTCCTAATACCGTTAGTGAAGCCAGGTTGACCAAGGTCCACCGTTAGACTGGTTGAACAGTCGCACTGTCTGTTTTACTTAGTCAAACCTGAGTAGTCCGCCTGGGTACTATCACCGAAGTTCCAATCCATTGCTTCCGCCAATCAATAAATGCGTTGCTGTTTAAAAAGGATATGGTTTCAATTTTAGTTATAGTTATACGATGTGGTGTAGCATAGGTACTTTTATTTCAAAGGCTGCCGTCACCGTCAAGTGTCGCCGTCATTGGAAGCCATACTTGACTTGGCGCTTAGCAACAAAGTGCCTGCGATTTTGCAATGGGAACTAATGCGCATCAAATTGAAGGCGCTACTGAAGCGTGACTATCAAAGTAAATTGGGCAAAAACGAAAACTAAAAGTTGATGGTTGCATTTTTGGTTGAGGTTCTTGCGCATTGCCGACGATAGATGGCGCTAGTAGTTGTGCGGCGCGCCGAAAAGATCCTACAGTGGGACTCCAGCATGCTCAGGGACTGGCAGAAGTCCATTTGTTTAATAGAATTACATATTTTAGACAGGTAAACGTCGGCACAGCTTCTACATTTTTAAGGGTTAATCATAATATGACTTGCATTTTTGAAAAGCGACAACGTCTATGCATCAGGCATCTGTTAGAGAAAGATTACGATTATAAAACAGAATTAGAATGATAAAATAATAAAAAACTAACAACAAAAATGATCAAGGATTTTTTAAAAATCTTATTTGTTCATATTTGGCGTAATTAAATTTATTTACTTTTATTTACCTTCGTGTATGGTCCATACAAACGCGTTAATTTACAGTTTTAACACTATATTTTTAATTTATCATCATAAAACTCAAAATTTTCCGCACATTAACATGTAAACAATGAGTAAACCTGCATGATTTGTCAGATACCTAAAGGAGGCTATGCGTTAACTGATAAACAAAAAATATGCCAGCCGCCATGTTGTTACATGACTTTTAAATGTATCGAATTCATTTATTTTATCATTAAGATAAAACATTATATACAATCAATACTCCTAATAGGTATTACCGAAAACCGATAGCTATGATGTCATCATCATCTTCCGAGCGGCCAATCCCAAGGTCCGCTCTGCTCTTTCTTCTCCACTTCGGCAGGTCCTCTAAAAGCATTCTCTAGTTGTTAGCCTAGGAAACGTAAATAGAAGAGAAGTTATGCAGTTGAAAATCGATTGATATCCATAATCTGGAACCTTCGCGGGAAGGTATATAATATTATACAACCTAGCTCTACCTTTTTGGATTAAACCAGCCACTATTTCATCGTCTGCTCCATTGTCGCATAAACTTAAACGCTGTACTTGATATGGCTGTCGGACTGCCAGCAATACTCCTCTCCCGCCACCTCCTGGCCGGTCTTTGAAAATCGTAGTGGAAATAGTTCGTAATCTTATACACTTGGGTCAAGTCGGGTTTCTGTAAGTCCTAATATGTTAGTATGCAGTCCTTGTAAAACATTTTTTAAAGAATTTGTTTATATTTCAGTCCTCGAACATGCTGATAGAGGATTAAGTGGGGAACATCTGCTATCGCGGTTGTCTCTAGACTCTGGAACCTTTAGTGACGAAAAAATTTTTCTCGTGTGGATTTCGCTATCATATCAGATAAATCCCGCTAATAATATTCTAAGGTGGCAAACAAGCTTGCGGCCTGCCTGATGGTAAGCAGTCACTGCAGCCTATGGAAGTTTGCAATACCAGGGGCATCACCCACGCGTTGCCGACCCCGTAAAAACCTTTTAACCCCTTTCTTGAAGAACTCCATGTTGTACTCTCCAGGGAAAACCTCTCCAGGTAGTTCATTCCACAACCTTAATGTGCGTAGGAGAAAGTTCCTTTGGAACCGCACAGTTCGCGACCAATTTGGCTCCAAGGTGTGAGGATGAACTCCCTGTCGATGGCGAGCGGTGCGATGAAAGAATGTAGCTGTAGGCATCATGTCAAACAGTTCTTCAGAACAAACACCGTTGTACAAGCGGTAGAACACATAAAGGGAGGCGAAATCCCTCCGCTGACTCAGCGGCTCAACACCACTTGTGAGCATAGTATCATCGACAATTCTCACAGCGCGCTTTTGGATCGAGTCACAAGGACCAAGCTGATATGCCGGTGCTCCCGCCCATAGATGAGAGCAATACTCCAGATGGGGTCTGACTTGAGCCTTGTACAGGAGAAGCCGTTGCCCCGGCGTGAAGTATTGCTTTGATCTGTTAAGCACACCCAGCTTTTTAGATGCGAGCTTGACCTTTTCTTCCAAATGACTGCGAAACTGGACGTCGCTGGAGATGTCGACACCTAGGATATGTATGCTCTTAGAGTTCGTAAGCGGTGTATCCTGGAACTGAGAAGCTACAACAAATGGAGTTTTCTTGGCGGTGAACGCGCATACTTGTGTCTTAGTGGGGTTGAATTGGACTAGATTTAGTCGTCCCCAATCGGAGATTCTAGATAAAGTACTCTCGATTTTAGACACAAGTACTTCGCGACTTTCCTGCACTATGGCACGAGGGATATTGGCACGACCCGTATAAAAGGCGTCTCCAGTACTGTCATCCGCATAGCAATGAATGCCGTCAATGGACAGCATATCATTGATATGAAGGAGGAACAGGGTTGGAGACAGCACTGAGCCTTGCGGGATACCAGCATTAATGTCCAAGCTATCGGAGCAACAGCCGTCAACTACAGCTTTGATGCATCTGCTGGACAAAAAGCTAGTTACCCACTTGCACAATCCCTCGGGAAGCCCGTATGATGGTAACTTCGATAGAAGACCCTTATGCCAGACCCGATCGAACACCTTCGCCATATCAAGGCCAACAGCCAGTGCCTCACCTTGACTCTCAACAGCTAAAGCCCAACGGTGTGTTAGATACACTAGAAGATCGCCCGTTGAGCGACAATGTCGGAAACCATATTGACGGTCGCTCAAGAGATCGTGCTCTTCTAGGTAACCAAGGAGCTGTGCGTTTATTACTCGCTCCATCACCTTAGAGAGAAGGGAGGTTATAGCGATAGGCCTGTAATTCGATGGGTCTGATCTGTCGCCCTTTTTGGGCACAGGGTGCACGTGGGCAGTCTTCCATGAAGACGGGACTATTCCAGTCGAGTATGAAAGCGCAGAGAGGCGCGTTAGTACCGGACACAATTCGAGAGCACACACTTTAAGCACCACTGCCGGAATACCATCAGGCCCACTCGACTTTCGAACGTCTAGAGAGAGCAGAGCCCGCCGTACCTTTCGCTGTGAAATGGATATTTCCGGCATTGATTTGCCGCACCACGGGATGGTGGGCGGGTCGGCTCCTCCGTCATTCAGGGTCGAGTTTGAGGCAAAGAGAGCACCTAATAAATTGGCTTTCTCTATTGCACTATCGGCCAAGGTATCATCAGGTTTACGCAGTGGTGGAAAGGACGACTGACTAAAGTTTCCTTCGGCAGCTTTGGCGAGCGACCAGAAAGCCGGACTACCAGAGGGGTAGCTCGTGAGACGCTCGCCAATTCTGCTAACGAAGGCTAATTTTGCTCTAGCGATAGCTCTCTTGCTGTTCCTCGAGGCAGCATTTAACTTCCGCTTTGGATCAGCAATATTCGGGTCCTGATTGAGACGAGCAGTGGTCCAAGTTTCGTACGCAGATTGCTCATTCATTCACCAATCGTATTTTCTAAACATTGACACATTATAACGCAAATCTAAGTTTGAATCTAAGAAATGAAGCATAGGTATTCACTAATGAATCTCGATAAACTAAATCGTTAAATAGTCTTTTTCACTCATCATAATCACACAATAGTTTCCGAAGTGAAGCTCTATAGTTTTATGTCAATTTTATGTCTGCTAAGAGTTGTATATCACGGTTTGGTAATCGATAATAGATAAAGTTTAGTCTTCTCTACCGCTGACATGTTGTTTGATTTGCTTGTACTCAAAAAACAAATTTAGTTTCCCTTGCTGACTTGTTCTTCATTATTTTCAGTTGAAGGCGGCAGATTGTTGATGTGTCGACACAGGTAATTGAAGAGATTTCGTCATACTCTCTTGCTCTATGCTTCATTGATTGGTCAAACGATGTTTCAAAAGTTGGATAAGGCATCGTTTTGTTCTTCTTTTTACGATGTTTCCTGACGTTAGACGAATATTTCGTGCATAATTTAGACAGATAATCGATCTTCCTTAAATACATTTTAAGCTCATCTCTCAGCATACAATTTTCAGACAACATATTCTCTATTTCCGGTTCTGCCTAAGTCGGGGAAACTTTTAGAGAAGGGACTTCATCTTTCAGATTTTCTATTTGATTACATAATGCCATATTATTCAACTCTGGGCAGCTTCTTGTCAGGTGACAAGACAGATCGTCATACGGGTGCCAGCTAAGTGTTCCTCCTTATTTTCAGCTTCAGTTTTCATCGAACTTGCCAAGGAATCGAAATAATTATTTGTGGAGACGTTCACTATAACTTTATTTTGAGTTAAGTTATTTTGTCTGTTGTCGACTCAGTCATGTGCAAATCGGCATGCGGAACATTTCGGAGAGTGTTCGATGCAATTGCACGACCTCATTCCGCCGGCCCCTTTTCGCCATCGGGAGACGCGATCCGGGCGAGCGCTTCATCCTTATGTCGTAGATCTTCCATCTTCCACAGCACGAGCCGCTGTGGCTTGACTCTTATAATGAGTACGTCTAAGGCGTAACGCGTTGCCTGCGAGTGTGTTATCTGGTCAATATAATCTAGATATCTTCAAGGCTAGAGTGAATAGGCTGTTCCGAGACGGGCATGCTCCATCTTAGGCCGCATTGTCACTTACCAACAAGTGAGATGGCAGTCAAATGCTTGTCTTGTATAATATAAAAAAATATATACAGGTTGTCCTTACGCTATGGACAAAGCCTAATAGTACTAGTTGAGTAGAGTATGTAAAACAAAACTGCAAAGTATCATAACAATCAGTCCAATATTTACTGAAAATCGACGATTTTAAATTAATCACTTAATAGCAGCCTGTATGTAGTCTAGGAAGTACCCTAAACATTGCAAACTCTTTTGAATTGCATTAAAACTCCACGCCAGATGACAGCTGAAAATTATAAGACAAAAAGACAATAATTTGAAATGTGACACAACGTCACTCGCTTTTCATGTGTCATGTAATGAATGTCAATAATTAATTCTAGATCAATTCATTCATTTTGTCGTGATACAGTGTAATTGTTGCTGATCAATTTACAATTTGAATTTATTAGATAAAATTGTTTTATACTTTTTGGTCTAATTAACGAAAATCTTATTTTATGATGCTCCTGAGTAGCAGTCTTAAACAGGGTTTCATTAATTGTCCAGAGGCTAAGGTCACCCTGTATAATATTTCCAGTATCTTATATCTATTAATTTAATTTCGAAATGATTACAGTAAGTATTTATTTATGTTCCTTTGAACAGCTCATTATGGATTTTTCCACTCGTAAGTCACCGATAAGGCAAGTCAAATTCATTAGTCACTTTACGCTTTTATCACTATTTATCTTTTCAGTTGTAATAAGTAATTAAATTTCATGTCAATATCTACGTTTTGATTTGACTGTTATCAGGACGGCAGCAAGTTGAGTAATTTGGTCTCTACCTATGGGAAAAATCTTTCTAAATCACGCCTCGTGGCATGATTTAGGCACCTATTTCTCGTATCCCGTATCACGTGACCAAACCCAACCCAACCTTTAAGTCACGCCAAGGCTGTGACTTAAAGCTACGATCATAGTATGATGGTGTATTCTGTATGTGCAGAGGTGGACCTCCGGTCGCTGGTGATGGCGCAGCGGCTGGTGGCGGTGCTGCGCGCGCGCGCCGCCGCCCGCCGGGGGGCGCCGCCCGCCGCGCTAAGGCTTCACGTCACTTGGGACCCGCCTGGTTCGTTACTTACGTCCGAAACGATGCTCTGCAAACCGCCACTGAAGAGGGCAGCTACGTAATTACGTACGGTAGGACGCCGTCAAGCCTGAGGAGTCCGCCTGGGTGAGAACCACCGTTTATCTATTTCTGCTGTCAAGCAACAATACTTGTTGTATTCCGGTTGGATGGATAAGCTAAGAAGAGTAGCTAGCGAAATTACAGGTACGAGGCATTTTGTCTTATTCCTCGCAGTTACGACGCACCTGCGGTGCTACATTTTTGTTACTTGCAACCTTAATGTATGAATTGTAGATGTTATGGGCGACAGTGTAAGACAGAGAAAGCCGTGTAGTGTCCGGTAGAGTAGAATAGCACCAACCCCTTGCACTCGGGGGTGTCGCACAAGGCGACAAATGTTTTAGAGGCATAAGATTTAGTCTCCGTAGGCTGGGAAATGGGCAGCAGCGTTTTCCATTGTTTTCTTTATAGCACTGCGATCTCCGACCCGCCTGCTAAGCGTGGAGATTATGGCAATATCCTCCCCTTTCGCGGCCCTTAGTGCTGCAGTGGACTGTTATGGGCTGTGATGTTGATGGGCGACATAGGCGTAGGAAGAGGGGGGGCCGGGTGGGCCGTGCCCACCCTAGAATGGTCTGATGCCCACTCCAGGATAGGGTGCTCACTGACTGTACATTGGCGATTGACTCGGTTTCATCGGCCACGTCAGGGGCTAGGCCCCCCTGGAAAATAGCCCTAGATACGCTAATGATGGGCGATAGTAAGCACTTACCATCAGGTGGGGTGTCTGCTCGTTTGCCGCTGAATATCATAAAGAAATGCCGTAATATGTGTGTACCCAGAGGGCTCGGTGGGTGCGGACGGCGTGGTGGTGGTGGGGCTGTCGCTGGCGGGCGCGGCGTGGGCGCGCGGGGCGCTGCGCCGGCTGCGGCCCGGCGACCCGCCCGCCGCGCCCGCGCCGCCCATCGCGCTCAGCTTCGTCGAGGTCAGTTTCAACTCAACACTACTCATTCAGTGCATGTGTAAATAATACACGTATTAAATACTATCAATAAAAGACAAAAAACTTCCAAAAAAATGGTAAATAACGAATATTTATGGCCTGTGCGGCAGAGTAGAATAGCACCAACCCGTTACACTCGTGGGTGTCGTACAAGGCGACTAACGTTTTCGAGGCATAAAATCTAAAGTCTCCGTAGGCTGGAAAATGGGCAGCAGCGTTTTCCATTGTTATGTGTACAACACTGCGATTTCTAACCCGCCTGCCAAGCGTAGAGATTATGGCAATAGCCTCCCATTATAGTGGGAAAGACCCTAAGTCCTGCAGAGGACTGGTATGGTGATGTCCAAAACGAACGGTGATACGAGAGCCTACGACGAAAGGATGCCGAAGACCGGGCGAAGTGGAGAAGATTAAGTAGGAAAGCGGACCCTGGCAGAGGCTGGGTCCGTTTTCCTAGCGCTTTTGGGATAAGCGCTAGGGCGATGATGATGATGTTGTTTGCCACTGAATGTATCATTGACCGGAAATATTGCGTAGTATTTAAAAGTGTTTCATTGTTCTTATCTTTCATGGAAATTGTTTTCCATTATTCATACTGTTATTGATAAAGGGAAATACTTGTTGATGGCTTATGAATATCCTTATTATTGAGTATACCATATGTCTGTCGCTGCTGCAAGTTTAATGAATAAAAAAGAAGTTGAGCGAGTTGTTTGTCTGGCAGGAGCGCGAAGAAGCCGGGCCGGGGGCGTCGGTGCCGGTGTGGGCGTCGGCGGCGCGCGCGGCGCTGCTGTGGCGCTGCGCGGCGCCGCTCGCCCGCGACTTCCCCGCCGACGACGCCGTGCTCCACGCCGCCGCGCTATACGTCGCCGATATCGACTAGGCCAGCCGACTGTATTTCAATAGAATCCATGACAATGACAGGATCATTTTAATACCCTTGTTTTTTTACATGAATACGCCATCTAGCGCCAAAGTAAAAGCTTATGTTATGGGTGCCAGAAAACTGATAAACTACTTATAATTCTTTTAAATACATACTTATTATACATACAACACCCAGACCCGTAACATAAACTAAAATTAATCTTTTCAATTTCTGCCCGGCTGGGAACCGAACCCGGGACCTCTGTTTGGCAGATCGGCGTGTTAACACTTCCACTGCTGACTAAAATACCAGAGATGCTACAGCAGTGCTAAGTATCGTAGCGCGCGTCGTGCGAACACGCGTAGCGTCGAATTCGGACGCAACTGTTGCGTCGGCCGCAGCGAAAGTAGTAATCAACTGAACCCGTCAGGCCGTCTCTTGTACCGAGAAATTTGACTACGGTAGCGCCACCAAATAAAACATTTTTTGACGTAGACTTTATTTTGCCTAAAGCTCCTCCACCTTTCTTAAAGATCGACATCTGAGGAGATACCGCTTAACTCGAAAGCTTTCACAACAACAATCGGTTATGACTTCATCTCGCTCACTTGTGAAAGGACCGAGCGAGTTGTTGTTGTTGTCAAAGCTTTCGAAGTAGGCGGTAGCTGTCCTCGTGTTGCGGATGTCCATGGGCGGCGGTGATCACTTATCTACTATTAACATCCCGCTGCGACATCGTTCGCGTGTTGTTCTACCCTATAGACCTTCCTCTGGAATCACTCCTATTGTTGAAAACCGCATTAAAATCCGTTGTGTAGTGCAAAAGATCTAAGCGTGAATACATACATACAGAGAGATAAAGTTGCCTTATTATATAATAAATGAGGTCGAAGATTTCTTGCACGGAATTCGATCTCGAAATGTACAAATTTAAGAGTGGCTGTTTTATAAGTACGCTGCGATTAAGCTCATAATTCTAGTCTCTATACTTTTAGTTAGTACTTACCGTTTGGAATTTTTATTCACCGAAAATACCAGACTAAAGCAATGTTATATTTATTTATTAACTTTGGTCTTACTTACTGTGAAAGTGTAGATAATATGAAACAGAGCATACTATTTTTTGACATTGTTATTTTTATTTGTTTGTCATTATTTTGTGTCACGGCAACTAAAAATACCTACACTTTGTGTTATAATCAGTATAATCACGTCCATGACTCATGCTTTTTGTTATCTTTATTATTATATCTGTAATACAATTTATGTGTGTCAGTAATAAAATATCAATCATGGTCAATGATTTCTAAGGCGTTTGTTGCGTTAGGATAGGTTAGCACATCTTGCACCTAAGCGTCGTTTCATGTGGGTGATTTTGAAATATTTTAATAATAAATGCATTTAGCACTTTATATTCGGTGTTTTACTTATCCTCATCAGCGCACATTATTATCATCTTGACGTCAAAACCCAGTATTGACACTCCGAGATTGTACTTCGTTGGTTATCTTCCCGGTAAGGAGGATGCAGTAATAAAAGTCGGTAAGGATGCTCACACCACGAGAGCCTATTTATTAATTTCAACGCCACTATAGGGATTTCATCGGGCCCGACAGCTTTCCGGTTTTTCATGCGACGAAAAGTCGTTTCGCCTTCCTCAGGCTTTATTGGTGGCACAAGTCCCTCTTTGTACGCTTGTTGAGCAGCTCGTGGAAGTACGAGCGCCATCTCGCATAACAGATTACCGCTAGGGTCATTTACACAGTGGCACGTGGAGATGTCCTGAGCCGTTATAACCCTCGATCGTGCCAACGTGTAAATAAGTTTCTGCCCATCAGACGATTCCAACTTATCGTACAAGGACGTAAGTGGTCTCGTATGGCTCTGGCTACCTAACGCTCGTTTGGTTTCACATTTGGCATTCCTGTATGCATCGTGGTCATCAGGAGATCCGAACGCTTGCTACTTTTAAAATAGGTCTTTCTTCAACCTGGTCTCCCTCTGGACTGTTTAATTCCACCACCTTGTCAAGCCTGCGAACGCACCTAGATCTCCCAGCGCCGTCCGTTCTGTCCTGTCCCAGAGTTGTTGGAAGGATTCACCGTCTGTCGCAACACTAATATTGCTGACAGTAGCGTCGAATTCATGGGATTAGACACTTTCACTGCGAGCTAAAATATCAAAGAGTCAGGTGCCGCTGCTAACAAAAGCGGCGAAATGAGTCGTGTGCACAGCTCGTCCCACCTCCACCCAGGGTCCTATCGACCTCTCGGTCATACGGACCGCGTCAGACCTAATCACGGGTGATGCGCACGCTTACTTGCCGGTGGCTCTTTGGGCGTGCGCACTTCTTGACACCCACAAATCCAGTTGTTCCATATGCACTCTCCCTTAGCGGGCTGACGTCACAATACACACTCCTGCTTCGTCGGCCAGCTGCCATACTCATTCGCTCCCTCCTCCATCTCTTCTTCTGCTCCTATTCCTCCTCCATTCTCCTCATGCGGTGCCATGCGTACGCAAACTCTCTCAACCTTGCGAAGTTCGCCTCTGAGGACACAAGGTCCGTGAAGTAGACCGGACCCACTTCCTTCCGCTCTAACCCAGCAAGCATGATGCTGCGCTCCTGTTGGTACCTCTCGCATTCCCACAAAATGTGGTCCCTAGTCTCCAAAGCCTCCCCGCATAAACACTCTGCACAGTCATTCAGATGAAATGCCCACAATCGCGCTCTAAATGCGCCATGACCGGACAGCATCTGGGAAACAACATAATCGGGCTCCACCCACGTGGCCCCTAGTCTACCGCGGACGCACGGGAAGAAGCGCTTGAGATCCGCACCCTTCTCCTCGGCATCCCAGCGCTCCTGCCAGGCGTCTACCGCCTCATCATGGGCAGTTTTCTTGAGCTCGATCACTGCCCTTGCCTCCAACCCGGTACGGCCCGCTTCCACCTTTCCCATCCGCCCCACCTCCAGGTCCGCAGGCAGGACACCAGCAAGCACCGCCAGAGCGGCAGTACTTGTGGTACGGTACGCCTTCGTGAGAAGGATCAGTGCCGGGTGCTGAGTTCTGAGCAGACGGCTCTTCACCACATAGAACCCGATCCTACTGCACCATACAGAGGCCGCGTACGTCACCGTAGCAACGAACGTACCAAAGTACAGTATTCGGAGCGCTCTATATTTAATCCCCCAAGACGAAGTAGATACCCTAGTCATTTTCCCAAAGCATCTTGCCGCCCTCTCCCCAATATCCTGCGCGTGGGCCGCGAACGAGTGCGATTCGTCCAGCGTCACCCCCAATACCTTGACGGTCGAGACATTCCTGATCGATTGCCCTCCTAGGCGTAGCACAGGTGGCCTCTTAAACTTTCCCTTTAGAGTAATCTTTGCGCTCTTCGCCGGAGCGAAGGCCAACCTGTTTCTGAGGCCCCATTCTGTCACCAGACGTAGGGCCTCAGCCCCATGCCGTTCGATTTCCGCCCTGGAGTTCGCCTCTATCAGAAGCGTCACGTCGTCAGCGTAGGCGACGGCCCGCACGCCCTCCGGAAAGGGAAGGCGCAGCAGGTCGTCCATTAGTAGATTCCACAATGCGGGCCCCAGGACCGAGCCCTGAGGACACCCCATTGTCGAATTTTTAAGCGCACACAACCCCCCCGCCCACATTCCTACATGTCTGTCGCAGAAATACGACGAGAACATCCTATACATGTTGGGTGGACACCCCCCCTGTTTGAGTTTCAGTAGTATCATTGGCCACCATGCGTTGTCAAACGCCCCGGAGATGTCCAGCATGATCGCCTGGACGTACTTGCAGCAAGACGTCCGTACTACCTGCAGCACAGCGTTAAGCGCCGTTACTGTAGAACGCCCCCTTACAAACCCATGCTGGCCGTCGGATATGCGAGAGTATAGACCGGGCGTACACTCACACATCACTCTTTCGAGCACCTTCCCAAAAACAGGAAGGAGGGTCACGGGTCTATAGGCTTTGGGGTCAGTCAAAGCCTTCCCGTTCCCCTTCGGAAGGACTACTAACCTACCTACTTTCCATACACTTGGAAAGACTCCTTCCCGCACACACTTCGCCATGAGCTCAGTGATCTCGGCGGCGGATACCTTCCAAGCCGCTTTTATAATGCGCGCGGTGATCCCGTCCACCCCCGGGGCCTTGTTCGGTAAGTCCCTCACGATGCGGCCTATCGCTAATCCGTTCAGTGGTTCAGAGTTCCGGCCAGATGGTAGGCAAGATGCTGCTAGCCTAACCCCCCTGTGATATTCAGAGTCCGTCGCTGGTGCGTCATCCGGACACATCACCTTTAGCACACCGCTTAACGCCGAACCGGCGTCCCCGGCGTAACCGTCTGCAAGCTTCATTCCATTCACGACATTTGCGGGCGGGCGCACACGACCGCAAGCGGCTCTGTACGCCATCCCCCAAGGATCGTTGTTCCCACTGTTTGCTGTTTAGTTTAGTTGCCGGAAGTGGTCGGATTCAGCCTCCCGCATGGCCCTGCTGCGTGTGCACAGCTGTATGTCCACCGCATTAAACCATACGCCTGTGCGCCGCCCGGCCAGGCGCGTCTGCGCTGGCGGACGCGTGTGCGCGGCTCTACGCCGATGGAGTCCTACATGGTGCGACGCGAGTGCGCGCCGGCAATCGCCCATTAGGTCCATACATTTTTGCTTTTCAATAAGTAGATTATTTTCTTCGTGTTAGGTACCTTGTTACCATCATATTATGTACTTATGTTAAATAAACTTTATTTAAGTACCTACCCAAGGATAGAGATACCTACCAAAAGTTTTTTTTGCGTTTTCCCTTTTCGCAAAAGAAGTATTTATAGTAGATGTTATTACTAGAGATGAAACGGATATCCGGTTGCTATCCGGTATCCGGCCTATCCGGCCTTAATTTACTATCCGGCCGGATACCAGATAGCTCGTTAATATCCGGCTGGATACCGGATAGTAAAATATGTATGAAAATTCCATAAAAATGATTTTGCTCTTCGGCTTCCTTCATTTCTCTGAGCAGCTGCCGCGTCAATGATATAATTCCTCAGGTCTTGTTGGACCGCCGTCAGCCAGGTGGCGTGTGGGGTCTTCCGCGGCAGAGCGTCATCGTCGAGAAATTTAGGGCTACTGGCACCGTAGTGATGTATGGGGTGACAGAGCACATGCCCATACCATTGCATTCGTACTGACAGACAGACGACATTCGTTTTTACTTATTTGTTCCGAGCTCAGGGGGCGGCTGGTGCGTGCTGGTGTGAGCGCCGCGCCGGCGGGCTGGCTGGGGCCAGACACGATATGCACATGATTCGCCGGCGGTTATGTGCGTGGCGTGTGTCAAGGGCTTGTATGCGCTGATCGGTCTATATGCGTCGCCCCCTACCTGAATGAGCTCGCTTAATTTTCCTTTTGCTTTCCTTAAGATTGTTGACGTTTGAAAAGAGATTAATTAACGTAATACTAATTCAATAAATATTCTTTTCATTTTCTTTTTCGGCTTTCTCTAATTTTCTCTGGGATATATGAGACTTTGTAACTTCCACGAGTGTGGACAATAGATACGAAAAAAATGTGCATTTCTGTCGTGTGTTGTTTTGACAAGTGCTGTTTAGTATAACATTTTTTCCAAAGTCAATCAAGAATTATTCAGGATCAAAATACGAATTTCTCTATATTTAGAGGTAATATACGATGTCGTTTGTCCTCCGATATGCTGGGTGCATGTGTAAGCCCGTATTTCGAAACTACGAATCCTTTCGAGGTCGAAAGATTTGTTCAGTTCAACGTTCAAATTATTCTCATTGAATGAAGACTTGAAATCACGTAAAAACATGCAGTTGTCTAAAGCCCACCCCACGATTAAAGCTTGCACAAACTTGTTCAGAGACTAAGTTCAGCCGAATATCCGGCCGCCGGATATCCGGCTATCCGGCTAAGAGGCTGGCCGGATATCCGGTATCCGGCCAAACCACTATCCGTTTCATCTCTAGTTATTACCTACGTTATTGAAATAGATAGATGAGATAATGTATATAAGATGAGATAACATTCATCGGTGCAAATATTTCTTCGACTTTTAGGTAAGATTTGAGTACTAAACGCCTAGTTTTAAGATAACTAATTCAGTAGTAGAATTGAATTGATTTTCTACCGTGGGCGATCCTTTTTGACCTTTTTTCCTTAGGGTTGACGTCCCTATTTACCTAGGGGCTTCGGGCGTAGGTTCATCATAATTTTGTCTTTCTGAGAGAGAAAGTGATCGGTCTGGGTAGCGCTCCTCCCACTCTGGTAGGTGATCAGTAGCCGTATTCACAATGGCTCGGAAATCGGATTCGGATACGGAATCGACAAAGGACCCCGCAAAAGTTCTTAAGAAACTGTGGTTTCAGTTAATTTTAATGAAATTTTCATATGTTATAGAGAGTAGAGTTTCCGTGGAAACTATCGGGATTCTGAATAACAGTTTTCGAATCGATCGACACGGATTCGCCGCTCACGAATTTCGTGTCGAATCGTTCGGAAACGGTTTTGAATCATTGTGAATACGGCTACAGATGCTTGGCTTTCTTTTGCAAAAACGGCAAATCCAGATCGGCAGCCATACACGTCCGGGGAATTTCTTTCCCTTCAGCGTTACGGCTCCCGGACGGAAAGATGCGGACAATACTCTATTATTAATAGCTAACTTTGGAGATCACCTTTGAAGATCCTGGCTCAACAGGTCAAACAACGAGAAGGTATAACAAGGGAAAAATAAAATTAAGAAAATTTTAAAATTATATTTACTGAGCAAATTAACATACAGCACCATACTGAGACATTCACTTCATCACATTTTTTGTAACTTATAAAACTAAATGTAATTAAATTGGCTGCAATGGCACAATTTTGACATTGAACATTGTACAACAATAGCATACACATCAGAATCTCATCAATTATATATCTAATAATACTCACTTACAAGACCTATTTATAATTGCCTGGATAGTCTAAAATAAAAATAAATAAAAAATTAGATCACTTTGTCATAAGATTATTGGTGTACCTACAGTACAATGAAATATCTATGTATATTACAGGCATCAAGCTTAATTAACCTATTTTTAAGCAATGCTAATAAAATTTGTTGATCATATTATTTTTCTTTGCTTTTGTTTGAGATATTTTGAAAGAGAAATATGAAAATACATGTTCTATTTAAGTAAATTATAATAATAATATCGCAATCACATCTGTTCCTGTGACTGATCAACCTGTCAGCGGAAGACCATATAGATAAATTAAAATATGGATAAAACTGTTGCAAATAATAACCATATATAAATTGCATTACAAATAACACGTTTCCCTATTTTTTTCGTAATTTGTCACCAGTGCGGCAGAATCTGTTTATTCGACTTCATCATATTTGATCTGGATCCAGATCGTTCCTTAATTGTTTATTTCGGTAAAGTAATTAAAGCTTTCTTATATTCTAAGATTTATCAACAGTACAAATTACAAAACAGTAGTAGTCAAACAACGATAAGCCAGACCTGCAAGCCTCATAATGGCCTGGGATGTACAATAATACCAACAACCATTTAACCATTTGAACGCCTTTGATTTTGTAGATAATATCTAGACGTCGATGACAACTTTAGGCATCTTCATTTCAGCCGTGGTGATCGAAGGTTAATAAAACAAAACCCGAGTCTCTAAAAGGATATCAGCATACGTTGACATCGTTGAGCTGTTGCACCGTGGTGATATTGTTCATGACATTGAGTATGAACGGCGGCGGCGGTGCGCAGCCACGGCCGCAGCCCTCGCCCTCCGGCTCGTCGCTCTGTGTGCTGGAGTCCTGCCAACGAGGATTGACACTAGTAACAGACGTTCCAGGTTGGCTGAAGCCGACCAACCGTCAGTTGCAGTTGATACTAATCCTTACGTAGTCTAAAATAAAGTCGCTTTACGTGCGGCGAACGTGGTCGGACGTCCGACTGAAGTCGGCTCAGCCGCACATCCGAATTAATCCATAAGCGACTTTATTTTGTAAACCGTAAGGATTAGTATCGATTGCAACTGACGGTTGGTCGGCTCCACCCATATCGGAGCGTGTGTTACTATTTTAACAACGTTCAGGCGTATATTTATTTATCTTCTTCGTTCAAACTATAACTGTTGTCGTATAAATGTGGAAGATCATGATCGTAGCTTGTGGCACTCGATTGTCTCTGCCTAACCCTGTGTAGTATACCTAATGTAGTGAAAGTGCAAAAATGTTTACACAGATACGGAGTCATTTCTTCGATACTCTTATCTATATAAATAAAAACTGTTGACGATTAGCGAGAACAACAAAAACAAATATTAATATAATGATCAAGGACAACCCACAAAAACATTCACTGAACAGATCAGTAATGTTCAAACTATAACTATAATATTCGAAGTGGCAAGAATAAAAGGAGCTGTATGAAAGTAATTGTGGATATATGCGAGGCTAGGGAGTCGTATCAGGACAGAGCAAAGTGGCGCTACCCCACCTGTGCGACAGAGGCGTGAGCTCTATGTATGTAGTTAGTACGGAGGCCATACCTAAATAAGAATAGTAAATAATACTAACCTGTCTTTCTCTTGGCATACTCGTCGCCTGATTGTGAAATACAGTTGCTTCATTATCCTCCGAGTAGGGTGGTGTCGTCCTCACATCTCTGTTAGGAATCATGAAAAAAATATAAGTATTTTGCATAAACTTGAGTACTAACGTACTGTATTTTGCGACCACCATTATTAACAATCTTTAACATGCTTGTTTTCTAATTCTTATTTATTGGAAAAGGAACAAAGGTCAGGCACATAATATTAGAAAATAAATGTTCTGTTGCTTTTGAATAGCATAGGTATTAAACTTTATGACTTAAGCCTTACCTATTGGGCGCAGAATTATCAGAGTCTACTGTGAACGTCGGTAGTGAACCCTCAAATTGTGCAGCCGAATCATAACTGAAATAAATAATTATAATTTTATTGCTTTTCAATACGTAGGTAATGCGTTGTGGTATCGTGCTCGTCGCGAGCCACAAATGCGCCGCACAAACAAAATGGCGTGGATGCGATTACAGCTGATACTGCTTTAATCATAATTCATCGCATTGTTAAAATAATTTTAGTTTTTTGGATCCCGTAACACTTTTTATCTACACTAATAGCGTAATGTTACAGTATCATATTCGAAAACAGTCGTTTAAGGATACAATTTTTACACGCCAGTCTATAAAATTTTAAAAAATTACTCTATCTACACTCATAGCGTAATGTTCCAATTTCATATTCGAAAACAGTCGTTTAAGGGTACACTTTTTTCACGCCAGTCTTTAAAATTTTAAAATAGTAGTTTATGCAACTGACATGATATAAAAGGGGGTATTAAAACATGAGTGTCTGTTATACGAGTATGTATTAGGTATATTACTATAATAGTTTGACACGAGTGTTTTAATTAGAAATAAAACGGATGGTTATTTGGCCGGAGACCCCATGAGCTGGATAGCCGGATATTTGGCAAGACATAGTCTCTGAACAAGTCTGTGCAAGCGTGGGTGGGAAATTAGACAACTACATAATTATGTTCACTACTCAAAACTTTAAAAACTTCGATCAATACAAATATTTTGAACTTTATTCTGAACAATTCTTTCAACCTCGGGCGGTACCTTCGATTCGAAATACGGGTAATTATCCCCAGCGTTGCGGACTAGAGTGTAGTAAAAGATTCTCTTAAGCTCGCATAAGAAGACAAAAGAAACCGCATGCTATCAATGTAAGAGCAATTCGTATTTTAAAACAATTTATAATAATTTAACTTTTTCTACCTTATATTAACTTAGCAAAAGTTATTTTTAACTAACTTACCTACTAAATGAACAACGAGTAGGAACCCAATCAACAGTGCTTTGATAAAGGAATATTAATAATTTTTGGAACTACTTTTTTCCTATGAATAGAAGTACTATTTTATACTTTTTATAATTTTTTTGCTATTCGGTATCCGGCCGGATTAATATCCGGATAGTGCGTTAATACGCACTATCCGGTATCCGTCCGGATAGTAAATTATCGCCGGATAGTAACCGGATATCCGTTTCATCTCTAGTTTTAATACCTAATTATATACAGTTACTTCTTACTTTTGTGTAATCGTTAATTAGCCATTAATGTTAATTGAAAACTACCATCCAACATAGAGCGCTAGCGGTCGCACTGACAATCCAGTTTAAGCCTATAATATAAAGAGCACACGCCAGGAGGAGCGTCGGTAGCGTAGTGGTAAAGGTAACCGACTCGCAAGCGAAAGGTACCGGGTTCGAATCCCACTGCAGCCATGTGCCACGAATGACTCTTTACTGAAATATGTACCTACACAAACAGATGCTCTTACTGAAACGGAAAACAACGTGATGAAACCTGCACTTTCAAGCGACTGAATGTGTAACCATGCCAGTCGCTCTACTGTAATTAACTGATCTGCCAAATCTTGGATCATGGTCAAGGCCCTCGTGTGCGAGTGCACAACCTGCACTTAAACGCCAAGATGATGATGAATATGAATTTTTTTTTAATTGATGTTTATCAAGTACTAGCAGCTGTTCACGGGTGTGTGACTTTTACCCGCGCGTAACTAACTTTGGCGCGGTACCTTATCATTTTCCCGGGACAAAAAGGAGCCTATATCACTCGGGAATAACGTAGCATTCTAAATGGAAATAATTTAATTAGTTTATTTATTACAAACAAAAATACAAATCTTTTCGCTTTATGATATTAGTATAGATACTGGTATACTACTGAAAACATTTATCACGGTTTTCGTTTCAGATAAAGACTGTAGTGTAGGTAAAAAGAGAGTGGTTATTTGCCAGTAAGGTTTTCTAGAATTACGTAGGCCTGCTGGAAGAGATATATTTCTAGAAATAAGCAGTGCCTGTTGTGTCATATATTTCTGTAATATAACATGTATGTTTTATATTGTGTACAATCAACTGTTAAATAAATAAATAATGATTAGTGATATTCACCTTGGTGGCATATTGTCCGCGTTGTCCACCGTAGCGTCGTCGTCTACGAACACTCGCGCGGTCTGCGTGCGCGCACGCTCCAGCCGCCTCTCGGAGAGGGGGCTGCCACAGGCGGCCGGGGCGGGCGGGGCGCTTGCGGCTGAAGCAACATCAAAACAGTTATATTGCAGCCACAGATTTAGAAGTCCATGTATTATACGAACGTACTGAATAGGAGCCACCTGACAGAGAGTTGTAACCGCCGCCCATAAGCGTTGCCGGTCTTTGACATATATAGAATTTGTGACTGTATGATGCTCGGAGAAGTTAAATTTTTTACTCGAATAAGATTTTCTATGATACTTTCGAACGCCAAAGGTATTAAAAGGAGAACAGTGCGAGAAAAGGCGCGACATAGATAGTGCTATCTCTTTCAGCTTAGTATTAAGAGAAAGAAACAAACGTGATACACGTAGGTACAGAAAGTAACAAATGTATTGATTGATCAGAAGCCCAGACGCACCCGCTCCACGCGCACACGGGGCAATAGATAAAGCTCGAGTTGATTGACGATTCCAGGCACCACTCACAATCCGGCGGGCACCCGCGCGCACCAGAAATGCGGACTCAGAACCGCACGCCAAAGCCAGCGAACTTCCGCAAACCATACAGTTATACGACATAATTTTATATTAGAAGATAATGGGGAAGTTTCGTATAGTATAACGGTGAATATTTACACATCAATAACTACGTGTGCCTTTTTTGAATTGAAAATATGGTCAGAGTTAGTAGTCTAAGTACCTTGAATATTGCGATAATTAGGGTGCTGAGGCGATACCACCGTGTTGTAAGGCGGCGGCGGCGACAGCGGCGTGCCCTCGCTCCCAGCGGCGTCCGGCGGCTGTTCTACGGTTCCCGTCACTGAAATGTGACACGTGATAAAACACGGTAAACAAGAAACATACGAATAAATATATATGTCTGTACAATAATTGTGGTTATGCAGAGGTACTATCGGAACAACTGAATCAGAACTGAAACTTTGTGGAACCTTTTAAATCAAAAATGTCATATAACTAATATCGGCGAAAGAAAATCATTATGACACTTACTGTGAGAACGTTCTACGGTGGGTCATTAATCAAATGGGAGAGTGACATAGTCGTATAGATGTATCTATAGGTATATAGACTAAGCTTTATAAGCCTCTAAAGTTATCAAAGCGAAGGTATTTTCGTCATTTTAAAATGAGGGAAAATCTGGAGCGCGATTTTAAAATCATCGTCACGAAAGCAGTGTTTTCGTCGCGAAAGTACGAATAATACACGAAATTAGTACTAGAATGCCTTCGCGATGACGTTTTCGCGACAGGTCATTCGTAAATGTAAAATGTAATAAAGATATACAAGATATAGCTTGTTCGGAAGCTAAAAAGATATACATTATCTGCTATCAGCCAACTTATGGCGATGCACGACTAGAGGTGTTCGTTATATTAGATTACGGGTTATTATAACGGTATAAAAATATACTTATAACACCTTATATTAATACATAATATTTTCTGCTACTAATATATTGTCATTTCACACAACACAAGATAAGATAACCATTATATTGTTGTGTTATTTTTTCTGTTACATTCTGTTATCTATGCCATTAATGTCGTTGAAAGTCGCAAAACTAATGTTTGTACGTGGTAATACAAATATATTGATTAATAATGCATTTTAAATACAATTTTGTTCCCCAAGGTACTAAATCAACTGTTAATAAAAATACAAACTGAAAACGGCGATCGTTATACGGTAGGTAAAATTATATTAGGGTGTTATAATTAACGTTAAAAATAACATAATATTTTCTAATAGCAATAACGTTCTGTTATGTTATATGAATATAACGGATCCGCGCACCTCTATGCACGAGCATATTCTTTCTTTTAATCGATGCAGTGACAAATGAGCCGACAGCCATCTGATGGTTAGTGGTAACTGTCATGCATAAAATCTACGATTCTTGCATTTAGGTTGCAGACTACAAAAAAGCAGAACCTCAGGTGCCTTGTCTCTGTGAGGACTAAGATGACATGTCTCACGCCTGTAATTTCACCGGATGATTTACGAGTGATTAATAAGAACTGTTGTCACTGCGTAGAATAAAAAATAAACACAAAACACAGTATACTTGCCGATAAACACGATAAGCCGTAAGTAGGTAGCATTCGGCACTCACCGCAAAGAAATTTGTACGCTCTGAAGTTGCGCAGGGCAAAAATAGTTCCAACGCACACCAGGAGCGCGACAAACAGCAGACTGGCGATGATGATGGGCCAGCTGGACTGCGGCAGCAGGGGCGTCGGGAGACAAATTGCGGAACGGCGTATCACGTCTTCTGTCCATCTAAAATACCGCGAAGCAGAATCATGGTAAGACATTAACATAGCATTTTTGCAACACCTTCCAAGTTTTATTTGGTGGTAGGACTTTGTCAAGCCTGTGAGGAGCCCGCTTGGGTGAGTACCACCGCCTTATTTATTTCTGCCCTCAAGCAACAATGCTTGCATTGCTGTGTAACTAACTAAAGGCTAAGGTAGCGCTGAGATATTTCATCTTAGTCCTCACAATGATCTATGGTTCTGCATTTTTGTGACCTGCGATATAAATGCATGAATAGATGCGCGTTAGTTGGGCTGTCAGCTTGTCACTAAGTAGCATAACGTAACTGACAAAAAATGTCGGAAAACTGACGACTAGATATACATTATAGGTACTCAAATATTTCCTAAACTACTGAACCGATTTTAAAGCCACCGCCATCTTGATTAAACTGGCTTTAGAACAAAGAAAACCAATTTGATCCATCCGTTCGGGAGATACGATGCCACAGACAAACACACAGATCCACAGATACACATGTCAAACTTTCTTATTATCTTCCACGTCGATATTGCCCCGTGACAGACAGACATCACGAGGGCCCGGGGTCCGCCTTGACCATGATCCAGGATTTGGCAGATCAGGTTATTACTGTGGAGCAACTGCCATCTGACTTCAGTTAACAGGGGAACCTGACCAGATTGAATAATGGTTATCTACAAATTCAGTCAGCTGAATCACGATGTTTACCCGCCTCATTCATTTAAAAGACATCAACGGGGGCGTCGCCTGCGTTGAACTCTTTTGTAAGAAACTATATAGCGAGCCTCGTCGGCTTCACACGAGTGTTCTTGGGTTTTCTCTATCGCACATATTAAACACAAAAACCTTGTGGAAGAAATAGTCTACTTAATGATAGTGAAAACCGCATCAAAATCAAAATAGCATAATTTCTCGGCGGCAAATACACATAATACAGTGCTCAGTGGCTGATGAAAAACGGCTTACGACGTGAGGATGCCGAAGTCCGGGCGAAGAGAAGAAGATTAAGTAAAAGCGGACCCTGGCAGAAGCGGGGATAAGAAGGAAGGTTGATGGCTCGTAAACTTATATTTACTTAGTTAAGTGTTGATGCGGTAATTCATCCAGGCGATCTCCTCAAGGCTAAATACTCAATCGAGTAAAGTAGGTACAGGCACTTACCCACTCTGGCACGCGCCGCACTCAGCGACCGAGGTGGCACAGGCCGCCACCGCGGGCAGCCGGTTCAATTGCTGGCACTGCAGGCACGGCCGACAGAATAGCGACTCCTGATCGCAGAAGAACTCTATGGCGCAGTGGACGTCCTCGATGCAGCCCGTCGCGAGTGCGTGGACGACATGCGACGTGGCCGCGACTGCGGTCGCCACGGACAGCCTGTAGAAGGTGTTGCGGTGAAGTTGTCAAGGGGAGTAGACCGTAGATAGACTGTAGGGCCAGCCATAAATATAGAATTAGTATTTAATATTTTATTTTATTTTAGGTAGATTCATTCGCAAGTTAGGACAGAGGCGCAGATAGACACTATAGTCAAATAATTGTCAGTGTTTTAATACAACAAAACATTTATATACCTTTTTTTTTTGCGCCCAATGAAACTTGCCCATTGCGAAATGGGCACCCTCCGGTATAGCGGTTGGGAGGGAGGAGGTGAACTCTCATGAGTACCAGCCGGCCGGCCGGACTGGTTATGCGCGACTCGCCAAAAAAGGGACCTATTCTAGTCTCACCTTAAATAGAATTCTACGAATAAGTACATAATTAATTACGATATCGGAAATCGTTGATCCCTGGACACCCCATCGGCAAAACATAAGAATGACCTAAAATATCATTTACAGTATAAACATAATCGAAACAAAAATTTAGGTACCAAAGTACTTAATTTTGCGGGGCTATCAATAACGAACTTGATTCAAGTTGGTCGTGCAAATTGCACGGCCAATGGCGTGTGCACCGCCATTCCTGCTGTAGGTAAATTAATTATGTACCTACCTACCTATGTAATTTACCAACGGCTGATGTTTATTCATAGATTATCTGCAGTGATACCGCTCAGAATATTATCTACCTATCGTATACCTTGCACTTGTTGTAGTTTATACATTATAGGAATCAAAGCCAATCACATTATTGCGCTTGCGCTCTAATAGCTTAAATGTTTGTGTCAATAAATAATTTAATTAATAAGGAACATTTTATTCTATCACTTTTTGCTATGCCTTTCCTACCATAGTCCATCCAAGAACTAAAGTGGCAGATCGTGGTTGGTGCAGATCTTAGCGGTCGCCTCGTCCAGATGTGCGGGCAGTTTAAACGGGTTCACAAACGAGATGAATTCTCCGAACCTCACTGGCCACCAACATGGCCGAGGTGAAAACGTTCTACAAGAAACTGCAGTGACACAGGATAAATAAGTGACACAGTAGTCTAAGACCCGGCCATAGTAATATCTTCCCTCAGTTACGTCAGCCAAAAATATGTGCGTTATAGGTACTCAAAGAAAAATAAATGCAATGCCGTCTCTCATTCTGGTCCAACTATGGGGTTGACTTGGATATAATCTACTTACCCACATCGCTCATCTGGTTTATGTGACGTAGGTTGACGAAGGAAGTGCTAGAAAACGGTGGATTGAACCTGAACATCGCAAAACGGTGTACATGGCTTGCTTTAGCGCGAATCTTGAAACCATCAATATAGTGAATAAATGGATGTTTAGCAAAATTAATCATTTTGTTCTAACAGTGTTATCCAGGGCCCCCAAAGTCGCAATCCCCCTGCGTGTTTATAAAGCTACCTATCACCAATCAACAAACCCCCAACATACTAAAACTTGTCAAACTTCAGTAGGTACGTAACGACTAACGAAACATGTGCAAAAGATAATAACATACCTAAATGACAAGCTAAATCAATTGGGCTGGCTAGTCATCCTATAATTAGGTATACACTCCTTACTATACGTATTTAAGCACTTGGATTTATTTATATAAATTAAGTATTATAGGTACTTAGCTCAACGACAAATTAAATAAACTTACCGAAACATTATTCCAAAAGTTACACTCGATTATTACAAAATTGAGCAGCGATCCACAACTTACACTAAACACATATAGATAAGCAACACTTATGTTACTATTACATATTTACGAATGTAATGTTACAGTTAGTCGATCAAACAGATTTGTGTTTATAATCACGCGCAGTGAAAAGTTATTTGAAACGCAAAACTCAGGCCAACAACGCATGCGAGAGTGCTGTCGTGTGGCGAAGCGCCGTGGTCGCCGGCCGGCCGTCTCGGTCTCGGGAAGGGCGCGATCATGTCGCGACATGTTTGGGTACAGCTTTTGTGAATTGTGAAGCGCGCGAATCGGTCGTATAAAGAACCTGCCTGCATCCCTTTTTTGTCTACCTGACTCATCGTGTCGTTTTGTAAGAAGATCGCCGTTTCTTCAGTAAACAAAACCGTCGTAAACAATTGTTAAATTGGCATGAATAGAAAATGTTAACTAGTTAGGTACTCAATACTTTAAGCACCTTGGTACTTACCGACATTTTCTTTTAAATTTAAAAACATGTCTAAAACTGTTGTCTTCTGTTAAAACTTGTCAATCTCACTCGTAAGTTTGTTTCCTCTTTGGTAATAATAAATACCTACGCAGATAGGAAGATTTAAGTTGGTTACTATAGGTAGCTTAAAGTATTGGATGTTTAGGTTGCTAGGTAGACGGTAATTGTAATACAATACCAGCGCCTATTAAACAAAGTCAGAGCTTATCAGTTGCTCGTTCAACTTAGTGCTTAGTCAAGTGCACTTACATACAACATAAGACACATTTTTCTTTTAGGTATTATGATTTGAACATACTTAATAAGCAGGATTAGGAGCAGTATAAAAACACCTCGTTAACGTTTTATAATGTATTGTATAAAAATGATATTACAGGATAATATTTCTAACATCGAGGGATAATAATTAAATATACCCCCCTTTTTATTTAACAAGTGCATCACAGCCATTCAAAGGCACATGGTTCCGTTTGAATATCATGTTCACATAAAACATAGAGAGATCTTATGAAAGATTCACAAGTAGGAATGCCACCAGTTTTTGGAGAAAAATAGTATTTTTCATTTTTAATAGTAAAAATATAGTACATTAAAATCAAAAGTATAGTACATTTATTAAAATTATTAGGTACTTGTTAATTTTTTCATATATATTTTGGCAGCTATTGGCATAAGCCAACAAGTGGAATAACGTGGTTTCTTCCTATCCCTACAGGAACAAGGCGTGACGATGAATGTTTCCTTCTGAAACTCCCCATGCTACTCTAGGGATGCGTTCCTATTACAACTTAATATACAAAAGTTCGACAGTTGTATTATCGATGAAGATATAGTATTTTACGTGGTATATTATTTTTCTATAATCTATAGTACAACTGTCTAAAATATAGTACGATACTATAGTACGGGTGGCAACCCTCACAAGACACGACTTGTATAATACAACTTCGTACAACAAGCTTGAGTTATTCAAACAATTTTGAATAAATGCGAGTCGTCAGTTATAAAGAAGTGAACAATGTAAGTGCCATATTAAATGTTATAGTGTTAAAATATAGATCAAAACTAATAAACCAGTGAAAAAAATTTCGAAATCCGCCATTTAATGGCGGAGTTATAAAATATTTAAATATACATGTACTCTCGCAAAATTATTGCTGCCGCGGTCTAGCTGTGACGTCACCAGGCCGGCAGCCCGGCCGCCGCTATGGCGCTACTCATGCCTTTTAATCGAAATTTCGAAAAAAATAATTTGGAATCTTCCTCATTACGTACTTTCACAATATTTAGTTCAAATTTATATGATTAACTATGTATATTTTATATCAGATTATTATTTAAAATATATAATGTGATGATTATTTATAAGTTAATACACCTAATACAACCTTTATATTCACCAATGACAAATTTGGAAGACATAATAATTGCAATAGATTATCCTATTTCTAAATCAAACATGGACGAATTCCATAACACTTGTTTAAAATAACATAACGTTCCTTTTCAATCTATTAAAATCCATGTAACAGTCGAGCACATTTGACATGAATGTTAAATAACAAAACATCTCTCGAGTTGGAGGAAAACATTACATGCTTCTTCATATTCATAGAACACACAGTTTATTGAGTAAATATGAGTGTACAATAGTTGCTAAATAATTGGATTAATAAATTTAAATACGTAGGCACCCATTGACTTGTAGCTCCAATCATTACTAGTCAGTTTCAAAACAAAATGCATTTCAGATCCACAAATAAGATCCCTCAAATTTCAAATCAGACCTAATAAAGCGGTTTCTAAATAGACAATATTTTTACTGCAATATGACGGCTCTCGCCTTTGCAGAATAAACTGTATATTTATTTCCTGTAATGTTATAAATGCATCAATTTATAACATAACAGGAAATAAATGCAGGCTATTGTTGTTTCAGCCGTACTCTATTGTTATGGCATAGTGCGTCCTTTTCTACTCGACCTGAAGTTTGTTGTAAGTGACAATATTACAGAAAAAATATTGCCCGTTTATACGCTTCTTAATGATAATATCAAGGCTGTTCTGAATGATTCTAGCTACCGCATACTCTAAAGTACAGGTATCGGCCATAATAAATACACAACGTGCGACAGAGACGACGCTCTACGAAGCTGAGTGTGCATTATTTACGGTCGATACCCGTAGGTATCTACTTAAATTTGAAAATTGGTCAATAACTCTCAGTTTCTTATATCAGAGTATAATTTTTTTAAAGAACCAGTACTTGTTAGTATTATTTTAGTAACACCTGTACTTATATGTTATGTTAGTAACATAAGTAAGATTATTTTGTAGGTAACACTATTTGAGGCCTATGACTAACTCTATCTAATGCCTTTGGATACAGCGGCCGAGTCTATTGGCTATCATCTTTAGGATGATGCCCCGACTGCCACGCAGGCGCGTATAAAAGTGAGCAACATAGACATAAGACACGTAAAAATGCAAACAGGAAACATGCTATTGCATAGTTTTTTTTTAATATTATGTATCACAAACAACTTAACCACTAATAATAACTAAATAGTTACGGTTTCATATTATGACTGGCTGGTTGCGACTATAAATAAAACTTATATTATAAACTTGGGTGCTGTCCTAAATGGGAACGGTCGGCCGACCATGGTCGTACGACCGACGTCGCCCGACCTCAAACCCGGCCGTCGCAGGACCGTCGCCAATGCCGTGGACAGCGCCAGACTAGTGTTTTGAGCCGTGGTTGAGCCGATGGCCTCCGTAGCAGTATAGCAGGATACGACTGCTTGAAGTAGGAGGTTAAAAATATATTTTTGCAAAGTTAATCTAAGATTGTATCTAAAATTATTATAAATTGAATTAAGGTAGCATGCGATTTCGTTTGTCTTTAGCTTATGAGAATATTTTACTGCACTCTGGTCCACGAAACTAGGCGCTAATGTGGAAGCCCGTATTTCGAATCTACGGAAGCGTCCCGAGGTCCGAAGAATTGTTCAGATCAAAGTTAAAATTATTCACAATTAAACGAAGACTTGATATCACGTAAACACACACACAGTTGTCTTATTTTCCACCACGCGCTCACAGCTTGCACAGACTTGTTCAGAAACTATGTTTTGTCGAATATCCGCCCGCCGGATGTCCGGCTATCGGGCTTATGAGATGGCCGGATACCGCATATAAACAAGTATCCGTCTCATCTTTAGTTGATATGGTTGTCCACGTCGACGACCGCGTTATTGACGAAGATGTTGAAGAGTACCGCGGCCCGCGGCGGGTTGGCGCCGGCGCCGTCGCCGACCCCTGCGCCTGCGGAGGGCCTGAGCCCGAGCTCCACCATATCCCCGCGACCACCTTCGATCTGAAATGTGATAAAAGCTCCAGTACCTGATAGATTGCATGTAGCGCTTTCATCAGTTAAGATGCTTCTAAACGGGAAATAAATTCAACACGACAGGTTCATTTACGGACAACTATACCACAACAAGCTGCTGTTTGCGGTTGTAAAAAAAAAGAAATATGACTGGCAATGGGGGCCAGCAAGGCCCGCCTCTGTTACAGCTACATGTTGCAGTAAGAATATTGCTCGTTTAGAATCCTCTTTAGGCTGCTGTCGTGTTTGAACGGCACGAGAGGCGGTGGCGTGTTTTCCTCTACTGTGTTGTAACATCTTTATTATTTAACGCCCTTTGCATCGCAGCCGTACGCAGCATACCGCAAGAACCTAACGAGTTAAATACTACACTTATTACCTACTTACACTTAAGACACGCAAAGATAAGATTGCTTGTTTCTTACCACAATTTGTTCCGAGTCGACAGAGCTTATCCTCATACTCAAACTCAGTGTATCTTTGGTTGGCCTTAATACTAATATTTAAGTAGTTTGCTAATTAAAAGAAAATTCTTATACGTACCCGCGGAACATTGGCCACGGACTCCTCGCGTTCTATGCGGCCGAGCACAGCGCGGGCGTCGGAGTGGGCGATAGCGCCCGCACCCTCGCTGTCCCCCCGGCCCGCCCTGGTCCCCTCGCGGTCCCCGCCGGTCCCCTCGCGGTCCCCGCCGCCCTCCTCGCGGTCCTGCCGGTAACGCCGCACGCTGCGGAAGCGCGCCTCGCCGTCGTCGCCGCCCTCCGGGGCCCGCGCTTCGCTGTGGTCGGTACTGTCTCTGTATCAAAACATTATAAGTTCGGTTTAAATACAAATTATTAGTAAGCATTGATTCGTTAGTAAATGTATCCTAAGGAGCGCGAAATGGATTTCTACAACAAACAAATGGAAAATAAACATAATAAAATCACAAAATCGTTTATCGTTTCGTCTATGTGCAATAAGAGTCTTTCTTTCTAATCGCAGCTTGCTACTCGATAGTCTCGCTCTATCCCTACAGAAAACGGCCGTGGCGTGTGTTACGTGTGTAACGTAGGTATGGTACTGCCTACCCCTATGGGAACCGGGCGTGTCTATGTATGTAACGTAGGCATGGTACTCACTGCGTGGGCCCGGGCTGCCAGACGCTGTCCAGGGTGGGCTCGTCGGGCGGCGCGGGCGGCGCGGGCGGCACCAGAGGCGCCTCCGCCGCCGCCTCGGGGCTGACCACACAACAGCCTTTAGACACATCTACATGATCACCCAGTAACTCATGTTTATAATGGGTGTGATTTAACTGGCGGGCAGAAAAATCCCTACCTAACCTAACCAATAAACATCTGTAGACATAATAATAAAAACTCCTTTGACTAACGTGTGTCGTACATAATAATTAATGTCTTGAAGTAGACCACCAAGGTCGGACATCTGCAAAATGGACATCAGCGGTCTCCAAGCTGCCCCCGGCAGGCGAGAATATGCCAAAACTCTCCACTGATTCTGGTAGGTATACCTCTCGTCACATAAAAAGAATGCTGAGCGACAGTCGAAGGGGAGTCTGTCGCCCTTATCGTACCACAAATTTGTATATAATATTTGCCTCATACATCAATAACCCTTGCTTGGCAGTCGGGTAAAAATGGCCAGCATTCTTTTTACGTAACGAGACCTATGCCTTTACCTCCACGGCACGATCTCTAACTAAATATCGATGAAATATCCATTCACATTTCACTTAATGCCACACAGGCTCTTGTAAAACCTCAATGAGGGTGTTGGCGATTTCAGTGGAGCCAGATGGCTCACGTCTCGGTAGAGCCATCTTCTGGTAGATTCGAAATCGCGAAAATCCTAATTCTGATCACAGCAGTGGGCTGTTGCTGCCGGTGTTTTGTGCTCACCTCTCTCCGGTCTGCGGTATGCGCACGTAGCTCGGCGGGTTCGCCAGCCTGGCGCCCTGCGCACTCTCAAGGTCCCGATGCTGTAGATACGGCGCACCCTCATCCAAAAAACGCTTCTGTTCACCTGGACGGGAGATTGATCATTATTATCATAATCTATTTTGATAATGATGATTACATATAAGATCCACTTCCGAACATAGGCCTCCCCCACTCGTTCCACACCGCTCAGCTGTGCGCCTCTTGCATCAACGAACATCACAAGCTTTACAAAGACGTCGGTCCATCTCGTTGGGAACCCGTCGTACGCTGCTATTTTCGAGAACCTTTTCGCCCCATCGGCCGTCGGTTCTGGGAGATTAGCTACGTATAAACAATCACTTAACGAGCATATCCGTGGCAGCCTTGGCATGAGTGAAGTCGCGGATAATATTGAAGAGGTTGCTTTGCTGGGTCGATCACGTGTTGCGTAAATCCCAGGGATACGAAGGAAATAGATGTCTAAACCCGCCGGTAATACCAGGAAAAAGATTCCGCGGGAGACGAAGGAAGCGATGGATTGCATCCCTAAGTTAGATGCGAGAGCCAACGGCTTACGAGGACGCCCAAGACCAGTAGTGGACGTTGTGCAAAGCAAATATTGATAGAAAACCGCAAATCTGTACAGGATAGCCGTTTATTACACAAATCTTGGCGTTAATGTCCCGGTTGTGCTCTCGCGCACGAGGGCCCGGGGTCCGCATTGACCATGATCCAGGATTTGGTAGGTCAGGTAATTACAGTGGAGCGACAGTCATCTGACCTCCATGATCCTGCTACCAGGGGAACCGGACCAGATTGGATCATGGTATTTATAGTTCCAGTTCCAAAAATATACTATATCAATACCGTTTAGCTACCTGTTTTCTAAAATTCAAAGATATATTTTCAAAAACATACTAAGTTTGGGCTCCTCCAGGTAGGAGACAGCATAGTACATTTTTATAAAATATACGCCAAATATATCTTAATATACCTACTCATTTCTAAAGTAAAAAAGGCGTATTTAAACATATTGACAATTACTAATTTTTTTCCACATGGGAATATTATTAAGAACTATCGTTCAAAATGATTGTTTTAACCTAAAGTACAACGTGTACCAAATGGATATCCTGTACATCATTTCCGTTTTTTTTTATGGTAGCCCGACCACTACTGGCGAATTGGAGGAGAGTGCAGGAGAGCGGACCCTAGTAGAAATATTTTGGATGATGATGATGATACCACGATACGGTACTCAATCTACTCAATTTATCACAGTTCTACTTTGAAAAGTATGAGCGCAAGAAGTGGCGCAGCTAGGCGTCAGTCACCCATATGAAAAAGAAAAACTCTGCGGTTCACTATGCCAAGTTTCCGTACTCTTTACGAATAGATATATCTTTGTGGTGTGTGAGTAGGCAAACTTGGTACACGGATTTTCCAAGCATACTCTTAACTTAAGCTTGCTCTACTCTTTAAGCCCGACGAACCTATCCAATGATAAAATTGTATAATTCATATAAATCAAATTTACGAATCGTGACATCTAAACTTTTTTTATACAATAGAAGGAGGCAAGCGAGCAAGCAGGTCACCTGATGGTAAGTGATCAATCACCGAAAAAAGCAAATCTTCGTTGAAAAGTTACTTACTGGGGTAATTATATGGCTCGTTGTAGGGTTCGGTGTAGGCTGGCGGCGCCGTCGGCGGGTGCAGGCCCTGTGATGCAATAATGCCTGCGACAATCGCCCACATTATTTATTTTATTTACATTCTCCTTAAACAGTTATAGCATTTTGTATATCTAGAATGCCTTTAGCAACAAAAGTTATATCAATAGACAAATTTGATTGTTCCTCGTCATCCTCTGAGCGGTCAATCAATCCCGGCTCCTGCCAGGGGACGAGCTTGATTGCGAGTTGCATTAATTACATACCGACGGTATTATTATTGCAGTAAATAAACTTATTACGATCTGAGCCACAAATCACGTTTCATTACATGCATTTATTTGGGGTTTGAAGTTGGTAAAATCAATGGTATTGTAAGATATACAATAAAACAAACTAACAAACTGCATATCTACCATAGATTAGATACATGTGGGGTGATTAAAACGTTTCAAATCCCTATTAGTCGATTTATAGGCAGGTTATGGCGTCAGATAAAAAAGAAAATACTGATACTGATAAATTCGATACTGAGCATATTATATACCTACAGTTACAGACAGACATAAGGTTTGGGTACCTAGGTACAATTAAAATTTTATTACCATTCTACGTAATATTTATTTTAAACTAGTATTCCATTACGCGCTCAGAACTCTATTTGGGTTGTTGTGTGTAACGGATATGCGTGTTCTTACTTGTGGCCACTTTGTCGTCGCACACTTTTGTGTCCTGCTTGAGGGCAAACCAGCAGCCGATCCCGAAGATCACGCAGAGCAAGGCCACTCCAACGACCACAACGATAATTAGCAAATTAGGGCCATGGGTCGGCTCGTCCGCCGAACCCGCCTTCGCCCCCTCCCTGGCCGGCACGCATCTCTCACCCCCCTCGCCGCTGCGGTCTTCCACGAACCTAATTGATAAAACACATACCTTACTCAAAATAAAATTATTCGATTAAAAAATAATGATATTCTACTTCGCGGTGTAAAACCGCTTTCCGGACGGTCTTGCGCAACATTTTATAGAATTGCATCACGCTTACCCCTTCTGGCACCCCCCGCATTCCCTGAGGCTGCGGACACACTTGATTGCTGGCGAGATTCTGTTCAATGTAGTGCAGTTCACGCAAGGGAGGCAGCGGCCATTCTCGCAGAATTTGTTGTCGGGACAGTGGTTGATTTGATCGTCTTCGGCGCACTCGCTGGGTTGCGCGAGCGCACACCAGCCGCCCAGCAACAGCCACGTCACCGCCACACACACGAACAGCGACGTCGACATCCTGTTGACAACAATGAAGATTTTATGTTACTTATACTTAAACCATTTTAAACTGTATAAGTTTAAGTTTTTGTTATAAATCGGTAGGTATTGCATGTAGACGTGTGTCGAAAATACAAATGATATCGTAACCAGGTAATCGAGTATTAAATTGTAGTCCTTTCTTACTTAAACTCTACATGTATCCCTTTATGGTGCTGTGCAGAAACTGCTAATAGTGGCACAAAAACAAAAACGATAAAACAAAACAACGCCGCCGACTAGTTACGACGTCAGGCAGCTCGCGCGATGCGGTGACTCACGCGCGCCGGCAGCGGCTGAGCGCCATTCGTTCCTCACTTTTCAAAAAGTATTTTCACATAGGATTAACGTTATGCATTAGGGTAAAAAGCTCCAGCCAAGTCTATTTAACTGTATAGATTGACGACCTGAGTGGTTCAGTTGTTAATGAATGAGGGATGGATTGGAAAAAATGAATTTTAATTTCTATTACGGGTCTGGGTGTAGTACCTACGTATAATAAGTATGTATTGAAAAAAGGAGGTATTTAAGTAGTTGATTAGATATCTAACACCCATAACACAAGATTTGCTTACTTTGGGGCTAGATGGCGCTTTGTAAATTTGTCCAAGCATATTTATTTAGTTATTATTATTATTCTCAATCGCGCAGACCTACATAAAACAAAGCAATAGACCATACAAAGGCAAACCAACTATTATACGTACAATAGCATAATAATATCTGTACTTTTGTTGTACATATTTGAAAAAATAATTAAGGCTATTGACTTGACAATCATACAAGAACAAGTTGCAATTTACTATAAACGGAACGTTTTTCGGCATTTGTCCAGTAGTTTTCAGCTGGAAATGGTATCTTATGATCATTTTGCTTGGTTATAGTATTGAAGTTTAAGATCGCCAATAGCAAAACTATTCTGAAGAAAACACAACTGAGTCCTCCTCACGGTCATTATAATCATCGTTCTCGCGTTAAATAAGTTTTATTTGTACATTCAGTTTTACATTTACTGTGATAAGGCTGTTCATTGTTCAAGGCATGGCGGGTCATGGGGCATGTCATGCTATCAGAACTATAACCTTGAGGTCTTCAAGTCAAGGGTGAATAGGTATTCAAACATGAGGGTCTGTTTATCATACGAGGCGTAGCAGAGTACGTGCCGGAAACATGATCCAATCACGTTTCCCTGGTAGCAGGGTCACGGAGGTCAGATGGCAGTCGCTCCACTCTAATTATCTGATCTGCCAAATCCTCGGCGCTAGTGCACAACCGGGACATTAACGCGAATATGATTTTTTACTTTGAGATAGTTTTTCTATTAAACATAGATGACACAATATAAGTCATTGTGAGTCAATAGCTACCTACTTTTATATCACTGGCATTGACAGCTAACTATATATTACTACGTTAATACATCATGTTATCGTATTAACATTGTGTAATTGGTTATATCTATAAATAAATTTTCAAATGAACAATGTTTTCCACAACAAGCTTTTATCGCGCGAGTACTCTTTAAGACCATTCTACAGAGCCCAAACACGACGTGGTTATCTTCTTGCGTTCAGTAGCTCCTAAAGCACCCTTCCATCATCATCAGACCTTCAATATTATTATTATATACTGTATTGCACACGAAACAAGTTAAAAACAAATATTAAAAGAGGTTGTTTACAAAGGTGGGCGTACCTCTGTAAGAAATCTCTTCCAGCCAACACTACCGGGTGTGGAGAATTGAAATAAACGGGGAAGCAGTAGAAAAAGTGCACTATATTTCTAAATAAACTACATTATATACGTACTTACCTATTATACATAAATACCTATAATAATATATAATATACTATATAAATATCTATATTATAAATATATCCTACCTATATCACCTAGTAAGGCATAGTAAGCAAGCGCTCTCTGCGTCTGAAGGTATTTTTGTTAGTATATTTAAGCACTTGTTCATAATAACAATACTTTCATCTTCGACCGAGTCAGATTACCATGAGCAAGCAATGACCACACGATTCTCGGAATGTTCGCGCGACCTTGAGACAAGGTACCGTTATATGATATATCATAAGAGGTTTATTCTAAATAAAATCAATTATGCGAAACTCTAACAATTATGAGGATTTGGGAAATAACGTTACCTTGTATCAAGGTCGCGCGAACATTCCGAGAATCGTGTGGTCATTGCTACACAGTACTGAAAACAGTACACTATAGGGTATAACTACACTCACCCGCACAATTATGCGCCTACTCCGTTCTTTTTTCCATACACGCCCAGAATTTTATGGCGTTACAAACTGTCTTTAACTTCATAAACACTCAATCGGTTTATTATGGTTTTCGCGGTTCGATAGCCAGTAAGACAATGATTAACTCGGTATTTAATAAAATTCTTCAACGCGATAACTATTTCGATTTTTTATAGGCCGTTCTGATTGTAGCTGTTTTAGTAGGTATGGAAACCGCCTAATAAATGTACCCCATTTTAAAAAATAATCTGCGGTGATAAACTATCGTTTTTAAGAAATTAAATAAATACACAGAACAATATGAGCATAACATATGTAATATGGCAAAATGGGGTGGGTACAAAATTTTATCGGCGAGTGTATTTCGTTGTTGTTTATTTCCGAGAAATATACTGTGCTAAAGCGGATAAAGATATTGCGATAAAGATACTGCGCTACGCAAAATGGAAAATAATTGTCGCTCGGCCCCGACAATGCACCGGCCGACATCTGTAGGCTAATTACGTAACTCTGTCGCAATAATTCACTCATTTCAATGATCGAAATTGTTACTTTTGCGATTACGTATGATTTTGCCATTGATCAGATCGGTACACTACCTACCTTCCAACTGCGGTGACATAAAAGTAGTTGGTGCAAGAATTTACTGTTTACATATTCATAATCGCAACTATTTTTATTTGTAAAGTACTAAAGTAGGTACTTTAGTTTCTATAGGCAGGTGCCTATAGAGAGTTCCTAGTTTACAGATAGATACATAGCTACGTACCTACTACATTTACGTAGGTAGGCGTCGAACTTGACTGTGGAAGTATTCGCCTACGCATTGGAGTATTGTACTTGTGTCACCTGTATACCTACACTATTTTATCACAAAAAACGCAAGAATAAACTGCACAGCGTTCACATTATCTAGTAAACTACGTTTTCCCACACACTAGGTCCAGTTTACCGGCTCTCTTCGCTTGACAATAAGTGGAAGCGAAGTTGAAGACAAAAAACATTGACATCAGGACAGCACAATTTTTTCTGATTTACGTTATAAAGTAGGTAGGTAGTTTACATTCAGCGCGGTAGGTACCTAGGTGTAGACCGATGCACAGTGATTTACTGATTACAAATATTGTTTATAATTGTAGGTATTACTAGTTTGTTGGAATATTTTATTAAAATTTTAATTGTCATTTTAGAGTCTCTTAATACTAACAAATAGCAGGTGCTTGTAAACTAGATTTAGCCACCTCTAATCTGCTTGCACTATTGTTTGGACATGGTGGATATTAGGTAGAACCATAAATTGGGGATTGCCTAGTTAAAATCAATTTGGCTTTACAGCGGGTCTGTCTACAACGGAAGCTATACAATCCGGATATTGATGTAGAAATGTCGACTTAACAGAGAGAACCAATACTTTACCTTCTTACAGCTAGAAAAAACATTTGAAACCCCAGAAAACTGGTGTGGAAGGCAATGCGTTCGCAGAATATACCAGAGACCTATGTTTGTATAGTGCAGGATATGTATAATGGTGTAACTACGCAAATCAGAAGCCCTGCCGATCCATTCCTCGAAAAGTTGGCGTAGGTACATCAGGGTTCAGCAATGAGTCTCTTACTTTTCAATCTGTGCATGGATTATATCACCAAAGACCTGCAGTCACAGCTCCCCGGGTGTATGCTGTATGCCGACGACATCCTTCTAGTAGCAAGAACTGCTTTGGAGCTACAAACTTTCAATGCGTGGAATGAAAAGCTCGAAAAGCATAGACTGCGTATTAGGCGAACAAAAACAGAATACGTGGAATGTAACCTGGGTGGGACAGAGGAGCTGAGCTGCAATATTATAATAGGAAACACATTGGTCCCTAAAGTAAAACGCTTTAAATATCATGGTTCTATACTAACGGCCGGTGGACACGTGGATGAGGACGTGGTCCACCGGAGTGAATACCGGTTGGTTAAAGTGGCGATCACGGTCCGGGGTTCTCTACGACTCAAGAATGCCTGTAAGAACTAAAGGTAAAGACTATAAGACCGCCGTGAGGCCAGCTCGGAATGTTGGTCAGCCCTGAAGAAGCATGAGCAACTACCGCACACAACGGAAATGAGAATGCTGAGGTGACCGGGCGGTGTAACATGCTTACGAAAGCTTAAGGAAGGCAGGCTCCGCTGGTACGGTCATGTAATGTGCTGCGACGATAACTACTCCGTGAAGACTGTTCTTAACATCAGCACACAGCCAAGAGCTAGAGACAGACCACCAGCCACATGCTGGTCAACTATCGCAAAGGACCTAAAAACCGTAAAACTGGCACCGATAACAACCCGGGATAGGCGTTCCTGGCGCAAGTACACAAGGAGGCCCGACCCCAGCTAATCGATTCTTAATAATTATTACAATTATAATTGACACTAGAATTGACAGTTGTGGTAATACCGTAAAAATAAGCTGTGTATGATACATTACTTTACATTTTGAGTTATCTAATACAATTAGTAAACTCACTGTGTCTTAATCCACGTAGGTGTGTAATGGTGTTTATCTACACTCATAGCATAATGTTCTAATTACATATTCGAAAACGGTCGTGTAAGGGTACACTTTTTTCACACCAGACTATAAAATTTTTAAAAATTACTTTTCGTAACGTAACGTAAAATAACTTTTTAATCATTATGCAAAACTTTTATTTTTTAAATTTTTGTCGGGCGCCGAGACACGGCAATCACGTCACGGTGTCTCGGCGCAGGCTGAATACCTAAATGTCTTTGACAAATTCAAAATTCAAATTTTCCTGTTTATATTTGTTGGTAAACAGAATATTTTTTCTAATTGTTGTAATTTGTGTTTGTGAATGTTTTTTCTTGTTTGAAGCAAATAAATAGATAAATATAAAAGTAGTGAAGTGAATTTCCCGCCGCTTGATATCCTCGACGCGTAAATAAAAAAGAACTGACTCGCAGCTTACTTCCAGCAAAGTTGAGAAAATTATAGGTACAATATTTTAACATAAAAATATGAGTGTAGATAAAATAGTGTATGCAACTGCATATAATTTTATATGAAAGATGCATAAACTACTATTAGTGGGCTAGATAAAAGTGTTTACAGAAAAGACAGCATCTCAACCTGCCCTGTTTAGACTGTGGGCCGTCTCCTTGTGTGATGCTAGACCTCCTTTTATACTGCTGACGGGGGCAAGTAAGTTGATGCGCTGCTTTCTGTCCTTACCTACGTAATATGTGACAGTTGTAGAAACTTTGAACTTATTTGCAAGGCTTTGAAGTTAACGTATTCTGATTTACATATGATTCACGCTAGTACCTAATAATACACAACTATATAACATAACCAATAACTCAAAATTAAGTCTAACCTATTTTTCAATCCTAATTGTAATTTTTCTGACTACATTTTGTAAATTGAAGTACAGTTAAGCCTTACAAAAAGACTCATATGCCTTCACATAACATGTTAAGTCACAGCACAGCCAAACATGGCCGTGACTCATTCGATCCCATTCCTTCGAAAACATCGCATACTGCGGTGCCTCGCTTAGGTACTCTCAAGCTATTATGCCTCATTTAACAAGTATACGAGAAAAATTGCTGTATTTGCACCACTCGATTCTACACCTATGGTGTTGCTACGGGAGATCCGTGGAGATAGAAGGTTTGACAAAAACCTAGATTTACCTATAGCCAATAGGTAAAATTACCACCACAGCCTTCTCTTCCAGTGGGAGTATTAATAATATTTTAAGGTTGCAGTAGTGCCATGTGACACGGAAGTATACTGGGAATAAAAGTTATTTTTTTTAATAACGGAAAAAGGAGTACCTAATCATAATCTTATGACCACTGTTCGTGAAGTACAGAGTCAGGCAGTAATTTTTAAGGTATCTCATTAATTGTGATGATATTTGTGAAAATGTACACTGTAACAATAATCACAAAGTGACACTCAATTTACATACATTCTCATACCAAAAATTTAGGCATAGAAATTATTTTGATCCATACATGTTGCAAACGGAAGTGGGTCGTTTGTGTTGTGGCATTTTAATACAAACTTTGTAATAACAGTCCACCTAATTGAAGTGATGAAGCTCATAACATCAACAAGATATAGGAAAAATGTCGAACAACAGGCACCACAGGTGTTTTGTGACGACAGCGACGATGGGGACATGCGTCATGCTTAGTTTTAACCTTGCACCACCGCTTTGTTTCAGATACTGACCAGTGAGAAACGAATTCTAATTTTATTATTACTAGTATATTTTTTTACTTTACTCGAGGTGTGCATGTAATGATGCTGGCTAACTTATGCTTCAAACCGAATAGATAAACAGATACACAATAACGCATTATTGCTTGGCCGCAATAATACAAGGCTGTGATATCTACCTAGGTGGACACCTTAAGCTTGTGATAATAAAGTCCTACTAGTACAGTCTAAATTAATTTGAGCCGCGACATAATATGTACTGAAACAATTAGATACGTAATAGGCGCGAGAGGTTCAACAGTGGACTGTTACGGGGTGTGGATCGTGATACAAGCTTCCACAGAGCAAGGCATGACGTGGCTAACTGCGTGACAAAGGTTTCCCTTTTAGATAAACATTGCATTCACATGATCGAACGACAATTAAATTATCTATCTAACTCGGTACTGTAAATAAAATGCGACTGCGACTTAATCTTTAATCTGTCCAAACTGACTTGTCTTATTTGGTTAAGGAAATTATGTATTTAAATGGATAATGTGCAGCAGTATTCGTTGAAATTAATATTCTATATGTTTTTATATAATTCTCGACATCTATACACAATATACGTAGCGTGATTAATACGGCAAGTCGTGAATTTGGGCATTGTTTGTTCACCAAATAAGACAAGTCAGTTTAAACAGATCATTGCACTAGCAAACCAGCCATGCACTAATCAATATGATAATATTGACTGTGTTACGAAATTGAACGATTTACTTAGGTACCTATAATAAGATCCATGGGTATCCAATGCACACTACATCAGGCCGATCGGCATTGGTATAGTAAACACGAAACAGTCCAAAGCGGAACATGAGCAATCATCCTATTTGTGAGAGACAAGCTCTGCCGTGCTATTGATAATGCACAGTAAGTCCATTTTTGACGAAAACGAGTTAACTACATATTCGGAATCAGCGCGAAAAGCTCTACAATCTGATTTAACTAATATTTTTGTAACTTATCGGGAACCCATAAATATTAGAAACCATAAAAGCAGTTAGTGCATTATTTGTCATGGGTTCCTAATTATAAAAGCAGTAAAATCACTTAGGGCTACTTTTCTAATACTGGCTTACATTTTATTCACGTTGTTGCTAATTATATCGACAGTAAGTATTCATACTGCGGATATGATAGGCAAATGCCTGAATTTTTCAATATTGATTGCTTACCATATTAGCAGCAAGGGCTCATACGACGAATATAATACACAAGTCTTTAATTTTTTTAATTATGGTTGCCAACCATATTAGCAGTAAGGGCTCATACTGTGGTTGTAGTATGCGAAGTATGGTCACTTTTTGCATTCATTACTAATTACATCAGCAGTAACTTCACATAGGTAGCGGTGGAAAGTCAACTGAAATACACGAAAAGTAAAACATTATCTGAATTTACTGGTAAAACATATCCCAGACGAATTTCTAAATTGACGAAATATGCAATCATAGATAAACTTTTGCAAGTAATGCCTCAAAATCGAAAAAGGTTTTGGCTGAATTTGCCAGTTTCAGATGCTATTGATCTCGATTGTGTTACCTACCATTATATTAATAATTTAATTAAAGACTTAGAAACATGTTCTAAAGGATCTCAAGTTATTATTGCATTTTATATGTGTATAACATTATAAGTATGAGAAATATTAAGAGAAATACATGCAGTACCAATGAACTGCCGCTGTAATTTACCTCTTCTATGTTTTTTTTTAATGTTACTCAGCAGACAAACAGGCAAGCGGGCCACCTGATGTTAATTATCTCTTATTATGATTACTTATTGAATATATTCATTTAACGCGGCAACAGAAATTACTCGCAGCTTATTTCCAGAAAAGTTACGAAAATTAAATTGTAATTTTAGTATAGATAAAATAGTGTATGCAACTGCATATATTTAGGTATTAGAACACTCGTGTCAAACTGTTATCATTCGAGGCGTAGCCGAGTACAATAAACAGACACCGAGTTTCCCTAAACTACTGTAATTTTATATTACCTATTATTATTATACCGTAAAAGTTATGCTATTTCAAAATAATTTTGATACAAAACATATTAATGTATTTGGCATGATGTAATCTTCTTATTATACAGGGTGTCCCGTAAGGTTACGATAAGTTGGGATAGGGTGATCGTGGAAGTCACTAGGGTCACCAGAAAAATATAAAAAAAATCGCTCATGGATAATTTTAAAATCACGCCAATTTTAGTTTTTTATCAAAAATTGAACACCCGTTGAGCCTATTTCATCAACTGTGACTACAAATATTGCTTTAGAAAAAAATAAAAAACTGTTATGTTAACCTAAATAACCTTTCTACAATCTGAAATTAAAAAAACAATACATATCTGATAAAGATAATCATGTTTTTCCCTTGCCAAGGACTTAACAATGAGGAGTTTTCCAGTAGGTATTGATAGTTGGTTTCAAAAAGCATCAATAGGTGGCGCTCCTACAATTTTGGTAATCTTTGTATAATCTGTATGATGGTAGCAGTGATTTCATGCAGCCATCTAATACTAAACTTAAAAATAAAATGTTTATTAATATAAACATAACTTTTAAAGGTTGAACGAAATGTAAAAAGAAATATTTATAGAAGTTGGCACTATGTTCCATTATTATTACAACCTCTAAAATAGTTCAAAACTATTAACATATACAATATTATCTAATACAACGTACCCAGTGTTTATATCGTGTTCGCTAAGAACCTATTTCAAGCGATTATCAATTACCAAAATTGTCGGGGCGCCATCTAGTGAGTTGTTAGGAATGCTTTAGATACCTATTGGAAAACTGCTCATTACGATTTCACTCAACTTTATCAGTGTCCTGAAAAAAAAATTTACTATGCAACTCTGGCAAGTTTCTTCAAAAGTTAGCTTATTTTATCCCCATTCTAAAATAGTATAACACTTATTTAGTTAATTCATAATACGACAGCTAAAATAAATTTTCAGGAACAGTACCCTAATCTTGAATGAAAAAAAAAGACGCTAAAACTTAGTCCCAAATTCGTATGGATTTTTATGTCTACATGTCTACAGTCTGGACTCTAGGCCAAATGACATACGATTTACCCTGTGACAAGAAAAATGATATTTCAGATTGTAGAAAGCTTATTTACGTTTACAAAACAGTTTTTTATTTTTTTCTGAAGCAATATTTGTAGTCACAGTTAATGAAATAGGCTCAACGGGTGTTCAATTTTTGATTTAAAAAAAAAATTGCCATAATTTTAAAAATATCCAAGAGCGACTTTTTTATATTTTTTCTAGTGACTTCCTCGATCACCCTATCCCAACTTATCGTAACCTTACGGGACACCCTGTATATCTGGATTTGTAAGTGTTATTATTTTTAAACAATTGTTTATGTACTTTTACCTCTCGTTTACAGAGAGTTCATCGTAATATTAGGTCCTTATTTGTGAAATTGGCGTTTTGTAAGGGGAAATGACGGAAAGTACAATTTTCATAAAAATTTCAATTTCTCGGAAATGTCAAACCGGATAACAGTGAAACTTTGTGGGTATAGTTAGACAACATTAAGCTAACTGGTAATTAACTTTTCATTATGATAACTACTCCCTTTATAAAATTACACCTGATCAAAGAAGCAAATACGACGATAAATGAACAGGGGTATTTTTTAACCCTTATAAAAACATTATGATATATTTTATTTCATTTTAGGGAATTATGGGCATCTAAACATACTCTTTTTCCAGTTCCATGTTTCAAATTCCAGTATTAAATTTAACATATTATTTACAAATAAAATATTCGAGCAAATGTATATTTGCGAAAAGGACGGCAATTTCATTAAAGAGGACCCAATAATTTTCTATTTCTATGTTTTAGTAAATGTACGATGTAAAATCTAAATGATGACTATAATACTTCATTAATAATAGGTTTGTCTATCAGTAACAATGTTTATTATTAGTTTCACTCTTTAAATTAAAGAAATATTGTTCGTGTAATCATACACATTTATTCATTCATGTTGTCATATTTTCCATTTTTTTATGTTTAAAATATTGGAAATGAATATTTTACAAATAATTTTTACTTTTGAGTACATTGGTTTGTTGTTGACTAATGACATTATAATTTTCTTAGAAATATTATCAATAAGTATATTTTTGAAATAAAATAATATGTATTTTGACTACACCTAGTTTATACTACTAATACTAGGCATAGTAACTCCGTACTTACTGCTGATATGCTAAGTGATCAATGTTATTGGATTTAAGGCACACACTTTTTATATTCACATTCTTCGCATTTAAATTTAGTGCAGTAAATATAGAGTATAAAGATACATGCACCATTCGAAAGCCCTTAATTTGGGCTACATATATCAATAGTCGAAATTTATGTATCGTAAGAATACAAGTCGGAAAAAACAATTATGTGAAAAAAACTTTGGGCGCCGATTTCTCGAAACTACGAAAATTGACTTACTGTGAATATCGTTAGCACGGCAGAGCTAGCAAAAAGACTAAGAACGCGGGAGAGAGACAGTGGCAGCCAGCAGTTTCGCGATGAGAGAAGAGTCCGAATGCTCCCAACCGTATTACTCGCATGCAATTTTAATTTTAGCAACTCTAGATTCACACGCGTCCTTTTTGAAATCCAGAGCCTGACTATTCCTGACTGACTAATAGAAATGGCAATGACGCAATCGAACGATCTACTCCGCCAGATGCTTTTTGGTCAAATAATTTCATAACATGCAATTTAAATAATATAATTTTTACGTTTTTAGACCTCCGAAACTAGCGTGGTTTAATAAAGAACACTTTATGATCTATCATATAGGTCACGGTTTGAAGAGCGCTATTACAAAAACACCGTTCTGTATTTTTTTAAATGTTAGATATAGTACTAGGGTTGCCAACTTTTTTTAGACCAAATATAGTATTTTCTTTATATAAAAATATATACTTAGTAGCTTTTTTTAAATAAATTTTTTTTTTTCATACGTTAGGCAAACAGGCAAGCGGGCCACTTGATGGAAAGTGGTCACCACTGCCTATAGACATTAGCAACACCAAGAGTATCGCTAATGCGTTGCCCACCTCTATAACACGTTGCTCTGGCAGCAAAAAGCAAATGCCACTCCACTGCCCAGGTTCCCCAAATCCCCACCCCATGGAGCACTGGAAACCTTACTGACCGGCAGAAACACAATACTATTTAAAAGAGTATTATTTAGCTGCGATATTCTGTAAGGTGGAGGTACTTCCCCAGTCGGGCGGCTCCAATTCGAACGAGATACCCCGCTATGCCCCACCTCTCTTAAATATACGTACCTATATTAATTCTTAAATTTATATTTTCTGCTTTGACATTTTGTGATATATTATTTTAATGATTCATAGCTGTTTTGTTTTGTTTGACTTGAGTTTGACATCACGTCACGCAAATGTCAAGACTCAAGATCGTTCTGAAATATTCGATTTGCAACAGGAAATTTCTTCAAAAATTCAAAATTCAAAATTTATTTATTGATTAGGACATTAAATATCTCTTTCAATCGTCAAAAAGGAGGGGGGTAGGAAAGTAGGAAGGAAGCACATAGTGACACGCTGGCCGCCCCATGACAGCAGCAAACTTACCCCACGCCAGTCACGACCGGACCGTGCCCGGCAATGCCAGGCAAAGCCGGACCGCGCTCAATATATTATATAAAAATTTATTATATAAATTATTCCGCTTTACGGCAAAACAAGCCATCTTCGTTCAGAAATATTCGAAAAAACTTAAGGGCGCATTCCGTTTTGCGGCAAGTGGTAATGTTATGCTAATTAAATATAGTAGTTTCGCCTACTATATTTTAATTTTTAATTTATAGTAGGTGGACTCCTAATATAGTAGGATACTATATTATATAGTAGGGTTGGCAACCCTACAAAGTACCTACGGCTCCGCCCGGGTGGACCGTTATATAGCGGGGGTCGGATAAAAGTAACCTATGTCTTATTTGAAACCCTAATCTAGCTTCCTACCAAATTTATCCGTTTAGGTGAAGAGGTAACAAACATTCGCGTACATTAAATTTTGCCTTTACAATATTAGTGGGATTAGCAATATAAGGCCTGCTAGTGCAGTGTCAAACACTGCAAACTACAAAATGTACAGGGACAATCTATTCAACGCTTCTCTTAAAATGTGTAGTAGAGGGTTACGGAATTACTATAATGGTGCTATAGGTACGCCATAAATTGCTGCAAATGGTGTTAAAAGCATGAAAATCGCAACGATCAGGCCATATGAATCAATTTGACTCGTAGCACCAAAAAATAAATAAACGAAGAGAGGAGTTATGACGTCATATTTTCTTTGTACGGGTAATCTTTTCTGGAAGAAGGCCAAGTCGGCGGCCAGTGAGGTTCGAAGAATATCTTGTCCCTCTCTGTTTCGCTGGCCGTAGCCAAAGCCACCGTAGCCCGTCCGAACTCCTCGGTTCTCTGGCTCACGTGGCCGTTGAGGTCCGCACCAACCACAATCTGTTGAGAGGATGATGTACGTCGCAGGGTATCTTAGAAACTGATCCAGAAGACAGTCTTTTCAGTGTCGGCGCAGCCGGAATGAGGAGCATAGGCGTTGATGAGATTCATTGTTATCCCCTGAATTTGCGCTGTGATCGTGGCACCTGCACAACAAATCGGCCAGCTCTCTAGACTGGCCAGCCGGAGAGCCAGCGTTCAAGGTGGCAAAGCGGAGCTTCCTACTACTCCTTGGCGCTAACTCCGTCAACCCTGCCCGCGCGTGACAGGATAGCCCTAGCCCACATATCGCAGGTGTAGGGCGATATGCCTACGCGTCGTTCAACGGCGACGCCCTAGCATTATGTGCATTTCTAGTAGTGCTATTTTAATAGCATTGTTAGTGGAGAGCATAAAGACAGAAAAAACTGCCTACGCTACCTAACTCACATAGCGCTGCACTAGCGTCACGCTGAACGCGTAACGGATAAGACAAACTATTCGTGTCTAAATGTGTATATATGTGCGTTGTTCTTTATTCACCCTCGTGGATGTGCGCTTCTATAAATACGTGGCACATGTTGTCACAAATAATGCACACAACCGCGCAGAGTACGCTGTGTCTTTTTTACCACTACATGACAAAACGACAATCTACTCGAATATTTCCGGGTATTTTTTAAAAACAGCTTTGTTTCATTGTGGCGCTATAAAAAAATAAAACCTTTTTGTCGTAGATTAGGTATTATTTATTAAATATGTTTTTTTTTATTAATATACTGTAGTCCGGAATGGCCGTGTGGTGTCCGGCAGAGTAGAATAGCACCAACCCCTTACACTCATGGGTGTCGTACAAGGCGACTAATGTTTTCGAGGCAAAAGATCAAGAGTCTCCGTAGTCCGGAAAATGGGCAGCAGCATTTTCCATTGTTATTTTTATACACTGCGATCTCCAACCCGCCTGCCAAGCGTGGAGATTATGGCAATAACTTCCCCTTTCGTGGGAGAGGCCCTAAGTCCAGCAGTGGACTGTTACGGGCTGTGATGATGAATAATTGAGATTCGATAAATACAAATCCAACCTTCAATTCCAACCTTTAATCTTTATAATTTTACCTCCTTTAAAATTATGCCACTTTTGTTGTTGTAGAATTCTTTAAGGATTTAACACATTTACAACAAATTTTTATTGATATGTTGACTTCTTTGAAGCTACATTACATTGTTATTGATTAATCTGTTATCTATATTTATCTATAATAATATCATTTCCGCGAAAACAAAATCGACGGCATTATGCCGCCGGTGCAAAGTCACATCGTGCGCATATTATGTAAGACGGCCAAACAAAAATAAACAGATGGCGTGCATTGAATTTGATTGAACATACCAACTAATCACGGCCAGTTAATAATTTAGCAATAAACACTAAAATATTGATTGGAAATGCTAAAAACATAAGTTTTACAAGTAATACATGATGTTTGTTATGCTTTACGGAAAAAAGATACTTCATCCTTGTTTTTGGTTGCTGTTTATCGGAATTAGTGCATGTGTTTCCTACGCAACTCCGCATTCTAGGATTGTAAAGTAACGACCATCCGTATACGTGGCCAAAACGTCACTGAGACGACGTTGGAGCGCCATTGCAGTTTTAGCTCCAATGAAGTGGTGTCATTGCCTTCGTACAATGAACCGGTCCATTATGTAAAAGTCTTTGTAAAATACTGACAATAACTACACGAATAGCCCTCCCCAACTAGCATTACGCTCAAAAGTGCCCATTATCGAAGCCGCGTTGCAATGCTGAATCGCAAACGAAATCTGCTGTACCAATCCACTTTCCATTAATACCTTTGTCTCCGAACTCTACGCCCCTGCCGTTTGACGAGTGTCTAGTATACTTAAAAAATCTAAAACTACAGCAAGAGTAAGCCAGTCTACCAAGGCAGCACCCGTTCACGAGGAGTTTACGTAGGACCCACCAATTCAACCATATTTGAGGCAAAAAAAGTGACTCGGCCCCCATGCCACAGCCAGACGGACTTTTAAGCGAGCGTGCATTAACCAATTTCGTGACACTCTTAAAACGAGAATCGAAAATGGAGTGACTGACTTAACAATAAAATATGTGAAAGGAACTCCAAAGATCATTAAAAAAAACTAATTACCGATTCGAAGAACCCTTAACATTACAATCCAAATTTGATCTTTTCTTCCTTTATGTAACTGCGAATAAAGCTTCCATTATTATTCTTATTGAAACCTGGCATAACAGTAAAGACCCCAATAGTACATATAAAATCCCTGGCTATACCCTATTTAGATTGGACCGAAAACATAAGAACAAAAAGTATATAACGGATAGTGTCAGAGGAGTTCCATTGGTAGCGAGACCGAACACAAGATACATGTGTGAGGATGTCGAGGCACTCTATGTAGATGTTCAGTACAGCTCTCATCATTTTCTGGTGGTAGGGGTATACAGACCTGATTCCAAGGATGCAGAGATATGGACACCACGTGACACTAAAATAATGGAAAATCTTTCTGTTGCTGCACATAATAATACTGTGATAATCGCTGATGACTTCAACTATCCCTCAATTAAATGGCCTATTTACAAGGGTCAACATCAATCTGGACCGGAAGAACTATTTACTAACATGTTTCTCAGCAGCAATCTCATTCAATTAGAAAACCCTACAAGATTTAGACAAGGGAATGAACCATCTCTACTAGACTTGGTAATGGTTAATAAAGACTCTTTGATTAAGGAAATCATTCATAAGCCCCCTATTGGTAAAAGTGATCACTGTGTCCTAGAATTTTGCCTTCAATGTTTGTCACATAAAACAAACAATGTCCCTATACACAGACGTCAGTACCAGTTTATTGACTATGAAAAATTTAACTCGGATCTATCCGACTCTCTGAAAAATTTGAACCTGTCAGGCGATACTGATCTGCTATGGGGGGACACGTTAGGCATGCTTCTGAAAAGCTAATTAGAAACAAACCTTGAAACAAGCCCTGGATTGATGACAATGTTATGAGACTAGTCAAAGAGAAAAAAGTTTGTTTGGACAAGTACCGAATATCTAGAAGTGAAGAACAATACTCAAAATATAGAGAGATTAATAATGAATATGTTGCACTGACATGGAAACGTCGCAGCATGTATGAGAAAAAGCTATTGGATTTTGGCAATTAAGCCTTAACTCTCACATAAGGCAGTCAATCACATCCAAGGCATTCCCCCAGCGATAAAAAAACAGAACAGTGACCTGGTTACCAACCCAATTGATATTGCCAATTGTTTTACAGAGGAGTTTCAAAAAGCGTACTCTAGGGAGCCAGTATTACAGCCTTATGCGGATCTGCTTAAAGGGCTGCGAGTAGAGAATAGCCTAAGTGAAATAAATTTCACTGTAGCTGACGTGGAAAAAGCCATATCCGTAATGAATCCGACAGCAGCCCCTGGGCCGGATCAAATTCCAAGCTGTATTCTTAAAAACTGTATTAAGGCTGTCACCGGTATTGTCAGTGCTGATGAATGAATCGTTTCGCAGTCGCTATCGACCTCAAGACTGGAAGCATGATATTGTTACGCCAATTTATAAAAAGGGGGACAAAACTCGGCCAGAAAACTTTAGACCAGTCAGAATTACAAGTAATCCAGTGAAAGTTATGGAGGGAATAATCAGTGAATGGTTGTCATTATTCCTCAGTCAAGAGTGCATATTATCCACCAAACAACATGATTTGTTAAGAAAAGGTCAACTGTTACTAATCTGCTGTCCTGTGTACATTGGTGGTCAACAGAAATAGATAATAGGAATCCAGTAGATGTCATATACCTAGACTTCCAGCGCGCCTTTGACAGGGTGTTAAAAACTTCCTCAACATTCCACGTACGAATTGGTAGCTCCTTATCCCAGCGAAGGCAGGTATTAAGTGGAGTACCACAGGGTTCAATACTCTCAGCTCATCTATTCGACATCTATATAACGGATATGATTAAATGCATTGAATCACAATCTGAATTCTTTGTCGATGATGGCAAGTTCTTTAATAACCCACTCATCAGCTCTGGGCAACTACAGCAAGACCTCAATCGCATTCAACATTGGACAAAGGATTGGATTATCAGCCTTAATCATTTGAAGTGCAGTGTTCTACACTTGGGTGCAAATAACCCTGGTATGAGGTATTATTTAGGGGGGACTACAGAGCAACCAGTTACATCCCAGAAGGACTTGGGTGTCACAGTGACACATAATCTGAAATGGGAAGATCATATATCCAGCATAGTGAAGAAGGCCAACTCATTTGTTTACATGATAAGAAGATCATTCCAAACAATCACAACAGACCACTTCTGGAAAATGGATTCTTGGTGAGGAGCCCGTACTTTCGAAAGGACATCAACCTTTTCTAGAAAGTGTTCAAAGAAGAGCTACTAAAATACCGACTGCCCTACGTCGCAAATCCTATGAAGAAAGACTTTGCATACTACGCCTCACTACTCTGGAAGAAAGACGGCAGCATGGTGATCTCATTGAAACATATAAGATTTTATCATACCAATACAATCTTCCTCATATTCACGAAATGTTTATTACAAAAAAGGGCTGCAAGTCACACAGGAAATGCAATTAGAAAGCGCACCATCCAACACCAATACTGCACATCACTTCTTCTCTAACACAGTGGTATCAAACTGAAACAAATTACCACAAAATGTTGTGACAGCCATGTCACAACACGTTGGACAAGTGGTTGAAGTCAAACAAACTGTCTCTACTTGATTATACTATCTAGACTTATGGTGACATCGCTTCGCTATGCTTATGGAGCCACAGCAAGGTTGTCAAAGAACTTCCGGTGGTGACCCAGAGACTAGCCAGTCTCAGGAGCCGAATGGCCCATGACAGTATAATTTTATTACTTAATAATAAAGATAACATCCCTTTCGGGTGCCTATTCTCGATTTTTCTAAGTTTTTTTGAGTTGCACCCTTTGGTATCCTCTAACCAATAATTCAAATGTTACTACTTGATAGGTCAAAAGTGCCTATAGCACGGGCAGCACTTACTCAACATGGTGAAGGAAATACTAAGATACAAAAACTCCTAAAAATAACAAGTACAGTGATAAATACACATCAGCATTGGCTACTAAGTAGTGGTAGTAACTAGTATCTATAAATAAAAATTTTATTTAAAAACTGCGAAATTAAAGATCTGTATTCAGCTCATTCCTATTGTGGAGTATATATGCCGATGGCAATTTATATGCCGATAGCAGGTAGCAGAGACTCCATTCTACTTAAACTGTATAACCTGTGTACCACAAATAAATAAATGATTATGAGTATAATGAGTTATACCAATTTATGGTCTATCACTATTACCTTATCTAGGATTAAGTGATAACTTACCTTAGCATGTCGTTGCATGTTAGCATGTTGTAAAAATTGCTAAACTAATTTCTTTTGTAACAGATGCTGTCCATTTGTTTTGACCTACACATTATTTATTATTATGTAAAAACGGTGAATTCACAATTTTGGATAATAAAAAATATGAAGTAGTTGCAGTGTTTAAATCAAAGACTGTTTAGTTAGATAAATATAAAATAGGTACGACCGGCGACATAACAACCACACAACAACGAAACGCACATGATCGATCACTAAAATTCCCAGAATCACTGCCGAGCAGACGTGAGTCACCGTGAGGTATAATGAGTACTGACCACAGATTACTATAGATACTGACTGAGTTCAGAGCAGTGTTACCAGCAGTAGTTTCCAAAAAAGTACGTCCGAGCTCTTTAAATAGTACGAAAATTACTAAAAAGTTACGATTTACCTTATATTCTATATTTTACCGGCCTTGGGGGGGGGAGACGATTTTTAATCAATAAAATGGTGCCGGTGGTCAAAATCAACCCTTCGTTCCATTATTTTACGGTATTTCGTGGACAGGAAAAGCGAAGTGACCACCCCCCTTAGCTAAATTTAGCATTTTGTAAAAACGTACTAAATAGTACGATGTGGAGCAAAGTACGCCAAAGGTACGACAGTCGGCCAAATAGTACGTAAATCGTACCAAAAGGTACGATCTGGCAACGCTGCTTTTCACATGGCTACAGCTTTGTAATATAATGTTAGAAAAAGTACTCGATGTTTACGAAACATCGATGTTTTCATCCGATACATCGAAAGACATCGATGTACAGTAGGGTGTCCCGAGAATTTTTTTCTTGGATTTTCTTAATACCTCTTGAAATTTTGCGTAATTGATAGCAGATTACCATAATAATAAAAATAATAAAATAAAATTTGATCTTTAGGGTTCTACCGATCTTTAAAGTTCTGAAAAATTATGATATTTCGCTACTCCAGATTTCAGATTTATATTATATCTGTTTTTTGTTTTTCTTAACTCAAGACCTGTCAAAAGTTGCGTAATTAATCGTAGATTACTCAAGTAACTTAAAAAACCAAATAAAACTATGCTATTGTTATTATTGTTGTTGCTATTGTTACCTTTATGGTTCTATAGATCGTCAAAGTTTTGATAAATTTACAAATTTTAGGTAATATTTCGCTATCCTATTTTAAATATAAATATGAAAAATATTTACTTATTATTTTATAAAGGTGTAAAACAAACACGATATTTAGATTTTTATGAAACAATATGTTATCGGCGTCTTCGAATTTGCTGATTGGGACTTGCAAATTCAAAGTTGCAGGTAACGTTTTACGTTTTAACTTGTTTAGAGGACTTTGTGGCTTGTGGACTTTACTCGCTAGTGTTTTTTCGAATCCAAAGTAATTTTATGCCATCAAAGTAGTACAGTTGTGATACAGTTTAAAAGTAGATTTTGTGACTTTATTTGAATAATAAGTTCGAGACGTCGTGAGGCACTTCCGCTATATTGAGAACATACTAAGAACTTGACGATCAGCAGCGCTATTTTATTAGTCAAGAACGACCTGAAATGGAAGTACCGATAATAGAAAGAATATATCCAATTCAGTAATATATGGGACTGTTTCAGAAAATATCAACAATATATGGACCAAAGCTTCCATTCTAATCTATACCAATATCATAAAGAGCTTATCAATACAAACAGACAATCTAACCTAGATTGTCTGTTTGTATTGATAAGCTCAAAAACGACTACATACTACGATTTAAAAATTCTTTCGCCCATAGAAAGCTTCAGTATCAGCGGGTTACATAGGCTATAGTTCTTCCCGAGATTTAATGTGATTGCCACGGGACCGGATCCGGAACGTTCTAACCTAATTTTACGCGGGCAAAAAAGCTAGTCGGAAGTATGCCCAAATTACCTAATTCCTGAAATCATTTGACCACGAAAAGTGGATGGAAACCTACCTCAATTTGAAAAGATACCGCAAAAGCTAACGAAATTATGTCTAGTTTCAAAAACGAATGACGAAACGAGTGTTGTTAAGCGGATACTACACACACGATATATATCGTGATTCACGCAGGATCACGATATTTATCGAGTGTGTAGCCTAGAGTATCACGAATCGTGATGCGGATCACAGGATTTCTGAAAATCCAGAAATCTACGATCCGTATCAACTATCGTGCGATATATATCGAGCGTCTAGTATCTAGTCGATATTTATCACGACATTTCTGTCAAACTGACAGATAAATAACGTAATTTCAAATATATGTTCATTGTTTGTGTTTATTTTCAAGCTGCTGTGGCCACTATGGACCTGGACAGTTACTATAAAAGTATAAAAAGTCAACAAGATCCTCATCCTCATAATTTTTCTTATTTTTTTCTATTTACGCGTCTTTTTAATCCTAATGCTAATACTATAGCAACGCTAGCTTTATCAGTCATTTTGGTAAAAATACTTAAAGATCGTAAATATACACCAGCGACGCGTCAAAAATGCTTTTTTTTTAGGCTAGGCATTGGCAACTTAGTCTATTCAGCCATCAAAATGAATGAAAGAATGCATAGACTAATGAAAATATCGACGATTCTTATCGTGTGTGTAGGGTCGACTTGCGATCCAAAATATTACTCGATATGGATCACGATACGTATCACGATAAATATCGTGTGTGTAGTATCCGCCTTAGGCGCCTAGCCTAAAAAAAAGCATTTTTGACGCGTCGCTGGTGTATATTTACGATTTTAAAGTATTTTTACCAAAATGACTGATAAAGCTAGCGTTGCTATAGTATTAGCATTAGGATTAAAAAGACGCGCGAAGAGAAAAAAGTGAGAAAAATTATGAGGATGAGGATCTTGTTGACTTTTTATACTTTTATAGTAACTGTCCAGGTCCATAGTGGCCACAGCAGCTTGAAAATAAACACAAACAATGAAAATAAATTTGAAATTACGTTATTTATCTGTCAGTTTGACAGAAATGTCGTGATAAATATCGACTAGATACTAGACGCTCGATATATATCGCACGATAGTTGATACGGATCGTAGATTTCTGGATTTTCGGAAATCCTGTGATCCGTATCACGATTCGTGATACTCTAGGCTACACACTCGATAAATATCGTGATCCTGCGTGAATCACGATATATATCGTGTGTGTAGTATTCGCTTTAGAGTTATCTAAAAAGCTTTTAGATTTGCTTCTTAAATGTACTTCATTTTAATCTTGTTTATTTGAGCTTGAAACCTAAGTATTCTCATCAAAGATTGAAGTTTATTGTTAGATCAACTAAATGACAGGAAAATGGAAATGAGTGGTATTGATTAAAAATAAAGGACTAGAATGATAAAGAGACAGCATAGGCAAATTGAAGCCCCATAAGAGGCCGATTCTGTTTCTGCAAATTGTGAATAGTGCGTGAATCTTCCTCTGAAATATGTTCGATACCAAAGGCATCCCCGACATAAACGACCTTCGACACCATCGACTTCAATAGCGAATAGAAAAACATTAAGCAAAGCCAACTAACAAAGTAGCTAAGCTCTGTGACAGATAATGTTAATCGCCGCGATCTGCTGAAGCTGTTTTGTCTGTTATCCGCTTGGTTTCTGCCAAAGATTTAACTTAATAATAGTAAAAGCTAGAAAAGCTGAAAGTAGCACTAAAATCAGAATATTTAAACTATAAAAATTAACTTCTCTGCTGAAGATTACACATACATTATTGTGGGACAGGAAAATCCGCAACGCCGGTTATTCTTCAGCATATTTCTAATGACGACTTTCAAATCATGGCAAAAGATAAAAGCTTGGAAATTGTTGACTATCCTTGTTATACACAATCATTAGTAGTAACAGAGGCCTCACATAGTGTTACTGTGTTACTGACGCTAATGCTTGAGATGGCTTCATTGGAATTTGCAATCACGAACAGAAATCCATAATTTTTGACTCAATAACAAGCAAAATAAAATAAAAATATTATGTTGATTATTTTGCTCTATTTTGATTATTTGTTTTTTTATGCTTTATTTCTTTAATTTTTATATTTTAGTATAAAATAAACTTGAATTTGTATTATTTTAAGCAAGTGGAAAAAATCTGTAAAAATTTAAAATTCCCAAAATTTCAAAGTTTGGTAGAGCTCTCAAGATTACATATATTTAAAATATTTTTGCATTTTTCATAATCTGTGTAAAATTACGCAAATTTTGATACCTCTTGCGATTGTGTAGCTTGAAATATTTTTTTCTCATACATGGACGGGACACCGGGACTTTTCAAAGCGGACACTCCTAGTTTAGCTGACGTATAACGTAGCGAATCGCCGAGGTCGCCAGCTGACCGTCGCGTCGTCTCGGGATGGGCGCGATCATGTCGCGACATGTTTGAGTACAGCTTTTGTGAAGCGCGCTAATCGGTCTGACTGACTGTCGCGCTAATCGATCTGACTGTCGAAGCCATCTGGTTAAATCAGCCATTTAATGAGAAGGCTAGTCCGTTAATTAAACACCGGCATTCAATTGAATCGTCATCGTGTCGATGATCGCCGTTTCTTCAGTATTAACACCGTCGTAAACAATTGTTAAATTGATATGAATAGAAAATGTTAACTGGGTAGGTACTCAATACTTTAAGCACCTTGGTACTTACCGAAATTTTTTTTGAAATTAAAAACATGTCTTAAACTGTTTCTAATACTTCTACTACTGTCACTTCTGTTAAAACTTGTCAATCTCGCTGGTAAGTTTCTTCCCCTTTAGGTTATAATAAATACCTACGCAGATAGGTAGATGGTTACTATAGGTAGCTTTAAGTATTAGATGTAGTTTAGGTTGCTGGGTAGACGGTAATTGTAATACCAGCGCTTATGAATCAAAGTCAAAGCTTATCAGTTGCTCGTTCAACTTTGTGCTTAGTCAAGTCCACTAACATACAACATAAGACACATTTTTCTGTTATTAATGATCAGACTCATACTCAATGAGCAGGATTGGGAGCAGTACAAAAACACCTCATTAACGTTTTATAATTTATTTTATAAAAATGATGTTACAGACTAATATTTGTAACATCGCGAGGTAATATTAATTAAATTTTTTTATTTAACAATCACAGCCATTCAAAGTACCATGGTTCCGTTTGATCTCAATATCATGTTCACATAAAACATAGAGAGAGATCTTAAGAAAGATTATAGTTTAGGGTACAACTTGTACGACTTCGTATAACAAGCCAGCTTGAGTTATTCAAACAATTTTGAATAAATGCGAGTCGTCAGTTATAAAGAAGTGAACAATGTAAGTGTGTGTGGTTACATCAGAAATCTGGTGACTAAAATAGGAGAAGAAACTCCTGTGCTATAGTCACCGTCATTATTACAAGACATACTACTTATTTCTTTTAGAAATAAGTAGCGCCTGTTGTGCCATTTATTACTTTGCCTGTTATTCACTATGTATTTCCTGTGCACAATAAACTGTTAAATAAATAAAATAAGACAGCAATTCAGATTTAGCAATATAAACGTACATAAGGTTTTTTTCTTAAACACTAAAATAGTTATTTCAATAGTTACAAAAACTTAGAACGTGATAATAAATTGTTTTTTTTCCTGTACCTAATGAATTTATTATACAAATGAAGTAGTATCAAAAACTTCATGTAATTACGTACTTTCACAATATTTAGTTTAAATTTATATAATTAACTATGTAAGTATATTTTATTTCAGATTATTATTTAAAAAATATAATAGATTATTATTTATAAGATAATATACCTAATACACAAATAAAATCCCTCAAATTTAAAATCAGACCTAATAAAGGCTTCTAAATAGAGAATATTTTTACTGCAATATGACGGCTCTCGCCTTTACATAATATACTGTATTTTTATTTCCTTTAATGTTATAAATTGATGCAATACAGAGATTTACGGATTTCACGGCTATTGTTGTTTCAGCCGTACTCTATTGTTATGGCATAGTGCGTCCTTTTCTACTCGACCTGACGTTATCGTAAGTGACCATATTGCAGTAAAAACATTGTCCGTTTATACGTATATATTTATAATAATATCAAGGCTGTTCGGAATGATTCTAGCTACCGCATACTCTAAATAAAGTACAGGTATCGGCCATAAATAACGCGCATCGTGCTGAGAGGACGCTCTACGAAGCCGAGTGTGCATTATTTACGGTCGATACCTATAGGTATCTACTTAAATTTGAAATTCGGTAAATATCTACTCTCAGTTTCTTATATAATATAAAAGAGTATAAAAATGAGTAAAAAATGCACAAACTTATTTTATAATATGTATCACAAACTTAACCACTAATAAATAAATAACTAAATAGTTACGGTTTCATATTATGACTGGAAAGTGAAACTTATATTATAAACTTATTACAGATATGAGCTCTCGTAATGACATGGGTGCTGACCTAAATGGGAACGGTCGGCCGACCATGGTTTATAGTTAACTACCGCATTCAGTTTGAGCATGTTACTTTGTTGGACACCCCATAGCACCACATTTTTTTCAATTGGAAACCACTGGGCTACGATTCCTAAGTAAAAAAAACATAAAAAAGAGTTTCATTAGTATTTAAAACTCGCATCGTATGCAGTCTATCCAGCGATTCGGAGGCCGTAGTTATAGGTAGTTATCAACCCTGACGTTGACGTTGACGTTATTGACGACGATGTAGTTACGGTTGTCGGCGCCGGCGTCGCCCGAGGCCCCTGCGCCTGCGTTCTGAAATGTCATAAAAGCTGTCATAAGCTAGTTGAGATGCTTCTAAACGGGAAAAATTACGGTGGGTACATTTACGGACAACTGTACCACAACAAGCTGCTGTGTGCGGTTGTAACAAAATAGAAAATATGACTGGCAATGGTTGCCAGCAAGGCCCGCCACTGTTTCAGCCATATATTGCTGTAAAATATTGCTCGTTTAGAATCTCCTTTAGGCTGCTGTCGTGTTTGAACGACACGAGAGGCGGTGGCGTAACGTCTTTATTATTTCACGCCCTTTTCATCGCAGCCGTACGCAGCATACCGCAAGAAACTAACGAGTTAAATACTGCACTTATTACATAGAATACAAAATCAGTATTTATCAAGACACGAATTCGTTCCGAGTCGACAGAGCTTGTCCTCAAACTCAGTGTATCTTTGGTTGGCCTTAATACTAATATTTAAGTAGTTTGCACTAATACTAATTGCCCGTCCATCTACCTCGTTAAATGAAAATTCTTATACGTACTTGCGGAACATTGGCCACGGACTCCTCGCGCACAGCGAGGGCTCCGGAGTGGACGATAGCGCCCGCACCCGGGTCGTGGTCGGTACTGTCTCTGTATCAAAACATTATGGGCAATTTAGTAAGTTCGGTTTAAATACAAATTATTAGTAAGCTTTGATCCGTTAGTAAATGTATCCAAAAGAGCGCGAAATGGATTTCTACAACAAACAAATAAAAATAATAAAATCACAAAACAACGCCATCTCGCGGTGAATTATCTTGTACTTGTACGAGGTATCTGATACTGTTATATTGTACCTACTTTGTCGTGTCGTCTATGGCGGATACTACACACACGATATTTATCGTGATACGTATCGTGATCCATATCGAGTAATATTTTGGATCGCAAGTCGACCCTACACACACGATAAGAATCGTCGATATTTTCATTAGTCTATGCATTCTTTCATTCATTTTGATGGCTGAATAGACTAAGTTGCCAATGCCTAGCCTAAAAAAAAGCATTTTTGACGCGTCGCTGGTATATATTTACGATTTTTACGTATTTTTACCAAAATGACTGATAAAGCTAGCGTTGCTATAGTATTAGCATTAGGATTAAAAAGACGCGTGAAGAGAAAAAAATGAGAAAAATTATGAGGATGAGGATCTTGTTGACTTTTTATACTTTTATAGTAACTGTCCAGGTCCATAGTGGCCACAGCAGCTTGAAAATAAACACAAACAATGAAAATAAATTTGAAATTACGTTATTTATCTGTCAGTTTGACAGAAATGTCGTGATAAATATCGACTAGATACTAGACGCTCGATATATATCGCACGATAGTTGATACGGATCGTAGATTTCTGGATTTTCGGAAGTCCTGTGATCCGTATCACGATTCGTGATACTCTAGGCTACACACTCGATAAATATCGTGATCCTGCGTGAATCACGATATATATCGTGTGTGTAGTATCCGCTTATGTGTAATAAGAGTCTTTCTTTCTAATGTAGTTATGGTAGGTAAAGGGCAGGCAAGAGTATCCTCAACCGGAATAAATGCATGAGAACATGAATGTGGAAGAGGCAAAAAATGTGTGTCAAGATCGCAGCTTATTTGATACGACACGATAGTCTCGCCCTACCCCTATAGGAAATGGCCGTGGCGTGTGTAACGTAGGCATGGTACTCACTGCGTGGGCCCGGGCTGCCAGACGATGTCCAGGGTGGGCTCGTCGGGCGGCGCGGACGGCGCGGGCAACGCGGGCGGGGCGGGCGGCGCGGGCAACGCGGGCGGCGCGGGCGGTGCGGGCAACGCGGGCCGCGCGAACTGCGCGGGCGTCGCGGGCAACGCGGGCGGCGCGAACGGCGCGGGCGGCTCGGGCGGCGCGGGCGGCTCGGGCGGCGCGGGCGGCGCGGGCGGCACCAGAGGCACCTCCGCCGCCGGGTCGGGGCTGACCACACAACAGCCTTTAGACACAACTACATGATCACCCAGTAACTCATTTTATATACTCTCTAGTAGATTCTGGTAGGTATACTTCTCGTCACATAAAAAGAATGCTGAGCGACAGTCGAAGGGGAGTCTGTCGCCTTATCGTACCACAATTTTTTATATAATATTTGCCTCATACTTCAATGACCCCTGCTTGGCAGTTGGGGAAAAATGGCCAGCATTGTTTTTACGTGACGAGACCTATGCATATACCTTCACGGCACGATATCTAACTAAATATCGATGAAATATCCATTCAAATTTCGCCTAATGCCACGCAGGCTCTTGTAAAACCACAATGAAGGTGTTGGCGATTTCAGAGGAGCCAGATGACTCACGTCTCAGTAGAGCTATCTTCTGGTGGATTCGAAATCGCGAAAATCCTTATTCTGATCACAGCAGTGGGCTGTTGCTGCCGGTGTTTTGTGCTCACCTCTCTCCGGTCTGCGGTATGCGCACGTAGCTCGGCGGGTTCAACAGCCTGGTGCCCTGCGCACTCTCAAGTTCTCGATGCTGTTGATACGGCGCACCCTCATAAAAATAACGCTTCTGTTTACCTGGACGGGAGATTCATCATTATCATCATAATCTATTAATCCATAGAAGATCCACTGCCGAACATAGGCCTCCCCTACTCGTTCCACACCGCTCAGCTGTGCGCCTCTTGCATCAACGAACATCACAAGCTTTACAAGGTCGTTGAACCATCTCGTGGGGAAACCGTCCTACGCTGCTATTTCCGGTATGTGGTTGCCGCTCGAGAACCTTTTCGCCCCATCGGTTCCGGGAGATTAGCTACGTATAAACAACCACTTAACCGTGGCTGCCTTGGCATGAGTGACGTCGCGGATAATATAGAAGAGGTTGCTTTGCTGGGTCGATCACGTGTTGCGTAAATCCCAGGGATACGAAGGAAATATGTGTTTAAACCCGCCGGTACTACCGGTACCGGTCTAAGTTGGATGCGAGAGCCAACGGCTTACGAGGACGGCCAAAACCAGTAGTGGACGTTGTACAAAGCAAATATTGATAGAAAACCGCAAATCAATGTGCTAGGATAGCCGTTTGGTACACGGGTACTTCAGGTTAAAACAACTAGGTACATTTAGGTTAAACATTATGAGCGGTAGTTCCTAATAATATTCCCATAGGGGAGCAGTATTGACGTCATAAATTATGGGCATATAAGATGTTAACATTTTTTTTTCAGTAGCCTGTCGTTTTTGGTATCAAATGTAAGGGCTTCATGCGCGAGTACTAAAAATATAATTCAAAATTTCGTTATTGATCTACACTCATATTTTCATGTTAAAATGTACCTATAATTATATCAACTTTTCTGGAAGTAAGTTGCGTATCAGTGCTGTTGTACCTACGCGTCGAGGATATCAAGCGGCGGGAAATTCACTTTACTACTTTTACATTTATTTGCTTCAAACAAGAAAAAACATTCACAAACACAACTTACAACAATTAGAAAAGAATATTCTGTTTAGCGTGAAAATAATTACACACAAATAAACAGGAAAATTTGAATTTTGAATATGTAATTTGAATTTGTTGAAGACAGTTAGGTATTCAGCCTACATTCGAAAAGGAGAGGGGTAGGAAAGTAAGAAGGAGGCACACAGTGACACACTGGCCGCCCCATGGCCGCAGCAAATCCGGCGTGCCGACAAAGCCAGGCAGAGCCGGACCGCGCTCAATATATTATATAGGTATGTCTAGTATAATTAAGAAAATCCACCTAAAACTACAGCAAGAGTAAGCCAGTCAACCAAGGCAGCACCCGTTCACGAGTATAACGCAGGGCCCAGCCATCGGCCAATTCAACCATATTTGAGGGAAAAGGATAGGTTTTTTAAGGATATAATTTTTTTATAGTGACTTTATATTTATTCAATGGTAAATTTTGTATATCTGTTGGAACCTTATTATAAAAGCGTACACATTGACCAATAAATGATTTGTGGACTTTGGCCAGACGATAAGCACTAGTAACAAAAAGTAATAGTAGATAAGTAAATAGTAGTAGTAAGTTTATCTTTATTTCTAGTATTCCTATTATGAACATCACTGTTCTTCATAAACAAGTTTATATTGTTATGAACATAGATCAAGTTCTAATATATGTATTGTGATGGCTTTGTCATAATGTCATAATGAAAATATATTATTTTATCAGTATCGTTCGGCTATCTGTTTTCAAAAAATCAATGAAATATTTTCAAAAACATACTAAGTTTGGGCTCCTCCAGGTAGGACGGTACGGCGTAGTAAACTTCTGTAAAATATACGCCAAATATCTCTTAATACCCATATCTAAAGCAAAAAAGGCGATTTCAAAAATATTAACAAATACTATTTTTCCCCCCATGGGAATATTTTAAAGAATCACCGTTCAAAATGGTTGTTTTATAGAGATGAAACGGATAGTAGTTTGGCCGGATACCGGATACCGGATATCCGGCCAGCCTCCTAGCCGGATAGCCGGATATCCTGCGGCCGGATATTCACAGGTCATAGTCTCTGAACAAGTTTTTACAAGCTGTAATCGCGGCGTGGGACTTTATACGACTGCATGTGTTTATGTAATTTAAAGTTTTCGTTTAATGTGAATAATTTGAACGTTGAACTGAACAATTCTTCTGCCTTTATACGGAATGATAGTTTCAAAATACGGGCTTACACATTAGCCCAAAGCACCGTAGAGGATAAACTACATCGTATACTACCTCTAAATATAAAGAAATTCATATTTTAATCCAGGATAATATTTTTTCATATCTATAATATCAATATATATCTTGATTGACTTTAAATTATTACACTAAGTACATTATAATACTAAACAGCACTTGTCAAAACTACACACGACAAAAATGCGTATTTATGCTGATCATCGGGTGTCACCCTGTCGGGCAAAGTACGTAATGTCCACACTCGTGAAAGTTACAAAGTCACACCTATGCCCGAGAAAATTTAAGAACGCTAAATGCGATGGTGTGAGCATGTGCTCCGCCGCCCCAAAGATCACCTTAGTGCAAGTAGCCCTTTGGCGACGAAGACTCGCTGACGCGGAAGACACCGACATGCCACCTGGCCGACGGCGGACCAACGGGACCAAGGACCATATTATTGACGCTGCTACTGCTCAAAATAGAAAGAAATGGAGGAAGCAGACAAGGAGAGCTGACTCCAGCTAATGGAAAAGGCATAGTGCAAAAAGAAGAGACCAGAAAACTATTAATTTTTTTTGCTAACCTACCAAATGCACGATACGAGTAGAATAGGTGCCGATGCCGACATAATCAATAGTTCTTTGATTAATATTTATGGTTTTTAAACGTTTTGATACGACTTTTTACTCGACTGCTACAGAATATATTTCCGATTGGCAAAATCACTTTTATGGGCATTTCATACATTTTTTACTATCCGGTATCCGGCCGGATAGTAAATCATGGCCGGATAGGCCGGATACCGGACAGTGGTCGGATATCCGTTACATCTCTATTGTTTTACTTACAACGTGTACCAAATGGATGTCCTGTACATCGATTTGCGGTGTTTTTTATGGTAGCCCGACCACTACTGGCTAATTGGAGGAGAGAGCAGGAGAGCGGACCGTAGTAGAAATATTTCGGATGATGACGATGATACCACGATACGGTACTCAATCCGTTGAACTTAAGTTTTATCACAGTTCTACTTTGAAAAAACTGAGCGCAAGAAGTGGCGCAGCTAGGCGTCAGTATGTAAAAGAAAAAGAAAAATTCTACGGTTCACTATGCCAAGCTTCCGTACTCTTTACGAATATACATATTTTTGTGGTGTGTGAGTAGGCAAATTTTTAGGTGCACGGACTCTCCAAGCCTACTCTTAACTTAAGCTTGCTCTACTCTTTAAGCCCGACGAACCCATCCGATTATGAAATTGCATTATTCATATAAATCATATTTGCGAATAATGACTTGACTTTTTTATACAAAGAGGGAGGCAAGCTAGCAAGCAGGTCACCTGATGGTAAATGATCACCGCAAAAAGCAAATCTTCGTTGAAAAGTTACTTACTGGTGTCATAATATGGCTCGTCGTCGACTGGCGGCGCGGTCGGCCGGCACAGATGCCGAGAAATGCCTGCGACAATCGCCCACATTATTAATTTTATTTACATTCTCCTTAAACAGTTATAGCATTTTGTATATCTAAAATGCATTTACAACTACTTTTGCAACAAAAGTTATATCAAAGGACAAGTTTGATTGTTCCTCATCATCCTCTGAGCGGTCAATCAATGCTGGCTCCTGCCAGGGGACGAGTTTGATTGCGAGTTGCATTAATTACACACCGACTGGCACCCGACGGTATTATTATTGCATTAATTAAACTTATTACGATATGAGCCACAAATCACGTTTCATGCATTTATTGGGGTTTGAAGTTGGTAGTATCAATGTTTCCTGGTATTGTAGATAAATAATAAAACAAACTGCTATACCTACTTACATATCTACCAGAGATTAGATACATGTAGGGTGATTAAAACGTTTCAAATCCCTATTCGTCGATTAATGGGCTGGTTATGGCGTCAGACAAAATAAATTCGGGTAGGGTTGCGCGTCTGTCGGTCTTCTACAGATTACATTTCGGAAAGTGTGCGAAGCAGCTGCACGACCTCACTCCGCCGGCCCCTTTCCGCCATCGGGAGACGCGATCCGGGCGAGCGCTTCATCCTTATGTCGTGGATCTTCCAGCTATCCGCACGAACCGCTTTGGCTCGACCTTTATAATGCGTAAGGCTAAGGAATGGAACGCATTGCCTGCGAGTGTGTTCCCTGATCAATATAATCTGGATGCCTTCAAGGCTAGAGTGAATAGGCTGTTCTAAGACGGGCATGCTTTATCTTCGGCCGCATCGTCACTTACCAACAGCTGAGATGGCGGTCAAATGCCTGTCTTGTCTGATATAAAAAAAGAATAAAAAAAATACTGATACTGATAAATTCGATACTGAGTGTATTATATACCTACAGTTACAGATACATACCTAAGGTTTGGGTACCTAAGTACAATTAAAATTTTATGACCACTCAACGTGTTATTTATTTTATACTAGTATTCCATTACGCGCTCAGAACTCTATTTGGGTTGCTGTGTGTAACGGATATGCGTATTCTTACATGTGGTCACTTTGTTGTCGCTCATATTGGTGTCCTGCTTGAGGAAAAACCAGAAGCCGATCCCGAAGATCACGCAGAGCAAGGCCACTCCAACGACCACAAGGATAATCAGCAAATTAGAGCCATGGGTCACCTCGTCCGCCGCACCCGCCTTCGCCCCCGCGCCCGCTAGCGCCCCCTCACTCGCCGGCACGCATCTCTCACCCCCCTCCCCGCTGCGGTCTTCAATGAACCTAATTGATAACACACATACTTTATTCAAAACAGAATTATTCCATAAAGAAATAATGATATTCTACTATTGAAAACCGCGCCGCTATCCGGCCGGTCTTTCGCAACATTTTATAGAATTGCATCACGCTTACCCCTTCTGGCACCCTCCGCATTCCCTGAGGCTGCGGACACACATGATCGCAGGCAAGATTCTGTTCAATGCGGTGCAGTTCACGCAAGGGAGGCAGCGGTCATTTTCGCAGAATTTGTTTTCGGGACAGTGGTTGATTTGATCGTCTTCGGCGCACTCGCTGGGTTGCGCGAGCACACACCAGCCGCCCAGCGACAACCACGCTACCGCCACACACAAGAACAGCGACGTCGACATCCTGTTGGCAAGAATGTAGATTTTATGTTATTAATACTTAAACCATTTTAAACTGTATAAGTCTAAGTTTTTGGTATAAATCGGTAGGTATCGCATGTAGACGTGTGTCGAAAATACAAATGATATCGTACCCAGGTATGCGAGTGTAAATCTTAAAAGTGTTGTCCTTTCTTACTTAAACTCTACATGTATCTCTTTATGGTGCTGTACAGAAACTGTTAATAGTAGTCACAAAAACAAAAGCGATAAAACAAAACATCGCCGCTGACTAGTTACGACGTCAGGCGGCTCGCGCGATGCGGTGACTCACGTGCGCCGGGCAGTGAGCGCCATTATCGCTCCTCAGTTCTCAAAAAGTATTTTCACTTGTATTTAAATGCATGAGGGTAAAAAGCTCCAGCCAAGTCTATTTAACTTTATAGATTGAGGACCTGAGTGGTTCACTTGATTAATTAATGAAGGATGGGTTGGAAATTACTTACTTTTATAAGTCATTGTGACTCAATAGCTACCTACTTTTATATCACTGGCATTGACATACATACATTATCTAACTACATATATACTACGTTAATACATCATATAATCGTATCACATTGTATAATTGGTCATATCAATTATGAATCAATTTTCAAATGAAAAAATTTTTCCACAACAAGCTTTTATCGCGCGGTACCGTACTCTTTAAGACCATTCTACAGAGCCCAAACACGACGTGGTTATCTTCTTGCGTTCAGTAGTTCCTAAAGCACCCTTCCATCATCATCATCAGACCTTCAATATTATTATTATTTACTTTATTGCACACGAAACAAGTTAAAAATAAATATTACAAGAGGTTATTTACAAAGGGGGGCTTATCTCTGTAAGAGATCTCTTCCAGCCTACTCTACCGGGTGTGGAGAAAAGCAATAAACGGGGAAGCAGTAGATAAAGTGCACTATATTTCTAAATAAACTACGTTATACCTATACGTACTTACCTATTATACATAAATACTTATAATAATATATAATATACTATATAAATGTATATATTATAAATATATCCTACCTATATCTCCTAGTAAGGCATAGTAAGCAAGCGCTCACTGCGTCTTAAGGATTTTTGTTAGTATATTTAAGCACTTGTTATTGCGTTTGTTAATAATAACAATACTTTCATTATTTATATGATTATCAATGTTCGCGCGACCTTGAGATAAGATACCGTTATATCCGATATCCTAATAATTGTTAGATACTGTATTTCGCATAATTGATTTTATTCGAAATGCGCACAATTATGCGCCCACTCCGTATTTTTCCATACACGCTCAGAATTTTATGACGTTACCAACAGTCTTTAACTTCGTAAACACTCAATCGTTTCAATGAGGTTTTCGCTATTCGATAGCCAGTAAGACAATGATTAACTCGGTATGTATTAAAATTCTTTAACATGATAGCTTTTCCGATTTTTAATAGGCTGTTCTAGCTTATATTTTTAATGCTTGCGTCGAAGTAGGTGTTTTCCCCGACCTCATGAAAATCAGTAAAGTGGTGCCATTATTCAAATCAGGTTGTAAAAATAGTTTGAATAATTTTAGACCGGTATCCATCCTGCCCGTTTTCAGTAAAATCTTTGAAAAAATCATGTTAAGTCAAATGATTGTGCACTTTAACAGTAATAAATTATTTCATCAACAACAATATGGCTTCACAAAAGGCCGCAATACTACCGAAGCTGGTATTAGCCTCATTCAACAAATTTTTGGCGCTTGGGAAGAACATCATAATGCAGTAGGTGTTTTTTGCGATTTGTCTAAAGCATTTGATTGTGTAAATCATTCAACACTATTACTAAAATTAAAACATTACGGTTTTACGCATGATAGTCTTGAAATGATGAAATCATACTTAGAAGGTAGAGTTCAAAAAGTAAATGTAAATGGCGAGTTATCTGCGGGTGGGAAAGTGAGCATTGGAGTGCCACAAGGATCTATATTGGGGCCGTTTCTCTTTCTTGTATATATAAATGACCTTCCATACATGGTGCAGAATATTGCTGGTATAGTCTTGTTTGCTGACGACACTTCACTGATATTTAAAATTAATAGGAAAGATAATAATATAGACGAAGTAAACTGTGTTCTTCAGAATGTGCTTCATTGGTTTACGATTAATAACTTAGTCTTAAACTCTAAAAAAACTAAATGCGTTCATTTTTGCCTCCCTAATGTACAAAGTAATCAATGTAATGTTATATTAGATAAAACGCAACTTGAGTTAATATAGATTCAAAAATTCAATGGGGCCCACATATTGAATCATTGGCTAGTAGGTTTAGTTCGGCTGCATTTGCCGTGTGGCGAATAAGGAGGCTAACGGATGTGAATACAGCTAGATTAGTTTATTATAGTTATTTTCATAGTATTATGTCATACGGTATCATACTATGCAAGTGTGCTGATAGTGACATCATTTTCAAACTACAAAAGCGAGCTGTAAGAGCAATATATGGATTACGTCGACGTGATTCGCTCAAAGAATTGTTTAAAGAAATTGATATATTGACTTTCTCAAGTCAATATATATTTGATAATATTATGTATGTTAGAAAGCATATTACCCAATTTGCTAAAAATACTGATATTCATAATGTCAATTTAAGTAACAAAAATAAACTGGTAACACCGTTGTTCAGACTAAGTAAAGTAAATTCATCTTTCATGGGTAACTGTATAAGATTTTATAATAATATTCCTGAATGTATTATTAATTTGCCTGAATTACAATTTAAAGATAAGGTGAAAACAACTTTAATAAAAAAAGCCTATTATAAAATTGATGAATATATCAATGACAAAAATGTATGGTGTACTACTAGCTCTTCGAAATAGGAAGTTATTTATAAATTTACAATTTTGTTAATTGGGTGAGGATGATTTGATGTTTAATAGTCATTGAATAACAAATATTTTTTTAATGTGTACGGCATTGGCAGCGCATGCTCACTTAAAAGTCTGCCTGGTGGTGGCATGGGGGTCGGGTCGTTCTCTTCCCTCAAATATGGTTGAATTGGACGATGGCTGGGCCCTGCGTTATGCTCGTGAACGGGTGCTGCCTTGGTGGACTGGCCTGCTTTTGCTATGCCATTTTTTATGTTTTTAAATTTATTTTTATTTTTAGTTATCCTGACCGATTTGTAGAGGTTCACATCATATTCCAATCAAGACAGGCTCACTCAAATTAAATTGACAAATGTATCAATGCAATGTAATCATATTTAAATGTACCTGTGGGTTTCTTGCCGTTTCTTTTTCCCACAGATGGTCATTTTCCTAACTGAAGCGGCATACTGACAGACAGACGACATTCTTTTCACTTATTTGTTCCGAGCTCAGGGGGCGACGCGGGTAGGCCGGCTGGTGCGTGCGGGTGTGAGCGCCGGCGGGCTGCCTGGGGCCGGGCGCGCGCCGCACATGATTCGCCTAGGCGGTTATGTGCGTGGCGCGTATCGGTGCCCGGTGTCTCGCCGGGGTAAGCCCTCGCGCGCGCTGATCGGTCTGCATGCGTCGCCCCCTACCTGGATGAGCTCGCTTAACTTCCCTTTGTTTTCCGTTAGATTTTTGACTTTTGAAAAGAGATTAATTAACGTAATCCTAATTCAATAAATACTTTTTCATTTTCATTTTCATTTTTTTCATTTTCTGATTGTAGCTATTGTAGTAGGTATGCAAACCGCTTCATAATTGTACCCCATTTAAAAAAATCATCATCATACTGGCCGACATTCACGTAACTCTGTTGCCAATAATTCACTGATTTCAAAGATCGAAATTGTTACTTTTGCGATTACGTATGATGACAATGGACCTTGATATGATGACAATGAGCAATACATTCCACTTTGATTTGCTCTCACGCGTTTTGTTTCTGAATTTAGTTACTGCATTTAGGCATGTGTAATAAGCGCATTACTTAATTCAGATGGACGTTCAGAAACTCATTTTCGTCTGGTAATTTAACTGTGTAAGTTTATTCTTGTAACATAAAGCGCGCTCCACATGTTCGCCGAAACTTCCGGCGAAACTTTTGCCGGGACTTTGGTCGATCCTCTACATTCTCGTCTATTAGGGATGTGGTGGTGTCAAAACGCGCGACATTTTATCGATTCATCGGTGTAATATCAGTAATCTACTGTAAACAGGGTCACAGAGGTGATAGCACCTGCTCTACTGTAATTACTTGATCTACTAATATCCTGGATTATGGTCAAGAGTATCCCGAACCTGTTACGGGAAAAAGCGCTAGGAATATAAATATAAAATCGATCGAATCGAGACGACAACAAACTATCTCTACTTAGTCTATGAAATAGGCGAGACATGCCAAACATGCACGGGACTACACGAATACTACCTCTACATTCTCGTGTTCCCGCGGAACTGTCCACATGTGGAGCGCGCTTAAGGCACAGGATTTTGAATGTTTATTAATGAAATTAAGTATAAATATCATACTACTGCTTTATAGAGATATCAAAAAAGTCGTGTTAGTTACACTTTTTATAACTCAAGAACGGTTGAACCGATCTGGCTGAAAATTGGTGGGGAGGTAGCTTAGAACCAGGAGAAAAAAAATTTTTTTTTAACAAAAATACAACTGTTGTTTCCAACTGATCTCATTTGGTGATTGAAAACATCCTGATGAAACCTGCACATTCAGGTGACTGAAGATTTATAAACAAGAAAAAAAGGATAAGTAGTTGTAGGGTAGATGTTGAGTAGGTGTTAAGTAGGTGTAGGGTAGGGGTAGGGTAGGTGTAGGGTAGGGTAGAACTAGGGGTAGGGTGGTGTAGGGTTAGAACGTTACGCGAACGAAGTCGCGCCGGGTCCACTAGTTTAAAATAAATATTATTAAACATTATTCGAGAGCGTCATTAACGCCAAGAATCGTGTTTAGTTTTCATATAAAAGTCATGCAGTGCAGTTTTCGGACGCAACATTTAAATAAAAAGTAAATCTGATTGGCGGGAACTCAAAAGTACTGCAGCCATTCTCGTACACAACACGTCCGACCTCGTGACGCTTCAACCAATAAATGAATTTAATAACTGAATTTAGAACAGTGTAATCAGAAGCTTCTAAATTTAGAAGCTAGTTCCTTCTGAATTTAGTGTAGACTAAATTCAGTAGTGAATGAGGAGTTTTCCAGTAGGTATTGTCAGTTGGTTTCAAGAAGCATCAAGAGATGGCGCTCCTACAATTTTGGTAATCTTTTTTTAATCTGTATAATCGTGGCAGTGATTTCATGCAGCCAACTAAAGCGCGCTCCACATGTGGACAGTTCCGCGGGGACACGAGAATGTAGAGGGAGTATTCGCCTATATTCGTGTAGTCCCGTCATGGACTTACTACCCAAAGGGACTGAAACCGGGCAGAGCGAGAGTCACCATCGATAGTCCTGTGTCCCTTTCTAGTGTTGCCACCATTGTTGATGCAAATTCCGAATTACTTTTATTAATGAGGAGTTTTCCAGTAGGTATTGATAGTTTGTTTCAAAAAGCATCAATAGATGGCGCTCCTACAATTTTGGTAATCTTCTTTAAATCTGTATGATAGTGGCAGTGATTTCATGCAGCCAAGTAATACTAAACTTGAAAATGGAGTGTTTATTAATATAAACATAACTGTTAAAGGTTGAACGAAGTGTAAAAATAAATATTTTTAGAAGTTGGCACTATGTTCCATTATCATTACAACCTCTAAAATGGTTGAAAACTATTGACAAATATAATATTATCCAATACAATGTACCCAGTGTTTATATCCTGTTTGCTAATAACCTATTTCAAGCGATTATCAATTACCAAAATTGTCGGGGCGCCATCTAGTGAGTGGTTAGGAATGCCTTAAATACCTATTGGAAAACTCCTCATTAGCGCGGACACCGACCTACCGATCAGGGCCAGGCAGAGTCGGACCGGGTGCAATCTGAAGGTCATATTTTCACCAGGGTCCAGCCCAAGGATTCCCTACTACTCGGAACCCATTGGTCCTAAAATACTAGATTCTAGAGAGAAATTATAGTACTTGTTGATCTACATTTCGAATGACAGCTGTCAAACTTAAAACTGCAATAACTCCTAAACTATTGGTGCTAGAACACTAGTTCCTAAAGAGAAATGATAGTGCTCGTCGAGGTCTACACTTCGGATCGCAGCTGTCAAACTTAGAACTGTTGTAACTCGGAAACGATTGGTCTTACAACACTAGTTTCTAGAGTAATATAATAGTCATCATCATCATCATATCAGCCAGAAGACGCCCACTGCTGGGCATAGGCCTCCCCCAGAGATCTCCACAAAGACCGGTCCTGTGCTTTCCGCATCCAGCTGGTACCTGCGATCCTTACCAGGTCGTCGGTCCACCTTGTAGGAGGCCTACCCACGCTGCGTCTACCGGTACGTGGTCGCCACTCGAGAACTTTACTGCCCCATCGGCCATCTGTTCTTCGAGCTATGTGCCCTGCCCACTGCCACTTCAGTCTGCCAATCCTTAGAGCTATGTCGGTGACCTTGGTTCGCTTGCGGATCTCCTCATTTCTGACTCGATCGCGCAAAGAAACTCCGAGCATAGCTCTTTCCATTGCCCTTTGGGCAACAGTGAGCTTTCTTATAAGGCCCATAGTGAGTGGCCACGTTTCAGATCCGTAAGTCATCACTGGCAACACACATTAGTCAAAGACCTTCGTCTTGAGACACTGCGGTAATTGGGACGAAAATATGTGGCGTAGCTTCCCGAACGCTGCCCAACCGAGTTGGATTCGTCGATTGACCTCTTTCTCGAAATTGGACCTACCTAGCCGGACTATTTGTCCTAGGTATGTATAGTCGTCAACAACTTCAAGTGGAGTGCCTCCAACTGTCACTGGAGTAGGCACAACATGGACATTTGACATAATTTTCGTCTTGTCCATGTTCATTTTAAGACCTACTTGTTGAGAGGCACTACAGAGGTCATCTAGCATTTTGCCCAAGTCTTCCAGGGTTTCAGCCATGACTACGATATCGTCAGCAAATCTGAGGTGCGTGAGGTACTCGCCGTTAATATTGATGCCAAGTCCGTCCCAGTCCAGAAGCCTAAAGATATCCTCCAGTGCAGCGGTGAACAACTTCGGTGATATGACATCACCTTGTCTAACACCTCGCTGCAGCTGAATAGGTTCTGTGGTCTTGTCCTGGAGACGAACTGACATAGTGGCGTTTTCGTACAAACACTTCAGTGCTTCGATATATCGATAGTCAATTTGGCACCGCTGTAGAGACTGGAGCACCGCCCAAGTTTCGATCGAATCGAAGGCTTTCTCATAGTCCACAAACGCCAAGCATAATGGCCGGTTATACTCTTCGGTCTTCTGTACAACCTGCCGCAGCGTATGTATGTGGTCTATGGTACTAAAACCTTTTCGGAATCCGGCTTGTTCGGGAGGCTGGAAGTCATCAAACCTGCGTGCGAGACGATTCGTAATGACTCTCGAAAACAGCTTATAGACATGGGTCAGCAGCGATATTGGTCTGAAGTTCTTCAAGAGAGCCTTATCACCTTTCTTGAAGAACAATATGACTATGCTTCTGTGCCATGCTTCCGGCGTTTTGCCCTCGAGGATGACGGAATTGAACAGCTTCTGAAGGGTCTTAAGCACAGGTTTGCCACCAGCTTTCAGAAGCTCAGCCGTAATTCCATCATCACCCGGCGCCTTGTTGTTCTTAAGCTGTTTGAGAGCCATACTAATCTCGTACAGGCTGATGTCCGGGATATCTTCGGTGTAGTGTCGGGTCAACTTGGCTCTGGGGTCTTTTGCCATACTGGTAACAGGTGCCCGTGTTGTCGTGTATAACTGTCCATAGAACCTCTCGACTTCCCTCAAAACCTCGGACTTGGTCGAAACAACTCTGCCGTCATCCGTTTTCAGTCTCGTCAACTGGCTCTGTCCAATCGACAGATCTCTCGCAAAGACTTTAGAGCCTTTGTTCCGCTCGATCGCCGCCTCAATATTGGTAGTATTGAAGCGGCGTATGTCGCGAATCAGAGACTTGGAGATCTGTCGATTAAGTCGCCTAAATTGAGAGACATCATCAGGGGATTGCAGAGTCATTCCGCGTTTTTCTTCGATGAGTTTGAGGGAGTCAGAGATTTTGTTTGTTCTGTTTGTACGGCAGGCCTTATAAAACTTTTACCCAACCGTATAGACAGTTTCTACGAACCTGTTATTATAGTCGTCCACGTCGACGCACTCTCCTAGGCACTCGAAGCGATTTTGTAATTCGAGTTGAAAGCTCTCGGGGTTTTGGATTTGGATGGGTATAGGCCGGAGCGTGGACCTCATCAATCTCGATCTTTCCAGCTGGGGATTAATATTCAATGTGCCTCTTACCAAGCGGTGATCACTGCCAATTTTAACGCTATTGATCACCGAGACATCATTGAATATATGCCGTTTCGTAGATAGGATGAAGTCAATCTCATTTTTTGTGACACCATCGGGACTAACCCACGTCCATCTGCGATGATCCGGCTTCCTGAAAAATGAGTTCATCATAAAGAGTCCCTCCTTCTCCATAAAGCCGGCCAGCATCTGGCCACGGGCGTTCCGACTTCCAATTCCAAATTGCCCCACTCTCAACTCGTCTCCGCCTCGTTTGCCCAGTTTCGCGTTGAAATCCCCCATGACAACGGTATAGTGTGTCTTGGAGGTATGCATGGCTGTAGAAATATCCTCATACATAGCCTCCACTTCATCGTCGGAGTGAGTCGAAGTCGGTGCGTAGACCTGTATGACCTTCAACGAATACCGCTTGGTAATTCTGAGTATAAGGTACGCTACCCTAGACGACACACTCTCGATTTTGACTATGTTGTTCACGAGGGATTTGTGGACGAGGAACCCGACACCACCTAGGGACAGTTGGTCGCCCTCCCGGAAGTAAAGCAGATTTCCGGACTTTAGGATTATCGAGTCCTCCCCCTTTCTTCGGACTTCAGATAACCCTATAATATCCCAATTTAATCTGCTTACCACTTCCTCCAGTTCCACGAGCTTTTCGTCGGTCCGCAGTGTCTGGACATTGTATGTAGCCAGGGCCAGTGGTCGTGCTTTGTGGTAGCCTGGTCGCATCCGGTGATTCTTCGCACCCCCTGCCCCGCCGTTACCGTGACCGCTACCATAGTCCGGAATAGCGGGGCCGCCGGGTACTGGGGGCCGTGGCCTGTGTGTGCTTGTCATCAGGGGGGGGGGGTTGCCATAATCGCCACGCTTGGCAGGCGGGTCGGCGATCGCAGTGAAGTAGATGTAAATGTACCCGAAAGATGCTGCTGCCCATCTTCCGGGTTATTCCCTTAGTCGCCTCTTACGACACCCACGGGAAGAGATGGGGTGGTGCTATTCTTTTAAGTGGCGGCACCACACACCAATATAATAGTACTCATCGAGATCTACATTTCGAATGACAGTTTTTAGTTTAACAGCTGTCACCCGAAATGTAGATATCGACGAATACTATCACTTGTCTTTGGAAACTAGTGTTGTAGGATAAAGCTACGCGTCGACTAGCCCGCACCGCACGAGCCGCACGCGCCGCACGCATCGCATTTCGGGTTGCTTTGTATGAGTTTGTATAGGAGTGCGTTCACTACCCGCACTGGCCGCGCCGCACAGCCGCACCGCATTGTCAGTAGTTAGGGATACCAGCATAAAATGCGGGCGATGCGGACAGGGATACAAGAAAAAAAGGCGTTATTTGCCTGAAATGGGAGACTAAGTCCTAAAATATTTACCCATAAATATAAGAAAAAAATTGTAAGTTTAAATTGTAACTGCACTTCAGTATTTAAGCCTGCTATAAACTAGTGGGGGGGTTTGTCACAAACTCCACGCTTGGCACGTAAATCAAAAAACAGGAAACGCTGCTGACCAATTTTATAACAAAAGAAATGTCCTGAGCTGGCCTCTAAGACATTAATCTCCTTCCTTGTACGCGTACAACATCTGTGAACTTAATGTGTTAAACTCTGTCTAAGACGTTTAGCAACCAGCGAAATTATAAGATTGATTGAAATCAACAAGTAGATACCTAAGCATAACTGATTGAATAATGAGGACCGTCTGTATACAACAAGATAGGAGCTAAAAGATGGACGTCTTCATTATTCTAAATCAGGTTGATTACTTGTTGATGTCAATCAATCTTATAATTTCCTAAGTCGCTTCACTTTTTAGACAGCGTCTAAAGCTATATTCCAATCTGCCTTAATCATTTTATGTAAAATTAAATATAAACAAAGTACCTAAGCCACTAAATATACCCCAACAATATGAACATTATCTAAAATATCTAATCCCACATACCCCTAAATTTGTGGAAGAAATCGCTGGGTTGGGTACCCTGAGGGCCGGCCCGTGACGTCACACGGATATTAAACTATAGAATTTGCTGCAAATATTTTCGACTTTAGAGCCTACTTACAGCTTGAGTCACAATCTATATTTTGTTTCCTTTTTTAATGGTGCATATAACATGTCTGATAGAGAAGGATATAAGTTGATAAGTACCCATTCGAACCTTCTGCTATTGCCAATTGTTACTTTTTTTAAATTTGTGACTGAGAGTTCTAGATTATTGCTCAAAACCAAAGATTTTGGAGCATAGAGCAATCGAAAATATAATCTTCTCTTTTGAAGAAATAAATTCTCGTTGACAGTGTTGCCACATTGGATAATTTTTTCGTCATACTGGCGAAATTGGGAGATAGCGTGGAGAAATTTTTTAATGTGTTTTTTGACTTTGGCGAAAAATAAATTAAGAAGCGTTATTTTTATAAAACTATTTTCATACAATAGGCAATATTATATTTAAAATTAATATTTTGACGAAGAATAAATTGAGAACTGATGATATTGGTGATAAATTTGGAGAGATAACCGTATATTTTTGTTTCTCTTTTTCACTTTGAGAGAGGATAATCCTATAACCAACATACAGCAAAAACTTAAATTTTTTTTTGAGAGCACAGAGAACGAGCGATCAGGGTTACCATCTAAGCATTTTTTGAGATGTCATTATTAGTACCAAATCATGACACACAGTTGGCAACCCTGCCCGCAATTGCGGTTCGTGCGGTGCGGCCAGTGTGGCCATGCCATCAGCAACGTCAGCAATATCTCAATGCGATGCGTGCGGCGCGTGCGGCGCGTGCGGCTCTTGCGGTGCGGGCTAGTCGACGCGTAGCTTAAATCGTTACCGAACTCTTTTATCTGTAATGTGGAACAAAAAGTCGTAGGTTGATAATTATGTCGACTCGACGTTTGTCGGAGAAACGTTCAGTAGATCAAAAGGTATTTTGACAACTACTTTTCGGATTGTACGGATTACCCCATAATAATACCAAATTCACGGTAAATATATTTCTCCAATGATGGCAACACCAAACATGACACTTGTCAATTTAGAATGACGGTTGTTATGCCAATAACATTATGTTTACACTGTTAGAAAGGGACAAAGGACTATCGATGGTGACTCTCGCTTTGCCCGGTTTTAGTCAAAGCAGTGCGCAGTCCCTTTGGGTAGTAAGTCCATGAGTCCCGTGCATGTTTGGCATGTCTCGCCTATTTCATAGACTAAGTAGAGATAGTTTGTTGTCGTCTCGATTCGATCGATTGTATATTTATATTCCTAGCGCTTTTTCCCGTAATTAGTTGGAGGTACACTTGACCATGATCCAGGATATTAGTAGATCAAGTAATTACAGTAGAGCAGCTGCCATCACCTCCGTGACCCTGTTTACAGTAGATTAGCGATATTACACCGATGAATCGATATAATGTCGCGCGTTTTGACACCCACCACATCCCTAATAGGCGAGAATGTAGAGGCCGACCAAAGTCCCGGCAAAAGTTTCGCCGGAAGTTTCGGCGAACATGTGGAGCGCGCTTAACAGTCCACTGCAGGACTTAGGGCCTCTCCCACGAAAGGGGACGTTATTGCCGTAATCTCCACGCTTGGCATAAAATAATATAACAATGGAAAATGCTGCTGCCCATTTTTCAGACCACGGAGATTCTTGATCTTTTGCCTCAAAAACATTAGTCGCCTTATGAGTTTAAGGGGTTGGTGCTATTCTACTCTGCCGGACACCACACTCAATCAAACTGATGTTTTTTTTTTTGTAATAATTTATTAAAACCTCTAAAATTGTTGAAATGTATTGACATGATCCAGTACAAGATACCCAGTGTTTATATCCTCTTTGATAAGTACCTATTTCAAGCGATCTTCGAACACCAAAATTGTTGGGGCGCCATCTAGCGAGTGATAAGGAATGCTTTAGATACCTATTGGAAAACTGCACATTTAGGTATGTGTAATAGGCGCATAAGTGTTAACTTACTGTTTGAATATAGACATATTCCTCTACAAAAACCAATCTTCTAATGGCAGCACTCACACAACTCTCTTTCTCTAGTGTATGGTTTAGGATTCAAAACAGGGATGTTACACGTACCATAATTATGGTACATGTACCATTTTCCAGGTGTTCGTACCATGTATCATACATAGTACTTCCATTATGGTACGCAACAGTACCATAATTTTACATCAATACAGCTATATGACTTTATCTCGCCCGTTTCGTTCACGACGCCTTATGGCAACACAAAATAGACAATAGTGTATGAACGTAAGGTTGTACGTTACGTAAACTTTTCGCAATAGAACAGTAGCGTACCCTTTTAACCATTTTCGTACTATTTTTGGAGAAGCCGATCGTACTTTTTTGGAGACTGCTACTGGTAACACTGCGTACCATAACTTTTTGTAAAGTACCAGAATTTTGACAGGCCTGTGTCATAATCTATAGTAATCTGTGGTGCCATAGTTTCTGACTTGGCATCTAACATCCCTGATACAAAGTTTTGGACCAAAACTTTACTTCCCGTAGCCTTCGATGATATACAAGCTGCAAAGCTAAGTATAAATTTTAACTCTGTGTATTATTTGTCGGCCCCGTAATCCATTATTCTACAGGTTATGGGACCCAGATAAGCTCGCTTCACTGCGCAAATATCATATTTGTATGTTTCAAATAAAAGTTAAAAAATACAACCAAGCACGAACATGTCTGACGGTCTGCTATTGAAAATCCTTTTTCAAAGTGGAAAAACAAAAAAATCTATGTAAAACGTTAATGAAAATTGGAAATCCATTCTGTTTATGGAACTAAGATGATTGTACGTCCTGGTTGCATACATAATCAAAGATTACTTTCTATGTGAAATTCAAAAGACAATGGCGGTCTTACAAACAAAGTTTTGTTTTGGCTCTGCAAAGTGAAAATTCAAAATAGTTACCAAACCGAATAACAACTGGTTCAAAAGTTACAAACAGCAGTTACAAGGAGAATGATGAATAAATTAACATCTATTAGTAAACAAAAATCTGGAGTACGGAATACCTATCCAACCACAACAAAAGGGACGATTTTTCTTTACTTAAGTATATAAATAATAAATAAATAAAAAGTTTATTAAATCTTTTGAAATACATTTCAATTTTAGATGTAAAAAACACGTAAATCAAGCATTAACAATTTATGAATTAACGTAAATTAATTTCAGATAATATGGAAGTACCTAACTATCAAATGGTGTACTCATCAAGTAACATTGACATAAAACATTTCCATGTTCAGCAAATGATCAGCACCTTAGAGGTACTTGTATCTGTGGTGTAATAACTGTGGTGCACCTGTGAGAATCTCCTTCGGAACAGAAATGTGAATAGAATGAACATCAGTAAAGACGGTAAACTACTGATGCTAGGTAACCCCATCTCCATTTTTTACAAGTATGTCTGATGGATATAATATAATCATTAAAGTAAAATAAAGTGTGCAGTAGTGATCATAACTAAAAGCATAGCAATTCGTCACATAAACATAAACAAATCTTTATAAAGTAGATCAACATTCCAAATGGTAAGTATTTTTTTTGTAAATGCCTACTTTTTGCAAACTTGCAAATATAATGAGCTACAATACAATATTTATGTCTACTCTCTACATGCCTATGTACATTCAAGTTGATAAACTAGTATTTTTTGTTGAGATCAAGTTGTGAGTCAAACTTAGTAAACCGGCCTTACTTGTGTTGCACACTTGCTTACCACACCATCAGATTACTGTGTGCCTCTAATTTCTTTATTTTTTCAGCAAATTCAATGTAAAATTGGTTAATTTATTATACAAAATGTGAATAATTTGTTGTGACAAAATTCATGTGAAAATTTTAGTTAAAAAAAGTGAGGCATTTTGAAAAATTTGCAAATTCCAGAGACTTTTATAGGTAAATTGTTACAAAGTTAACAAAACAGACTGCATAAACTCTACATAGCATTTATGTTTCTTAATTATGGAACACAACAATATAATGTTTGTCATTGACACACTCAGAATAACAAATTTTGGCAAAAATGAGAGTAAACTGTTTGTAAAGAAATTTTATAAGTACCTATGAAATCATCATAGAACACCACAATGGTGATTTGTAATCCTATGTATTGAATAATACCTGATAAAACATGTAACTTACTTAAACTGTCTTAAATAGGTATAGCTAAAAAGATCACAACAAAATGTAATAAATATATTGTATGGCTGTTGTTATCCCTAATAAATAAATAAATAAACATTTTGGGATAAAGCAGTCTTGCCTGCAGCACCTACAATAAAATATTACATGCACCCACAAATAATATTAATAAATAAAAGTGATACATTATTAAATTATTAATCTGTTAATTTATTATTACAAATAAAATGTAATTGTGTTATGTGAGTACAACTATAATGTTTCTCTTTACTTCATAAATTTTTAATAAGGTAATATTATTTTGAACTATAGGCATATTGTTGTTAGTTTTGAACATAAATTATAATTGATTAGCATTAAGTAGAAATGACTATGAAAATATGAAATAAGAATCAAATCCAAAGTAAAACAAATTAATGGAAACATCTATTTGTTTGGAAGAAAATAACTACTTTCAAATAAAAAATCGTCACCAACTGTACCTATGATTTACAAGTAAAATAAGTTTTTAAAATACCTATTTATAACAATGTTATTAAACTTTATTTGTTTTGTAATCTAATGATGAAAGATTTGTTGATTTTATTAGAATGTGTAAGATGTAACTATTGTGTAATAAGCTAATTCTAGTCATATCAACTCAGCCAATCAAACTATATCAACTTAAACATAATATTTAAGTTACATGGTTTGATTAGGTTTTCCTGGGTTTCCCTAATCCTAGCAATGAATGTTGGACCATATAAATGTTATAATGTTTCCCAGAATTCATATGGAAGGCTTGTAATGTTTTGGTTAGATAAAGCTGTTTATTGTACATGGTCAATGAACCATTATGTTTTGATAAATCTTTGATGTGGGAGTGTTGGCCAATTTTGTTTTGATAAGAGATAAATTTTTGAGGGGGACTGTTGGAATATAGACAAAATCCTCTTCAAAAACCAATCTTCTAATGGCAACACTCACACAACCCTCTCTCTAGTCCGTGGTCTGGGATCAAAAAATTTACTTCCTTCCGTAGCCTTCGATTAAATACAAGCTGCAAAGCTAAGTATAAACTTTAACTCTGTGTGTTATTTATCGGCCCCGTAATCCATTATTCTGCACTTACCTTAGCATGTTGTCACATGTTAGCATGTAAAAATTGCTAAATTAATTCATTTTGAATTTGTAACAGATGCTGTCCATTTGTTTTGACTTACACATTATTTATTATTGTTTTGTAAAAACATTTAAATCAAAGAGACTATAGTTACACTGTTTAGTAAAATAAATATTAAATAGTTCAAATTGGTGTAAAATCGACATACTTGGAATAAAATTATGTGGATTAGCTCATTCGATCCGGAATGATGTCTAGATAATTGTGCTAGAAAAAATTACCAGCTGATCAAAAATTGTAAAAGTTGTAAACAATTAAACACCTCACCTCGGCCGTGTGGTGTCCGGCAGAGTAGAATAGCACCAACCCCTTACACTCGTGGGTGTCGTACAAGGCGACTAATGTTTTCGAGGCAAAAGATCTAAGCGCCTCCGTAGACTGGAAAATGGGCAGCAGCATTTTCCATTGTTATATTATAACACTGCGATCTCCAACCCGCCTGCCAAGCGTGGAGATTATGGCAATAACCTCCCTTTTTGTGGGAGAGGCCCTAAGTCCTGCAGTGGACTGTTATGGGCTGTGATGAATGAATGCAGAATGAAACACCTCAAAATCATACTGTGCGATTTTTCGCTTATACCTCGTAAAGTATAAATATTTTTGAATTTTGAAAAAAAGATCCTTAAAGAGGAGGAAATTTGCTAAACAAAAGTTCCAACTCCCGGAACTGTATCTCCATTATTTATAATTTTAATTCAACGCTGAAAATAGCCCTTCGCGCGCCATTGCTAGGTTGCGCGCACCGCCTCGAAAGCGAGTACGTCGGTTAAAAAAATTTTTTTAAGTACTTAGAGTAAATTAAAAACATTAAAAAAATTATGGTATAATCTAAACACTTTAGAGAATTAATTGCCGTTGGAATTTTTTATTTAACTCAATTTTTCAACAAACTAGACGATTGTTAATTAACAAAATTTTCTCTAACTTCCTTAATCGTTGTAAACTAAATAAATAGTTAAATAATTTTCATAAATTGTTTCGCTTCGTGGAGCCCTTTTCATATACATACAAAACAAGATTGCATCATAAAAGTTTTAAAAATGTTCATACTTTGTTTATAATAATTTTTCTAAGTTAACAAAAAATGATAAAAGTCCAATAATGCTACAAAATTTTTTTATTTTTTTATTTATCATTATATTATCGTTTTCATATCAATAAATGACATTTATTTCATTTAAAAAATTTATTTTTCCTCAATTTTTTTATTAATTATTTATAAACAAATGGACTACCTTAATATTTACAAAAAAAAAATTTACATAACTTTGTTAAGAACTGTCAATTATGATGTAAAAAAAAATTTCTTAATAATAATTTTTAATTGTTTATAATCGTTTTTTTTCATATATTTATTGTTTAAATTATTAGATAAGAAAATTTTTTTCTTTTAAAAATCATAATTGACCCTTCTCTACGAAATAAAGAAAAAAACATTTTTTTTATCACAAATTTCATTGTTTATTACGTTAACAATTTGTTATAAACAAATCGCGGAGGGCAGCGTTGAATTAAAATTATAAATAATGGAGATACAGTTCTGGGAGTTGGAACTTTTGTTTAGCAAATTTCCTCCTCTTTAAGGATCTCTTTTTCAAAATTTAAATATTTATACTTTACGAGCTATAAGCGAAAAATCGCACACTATGATTTTGAGGTGTTTAATTGTTTATAACTTAAAATTTTTTATCAGCTGGTAATTTCTTCTAGCACAATTATCTAGACATCATTCCGGATCGAATGAGCTAATCCACATAATTTTATTCCAAGTATGTCGATTTTACACCAATTTGAACTTATTGACTAGACTATATACTCGATCAAAGCAAAGAGAGACTTGAATAAGTGAGCGAGTGACACCATATATAATATAGTTAGTTAGTTCCAGTGTTACCAGCAATAGTTTACAAGAAAGTACGTCCGGGCTCTTAAAATATGACTAAAAAGTTACGATTTACCTTATATTCTATATTTTACCGGATTTGGGGGGGGGGGGAGACGATTTTTAGTCAATAAAATGGTGCCGGTGGCCAAAATCAACCCTTCCTTCCATTATTATACGGTATTTCGTTGACAGGAAAGGCGAACTGACCACCCCCCTCAGCTAAATTTAGCATTTTGTGAAAACATACTAAATAGTACGATGTGGAGCAAAGTACGCCAAAGGTACGACAGTCGGCCAAATAGTACGTAAATCGTACCAAAAGGTACGATCTGGCAACGCTGGTTAGTTCATATAGAACGGAATTTCATTGGGCGGGATGGGTTGCGTTGATTGGTGAAGAAAATCATGAAAGTTCATCCTGAAGTGCTATGCAAAACGTTTGGCGTTTGGCAGATAACAGATGAAGACTATGAACCCGAATACAAAAAAGCATACGTGTGGAAGTAATATACTTCACAAAACTGGAAAGGTTGTTGTGGGTAGCAACGATCAAGCATGCTAGAACCGCGGTGGTTGTGTTATTGATTTTTGTAGTTGCATTACTTTGTTAGTGGTCGTAGGTCGTCATTATCATTTCAAGAACTCCCTTCTACTTGCCCTTCTGTACACGTCGTTCGTCCAATGTGAATGAAATCGTCTTCATCGTAAACATTTTATTTGTTTGTTGTGCTTTTGCTTAAAAATATAGTGACGTGTGCAATAATTACCATTTAAATTTAAAGTGTGTGTTGCATTTTCGTGTGATTTCGTGGGTGTTTCGGTTTGGAGCAGTAGACTGATCTACAAGCTAAAGCATAATTTTATATGGATACAGCAAGTAAATCGACGAGTTTGTCTGAAATGCCGCCTGAAAGGAGTTCAGAAACAGCTCGCCTTGTAGCCGCAAATTCTGATCCGAAGCCCTGCTATTTAAATTTGACGAATAATATATGTGGCCTGTTGTTCGTTGGTATAATAACCTACTGTTGTTTTACAAAGAATGTTACACTATTCACATTTCATCCAATATTAATGGCCCTGGGAGTAAGTGTCTGATTTTCTGTTTCATTATTTAACCCTTAAATCAGTGTGACCATCTTAAAAACAGAGAACCTGCAAAGCTTTCGCTGAAAATCTGCTAGTTACCCTGAAGAAAAATTCCAAAAATATGTCACATTTTTATATTACAAGTCGGCGTTAAATCGTGTAAATGGCGAAAATACGGTTCTTTTTCGTACAACACAGTATTGAATAGCGATAAATGGATGTTTTTAATATGATGCATTTTGTTACCTATGTAATAAAATAATATTACTCGTTTCAAAAACTTGCACAGAATTTATTGATCTTTTCGAATTAACTCCCTTTCACAAAGTTTCTGAATTTAATTTAAGCCGATCTGTCTTGTCTTTGACATACTACTCCGTAGATATTAATCCAAAATCTGAAAAAACTGAAACATTTACTTAACTTAACATCGCGTTGATTGAGCCAAGTCAATAATTTGTGTTAAGTGACAAATTACAATATTTTTCTTCAAAAATGATTAATAGTTATGTTTGTTCTCGAATCTGTCAAATCCTGCCACTTTTTCAATTCGTCAACAGGAGTGGTACCGCCTATCCACGATTTAAGCCGCTATTTTGATGCAATGAGCAGTTTTCCAATAGGTATCTAAAGCATTCCTAACCACTCACTAGATGGCGCCCCGACAATTTTGGTAATTGATAAGCGCTTAAAATAGGTTCTTAGCAAACAGGATATAAACAATGGGTACGTTGTATTGGATAATATTGTATTTGTCAATAGTTTTCAACCATTTTAGAGGTTGTAATAATAATGGAACATAGTGACAACTTCTTTAAATATTTCTTTTTACACTTCGTTCAACCTTTAACAGTTATGTTTATATTAATAAACATTTTATTTTTAAGTTTAGTATTAGTTGGCTGCATGAAATCACTGCCACCATCATACAGATTAAAAAAAGATTACCAAAATTGTAGGAGCGCCATCTATTGATGCTTTTTGAAACCAATTATCAATACCTACTGGAAAACTCCTCATTGAGTTTAAAACAATCACAGCAAGATAGCTCTGGCGCTGACTTGCTGCGATTGGTCCCCACTCAATTACATCAAGATGGCGGTGTACTATCGTAGATCGGCGTTACGGCTGCAGGACTGCCCAACGGAAAATTCAATAGCCAAATCTGCCACAAATGGTCACACTACCTTGAATTACTGTGCGCGCGCGAGTTCATGTCACCGTTTAAATAATTGAGGTAGCAATTATTGAAGACTCGCTACATCGAAATTTCACTTGGTTACGGTTTGAGCCAGTGTGAGATGGCGATGTATAATCCGTTCGAGTTAGACGGTCGGGCCCAATGGACATGAACCGTTCGAGCTCTGCACACAATTGCTACAACATTTTGCACAAAACATTGTAAGAGATGTTATTAGCCTCTTATATATAGTTTTCTCCCTCAAACCGGTACGTTATGTATATGGAAATTTGTTGGAAGCGAGCTTAGAAAACGGCTCATTTGGGAGGCGGAGGGGCGGGGCGGAGGTCTGGGGTAAGGGGGGAATTTAAGAACTAATGGCGCCACAAGCGACTGCCCAAAATCTGTTGATTGGTCAATTATTCGACAAAATCAAAAGTATGGCAAGTTGTAACTTGAGTCAAACCAATCAACAAAAGGTCAAAAAGCTAAAAGTACCGATTAGAATAAATTATTGTAATTTTCATGCAGAGTATACAATTTCTAACATTGTTTACTATGGGGCAAGACTGCATGCCCGCCACCATTATGTACCACTACACTACAGTACAGTAGGTACTAAATATCATAATTGTAATAGCCTATAACAACAGAACCATCGGGCGTACAAATTTTACGACATACTAAACATTTTAAAGAATGGTTTGCTCTACTATAAAATTATTTTTTTGTTCTGGCCCGTATTTATAGATTTTTGGTCTAAAAATGTATTAAGCGTGAATGATGTCTTTTTGGGCACAGATGCTCGTGGCGCCCGCCATTACCTTACCTACTAACCTAACACCCGGTTTCTGAAACGCTTGTCAACGCAAAAATTACGTAACAGCTTGTTAATCTCTGATTAAATGCAGTTTGGGTTTCTTTTCAGAAAGGGCCAATTGACAGTTTGTTAACAGCTTGTCAACGGATTGTCAAATCTCCAATTAACGGTTGATTAACGTAATTTTGGGTTTCCGGAAAGCTTTTTCTCGTGTTAACTGTATGTTATCGCCTTGTTATTTTAATTAGCGAAAATCGACCAATTAATCGATTGTCAAAATAAATTATATCCGATTTCTTGGTCTTGGTCTTGGTCCTGGCCCTGGTCCAGGTCCTAGTTTTGGTCCAAGGCAAAGTCCAGGTCTAGGGTCCAGCTGGTCCGGGGCCAGGGCCTGAACTTGAACCAGGATTTGGTGCGGGGCCAGGACCTGGACCTGAACCAGGGACTGGTCCGAAGCCAGGACCTGGATCTGAATCACGAAGTGGTCCGGGGTCAGGACCTGGACCTGAACCAGTACCTGGTCCGCGGCCAGTACCAGGATCTGGTCCGAAGCCAGGACCTGGACCTGAACTAGTACCTGGTCCGGGTCCAGTACCTGGACCTGAACCAGGACCTGGTCTGAAGCCAGGACCTGGACCTGTACTAGGACCTGATCCGGGGCCAGGACCTGGACCTGAACCACGAACCGGCCCGTGTCCAGGACTTGAACCAGGATTTAACTAATGGGATTATTGGGAGAAACTCACAGAATCGATAGCCGATGGGGCGGATTTTGTTGAGTGGCTTTCTCTGGATGGCCTCCCAAGAGATGGACGGACGACCTCTTTAAGGTCCTAGGGAGCCGATGAATGCAAGATAACAGAGTCGACCGGAGTGCAAGCCGTGGGAGGCCTGTATTCAGCAGTGGACCGGGACCCACCTAACTGCCTAAAGATGATGATGATGGGATTACTGATCCACTGGAACCCGTGACTGTCGTGATATTGTCATAATTTATCTTTTCTCGCTCTGTATATTTTTTTTTATTATATTCGATTTTACACGAAAACTATACAATCGCTATCAGTTTCATCTAAAAGTTGAATATCACATTAGATTTTGGATTCAAACGGCCGCTAGGGATTGAGACAAATCAATGCGTTAGACAGAAACAAAACATACATGAGTGAATTAATGTGACTGATTTTAGCAGGGGTAGCCAGACGATAAAATTGATCTCTTGTTAATGGTCGATTAGCTAACAATAGATTGATTGACCTTTGAGAAACCCACGGTGATTTAACAGCTTGTTAAATGTGACAGTCTGTTAGCTAATCAATGATTTGACAAGCGTTTCAGAAACCGGGTGTAAGTCATTCAGACAGTAATATCAGAGTGGAATGTATTGATCACAGAATGAGGTAGATGTTACGCGACAGTCAAGCTTATGGAAAGCAGTAACTGTCGGCCATAGCATCTACAATTATCTTTTTAAATTTCATGTAACAAAAATACAGTAACTCAAAAAATTGCTGATGTATATTACCCACCTACACTTTGTTTCACACTAAACTTGTGACTAAGGGCTTTCAGATTTTTTAACCTGAGTTAAATTTTATCCGTCCGCCCTTTGGCGGAATTATTATTCTGCCAAATTAAAACTAATTACAATCCTTCAATTATATATGAAGTATAATGATGCAATTTCATTTTAGTCTCACAATAATTTATCAGACTGATATGTTTTATCTGAGGATTGAAAAATCGGCCCTTAGTCACACAGGTCACAAATGTATCATTTGATAAATTATTAAGTAAAGTATGTAAGAAAGTTAATCTTTGATTTTTTTTCAGTGGATTATATTAATGGCAACTGCTATTAACTCAATCACACCAGGAGACATAGCTACTGAATGGATGCCGATTCGTTTACGAAGTGCAAGACACTGGGTCATTCAACTACTTGGTGGTATTTTCATACTGATTGGGTTTGTTTTAATTGTTAGCCACAAATTCAATATCTCCAGTCCACATTTTGTGTCGTTGCATGCCAAATTTGGACTAGCATCATTTATTTTCATGATAGTCACTATGTTGGGAGGATTAGGAGCTTTGTATAGTCTAAAATTGAAACACTATTTGGCTCCGATATACACTAAATTGATTCATGCTTCCATAGGTTTGGCAACTTTATGTCTTGGGGTTACAACCATTTGTCTAGGATTCTATTCAACTTGGTGGTCTTTTGGAGATGTGTTGCGATACACATGTCTGGTATTGGTATTAATCGTAATGGTATCAACCGTTCTGCGCCCTAGTTTAAAAATATATTTTAGACTTAAAGAGAGGCTAGAAAATATTAATTAGAAACAAGCTCATTGTAATCATTTATTTATTATAATATGTTTTTTGTACAATATGCATTTGAATTTTACAATGGGGCCAATTCTGAAAACATTATTCTATTCGTAGTAAGTACTACACCACTAAATACAATAATATCAACTAAATGAGGAGTTTTCCAGTAGGTATTGATAGTTGGTTTCAAAAAGCATCAATAGATGGCGCTCCGACAATATTGGTAATCTTTTTGATTACCAATATTGTCGTTACCAATAATTAATCTGTATGATGTTGGCAGTGATTTCATGCAGCCAACTAATACTAAACTTAACAATAAAATGTTTATTAATATAAACAACTGTTAAAGGTTGAACGAAATGTAAAAAGAAATATTTATAGACATTGGCACTATGTTCCATTATTATTATAACCTCTAAAATTGTTGAAATCTATTGACAAATACAATATTATCCAATACAACGTACCCAGTGTTTATATCCTGTTTCCTAAGAACCTATTTCTAGCGATTATCAATTACTAAAATTGTCGGGGCGCCATCTAGTGAGTGGTTAGGAATGCTTTAGATACCTATTGGAAAACTGCTCATTCAGTCTGTTTATTTTTTGGTGACTTTTGGGCTCTTAAAAATGTATTATTTAGGTATAGCTTAAGTTGTAATAAACTTCTAAAATTTCAGATTTGGCACCAGCACAAAAACAATTAGTTCCTTAAATACTTTTTATTCCCACTGCCTTGTAATGCGCAAAATTTTGTTTATCTAGATTTTTTAACTTATGGATACGACTCTCAGTGGTTAAGTACCTTTATTATACATTACTTAGTTCATAGCGTAATATTTGATAGCCTTATTTTTTTGTGCTTCAATGTCGGTGTAGTCCTAATAAAATATAATATTATGATTACAATGTATATATTATTGTTCTTCTATGTATATAGGTAACTACTATACGAGCCTAATCTTATAGTAAACAGTACCTATCACTATTTCATAAAAAAAAATGTATGCTTAGTGTGTCTTGAACCAATTTTCCAACGATGAAAATAAATCGAAAAATTAAAAAATATATTATTGGTGATTTTTAGTCACAAAACTGAAGTAAAATTGTGTAAATTAACATCTGTTCTTTTGTTTTGACGGATTCCCGAGTAATTTTAGCTGTACGGTTAGTGGTTTGTTTTATATCGATGGAAAATTGGTTAGAGACAGGTTTCCGAATCATGTCTAAATACAGTCTTTATTTTTTTATAAAACAATAAAAGTCTATTCATTCATTTTATTAAGTCTGTGATATTATATATTGGGAGAAAGTTTACCGTGCTCTTTTACCAATTAATGTTGTTTACTTGGTTATATTTTTTGTAGTTTTGGTACTTACGTGATATATTATGTACTAGTTAAATATAAATATTTTACGAATTGTTATACATTTTAAACCAAAGATAATAAATAGAGAAATTATGCTAAATTGTAAAATTTAAACATTGATGATCACTTTGTATTTAGGCATAGGTACTTACAAGCTGTTGACATTCTTCGAGGAATATACTGCTATATCTATGTAAAAAACAATGTCCTCGACCATTACTTTATTTATTTAACATTTTATTGTGCACAATAAACTGGACTTGAAATTTAGTTTTGAAAGGAAACTCGCAAAAATATAAAAAATTTAGTACTCAAGGACAACTTTTTATTATATTCTTTATTGTATACATACTTAGATACATTAAACAAAAATGAGTACAATGGCGAACTTATCTCTATAAGAGATTTCTTCCAGCTAGCCACAAATTATGTGAATTATGTGTATTTTTTCAATTATTTTTAATAATTGAAGTACTTTCCTAATATACTTACCTAAATATATAGAATATGTTCTTGATGTGCCAAAGTCTACAAGATGGGTGATATACAATATTCTATACCTAAATAAAAAGCCAAAACTATCGAATTATAATACATTTCACCGAATCCGTTTTTGCGGCGCCAAAACATCAGTGTATTCCCGTTGCCTCCGTTATCCGATTCCATATCGATGGCAAGAGCGATCAAAATGAAACTTAACGTGCTCATACAGCTAAAATTTAAATAGCGAAAAACAAACAAGTAAACTATGACGATTTCTGCCGTATGTAGAGCATATTATGACAGAAAATAAATCCTGCTTGATGGCGCCGTATGCGTGTCCCCGTCCAACGGGGACAGCGGTACTTTAATTAAATACTTTAACTCGCCGCCGCGTTCACTTCCCGTTGTCCCCGTTAGCCGAATCTAAGTTACGGGGACAACGGGAAAGAAATTTAATCCCGTCCCACTATCCCCGTGCGGGGATACGGCATACGGGGACAACGGGAACAAACGGATGGCGCAGCTGTAGATATCAGTTTAATTTTTCTGCCATACCTTCTCTGTCGCTCTCAATGGGGTCTTAGCATGGGTGTAACGGGAATGCACGAAAATACTTCTAGAGCAGTTACATACTTATTGTTTTCTATGTGTGATTTCGAAAAATGTTGTAACATTAATATATTGATATAATATCAGCATCATCTTAGCGGTCTAATGCAGCTTAGTATATGTGCGTAGATATGTACACATGTTTCTACAAATGTTTTAGAAAGTTTTACTCTTTCGGAAAAGCAACATCCCTTATTTTTTTTTGCAAATATTATTTATGATTTGCGTCCTTTGATGTATGTCGAAAAACCGACACATGAATGGCAAATACGAAATATTTGTACACATATTTACAAATAGGCTCCCACACACAAAACACATCTGACAAATGTCTGGGACGGCATTATTTAAGTGTACCTATAATGTTTAATAAAAATAATCTTGGAAAAGTTCATACAACGCTATTTAGCCCCAGACTAAGCAAAGCTTGTAAGGGAGCTAGATAACTTATACACCACAAAATAAATAAAAATTGTTTAAATAAATAAATAATACAAATCATTTTATGTAGGTGCTATAGAAGTTTCTTAAAATAATTTTGTTTATAAAAGTTTATTTATACCCATGGTGGGTCAGTTTTAAGAATATAATTTTTTACTTGTGTAGCTACAGCTATTTACTTAAATACTTTTATCATTATCATTAGGTATACATAGTAAAGGAAAAAGTATGTTTATTGTATGTAACTATCTGTCTGTATCTAGGACATGTAATCTAATCCTGTGTTACGATCATGTTTATCTTATATTTACATGTAAAATAAATGAATGAGAAAATGATTAGTTTTGTTATTTACCAAAACTTAATAAGCCGTTTTTAAGACTAGCTTCCCAATAACTGTCATAGATGGCGCGCTCTAACAACCCATACATCATAATCTGTTGACTACATAGAGCTATTGTTGTTGATGTATGGCAAGTATTGGCAAGGCAAACCATATTGTGTGAAAGTTATCATTAATTGCCTCAGAACAAATTAAACGGTATTAACACGCCAGCCGTCTAGCCATCTTTGACAGCTCTGCTTGCGTGATGCGTGTATGGTAGAAAATTTACAGGTCGAAGTTCGACTATTTTTACCAACATCTACATTGACTCTGATTGTGTAGGATCATCCGCCAATCCGCCTCCTTTGTATACCGAAAGTACGTGAATTGTCACTGACCAAGAATTTCTACCACAAACAGCTTATGTCAGATAACGTTAGCTTATGTCAAATCCCATACATTTTTTCTACCACAAACGATTGTAGATTAACGAAACCTCTTGGCTAAGGCCGCAGTTATCACTTGCTAAAGCGCTACCATACTAATCTAAAGTTGAGTCCCGAAAAGCACTACACTAACATCTTAACCTGTTAATTAAACACATTTAATCAGACGCTTCCGTTCAAAGCGACATTCAACGAGCACAAGCAAGGGCAGAATGTAAACAGGCTGTTTGAGCATGCGCTCGTGCCCGTGCTCACGCTTGCCGTTTGCCAGCAGCCGTATCGCCGAACTCTGATAAGCGAATACTACACACACGATATATATCGTGATTCACGCAGGATCACGATATTTATCGAGTGTGTAGCCTAGAGTATCATGAATCGTGATATGGATCACAGGATTTCCGAAAATCCAGAAATCTACGATCCGTATCAACTATCGTGCGATATATATCGAGCGTCTAGTATCTCGTCGATATTTATCACGACATTTCTGTCAAACTGACAGATAAATAACGTAATTTCAAATTTATTTTCATTGTTTGTATTTATTTTCAAGCTGCTGTGGCCACTATGGACCTGGACAGTTACTATAAAAGTATAAAAAGTCAACGAGATCCTCATTCTCATAATGTTTCTCATTTTTTTCTCTTCACGCGTCTTTTTAATCCTAATGCTAATACTATAGCAACGCTAGTTTTATCAGTCATTTTGGTAAAAATACTTAAAAATCGCAAATTTACACCAGCGACGCGTCAAAAATGCTTTTTTTTAGGCTAGGCATTGGCAACTTAGTCTATTCAGCCATTAAAATGAATGAAATAATGCATAGACTAATGAAAATATCGACGATTCTTATCGTGTGTGTAGGGTCGACTTGCGATCCAAAATATTACTCGATATGGATCACGATACGTATCACGATAAATATCGTGTGTGTAGTATCCGCCATAATAGTACGCCGCCATCTTGATGCAATTGAGTTAGGACCAATTCCAGCAAGCCAATGCCAGAGGTGTCTTGCTGCGATTGGTTTAAACTCAATGAGGAGTTTTCCAGTAGGTATTGTCAATTGATTTCAAAAAGCATCAATAGATGGCGCTCCTAAAATTTAAGTAAAAACTTTTAAAATCTTTATGATTATGACAGTGATGTCATGCAGCCAACTAATACTAAACTTAAAAATAAAATGTTTATTAATATGAACATAACTTTAGGTTAACATAACTAAAGGTTCAACGAAATGTACAAAGAGATATTTTTATAAGTATGCATAACGTAACCTTTCATATTTGTATTACGTCCATTCTTGATCCTAGCGTCCATGAAGCGAACTGACTCAGTCAAATTGATGTTTGTTTAGCTTGCAATAATTTATTACAACCTCGAAAATGGTTGAAAACTATTGATAAATACAATATGATCCAATACAACATACTCACTGTGTATATACTCGTTGCTAAGAACCTATTTCAAGCGATTATCAATTACCAAAATTGTCGGGGCGCCATCAAGCGAGTGGTGAGGAATGCTTTAGATACCTATTGGAAAATTGCTCATTGCATCAAAATAACGGCGTACTACCGGGCATAGGCGCGGTACCACTGCACATTCAGCCATTTTGTGTCGCCTAATCTAGCCGATTCTAGGAGACACATTCAAACGTAGATACTATAGAACGGCCTACACTACTCGCCTTTGTTTTGTGTCTCGTGGTCTCAATGAGGAGTTTTCCAGTAGGTATTGATAGTTGGTTTCAAACTGCATCAATAGATGGCGCTCCTACAATTCTGGAAATTGTGTTTTAAATTTCTGTGATTTTGGCAGTGATATCATGCAGCCATCTAATACTAAACCTAAAAATAAAATGTTTATTAATATTAACATATATTTTAAAGGTTGAACGAAATGTACAAAGACATATTTTTATGAATAGACACCATGTTCCATTTTATTACAACCTCTAAAATGGTTGAAAACTATTGATAAATACAATATTATCCAATACAACGTATCCAGTGTTTATATTTCCTTTGCTAAGAACCTTTTTCAAGCGATTATCAATTACCAAAATTGTCAGGCCGCCATCTAGTGAGTATTTAAAAATGCTTTAGATACCTATTGGAAAACTCACAACAGACAACAGACCGAAATTACCGAACGAATATAAGAGGCTTCGCACACTGGAACGCATCACCGTCCGGTTGTGCGTGACGTGCGTTAGTGCGTGACACAAAGTTATTTGAGCTGTCATCGGTTTCTATGGAAATCACGCATAGACGAACACACTGAAAACCACAGACATAACGAGACTAAACACAAATCACAAATATTTACTCACTCTACAATGATTATGAATCATGCTATCCCGTTTTTTCACCCATAGCAAAGAGCCTGTCAGAAAGTGAAGAGCGCAATGTTTTGAACGTTCACCACGTTGCTCTAGCTAAAATCGACCAGACGTTTATTTTAAAATATCGGTGTACATTTTATAATTTCCTAATGAAATTTAAATCAAACCATTTAAAAGACGGCGTTGTAGTATGTATACTTATTATGCTTAAGATGTACACTATGTAATAAATAGGCTTGTCATATTACTAATAAAGCCAGTACTATCTCAACCTCGGACATCGTTTTATTTACATAACGTCCCGGCCTTACATGGCGACCCTGCCAGCCGGTAACAGGAGACCAAGCGACCGGCCGGCCCGCGCGCATTCTAATATGAACCGTTAATCATAAACATTAAGTGATCTGCAAAAATAAATTAATACAAAATGACACAATGTAATTGTAATATTCGCGTACTGTTGTGTGTCGAGCAAATTATTATATTTAAAAATGGGTTCAAGTCAATCCAGTGAAAAGGAGGAGATTGTGATAGCCCAGAACGCCGCTGGCGGCTCTAATAGCGCCGAGATAAATGAGCTGAAGATTCATGCCAGTACAACCAATATAATTTTGATTTTAATATGCATGTTATTAATACTTGGAGGGCTAATTATTACCTACCGATTGTACATGAAGTGCCATAAACGAATGATAGCACGAGAGGTCAATGCATTGACTTTACGTCGAGCTACGAGTATTTTACGTCGCCGTCGTGAACGCGAAGAAAAAGATGAAATTATTTAGCGGCATGGAAGATTGTGTTTTAAAGTGTGGTGTTTAATGGGCAATATATGTGCAGTACGGTTCCATAGTGTGTTAATGTAATCCTATAATATTTTAGAGACCCTAAGTGACAGAGTTTTATGTCATCGGTACATAAGTTTACCGTTACTATTTATAATGTTCTGGTATGTACTAGATCTATTAAGTCCATTAACTAGATTATATGGCTGACTACTTTGTGTTGTATTTTGATGAGCTAACAAAAATTAAAGAATACCTAAGAAAAGTAGGTCCAAAGAGACGTGAAAATACTGATATTTGTAAGAAAAAGTTAATAGAAGCTACACAAATATATACAAAATTTGAAAATCATTTGTCGATTATACATGAACACTTTGACCAGTACACTGCAAACGAAATAGAAATATTCAGTAGTTATAGTGAAAAGATAACATTAACTCACGAGGATATTAAAAATTTTTGTTATCAAACCCATCAAAGTAGTTCAACAGAAGACATTTCTAATAACTGTGCCAAAATGTCTACTGGTGAAAAATTTGATTTGAAAACAGCTGTGTCCTTGATACCAGTCATGAATGACAGTGAAGAAGTAACAAAACAAATAATCTCTGCAATTGAATTGTATGACTCCATGTTAGACCAAAATTCAAAACTGATCTTAATTAATTTTGTAATTAAAACCCGTCTCTCCGAAAAAGCAAAATTGCGTATATCTCAAAGCTATACGACTGTGTTGCAGCTTGTTGATGATATGAAGAAGTATCTGCTGTCTAAAAGTCATTCACCGCTCTACAACAGCAATTGCTACGGGCTACACAAAATCAACAGAGTATTCAGGAATTCGGTGAGCAAATTGAACGTTTATTCGTTGAGTTGACAATTTCGCAAGCAGATGGAGATACCACAAAATTTAATGTGTTAAAACCGTTAAACGAAAAAACAGCTATTAAGAGGTTTTCCGACGGATTGCGAAATGGTCATCTCAGCACCATTATTTCAGCCAGAAACTACGATAGCCTAAAAGACGCTATTAGAGGTGCCCTTGACGAAGAAACATCATCTTTTTCCGACGGAACTGTTATGAATTTTTCCGGAAATAGATATTATAATAGAACGTTTTATCGTGGCCAAATACGCGGAAATTCTAATCGTGGCGAATTTCAAAGTCATACAAATAGGTATGGTAACTCGTCAAGCCATGACGGGGATGCAAATATTAATCGCGGCACGTTTAATGCACGAGGTAGATCCGGGAATCGCGGTGGTAGACAAAACTACCGCGGACGAAAGTATTATCGGGACTCACGTATGTATTATATGAATAGTGACACCCAAAACGATCAAAACTCTTCGGACAATAGTCAAGAAGAAGTAAAACCGGAACAAAGCAAGGAAATAGAAAACAACGATTATCAGTTTTTTCGTTGTTGAAAATAATAAAATGAATAATTGCAACCATTCCAACATTTGTCATTATAATTATTATAACTCAGTACAATTACACCTTGGTAACAAAAAGTGCACTTGGCTAATTGATACGGGTGCGTCACTCAGCGCGGTGAAGTACGAGACATTGATACAGCATAACATACCATTCCATATAGGGGAAGTGAAGATACAAGGTATATGCGGTGAACTTTGGTCCGTGGGGTATGTTTACTTACGCTTGTCTTTTATGGAACAAGAATTTGTACACAAGTTTCATGTATTCAAAGACTTGTGTTGCTCAGGCGATGGAATAATAGGTTTAGATTTCTTATACAAATATAAAAGCAACATAAATTTAGAATTAAACACGGTAAAATTAATTAATCAAGATGCTTATATAACACTACCTTTACACTCGGGTTTGTTTAGGAATAACAATTACTTGCATGTATCCCCTAGGTCCGAGTCTATACACTACGTAGCTACGAGCGAAATTAATGACTGCGTAATACTTCCAAAACAATTATGCGAAGGTGTATTTTTGGCAGGTGCTATTGTTTCTCCGAATAACGGGAAGATACCAATACAAATATTAAATACACGCGAAGAGGAAGTTAATTTAAGTTATTTTAACCAAGATATCGAAAAATTAAGCGATTATGATATTCGTTCCTTTGAAAGGAGTACCGTAAATTCCGACCGAGTTAAAAAGCTATTCTCTCATTTAAATTTAAATGAACTTAATAAGGAAGAACGGTTGGAAATCGAAAAAATATGCGCCAAATATTCAGATATATTTCACCTAGAAGGCGACAAATTTTCAACATCAAATATTTATCAGCAATCAATACATTTAAAACCAAACACCACTCCCATTTATACTAAACAGTATCGCCTACCAAAATCACAAACCACGGAAATTAAAAAACAGATACATCAAATGTTGGACAATGACGTCATAGAAGAAGCTAAATGTGAATGGTCATCCCCTATTCTTTTAGTTCCCAAAAAATCTGATTCCGGGGAAAGAAAATATAGACTAGTGGTCGACTATCGCAAATTAAACAATGAAATTACGGATGATAGGTTTCCACTACCTAATATTTTGGACATATTGGATTCCTTATCAGGAGCCATCTACTTTAGTCACTTGGATTTACATAATGGTTATTATCAAATAACACTAGACCCAAACAGTAGAAACTGTACATCCTTTACTTTTGATAAACAGTATCGTATGAAACGCATGCCTATGGGCTTAAAAACTGGCCCAAGCGCATTTTCACGAGCTATGACTGTAGCTTTATCTGGCCTCAACTACGAAAAATGTTTCGTGTATCTAGACGACTTAATTGTTTTTGGTAGAAATTTAGACATTCATAATAAAAACCTAATTGATGTTTTCTCTAGACTTAGACAAGTTAATTTCAAGTTAAATCCTAAAAAGTGTAAATTCTTACAGAAAGAAATGTTATATTTGGGGCACGTCGTCACTGCAGAAGGTGTAAAACCGGATCCAATGAAAATACAAGTATTAAATGATTATCCAATCCCAAAAACAAGTGATGAAGTCAAACGCTTTGTTGCCTTTTCTAATTATTACCGCCGTTTCATACCCAACTTTGCGGAAATCGTTAGTCCATTAAATCAATTATGTAAGAAAACTGTACCTTTCCTTTGGTCAAATAACTGTCAAAATTCTTTCGAATATTTAAAACAATGTCTTTCAAGCCCACCAGTACTCCAATATCCAGATTTTACAATAGAAAATGAATTTTAATTATTTACCGATGCGTCAGGGGTAGCCATCGGTTCAGTACTTTGCAATAAAGACGGTCGTCCAGTAGCTTACGCTAGTCGAGGTTTAAATAAAGCCGAACTCAACTATCCAACAATCGAGAAAGAAATGCTAGCAATAGTATGGTCTATTAAATATTTTAGGCCCTATTTGTTTGGTAAAAAATTTAGAATTTTTACCGATCATAGGCCGTTGGTGTATCTATTTAACATGAATGATCCGTCTAGCAGATTAACTAAATTTCGACTAAGTTTAGAAGAGTACGACTTTGTCGTAGAATATGTAAAAGGTAAAGATAACGCAACAGCAGACGCGTTATCTAGAGAAGTTTTGTCATCAGATGATTTAAAATCAATGAACGAACGGGTAATAAATGTGTTGACACGAGCGCAAACTAGACGTATGGATAGTGATAACAAAAACGATATAAATACGACATTAAAAGATACTCCCACTTACAATCGGACTGACAACCGGAAAGTTGTGGAGATGCTTAAAAACCCTTAAATTCGGTAGAATTAAAATTAACAGCAAGGCATGCCATGCATAATATTAAAAATATATCAAGCCATGGTTTATTTGCGTATTCCGACTTAACTATACTAACATGCCTAGAAGCTCGATCATGTGTAACGCGAGACGTTTACGTGAGAGAACTAGAGCAGTTTTGTTTAAAATTACAAATTAAAGAAATATATGTAATAACGAATGAATATAATAAAGAATACATAACGTGGTTAACCAAAATAATTAATAAAATGGAAAAATGGACCGGTCCACGAATATTCCTTATCAAAGGAGTGCAAAGAATTATAAGAGATGACGATAAGAGAGTAATTATTAACGATTTCCATCTCCTACCGACCAGTGGTCATGCCGGTATACGAAGAATGACCAACAACATTAAAAAATATTATTTCTGGCCGGGCATGGAGCGTGACGTCATCGACTTTGTTTAAAATTCCAAAAGTATCAGAAGCAGAAGTATTCTGTGCGCATAAAAGAACCCATGATCATTACTACGACAGCAGAGGCTGCCTTCGATAAAGTTTTCTTAGATATAGTTGGACCCTTAGATAAGGATTATTATAATAAGAATTATATTTTAACAATACAATGCGAACTCACAAAGTTCGTTGAAGCTTATCCCCTAGAACGTAAGGATACGGTTAGCGTAGCAAAGGCTTTTGTAGAGAATTTCATTCTTCGATTCGGCGTGCTACCTGAAATTGCAACTGACAGAGGTACGGAATTTATATCATCAACAATGCAAGATGTGTGTAAGTTACTTAACATCAACCAGTTAACAGCAACAGCTTACCATCACGAATCTATTGGTGCATTAGAAAACACACATAGACATTTAAATTCTTACCTTCGTATCCAAACTAATAATGAAGCGAAAACATGGAGTTCATGGATTCCATTCTGGTGTTTTTGTTATAATACCAGTGTTCATACCTCAACAAAATTTACTCCTTATGAGTTAGTTTTTGGAAAAACTTGTAATTTACCATCCAACTTAACTACCAATATAGAACCACTTTATAATAGCGACAATTATCCATTAACATTAAAACATAGATTACAGATATCGCATCAACTTGCTTGACAAAATTTAATATTGTCAAAAGAAAATAGGAAAAAACAGTACGACAGAAATGTTAACACGGTAATGTATAAAGAAAATGATCTAATATTATTAAGAAACGAAAACGCTAAAAAGATTGATAATGTGTACAACGGTCCATATATTGTAATTGCAGATGAGTCACCAAATGTAAAAATTATAAAAGATAACAAAATTGAAACTGTGCACAAAAACAGAACGAAGCCATATACAATGTAACCATTTATTAAAATACTATTGTAACTATGTACTTTTATAATCATGTAATCATTATATAACTTATGTACGCATTACGAAAGTACTTATGTAAACAATATCAATATTGTATTTGATTTAATTTTAAGAAAAAAGAAAAAAAAAATTATTCTGTATTTTTTTGTAAAAGAAAAAAAGAAAAAAAAAAATTGGGAGGTGTAGTATGTATACTTATTATGCTTAAGATGTACACTATGTAATAAATAGGCTTGTCTTATTACTAATAAAGCCAGTACTATCTCAACCTCGGACATCGTTTTATTTACATAACGTCCCGGCCTTACAGCGTAATATAGTGCACAGTTATGTGAATGCGAAAAGTATAGAAATACACCTGGATTATCCTTTCACCGGTAAGTAAACAATCGTGGTCGTGGCTATCGGAAATCAATTTTAGAGATTGTACCAAATTATGCATAGTAATAGTGTGAATTTGCAATAATTGAAATCTTTAAAATTATTAGCAAATTGAGTTATATTTCGGTGTCTAAATAGATATGGAAATATTTCGATGTAAACAGGGCCGGATTTAGTATTTGTTGTATGGAATTTTAATACTCAAATATTGTACATAGCGGTCCACAATTTTATATTTATTAGAGTTCTGTACCAAACATGTACCTAATTGATATTTTAAATGTTCAGACCATAGAAATGAAACAAAAACAGAATCCATGTCATGATGTAGGAGACTACATCATGAATGAATCATACAAATGGCCGCCATTTTATATGTGTGCGTGATTTGAGGGTTGCCATACACATTACCATATACAATCCAATTTGCCCTCTTTACTAGTTTATGTATTAGGTTATTCAACATAACCGTACAATAATAAATAAATAAAATACTTCATTTCATACTTTTAATTCTTGAACTATTATAAGCAAGTAGAATGATGTGGTTTCTGTCTATGGGATAAAGGCGTGTAGTAATCTTTCAAAATCTTTTGTAGGTATAATACATACAATGCTCGTGTATTGCAGAGGGTATTGAAATATAGTAATTTATGCAACTCGCGTGATAATAGTTTGACACGAGTATTTTAATACCTACACTCTCAATAAATACACTTATATTTTCATGTTAAAATTTCGTACCTATAATTTTTTCAACTTTGCTGGAAGTAAGCTGCAATTCATTTCTATTGCTGCGTCAAGGATATCATGCAGCGTAACATTCACATCACTACTTTCACATTTATCTATTAATTTGCTTCAAAGATATTAAACATTTACAAACAAAACACAACATTTAGAAAAAATATTTTGTTTAGCGAGAAAATAATTGATAAAGGTGTACCTATACATCTGCATGTATTATAATTAGGTGTTAAAACACTCGTGTCAAACTATTATCACATAAAGGTGCATAAACTACTATATTTTAATACCCACTGCAATACACGAGCATTGCATTGTATACCTACAAAAGGTTATTAAAAATAAAGAATTACTACATGCCTTTTTCCCAAAGGAATAGGCAGAGACCACATGGTTCTACTTGCTAATTATAATTCAAGAATCAAAAGTCTGAAATGAAGAACTCATTTATTTATTATTGTACGATTGTGTTGCTAACCTAATACATAAATAAGTAAATAGGGCAAAATGGATTATGTATATGGCAACCCTCAAATCACGCAACATATATATCGGCGCCCTAGAGTCTAGATAGCCGACATCATTATAATTGGATCTATCATCACCATTTTAACATCAGGGCCGACTTTTCCAGCGCGGCGCATGGGGGTCCGCGGTCCACCACGACACAAACTTACAACGTCGTTAGTTTAAAGGCTATGGTATTGGTATTCGTGACTTATATAGCAATTCCTTGTGGGTGCTTGATTTCTGGTGTTAATCAAAACAAGAACATCACAGCGCACAATAATGCGTGCGCGCGCTGCCATTGTTAACTAACCACCGACAAAACAAACAAACAAGGACCAGCTAAAGAGTATCTAACCGATAGACATCTTATCACGACCAATAACTCGATGCGCCGTCATATAAAATGGCGGCTATTTGTATGTTTCATTCACGATGTAGGAGACATGGATTCCTTTTTTTGTTTTATTTCTGTGCTTCTAGGTTTCCCGAAGACCAGACATGTTGATGTCTGAGTTGCAAATTGGAAGTGCTGTGTTGTAAACATTTTGAAGAACAAGATACGAGACGAGTATTTGTAAAGCGCGCTCCACATGTTCGCCGAAACTTCCGGCGAAACTTTTGCCGGGACTTTGGTCGACCTCTACATTCTCGCCTATTAGGGATGTGGTGGTGTCAAAACGCGCGAGATTTTATCGATTCATCGGTGTAATATCGGTAATAAACATCGGTATCGTAAACAGGGTCACAGAGGTGATGGCAGCTTCTCTACTGTAATTACTTGATCTACTAATATCCTGGATCATGGTCAAGTGTACCCCGAACCTGTTACGGGAAAAAGCGCTAGAAATATAAATATAAAATCGATCGAATTGAGACGACAACAAACTATCTCTACATAGTCTATGAAATAGGCGAGACATGCCAAACATGCACGGGACTACACGAATACTCCCTCTACATTCTCGTGTTCCCGCAGAACTGTCCATCTCTAAAGCGCGCTCCACATGTTCGCCGAAACTTCCGGCGAAACTTTTGCCGGGACTTTGGTCGACCCTCTACATTCTCGCCTATTAGGGATGTGGTGGTGTCAAAACGCGCGACATTTTATCGATTCATCGGTGTAATATCAGTAATCTACTGTAAACAGGGTCACAGAGGTGATGGCAGCTGCTCTACTTATTTATTTATTTATTTATTTATTGGTACACAAAACAGACTAGGATTGCTAACAATTTACACAGAAACAGCAATGGTCTTAATCTAAATCCTAATCCAAACCAAGTGTACACATCATGACTAATATCGAAAATACAGTAAACAAACATTATTTAGTATCGATTGAGGAAATAAACAAAGGTAATAAACAAACCAAAAACAATGCTCTGGAATAAAAATTAAAAAAAAAACACAAATATCAACAACAACAACCTAAAATTAGTTTGAGCATTTGCCATGTTTGAGGATATCTTTAACGGATTTCTTAAATTTGTTAATAGAGTTGCAAAACATATCTAGGTCTTGGTTAGTTGCCACCAGGTCATTGTATTCACGGCACATTCTAATAACAGGATTATGGAAGGAAGTATTATTTGTGTAGACGTTTAAGCTGAAAGTTTTAGAGGCACGGGTAACATGTACTGTGTTAAAGTCTATTAAACAAATAAGGTCGGGGGAATCAATGTATGAATGTATTATTTTGTAAAGATAAATTAGGTCAAATTCTTTTCTTCGGGTTTCTAGAGGCACTACATTAAATTTCGTGAGTCGGTTTTCATAAGTTGACAAAGATCTATGTAAATGACACCGATAAGACAATAGCCTGAGACAACGACGTTGAATGCCTTCTATGCTGTTAATATGAACCGCGTAGTAAGGGGACCAGATAGGGCATGCATATTCGAGTATACTTCGTACTAAACTAAAATATAAGCATAGCACGCTGCGATAGTTTTTAAAGTCTTTAGTGGCTCTGAAAATGAAACCAAGAAGTTTGCTTGCTCTGTCTGTCATGTATTCGTAGTGTGGCCTGAACGTCAGCTGTTCATCAAACAGAACACCCAAATCTTTGGCCACTTCATGTCTTGACAAAACATGACTATCAAGAGTGTAGGTGTGTAGAAGCTTATTTTGTTTCCTTGTAAAGCTAATTACGAAACATTTTTTAATGTTGAGAAACATATGATTCCTAAAACACCAGTCATGAACTGCATCTATATTTTTCTGGAGAATTACAACATCTTCGTAAGTCCTAATATGTTTATATAATTTAAGATCGTCGGCATATAAAAGACATTCGCAGGTTAGGCCCTCAACTAAGTCATTTATATAGATAATAAATAACAATGGTCCTAAATGCGAGCCTTGTGGGACTCCTGACGTGATGTCGACAGCAGCAGATGTATAACCTTTAAGTGCGACCAATAAGCTTCGCTTTTCAAGGTAGGAACACAGCCATCTATATAGATTACCCTGAATGCCATACATATGCAGTTTACGACAAAGAATGTAGTGACTTACTTTGTCGAAGGCCTTCGAGAAATCCGTATATATAGTGTCCACCTGTCCCCCTATCGCAAAAACTCTACAGAGAAAAATTTTATAAACTTAAAGGTTACTAACTGTGGAGCGGTTTTCAACAAAACCATGTTGTTTTTCGGATAATGATTGTTTAAAATGGCTGTAAATATGTTTATATATTAAAGACTCGAAGATCTTCGCAAAAGTTGAGAGCAAACTTATAGGTCGGTAATTTTCGCACTCAGATCTATTGCCCGACTTGAAAATAGGAACTACATATGCAATTTTCCAAATATCAGGAAAGAAACCGCATTGCAGGGATTTGTTAAAAATTAAGGTTAATGGCAAACTCAATTCCTTGCTACAACTTTTTATGAATACAGGTGGTATATTGTCTGGCCCTGTACCCTTGTTTATATCGAGACCATTCAACTTTGTTTGTACCTCGGCCTCACTAATGCAGACTCCAGATAACACATTTTCATTGTTGATTTTGAAATTGTAGTCAAAGTTCGAGTTATGCGAATGATTTTCGAATACGGATCCAAAGAACTTTGCAAAAAGATCACAGATATATTGACTTTTTGATGATGTCTCATTGTCAAAGCTCATAGTTTGTGGCATCGAGGCACGCCCCTTTTTACTATTAACGTATCTAAAAAATACCTTTACATTATTATCTAAGTTGTCTTCAACTGAGGAGACGAAATCTTTGTAACAATTATCAATAAGAATCTTGCTTCTCTTACGTAACATAGAAAAAATATCATAGTCACGCGGATTACCAAACTTTTTGAAACGTTTATGATATTTCCGTTTTTCTTGTAAGCAATTGATCAATGAATAACTGTACCAGAGCGGGAAGTCGCAAGAACGGTTCTTAGATAATGGGGTAAATTGTTTTATGATCTTGTTGACAATGTCATAAAAACTATTTAAAGTTTCATTAATATCGCTGTGAGACAGTTCTTCATGCCAATTTATTTCACCTAATGCCTTTCTAACTTTTTCATAGTCGCATTTGAAAAAATTATACCGTGTTTTAGTCGACGACGGCTGGAACGGTTTTTCAAATCGTAGTTGTCCAATATCAATGGCAAGAGGTGGGTGATATTTCTTGTCTAACCGGCTAAGTGGATCGGTCAGTGATACATTAATTGTAGAGAACGTAGAAAGTACCAAGTCAAGTTGGTTGTTGTTACAGTTAACAACGTGGTTGAATTGGCTCAAATTGCACAGGGACATTGTGTTTAGTAGAAGTGAAGCTTTGCGTTCAAGAGTGTTAGATGGAATTAGAGATTTTGTTGTCTGTGATATAGACCATGTGATTTGTGGGGTATTAAAGTCACCTATTAATATGAAATCGTTGTTATCATCACTGTTTAAAATGATTTTCTGGCAATTTAAATAAAATTCCTCGATATGATCTATGTGCATATCCGGTGGCAAATAACAGACACATACGTTTAATATGGGTTGACAACTGTCATTTGGTAATATACTGACCCAGATGTCCTCAAACCTGCTCTCCCAATTGAACCTGCGGATAGTATTAAATTTTTTGTGAGTGGCAATCAAGACGCCGCCTCCTTCTACCTTAGTACTCGCAGATGTACATCTATCTCTACGATATACATTATAGCGTTCGTCTATAAATTCTGCGTCGTATACACCGGGGTTCAAATTGGTTTCAGTGAGGCATAGAGCATTATAATCACATTTTAATGCCTCAAGATAAAAATCCCTTAACTTAGAGCGAAATCTATTCACATTTTGATAAAAGAAAGTAGCCATGGTCTATTTTAGATTAGTGCCAAATAAGTAAACTGAGTATAACAAGTATAAAGTAGAAATATTCTATAATTATAAAATAAAAATTAAACAAATATTGTGGGGACTAACCTCACTCTATTTTGTTGAGAAAATCTAAACTTTTCACGAGAATAGCATTCGCATTATCATCCTTGCGTAAATATATTTTACCATAACGAACCCAAACATATTTAAAGTTTTTATTCTTGGCTGTAGTTCTAGCTGCTGCATGTAGCTTTTTACATTCAACGGAGAGATGTTCGGATACATAGATTTTTATCTTATCACCATTCATGCCCAGATGCACCGTACTCAAGGGATCACTTCTGTTGGCCTTATTGTAGCGGTGTACAGATGATAGGATCGCATCACGTTGACGTAGTGAACCAAGAGTAAGGAGAATGTTTCGCGGACGATCCGAAGACGTGTTCAGTTTAGCTACTCGGCGGCATGCATGGATTTCGAGATCATTAATAGGACAATTAATCACTTCGCATAATTTCTTTACTAACATGACTAAATTTTCATTTTTGCTTTCTGGGACACATTGAATCTCTACATTGCGGTCACGAGATATTTTTTCGACATTTGAGAGACGACTTGTAAGACTGCCGATCTCGACTTGCATTTTATTACACTCCACCTCCAAATTCTTTATTAATTGGTCCTTCTCACAAATAGCCAGTTTTAAATCACTTTGTTCTTCGACAATGAAATCTGTCGTTGTAGTAAAATCCTGCTTAATTTCCTCTAGGGCAGACTTGACTTCAGCTGCGACCAAATCTTTAATTTCGCTTTTGAGCGTGGCGCGTAAGTTGCTCATGTATATAGATGAGGGTGCTAACTTTTTATCAAGTAATTCACTTATTTGGACCAAAGTGAGACCACTAGTCTGGCTCATGCCTGGGATTGAAGTCAAAGTTCCCGTTTTTATGTGGTCATTATTTACGCTTATGTCCAAGTCCGACTCAGCGTAACAAGGTTTCAAATTTAAGCTATTGACTGGGGTGTTATCATTTTTCAGTTTCTGCATCGTATTTTGACATTCAGGGCATTGCCATGATAAGTCAAAACGTTGCGCGTTAGCCTGGAACTGACTAGTACTAATGTTCAAACATTTATAGTGGTATATGCCCTTACAGGCACAGCATTTAATACGGTCAGCAACATTAACTCGCTTTTTGCAAGCAAAACAATTCATATTTGCTGCGAAATTGTGTAGCCGTAAATCTAAACACTCGTATTTTATTTTATATTTTTCTAATTACAGCGCCCTCTTTCGTAGAGTAGTGTTATTACCAATACTGCGTCACTGCGTTTCTAGATGGCGCTGTGTAAAGTTTTTAATAAAGAAATTTTATCTTAATAGCGCCCTCTTCCGCTGAGTAGTGTTGTTACTATTGATAGCTCTCGTCCTTAGATGGCGCTGTGTGTCGTAAGATGGTCGCAGGATAAATATTGAATATTATTTGTAATAATTTTGAGGTTATGTCACCCACACAAACGCATATGAATTCCGAATAATAAATTATATAAAATACGAGCTTTTTGACTGACCTCAGCAAGTGGTTTTTCAAGTATTTTTCGTATCCAGAGCTCACCACAGAGTTTAAACTGAAGCGGCCAGTTTTGTCTTGAGGTTTTTTAAGTTTCTGCGATAGTTTACACCTTGACTACATCACTCAACACAAATCAACAGTTTATGCGCTCATTTATCGTTTGTTTGATTAAATCACTTGTTGATATACATATTTAAAATATTTTTTAAGGAGAACAAAAAATTTTATTTGTTTACTAGTACAGCGCCCTCTGTAGTAGCTCTCTACTGTAATTACCTGATCTAACTAATATTCTGGATCATGTTCAAGTGTACCCCGAACCTGTTACGGGAAAAAGCGCTAGGAATATAAATATAAAATCGATCGAATCGAGACGACAACAAACTATCTCTACTTAGTCTATGAAAGAGGCGAGACATGCCAAACATGCACGGGACTACACGAATACTACCTCTACATTCTCGTGTTCCCGCGGAACTGTCCACATGTGGAGCGCGCTTTAAGCGCGAACTTCCGGCGAAACTTTTGCCGGGACTTTGGTCGAGATAGGCGAGAATGTAGAGGTACATTCTCGCCTACTAGGGATGTGGTGGTGTCAAAACGCGCGACATTTTATCGATTCATCGGTGTAATATCGGTAATCTACTGTAAACAGGGTCACAGAGATGATGGCAGCTTCTCTACTGTAATTACTTGATCTACTAATATCCTGGATCATGGTCAAGTGTACCCCGAACCTGTTACGGGAAAAAGCGCTACAAATATAAATATAAAATCGATCGAATTGAGACGACAACAAACCATCTCTACTTAGTCTATGAAATAGGCGAGACATGCCAAACATGCACGGGACTACACGAATACTACCTCTACATTCTCGTGTTCCCGCGAAACTGTCCACATGTGGAGCGCGCTTAACTCGGCTACGCCTCGTATGATAATAGCTTGACACGAGTGTTTTAATACCTAATTATATGCAGTTGCATACACTACTTTATCTACACTCATATTTTTATGTTAAAATATCGTACCTATAATTTTCTTAACTTTGCTGAAGTAAGCTGCGAGTAAGTTTTGTTGTATCTACGCATCGAGGATATCAAGCGGCAGGAAATTCACTTAACTAATTTCACGTTTATCTATTTATTTGCTTTTAACAAGAAAAAACATTCACAAACACAAATTACAACAATTAGAAAAAATATTCAGTTTAGCGGGAAAATAATTACACACAAATATAAACCGGAAAATATGAATTTTGAATTTGTCAAAGACATTTAGGTATTCAGCCTACATTTCGCCGTGTCTCGGCGCCCGACAAAAATTTAAAAAATAAAAGTGTTGCATAATGATTAAAAAGTTATTTTACGTTACAGCTGTAATGAAATTAGTATGGAAAATGCTGTATCGAAAAGTAATTTTTTAAAATTTTATAGACTGGCGTGAAAAAAGTGTATCCTTAAACAACTGTTTTCGAATATGAAATTGGAACATTACGCTATGAGTGTAGATAAAATATTATTAAACTAAAATGACGCGCCCCACTACTTAGTTAGTTGATTTCAATGTGTGAGTGCAAATATTGATAACGACACTTCATCTGTGTGGGAGCCAATGAACGACACGTGCTCCTACGTTTGAATTTCACCGCCAAGTGAATGACCAATTACAACGGCATTGCGTCCATATTTTAAACTTGCTTGTGTGCGTTAATGCGATAGTGGGGCGCGGCATTTTAAATTAGACGAGCTCTACAAGATTGGTCCCTTTATTCGTCATCCTGGCGAAATTTGGTAATATGTGTAATTTTTATATTGTTTTATATACAATAAAATGTTTAGGAATTTTTCAAATTGTTATAATCTTTTTATAAAATTATATTATTTAGGCCAAAAATAATTTGAGAACTGAATAACGGAACACCTATCTGACATTCCTGGAGACCTCACTTCTCAACAGCGGCCTATTTGACGCCTTTTTAGTACAGCGCCAAAAACTTATCTGAACCGCAGCCCGACCGCCTAATATTCGAAGTGAACGTCGCGCTCTTCTAGCAATAGTATATGTTTAAAACATTATTGTCAGTTTAGAGCAAGTAATACTTACTTTAGATTATAGTCAGAAGGCGATGCATTTCGATCATGATTGTTATCGTCTTCAATTTATTTGTCAGTTAATTCGTGGTATTGTTGATGGCTTCCATTCGAAAGAGAGAAAAAGGGATAATGAAACGAAAAATACGCGGCTATACGAAATTTTATCAAGGAATGAAAGATCGTGATAAACAAATCACTGGTAGTCGTAGGACTACTGGTAAACAGACTCATGGGAAAAAGAGATCCAAGATCAATACTTTCCAAGTGATTACATTTTCCAAGTTTGACATCTGTCATCCGAAATGTAGGTCTCGACGAGTACTATCATTTCGCTCTTTTATTTTGCTCTTCAGTTCATACATTTCACTAGGTGAGGCAGGGGCTACGCATGTGCATGCCGCCATATTGAAAATTGACTTTTCAAATAAGCGGAATGAAAGTTCTTTTTTACGCCTCGTTTATGATGTATTCTTGATCCTTGTTGGTTTGTAGATACTAATGATTGAGTTCATGACACACTTGGCTTTGGCTTTTAAATATTGCATTGAACAATCAGAAAATTTCCCCACAAAGCATTTGATATTTTGCACATTTCATTAGGGACAGCCCGTAGATTCAGCCAATATATACCTACTATCTCTTTGGATTCAGCACTAAATTCAGTACGCATTACAGTAGACCTACATGGCAATATTGACTACAGAGCACGCGTGTCAAATGTGTCAAAGAAAAAAAACTACGGATCCGCATGAACGCGCGTGGATGCGTTTTCAGTGTGTTCGACTATGCGTGATTTCCATAGAAACCGATGACAGCTCAAAAAACTTTATGTCACGCACTAACGCACGTCACGCACATCCGTACGGTGCTGCGATCCAGTGTGCGAATCACCTTAATAATAATGGGCAATGACTGACAAGGATAGATTATCCAATCGATATTGCCATATTCACACTTTATAATTTCTACCACTGTCAGTCGATTCTGACTTAGCGTGGTCCTATTATAATAAGTACTTATACATAATCTATTTAAATAAAATTTTCAAGCTTTACAGTGGTACCGCCTATCTCCGATTGTATGCTGCCATTTCGTGCAATTTAGTGCGAAACTCGGCGTACTAGAGGAGATGGGCGGTATGGCTGCTGATTAAATTTGACTTAGGTTACTGTTGTTGTTCATAGGTCCTTTTAATGTTATTATACTCTGTGGGTAACGCGACCACAACGACCAAATACATAACTTTTCTCTCAAGTACTTTTAAATAGTTTAATTTAAATAGTAATAAGTAAGAACTAACAAGCATCCAATAGTGATATTTTATAGAATAAAACTGACAAATTTATGCGCATTCCTTGTCCCTCTTCAACTTCTTCTTATCAAGTCAATGGACTAAACTCTGGCTTATACTTTATTCGCCCAGTATTCGGCGACTGATACAGCGTTTGAACTGGCCTCGAACAAGTCCTCCATGGTACAAGTTTTAGGGCACGCCGAGCATGAAACGAGGTGGTCCATAGTTTGCGGAGATATGCCACAGTCGCACTTAGAACTGTCATTTGTATATCCCCACTTGATTCTCGTTACATCGGCCCACCTGGGTTCGCAGCCTATTTAACGCCTTTCAGGTTGGCCACGGAAGTATGTTTCCGGGTGGGAGGGAGCAGAGAAACATAGTGCTAAACCGGTAGAGCGTAAAACCTGTGGCGTGGCACCCCATTTTGAGGAAATGATGCGTGAGAGTAGGTTGTTTCGGGCGGTTACTTTGTGGCGTATGTTCTCACAGTTTTTCCTATAAGTAAGCGAACGGTCTAAGGTGATGCCTAGATATTCTTCTTCAACTTAAATACATTTTGTTGTTAGTGGTCTTTCCAGTTGTTATTTACTTCCTAACTTGTGACCCAATTTTTTTCTTCTATTATAGCAACATTATTGGTCTGTGTTTGCGATGAAGTGAAATGCGATTCATTGCATTTTGCATTTTATTTCCAGTTGCGCGTTCGTGCTCGTCTGTGTTGCTCAATCGTCCAGTATTAAGTAATTTTGCTGTTGTTAATCCATCGCACTTGATAATAATAGCCCGTAAGAAGCACTACCTGAAATACTTTACAGTCCAAAGTAAGTACCTACCTAAATAATGCAATAATTTCGGCACAAAATTTTAAAATGGCGTCCAATATTGTATGTGTGGTATTATTCGATTTTTCTTTGTTCTAGATGCCGAATATAAAGCTACAATCATCAGATAACGAAGTTTTCGATGTTGACGTCGAGATTGCAAAATGTTCGGTTACAATAAAAACCATGCTGGAAGATCTAGGCATGGACGAAGACGAAGAAGAAGTTGTCCCACTGCCCAATGTTAACTCGGCTATCCTTAAAAAAGTTGTTCAATGGGCTCAGTATCACAAAGATGACCCACCACTACCTGAAGACGATGAAAATAAGGAAAAGCGAACAGATGATATATCCTCCTGGGATGCGGATTTCCTTAAAGTAGATCAGGGAACTTTATTTGAACTTATATTAGCGGCTAACTACCTTGATATAAAAGGCTTGTTGGATGTTACGTGTAAAACCGTAGCCAATATGATCAAGGGCAAAACACCAGAAGAGATTCGGAAAACATTTAACATCAAGAATGATTTTACAGCTGCTGAAGAGGATCAGGTGCGCAAAGAAAATGAATGGTGTGAGGAAAAATAGACCTATACCAATTAACTTAGTTAAGTGATTTATTACTAACAGGTTCTAACTAATTATTTTACATGTGTAAATTTTATTTGTGTTCCAGCAAAAAAAAACGAACCCAAATCTAACTTTAGCACAGCTACCTTAAAAATTTGAGATAATATGAAGTTTTCATTGAGGGTATCTCCAAAAACATTCGCATTATTATGATCAATTACCATACTCGTAGCCATTTATGCTAGGATTGTTAGATAAGATAGTTATTGCAGTATATTTATTTCAACTGTCATTATGTATAAAGACCTAAATCTATAAATGGTTTTAAATTTGTATAAGATGAATGCTTTTTTGATGAGTACAGCTAATTATTATTGTTTTTAAAGTATTGTCTAAATTAAAACAATTTGTATCACAGCTGTGTACTATTTAAATTTTACCTCCACAGTTTCAACAATGCAAAAGTTACTTTTGAATCTTGACTGGGTGTCATCTTATAGTTTAATAGTTGTGAATAAAAAGTTAGAAGAGAAAATTTTACCTTTGTATCGATGTAGCTCTCGGCAACTTTATTGCATGGTATTTTTGTTTTGTTTTGTTTACACGTTGTAGGCCGATTGTCGAGAGAGTGCTGATCGAGATCTGCCTGGGCATATCATTACATGACATCCACGCTGCCTTGAGTTGACAATGTGCTACCAGCACTATAAAACAATATTTGTATCCTCACGTCACTCCGATATTGCTAGTATCAAGATGTAGCTGCTGGGCCTGTTGCTAGAGTGGCTGGATAAGTGACTTGACATCAGAGCTAATTTTTCCAGACTCGTACCGCACAAATCTCAGGTACCTACTTGGATTTATGTTCCATTGACAGTTATGTTCCCATATATAGTTTCCATGGATAGTGCTTGGGAAGGTTGGTTGATGGTGGTGCAACTGCCAGTCACTAGGCCACTAACCATCTACAGCTACAGTTTTGGAGTTGTCAGCCAATGCTTTGTTACACTTTTTTCCGTCTTAAAGTTTCATAATATAAGACCAATATGATTGAAAACATTTTATCCTTACATAGAATTCGATTTTTTTTCAGTTTATAATTAGAATTGTCTTGAATGTCTCATTTGTAGTTGCAACAGCTTGTCGATTATGGACGTACAATAAATTTAATATTACACTAAATTTAATGTAAATGTCAACATAAATAATAATAAGTAATAGTATAAATTAAAAGTCGTTTTCCTCGTCTGTATGTTTTTTTATTGTTTCATGGCAGATAAACAGGCAAGTGGGCCACCTGATGGAAAGTGGTCACTAACCCCTTAATGTGTATGTCCACTAACCCCTAAACCACGCATCGGATTTGGATGCGGTTGTCACCATCAGTAAGATAATTTTTATTATACATATTTTGTATTAGTGTAACTAGTGGACCTGGCGTGACTTCGTTCGCGTGGCGCGCTACCCTTACTCTACCCTACTGTAACACTACCTCTACCCATTTTTCTTGCGTATAAACCGTCCTCTTGAATAACTATCTATTGATGACAATCACATTAAAACCCGATGCGTAGTTTAAAAGATCTAAGCGTAAATACATACATAGGTACAGACGGCGGGAAGCGACTTTGTTTTATACTAAGTAACCGCGAAAACCCGTACGAGGCCTGTAGGCCTAGCACAAGTTGCTCTCGCGCGCGATAAGCGAGAAAAAGCGTGACATAGATATTGCTATCTCTTTCGTCTTAGTATTTAGAGAAAGAGACAAATACTCTCTCGCGGCGCGAGCTTTGTCGCGCACACACTTGTGCTTGGGCCGCAGGGCGGGTCGCTAGTTAGCAAATAGATTAAAAAGCATCCGATTCTATGACTTGCATAACTGTGATGGTACCATAAATTATAATTGACTTTCAACCCGAAGGATTAACCATAATTCTTGGAGTACAACCAAGGTACGTACAATCACCATTTCGATCATGTTCCGGGGCCGCGTACCTAGTTTTCTTTTTATTAAAGTCTCGCTTTGTACACGTCACCTACAAATACAGTTTTAAATCGGGAATAAATGAAAATAAATAAAAAGTAAGTAGGTAGTTCAAAAACTACAAACCGCACCTGCTAAAAAAAAGGTAAAATTAAAAACAAGCCGAATGTTGGACGTAAATGTTGTTGACGTGCATAGGTATATCAGTTTAATTTAAACTTGAAAGCAGACGTCGGAACTCCTTTTTCATATAGGTGGACACGGATACTTAATAATAATAGAAATTTCGCATGGCCCTGCCTGTTTTCAAGTGTAAGCACTATATAGGTAAACCCATTTATGTCCAATATTAGACTTGTTTTTACATTTGGAAAAAAAATATTTCGAACCTTACAATAAGGCTCATAAAATGCCCTATCTTTTTTAAACACCTTTCTAAGGACACTTGGGTTTTTGACGTCTCAAATACAACAATACCTCCGATAACCCGGTCGGCAGGTAAAAATTAGGGGCCTTACCTGGACATAATTCCGATTTTAATATAAGGACCCCACAAAAATTCTTAGGAAAATGTGGTTTCTGTTAATTTTGATGAAATTTTGATATGTTATAGAGTTAAATGCCCTGATTAAAAGTCCCTTCGGGTGCAACCAGTGTTTCCGAGTCAGTTTCCTAGATACGACCGGTTTTGTACAATCCAAATTTTCAAATTCCCAACCGTTTACAAGCAAAACAATCTATCTCGGTTGTGATGGTAGGAAAATATCTAATATAAGTAATATATATATATATATAAAATATAATATTTTCTTAGGAAATTTTATGAAAAAATATACATGTATCTTCATGTGATATTTGTACCTACAAATTACCATTTTTTTCCGTTTATTTATGTTGTAGGACCGTACTTCTTCCTGAATTTCTTGATTATAGGCCATCGTAACTGCCCCAGTAGTTTTGATACAACTTGTCTTGTACAAAGTTGTCATACAACTTGATGCTCACAAAGCATCTTTATCAAAACGTATAGGGTAGGTACTTATCCATGACATATAATTATGAAATTTGGCAATAAGTATGGTCTTAAAGAAATTTCCAACCATACATACATACAAGATACGCGTGAAAACGTATGCAGTGGAGTAAAAACCTATTTTGAGGGATACCAACACGCTGGTACAGTGGTTAATTAATAGTGACTCAGACCAGTCCTATAATATATTTAAGAATACCTACGTAGATAACGAGTTCGCCCTGCACGCGCACACTGATCGAATTTATATGAAAATTAATATTAGTATGTACATTTGTTGTAACTGAGCCAAGCTAGTACTCTAGTACTTACGACTATTTAAAGTTTTTAAAATTAAGCTACAGAACGTGGGACACGAGGAATTGTGTAATAATAGTATAATAAAATCTATAGCTGCTAAAGTTAATTTTATATCTAACGCCGTGGTTTACCCGTTACGTTCCGTTGGGTGTTTATTGACAAGTCGCAGTGGCTGACTCAACAAATTTATTATTGCAATTAGTTTTTGCCCGCGACTTCGTCCGCGTGGAAATCGTTTTTAGGGCAGTTTATCTTTTTCCCGAATAAACTATATCATAAACTGCTAAAAACGATTTCCACGCGGACGAAATCGCAGGCAAAAGCTATACGAGTACATCATCATCACAGGCCATAACAGTCCACAGCATGACTTAGGGCCTCTCCCACGAAAGGGGAGGTTATTGATAACCTCCACGCTTGACTGGCGAGTTGGGAGATCGTAGTTTTATAAATATGACAATGGAAAATGCTGATGTCCATTTTCCAGCCCACGGAGACTAGATATTTTGTCTCGAAAACATTAATCGCCTTATACGACACCAACGAGTGTAAAAGGTTGGTGTTATTCTACTCTGCCGGACACCACACGGCCAAAAGCTATAGGTACATAGTATGGCAGTTATGGTCAATGTATTTAATTCAACGAACGAGAATTAGGCAGTTAATTAGGAGAATTACAGTTTGGCGAATTATACAAATAAATACCAATGTACCAAATTTATGATAAATAAATATATAATAGCAGGCAAGTAATTGTGGCCGAGAAAGTACTATAATTGTAATTACTTAATTATTTTACCATAGTAGTATTGACTTAAAGTATTTATAAAAACAAAATTAGGTAAGGTAGGTAGGTAGGTAACAAATTAATAGTACAACATCACATTATTAGGAAATATAAATTAAATAGAATTCATAGCAAAGCTGCGGTTTAGTCATACAATGCTATGATAACTCTGTTCAAGTGTTGGATAACTATCTGGAATGAAATAACTGTCTATGCAGCTCAAAATAGGACTGTCAAATTGTCCCAGGTGAGTCCCACATGACGCAGCACCAAATAATATACCCATCAAAAATATAGCGATTAGCATCGCCATAGTTGCACATGTATTGCATTTGTTTGGGCTCAAAACAAATTCCTTGCACATGCAAAAGAAATCATAAAACGACCTGCAAGACAAAAATACAATATTAAATTAGGCACCTACTTATTGCCTGTCCGCCTACCTCCTACCTAAACCTATTCTAGTCCAGTAGGTATCAGTATGATGACCAGTCATAGACCATTACAATATTGTTTCACCCTAACGGAAGGTCCAGTTTATAAAAAAAAGGTGAATACCTTTTTTTGAGTTTAGCAGGGTCAGAAGTACCTGTGTACTAAACTTTTTTCTAATCATAGCTGAATAACGTCCTGCCTGTGGCTAAATGAAGCGACAATATACGCAAAGTGGCTAGCAGTAACGTCAGCCCGATGATGACAATTAAATTAAAACTCCGACGTTTTACAAATGGATGACGACGTATCCTCGTATACCTAACCTAACCTAACCTAACCTAATCGATCGGTGGGACACTACCTAAACGTTACTTGTAGGAACCTACCACTTAACTATCAGCCTTAAAGTCTGCGGATATTTTATTTGGTAAGCTACAAACGATTAATAGTTATCTATTTATTTTAGATATCTATGTACCTATTCTACCTATCGTAACATTATCATAACATTCGTAGGTACGTAGGTGCTATCGAATTGATAACTTACTTAAACTTCCCTTTATATCTACCTAAACAACAAGCTGTACCTACCCTAGCTACACTGTTTAGGCGCGATAAAAAGCCAAAAATCAGTTAGTGTCGTGTGCCATGTGTTCCCCAGCGCCAGCTGGAAAGTAGAATTCCCTACAAAAAGTTACAAAATACAGAATTAGGTTTATTACTTGCAGCATCTCGTGTTATCGCAAAGAAGTCTATCGGTTTCATCTAACAGTCTGTTTAGTTGTTGTTGAGCCAGTGAAATTACGGGACACTTCTTATGCAAAATGTTCGCCAGGTTTCCTTCTGGGTCCGGTTCGGTGCTACACGCTGCGGGATCCGTCACGGAGTAGTCACACCTGAAGCCACTCCGAGGTGAACTCTCAGCGACTTCGATGGCATCAGCATCATCTTCCGGACCAGTTCTTCTGCTTTTCTTGTACGACTTCCTGCTATAGCGATATACATTCTGCACTTGATAGTCGTCAGAGAAAATCATAAGTAGTACCTAGAAGAGCCTGCTATCTTTGGTAATTTATGTGAAAACAAATTGGAGCATACAATCTTAGTTGTGTCAGTTTTGTAAATAATTACCAGAGATTAATGTTACAAAAAGTCTGATGAAGTTCAACTCTAAGGAGTAAGCGTAGTGATTATTAAGCTCTAAGGAGTTTCAACTTCTAGAATTTCATTTTAAAATGATTCATCCTACTCTAGAAGCGCCCGAGCCGCACCGCACCGCATTGAATAAAAAATCCTGGGGTACAAGAATACGGTACGTTCTTGGGTGCTTTCAGAAAATATATTATATTCCTTCTTTCAAAAACTTCAATTTGGATAACGATGCACTAAATACTCGTCTAAGTGACTGTAGTTGCAAAGAAAAGAAGGAAACTAAGTACCTAGGTAACCTACCAATTGCATTGCAAATAAAAGTACATGAGTAAATAGTTCAATCGGCTCCGACTATCGGAATATATTGGTAGGAGCGCCCTTTAGGAGGGAGTTCAAGCTTGAACTTAAGTCCTCCTTCACATTAGTAGCGAGGTCTTTACCATAATTTTGTGCGTGATTTTCTGAGATAGAGTCGTTCGGGGTAACCGTGCGCAGTGGGTAAGTACCTACACGTAAGCGCAGTGCTCGCGGGGGATGAGTTGATTGTTTTGGCCAAACGTAGAGAGGGATACAAACTACTTGCGAAATGTCAGTAGGCCGCAACAAGCTTCGTTATTTATTTATTTGTGAAAACACTGACGCACAATATTGTTATTTATCAGCAGGTAAGTATATTTTATTGTACTAGGCTCATATTCCTATTGAAATTCGTAAGCTTTAGTTGAGCTGTTTCGTATTCAGTAGTTATTATTTTGAGTTTTATGTTCTCCGGGAAAGTGAGCGGGGCTAAGTGAACGCATGCGCAAACAATGTAGGACACATAAAGTAGGAAATATACAAATGCAAATAATTTGCTTACTAACTAAATAGTTTTAAGGGTATGTTGCGGGTTTCCTACCGCGTACCTTTGTTGACGAGTAGCCCGATATTTCGACACAGTTGCATGTTGTTGTTGTTGCCGGAACACACCCTTAAAATGTGTAATAATAACCGCCATAGTTTAAAACATTAAACTAAATAGTTTATTTATTTGTTTTAGTGTTCATCGTCATGCCTCGAAATCATATAAGAAATAAACCTGAATTTGCGCCTGTTACGGAACAACAAATTGAGCAGGGTAAAAGCAAACGACTTGCTGTAGGAGCTATTGGTATAAGTCATGTTTACTCAACAGACGGAAATTAAACGTAGCTTAATTTTTAGGGTCGGTATTAAGGCGTCTTTTTACCCTACAGGTACGCACACTTACCAGCAATGCGGGTCAAGTGTACGCATTCCAACTTTCAGTAGTTTTTATTTGTTCCGGACTAATATACTTGCTGATTGTTTATTTTTAAAATGTTTATTATGAAAATCTACTTTTATTTAACTAATTCCGATGTTCTAATACGCAATGGGGTGTCAAAGGTAAAAGTGCGCACACTTCACCCAAATGATTCTACCAGTAAGTACAATTGAAACCGCTTTTACTGTCTGCTCTGCGGATGGCCTATAGAATTTAGAATTTGGATATCTACTACTTCTATACCACCCGTATCATAGTGTGAAATAAGTAGGGAGCAAATAACTGGCATTTCCAGGGACGGGAAGGAGACGCTGGCCCAAGAAGCGTTGACTACACGTCGCCAAGCGGAGGATTTGTACCAAGAGGAGTAGGAAGGCGGACTCGGCTCTCATGCTGCGCGAGAGATCAGATGAGATAATGAGAGTTTATAGGTTTAAAAAAAATATTATTTCAATGTTAATTCCAAACATAACATACCGCTACTCTTACTTTCTGAGGGATTGATAATACCTACCTGAGCGAATAATAGAGACCTGTAGCCGTATTCACAATGGCTCGGAAATCGGATTCGGATACAGAATCGACAAAGGACCCCGCAAAAGTTCTTAGGAAACTGTAATTTCAGTTAATTTTGATGAAATTTTCATATGTTATAGAGAGTAGAGTTTCCGTGGAATCTATCGGGATTCGAATCGATCGACAAGAATTTGCCACTCACAAATTTCGTGTGAAATCATTCGGAAACGGTTTTGAATCATTGTGAATACGGCTGCTGAATCGAACCATAATGATCCCCGTTTTAACTCCTAAAGGTTTTATAACCTTTTATAATCAAAAGCTAAAGTAGTTCTGTGTTCTAAGTTTACACGCCTAAAGAGGGCTTGAGAGGTTTTGAGAAAGAAATAGATGGCAAACTGACAAAGAGTAGACCATTTTATGTCACCGGCCTTATATTTGATAATGACTTGACGGCTTGGACTTTGGACGCTTTTCGTCAGGTAAACATAAAATATAAAATTGCAGGTAGCAAACTTTCCAATCTCTCTGCTTTTTTAAACATTCTCGAGCGAAAGCGTCTTTTCAATATCTTACAGACAGATAGACGAACAACGTGATCCCGTTAGGATTCCGTTTCCTTTGTATCGGAAGCTATCCTATTTCTGCCTTCCGTTTATGGGGCAAGAGCGCGTTATAGACTAGGATGAAGTCAGAATTTTAAATGTGAGAAGCAAATCATGCGACAAGTTGCTAGTAAAGCTTTTCCAGGCTTTTGGACATCGCTGAATCTAAAAATCGCTTTTAGCACTTCAAGATACGCCTGAAATCCAAGATGGCTGCCAAAAAAAAACATAGTCTGTGGTCTAGAACCGGGGCTTATATTGAAAATGGAGACTCTCTAGATAACTGGTATTTTGTCTGAAAAGATTCTAGTTAACCAAAACCCATGCAATACACACAATAAGAATTTAAAGTTACGATTTATAATCAGTGAATATTGCAAAACGAGATTATCGCTAACATTGTCAATGTCGTGGTACAAGGCATAAGATAATATCAGCTGTCACAACCAAAGAGATTGGAATGTTAGCGACCTTCATGGTTATAGAAGAGCGGCCCTGTAGGGAAAAAATAAAGGAGGCTATGGTAAAATGCAAGCTACCCGTCAGTTTGACAATCAATTTAGGGTGAGATGTCGAACAGTGAACCAGTAGTACACAGTTAGCCACCATTAGTATCACCATAAAACAACGTTGCCAGATCGTACAGTAAGCGTAATCGTACTTGGTTTTTACCGCTCTTCTTGCTTTCCAGTTGGTAGCGAGCTCCAGTGCAGAACGCTCGCGACTCAGGGCTTTTCGTGATTTTCGGCGTAAAAACACGGAATATCCTAAGTAGTAATTTTTAGGTTTTCAACCTTATACTGCATCTTTTAAAAGTAATGTATTTTTTATTTCTGTACTGAATATCTTTGCATTGTTTGGTCGTACATTCATGAATCCTACTTTGATGATTAATTTTTTGATGAATTTAATATCAGTAGAGGTGTGTGCACTACACCGGCACAAACAGTGAGCCACCGCTCCACTGTGTACAACATCTAAATTCTGATTTTCTTAATTATTTTACCTTTAATATTCATATAAATCAGCTAACGGTTATTTTTTTAGAATGATTCCATTTAAAAAATGCGAGTAGGCAATATCAGGCTACTGCCGTCAGTCTTCTTGAATAGGTACATGAATTGGCTGGACGGCGCGTCTTGGTTCGCGTGGTTTTAATTTAATGAACTCTACCTCTATCCCACTCCTACATGTACCCTACTCCTATCCGCGCCCTAACCGTGCTCTATCCGTACCCAACCCCCCTCAAGTCACTAATATCCACTGCAAGGCTCCACCAGTGAATCGAATCCCTACTCCATCACTTACTTTTTTCTACATCAATTTTTGTAGGGGATACCCCTACCCTACCACACCACCACTGTCGGTAGACGCCTAAAATATAATAGGACCACGATAAGTCCGTATTGACTGACAGTAGTAAACATTATAAAGTGTGTATATGGCAATAATCTGGGTATAATCTTTCCTTGTTACTCCTTCTCAGTCCGTCTTGTTAACATTCAGTTATTTCGTCACTATTAGCTTGAACTTTTGTCTAAATTATTAATCATGCTAAAAATTATTTTCCGCTCTTTCTTTTTAATTGTTTGCAAGTATTCAAAAATATTTTTCATAACTCACGAAAATAAACATACCTCCAGAAATCAAATTGTTTGTTATGAGTTTTAAGAATGACGTTCTATGACGGATAAAAAACTTGGCATAAGTTGCCAGAAGATTTTAATTTTTTTAAATAAGCAATTCAGTCTTATGATAGATCTTAAGAACTCTAGTGTAGCTAGTTGACTATTTATTATAATACAACCTTAAAATATATCATCAATGACTGTAATTAGAAAATAGGTTAAGCTATTATGTTATTGATTTATGTTGATTTAAAGTCTTCATAGTTATTTTGGTAAATAAAACTAACTGTTTACACATTTATGAAGAATGTATTATTATCTGATTTATCTACTATGCTAACAACTACAACGAGGAAACGTTAATAATAGTGATCTCATTCGTCGGGCTCACTGTGTACTCCCCGGTTTGCTGTAGACCAACCCCCTGGTTTAATGTGTGCCACGAGGTGGACACAATGAGCCATTTCCCATCTTTCAAAAAATCTGCATTATCATTTTATCTATAAATCTTTTTCCATTAACTTATATACAAAATGAGAGTCAGATATATAACGCAATGATTAGACTACAAAACATTTCATGATATTGACAAACTTATGAGTTATGATTGTTTAACTTTTTCGTGGGTCACTGTTCGACACCTCACCCTACTTGTCAAACGCAATTGTAAACAAACAATTTCAATTTATTTATGGGGGGTTTTGGGACCCCACCACCATCTCAGGGGCCTAAGCCAACCTCACCTGCACGTGGTCCCCCTGCTGGCAGACGGATGAAACTCTGGCGAATTGGCTTTTCCCTAACGGGTTGTGCGGGTCGGATGAGAGTCAACGCACGTAAAAAGCTAAAACCCCACAATATTCATGCGCAAGTCGACTTAAGAAACCGGACACAGATAGGGCGTCGCCGTAAAACGACGCGCAGGGGGATCGCCCTACTCCTGTGTCAAGTCGGTTAGGGCTACCGGGTCCAGGGCGGGCCCGGTTAAAGACGCTAGCCCACAGAAAGGTCCGCTTCGCGTCGTGGAACCTTCGCACGCTGACCGGACGGGCGCGTGAGCAGGCCGATATGCTCGCCAGGCGGAGGGTGGCAGTGGCGTTCGTGCAGGTAACTCGGTGGAGAGGCAACAGGTCCCACAACATCGGGAACGGCTACAAGCTGATATACACGGGCTCTCCGAGTGGGGACAGCGGCGTGGAGGTAGTGCTCTCTAAGGAGTTTCGGGACAGCGTCTTGGATGTGAAGCGTATAAGCGACCGCCTTATGGTTGTAGGAGTGCTTGTCGAAGGGGTCGTGACCAACTTGATAAGCGCCTACGCTCCACAGGTCGGTTGCAGCGATGCGGACAAACGCTGTTCTGGGAGCAATTTGGGGAAGTACTACGAAATATTCCGTTGTCACAGGCTATTGTTTTTGGGGGCTGCGATCTGAACGGTCATGTGAGAAGTGTGAGGAGTTTGGCCGTGTAGGTACATGGCGGTTTTGGTTTTGGGAGCCGTAACGCTGAAGGGGAAGAAATTCTTCGGACGTGTGCGGCTGCCGATTTGGCCATCGTAAACACGTTTTTTCAAAAGAAATTCGAACATCTGATCACGTTAAGCCCCGAGGAAAATACCGGGAGCAGTGCCGACGCCAAACCCGGTGGTGGATGCTTGAAGGAACCAAGTCCCACGAGTTCGCCGCACTATGGAAAATATAGGTCAGTTTCGGATCAAAAATCTATAACTTCGTGATTTTTTATCATATCGTGATGAAATTTGGTACACATATGCAGTAATGTATATAGATTCAAATGATATAGAATTTATAGTGATTTCTCATTATATGTTTAAATGAAAATAGCGTAAAGAGACAAAAAATGGGATAAACACGAAAAAAGTGGTAAATTATTTATTTAATGTAAAATACAAAGTAATAATTATTATAAAAATTAAAACTAACATTAACCATGTCAATAAAAAATAACAATAAAAACAATATCTTTAAATTTATCGCTTTCGTCTACTAAACTTATATTACTTAACTTATATTTTTTGACATCTACTCTAAAATGTGGGTAATTTTTCACTTAACACATTTAATTTAAGAGTGAATGAATACACCGGTAAAATAAAATCCTTATCTACTTAGGATCTATACACATTTAAGTTGCAAGTGGTGCCACTTTTAGAAGACTTTATTTGGCTCCGATATTACAACATAAAAAAATGGTATACCGGTTTTTACGGTTTTCTTTTCCGTTAACATTTTTCGTGTTAATAAATACCAAATCATCGAAAAGAAATTACTGGCGCCTTTCAACGATCAAATTCACATGGATATATAAGTATAAAGATATGCTTTACCGAACAAATAACTCTCACCGTTACCTCATATTAAAAGAAATTGCGCAGTCTCTTGAGCTACAAACTTATTTGACCCGGTGACAGCGTTGCCGTTGTTGGCAATGACATAACATTTCAATATGGCAACAATATGTTACAGTTTTGACCACCGGTTTGTGGCACTGAAATAGACGTCAGTCAACAATCTCGCCAAGGCGCCAGATATAACATTGTAAAAGCGTACAAAATTGTTGTAACGTAATACCTAAAATATAAATTTCTAGACAGTATTAATTCGGATTCGTCAATTACAAATCCCACCTTCAATTCCAACCTTTAATCTTTATCATTTTACCTCCTTTAATATTATGCCACTTTTGTTGTTGTAGAATTCTTTAACGATTTAACACATTTACCACAAGTTTTTATTGATATGTTGACTGCTTTGAAGCTGCATTACATAACGATATTATTGTTATTGATTAATTGGTATTCTGTTATCTTTTTTTATAAAAATATCTATAAAAATATCACTTCCGCGAAAACAAAATCAACGGCATTATGCCGGTGCAAAGTTACATCGTGCGCATATATGTAAGACGGTCAAATAAAAAATAAGCAGATGGCGTGCATTGAATTTGATTGAACATACCAACTAATCATGGCCGTTTAATAATTTAGCAATGAACACTGTAATATTTATTGAAAATGCTAAAAACATAAGTTTTACAAGTAATATGCATGATGTTTGTTATACTTTACGGAAAAAAGATACTCCATTCTTGTTTGTGGTTACTGTTTATCGGAATTAGTGCATGTGTTTCCTACGCAACTCGGCATTCTTAGATTGTAAAGTAACGACCATTCGTATACGTGGCCAAAACGTCACTGAGACGACGTTGGAGCGCCATTGCAGTTTTAGCTCCAATGAAGTAGTGCCATTGCCTTTGTACAATGAACCGGTCCATCTGTAGAAGTCTTTGCTCATTCAGTAATTTCTAGAGATGTAACGGATATCCGGCCACTATCCGGTATCCGGCCTATCCGGCCATAATTTACTATCCGGCCGGATACCGGATAATGCGTTAATATCCGGCCGGATACCGGATAGTAAAAAATGTATGAAAAGCCCATAAAAGTGATTTTGCTCATCGGAAATATATGCCCTTCTGTAGCAGTCGAGTAAAAAGACGTATCAAAACGTTTAAAAACCTTAAATATTAATCAAAGTACTATTGATTATGTCGGCATCGGCACCTATTCTACTCGTATCGTTCATTTGGTAGGTTAGCAAAAATTTTTATTAGTTTTCTGGTCTCTTCTTTTTGCACTATGCCTTTTCCATTAGCTGGAGTCAGCTCTCCTTGTCTGCTTCCATCATTTCTTTCTATTTTGAGCAGTAGCAGCGTCAATAATATTGTCCTTGAGATCCCGTTGGTCCACCGTCAGCCAAGTGGCGTGTGCACTTGCTTACACCATCGCATTAAGCGTTCTTAAATTTTCTCGGGCACGGGACTTTGTAACTTTCACGAGTGTGGACATTACGTACTTTGCCCAACAGGGTGACCGCTGATCAGCATAAATACGCATTTTTGTCGTGTGTAGTTTTGACAAGTGCTGTTTAGTATGATAATGTACTTAGTGTAATAATTTAAAGTCAATCAAGATCATCATCATCACAGCCCGTAACAGTCCACTGCAGGACTTAGGGCCTCCCCCGCGAAAGGGGAGGTTATTGCCATAATCTCCACGCTTGGCAGGTTGGAGATCGCAGTGCTTAAATATAACAATGGAAAATGCTGCTGCCTATTTTCCAGACTACGAAGACTATTGATCTTTTGCCTCGAAAACATTAGTCGCCTTGTACGACACCCACGAGTGCAAGGGGTTGGTGCTATTCTACTCTGCCGGACACCTGCACGGCCAGTCAATCAAGATATATATTGATATACAGGGTGTTTCATAATACATGTATAAAGCCGAAAGGGTGTTAAAGTAGAGCTTTCAAAGAGTGCACTGGCGACTTCATTATATCCGGACATTGAATTTTAATTTTAATAAAAAAAAAAAATTTTTTAAAGATAAATAACCATATCGACTACGTTGAAGCGCAGCTCTATGTCAAGTTGATGATCATATAAAAAACAGGTTAATAACCTCGTGCGACCCCTATCGAAACAAAGCAACCTCCTCAAGCCTAGTACCAGGAGCCTAATGCTGCGTACACACCGGGCGATGTGTGACGCGCACCCGTTTCGGCTAACGATTGTCCGTTGGCGTGTGCCAGCCGGCAATCCGCAGTGCAGCGTGGCGGTAACATCAAACGGATAGAAGTAATCATCCAATCGCAGTTTGGGCGGATACCGAAGGCCAACAAACAAACGTGCAAATACGAGCCCGAATCGGTTCCCAAAACTCCCAAAGATCGTTTGCTTGACCACGAAATGCAAGTATTAGACCTTAGAAGTCCAAATAATTCGGCCGACAGCCCTTCGTTGGCGTACGTTGAGTGTGTACACACCATAAGGACGAGTAATAACCTCGTGCCATTCATATCAAAACAAACCAACCTCCTTCATCTTACTACCAGGCGTCGTACTAAATGTTACCTACTTATCTACATGAATAGGCTCTACCAAATTAACTAGGAACTTGCCTACACTAATTATTTTCGATAGGTAGGTATGCTTAAATAGTCGGAGCGTCGCGTCGGTGGCCTAAGGTTGCGGTATCCGACTCGTACGCGTGAGGTACCGGGTTCGAATCCCACTGCCGCCATGTACCACTAACTCTTTTCTAAGTTATGCACAGTAGCTGAATACTAACCGATGCTTTTACGGTGAGGGAAATCATCGTGATGAAACTTACACATTCAGTTCAGACGACTGAATGTGTAAGTAACCATGATCCAATCTGGTCAGGTTCCCTAAGTAGCAGGGTTAGGAGCCAGGAATGTCAGATGGCAGTCGCTCCACTGCAATTAATTACCTAATCTGCCAAATCCTAGATCATGGACCATAGTCAAGGCGGACCACGGGCACGGAAAATAATTATGTGGAGAGAAAAGAATTTGTTACAGTGGAGCGACTACCATCTGACCTCCATGACCCTGCTACCAGGGGAACCTGACTCGATTGGATCATGGTTACAATTTCAGTTGCCAGAATTTGCAGATTTCATCATGATGTTTCCCTCACCATAGGAGCATCGGTTAATTTCAACTAATGTACATAACTCAGAAAAGAGTCATTGGTACATTGCCACAGCGGGATTCGAACCCGGCACCTCTCTCGCTTACGAGTCGGATACTCAACCGCCCAGCCACCAACGTTCTTGAAAAACATACTTAAGATAGCTACATAACTAAAACAGAATTCGTTCTATTGATAAATCGTTCTACACAAATAAGTAGGTACTATGTCCTACTAAAATGGTTCACTCATCTAGGGACCTACGTAGCGTAGGGAACCACTTATGAGACTAGTTTTGTTGAAAACAGATTACAGACAGGTTTTACTAAATACCTACATTTTTTCATGAACAGATAAAAGCGTTGTCTTTTCTGCGTATTTCCCGTCGGAAAAGAACCTCCTAACGTTACGATTAGGTACTAGCTAGGTAGCATATCTTAAAGTCTAGCTAGAACCTAGACCTTTAAAGCATGTAGGTACGTACCTTTTTAAAGTTATTTTATGAAAACAAACAGCGTCAGGTGCCATACTTTCTTGCTTTCTTGTGGCTCGGATGACTGATAGGTATTAACTATCAAGTAAGCTTGCACTCGTATCGTAGCGTAGCTAGGTAGGTACACTCCATACACACAGATACACAACACTACGCAGGCTCTGGTTGCTATGCAATACGTAAATAGGTAGGTACCATGGTGTTTGGCCTACTGCTAGCTTGCATTCATACACAGAATAATGATTATCACAATACTTAAACGTTGAACGCTGAACACAGACAAGACTACGTTAATACTGGTACCTGAAGCTATAAATCATTCGTTTACATCGTTAACACTCTTATGTAAGATATCTCAGTAGGTTATCTTACATAAGAGTGTTAACGATGTAAGGTATCGAACCTTACACTTATCACAGTTATCTTCACAATAGGTACTTAGGTATCCTACAACTACAACGCAACAATCATTTCGGTCACGCGAAAAGCTAAAAACTGAATAAACGAATACGACGCGAAAGTAGGCAAATTTCGTCAATGGAAGTCGCGCCGTGGGTCAAACCACAAAATAAAGAACGGCCCGCCAAAGTATTCTATTTTTAGATTTTGTAGTTTTCAGTTTCTATTTTGATGTCAAAAGCGCCGCCACAGCTCCGGCGCCGGCCTTGACCTTGACGGCACGTGCAAAAGGATTCGTACTTAGGGATCCGTGTTTTAGGGGTCTAACTTATTTCGCCTTTTATGTTCTCTCGTTTTATGTTCTCCTGGTAGTTGCACCATAATGTTGATTTTTTTTTTATTTGTTAAAGTGAGTCTCAAGCGAATCCAACTGTGGGCTTAATAATAATCCTTATGGCGATGGCCTACATTTGCTTATCACGATTTTATCGGGTAGTTTGGTACAATGACAGTAACCTAGACAGTAATTTCTAAAATTGTGTTTGGGTCCGTGCTCCACCTAGGTGACCTAGGTTCTCCAATTGGGTGAAGCATGGGATATTTACAGGTAAAGCTCCATCAACTAAGAATCATTAAGTTAATTTTAGTTGATAAGAAATGTTCGTGAAAACGATACGTACGATTACCTACGCGACACTGAAACATGACTGACAGACATGACATGAGAAAGCAAACTCGTAAAAAGACAAAGATGTTACATTAATTAGAGTTTGCTACATTAATATGCTACAGTAATTTGAATAAGACTACTTGGCTATTAGTTAGGTGGTGGTGCACTTTCGTAAAAACTATGAATGAACCTTTTGAATTAAAATCATAATTGATTACAATATTTTTTTGTACAGAACCCTCGAAACCAAAAAATACAAAACGGATAATTTAGACCTCCTTAATATTGCGCCTAGTACGTGGGGTGTCCATAAAATAAGCCAGTGCAAATACAGGCATGACGCATTTCATCTTAGTCCTCACAGTGACAACGCATCTGCTGTTCTGCATGTTTGTTGCCTGCAACCTAAATGCTTAAATCCTAGTACGTAAATAGTGTTGCTAGGTATTTTTTCAGCTATTTAAATTTAATATTCACCTTCTTGAATTCAAACATGAGTAGAATTTAATAATTACTATTAGATAGGTACTAAAATGACATCTTTCCTTATTTCGGAGCTGGCGGAAAAGTTCAACGAGAAATGCATAAACTTGTGCCAAGACTCACCACATGCATTCAACAGGATGTAGACTGAGTGAAAAAATAGACAAAAAAGTATAACAACAATATCGTGTAGTTTTGCTGCACTTTCCAAAAATATTAAAATCTAGTGAATGTACTTTATGGACACCCTGTGATTTCAGTATCCCGTACATAGTCCACCTGCTTCAGTCATGACTGCCTAGTACAATAGAAGATATGGCGCAGACGCGAAATCAAGCTGTAACTTTTTTGCCTATTAATGTTTATTGTGTTTTCGCAATTAGTTTGAAGACTATGTACCTAGGTGCAACATTGTGTTGAAGGCAACAAAAAACAAATAAATTAAAGTAGAAACAAACATCGAAATGTCTTGTTTTTGTGCCGGACTGCTCACGAGCTGCTTGTAATAATAATTTTATTAACCAGCCACTTGAGGTATTGATCATAGTGATCTTTAGATTGAATTTTAAAACTCATATGAAACGGTAGGTAGAAAAGACTTAAAGGCACAAAACCTATATCCTATCTGTAACTGGTAAAATTGTATTATTCAGTTGATTGACCTGATTATGAACTTGAGTGATCTATTACAACTGATTTCTAGAGATGCGGTCTTTCGTTTTCAAAATGTGATTATCGACATTGAAAAAGAAAAAGTTCGATACTCATTTTCTCGGTAACTATTCCACGCACGAAAAAAATAATTGTACCTATCGTTTTAATACGTTTAGCACTCCATCCAGTTCACGGCTTTATACATGTATTATGAAACACCCTGTATATCTATAAGATATGAAAAAATATTATCCTGGATTAAAAATATATATTTCTTTATATTTAGAGTTAGTATACGATGTCGTTTATTCTCTACGATGCTGTGGGCTAATGTGTAAGCCCGTATTTTCAAACTATCAATCCGTATGAGGGCGAAAAGAATTTTTCAGTTCAACGTTCAAATTATTCACTTTAAACGAAAACTTTAAATTACATAAACACATGCAGTCGTATAAAGTCCCACGCCGCGATTACAGCTTGCACAAACTTGTTCAGAGACTATGACCTGTTAATATCCGGCCGCCGGATATCCGGCTATCCGGCTAGGAGGCTGACCGGATATCCGGTATTCGGTATCCGGCCAAACAACTATCCGTTTCATCTCTAGTAATTTCTAAGGATTCTGCTATTTGACATATTAGCAATTCGTAATAAGTGGACCATTTTACGAATTTCCGTACAAAACTGTCAAATTGGATGAATTGCAATATGAATCATTTGGCGCTCCACCGACAAAGTGGCGATTTTGCGATTGGCGAAATGAAACATATTATCATCATAATATGAAACACCTAATGTGGCCTTTTTAGACCCCCTGGTAAGTGTAGGTACGTCATGTACAACAAAGGAGATTGTCACACCTTGCATGCACCCCATCTCTTTAAGGTACCAGGAACTCTGTTTTTGTTTCATTTCTGTGCTATAGATAGTAGGTACCATAGTCCAGGGTTAAAGAAAATAATATTCGTTATCGGATAGTCAACAGTAAAAAATTAATCAATCAAATCAGCCAATAGCTTTTCCGTTCTTCATACGGGCCAGAGACCTCTTCACCTCGTTAGGGGTAATCGGGTTTATCATGCCAAGGTTTGCAGGATATCGTGGTGGTCGCACGTGGTTGCTGGCCTCGTTTGAAAGTTCCTTGTACTGGCGGCACCAACGGTCCTTAATAGAGTACACGTAATATACCTACCTACCGTCAAACAATGGGTGGTCCATATCAAGATAAAAATCACTGCTCAAAAATGATTTATTTTATAGTGGATGAGTCTAGGGCATGCCAAACAGCTCAGTTCGTCAAGGCTGAGCGTTAATAAATCAGTCAGTCAGTCAGTCAATCGCGTACGCACTCCTAACATCATCAACAAAGACGTTTTGTCTTTTAATGTATTAATGGAAGATTACAAAGATCACAAGCGGAATTCGGAAGTGCTGCGACGTAAGTTAACGTAGGTGTCATTGAGGCTAATAAGTGGTATATATACCACTTAACTAGAAGTCCTCCCCGGCTTTGTACGGGTTTTCTCGTTTTTCTTTACCTACTTTAATATGCCCGTATGATACCTAAGTACTTAAGTACCTATCTATATATAAACCAACAATAAGAAATTCTCTAACTGATGGTGAAAACCGCATTCGACATATTTGCGATAATAATGTCCCGGTTGTGCCCTCGTGCACGAGGGCCCAGTGTCCGCCCTAACCATGGTCCAGGATTTAGCCGATCAGGTAATTACAGTGGAGCGACTGCCATCTTACATCCGTGACCCGACTACCTCCGGAACCTGACCAGATTGGATCATGGTTACACATTCAGTGGCGTGAATGTGCAGGATTCATCACGATGTTTTCCCTCACCATAAAAGCATCGGTTAATATTCAACTAATGTACTTTACGTAACTCAGAAAAGAGTCATTTGTACTAGGGATGTCACGGAACTTCGACTCCGACTCCGATATGTCGGAACTTCCATCTCCAGTTACGACTTCGGTTCCGATTAGGGCTTGCAAGTCGAATATTCGAATTATTTGAATATTCGTCTCATTTCAATATTCGAATAGTAATTTAGCTAAAATTCGAATATTCGAATAGGTATTTTTAAATCATCTGAATTTACGTACAGGTGTCGCATTTTTGGGTATTTAATCAAACGGATCGTGAGAACGCTTCCACCGAAGTCTCGGTGACTCCTGCCCGCGTGAGTATTCTGCTCTGCGTAGAATGCGAGATGCATTTTGTTTGATGTAATGTTTTAGTTTACATATAATTTGATTTTAATTAGTGTCAGTGATCTCATGATATAAACTTCTTTCCATTTTCTTGTAAAGTAAAAAGTTGATTAGCATCCTAATCTTGTAAAATACCTAATCGTAGGATCTGACCGACCTAATGCTACGAGGGCCTCGTAAGGCAACCTCGCGTGACGTGACAAGAGGCGAGGCGGTATCTCGTGAGGCAGGTACTTTGTATTGTGCGGTGTTCGGGACTACTCGGGAGGGAATCGCGAGGCAAGGCGATTTCCATGCTAAATTTATTTTTCTATTCTTTCTGTTGTTTGAGTGTTTAGTAATTGAATTATAGTTTATACTCTTAGTAAATGTATGATGATGATGATGATGATGACTCTTAATAAATGCAATCAAAGGTTTGGCAAATGGTTTACTACAGCTTAAAATAAAATAAAGTACAATTCGCCGCTTAATGGTGTGGTTTTGTGATTTAGTGAATTGTCTTTTTCATTGCTTTAAATTATATTATTTACATGGAAAAATTCATTTTACGCTTATTTGGATACAATTACTAAGGGCCAATTGTACAAACCTACATTAAAAACGAAGTTCAAACCCCTGATTCCAGATTTCATAATATTTCGAATATTCGAATATCACCAGTAAAAATATTCGAATACTAAAATTTTCGAATATTTGCAAGCCCTAGTTCCGATACTTTTAAATCGGAAGATTTAATCGGAGGTCAAAGCATAGATAGTTAACGGCGGCGTTGACGCGCGGCAAATGCGGTCAACGTGTACGAACAGGTTTACGCATGTCCACACGTGGAAAAAGCTCGCGTTCTGTCATAGATTAATATTGCACTTGTTGTTACAAGCCATGCGCAGAAGTTTGACAACGTCGCATTTTTCAATTTTAGTGAACCTGAAAATTACTGTAAAATATCGTCGCGGTCGTCGTCGTTTAATGTTATTAGTTATTTAAGTGATGAAGTATATAAATAAGTATATACATTAGTTTAATTCTGTACTATTTACCTATCTACCTATTTGCAATTGTATTATACTAATATTTTAAATGCGAAGTATAATGTGTGTTTCGCCTTGTACGTAATGGATGTTTGTTACTTCTTCACGCAAAAACGACTGAACGGATTTTAATGAAATTTGGCAGTTACATAGCAAATAGCCCCGAAAAAACATATGCTATAATTTTTTCCGATATTTATTGTGATTTTCGCGGGAACGGGTCCGGAACGTTATAGTCGAATTTTATGTGGACGCAGTCGCGGCCACAAGCTATTATGAAATAAAATAATCTTTGCCAGCCAAAATATTACCCAATTGATTAAATATTACATAAAATACATTTTAAACAGTATTATTTAAGTACCTAAGTATATAAAAACTAACTACTTACTTACTTATTGTACCTACCTACTTTTTCAACGATTCCATCGTCGTGGATAATCAAAGATCGTGGTTTAAAGTATTTGTGATAACTTTCACAGTGCGAAAATGTTTGCTACACACAAAAGAACCTTCGTTTAGACTCCAGTATGCTTGGGGAATAGCAAAAGTCCATTTGTTTAATAGAATTATATCTTTTGGAAAGCAAAACATCGGCACAGATTCTTTCCGATTTTAAAGGTTTGATCATAATTTTACTTGCATTTTTCAAATGCAACAACGCCTTTGTATCTGTTAGAGAAAGATTACGATTACAAAATAGAATTTGATTAATGAAATAAGTAAAAATCTAACAACAGAAATGGTCAAGGATTGTTTTTCAAAAATCGTATATATTCAATTTTAGCACAATTATACATATATTTACTTTTATTTACCTTCGTAGATGGTCCATACAAACGCATTATTTTACAGTTTTATCAATATATTTTTAATTTATCGTCATAAAATTCATAATTTTCCCGCACATTGACATGTAAACAATGAGTAAATCGGTTCACAGCGACGTTGCCGTTCCGTGCTACAGCATGGCTTGTAAGATGAAGGAGGCTATGACAATACGGATGGTTTGTTTTGTTTTTTAAATTAAACGGCAAAGTGTAAACTTTTTGAGAAGACATACCTATTCACGAAAGGGAGGTTACTTTACTTTGTTAAAAGATTATTTTAAGTTTATGCATGCTACTGAATACGAAGAATTAATCAAACTAGAATCTAAAAAGAAAAATACAGTACAGCCTTCGACCTCAACGCCTCTTCAGGAAGCCAAAAAACAAATTGTTCTCAAAGAAACAATTATGAAAAATAAAATATTGTGTATTTTTAATGCGAAATCAATTGAAATAGACAGATTGATTTCTGAAATGATTGCTTTGCAAGATCTTTCCTTTACTTTTGTGGAAGGTTTTGGGTTTCATCGGCTTATGCCGTTCATTGCGCCGAATGATCAGTTAAGGGGAAACAGTTTTACCGAATATATTTGTGGTGAGTTATAGGTATGCATTATGCAACATTAGCAAAAATATAAATGATTTGCTGAAACAGTTTGAGAAAATCTCATGTACAACGGGCATTTGGAGCGAACCCATTTCGAAGTGTGGTTATTAATACCCGGTTTCTGAAACGCTTGTCAACGCAAAAATTACGTAACAACTTGTTAATATCTGGTTAAATGCAGTTTGGGTTTCTGAAAAGGCCAATTGACAGTTTGTAACAGTTTGTCAATGGATTATCAAATGTTGAATTAACAGCCGATTAAGGTAATTTTTGGTTTTACGGAAAGTTTATCTCATATTAACTGCAGGTTATCGTCTTGTTATTTTAATTAGCGGAAATCGAAAAATTAACAGTTGTCAAAAAAAATTACTTATATCCGATTTTCTTGGTCTAGTCCAGCGGGGCTATTGGCTAACTCAGTTGACAACTGTATTTGACACTAGATAATTCTACACCACGTCATCTACGTTGAAAACTGGCAATAGCGTCTACCAAATTAGTACCAAATTAGAGTAGTGTCAGATTTTTTTATGTCAAATTCAGTTGTCCACTGAGATAGCCGATAGGCCCTCAGGTCCTAGTTTTGGTCCAAGGCAGGGTCCAGGTCTAGGACCAGGTTCAAACCCAGATCTTGTCCAGGTTCTGGTACAGGACAATGACCAAAACTGTACCAATTCTAGGACTAGAGGGCCTATCGACTATCTCAGTGGACATCTGAATTTGACATAAAAAAATCTGAGACTACTCTAATTTGGTAGACGCTATTGCCGGTTTTCAACGTAGATGACGTGGTGTAGAATTATCTAGTGTCAAATACAGTTGTCAACTGAGTTAGCGAATAGCCCCGGGCTATTGGCTAACTCAGTGTTCAACTAAGTTTGTCATAAGATGTCCACTAAACCCTAATTTGGTATTCGCTATGGCTAGTGTTCAACTGAGATGACGTCATATAACAGTTGTACACTGTAGATGTCAAAGGCATATATTTTTGTATCGATAAATCAATAATTGGTATTGCGTAAGGTGGTGCTTATCACTCAGTACGTCAAATCCATAGCCACTTTGATTGTCAAATACATTTCGAAAGTAAACTTGTATGAGCTGGTGACGGCGTCGCTGTTCTTGGCATTGACATGTCATTTTAATCACATTTCAGAATGAAGTTCTCATAGTTTCAGTTTTGGCCACCGGATCAAATAAGTTTGTGGCCATAGAGCAGCAATGTAGACTAGAACTAATAAGGCATTCGCTATTTCCAGTGTTCAACTGAGATGACGTCATTTAATTCATGTACACCATAAAAATGTTTGACAGATGTTTTTGTATCGATAGTTCAATAAATGGTGTTGCGTATCGTGGTGATGATCACTCGGTACGTCAAATCCATAGCCACATCGATAGTCAAACACTTTTTCAAAGTAACTGCTAGAGAGTAGTGTTTTATAGGAATCCGGTGATGGCTACTATTATCCCGGTGATGGCCACTATTATCCGGCTGAGTTGAAAAGGTAAGAAGAAGTAATACGCAATGAACTACGATTTGGGCTTGGAGTTTTGGAAGGTTTATATGATAAATTCAAAGAGACAGTGTACTTTGGTCCTTGCTCTCTTTATAAATTGAAATAGATAATCTGTACTATAATATTTATTATGAAGAGTGGCTCTGTTCTCTTTAGCCTGACTATATACTTATAATAATGTTTATAGTTCCGTTGATAATCTCGGGACTTTAAAGATGAAACGCTATTTAACTTTGCGTGCAGCTGAAAATGGAACTAAATTTGACAGAACAGAGACCAACAAAAAAGTGACAGGGACGCCATACCTAAGTGCAGACTTGTCTTTCGCGCACTCTACCTAACCAAATAAATAAATAATCTAATAGAAAATGTAACTTTTTCGGTATAGGGTAAGTTGGTGTAAGAATACAAGAAATGCTATGCTGAAATATATTTTCACAACACCTAAATTTAACCCTAAACTCTCGGTCATACTGCTGGTGACAATAATACTATACGGCGAATGACTACATGCCCACATATCCCGGCACATTATTTTTGAGAGAATTATAGACTTTTCTGGTGTAATCGGGTGCATCGATGGCGCTTATGTAGCCGTAATTCGGCCAAAGGATGACGAGGAGGATTTTCATAACAGAAAATATCTTTGATATAGTATAAATGATTTATAACTTTATACAAAACATGAGTTATACAATGACGTTCAATACGACGCTATTTTAAATCGTAATATTGTATTGTAAAGTGGTGATCACATTAACAACCCACCTATTTACGTCTCGAACTAATGCGATATTAAGGCATAGGTACAGTACAAAAGCATAAGTGCATTATCTTTTCAAGAAAATTTTCTTTTACCGCTACAATAAAATTCTCGGCATTTGGTGCAACTGTATCCAAAATCAGTTTACTAAAAGAAGGAAGAATCAACTGTCCTCTGTGCCTAAAGAACTCGTCCTTTACTCCCGGAGTATTTTTTTTTAAACAGTGTGTCTGTACATAGCATATATTTACAAAAAAAGTTTAGAGCGATGAAGAAATAGTAATAGAATAAAAGGATATCAACGCGGTCGAAGTCGCGTCCAAAAGCTACTAATAAATAAATAAATAATTCTTGAACGCTATACACACCGTTTAACAACTGCACTATAGTACAAAGGAATATGATTCTTAAGGTGGTGATGCATTGATGCTCCTGCATTGAACATGGAGGGTGTACAATGGAATGGAAAGGGTTGTTGGCTAGATCTTATTCTTGTTTGGCATGCTGATGGTTGAGATGCTGCTGGTACAAAGACTTTTCAGTGTTAACCGTTGAAGGAAGACACGCGATGCTGCGAACATGACGATCTGTTGCGAACTGTAATTAAATTTAATACACCCAATTAGGCTTTTATTTTCATTTTAATCCTACTATTCATATTCACGAATTTGATCGTATCAATATAAAGAATGTTATGTTGTACGTCAATTTTTTGTGACACTGAATTCAAACATAGTGCTAGCCGACTGCTTCCATGTATATCTTAAGGCTTGGGCAGGTAGAGCTCAACCTGTGAACCGGACGACAGCCACCTTATTCCCGACCTACTACATTGGTATTTTCATCTACCGAATGGCCAATATTTAACGGCCCGGCAAGCGGCATTTTGAAATTTGCTAAAATAATTCAAATTGCAAATTTAGTTAATAGATAAGTAAGCGCATATCCTTTACTATTACCGAAAATTTCTTCTACATTTACAAACTATTACTTATGCCAAAGAATAGATATACATAAAGTTACTATGCACTTACTCCTAATAAATATTAATTATGATGTTTTGGTTTCACAAAAACCTATTATTGGTATTTATTTCTAATAATATTTACCTAAAACTATAGATGTGCGATTCTATGTAAACAAACAACATGTCAGCCAGTGACATATAACCGTTCAATTTGAAAATATACATTAAACCCTACTTAGCAAAGGTCGTAAAGAGATATCTAATTTTTTCGCCTAAAGTCGATAAAAAATAGAGAGGTCATGTGCTCTACGGCTCTACGTGATGGTCACCGTAACGGCACCGTATTCACGGTTGCACCGAAGCGATAGAGAATACCAATTCATGACATCGCCAGTGCTAAGCAAATATTAGTGCTTAGGAATCCGGCGATGGTCACTATTAACCAGCTGAGTTGGAAAGGTAAGAAAATATTATGTATTAGGTATACTACGATTTGGGCTTTCAGTTTTATTATGTTTATTTTGTTAAAGAGATGGGTAATATATTTTATCCCGTCTTTGTGTAAATTGAAATAAATAATCTGTAATACATCTTTCTAATCACTTGTGCTTGTCAAGCATACCTTATCAATTTATTTAAATTTCAACAACTTTAAATATGATTTTGTCAAGTGGGTGCCTAGGGTGACACACGCGGTTTGACCTTAAATAATTTTTTCTTGTTGTTTTTCCATTTGATATAAGTGTTGCATTACTTTTTTGTATATTTTGTATAGACTATATCGTCGGTCCCTCCTGATCCACCTGATTCCCCTTCTGGGCTCGCGCCCGAGGAACGGATGGAGGAATCTCTGATTTCTGCGTCCGTTTCTTTAGAATCCCAGCCCAGGGAAAGAGCTGCTGTTGGTGAGCCTGGTGTCGCCTCAAAAAAAATTCATAGTCCAGCTGATTCTAATCAGTCGGTCTATATCCACCCGAAATATGAACTGTCTAAAACATACTCCGATATTGATTCCGGTATTCACGTATTTAGGGAGGAGTCCCACCCTAGGGCTGGCACTACCCTGAACCCGATGCAATTTGGCCAAACCCTCATGAAGGCAAAAGTTGAAGGCATCCTCAAGCATGGCGTAAAAAGTGTTGGTAGAAACAGAATATGTGTGGAGCTTAAGTCAGCTAAGTACGCGAACAGGTTCCTTCGGGAACCTGCTCTTTTTAATAATAAATTCATTGCTATTATCCCTACGTTCAATATTACTCGGATGGGGATTGTCAGAGATATCCCCACTGAGTGGTCTATGTCCGAATTTGTTAATGAAATAGAAGTCCCCGAAGGTTGCGGAATGTTCCTTAAAGCCCGCCGACTTAATCGAAAGGTTCTTAGAGAGGGTGCTGTGGAGTGGGTTCCCACGCGCACTGTCGTGCTAACCGGGACCTGGTCCAGGTCAAGAACTCGAACCAGGATCTGAACTTGAACCTAGATTTGGACCTGGACCTGGACTACTTTGTCTTAAATTGGTGTTGGATCAGAACTAAAACCTGAACCTAGTCTTGGTCTTGCAGGATTTAACTAATGGGATTATTGGGACAAACTCACAGAATCGATAGCCGGTGGGGCGAATGTTGTTGAGTGGTGAACAGGATGGCCTCCAAAGAGATGGACGGACGACCTCCTTTAGGTAATAGGGAGCCGATGGTTTCAGGTTTATTATTTTTTAAATTGAAATTAGAGAGGATGACAGATTAATGTTGCCTGACCTTAACACATCTTTCTTCTGCCACCATCTCTGACTCTGATTCCGGTCCCGACTCCGAAAAACTAACGAGTCGGATACCCTAACCGCTCGGCCACCGACGCTAGAACAATAAACACACGAAATAACTATTTCAAGTCCTGCTATACCTTACTTACTTACTTACTGCGCTGGCTCAGCGACCCAAAGTGGATCTTGGCCTCCGACACCAGAGATCGCCACCTCTCCCTATCCTGCGCCATCTCCTGCCAATCGAGGATTCCTAGTGCGTGCAGGTCTTTCAGGACTTCATCCCTCCAGCGATATCTGGGTCGCCCGACCGGTCGACGTCCGCTCGGCCGACCCACATATGCTCTCCTAACGGCGCGATCCTCCCCCATCCTCTCCACGTGGCCAAGCCAACGCAATCTTGCAGCCTTGATCTCTCCCAGAATATTGGGTTCGGAAATAAGCTGTTCCACCTCCTCGTTCTTTCTTCTCTTCCACATGCCGTCCTCACCCTGTGTTGGCCCCAGAATTTTCCGGAAGATCTTACGTTCAGCGACCAATAACTACGACCTACGTATTATAAAATGCGAAAGGATGGACGAGTAGTTGTTACTCCTCCACGCAAAAATTTCGGAACAGATTTTGATGAAATTTGGCAGTATAATAGCCCAGAATATCACATAGGCTATAATTCAAACGTGCAAATCAATTAAGTACCTTTGGTCATTTTGGCTCATACAAGACTTCAACGAGGCAACCTTCGTGGCAACCGTACGTGAATTCGTTCATACAATAGGCATTATATTGTTTTTTCTGCAGACCTTATAAGAGGTCTATAACATTATGAAGTTCCTCCGTAATATACATCATCACCATCCGGCTTCTGCCAGGTTCCGCTTTCCGACTCATTTTCCTTCGCATCATTTTATTAGGCATTGGGCTGCCAAGGATGTACTCGCTACGCACTCGATCAAGTCGCGTAACGCCACACATCCACCGCAGTGCTGCAGCTAGCCTAACCACCGTTTTCTAGCAATTCTTTCCACGCATTTACCCTGAAATTGAAAATGAAAAAGTATTCATTGAATTAGGATTACGTTAATTAATCTCTTTTCAAACGTCAAATATCAAACGAAAAGTAAAGCGAGCTCATCCAGGCAGGAGGCGACGCATGCAGACCGATCAGCGCCTGGTCTCAAGGTCCTAAGCTAAGCTTACTCACCAGTACGATGTCATCAGCGTATTTTATAAGCCAAGGAGGCAAATCCTGAATTTCCACTGAGAAGACATCGAGCACAACGCAGAAATTATAGAACAGCACTGAACCCTGGTGAACACCTACGTAAACGGAAAGGGATTGGAATGGCCTACGATAGTTTTGACGACTGCTTCATTTGTTAGCTTACTCTATATAACATATAACAGTATCATTACATTACTTAGAAAAGAGTCGTTGATTGATGGCGGCGCTGGGGTTCGTACCCGATACCTCGGGGTACGAGTCGGGCATTATGATTTAAACGATATACTATTAAATCCAAAAAAAATGAATACACACTTATTATTATCATTATAGGTACATACATTTTTCATTTAACATACCTGCTAGGCCGGGATCGAACCCTGGACCTCTTGCGCGGCGGAGCAATGATTGGTAAAACGCATATTTTATCTATGAGCAACTTGACGACGGCAAGCGCTAACATGGCGGTCAACTCCTTCGGTACAAAGCGTACTGAAACCGCCGTATGATGAAGTGCAGCATATACTCCACGAAGTTAAGAAGAAATTAGCCTCTGAAAGACAAAGTTAAATTCAAAGTTCAGGACTTGCACAGCGGGGAGAGAAGCACAGCGTTTCCAATAAGCAAACGCACCGAGCTGAGATTTGTGACGGGTGGACACGGATGCGTTTTATTTAATTTGTGCATTGAGTTCCTTAGGTGCTCAATTAAATTTTTGTGGCAAACTGGCAAGCGGGCCACCTGATGGAAAGTGGTCACCACTGCCTTTTGGGTCTGCGTTGCCCACCGTTGTCGTTGCTCTGGCAACAAAAAGGCAAATGCCCGTTCACTGCCAAATTCCCTAAATCCCTACCCCATGGAGCACTGGAGACCTTACACACCTTCAGAAACCCAATACTATTAAAAGAGTATTGTTAAAAAAGAAAACATCGATCATTCACACATTCACAGAACATAAAAATCGAAATATTTCTATATATATTTAGACACCGCAATATAACTCAATTTGCCAATAAAGTTAAATCTTTCTGATAGGCTAAGTTCCTATGGGTGAAAAAACGGCATAGCAAGATTCATAATCATTGTAGAGCGAGCGATAAGGGAATATTTGTGATTTGTGTCTAGTCTGTTATGTGCATGTCTGATATATGCGTTGGCCCAATAGCCAAATTCCTTTTAAACACAGTATTTGTTTCGATCGATCCTCTTTAATTTTGATACATAGACCACACCGCCGCGATTTACTGCCTGTAAATGTATGCGTCAGCTGAAGACTGCGATCTCATTTCTCGTTGATTTTCGAGAGTCTGGGTGGAGCGTAGAGGGGTGGAGAGTTACAGTCGACGGGCCTAGAAAAATAGATAAAACCGTGTGGCGAGTTAATAGTAAAAAAAAAGGGACGCACGCAGCTCTCCAAACTTTCGAAGCGATTGTTCAGTTCCCGCTGAAAGTGCTCGGGGTTTTGAATGTGGGCAGTTTTAGCTATAGACCTCTCCGGTCTGAATAGTCACAGGGAGTCGAGGAAATATTATTTTAAAATATAAAATATTCTGCCTGCGACATACCGCCTATACACAATAAAGCTGTATGAAACAAAAGCCTTAGCCTTGATTGATGTATTGATAAAAAACAAAAATAAACGCACATGAACGTAAGAGCGAAAATCTATTTATTGTATTAAAAATTCAAAAAAGTAATATTTTTGTAAGTAATTAACTTCTTATAACTGTAAGTTTGCTAGTTCTTTACTCGGTACCACCGTTTTTGTAAATTATTTTAATTATTGATATTCTTTATCAAGCTTCATAAACAGAAGAATGCAATGCAATCGCAATGCAAGCAAAAGTTTTTGATTGCTTTCATGAAAAAACATGGTTGTTTTTCAGCTAAAGGATGTTAATTTATCCAATGAATAGATATCATCTAGGAAATAATTGTAGAAAGCTAAATTAAGTGAAACACTGCATAGGATGCATTTGAATAACCTATCAGTTATCGTCGGAAAGTGCCTATGGACAGCTGAGTTTCCAATGGAAATAAACATGGATTTTGGTTATATTCAATGATTTAAGTAAGTGATTTACTTTTTAAAGTATCATTAATATGTTTTAGGTCCTGCGATTTGCCTTGTAGTTGAATATTTGTCGAGGAATTTGGTAAAAAATTTGACGTGTCGTTTTTGAGTTTCATTTCATGTTCGTCCGCCATGTTTGTCCTTTTTATAATTCAGAAATTCTAAATAGAATTTTGTTTTAGCATAGAAGCAGTGCTTGCTTTGTGTAAATTTATTCTTCATGGTATTTAGGTAAAGCGTTTAATTCTTTAGTTTTTTCTATTGGTGGTTCTAGCGTTGTATTTCCGTGTGTTATGTTCGCGTTCTTTGTTGTTCAGGTATTCAGAATGGTTGTTGGATCTACTGCGTATCCAGGGAGGCAGGTACTCCACAAAATGCAGCCCATGGGCATGACACCCCGGGAGCTGTCGGAGTACGATGACTTGGCGACAGCACTTATAGTGGACCCTTACCTTGGCATCACTACACACAAGATGAATATACGATATAGACCTCTGAAAACAAATAAAGAAGAGTTGAAACTTATAGTAAAGGAATTCATTCAAACACAGGATTATAACAAGGCATATACAAAGTTGGCTAATGGTGAATGGATGCCTAGACATTTTAGTAAAAATAAACATCAACAGAGTAAACTAAGAGAACATGTAAGTAACACTACAGCTTCATACCAAGTTACATAAAAAAATTTGTAAAATATTTCCTTATTAAAATTTTGTATTTTATGTTTCAGATATACCGGTATTTACGAGTATTTGATAAGAAAGCTGGATTTGTTATTGAACCATGCTACAGGTATTCATTGGAAGGGCAGGTTGGTGCAAAAATATCGACTACAAAAAAGTTCTTCAAACATGAGAGAATAGATTTTCTAGTTGGGTGTATTGCAGAAATGACAGAAGATGAAGAGAAACAGCTTCTTCACCCTGGGAAAAATGACTTTTCTGTTATGTATAGCTGTAGAAAAAACTGTGCACAGTTGTGGTTAGGTCCTGCAGCATATATTAATCATGATTGTAGACCGAATTGCACTTTTGAGGCTACTGACCGAGGGAAAGCATTTGTCCGTGTTCTAAGAGACATTGAAGTGGGAGAAGAGATTACTTGTTTCTATGGAGAAGACTTTTTTGGAAATGGTAATTGTTATTGTGAGTGTGAGACTTGTGAACGACGTGCAAAGGGAGCTTTTTCTGTCAAGAGCACAGATACTGATGAGCAAGCTACAAGATACAGATTTAGAGAAACTGATAATAGAATTAATAGGACAAAGGCGAAGCAAAGCAAAAAAAGTGATAGTAGAAAAAATTCTGAAAAAACTCGAATATCAAGTCGACTTAACTCTAATATAATATCTCCTCTTAGTATGAAAGAAATGAAACAAAAAGGTTTGACAAAATATGATGCTGAGCTATTGATCGCACAGGGCTGTATTGCTGATGTTATAGATGGGTCAGACCATAAACAGTCTCAAGGGAGCAGGGAGTCTTCAGCATCAAGTCGTGGTGAAAGACTACGCAGAAGAACTGATAGTTGTCGTATTAATGGAGCAATATCTGGTAATGGGTCACAGCGGAATGTGGCTCCTTCACGATGCTGTAGCACTACAAGTTCACGTAGTAGTAGAGATTCTCATAGTGGCATTGTACTGAGAAGTCATAAACGCTTACAAGACACATGCGCACAGCCTCTATGTACTAAGGCAAGAAATAGTTTCAAAGAAGAAAAAGAAAAAGAAAAGTCTGGCAGAATTCTAGATTTTCCTAAATGTCAAAGTGAGTCACCTTCCTTAGATACTAATACTAATCAAGTACACATAAATATTGAACCTACAGAAAATAGTCCAAATATATCAGAAACTGATGATATTAAAAATAATAAACCTTCAGAATCAATTATAGTTAAAAATGAGTGTGATACAAGTGAATCTCTCTTGCAAACTATCGATCAGAGTATTCCATTACATGCTGAAACATCAAAAGAACATAAAATTGAGAATGTTGATTGTGTAAGTGATTCAAAGGAGAGTTTGCGAAGTGAAATATGTGAATTTAGAGAAAATGTTAACCCAAGTGATTCCACTGATGGCAAAACGAACAAAAGCAATAAAGTAGAGGTATCAAATGAAGTTGAAGACGTTAAAAGTGAAGGTGATTTGGGTCCACCATGGCTGGCAGACAATTCGAATAAGAGCAACGAGTGTCCGTGCACGCCGCCGCGGCGGCGCGTGAAGCTGACGCTGCGCGTGAAGCGCAGCCCGGTGGTGGAGGAGGTGCTGGACTGCGGCGGCAGCGAGGTGCCCGAGTACGAGGTGCTGCGGCTGGAGGGCGTCGACCCCGAGACCGCGCGCCGCCTTAAGAAACGCCGTCGCTCCAAAGAACGCCACCGCAAGCATAGTCCCGTCCGTCCTCTGCCACCAATGAAACGTTTAAGATTGATATTCGGTAATGAGAGTAGAACTATCGACTTGCCCCCTGCTATTTCGGCAGACTGACAGATGCGACTACCTTATGGGTTTATTTCCACCGTTATTATTGAATTATTAGTTTAATTATTGTCACTGATTACTGATTAGTTTTAATTTGACTAGTATTTATATTGTGACGTGAAGCTCTGTTTGTAAAGTATTGTGTGATAGGTTTGAGATTTTCATACTGATTCCAATGACTTATTTATTTAAAAGAGTGACAAAACTATTGTTTATATTAGCACTAAATTTACTGTATAGTAGGTTATTATTATGAAATAAAACCTGAGTTTAGAATAACATACCAATATTCAGAATTTTTTACTGAAATATGTTTTGACAAGAGTGAACATTGATGCCTGGCACCTAAATTGATATACACTGTATGCAAGTGTAAATAACTCTTTGTAAATTTGGAATTAGGTGACCCCTTTAAATTAATTTTTAATATATATTTTAAATAATTATGTACACTAGAGTATTCTACATTAATGCTTTTCAGGTTATTGCCAATTATTTGGTTGTATTCTTATTTTATTCTTGGAATTTTAGGTTTCAAAAACATACTGAGTAGGTGGATTTGGTGTTTTAAAATTTATAACTAGGTGTATTGTAGTTGTTGCATTTCGCGAGCATCTTAGACACGTTTAGTTGGAAAATGCCCCTTTACCAAAATGTCCTTTACAAGAATTCCCTTTTTTAGGGGGGCCTTGGTCTAGTGGCGGGGTGCTTGCTAGACCGATAACCAAAGTTAAACAATGTATGTACAGTCCGGGAACTGGATGTCAGACCATTTCATAGTGGCTAGTCGAACTTCCAAGTACCGCAACGAGCTCGGATCCCTTTGAGTAAATCGACCGTCGAATAGGATGCCTTATCTCTAACAAAACTCTTTTTCTACAATGTTGGCGGAAAGTTGTAGATTTTGTATTACTATAACTTTATGGATGTGTAATTTTATTTTATGTAGGCATGTATTTTTGGGAAGGGCCATTTTGAAACCAGGGGACATTTTGGGAAAGGGACATTTTGCAACTAAACGCTTAGCGTTGACATTGCAATAGCGTGTAACTATAGTATATGTAGTATCTTCACAGATTTCTGGATATCCCAAGTATACTTAAAACATTAACTGGGTCCTTTCCGACAAACAGACACTTGTAAAAAAGACGTATTGTACTTGCAATCGCGAATTGTAACAATTACAAGATTCTGATAGTGTTAAAAATACTATAATTCTCAACAGAAATAATATGAAACACTATGTAATTGTAGTTTAATTAAAAATATTTTTAGTGGTACCAAATATAAATAATCAAAGGAATAAGAGCTTTGTTCTCTCGTATTGAAGATAACAAGCTCTCAAAAGAAAATGATGAAATTAAATGTGTAAATGATGCGCTTTAAAATTGGGAAGTATGTATTGGAACACCAGAGTGTGATACGTAACGTCTAATTCGTTCATCGAATCACGCGTAGTCGCAACTTTACTGCGAATGCACGTTACGTCGACCCACGTGTCGAAAGTTCACCGCTGCGAATCACTTTACATCGAATGCACGCCACGTCGAAACGCGTCACGCCGAAATCATTATGATCTCGAATAGACGCTCTATAACTACCTACGTACTTTTTGCAAAACTAAACGGATTGGCCATTAGTGTAGGTAGAGTCAGGCCATTACTCTAATGGCCAATGACGTTTAGATTTGCAAAGAGAATATAATTAAAGCGCCCTTTCAAGATCATATGATTTCGACGTGAGATGTTTCGAGGTAGCGTGCATTCGATCTAACGTGATTCGTTATGGCGTGACTTTGTCTTTATGTTTGTCGACGTAGCGTGCATTCTATGTAACGTAATTTTTAGTGGCGAGACTTTGTCATTACGTGTTTCCACGTAGCGTGCATTCGATGTAACGTATCATCCTCGGACCACCACTTGTAGCTGTTGGTTGATAAATACTGAACTTGTTTTCGTCTTTGTATATCCAATATTTCGTTTTTTGTTGTATATTTTACTAGACTTGCAAGACAAGTGAACAATCGATCAAATGTGTTTGACTCAATACCCAGACTGCAATTGTGTTTGTATATTATTTATTAGACGATAGGCTACTTTCGAACAAAATATTTTCTGCTGTTCTTGTATTGCAAAGAGCTACATTGCAGTGTTCTTTGCCACTCGGGTTCACGGTAGTTCTTTACTATAACAGTGGCTAATTTGATTGTCGCCTTTATGTGTAGGGTATAGACACTGAACAGATAATGGTACTCTGCCAGAAAAGGCCTATCCCACACTATCAGACTCACCAATAAGGTTGACTAGAAGAGAAGAGAGAAATTCATTTCAAGAATAATGTCATTACTATTGGTAGAGTATTATTTCTTTGCGTGCAAAGGAAATAGTGTATGATGTGTCATGATCGGATTATTTCGCCATCGTATTTTATTAATGTTACCTATCACGATACGATGCATCGTTCTTTGCTGTGTGCTTTGTTGTGGGCAATCAAAGTGCATTCCTTGTATTGCGATTATCGCAATCGACTTAGAACTTTTCGCAGATTGGACTCGCTACAGTCGCGACTGACAGTTATAAACATCATAGCTTATATCCATATTATTGTCATCATCATCATCAGCTCAGCATCAGCTGTCCTCGGCTTGCCGCATCCAGCATCCATCTGCCTTTCGCAAATCGTCACTCCACCTGGCCGGACGCTTGCCCCGTCGCAGTCTTCATTCAAGAACTCGTTTACCCCAGCGGTTGTCGGTTCTTCGGCAAATGCCTATGGCCAACCCACCTTACGCCACTTCAGCTTACAAATTCTGTGCGCTATGTCGGTAGCTGTGGGTCTCTGTTGGATTATTTCGTTGTGAATTGTATACTTCAGAGAGACTCCGAGCATAGCACATTCCACGTTGAACTAGTGAACCAGTCACAATTGAAATGTCCACGTACCGGCACCGGCAGGTTGTACGTACTGGTTGAAAACTTTTGTTTTTATGCTATGTAGGGAACTTAATTCATAAATAATGGAGATGAAAAAAATAAAAAATAAATTTCATTAAAGCTTACTATCCCGTATTTGGTTAATTTGCACGAAATCCGTGAGCTTGATGACATTTTAGTTTGTGTCTATCTGACGATTTAACCTTGTTGTTTAGGGTACAGATTTTCAGAAACCGTTGGTTGATAGGTATTATTTTATTTTTAAGGTAGGTACGTGAAGGCGTTCGACCTCAATGAGTGACGAGTTTGAGTTGATAACATAGGTACTCCTTGGGTAGTCCCGTTAGAAACATAATATTAGCTAGGTGTAGGTAGGTAATGTTGCCCGTTCTCGAGCTTCCAGCTCATGCTGGGATTTATCGCAATCTGTTCAGTAGAGTTTAGGCGTAGTTTTGCGGGCAAACGCACTTTCATATTGATTTAGTGTTTAGAGTTCTATGGAAATAAGTATTATGAATGCAATGAGTTGGTGTTACCCATATCAACGGAAAGAGGAAAAGTTAGCACAGTATTCCATTGCAGGGCAACAAGCAAATTGATATTGTAATTCATATTGTTGGTTTATTACGCTACTATTTTATTATATTCTAGGTACCTGAGATTACTAGCGACCGTTATTCCTCAAGTAGGTAGATACTATTTCCCATTCCTATTTTATGGACAGCAAGAGTTGTATGGAGAACATTTTTATTTCTTATTTTTCCATACAAAATCATTGTTGGCATGCATATTTTTTTCTACCTATATTTAAAAATGTAACGCATGTATCCAGATAATGATGCGCATCATTTACGCCTTAGTAATGCATTGGTTGTACCTACTTGTAATTTCATGTTAGTGTAAAATTCAAATGACGCTAGAATTAAGTCTAGCTTTTGTGATATTCCATTTTGGAATGTTGTATATAAAATTTGTAAGTTAGAAACAAGTTGCATATTGTTGAAAAATAAGCCATTATGAAATATTTTCATTTAAATATCACAATAAAATGCCTCAAGTTTCGTTTTGGTTTGCTTTCATAATTGAAGATACAGAAAAAGCTAGGTTACCTAGTATGTAGTGTAGTGTGGTGGTGTGGGTGGAGCTAAAACATCCTGCGGCTGGTACGATGCTGATAATGAGCAGTTTTCCAATAGGTATCTAAAGCATTCTTAACCACTCACTAGATGGCGCCCCGACAATTTTGGTAATTGATAATCGCTTGAAATAGGTTCTTAGCAATGAGGATATAAACACTGGGTACGTTGTATTGGATAATATTGTATTTGTCAATAGTTTTCAACCATTTTAGAGGTTGTAATAATAAAAGAAGATAATGCCAACTTATATAAATATTTCTTTGTACAGTTCGTTCAACCTTTAACAGTTATGTTTATATTAATAAACATTTTATTTTTAAGTTTAGTATTAGTTGGCTGCATGAAATCACTGCCAGCATCATACAGATTAAAAAAAGATTACCAAAATTGTAGGAGCGCCATCTATTGATGCTTTTTGAAACCAACTGACAATACCTACTGGAAACCATTGACGCATTATCATCATATTCGTTGCAGGATTGCCACTCTTCACCGCCTTTATCCATCACGGCTTTTGCCTCTGGTTCCTCATAGTTGAAGTTTTCCCTAAACCAAAGAAATTGGGACTAAAGCTTTTATCTAGTCCCAATTTCTATGGTGGGAACACGGTGAAAGATATCTAACGGCAAGCGCAGTGTAGGACGGCGCCTAAGAGCTCGACGCCGATGGATTACCTATTACCAAACAAAGCGATATGCTCCATCTGCCGCATCGTTACTCAATGAGGTGAGATGGCGCTAAAATGCCTGCCTAGTACCTACTATCAGGCGTGCACGGGAGCCCGGGATCCGCCTTAACTATGAACCAGGATTTGGCAGATCGGGTAATTAGAGTAGAGTGACTGCCATCTGACATCTCCGTCTCCGTTACACATTCAGTCGCTTGAATGTGCAGGTTCCCTCACGATGTTTTCTCTCACGTGACAGCAGTTCTTCTTCTACTAATGTACTTGCCTACATAACAAGGAAAGGTCATTAGTAGATACATTATGGCACGAAGGATTGAACTCGCCACCTCTCGCTTACGAGTTGGGCCCGCTAACCATTAGGCCACAGCTCTTTCTGGTAAATGCCTGCCTAGTAAAGTAAAAAAAGTTGGAGCTTGAGTTGAACTTCTGCATAGAAATTAGAAAGGAAAGTCCCAGTTGTCCCCTCTAGAGCACAGTACGGGGCGATAAGTGGGAATTTAATGTTGCCTGCCTTATCCCCACGCTCGGCAAAGCGCAGTTGCCCCGCGCCATCTAGTGGTACGTAAATGAAGTTTTTCCGTCATACTAATGAGCAGTTTTCCAATAGGTAGGTATCTAAAGCATACCTAACCATTCCCTAGATGGCGCCCCGACAATTTTGGTAATCGATAATCGCTTGAAATAGGTTCTTAGAAAAGAGGATATAAACACTGGGTAACGTTGTATTGGATAATATTGTTAACAATAGTTCTCAACCATTTTAGAGGTTGTAATAAAATATTACAAACAAAACAAACATCGATTTGACTGACCCAATTCGTTTCATGGACACTAGGATCAAGAATGGACGCAATACAAATATGAAAGGTATGTATTAAAATTCATATCGTTGAACCTTTTGGTAAAAAATTACCAAAATTGTAGGAGCGCCATCTATTGATGCTTTCTAAAACCTATTGACAATACCTACTGGAAAACTCCTCATTTCGACGTCAACGCAAACGCGATAGTAAAGTAAAATCGAAGCAAAACTTACACTCAGCCCTTTGGTGATCTGATCTATTATGCCACCCCCGCCAGTCACGGGAAGGAGAGGCCGGCCCAAGAAGCGATAGCTAGACTTAAGTTGAGTTGAACTTGTGAACATGACGCATGCAACTGCGTCGAAATATCGAAGTAAAATAATACTAACCGAGGTAACAAACCCAATAACATGTGTAGTGAAAGTGAGGTGTGTGTGGTGACCCACTACACCGGCACGAACAGTGAGCCACGGGTCCACGGTGTTCAACCTCAAAATTCTGATTTTCTAAATTATTTTACCTTAAATATCCAAAAAAATCAGCAAGGAACCGGTTATTTTTTAGAGTGACTTGAACAAATAATACGGGTAGGCAGTATCAGGCTACTGCCGTCAGTCTTCGTAAATAGGTACATGAATTTCCTACCCGGCGCGTCATCATTCGCGTGGTTTCAATTTAATGAGCTCTACCTCTATCTATCCCACTCCTACACGTACACTACCCTACCCCATCCGTGCCCTAACCGTACTCTACCCGTACCCAAACCCCCTCAATCCACTAAAATCCACTGCTAGGCTCCACCAGTGGATCAAGTCCCTACCCTTTTCTATCTAGATTTTTACATATAACCCCTACCCTACCAAACCACCACTGTCGGTAGATGCCTAAAATAGATCTCAAGAACTCCAGTGTAGCTAGTTGATTCTTTATTTTATACAACTTTAAAAGATTACATTAATGACTGAAATTAGAAAACAGGTCAAGTTATGTTGTTAATTGATTTATGTTGATTTATAGTCTTCACAGTTATTTTGGGCATCATCATCATCATCTTGGCGTTATGTCCCGGTTGCGCCCCCCCGCAGTACGCGAGGGCCCAAGGTCCGCCTTCCTGCTATTCTTGGCCCACCTCGCTCGGTCTTCAGCATCCCTAGTGGTGAGCTTATTGGCACGCATATCGTCTTCACAGTTATTTTGGTAAATAAAACTAATTGCTTACACATTTATAAAGAGTGTACTATTCTCTAACCTCTCTACTATGCTAATAACTACAAACAGGATTAATTAATAATAGTTTGGAGGTCTTGAGTAGTAGGATTAGTTAAACTCCGTAGACAAGTGTGGAATGGATGTATTTACAGAAAATGTTCCTAACTATATTTACAAATACGTACTACCTAAACTTGTGTGATAGATCTAGTAAAAAGCTATTTGCATTGACCAATGGGAAAGCCCGCCGCGAGATAGCTTCCCCCACCACGCCGCGCGCCGGTGTGGTGCCGCTATAAATAAGAGGCGCAGAGCGGCGGACGCCCATTTGGCCGGCGCATCGAGGGACAGCACATCGGAGGAAGCTCGGCGCGCACGGTGGCGACTACAGCGGCGGCGAACTCCGGTGGTCTTCTGAAGCTGCGCTGGGGCTCCGTGGCGTGAAGAATAATCGAAGACAAGTCGTTCTTTTCAGAACGCAATCCTGAGTTTCATGACAATACGCTCTCTGTGGCTAAATACGCATTCGTTCTATTTATTATAGAACACGAGTTTCACGACTTTTATACGAATACAATCGGTAGCCACAATAGTGATCTCATTCGTTGGTATCGGTGTGTACTCTCCGGTTCGCTGTAGACCCCCAGTAGCCGTATTCACAATTATTCGAAACCGTTTCCGAACGATTCGACACGAAATTCGTGAGCGGCGACCCCGTGTCGATCGATTCGAAAACTATTATTCAGAATACCGATAGATTCCACGGAATCTATATCAAAATTTCATCAAATTTAACTGAAACCACATTTTCCTAAGAACTTTTGCGGGGTCCTTTGTCAATTCCGTATCCGATTCCGATTTCCGAGCCATTGTGAATACGGTTACAGGTTCAATGAGTCCCACGAGGTGGACACAATAAGTCATTTACTATATTTTAAAAAATCTGCATTAACATTTTTTCTCTAACTCTTTTTGTATTAAGTTTTATACAAAGTGAGAGTTAGATATATTACGCAATGACGTGACCAAAAAACATTTCATTAAGTATATTGAAAATCTTATGAGTTATAATCGTTTAACTTTTTTGACACCTCTGTTCGACACCTCACCGCTTTTAAGTCCCAAGATGCAGGCGCGGATCCAGTGGGGGGCAATGGGTGCAATTGTCCCCCCCTTGAACCCTAACTCTGACGCACAATCGCCCACGGTTTAGATTTTTGTGTGTCAAAAATTTCGAGCTTGCGTCTCTCACTTATTCATTTACTTCAATTTTTTCATACTATTTACAAATCTTTCAAACCCTAAAATTTCGAGCTCGCTGCGCGCGCTCAAATATTCATTTTAACAATTACCCCAGCTTTTAAAAATAATTATGTTAAAAGTTTCGTGCGCGCTCCGATTTCTCATTTGCTAGCCGGCTGAGAAGCTTTTTTTTATTGGATAATGCATTTTATTTCGTAAATGATAGAAATATAACATTGAAAATTAATTGTAACTTACTTTTGATATTTAAATTTGACATTAATTTGCTATTATTCATTTAATCTATTCATTAACATGTTCTTCTAATTTATATTTTTATTTCATTTACATTAAATATTATATTTGGCATTTCCTATACCAATTGAAAAATTACCTATGGTAATATTTTGTTTATTATTGACATTTTATTTTATATTTTTGTATTTGACATTGACATTACCGATTACCTACCACTGTGTAATTTTGTATAGTGTTTTATTATATTCTCATGTCTATATTATTATTTTTCCTACTATTAAGACCAACTTTTAAGACCCAAAATATAAAAAGGTTTCGAGCTCGCTTCGCTCGTTCATTCATAGGTTTCAGTTACTTTACTTACAGGTCGCGCGGTGGTTTAAGATCGCTCGGCAAAAGTAGAAGGGGCATGCGCAGTATTCAATTCTTAGGTCTATTCGGTGTGACGAGGAGAGAGGGGGGCGGGTATGCGCCGACGGGACACGTTATTGGTGGATCCCGCGTTGCGTTCCCGCGTCCCGGGAACGCCGAACACATGCGCCGATTGCCCCCACTAGTTTTGCCGAGCGATCTTAAACCACCGCGCGACCTGTACCTTGCGCCAAGCTCGTTGCGTTCGCTCATTCATTGATTTCTCTAAGTTACTTTTGTAAAGATTACCCCTTGCTGTTAAGACCCAAATGGTCAAAACTTTCGGGCTCGCTTCGCTCGCTCATTCATTCTATATCACCTCAGGCTTTTATAACCCAAAATTAGCTTGCTCATTCATAGGTTTCAGATACTTTTCTTATCATTCACTTAGCTCGTTGCGGTCACTCATTCATTGATTTCCTTCAATTACTATTGTAAAGATCACCCATTGCTGTTAAGACCAAAAATGTCCAAAATTACGAGCTCGCTCCGCTCGCTTATTCATTCAATAATAACCTGAGGTTTTTAGGTATACCTAACCTATAATGTCACAAATTTCAAGTTTGATCCGCTCGCTCTTTCTTTGATTTATAACCCCAACGTTTAAGACCTGTAACGAAAAAACTGTCGAGCCCGCTCCGGTGGCTCATTCATTGATCATTCCAGCTTTTATGACCCAAAATGTAAAAAAATTCTTGCTCACTCCGCTCGCTCATACATTCACTGTTCTCCCCCAGGTTGTTAAACCCAAAATTTCTGAGCTCTCTCCGCTCGCTCATTCATTTATTGGTCACCTTATTAAAAAGGCCCAATTTTTGCTCGCTCATGATTGATACCTATAATTTTGTGTTTTGCCCCCTCCCCCCTCAACCAAATCCTGGATCCGCGCCTGCCAAGATGTCACACATTTCAAGCTCGCTTTGCTCGCTCATTCATAGGTTTTAGTTACTTTTCTTACCATTTACCAAGCTCGTTACGTTCGCTCATTCATTGATTTCCATATGTATTGTGAACCTACGTACCGGAAGATGCAGCGTGGGTAGGCCTCCTACAAGGTGGACCGACGACCTGGTAAGGATCGCAGGTACCAGCTGGAAGCGGGAAGCACAGGACCGGCCTTTGTGGAGATCTCTGGGGGAGGCCTATGCCCAGCAGTGGGCGTCTTCTGGCTGATATGATGATAATGACTATTGTGGAGATCACCCATTCCTTTTAAAACCCAAAATGTCTAAAATTGCGATTTCATTCATTCAATGATCTCCTCAGGATTTAATAACCCAAAATGTTACATATTAAGGTTTGCTCCGCTCGCTCATTAATTCATTTATCAACCCAGCTTTAAAACCTCAAACGTCAAAAATGACGAGATCTCTCCGGGCTTTCATTCATTCACCCCACCTTCCAAGACCCAACATGTAAAAAAATTCGAACATTTATTGTTTACCCCAGATTTAAAAACCAATTTCATTTTTCCGCACATTTTCGCATTACCGCACTAAAACGGCCAATTTTTTTTTAACTCGCGTTCGCTCCCGCTTCGGTTTAGATTAGCAGGTCGGCAGTTTCGCCGGCCCAAAGATGGGAACAATACTCCATATGTGGCCGTACCTGTGCCTTATACAGCAACAGACGCTGCCCTTGGGTGAAGTATCGCTTGGAATGGTTAAGCACTGCAAGCTTTTTCGAGGCTAGATTAGCCTTATCTTCCAGGTTAACACGCACACTAAGGTTCAACATGGAGTTCTTCAAGAAAGGGGTGAAAAGGTTTTTACGGGGTCGGCAAAACGTGGGTGAAGCCCCTAGTATTCCAAACGTCCATAGGCTGCGGTGACTGCTGACCATCAGGTAGGCCGTAAGCTTGTTTGGGCTCTAGGCGGTAGTAAAAAAAACCTTCCAGGTGACTCCGGAACCGCACGCTATCCAATATGCCTATAAAAGGATTCCCATACTTTCTGAGGTAGAAAGGAGTCCCTTGGCACAGCGGCACCATGACAAAAGTATCCTTGTTGGCGGAAAGTGCGCTGGCCTGAGTCTCCAAGGAGTTAAATTCGACCAGGTTTAGTCTACCTCAGTAACTTGCTCTAAGGAGTATTCAATGTTTGACACAAGCCTTATTCGGCTTGCTGAAATCTCGAGGGACATTCGCTCGGCTAGTATAACGAGCATCTGTCATCTGCATATAAATGAATACGGGAAAAATCGATATGCAGAAGAAACAGCGTGAGATAGCACTAAACCTTGGGGTACTTCAGCATTGATAGACTTACTATCGGAGCAACATCCGTCGACAACGACTTCGTTGTGCCGTCCAAACAGAAAGCTGGATACCCAATTGCAGTACGATAGCCCCTCGGGGATATCGTACTTCGGGAGTTTTGAAAGCAGTGCCCTGTGCCAAACCTGATCAAATGCCTTGGCTATATCATGACTGACAGTCAGAGCTTCCCCCTTGCTCTCGACAGCCACACCGGTGTGTTGGGTACATAAGAAGGTCACCAGGTGAGCGATCTTAACGAAAGCCATACGATCACTAATCAGCTGGTGATCCTCGAGGTATCCAAAGAGCTGGATATTGATCCCCATCATCTAAGAGAGCAATTAGGTTACCGTTATAGGCCTGTAATTTGATGGGTCTGAGTTAGGTATCACCCTTCTTGGGTATCAGATACGTGTGTTAGCTTCCACGAAGACGGCACCGTTCCAGAGTTATAGGAAAGCTCGAATAGGTGCATTAACATGGGAGACAACACCGGAGGACATTTTTTAAAACAACAGTCGGGATGCTATCATACATCGGGACATCGAATGGTTTTGGATGAAACGAATCTCAGGCATGGTGCCTAATAGTAGGCGAAATACTAGACGGTGGTGCAACTCCCCCATCATCCCGAGTTGAGTTACGGGCAAAGAGATTACCTAAGAGATTGGCTTTCTCCTTTGCCCTGTGGGCCAATTGGTCATTCGGCTTGCGCAAAGTTGGTCTGACATAAGTTCCCCTCATACTTGGACAGCCTTAGAGTGAGACCAAAACGCATGGCTCCTTCTTTTTCTCTTGTTAGCGTGTCGACTCGTGGCGGGTTAAATTTGCGAGGACCGCCATGGATACAGCGTTATCTGTAGCCGAGTACAAATCCTCGCGCGTGCAGTTTTTTCGGACACGCAGGACATACCAGTAAGTGTGCCCAGGCAAACCATCTCCGAGGTGTAGCCCCACCAACACATGTTTTCCTTGCTTCGACTCCGACTTGGGCCCGGAGTCTGTTCAGAGATTTCCATGTCTGCCAAGGCAGGTCATGTCCAGGCGGGACTCAGTAAGCGGGATGGACGTCGCTCCTTGAGAGGTAGCTGACCAATTCCGTCGATGAATTTGAATTTTGCTTTGGCCTTTATACTTTTTGTAAATATAATGCTGTGTCCTCGATACAGCATTATGACCTCAGCTACAGAGTTAGCACAGGTGCTGGTGTCATTTAAGGAAAAGCAAAGCTGTATCCACGGGTACGAAGCGATGAATTTTCGCAATCCATTCCAGTCTGATGAACCATAGTGCCATAGCCTGCGTGACCCGCTACGGCGAGCCCGTTCGGGTATAGCAAGAGGCGCCACAGAATGGACCAGGCAGTGGACAGACGTTCCGTGAAGAGCATCGACGGACACCCGAACACGGTCTGGGTGGATGGTCAGCAGAAGGTCTAACATAGAGGGATCACGGCCCGCAACTGGTAAGTAGGTGGGTTCTAATACCAGTTGCGTGAGATCATTGCCAGAGAAAATTCGTGAGCGGAACTCCCGGCAGGGTTGGCCTAATTATACTCTCGAGTTTGATCGGGATTTTAAGGTCAGAGTTTACTGCCTTAAGTGCCTTTTGGCCCAGCCATACTTCATCATCATCATCTTGGCGTTAATGTCCTGGATGTGCTCTCGCGCAGGCGGGCCCGGGGTTTGCTTTGACCAAGATCCTGGATTTAGCAGATCCGATAATTACAGTGGAGCAACTGCCATCTGGCCTCCGTGACCCTATTACCACGGGAACCTGACCAGATTGGATCATGGTTACACATTCAGGCTGAATGTGCAGGTTTCATCACGATGTTTCCCCTCATCTTAAGGGCGTCGGTCGGTTAGCATTCAACTAATGTCCTGTACTTAGCCATGGCCATATTTATTTTATTTGAATATCTCTGATTGATTAGCCAATTAGGAAACATCAGAATTAAATTTCTCAAGTTACTCATGCTGAAGAAATACGGGATTTGACGATGGAGCTGATATCTGGAAGGCCGGTAATGCCTCTCGTGCTGCATGGATCCTAGCTGTAGAATTAGGGTAGGTACATGATAACTAATATACAATAGGTAAGTAATTAGGGTAGGTACGGATGTAAGCCAGCATCATACTTTTTCTGTAGTGAAGCGTCGAAGCGGTGGTAGAGTAGTACCTACATAATATGTGATCTTTTTGTTAGAAACACGGGATGTAATCTCAGGCCCATATGCCAATACGGGTCTGAGTGTGTATGTTTATAGTCACCTATGTATGTAATATAATGTTTGTATCTGCAGTTTTCAACTCAAAGTTCGGAACAAATTTAAAATGAAAACCATGACAGCTGAGTGGATTCTTTGTTAACCAATTTATAAAGTGTAGTTGATAAGCAAACATTTCACACAAAATATCTATATATTTTGTGTGAAATGTTTGCTTATCAACTATAAATAAATTGGATATAGGTCCATTTATACTCATATATTATGAGAAGCTATTATGGAACCCTTTACTGCATGTGCCCCATTACATCCTAGCCAGTTCTTTATATTAGTGTGTTCATAAAATAAAATGTCATAAAAATAAACATACTTTGTTGTTGGATGGAATATTTACTATTTCTCGTGTTCAAACTTTTTATTACAAATAACTACAATTTTACAATATTCTGAAAGCCGTAAATTAATAATGAAAAATTTTGTATTTTGAGTTGGTTTATTAAAAATTTAAGTAATGCAAAAATGACATTCTATGTCAAAATATCCTCAGGGTTAATAATAAGTATTTCATAATAGTTCAAGCAATACTGTCTGGGCATGTGCCATTTGCTATTAATGTCCATACCTGAAACAATACAACATAGGTAAATAAATATTACTACATCTACCCATTATTAACAAATTATCATGTAAATTTAAATTGTACTTATTCCATTTTGGATTAAGTCACTATCCAGGGCCTAAGCTACCCACTTCTATAGTACTCAAGCTAGGTGTGGGCTAAGTTTGAGTTTAAAAGTGTCAAAGTGGTTTAATGAGCCGCAGGCTGAGTGAACTATAAAAAATTGAAACATGTACAATATTGGTTATTAGAGCCCGCAGGCTGAATGGGATGTTGGCTGAGTTGACCAAAACTTGAACATTTCATGAGTTATTTGAGAGCAATGTGGGTGAGAGCATAGTCTCTGCCTATCCCACCTGTGGGACACAGGTGTGAGCTTTATGTATTTATGTACGTTATTTTCATGTTCAACAAGAAAAACGAAATTGAATTAGTGAAAATTGGTTGCAACCTCGTATTCAATACCTACAAAGTATAATGATAGAATGTCATATGCAGTCTCACTTAGGACATGTTCAGTTGTAACAGAGAACTGAAAAAATCCACAATAGGTAACCAAACTTCCTCCACAATAACAACTGATATTAGCTGCATTTCAAAACTGAGCTTAATATTTAATCACAGCCCCATATGCTGTGTTAAATTCAAATCAATAAATCAATTCTTTAATCAGGCACCAGGCAGTTTAACAACTGATTAGCCTGTTTTCATCTGGTGAATGTGTTACTCTTCCCCAAGTGTTTTGGCCCAGTTTGTTTTTAAACTAATTGCCATTGTTGGCTGAAACCAATTCTACTGGCAACTTGCTCCATGTCTGCGCCACTCTATTACTTAGAAGTATTTGTGAGGATTGTTATTCGAAAATTGTGTTTGCAGTCTAAGATGATGTCCTCTTAAGTGTGAGTTTATATTACACTCAACCAACTCCTGAAAGTTTGGCAGGTCATAGTGCCAATTTAAAATTTTGAACGTGTCTATTAAATCACCACCATCTCTACAGTCCCTCATTGCAGTGATAATTAACACAAAATAATACTCACTTTTGGAACTCCCATTCTCTGTTGTCTAAAGGACATACTTGTCGAGTTTTTAGCCAGCGAGAGATGCAGTGGAAGTGAAAAGCATGCTGAAACAAAAGCAAATATAAGTTTTGCAATTAAATCCTAGTGACTAAAATTAGCATAGTCTACCTATAGTGATAACTGTGACCCTAAACATCTAAGACTGGTACATTTAGGTTGACAAACATACAAAAATGCAATATCTAATATTATCCTTCAAACCCTGAACAAAACAATTTGATTGGCAACAGAAAACTTATAATGTAGGTTGACTGAGACAGTCTTATTTTATTATTACTCAACTATAATGAGCCCTGTAAGTGATCATTCATATATGTATATACTCATATAAACCATATACGAAATAATATAAGTATGAGAAATTGTATACTGACATTACAGACTCCCCATGCAACTGTGCATTCTTCACTGGTGGCTGATGCTTGATTAGCTTGACATTCTATGCACAGATCCATAATGTGGTTACGGCAAATCGCACAATTATCCACCACGATGTCTGAAACATAAACAAAAATTGAAGTGTTAGCTAGAATTTTATTACACAGTGTATCTACTGAAAGTAGTTTGTATTTATCCTTACCCCAGGCCCACAAGGCAACAGCATTCCACTGAAATAAATCATAACAAAGTTATAAGTAATTACAAAGCTAAAATACACAAAGAAATACTCATCAACGCGATGATTAGGCGGATTTTTACCTTCTTTACTTCGAATCTTTTTTTGTCGCCTTTACCGCTGCTTGAGGACGCCATTTCTACTTCCTCTTCATCTACATCCATTGCGGAAGCCATATTTTTGTGGAATACCCTGTTTTATTTAATAAAAATATTACTATACACAATTTTCTTTCAACGAAACGAAAAGAATCTCTCGCTCCATGAATGAAGGGAACGCAGCCGCGCTTGAGCTGTCAACGTCAACAATTTGGCTGTCATTGTCAATCAATAAAGTCGCTACTGTCAATCGTGGAACAAAGACAAGAAATTGTGCAGCCTTCTTTTTCATAGTCATTGTGTTTTTTCTTATGCTAGAATTGCACAAAATTACGCTGTGCGGTTTCGTAGAAATTATCCAACTCGGGCTCTTTAGGCCTGTGCCAGGCTGGGCGACAAACTACAGGGGACTGCTCAGTTGTCATTTTGGTCCACTCTTGCCCCTTGGGTCGTCTATGGAACCATCAAAGTGAAATTCATAGGTATCAGAACAGCCCGTGATTCCTGAGCCTCCTCCACAAAAACGGAAGGTTTATTTAGCCATATTATACCCTCTATATTCTTTCCTGGGATGTGGTAGGTGTCAAAGTGCGTCGATATTATATCGATGCAGTTTCAAGTTTTAACGGTCTCTTTTTCATTGAACCGGTACTTTTTCAGTGGCATTTTAAATTTTAGGTACAAAAATGCAGTGCCGAAATATCTAACGCATTCAGCAAGTTTTTAGAAAAGTTTTAACTGGCACACCGCTCACCGATTTGTTGAAAAAAGACTGTTGAAACCAATAGTAATAAGATCTGTGTACCTTACTACTATTTTAAAAATCATTCCGCAAACTGAGATCTAGACAGTAGTTTCTTCATGAAGTGGAATTCAATCGCGAATAACCGACAAAGCACCATTAAGTTTTCTTGACGTGGTCGACCGCCACTCAGCCGGTAAAATTCTGCAGCTGGTATTAGTCGAACTACTTATTTCTCAGAGCACTAATCATGACATAGAATAAACGGTAAACTTAGCACCTCTCCCCGCGTTGCCAGGTTGTTAAGCCAGCAAGTAAGACTCTCGTCGATGAATGTTCAAATGAATGAAGCTGATACTGAGGCGCCCCAGTCCAGAATTCTGGACTGCTATGGGGCCTAATTTGAACTTAATAGAGATGATGAAGGGAAGGTACCCGTCCTTCTACTAGAGCAGAAAAAAAATTACCTTGAAGGTAGCTAACTTTCTAATCATATCGTTCGAATATTTGGTCCGCCCATCTCTTCGAACTTCGTCCTCTGTATCGATTGGATGCCCTCGACTTTTCCCGTCAAAGTCATTGCAAATGATTACTAGGTCGACTTTCTACATACAGTTCCGATGATACTCGCTGTGTATTCACTAAGTTCAATTCCTTTAGAACCGAAAGTTAGTTGTAAGCTGTGCAAGGGATTTTAAGTAAGCAGCGCCAACACCACATTTCGAACGCGTCGACTCTTGCTTAATCCATGTCTCCGCTCCATAAAGTAATATGGAGAAAAACAGTGTGCGGAATCGTGAAAGCGTGTTGACCCAGACCATTTTATTATAGCTAGATGTATAAAGTCACTCTATGAGCTAGGGTCATCTGACCCTACCGATAGTGCTGAAAGTATGAGCTTTTCAGCAATATGAGATAAAGTAATTTGTAATTTTTGCCATTTTATAGGCGCATTTTTTACACTATTTCAATGAAGTAATGAGTGCTCGTGGAGGGCCTTAAGTTTTTTTTTTCTATACAAATGTACTACTTTTTTTTTCTATACGATACTGGTCCCTGCTGAGGCTATCGGCTATCTCAGTGGACAACTGAATTTGACATAAAAAAATCTGACACTACTCTAATTTGGTACTAATTTGGTAGACGCTATTGCCAGTTTTCAACTTAGATGACGTGGTGTAGAATTATCTAGTGTCAAATACAGTTGTCAACTAAGTTAGCCAATAGCCCCGCTGGTCTGAAATTCCCTGTTAAATTTTTTTTTCCAGGAATGCTGAGGAGCTTAGGAGTTGAACTAATATTGTGGATAATACTTTACGAATTTTTGCTTACACACGTTTGGGGACTCCGTATCATTGATATGGCAGATACAGTGGTAGCTACGCCCCTGGCTAAACGGCTAGCTTGTATTATACATGGATTTGCAGTGTTTTCGAAATTCTACTCGAAACGCCGACCACTGCGCTATAGTTAGGTAGGACAGGGACAGACGCTGTGTTAGCAGTTTCACATGCACACGGGTGACATCTCGGGGGACGGCTAGTACCTAAGAAGAGAAAGAAAGAAAAAAAAAGATAACATAAGTAAGTATAAAACACTATAATATGATATTTACAAAAACCTATGCAACATGGTGGGTTTTTAATTCTATATCGTCTAAATTTATGTCATTAATGTCTCTTTTCCGTTTGTATGAATTTTTCCAGATTTCATAGAAACACACTGTGGCTTGAAACCTGTAGCAGACAAGGAGTGGCACGGATACGTGTGTAATTAGAGTCCAGGCCCAAACACCGTAAAACTCCATCTGTAAAAAATATAGAATATTTTATTTTAATTTAACTTTCATAATAATTATTAGGTTAACGACACAACAAGCACTATACTTATTTATAAAAGGAAATTTTTTAGAAGTTACTGTTATTTATTTACCCTAGATTAGATCTAGATCTATAAGGATCCTCACACAGTTCGAAAAGTTAGCTACCATCACAGCAACACGAAAAATTTTCGATTTCGTGATTCCTCATAGGTTTCGTTTTTAGTTACGAACCCTGGCTTAAAAAGTAACCTTCCCCTGTATCGAAAAGGTAACTGGCATACTGGTACCAGGACCTGTAGTGGATGGAAGTCTACAGACCTGTAGTGGATGGAACTCTGCTCGCGCGTTCTTCACACGGTTGAGCAGCCACAGTGCGAAGTTCCCGACCAGAAGGAAGGTGACCAGTTGCCGGCCTGGCCGCGCGGCCCCGGCGCATCGTCGCGACCACGCGTCCAGGACCAACAAGGTCTGGCACGAGCTCTGCACCAGTGCGCAGAGCGGCGATATTATCCTGCAGATATAGGGAATAATAAATCAATTGTTACTAAGATATTTCTTAACACCGCAAAGCCGTATCGAAATCGGTCCATCCGTTCTGGAGCTACATCTACAACACCCTCTCCTTTTTCGGCGGGGGTTAAGAATAAGTTAATTTTTGTTCTGCCCGAAGTAGAACCCGGATCGCACCCCAAGCTGACATGCTAACTACAGTGCTAGACCGGTTTTGTGTCAAATATGTTACAATCAGGAAGGCCGTAATATTGTTTGCCAATAAATAAAAGCGGGTTACCAAAAATGGAACCACTCTGTTGACTGCTTCGTTTGGCTCTAGACCACGGGGATGGTTACGCTTTTCGTAGCACTGCTACGCAAGCAGTGGGATTTGAATAGTTAGCCTTAATATAATAGGTCCCCTTTGTAAATTCTATCATGTTTGAAATTTAAAAAAGATTAATACCTAAATATTAGATAAATAGATAGATAAATTAAAACCTTAGAACTAAATAAACAGCAAATGGAATACGTCAGTGTCAGCCATGATATATCAAATAACGCCAAGAATACTTTGTAAACTCAGTCTATTTTTTTTGTAAAATTATTTGACTTGACTTATTATCGCCAACATCAGCTACCGGAACAGCAGACACAATTACTTTATTACTAAGTTAGGCTAAGCACCGTTAAAGTGTCGCCACAAAAGCCCATGTGCACCTTCAACACTGAAAAAAAAACTATAATTTTTTTATTTTATTTAATTCGAAATTTCGATCACCTTGTCGCTCTTCTGCCTTCGGAATATTGTTGCATGACGAATCCAGCTCCGATAATTTGAAACAGGTAATAGAGATACACGCCGCACTGAGTGACCAATAGCAGTGCATGCTCCAAAGGCATGACGGTCACTGCCCTTCGGATCCTCATAGAGCGCATGCGTTGGATGCAAACTGCTGAGACCAGCGTCATCAGTATGAACAGTATCGTTTCCCACAAATTGATCTGCAAAAAGAATGCGGTAGATTAGTTTCACTTATTGTTTTGCTGCTAAACGTGGTTCTTTGGTTTCAGAAAAATGTAAAATGTGGCGGCTGTTCCGATATGTCGGACTACTAGGATTTCTTTTTATAGTCCCTCAACAAGAGAATTAATGGGAGATTTACCAAGAACCAATTTGTTATTAAAATTGTTCAAATAATTGTTATAGATGGCGTTAATTAGATACGATTCTCAAAAATAAATCAAATTGTGTTTTCTTCTCAGATAAGGTACTAAAACTAAGTATCTTTTCACGAAACACATTGCCGAGTAACTTCGGTTACCAAATTCAATACTTGAGAATCCTGTCTAAGCAGAGCCATCTAGTGAGGAACGCAGACCTACACTTTTTATCTTTTAAAGTAAGTAGTATATTTTTAAGTAAGTTAGTTATATTTAATATAGCGTTCCGGCTCTGTCTGGCATTGTCGAGCCCGGTTCGGTTGTGGTTGGCGAGGGATACGTTTATCTACAGACATAGGGCGGTCAGCGTGTCACTGTGTGTTTCCTTCCTACTTTCCTACCCCCCTCCTTTTTGACGATTGAAAGAGAGATTTAATGTCCTAATCAATAAAGTAATTTTGATTTTGATTTTGAGTAGAAATTATATAATTATAATATGTCTCAGCTGCAAAAAGTTCATCAATTTAATTTTGTTTCAAGTAATTTACCATTTCTTTATTTCTAAATAAATCTACACAATTTTCTTCTTCTTCAATTTTCTAATTCCTCAACAATCTTGTTAATCGATAGTAAGCCAGTCGGGATATTTTTTGAAATTTGTAAATTAATACATTAGGTACTCTAAATGGACAAATTAGTAAGATCATCACCTGAAGCAAAGCAAGCTCTACATGCCTCTCCTGCTGGAACAGTCCGTTGAAGAGCATGAGGCTTACGATGGTGCCGGCGAGCACCGCGACGCCCATAAAGAGTCCCTTGTGTGCGCTGCCACAGTCTACCGAGAAATGGTTACTGTGCTTCACGCGTCCGCAGCACGGCTGGGGCTCCATGCTGAGCCCAGGCTTCGCTATGGGCCTCTGAAACATTCGTTGGCGATACTGCTCCATTGAGGTAATACCGAGACACAATATTAGTTACTAGGGGGTTGCAAACCGGGATCCCAGATACCGGAAATACCGGGATCGGTAATACCGGTATTCATGTTACAATAACCGGGATATTCAGCTATAAAATAACCTTTCGTGAGATATGCTAGCATTTGTAAGTCCAAATTAAGTCTGTATATCAGTTTTATGCAATAAAGAACATAATAAATAAAAGTTTATATTGATTACAAGCAATTTCTCCAAATCTCGAAAATACCGGAATCCCGGCATTGACTCCATGCCAAAAATCCCGGATTTGAAAATACATACCGGTATTGCGAACCCTATTAGTTAAAGATACATCACTTAATCGGGTTACCAAGCAACCCGCTTCCTTCATGCAACCACGGTTGCAAAACAAAAAAGGGCGGACGTGCTACATGCACCGTGCTTGCATTACTTATACATGACTATTGTAAACGTATAAAGCAAAAAATTCTCTACTAGTATGGATAACCGCAACACAATCCGTTGCATGCTTTAGGAGGAGTTAGCATAAGACAGACGCGGAAAGTGACCAATACAATGCTATTTTTTGTCATTTATTTTCGATTAAGTGATTTGTTGGTGTTTATTTCGTTATTGTATTCAGTAACGGAATTCGCCCTAGATAATTTTCTTAAAAGATTCAAGGTGTCCAACTACTTTGTATCGAAGTCTATATGGACGTCACGGTATCGAAAGCAAAGCTATGTTATTTCTTTTTAGTTAATGGAGGTTTTATTAAAACGTTATAAAAGAGCGGCTTTGAATTTCCAGTGGACTTGCACTTATTCAACGATTATTTATTTAAAGGTGTAGGTACTTGCAAAGGTTATAGAATGAAGTAACGAATATTTGTCAGAATATTATCACCCGAAATATTAATGAGATTCAATTTCGTGGAAATTCAATAAAAAAAGCAAACTACTTAATAAAAATCCGACCTCGCACTAGACAGCCAAAATGAACGAAGTAAAGTAATGGATTCCGAGAATCAGTGGTTCGGTCAAGAGTGAGCGGTTTGAAGACTCATTCTCGTGTGTCAAGGAATGACGGCTCCAGATAGAGATAGCTGAATCTCAATATAACAGGATAATCTCTCGTTGTCTGTGCTATGCCTCCTGCTGGACCACTACCCAAGCAGGGTAGGAGCAGGGAGGAGAAGGGAACGGTTTCGCCATAATTAGCAAGCTTAACAGGATTATTGGCGTCGATTGGCGATATGTTTTGCCAGTGCGCAGGACGACTCTGCTGTCCATGTTACTGGGTGTAGGTGATCGCTTTACATCAGGTGGACCAACAGTCCATTCATAGTGGCCTCCTACGGTACCCACTGGCGAGAAGGATTAGTTCAATTCCAGTTCAACTTAAAATATTTGTATGAAATGCTTATGTTTTTATGGCTTATCTCAAAAACTATTAGTACTAGAAAGCTTAAATTTTGTACGATTATATATATTAATAACCCTGATAAAGTTGTACAATATAATCGTTTAAATGTACCCTTATTTGTGTCCTCTTCTAACTTCTGAACCGTAATATTTGGATACGTGAAATAATAATAAGAATATTTCTTGAAGTTAAATAGAATCTTATCACAGTCTAGTAGACTCTTCAAATTAACGAGTAATAGTTGACCAACTTATGAAATGTTGTTGGATAAGCAAACATTTCGTAGAAATTGTAAGGAAAAAAATTTGGCTAAAAGCATTTGTAACTTGTAATGTGTACATGTATACAGCACAGTATCAGAAATACAAAGACCACAATATACTAGAGTAAATATAAATCAATAACAAAATTATGACAGGCAATTACGGAACCTTACACTTCTTGGCCGGTTTTATTTTGTTATACGCAGTATCTTATGATAAGATGCTTACCGATCCTGGAACTGTGCATATATCATTCCATATAACAGCTATAATAACGGAGCACAGCAAGCTGTATTCAACGCCGCAAGGCCTCAAGTAGGGATTCACAGTTCTTATCAAAGGCGTGATCATATCGGAGACGTTGCATATCCAGCTTTCGTTCAAACTGGTATCGTTGAGAAAATACGTGATGTTATCATTGACGTCCTCTTCAATAAACGTTTTGTTGTCCACTTCGTCGGTTATTACCACTTTGGGTGCGCTGATGTTTGCGTAGCGGAGGAGTGCGGGACGCGCGTACGCAACAGCAAATATGTCGTCTCTAGTCTCCTGGATGACCACGTTCAGCCACTCGCAAACGTTCGTGGCTATCAGGTGCATCAGCCCGAACCTGTCGAGTACTACTCCTTTCATTGGATCTAGAATCTAAGGCAGAAATAAGTAACTTAAGGTTACATTTTTCACAATATCTATAGTAAAGTCAGTAGGTCACTAGATGTAACGCTAATGTCGTTATAATCCTTTAGTGCGCATAAAATGTAAGTAGGACGTGATCTGTCCATTAGAATTTATGTATTTATCAGCAACAAAGAGATCGCTCACGTGACGAGCAGACAGGTTTGCATCTCGTGATGTTATGCATAGGTATGTAGTACATAGATAGGTAAGTAATAATTAAGTATGTAAAATTAAGCATTTTCTTTTCTTTTTTAATATATTTTACAGGTAAACCCCATGGGTTTTTAAAACAATACCTACAGTGTCCTGAACTGTGTCTATACCAGAATAAACTTAAATCGTTGAAATAAAGTTCAAGTTGTCCAAATAATTCTAGATTTTATTTCTGCTTAGTTACTTTTGACGCTGACTATACTTCTATATAAAACGCAATATTGCAAGCCACTTACGTCAGTGTACGAGAAGATGAAGACAGTCTGCGCGACCATGAACAATATCCTCAGGGCCGGCTTCACGGCTACTATGGCCATCTGGCAATCCCCAGACAAGTCGAAGTAGCCTCCGAATTGCAGACACGAGTATATAATGGAGCCCACACTGAACCCCGCCACGCCCATGTGCAGGTAGAAACTGCCGTAGCGTATGCGTTTTGTGTTCTCTACAAACATACATTGGAGACAAATTGTGTTCTGTCGAAGTATACGACTTTATGCTTTACCTCAAACCAATTTTCCATATATGCCCCAATATTTTGCAACTAGTCGCATATAAATAAATATCTACTCGTCAATCTGCCAAAATTAAAGGACAGATTTGAATTCGCACTCATCATCATCTGGGCGTTAATATCCCGGTTATGCTCTCGCGTACGTGAGCCCAGGGTCCGCCATGACCACTATCTAGAATTTAACAGATCAGTACAGTGGAGCAACTGCCACCTGACTTCCGTGTTGTAATAAAGCTTTAATTTTGGTAGCAAATAACCTCTTAAAACGATCTGCAAATCATCAATAATTATCACCGATGGAAAATTGGTTTGAGACAGGCTATGAATAATACTAATTCTGTTTCACCCCCTGTTGATAAATTTCTAGATTCAGAAGATATCTGATATATATCGGACTTTTGTTTCATGACATTGATATCTATTACTGGAAGACAAAGTGTTGAATAGGCACACTACTATAAAATGACGTCCCTCGAAATTGACTTACTGAGAAAATGACTTAACCAGAAAATGTCTTGGAACGAACATGACGTTCTTCTTAATGGACTTTTTAAGAAAATGACCTGTCTCGCCAAAAAGAAACAAAAATCGAATAACTTCTACATAGATTGAATAATCTGAAACTTTATCAGTAGGCGGTGAAAGAGGCCCCAACATACTCATTATTTGGGCACAAACTTATCTGACCTGAGCCTCATCCATTAGAGTAAGTGTGTACCGTTTTTTGTTGATCAATTACAGTGAAATGCCCAAAAGGTTTTTAACAAAATTCAATTAACACATTGAACCATAGGTTAGGTACTTATAATCCTTTTGAAAGGTTATCGAGGGTCAAATATAGGACTGGTAGACGTATGTTATGGCGAATAAGTGTTAAAAATTTGTACATAACAAACGCACTTTACTTTTGTTTGTTTGTTATAGTCAGTCTGGATTTAATAGCTGTACCTAATTAGCAATTTTGTTCTAAAACTACGGTACTAACCATCTCTGGATCTTTTAGCTATCCTAAGGTGATAGAATGTGTAAGCTAAAAATCCCATACTGGTGATGTATAAATAAATGGTGAACATCTGCAACAGAACGTAATTTCAACACGGGTTTGCGATGACATTGCAAAATTGATGTCATTAATTCGACGATACTCACATCGGACGTAATGTTCGTGTTAAGCTTATTTTGTATTGTGCTTGTTATCGGTAATGCTACGCCTAAAACTATTAATAATTTAGCGTAAAACGCTGATAGGACCACTGTCATTGATTCGCTGAAACAAAATGATACATCGATTTAATTAAGGGTTGAAATACAAAACGCTCATGAAATTCTGGCGGGCAGTAGTACCTCTGGTACACATTAATCAAAATAAGAACTGGGGTTACTTTAATTTTCGGGGACACATTGATTATTTACTTTTCTCTGTTAAGTTTTAAGGGAAAGATTGCTCTTTTCGGTAGATATATCCACTGATCAGTATTGTCCCATGTATAACGTATTTTGTTTGCATGAAAGTACTTGATTAATAGAGAAAAGTTAATTTTCAATGTCTCACTGCAAATCAAAGTGACCCCAGTTTACCCTAGTCTACCGTACCTATCTTATTTTGGTTTCTGTTCTCTGTTAGTATGCTTGTTGGCTATAATCTGTCCGAACTGACTTGTCCTGTTTGGTTCAGGAAATTATGTATATAATGGATTATGTGCAGCAGTATTCGTTGAAATTCACATTCTATGTATAATTCAAGATATTTATACACAATATACGTAGCGTGATTGATACAGCAAGTCGTGATTTTGGGCATTGTTTGTTCACCAAATAAGACAAGTCAGTTTAAACAGATCATACCTTTGTAGTATAAAAATCCTCAATAGCTACATACATCAAAATAAGATAAATTTTGATTTTTGTGCCAATAGCACAGAGACGGGAATAGGTAGGTATTGTTTGTTCTTATGTTTAGGTAAGTTTTATTTAGTTTTAAGCTGTAATGTTGTACAAAAGTATGAATAAATAAATTTATTTATTTATTTTAAAATTTTATTGCACTTAAATAATACAATCGGCGGAGGATTAAGGAAATAAGGAGGGTTCAAGGATTAAAATTCTCAGTACTAAGTAGTAAGTGCAATCTTATATAATAACTAAAGCATGTCTTCTTTTCTCTATGCTAATACGTTGTAGGTACCCGATACATATTGATACAGTTCATACAGTTTTTAAAAATATTCTATAAAGATGGTGATTAAAATAAAGGTAATAAATACCGGACTGTCATTATAAAACAACGGATAATGTTTAATTAAAAGAAGTATTTATATGACAGAAATAAATTAAATAATACCTACTAATTCTAATTACGGGGAAGAAGTCCCAAAATATAAAATGATAGTTATTTAATAATAAAAAACTTGCCCCAGATTTCTTGTTGAAGGAATTGTTACCAAAAGAAATTATAGTATTATAAAACGATCAAAAATAGAAACCAAAATAAAAACATACTCGCCATGTGAGAGCGGGCGTCGCCGCGGTGGCGTGGGCGTGGGCCCGGGGCTGGGGATCCGGTCCGCGCTGGAGCCGGTGCTGGCCGGCATCACCACGCTGAGCCGGTTCAATGGGTGCGGCGACTCCCTGGAAACAGTTCACCATTTTTCATTTAAATCGAATAATAAAAGGCAGGCAGGCCGTAAACTTGTTTGCCACTTTAGTGGTATTAAAAAAAAAGAGTATTCATCATAATGATGTGTGTTGTACGATGAATAAACGAGGCAATTCAGAAATTTTGACATGTTTACCTCGGGTGTTTTTATAAATATAAATATCAGTAAATAAAGAGCGCGTCTATGACGTAATGGCTGTCGGATCTGCCTCGTAAGCGAAGGTTTCCAAGTTTGATCCCCAGTGTCGCCATGTAGGTACAAACTACTTTTCCTGATATTTATGTACCTATACATAAGTTATTGTACACGAACATGCTCTTACAGTGAGGAAACCTACATAATTATTCCGGAAACTGAATGTGTTACGGAGGATCACTACAATTACCTGATCTGCCAAATCCTGGATCATGGTCAAGCGTACCCAAAACCTATTACGCTATGGAAAAAGCGCTAAAAACGAATTCGAAATTTTCGATATTTTGGCTTTTACATACTGCGTCACAACGAGCATATGACTCACTACGGAGTCATACGTTGGGGCCGTAGACCAGCACAACATTGTGCAACATAAACACTTATGTTTTGATTTTTAACGATCCAAAGCGCCTGTCAGGTGTGGTAAAACCTCCACTATTTTGGAAGAGGCTGAAGTCCACAGTGGACTGTTAAGTGCTATTAATGAAGAATTAATGCTGCTTCTATTGGGTAGTTAATTTTATTTCGTCCATAATGAATGCAAGCGGGCAGGTAAGCAATCAATTTGCGTAAGCGGGTGTTCGAGCCGGTATCGATGGCATGCTGTTGTTTTGTTTGCGCGGCCGCAGTCGGCGCCCATAGCCGTAATGAAGCGGTGTCCGCAGGGCCGGATTCAGGTGGGGGGTCTGGGGGGGGTCTTGCTGAAATTCGTCGATATCGGGGATACTAATATATAACCTATACGTATGCCTGTTGTGCGTTTATTTATTTAAAAACTTTATTGCACAAATTACAGCAATTGGCGGACTTAAAGCCATTGAGGCTTTGTCTAACAGTAAACCAGCAGACCATGCGACCTACATACGTACATACTATACATTAAGTAGGTGCTACGTTACGTAGTAAATACTTATAATTGTGTTTTTTTCCTTTATGTCTTAATGTGTACAATAAAGGGTTCAATAAATAAATGTAATTTAATGAGAAAAAATATTTTACATTACAATACATAATTATTATTAGGAACATAGTGAAACTAGCAAAGATCTTTGGAAATTATAAATGAATAATGAATCTCCAACGGTCCAGTGCTTGTTTGTTGTATTTACGAGGCAGTATAATAAAATAATACAGATACCTGCTAACAAACCAATGGCATGCTTGTAACAAACACATCGTTTTTGAAATATAATAACAGGCAATTTTTTTATTTATTTCAGGCAACTGAGGCCCATATTTATAAATACACAAACAACATAAATACAAAATAAACTGATATAAAAACAAAGATAAAACCTATAGCTACATACAAATTATTATAAAGTGTAAATTAATACATAAAAATAGAATTTATTGATAATACCTACGTAGGTACTTATACCTTAAAATCATGGTATCAAAATTTATACGTTAATTGTTTATTCCACTATATAACTTCAGGTGCCAAACACATTAATATTATAAAAGTTACAATTTACACTATAACTTGTAAATATATAAATTGTTACAAAAGCCAGGATTGATCGCTAGAACCGGTAAAAACTGTAGTCCTACCCACCCCTGAGTTCACCCCTGGTACTCACCCTTCATCCTCAGGCACGGCCAGCAGCGGCTCGGACGGCACCCGCCACTCCTTAACTGCATTTACACTCGCTTTCTCCTTATTTTTCGCCATCAAACGACCCCCTACTCACTATCATACGACGTTTAATCTTACACGTTGAACCAAATAAATTACGGAGAGTTCAGAATAATACTTTAAAAAAAGGGAAATCTCCGACACGTGTGTTGATGCTCTAAATGCAAATTGCGGACTGTACACCCGCTCGCTAACTTTTAACATACATGTGAGTGTAAATAATGATTAACCATTTAACAGGACCGTCGTAACGTAGGTAGACGGTAAGGCTGTGTTGCAGAAATGTGCCCGATAATCGGGTGTTTATCGACACCATTTCCGAAACAGTTGTAAATTGGAGAATTATAAGATTCAATTACGGAACACGAGCTCAATACGTGTGAGGCGGGCACAACATAAAGACTACGACTATTTTATGCAGAAACGATTAGCTTTGAAGTAGTCGCAGTGGCTGTTGGTTGACATGACTAATCTGAATACCTACTGTAGATTGTGTTAAAAATTTAATAAAGCTAGTTTTATTTTATTTATAAACCAGTGGATCCGGCGCAACAACGTTTGCGTACACCTATTTTACCCTCACTTGACAAATATTTACCTCGATATACGTATCTATGTACGCATAGGTACAGACGGCTGGAAGCGACTTTGATTTATACTATGTATATAGTAGATTTTGGAAAACAGTAATCTGTTACTTATTCTTTTTATACCATAGATAATAGGTTTGGGCACTCAAGGTAAGAAACAATACACTTAGGTAATGATATCAGCTATTGTTTGTGTTAAATGGGCTGGATATCACTTGGACATTTGTAGCAGGCGGTTGTTACCCCATAAACATGTACTTGTACATGTCACATGACAAACGCAAAAACTTCTGTGAGTTTCCGAAGCGCGACGTCATCATGACGTCCGAAAACGTGATGTGAATATCGATCTGTTAATTGTGAGGTAGCGAAATTGTTTCTAATATCAATAGAGTACCTAATCATAGTTGGCAATAGTCACTGTGGCATTTCTTCGGAAGTACCTACTGTAAAACTTGTTAATTAAAAATTGGCTCATAAAAATTACTATTTTCTTTCCCTCTGGATTCTTTCGACTTATATGTTTCAAAGGGGAGTGTTTTAGGTTTGGTATTTCTTGGAGACTTCATTTGCGGTATCTCATTGAGAAGAAAAAAGACTCGTAACGTACAGAAATATCCATTTATTTTAAACTTGCCATTTAAAAAATCTGTAAAAAGTATGCCTTGAATCAAACTCTATAGTCATCTTTTCTAAGTAGGTATAGCAATATACCTGTCATAAATCATCATCTTCATCATCATATCGCTAAGTACACGGTCGCGTCCCCGCGCGGCATGCATAAAAAACGCCAATTTTGTTCACGCTCAGACCATATTATATGTATTTTTCATCTGAGGCCTCATTTCAGTACTGTCCACCGCATAATTCTCCACCGGGGCTGCATCCCCGCCCGATATATTTTATTTGAGCATGCAACTCGAGGCCGAGCTCCAACCTCGAGGTAATTAGCGACATCGGTGTCACTTTCAGACGGCCCTGCTAACGAGCACACGCGCCCCCGCACCTGCAACCCCCACCCCCCTTCTTACTCAATAACTGCTGGATTAATTAGATGTCCAGCTCTAATCGCGAGCCGGATATTGAATGCTTTGTCAGCTGTGGTGCAGCGCGCAGATTTTTATATCGTAACGTTCCGGCATTTGCTCTTCTCGATTTTTAGCGGATTTGTAATTTATATTAATCAGAGCAAATCGAGATTATTATTATCTGTTGTTAAGGCAGGATTATTTTCAAGGTACCTGTAGAGATACCTGTTGAGACTGAACAGTGTGCCTGGATAGTACCACCTCCTTATCTATTTCTGCTGTCAAGTAACAATGTTTGCGTTGCTGTGTTCCGGTTTGAAAGATAAGGTTCTATCTAAGAACCGAAAAGTGAAATCGAATCTACTTCTGCATATGGAAAAATGGAAAGTGGTAACACTGATGTCCATCGCTCATGAAACCATCTTGGCGTCAATATATCGTGTTGCGGTCACGAGCGCGAGCGCCCGGGGTCCGCCTTGATCCAGGATTTGACCTCCCTGACTCTATCACCCATACTAAGTGCTCAATAATTTACGCACAACAAGGAGTAACATAAAAAATAAAAACGTACAGAAAATGGTGTTGATGCCCATGATGTTGTGGGTGGGTCAGCCTTATCTTCCTCTCGAGGCTGGTGCTGCTCTGTCGCGCCGGGTGGTAGTGCTGCATGCCATGTCCGTAGTGATGCCCATCGCCAGTCCTATGGGATTGGAGACCAATATAAATCATTTAGTCCTAGATTCTGACTTCTTGTCACTGCTAGGAGCATGTTAGACTGTCTGTCCAACTTGAATTACTAGCTCACAAAATGTTTTATTTGGTTACGTAGTCGATGTTTACTTAGATTAAACATTATCAAGAACTTTATTGGTACAAACAGAATATTTACAAAACCGTAACAAATAAACTAAAACGTTAACAAATAAAAAAGTCATCAACATCACTGCCACCCGGAATGGTGGGCAGATTTAAATAAACATTTAAAAATTCCAGACATATTTTTAGTCGGACATTTATGTGACTTATTATTATATTAGACGGGACTTGGACGCGACGTACCTTTATGATTTAATAATATGTGTAAAAAACGCGAGTTTAGTTTGAAACAAATATTAATGTGACTGTCATGGAAACTCACAAAATCAGCATTTAATGCCATGCAAATTTTTTATTATACTACGCAGTGACAAACGAGCAGACAGCCCATCAAATGGTAAGTAGTAACTGTTGCCCATAACATCTACGATTCATGCATTTAGGTTGTAGGCAATAAAAACGCAGAACCGTCCTTCAAATCCATCCTTCATCCTTTCAAATACTACCCGACGAGACGGTAAGGTACATAGTTGGCGTGTACTGCACTACACAGACCGATGGTAAAACTTGGTTCATCTTTCGATAAATGGTACTGATATCAGGTACTGATATGTGCTTTCGCTAGTGAATACACATACTAAGGAGGCCGTTCTTTATTTTGTGCTAAGGACGAAGGTGCTGTGAACTAAATAAGTAGTAAGAACTCTAAAGTAGGTATGTGTTATATTTATAGGCAATCAGAGTCTATTTATTTATATTGGACGTACATGGAAGTAATAGTTAATTATTAAATAATAACAAATTGCTGATATAAATAACAAAGAAAGACTTATTTATTTATTTAAGGAGCATTGATCGATGACAATGTCACTCCATGATACAAGTCAACAAATACAACATAATGAAAGCAAGTCTCAAAATACAATATTCGCTTTAATGCCACTCACCATTCATTATCCTCTTCTATAACGTCCTCCATACTTTTCCGCGGCTCGTGTAATGTGTGTTTAAACGAATTATCATTGAAAGTTGCCGATATGTAACGTATCTGTAATCTTCACCGCTGCTAATACGTTGCATTCGGCGCGCTCAAAGTCGGCGCGATCTGATCTTGAGCCAAGATGTCTCCTCTTATCATAGAACTCATGGGTTTCCGAGATAAGAGATAAAGTGACGTAATAAAAAATTAGCTTATCGTACATCGCCGATGGTGATGACATAGATGCGTAATAACAACAAAAACGTGAATCAGATTAGGACGTGTGTCATAAACAAACTGGGCTTAGACGGAATTTTAATTATGTATGCGTAATAATGCCACTGTGGTGGTGCCGTGTGGTGTCCGGCAGAGTAGAATAGCACCAACCCTGTACACTCGTGGGTGTCGTATAAGGCGATTAATGATTTCGAGACAAAATATTTGGAGTCTCCGTAGGCTGGAAAATAGGCAGCATTTTCCATTGTTATATTTACGAGTATTTCATCCAACTCGCCTGCCAAAGTGGAGATTATGGCAATACCGCCCCTTTCGTGGGAGAGGCCCTAAGTCCGGCAGTGGACTGTTATGGGCAGTGTTGGTGATGATGAATAATGCCACTGGTGTAGGTACTCTCTAATACCGTTAGCAAAGCGAGGTTGACCAGGGTCTTCCGCTGACCCTGATGGGACTGTTCAAACCAGTCTCAGGAGCCGATGGACACCCCGTGTTGCAATTAGTACGTAAATGTGATAGTAGAGTAATTTAAAAATAACTTTTTACATATAAGATGCTTGTAAAACACACTTTCTCAATCCAATGAAAACAAAGGACTGTTTGTAATGAATTTAGATAAAACTTTTGACTGACAAATACTTGAACTTGCAAATATTTAACAGAGATAAAGTATGACAACAACGACTATTCGTTATGCATTCTTATGGTAGGTAACCTATTCTTGAGTCAATGTGAATAGAGTAGGTAATTATGGACTAGAAATATTCCGCATATTAGGTACTTAGAAAATACGCATGGCAGAAAATAAGCGAACAACAAACAAGGCTTTTTGAAAGTTTTCTAAAAATAAAGTTTGAGAATACACACGATGACAATTAACTGCTTGATACGAAATAAACAACTAAATTGTTTTTTCTCGTATTTTTTTAAAAGTTCGTCATTGCTCATCACTCATTCCCACATTTGCAACTCCGGCTCCTTGTTACTTGCAGCTAGCGAGAGCACGGACGACTGTTGCTTAGTGAATCGCACTGCTGTTTGGCTGTTGCAATGCTGAAAAGTGACATGATAGATTGACTGTCAAAATCCGACGATAAGTTAGACTAGTTAGTTAGTTAAGCGTCGACTAGCCCGCACCGCACGAGCCGCACGCGCCGCACGCATCGCATTTCGGGTTGCTTTGTATGAGTTTGTATAGGAGTGCGTTCACTACCCGCACTGGCCGCGCCGCACAGCCGCACCGCATTGTCAGTAGTTAGGGATACCAGCATAAAATGCGGGCGATGCGGACAGGGATACAAGAAAAAAAGGCGTTATTTGCCTGAAATGGGAGACTAAGTCTTAAAATATTTACCCATAAATATAAGAAAAAAATTGTGAGTTTAAATTGTAACTGCACTTCAGTATTTAAGCCTGCTATAAACTAGTGGGGGGGTTTGTCACAAACTCCACGCTTGGCACGTAAATAAAAAAACAGGAAACGCTGCTGACCAATTTTATAACAAAAGAAATGTCCTGAGCTGGCCTCTAAGACATTAATCTCCTCCCTTGTACGCGTACAACATCTGTGAACTTAATGTGTTAAACTCTGTCTAAGAAGTTTAGCAACCAGCGAAATTATAAGATTGATTGAAATCAACAAGTAGATACCTAAGCATAACTGATTGAATAATGAGGATCGTCTGTATACAACAAGATAGGAGCTAAAAGATGGACGTCTTCATTATTCTAAATCAGGTTGATTACTTGTTGATGTCAATCAATCTTATAATTTCCTAAGTCGCTTCACTTTTTAGGCAGCGTCTAAAGCTATATTCTAATCTGCCTTAATAATTTTATGTAAAATTAAATATAAACAAAGTACCTAAGCCACTAAATATACTCCTACAATATGAACATTATCTAAAGTATCTAATCCCATATACCCCTAAATTTGTGGAAGAAACCGCTAGGTTGGGCACCCTGAGGGCCGGCCCGTGACGTCACACGGATATTAAACTACAGAATTTGCCGCAAATATTTTCGACTTTAGAGCCTACTTATAGCTGAAGTCACAATATATATTTTGTTTCCTTTTTTAATAGTGCATATGACATGTCTGATAGAGATGGATATAAGTTGTTAAGTACCCATTCGAACCTTCTGCTATTGCCAATTGTTACTTTTTTTAAATTTGTGACTGAGAGTTCTAGATTATTGCTCAAAACCAAATATTTTGGAGCATAGAGCAATCAAAAATATAATCTTCTCTTTTGAAGAAATAAATTCTCGTTGACAGTGTTGCCACATTGGATAATTTTTTGTCATACTGGCGAAATTGGGAGATAGCGCGGAGAAATTTTTTAATATGTTTTTTGACTTTGGCGAAAAATAAATTACTTAGCGTTATTTTTATAAAACTGTTTTCATACAATAGGCAATATTATATTTAAAATAAATATTTTGACGAAGAATAAATTGAGAACTGGTTGTCATGGAACCATCGCCAATAATTAATCTTTTTGTTGCTTTTTGAACAGAAGATCTATGGAGTAACTTCAATAATACTTCATTAAATAATCTTTTTTCATCATGTAATAAGTGGGAAACAAATAACGAATGATATTCCCCAAATATTGATCTTTTCAAATTTATATCATGAACCCATGCTTGACGTTTTTTAGGTTTACGCTCCTCTTCATCTGCCAACAAACAACCGATAATAATGATATCTTCATCAATATCCATTGCAAGATAATAAATGATATGTTAATAAACTGATGATATTGGTGATAAATTTGGAGAGATAACCGTATATTTTTGTTTCTCTTTTTCACTTTGAGAGAGGATAATCCTATAACCGACATACAGCAAAGACTTAATTTTTTTTTTGAGAGCACAGAGAACGAGTAATCAGGGTTACCATCTAAGCATTTTTTGAGATGTCATTATTAGTACCAAATCATGACACACAGTTGGCAACCCTGCCCGCAATTGCGGTTCGTGCGGTGCGGCCAGTGTGGCCATGCCATCAGCAACGTCAGAAATATCGCAATGCGATGCGTGCGGCGCGTGCGGCGCGTGCGGCTCTTGCGGTGCGGGCTAGTCGACGCGTAGCTTTAGTATTGCTCACGGATGACAAAGGAACTAAATTTGACAGACTGCCAACGAGAACAACTCACAACATAAACAATGACAAGGACGCCGTAATATCAAAAGAATCTTAACTAGGTATTATTTTATAACCACAAACTTCTGATTAATTAAAATTACATTATTAGGTTTCTTTTGTGAATTTTTATTTTATTTATACAAGTACCTTTCCGATCAAATATTGTTGAAGCTTTTAAATAACTATTTATATTAACAAACCACACCCGGAACGGAAATTAAAATCAATCACTTCAATTTCTCCTTGGACAAGAATCGAACCCATTTGCATAGCAGAGCGGCAGATCTCATGATGCTTGCTTGTTTACTTTGTTTGCTTGTCATGCAAGGGCTTACTTACTGACAGCTGACAGAATGACGGCAACATGAACAAGAGAAGACATTCTACATAGAAGATATTATTGGTCGATAAGCGTAGAGTTGGGTATTTCTCTTGATGTCATCTTTGAGCTTGTCTTGTTAATATAGACGGAGAACTTTTCAGATTTGCTGTTTTTATAAGCTTTCATTTAACTTGCACTGTTCGTATGTATATAAGTTTTCCACCATTTGCAAACCATTTTTCGACCATTTGTTGGTATCCCATTGAGCTGAAATTTGGTATAGCTATCTGTCTGATGATGGAGTCGGAAGGTGGTCATAGGAACTAATGAACGCAATAAGATAACCCCATAGTGTTTGGATTCTTTGGAGTACTAACTTTTATCACGCGGTATAGTAATACCGCGTGATAAGAGCTTGTTATGAAAAAAATATTTTAATTGAGAACTTATTTAACAATAAGTGGCTACCTGTAACTCGTACGTTTTTAATAACTCAATATCTCGATTAATGTAGTCCCTATAACTTTTCAGAGTAAGTATAGGAACTAGGTGACAACCCTATCTTATAATATACCTACATCTGATTAGAGAATATCATAAGAGAGTAGATCATTGTAAAATATTGTTTTTACTATTATTAAAAGCATACCAAGATAAAAATCGAGATAAAACCTTTCTAATCAGTTCGAAAAATAAATATATGTGAAGGCCATGACATTGGTCCATTATCAGATCGCTCCTGACCAAGTTGCAGAGATAATTAGATAGACCCGACTGCAGACTGAATGCAAACAATTAGCATCTGCTAGGTATCTACCTATTGTTGTTATTTATCTGCCAACGGCAGGTATCGCCGTCCTTATTGGCTAGTCACGTTTTTGAGATATAACATAATGTACCAATATTTTATATGTATTTAATTGCTGTTAAACTGTGAAATAAACTAATAAATAAATAAATAAAACTGTATTTGTACCTATAGCTGATATCTCACTTCGATTTTGTGAATTCTTTTGAATATGATGTAGTGCTAACTTGTGCTTTAGGAAAACTCTGTGAATGTTGTAGGTAGCTACTGTAGAATATGTTGTTGATATTATTTTTAAAATAATGTAAAAATTAAAAGGTTTATTGGTGTCCTGATGAGTAGCATACTATAACACCGAATTCTCCTTATTTTTATTTACTGTTGCTATTTTGAAGGCTATTATTAGGAATTTAGCAATTCATATTGGTCAGCAGAACTGACCCCACCACCCACTACCATACATTGGATATATGCTAGGGGGGTCTATTCACTCTGCAGCAGCATTACTTGCATCTGCGGGTCTGCATCTTTGTGAACTAGAAGAAAGCACACGTATAGGTAAGCCTGTACGAAATCAGAGGAATATCTTAAGTACCTGATTAAATTTAAAGACATGTGCGACTGCACAGAATATCTATACTAATAGCGACAATTAGGTACTTACTTCATATAAGGTGGGCTTTAAAAATTACGGAAAATGGTAAATGAAACAACAGGTACAAAATATTTATCAAAGCTTTAATGGGTATCATGTAGTCTTTTATATCACATATCGTTCAAACATTTAATAAGAGCGGTTTGCTCTTGAAGCAGTTCTTCCAAATTTCGAAGAGGCAGATGGTGGAGTGGAACCGGTAGAAGATAGCCAGCGGCATGGAGACGTGCGTGATGATAGTCCACGCCCAGGGTCCATAGAACTCCAGGTGGGCGGGCCTGAATTCCGCGCGATTCTGGAACAATAACGTGATTAAAATAATTACACGAATTGACTACCTGAGTGGTTCAGTTGGTTAACCTGCTGGTCTGCCACGCAGAGCTTCCGGAATCGATTCTCGGCCGGGCAGAATTTGAAATGATTATTAATTTCTGTTACGAGTCTGGGTGTTATGTGTATAATAAGAATGTATATATATGTAGTTGATCAGTTTTCTGCCACCCATAAAACAAGCTTTGCTTACTTTGAGGCTAAAAAGGAAAAGACATGGCAAGGGAGATGAATAGTAGCGTATAACAAATATACTACGTCCGATTAGACGAGGCACGATGATGATGATAAGACTAGACAAGATCAGGGGCTCTATTTTTGAACAAGTCGAACTATTTTCAATTATTATTTTCGGCATAAAAAACTAAAGATTTTGATGTATTACGCTAATTTTACATATTATTGTAATGCACTTTGCGAGAGCCTCTGACAGGATAGCTCTCGGCGACAGATAGCGAGAGCGCTTCATATGCATTGCCGCCGATACAGCTACAGTATATTACCTTCTCCAGCGTGTTAATGGCCCACATGGCCATGTTGGCGACCAGCAGGAAGGTGACCAGCTGCCGGCCGGGCTTGTCCCGCCGCTGCTCCGAGGTGCCACAGCGTCGCCACCACGCGTCCAGGATGAACAGAGACTGCAGGATAGTCTGCAAGGGAAAAGAAGCGAAAGTGAATTTCTTATACATGGTTCGGAGAAGGCGGAAACGAATCGGAGACTAAAAGTTTGAGACGGGAGACGGGACTCATTAAAAGTCTAAGCTATTTGTTTCCATAAAACATTGACACTAATTAGAAGTGTGTGTGTGTTTATGTGTGTATGCGGGTGCGTGGGTTGTATGGGTGTGGGTGTCTCTCAGGTTAATCGGTTCATAATGAGGAAGTTTCCAAAATTTTTTTTAGTTGAATATAAATATGGAGTCAAATGAAACAAAACGATGAAAAGAATTTTGATATATCACAAGAAACAAAAAAGTTATGAGACTTTAAATTTGCGATTTCAAGAATAATTTCATTAGGTGCGCGAATTCGTACGTGAAGACACCAGGCCGGCAGCCCGCCTGCCACTATGGTGTGCCTCCTAATATCGTTGGCGAAGCGAGGTTGACCAAGGTCAACCCTGGTCAACCAACCTGGTCAATCCCCAGCATTGAGCAGCAACCTAAGCCTAGACTTAGAGTCAAGTCTAGGCCTACGCTTACGTTACAACCAGTCTCAGAGTTCCCAGTGGCAAGCTCGTGCACTTGCACTCAACAACTTACATAAGTTTAACCACTACGCGATAGACAAAAATTAAATACCTCTGAAAACGCGGTTGTAGTATAGCTATATATAGTTATAGCGGCTATAGTAACACATATTCTGTGAATAGTTCAAGTGTCTAGCTATTACGGTTCCGAAGATACAGTCACAAAGAGTACCAGTGTATGGGTAGCGCCATAGTGGCGGCCGGGCAGCCGGCCTGGTGCCGTCACAGCTAAATCGCGGCAGCAATAATTTCGCGAAAAATTATGTAAACAGAAATATTGTATAACTCAGTCATTTATGGACGGATTTCAAAAATTTTTTCACTGGCCTTTTAGTTTTGGTCTATATTTTAACTCTATGTCATCAAATATGGCAATATCGGTATTAAGAAACTTCCTCATTAATTCTGTCCTTTGTAAGGTATGATGAGGGTTTTAACCAATCACTTACATTCATATGCGGATTAGGTATTGTATTACTGGCTAGCAAATGCAGTGCGAATTGGTTTTGGGTACGCAATAATTTCTCATCTCCTTTAATTTAAGAACTAGTGGACCTGGCGCGACTTCGTTCGCGTACACTTTACCTTACCTACCTTTTTATCTTGCTTATAAATCTCTTGAATCACTCTATCTATTATTGAAAACCACTTTAAATTTCGTTTCGTAGTTTAAAGGATCTAAGCGAACACAGGGATAGACGGCGGGAAGTGACTTTGTTTGATACTATCTATAGATGATGCTACGGACAGGTATTAACTTAGTAACTTTATTAATTAATTTATTTCATTGGCTACCTACCTGGTTTAGGGAGAGGAATTCTGCAAAGAAGCCAGTGAGCCCACCGCTGGCGTAGTTGTCGACGGTGTGATGCGAGCCGATGAGGCTGAACATGCAATAGACGAACATGCCCGACTGCGCCAAAATCAGCAACGATGTGTCCAAGCCTAGCACCGCTGCAAAGCACAACAGGCATTGATTATGTATTTATATAGTTTAACCGTCTTATCCATAAAAGCTTAAATAAACGTCAAATAACTTTTATAAATAAGACCATAAATGTTTACCGTGTTATTTTAATTCTGTAGGCCTAGCACAAGTTGCACAAGCGAGAAAAAGCAGCGCGACATAGGTATTGCTAGCTCTTTCGTCTTAGTATTGAGAGAAAGAGACAAATGCTCTCTCGCGGCGCAAGCTTTGTCACGAACACACTTGTGCTAGGGCCACAGATGTGTTGTTTATTGTGCTGTGAAGTTTTTGTATTCGTTAGATAATTATTAACAAATCATAAAATTATGTTGGGTATTTAGACTTTGTGATGTTGACCTCGCTCGCGTAACTTCCCTTTTACTTAGAGCAGGCTCCTGTCTCTCAGCGAACGTGCTGTTCATGTTCAACAATGAATGTTTTCATGTTCAACATGAAAACATTCATTCCACTGATAAGCAATTAAATGCACTGGAGTTCATTATAATTTGTGGTGTGTTTTAGTTTGTTATAATTTGTCATGAGTAGAAGTCACAGATCCATAAATTGTCAGATTGTATCATACAGTGTATAATTACTCACCTCGTGATTTACGTTTGTAAGGCAGCGCTCTCATTTGTAACATGGCTAAAGCCGACACTACTAGAGTCATCGAGTACAAGATTATTTCACATATATTCACTTGAAATATGCCGTCCTGAAATCATACGGTTGGTTACTGTAATTATAAAGTATGCATTTTAAATAACTTCTTATTGTATGCAGTATATATAAGCATATGTATGTAAAAGTATGCAGATTGCGACAAAACATACTAATATAGAGAGGCTAAAATCCAACAGTGGAGTGTCGGACGAATAATGATGCTACCTAATTTATTTCTAACCGTTGCCTGCAATTAAGCGCGTTTATTTATTTTTAATCCTTTTCCGACGTGCTACAAAACTGTATCACGTCAAAAGACGAGCAAATCCGAGTAATACAAACCCAGCAATTAACTCGTTTCAGGCTTTAAGTATTTGATGATGAAATAATATCCACGAACGACTCGTAAAGAACTCAGTTAAAGCAGCAACTTATGCCTGTAACACCAATATAATATCTCTATCAAAAACTTACAGTTATGGAGTCCGGACTATGTGCCAGTACAAAGAACATGATGAGCGAGATGATAGTGATCACAATGAGGAGGATTCCCGCGAAGAGGCCGCGGTGGGCGTGCGAGCAGTCCACGGAGAAGTGATGCAGCGCCTGGCGACTACCATAGGGGGAGCCAACGCCTATCATGCCCGCTGGAATGGTCGGTGGAAAGGTTATTCCAATCCTAATTTGTTAAGAATCCTAGGTCTATAAAGATACAGTAGATGACTTTAGTGGACTATTAAATCTGCTATTTATGCAGGCTGTGCAACTGAGGGTGCCCTATGTAAATACAGGCTGCGCATTTAGCAATTGTACTGTATTGTTTACATGTGTGTCTGTGCCATGTATTGCATAGTTACTCGATTTTACCCCAAGCAGGGGTAACTCATTTGTTTATTTGTTATGTAATTTCTAATCTGTATAGTTTAGAAGAAGCTCGTCACCATCAAATGCATCTTACTCTAGTCCAAACTTCACTATAAATATAGTCAACCGCGTCATTGTTGTTCATATAAAAATAACAAGACAGCGTGAACAATGAGCCAAAAAATGTATTTCAGTTACCTATTTGCTTTTACTTAATCACTATACTTTACAAGCGCAATCTGAATTGGCCCCACGAGCTGGCCACGAGTACATTTCGAATTATAAAAGATTAAAATTATAAAGGGTAGGAAATAAAATATATCTACCGAATTGTTGCAGAATCTTTTCGGGTGTGACAGAATTATTTCTGGACTTGCTTTTAGGAGCATAATTGAATTTTCTCTCAAAGTCCTCGGGCGTACATTTCACCTGTAATTTATATGAAAGTTGTATGATTACGAATGAATGGATTTACATACTTTCTGTCCAAAAATAATAATAAAGCTTACTTACTTCTTTCCACATTTCATACAATATTACAGCTACAATTAGAGAGTATTCGATGGTGCAAGGAAATAAGAAAGGTGACGCGTTTTGGAGTAGTTCACCCATAATGAAGGCCCGTCTACACGGCAACTCCAAGGTGACGTTGTGATGGGTGGTGGCGTTGGACAACATCGAGTGTTCTAAATGGTGGATTTCATGCTTCGTTTCCTCGACAAGGACGTACAACCACTCACACAGGTTTGTGGCAATCATGTGCATGAAGCCGAATCGTTGAATCATTTTGTATTTTCCCAACTCTATATCCTTATTTGTGAGGAAGATGAACTGCATCTGCAGCAGTGTGAGTGCCATCCGCATCGCGGGAGTGATGGCTGCCAGCACGGACCGGCACCGGCCTGTCATCTCGAAGTACTCACCGAACTCGAGCCCACTGTACACCATCGACCCAATCCCGAAGGCTGAAAACATAACGTAATTTTCAACCCTAAAGGTTAATGTCCATTAGTGGTATCAAAATGAAATGTAATTAAGGTATAAGCGTTTGAAAAATGTTCAAAAGTAATTTGGAATGACGAAGCTCACAAAAACTATAGATAATAATACATATATTGAAGCAAATAAGAAAATAGAAGTGAAATTAACGCATACATGCATCAACATTTCTTTTCAAATATTTTGATCTGGTTGTATTATTTTCCTATTCATCGGTTTACTTATTACCTACTTAATATTAAAACCTTGTTAATGACTTGCGAACCTACCGATGGCGCCCAATCTCAAATAGAAACTCCCATATCGAGATATAGTTTCTTTGTGCTTGGCCTTCTCTTTTTCAGCATGCGGGGCCCTTCCATTCTTATTTAATTCTTCTTTGTCTGTATCTGCTGTAAAGTGCACACATACTAGTATATATAGTAGTAGTAAATACCCATTTCTTGGATATAATAAAGGTTGCCTCCTAAGCTTAGATGGGATAACAATTTTCCGGCACATTTATATGAACGGTTAAATTAAAATGCAAAGGAAATAAAAAAGAACGTAAATATTCCTTGAGGCAGCAATTATGCAAACAAGATGTGATTTTAATGTCGTATTTTGTTAAGCAAATGTGGCTAATTACGGCTCCACATACCAAGGAATGTCGCTCTATTTTTATTTAAATGATCTTTTCTAGAAGTTCAGCGTAGAATATTTTAAAGAAAAATAATTACATCCTTACCATATTCGTGTATAATCATGTTGACTGCTTTCTGACGCATCAAGTTTGCGTATTGGAATATGACGAACATTACTGACACCACATAGAGATATAAATAGAAACCCTGTGAACAAAATGGGTAATTTACAGTTAAATGTACCAGTAATGTTTTTACAAAACATACTGCTATACAATTGCATGAAACCGAACTTCACTTTATAAGTTGGTTGACTATTTTTTTACATGGCATTGCCTTTCATGATTTTAGGTCAACGGGGAGGATCCTAAAGATTTTGATGGCCTTGCGAGCGTTTAAATATCCTAATTGCGTTGACTTAAAAGTTTGATTTTTTGACTGCTTTACTGGTAATGTTGATATTAATTTCAGCTTCATACCTCCACGCGTTCCTGAGAAAAAGGGTCTTGACGGACAACAATGGATCCGTTTATTCTTTTGAGGGACGGAACAGTAAAAATTGAAGTTGTAATAGGAACAAATGTGTGTAGTAGGTACGGTACAGCAGCTCCCCTATGTTTATTAATGAGTAAATTATTATACCTACTTATTCGAAAAAAAAAAAGAAACATATTTTCGGAAAATTCAGTTATTGGTACCTGATAATAGGCGTCTGGGACGCCGTTTGCGATGACCTCTGTGACTGGGAAAGCGAGGCCCAGCACCACTAACATTTTTGCGTATAGTGCTGATAGCGCCTTGCTCAATGCTTCGCTGCGAACAAGGGATTTATACATATAAGTGGGGTTCATCCAAAAAACAATCAACTATATCGAATGTGTTTTTTTTATACCACTAAGATGGCAAACAAGCGGACCACCTGTTGGCAGCAGGTTTGCAATACCAGTGGTGGGAAATCGAAAGGCGCTACAGTTCGACATCTTCAAGAAGAAATATTAGGCCATTTTTAGACAGACACGCTTATTACGGCCGCATTATTTTTTAGCAAAGAGTGAGGTGGCAGCCAAATGGCTGCTTAGTTAAACGAGTTTTTTTTCAGAAATGAACGATGAGTCAAATTTTTTTTCTACGTAATTTGAGTGCTGTTATTTTCCCACAACCAATTTACGCTATGCCTACTCGAACGGTAAAAACTGCGATTTTCGCCCTTATGTACATTAAATTTGGCAATAATTTTTCATGGGCTTATGTGGGATATTTTTGAGTGTGGCTGTGCGTTGCGCGCGTAGTTTGCGGTTGGCGTGACGTCACGCGGCGAGGGTGAAGACAGCGCGTCGCGAGCACATGCCGCGCCGGGCCCGCGTTTGTGATTTATGTTCCCGGGCCACCTTCCTGCTCTGATGTTTGCTTATGTGTTTAACTTGCCTTATTCCTTGTCGTACACATTGATTTTTACGGCGGAGTTAGTGTCAGTGTCGGCCCAGCCTAGCGTTTTAAGTTGACATCGGTTAAAAAATGGGTGGTCCTGTCCTCGAGTTGGCAAACGGAACATGCTGTGGCTAGACAAGGTGATGAATTAGGTACGTAACACAGTTGGTAGTGACTGGGTGTGCAAAACTGGGGACCAGTCTAAGTGCAGCGTCTTGGGGGCGTTGCGCGACGTATAAAAATTGTAGGCACCGTGCCGGTGGAAAATACCGCCTCGCTCTACTACGGTCACCCACCCACTATTTTAGTCGTACTTGGCTTTATCCAAAGATGATCGCGAAATTGAACGTCACATCACTCAATACGTTGATCCATGCCATCCTGGTAGCAAGGTAAGTGTTGAAAAACAGAGGAAACATGACAAACTGGGTTAAACTGGACCAAGTAACGGTGACCGAATTCAAAACAAGGTCCAAAGTTGTTAGATTTCAGACAGAGATTGCCTAGCTACTCGTTTACGTATGCCAGAGAAATGTTTTCTTGGTCAAAGTATGATGCATCCACAGTGCTATCCTCTGCATATCAATGTTCTTATGTCATTGATTTGCAGTAGAAATAGCGTTGGTGATAATACACAGCCCCGAGGGATCTGCAGCGTTCACGGATTTGGAGTTAGAGCACGAACCTTAATGCTACCTACGGTTCGAAGGCTTTCGCTATGTTCAAGCTGACCGTCAAGGCCTCCTCCTTGCTCTTAATGCCTACAACAAGGTGAAGGAGGCTATGGTACGACCCATTTGTGGGTCAGATAGGCGAAGAGATCACCTGCAGATCGACTCCGATGGAATCCGTACTGACTATCTCTGATGAGATGATGCTCATCTAGATGCAGGTATGAGTCGATTACATACACCCTAATCCGAGCACATAGATAAGCATGCCAGTTTAAGACGTTATGATTACACTGCCGCTACACAGGAATCTTACCTCAGCCAGGGTTGTCGTTACGGGCAGTGTTCCTGTGGCTGATATTCAAAAGTTACACAAAGTGTAACATTTTCACGAGAAAAGTAACATTATAAAATAAAATAAAATCATAAGATTTTATTACATAAATAATAATAATGTTATGCGAGGATTCCTATGTAGGGGCAGTGTAATCATAACGTCCTAATCTGGGATCCTTATCTAGGTGCCTGAATTAGGGTGTATGTCGATCCCTAAATTACAATTAATAAAATGCTTACTGTCCCATTATCTCGGCAGCAGAGGGTGGCGCGTCGTGCAGCGTGGACGCGACAGATGCGCGGGAGTGCTGCCCGCCGCCCAGCTCGGAGAGGAACCGGCGTTGCGTCGCCGCGCACAACGCAAGCGCCTGCGACGGCCGGCGGAACGCCGCGATTATGGCCGACGGCCGTCTGTAATACGAACTTGTGTGAGAATTTCACACTCTTATCTTTGATGGAAATAAGTAAAGAATGAATGTAGAAGCAGAGATAAAATGTCTAAATAAGCTGGTAGAATCAATTTTGTTGAAGCTACATATTTTGGCGATGAGACGCATCGGTGTGATGTTTTTGTACCGTTAGACATGACGTGACTCATCACTGAAAAACTATCTCATTCATGTTTTATTTTTGAAACATGACTAGACAGTACAGTACATCTTACAAAGGAGGCTATGTGGTGGTGAGTAAGATGTCAGTAACCGAACTTTGGCGACCACGATTTGAAATTTTGTTCTAATAATTTTTATTAATCTAGTTCAATCAAAATATAATTAAGTATTTGAAGAGAGTTTAAAGAACCAATCCCTTTCACTTACACATCTTAGAAGCACTCCAGCTAGGACCTGTTGGTAAGAACGTGAGCTGCAAGCAGCGTATACGTTGTGTATTTATATCGCTACCATCTTTACTCGCCTGTCAAGTGTGGACTGAGGCGCCCTCCACTAATGCTGAGGAGATTAAATTCCATCGGAAGACTTTTTTATAGAAAAGGAAAGCAAACCAGCGAGCGGGTTACCTGATGGAAAGTGATCACCGTTACGAATGAAACGCAACACCTGAAAAGTCGTGAATGCTGTTGCTTCTTTTCTGGGTCTCTGGCAGCTCTGGGTCTAGCTTGTTGCGATTGTTCTTACATCAATTACATTAAGATGGCGGCGTACTATCGGAGATTGGCGGTACGGCTGCAGGGCCGCTTCTGGGGCCACGTGATCGATGGTGAATCTATTTAACAAATATACCTCGTGTTAAGGTTGGCGGCGACCTTAGCGTCGATGTCGCTGGACATGCGTCGGCTGGTGGGCTGCGAGGGCGCGTGCGAGTCCGCGCTCAGCATCGCCGCGGTGCGCTCGCGCAGCCGCACCACGTCTGAGTACGACGACTCGTCGCTGGGGGAAGGAGTCGGTGAAGTAAGATAGAAGTAATTGACAGAAAACGTCGAAAGCCTCCGACTAAGTTTACATATACTCGAATCTATGTATATAAAAGAAAGTCGAGTTAGTTACACAATTTGTGTTAGACTTTTTATAACTCAAGAACGGCTTAACCAATTTGGCTGAAAATTGGTGGGGAGGTAGCTTAGAACCAGGAGAAGGACATAGGACTTTTTATACTTTTTTTTAAACTTGATGGGTAGGTGTAGGGTAGGTGTAGGGTAGGTGTAGGGTAGGTGTAGGGTAGTTGTAGGGTAGGTGTAGGGTAGGTGTAGGGTAGGTGTAGGGTAGGTGTAGGGTAGGTGTAGGGTAGGTGTAGGGTAGGTGTAGGGTAGGTGTAGGGTAGGTGTAAGGCAGGTGTAGGTCAGGTGTAGGGCAGGTGTAGGGTAGGTGTAGGGTAGGTGTAGGGTAGGTGTAGGGTAGGTGTAGGGTAGGTGTAGGGCAGGTGTAGGGCAGGTGTAGGGTAGGTGTAGGGCAGGTGTAGGGTAGGTGTAGGGCAGGTGTAGGGTAGGTGTACGGTAGGTGTAGGGTAGGTGTAGGGTAGGGTAGAACTAGGGGTAGGGTGGTATAGGGTTAGAAACGCTACGCGAACGAAATCGCGCCGGGTCCATTAGTATCTTATAAAGTACAGATGCAATTTGAATGAAACAAAGCTAGGAACCATCTCGATATAACCGCCTTCAAAATTAAGAAAAACGCATCGAAATTGGTCTAGCTACGATGCCACAGACAGTCACACAGATACATACGTCAAACTTGTAACACCCTTTTTTCGTCAAGGGTTAAAAAAGATAAAAAATGGTGCGCCGACATACCTATAGGTACACGTCTATATATTGGTAGAGCTCGTCTAATCTAAAATGACGCGCCCCACTATCGCATTAACGCACACAAGCAACTTTGAAATATGGACGCAATACATATACAAATGCCGTTGTAATTGGTCATACAGTTGCCGGTGAAATTCAAACGTAGAAGCACGCGTCGTTCATTGGCTCCCACATAGATGAAGTGTCGTTATCAATATTTGCACTCACACATCGAAATCAACTAACTAAGTAGTGGGGCGCGTCATTTTAGACTAGACGAGCTCTACCTACATAGTTAAGAGTCGTGTAAAAAAATTACATTAGTGGTACTTTGTTTGCAGACGATGGTACCAAAGACAGCACATCAGTCTAGCCTGTTTACTTGTGATAGTTACAACGGTTTGTAGTTTGTACGCGCATCCATAGTGTTGCCTGCTCATTCTGAACTGATGATGCGCTGCCTTCTGGTCAGTACAATAAAAAGCAAAAGAAACAGAGTTGTAGGATCACGTACTATATAAGTACATAATATACTGTAAAAAAAAGTTTGCAAATATAGCCACATGGTCATCTGGTCGTCCTGGCCATTAAACTATGTCTCGGCATTAATGATTGTTGGGGTCTCGTGCGCGAGGACCCGGTGTCCTCCTTGCCCTTGACCATGATCCAGGATTTGGCAGATCAGACAATTATATTGCAGCGACTGCTATCTGACCTCCGTGACCCTGCTACCAAGGGAACCTGACCAGATTGGATCTTGGTTACACATTCAGTCGCCTGAATGTGCAGGTTTCATCACGATGGTTTTCCTCACTATAAGAGCATCGGTTAGCATTCAACTAATGTAGATAACTCAGAAGAGTGTAACGTAACAAAACTGCAAGGCAGTGTCAGGTTCAGTAGAGGAAGGAAAAAAACAAAGGCTTCAGGGTAATGGGTTGTTCAATCCAGAAGGCTACACTAATACAAATTAATTTAAAAAGAATACAAATTTAGTAAAGCACTATAGGTCCAAAAGAGAGTCTTACATTACTTTGTCCATCAGGATCACGTAATTCAGTTGGGTCGAAGATCAAAGCAAGCCGAAGAAAATACCACTGGCGAAGTACTAAATTGAGACGTAAGCTTCTGCTCCGTAATAAAATTCCACCTTTTGATCGAAGGTTATTTTAGTCAAAAAATTAATCCTGAAAAAACTTCCACTTTCTTCACCTCCAAACTTCCGAATCCCAGACCTCAGTCCGCCTTTTTATTTCTCTCCAGCCGTCAATCAATTTCAAATTTATCATAGCCAGTCTTTTTCGTGGGCGGCAAATAGAAATAAAATCTTCGCCATCATGGCATCGATCTGTGGTACGTCACTGCTTGACAACTTTACAACAATTTGTCAACAATATTTATACCAAGATATTAATGTTTAATAACATTATAATAGAAAATACGTATTCAAAGCCAAAAGGAAATGAATTAACAGAACAAACAAGTACGTCTAGAAATACATAAATCGTAGACCATTTAAAATAAGGGTCGCATCCAAATAAACATAGAATCCTCTCTTTTCAGAACATAATATAATGAACTGGATATCCATTAAAGCCTGAAGGGCCAAATATAAAAATACCTTCAAAAACGATATAATATTATACTATAAAAAATTAAAGTATTCAACATGCTGAACCAACGTTAAAACAGGAGTCCTCGTAACCGTAACTAATAAAATAAGTCAAGAGAGATCCTACAAGAGTCAGTGGCCGCAGTGGGATTCGAACCCGGTACCTCTCGCTTACAAGTCAGAGAGGAAAATGCATAAATAATTTTACAATATTGAATCACACTCTTAAAATATTCCTATTCCTATATTTAAATGATTTTAATTTTTTTTTAGAAGTAGTGCTAATGTTGAAACTGGATAACATTGAAAAGAGTTTCAGTGTAAGCAATAGAAGTGTGTACTATAGGTTCACCGGAAAACAGTCTATCACGTGTCATAAATATTTTGGAAGCCTTCCGCGACTGCACCGAAATCTCTCTTTGTGTAAATGCGCACAGATTTTATGCTGCTGTGACTTATACAGTGTGTTTATTTATTTTGAGGGATGCACTGTAGGATTTGACAGCTGACACCCCTGAAATCCACGAGAATCATACAATGTTAATCAGCCTTAAAATTATAAATGGAGAGAATTGTTGACTGAAGTTGTCACGTTTTTTAAGAAGTTGTCGGTTTACCGTGAGAGCTGTTTATCAAGGATTATCACATTTAGTAATACGAGACTTTTCTTAAATAGTCACTCCTCAATCGGCTTGTAAAAAAACTATGAAAGATATGGTATGAAATAATTGGTAGCTGGCCTCGAAACAGCCACGAAGAACATTTGGTATCTGGCTTCAGAAGGGGAAACCAAATTTTATTCCCATTACGAAGATAACTACGAATTTTCGCTACAAAATGTTTGACAGCGCAAGATGCTATGTTTGTTTGACAGTGTCGTTCCATAAATTATATATCACATTTTTACAAATTCATTTATTTGATTTTTTTGGTTACTTATATGAACTGCAGTCGCTGTGTGAATTATCAAAGCATATTTTAATTATTAATTTTAAATATATATACCAATGACTCTTACATTAGTTGAATGCTAACCGATGCTCTTACCGTGAGGGAAAACGTGGTAATAAAACCTGCACATTCAGGCGACTGAATGTGTAACCATGATCCAATATGGTCAGATTCGCCTGGTAGCAGGGTCGCGGCGGTCAGATGGCAGTCGCTCTCGACATTTCGCCAAGATGATTGTATGTATGTATGTAAACTCTTTATTGCAACAACATATTCAAAAGAAAACACAAATGATTATTATTACTATAAATGGTTGGCTGTGCAAAGAAAAGGCAACGTAGCTGTTCAAACGTTCAAAATTAGTCGGGTAAATTATCCGTCGACTGAGGCGCGCTGACTATAATTGGATTAAAGGGTCGACATCCTTTAAAATTTTGATCAGATTTCCTTAATTTATAAACATCTTTAAAGGTTTAATTTGTAAACAGTTATACAAAAGTCATCTCTAATTTTGTATTTTGAAAACACTGCGATCTCCAACCCGCCTGCCAAGCGTGGAGATTATGGCAATAACCTCCCCTTTCGTGGGAGAGGCTCTAAGCCCTGCAGTGGACTGTTACGGGCTGTGATGACGATACAAGCAACGCACGCAGAGTCCAAGAACTGATGGGTGACCATTTCAGACTTTGAGGCTAGTCGAAATTTAGCACCGCTACGAGTTCTAGTGGTGAAGCGAGGTTGACTAAGGTCTTTCGCTAGAGACCCTAGGACTAGTTGAACAGTTTCAGGCACCACGTGATAGTTTTTAACAGAATAAGAAACCGTAATGGCCATCATGGTTTCTAGTCGGAAATGCCTGTCTAGTCTAATATGAAAATATCGCTGACTACCTTCCTTGTTCATCATCAGATCAACTGACTAATAACATAATATTGCATTTTTATCAATTTACATCAATTTTTATTTTATTTTATATTATTTATTTTTAAATTACCGGGAAGTGGGTCAAATCCCAGGTCAGGGAAAGAATATTCTCAGGGTCTGATGATATAATTATGTGGCGATGAATTTTTAAGAAGAAAAAACAGTAGATTATTATTACGCCTACTAAAGGCATAATATCTGAAGCTGGTATGGAAAATCTAATATACTGGAACACAATCTGAACAGCTTGGGAAGCAATTACGATCACATTATGGCAAGGATTATATATTGGTCCTTTGCAAGGGACATGTTATTGTGAACGATCTTTAAAATTCTATTGGATCTTTTAAATACTCTTTTCAAAATTCAAAATAAATACGGTAGCAATCCTAGTGAGTCAACAAGTTTAGGTAAATAATTTTCGAAGACGACGGGAGTGGACTTTCTGTTTGTTTTCTATTTCGTGGTAGAGACCACATCGTTCCCTTTGCTACGGGTGTGACAGAACTCTCTCGCTTGTCCCGCATTAATTACATTTTTTAAATTATAAATTAACCTTGGTCATGGAAAAATACAAAGGAATAATGAGTTCAATATTTACGCATAAAAGAGCAATATCATATTGCTACAAGAATTATAAATACATTTTTGCATTTTATAGATCTACATGATAAAAGGAACATTCTGTATAAGCGATGTTTAGAGAGGCGCCTACGAGTAGTATTGAACTATTTCGAGTGCAATCCTGAGCGCGAAATCTCCTGAATGTGCATCCGTTCACCGGAAATGTCCTTCTAGAGCCGCCTCTATCCTCCTCGCACATTTTGAATATCAAAATATGTATTTCTTGCTTACTATAATGCATATTTCATCGATATACCAGTACGTGGTCTAGCTCGCTGCGAGACGGAGATTTTACCTTCGAGACTTGAAGTCATAAAAGGCTAAAGTTAAAAGATATATTGTGTGACTTACTCCGAAATGTATACAGCGGTTGTCAAATAAAAAAGAATTAAGCTCCACTAATCCTTTGCCTTCGGCTGATCTCATATTCAGATTAGATAAAGCTAAGCTGCGCGCATAAAAGAAAAGGCATTAAAAATAAAAGTTTAATTAAATGGTTAGTTGCAGCTGGCTTTGTTTATGGTGGAGTGTCTGCGTTCGCCACGCCGACGTATTCATTTCCCATGTTCTCGAAAAGAAAAGCTTTGACAATGCTTGTTGCGATGCGCTGTCCCGCGAGCGTACGGGATAGCGGATTCAAGGGAAATTATGTGCTAGAACGTCCACAACCTGCGTTTGTCATTTAAAATACACAACACCGTTCTTTTGGAAAACTATTAACCTGTTCAGTGGAATCCTCTTTCTCTATGGAATGCTTGTCCAATACAATAAAGTAACGCGAGATAAACACATAGTTGCGTAATGAAAAACATAGTTCCGAAAGAGACGTGTCATGAAAGGCAAACATGTCATGAAATAAAAATTGGGAGTTAAGTCACATGACTGCGTACATGTAAGTTAGGTAAACAGTAGCGTATAATATTTACAAAGGCGTACTTACCTATCGTTGTCATTTTCCTCGTGCACGGTGTCCATGTCTGTGACAATGACTGGCGGCCGCGCGTCCGCCGGCTCCGGCAGAGTCGCGCGTTTCCCCGGACTCATCTACAAGCGACATTGTGCACTGAGACAACCTTCGATCAGAACAAGCGAAATCGCTCGTCACCATACAAAAAATCATTAAACTCCCGAAACGGAAACAAAGCGGCGACATTTCTTTTTAAATTTTCAACATCAGTTGGAAGTCTTTGTTCTATTGCGGTATTGATATTAGCGAGTGCTTTTGTTAATTAATGACGGCGTTCGACTTGTATTCCGTATTCAAATGTCTGACTAATTTGACTTGAACGTGAATTTTTATTTATAATGTAAAAAGATAAACTTTTTAAACACACACCTCTACCTGTCTGTTAGACGCTTGCTAGATTTTTTCCTGGTATATTTTTTCATTGCCCTAATCGTCGGGGCGGCGCGCTCGGGGCGGGTAATTGAATTGACACGGCACATACAAATTGCTTCCTGCGTTTGTTTTTATTTTTCTCCCATTTCCCGTGAGGAGAGCGGAGGAGCCGAGAGTGCGGTGCGGAGGCTTCACGGAGGCTTACACGCGTCGCGCGGGCAGCGCTCACTAACCGCCGCGGTGTTTGCCAACAATCCGCGCCCGCGCTGCCGCCTCGCCTACTAATCCTTTAATGTCTGTTTGCCCACGTCAAGGGTTCTCGAGCGCACTTCATGCTGTCAATGAGCTGATTAAATTGATACGTACACTACTAATCTCCCTATATCGTAACGCTTAGCACACCTTGTAACGTCACCCAATTTGCTTACTCGAGTGTGTGACATATCCACTCGTCAGTCGTCATCTATCTACCGTTATGTATCTTTTTGGTTTATGTTTGGAATCACGTGCGTCAGGGATCTTACTGATCCTTTGTGACAATGACAATAATCTTGAATTTTAAAAATAAACTGTTATCTTTTTAGCTCTAGCTTTTGCTCTCGACTGCGGAAAATGGTTGCAAAAATCCTGGTTGAACAGTTTCGGCAGCCGATTGGCACTCCATGACGTTTAAGTATGTTTATATATTATTTACGCACAGTAAATACAGTTAACGTGGCACTTTAAATTATTTCGTATAAAAGTAGTCTTTTTAATTCATGCCGCGTGCGTTGATAAACTCTTATCTCAACGACCTTCTAAATAGGTGTAATCAAATATTTATAATAAGTATTCCGTTATGACTTTATGTGAAGAACGATAAGTAGAACTTGCAAACTTGATATTTCCGGATATATTTGCTAACAACGCGTTTCACGTCTGTATTAAATATCTTAAATTAAAAAGGCCAGAAGATTACACTTAAAATTTTGACGTTTTCATGAACGGTGGAAAATAACTAAGGTTTAGCCGCTAAACAATTTTCCATTACACAAAAATACCTGAAAGGTTACTCACAGGATCATTCTGTGGTGTATTGCGCCATGTTTCGTCGGCGTATGACACATGGTGGTGCGCATGCGATGGGTCGTGGCCGTGAGACAGCATTATGGCCTATGTGTGAGACAGTGTGAGACAACGTATGCCTCTGTTCAAGCTTCGACGCGTATGCCAGAGCCCAGGGAAACGAGAGAACTTCGACGGCTCTCCGCCGCTGACGGTTTTATGCCCGACAGACATTAGAACTTAACGACTCATTGTGGGTTTGATTGTCGTTGAAATTAGTTCGCGTCGAACTACGGTGACGCCCGGCTTGCCGAGGGAAGTTCTTGGTACGGTCGGCTGCAGAAGGCACCAATCCTTCAGCAATTTAGTTATTATTAATTAATTATTTTTTAAACATATTTTTCTAGACGTTAAATTTAAATGTAAATACATTCCATAAGATTTAATTAATAAGATTTTTATTAATATTAATTAATTAATTAATAATACGCCGTAGCCTATTTGTCGCAGTTTTGGTAATATTTCAATTTAAATATCGTGGACAAAGTTGTCCCGATTTTTAAATAGCTATATAACTCAATTGATTGTGACTCAACACAATTTTACATAACAGACTTTACAGAAGATTTCAGGATAGCGCAAATTCTACGCATTTATGTTTACATATACTTATGTTGTATTTATGTATACTTTAGTATTTGTCAGATTGAAAGCAAAAGATATCGCTGTATGAATTGACCAAGAACATTTTAAAGAATATATATGTAAAGCCGTCAAAGTACCGCACACTTTTATTTAAATCTTAAACATGGATAGGACTCAGAATGTTTTATTACAAATTTTATAAAACTTTCCCAAAATATTGCCTCTTTGATTTACTTTTACATGGCTTTTATCTTGGGCTTGCGTCGTCGGCAATAGAAAAATGACTTTGTTATAATGTAGGCGAAGGGCGGGATTAAAGCGTAGGTAAGTTTGTTTGCGTTGTCCGCCGCGCCGGCGGGTCCGCTGTAAGGTTGTTAGGTTGTTGAATAAGTTTCTGAATTAAGAGAACTGAAAGTTTTCTCATCTCGAGATTACAGCAAAGTGTTTACCGTTTGGCTGGAGGATGCCGCCGCCCGTCGCGTTGCGCCCGCCCGCGGTTGGGTTCATATGATCACTTTTTATTTTTATTTCTACCAATATATGGCTGGTATTTTAATATTAGAAGGTTGAGGTTGAAGATGTAGCATGCTTTCTTAGAATTCAATTCCGTCTCTTGACATGAAGACCCCAAGGTTATATTTTACGGGGAACAGCGACGTAGGCAAGACTTGCAGTCCTTAGCAGCAGCTTAAGAAAAATCGTTGCAAATCTCGGAGTACGAGATGTTGGCATATCTACCATATATGGATGGCTTATGTCCCCCGCGGTGTTCGATGGGAAAATGAGCACTGTGGAATGAGTTTACGGAGCTCCTGAAAGCACTCACTAAAGTGAAGTATTAGTTTAGTGGGCTATTTTTATGTTAATATATAAATTACGTAGAGTAATACAGATGTGTCTGATGTTAAAATTATGTGGATGAGCTTATTGTCTCTGAATTTGCCTTTGTATGACTTTGTTTGTAAATCTTGAATGGTGCAGTAATTTTAAAGACGCACAATTTATTTACAAAATAAGTAACTTGAACTTATTTCTAGACTTAAAAAAAATGTAATACTTTGCAAACACAAGAAATAGGCACCTAGACTTTTAAAGCGAATAAGAATCTGCTTTTTATTTATAATTTTTTTTAGTATACCGTTATTAATAAGGTCTTAAGTGTATATGTATATAAAATGTATAATTATGAAATAAAAATGTAATCTTTTAAAATAGTTTATAAACACTTATAGGAACCCTCCACAAAATTCGCCTATACTCAATCACCATCGCACAAAACGCCACCTACTTACGGACTTCACAATTCAAAGATAGTGCGGCATTATCGATAACGCGCGCGTCCCTAGCGGCGTTATTGTGGTATTTTCATAAAATATTTGCGCGGCTGCGTCACACCTGAGCCGCGTGTCGCTGCACCAGACTCCAGTGATTTACGTAAACAAAAAGCCACAAACACGGTAAGAGGCCAACTTTGCGCCGTGGAGATACGTAGCGCTGTTCTTCCATTGGTTTTAGAGATCTGAGCTTTGGCTAGTCTGGTTACTTGTTGACCGAATGTATGTCTATTTCAATTTTATTGACACCTTGGAGGCAAATTAGTCGCGAACTGTGCGGTTCCAAAGGAACTTTTTCCCACGCACACTAAGGTTGTGGAATGTACTATCTGGAGAGGTTTTCCCTGGAGAGTACAACATGGAGTTCTTCAAGAAAGGGGTAAAAAGGTTTTTACGATGGGTGATGCCCCTGGTATTGCAAACATCCATAGGCTGCGGGGACTGTTAACCATCAGGCAGGCCGTAAGCTTGTTTGCAACATTAGTAGTAATAAGAAATATGGACACTTTGTATACTACTACAGATTTGGAAGTTATCTAAAAAGTATGACATTTTCTACTTAGCCGCAGTCTTTGCGTTTTCCCAACGGTCTTTGGGAAACAAGTTTATTAATCCAATCTGGACCTTGAGTCCGCTAATTTATTTGATTGATCAAATTGTAATTGTATCGCAATAGCAGCTCAAGCGCAGTTTTTATTCTAGCAGAATACTAAAATCGCGTAAAACTGCCATTTAGCTGCGATTAAGATCCAATTACACTTCAATTGCGTTATTAGAAAATTAGGGGACTTAAGGCTCTGTTCAGTTTTCCCTGTTATCAGGGTTACAGAAGTCAGATGGCAGTCGCTCTACTGTAATTCGGAATCGTGAATCACGGTCAAGGCGGACCCTGGGCCCTCGCACGCTAGACTACAACCAGGATATTAACGTTATGATGATGATGATTTATATTAAACATGAATACGCTGTTTCTAGATAACCATGTTTCCTCGGCCACATCGTCACCATCAGATGAGATGTCGGTAAAATGCTTGCCTCATCATCATCATCACAGTCCATAACAGTCCACTGTAGGACTTAGGGCATCTCCCACGATCGGGGAGGTTATTGCTATAATCTCGACACTCCACTCCACACGGCAGGCGGGTTAGAGGTGCCAGTGTCGTAAATATAAAAATGGAAAACGCTGCAGCCAATTTTCCAGGATACGGATACTTTAGAACTGTTGCCTCGAAAACATTAGTCGCCTTATATGACATCCATGAGAGTAAGGCGCTTCTTATTCGATCGATCCTTATTGACAACGGTTGTGCAACTGGGTCGTGTGACGAGCGATTTTGAGGTCTGCTTTTCGTCAGACGAACCCGTCGTACGACCATGGTCGCGCAACCGTTGCCAATTAGGACAGCGCCTTAAGTGTTGGTGCTATTATATACTCTACCGTACACCATACGGCTGCTTGCCTAGTCCAATGTAAAAAAAGACTATAGAATATATAAAATTTATAAAACTGTCAAGGAAGTCGAAATCTTCCCAACTACGTCTTGCACCGAAGGTTGATATACAGATAAACGTGTGAAGTGTTTTAGATAGAAACATCGCTTGGCTTTCGTTAGCGCTTACTGTCGTGATCTGTCTCAATTTGCATCTATTACTGTGAGGTTCAAACACTACTGCGACGTTTGCTATGTTAACAGGTTTTCCCATTTCATATTTTACTTTAATAAGATCGTACGCTAATTATAATGATGTTATGTTCTCTCACATGTGTTTGTAGGTATCTCGTTTGACTATCTTAAAGTTTTATGTTGCTTTGTATTTTTCTAATAAGTTAATTAACCCGATCAACTATACCAGGGATAGCGAACCTTTACTGGCGAACGCGTCACATTTTATATAATCAAGTACCTACCAATATGGCTATGACGTGGCGTCAAAGAATCGTCGTGACTTACACCCGGTTTCTGAAACGCTTGTCAACGCAAAAATCACGTAACAGCTTGTTAAACTCTGATTAAATGCAGTTTGGGTTTCTGAAAGGGCTAATTGACGGCTTGTTAACAGCTTGTCAACGGATTGTCAAATCTCCAGTTAACGGCTGATTAATGTAATTTTGGGTTTCCGGAAAGCTTTTTCTCATGTTAACTGTATGTTATCGCCTTGTTATTTTAATTAGCGAAAATCGACCAATTAACCGATTGTCAAAAGAAATTATATCCGATTTTCTTGGTCTAGGTCTTGGTCCTGGCCCTGGTCCAGGTCCTAGTTTTGGTCCAAGGCAAAGTTCAGGTCTAGGGTCCAGGTTCTGGTCCAGGATCATGACCAAAACTGCAACCTTGATCACAATTTGAGCTTGAACCAGAACCAGGACCTAGACCAGTGCCAGCACATAGACCATAAATATTAGCTGGACCAGGACCTGGTTCGGGGCCTGGACATGGACCTGAACCAGTACCAGGACCTGAACCACGGATATGTCAGGGTCCAGGGCCTGGACCTGAACTAGGAGCTGGTCCGGGGCCAGGGCCAAAACCTGAACCAGGACCTGGTGCGGGGCCAGGACCTGGTCCGAAGCCAGGACCTGGACCTGAACCACGAAGTGGTCCGGTTCCAAGACCTGGACCTGAACCAGTACCTGGTCTGGGGCCAGTACCTAGACCTGAACCAGGACCTGGTCTGAAGCCGTGGGAGGACTGTATTCAGCAGTGGACCGGGACTCACCTAACTGAATAACGATGATGATTATGGGATTACTGATTCACTGGAACCCGTGACCCTATAACATAAATATTGTTATAATTTCTCTTTTCTCGCTCTGTATTTTTTTTTTGATAATATTCGATTTTACACGAAAACTATACAATCGCTATCAGTTTCATCTAAAAGTTGAATATCCCGCCACTATCAAAAGGCCGCTAGGGACAGAGACAAATCAATGCGTTAGACAGAAACAAAACATATATGAGTGAATGAATGTGACTGATTTTAGCAGGGGTAGCCAGACGAAAAAATTGATCTCTTGTTAATGGTCGATTAGCTAACAATAGATTGATTGGCCTTTCAGAAACCCACGGTGATTTGACAGCTTGTTAAATGTGACAGTCTGTTAGCTAATCAATGATTTGACAAGCGTTTCAGAAACCGGGTGTTAGTGATGTCTATTGACAAATGATTTCAAAGCGATTTTAATTTTTATATTATTCATTTCTGAAAACAATGGCTCATAAACCGCTTACTTGTTCTTAAGTTCTTAACTTAAGTTCAAGAGTAGATGAAAATATATACAGTTTTACTTACTAAATATGGTAGTATTGGCATTTTGTGTCTTATTGCACGAAATTATTTCTATTATATTTAATTTCAACTCTTCTCGATAATTTTTCAATTTAAATTGAACTAGACTGAAAGTCCTATACTTTATAGATATATATAATATAAACTTCTTAATATATATAAACTTCTTAAATTAATAGCGTGCCACGATATTTTTGTCGCGTGCCATCTGTAGCTCGTGTGTCAATGGTTCGCCATCACTGACCTATACAGTGTATAGTTGATTAGTCGAAGATCTGTAATATTATTCCTACTATTCTACAAATATTATAAATATTACTAATAGTTCTCACGGGAAATGGTCTGGAACGTTATAACCCAATTTCACGCGGAATGTCGCAGGCTTACTTTTAACAAGTATTTTGTACACTCATATGAGTTTTAAAGTTTTTGCGTGTGTATTTACAACGTGGGTACCTGGGTGTTGGAATGCTCTGATATTACAAAGTTGCTTCGTACGACAATAGACAACGTTTTTCTTATTTAAAAAAAAAAAATCCCGCCCCATCTTCTTCCGTTGGAATTGGAAAAAAAAACTCAATCTATAAGCCTTCCGAAATTATGTTAGGTCAACCAACATCTGCTTGTCAGCTCGATTCATCTTTACAGGAAAGTAAATAACCTAACCGAGAGATGTCGGATGAAACACATCCGACAAAGTAAATAAATTACTGGATCGATTTTGAGGAAACACAGCTATTAATTACAAATTTTGAGTGAGTTCATGGTTTGGACAATGTTTTTAGTAATAATACTTTCGACCTCATATTGTAAGAGACTTTAGACTAAACAGTGTAAATAACTTGTAGATTTTTGTGGAACTTCAATTTTTAGTCTTTCTTTAAGAGGTTCCCTCAATCCTTAAACTCGGACGACCAGTATTCGGTACGCCTAAACCTGCTGGTATCAGGAAAGAGGTCCCGCGGAAGGCCCAATAAGCGGTGGATTGACATTCGCTGAGTCGGATGCCTATAGCTTAGGACCCGCCCAAGACTCGGCAAATGGAGAAGAATTAGTCGAAAAGCGGACCCTGGCAGAAGCCGGGACTGACCACTCGGAACATGATGATGATGACCAAAGGGGTGACTTTCCTTAAAAGGAGGCAAAACGGAGGTTTATTATTAAGTACCTACCAAGTTAAAGTTTAAAATAAATTTACTTACGATGAAAGGCAATAAAGGATTTCTTCTTTCGTTCTTATATGTGAGGGCGTGAATTCGGATTTCTTGCTGCTAACGCACACTAGGAATAGGCCACGCGTATTTGTCCACCATCCTTTCGTAACTCACTGATATTTGGCAACATCCCGCACCTCGCAGCGCAGCACCTTACTGCGATAATTGTGTGAAAAATTTATAAAACACGACTCAGACGCGTCATCAACTCAAATTTTCACGGGAACCATATATTTATAGAAATCTGCGTTTTATGTTTATTGTAAACTTGCATGCGATTTTGTAGATATAATAACCCATTTGACCATTTTTTGGATTCGTCTTTACTATTGCTAAACAATGTTGCTAGCAATTAATAAAAGGCTGACCGGTATGTTATTGACCATGTATACAATTAGGCATTCTGCAGAGTGTCGAATGATCAGCCGATATTGCGTAGAAAACTGAAATCATGTATAATTACTATCCGTGTCTTTATTTTATGACTTCGTACTACGTCGTTAGTGCCTCGAGTTGACGGAACTTCACTTCGTCACATCATAACACTAACCTAACCTTACTAAAAGTAAACCCAAATGTATTTATCAGGTTTTTGAATGCTATCATACATATATGCTACATAAAGCCTATGCCTAGCATATGGCCAGCATAAAGGCCAGGTTACCGAATTCACGATTTCTTAAACAAATTTTCAATTGACCATTTCTTTATCGAGTCATATTAAATATATGAACATTATAACTAATAATTTTCCTAGAGCATGTGTTAAACTCCACAATATATTTTTTTCGTAACAAAATAACCATTTCGGTATTTTCATAACTTATCTTAAGTCTGTTCTGTTAACTCATCTGAGTTAGACAAAACATAGTTAGAGAGAGGAGAACAAACATGTTTTTCCAGTTTTATTCCTAATCTAACAAAGACTATGTGAATTTTTTTAAACAATTATCATCGTATTACTAATTAGGAAGGAAATTAATGGATTAAATAAATGCTTTATTGTTTTAAACAACGGCCTAACATAATTTTACTGTCAGAAGCCGGCCGGGCGTCGTCGAAGTCGGACTTGTTTCGCTATTTTCGCTACCCGCTACAAATAATAAAGTTCGCAAAATATTAATTGCAAAACGTCACAGTATAGGCGTAACAGTAGAGTAACTCTTCATAATATACCATATTATAGTGTGACTGAAACCAACATGCCGCGCCTTGTTGAACTTGTACTAAATTATGTGGTTTTTAACCGACTTCCACAAAAAGTGCCACATATTTACATTGAAATATGGTACTATGGTTCTGTCGCAATTGGCCTCAAATGTGCAAAGCTTGATGGGAGACAATTACTTTGTTGCATTGGTCGCATGTAGCTCGTTATGGCAGAGAATGCCTTTCTCTTGAACCGTTGCAGCTTGTTGACGCTGACAAATGAAGAAACTTCATTGTGGTCCACCAGGCTACCGCGCCATATGCAACAAATGGTCTCACCATGGCTGTATGCAGCTACTAAGCAATTCTAGGGCAGGTTCCTCTTGTTTTGCCAACTGAGATGCTGGCTTTATCCAGTTTTTATTTCCAATGCTTGTTCCCTAATTTGTTGTCAAAACAACCTAAAAGTATTTGACTTTATTATACTATCCTATTTTCACGAGCTGCTGAATAAGCAACATAAAAAGGTGAAGCCACCGGACTTCCCGCCGAATCAAGAATTTGTGTATACCAAAGCAAGTCGAGACAGCTCTTCGCCGCTTTTTAGATTCAGAAAGCTGTCGGACCCGATGGAGACCCTATATTGAGGCGCGGAAATCAATGGGTTCTCGTGGCTAGAGCACCCTTACAGAACTTTTTAACCGCATCCTCCACCCCTGTCTTAAAAAGTAGGGGTTCGGCGCGGGATAGCAGCAATTACCGCGGGCGGTATAAAGGTGATGTCTCACACCAGGAAGCTCTTCGAACGCAATGTGGACTCTCAGATTTGACAAGAGTCTCGAACATGTGGGACCATGGACTCCGTATTTGCCCTTATAAATCAGATGGAAGGATATAGATCAAAGACCACCTCTGTATTTGCTGTTACTGAACATGCCGTAGACCTTTGATTGTGTCCCTTGTCTAAGGCGATACCTGAGGCTTATATTTATTAGACATAGACATTGATTTATTGATAAAATTCTTTACAGATCATTAATTGCGCTTATACTAATTTCAAACTAATTCATTCACAATAATCAATAATAAAAATAATTTTAGCAATCCATAAATAATTAAACATTAATAATAAATTCTAAACAAGTCACTAGTCATTAATTAAATAAATAATGATATTAATTAATAATGTAAATAATAATCTAGTTAACGTTGGTCAAGAATTAATTTATAGAATAATGAATAGTACAAAAATGTAATTTAATTTAATTACAGCCATCTCACAAGTATCTATTTATACACAGTCAACTAAAGGTCGTGTAACATGTGAACATGGTGGAAGGAGTCATTTGAGAAGGGGCGCTATTTTTGAATCGCTCGCCTCTATTCGAGCGGATTTCAATTTTGATTTTCGATATGAAGAATTCAATATTCTTTAAATCGCATTATCAACACCGAAAGAGTTCATTTCTAAAATAGGAAAATCAGCATCATGCATCAAAATATCAAATTCTGCGCTATGACAAACGAGCAGACAGCCTACCTGATGGTAAGCGGGAACTGTATCCCATAACATATACAATTCACGCAAAAATGCAGAACCCCAGGTGCGTTGTCACTGTAAATAAATATTCTATTCTATTCTGTGCGGCCTAAGATGAAATGACTCATGCCCAGAGTATCCATAATTAAATCCTGACTTGAAAATAGGATCACTCGGAGTATACACCTTAATTCTATTATACGAAAGAGAAATTATTATTTATATATAAATTAATATTTGACATAACATATATCGTTAAACATATAAAAAATATATGCGACGAATTGAAGACCTCCTTTTTTAAATCGGTTAATAATTAAAAATTTGCATAATGTATCACATTATTATCACAATAGTTCAATTATAATTAAGTATATCAAGTTCCCCTACTGCGTCGCATTTACTGCGACGCTCGGCGTCACGAATCTAACCATTCGAAGTCAAGTGAGTTCAAGCGCGCTGCGCCCGCGCGATCTTTTTACCGCAAGGATTGAGGCAGCGCTAAATGCCTAATGGGCCCGGGTAAGAGGGCCTTAAGTGTAGAAGCAGTTTCTGCGACTGAGCAAACCTGAGAGGTTGGCTATGAAAGTTGGGCAAGACGGGGGGGGATATGTTATCTGATCAACAATTCGCTGCGGCCGGAGGACGCAAGCCGTTTCGCGGTACGGCTCTAGCTGATGGATGATGACCAGTCACAGCCGACGTTTACTACCGGATGAGAGCTACTCGTATGGCAATACCCAGTCACCCTGAACGTAACGAAGAATGAACCCCCGGAAGCGAGCATGAGATGGACCTCTCCTGTTGATATTTTTATATTTTATATTCAACAGACGACAGACAAACAGGCAAGCATAGGTGGCGGTGACCACTTTCAATCAGGTGGCCGATGGCATGTAGTCACCGCCACCTATGAACATCAGCAACATCATGACCATCGACCATCAATATTTAATACACTATCTAGGCATTCTATACAATTATTAGTCAGGCTCGTTATCATCATCCGAGCGGTTGAGCCCGGCTTTGCCAGCTTTCCCCTCCACTTCGCCCGGTCTTGTGCATCCGGCCGTTGGCTCTCGCAGCCGATGCAGCTACGTGACATTATGGCTTCTTTGGTTTACACCGGGAACTGCTGAAATGATAAACGATAAATGAAATGTTTGGTGGAGAAATGTTTATTTTTCACACCACCTGCTTGACAATGTCCAATTATGTATCAAGAAATGTCACCGTAAAACATGGCCTTGTCACTCGCAGGGAGATAATATTGTATGAACCTCCCAAGGGAATAAAGGGACTTGGATTTGGAATGTTACAATTCGTATTTAAACATATATGCTTTGTTCAGATACTGTAATTACTTAATTATTGACCCACAGATGTTGCGAAAAGTAGAGTATTTACCTCTGGATAAAGCTGTCTTAGTCTTGGGCGGCTTGAACCCCTCGCTTCACTCAGGGCTCTACATAACCCCTCGATTCGCTCAGGAATTAAGAGCTCGGCAGTTACCTAAATGAATTTTTTGTGAACCCGTGTTTTTATTTCAGAAATAAGCGTGCTTAAATAACGAACATCGCACACTTTTATCATAATCACTAAATGTTCGTCTTCTTTTAACATAATAAATTTCGAATTTTTTTTTTCTAGGCTTAAAATTTTTTTTTTTTATATTTTATCCCGTGCACATAAAAATTCCTGAACTGCAGGGAGCACGCTTTATCATCTTTGTATATCAGCTGTCCTCTCAAATGCTCCTTTAACCTTGTAAATAGATATATTTTACTAGGAGCAAGTCAGCATTTCGAATTGCAGCAGTAGCAACGGCTGACTTGGACTGGTTTGTTTTTGTGCATCGGCAAGCTTTCTGGGGACCTAGGGCGCAGTTACTTTTTTATACACCAAGCGTTCGTGTAAAATGTTACGCTTACTACAAGTCAAAATCTTTGTTTTTTCGCCTATTAAAAGTACCGTAATGCTCCATGTACCGTGGAACTACTTTACACTCATCTGTAAACAAGACCTTGCTCAATTGGGCGATAGCCCCTTTGATGTGTTCAGATACCATCTGTATCTTAGTGAAGACCTTGTATGAAAAGCTAGACCGCATCCTTTAATAATGCAACTTAATTTTAATTTCAATATCTTTATTGCACGTTGGTGGTGTCTTTGTGCCTCTCGAGGTCTGGCTCTCGCGCTGGACTCTTTGCACGTAAATTACCTTCCTTAAATCCTTCGCCCTATCATTGAAAATGACATCACGTGCCGTTTGAAGCCTCCGCCTGAGAAAGAGCATTCAAAATTGCGGGCGAATCTATACTTTAATCTTCCCTACCTATACCTGGTCGTGGAGTATACAGTTCAGTCTTGCGATACCTCTAAAGTGCAACTCTTATTGCATAGCCTCCTTTATCTTGAAGGCTATACTTAGGGTGATACTCCATAGAATAGCATCTATCTCACGTAGAGTTGTCCCTGATTGGTTAACAAGACAGATTGAAAGTGACGTCAAGTCCATTCTTTAATAGAAATAGGTAAGCAATCAATAAATAAATATTAGAATATATTTTTTATGGACTCACGATTAAAAAACAGAATTTCAACTTTCACCGCAGAGTTTAATTAGAAATGGTTCTAGCATCAATTATTAGAATAAGTTAGTTACAGCACAACTTAATCATAACCTACACTCTTCTTCTTCTTTCTTAAACAAGTCTCTTGAAAACTAGTTAAAACCTATACGCATCAAAACATTAAATTGCTTGCAACTTTGCAATAAGCACTTGGACAACTTTTTGCCGTTGCGAGCTCCATTTTATAAAGCACCTGTAAATAAGAACCCGTTATTTTATTTTATTTAAGGGTCTGGCAGCATGGAACAATGAAAATATATAATTGGGAGACACTTCTAAGTAAGTTTTCAATTGCCTTATCGGTTTTTTTTTCACATCTCTTCAAATTATATTATCATCTTTCGTCCATGAGTTTTCTCCCATCGTATAAGCTACAGAGTAAGCTATATTATAGCACCTCTCGTCATGGTTTTATCGGTTCAAAAATAGGGAATATCAGCGTTTTTATCCGGCCAGAGGAGTTCGCCTGGGTGAGTACCACCGCCTTATTATTTCTGCCGCCAAGCAACAATGCTTGAATTATTTTGTTTCGGTTTGAAGGATAAGGTAGCCAGCGAAATTACAGGCATGAGGCATTCCATCTTAGTACTCACAGTGACAACGCACCTACGGTTCTGCATTTTTGTTACCTGCAACCTAAATGTATGAATTGTAGATTATATGGGCAACAGTCACCACTTACCATCAGTTGGGCTGTTTGATCGTTAGTCACTGAATAGTATAAAAAAGTCATGCTGCAAAATATTGAATTTTTCATGCCGTTAATCAATATTTAAGACTGTTCCGAGTGTTCAAAAAGAGGGACCTTGGAAAGTTTTGTGGTCAATCAACAACAAACTAGCAAATATGAGAGATTTGTCCATGGCCGGAGGTATAGAGAAAGTTGTGGTTGATGATGGAGAGAACATATTGTGGTCCATGTATTATTTATTCTATTTAATTAAATATTAGGTTTTTGTTGAGTATATTTAAATAGACACTAGTCGTCTTGTAGGTATGACAACCAAAGTATAGGTGCTATACTTTGGTTTTGGTATTCTAGTACTCTGCTGAATACTGTCGGCCATCGTGTGAATGAATTCCGGTGCAACATTTCTTTTCCATCATAAATGTATAAGTACATAGCTAACAGCAGTTTTTGGTTAGGTTAGCGTTGGACTAGAACCACGGGGCGTTCGCTCTGGATAGCTGGACAAGAGTTTGACGGCGGGCGAGTTGACGCGACAAAGGCTCGGATTTTTACACTGATCCGTTCAAAGGGCTTTGCCGTCCACTGCAGCGTTATTCCGCTAGTGACGTTGTCAAAGCTACCCAGCGGCTGTAGTACGAGTAGCGTCGCACCACTAAAACACGCCCCACACATAAATTAATTCCACTCTCAACGGCCCAAATCCCTACAAATAACGCGTAGCGTGCCACGTCGCGAAGCAGAGTAGATTGAAAGTAATGTACGCTAAACGCCGCAAATGTCGTAATTATAATGACATTAATGAATTAATTAAGATTCTCCCTTTTTGCGGGCATCCGAGGCCCTGCTTTAGGTAAATATTTTCCGAGCGACACAAAGGGAGGCGCGCTGATGCCGCGTGAAATTATGTTCCGTAAAATGAAGTTGGATTTTTTCATTCTCCTTTGACGTTCAGAGTTGGCGGAGTTAATTCAATTTATTGTCTCTCTTAAAACGAGACTTCGGTGTAATATTATTTATGGAGCTCACCTACATCTTGTTGACAAGTCGAAAGCGAGTGCAGGAGCGCAGGGCTTAAGTGATTCGATACACGTTCAATATGTTTCATTAGGCGGGCCCGCGCTCGCTCATTCAATCAGCCGCCGTGGCGGGGCGGCCGGGGCGCCGGGGCGGCCGGGGCGGCCGGGGCGCAACAACGGCCGCGGCTCCACTGGAGCACTCCATTCTTACGTAATCAGCTTTTCCAACTCGTAATGGTATACACTCAATTTGCATTGGCGCTCGGTATGACAAATCGTACTAGGCCCGGTTCATTATACTACAGAGTACCCACCCGATATCGAACCCAGTTATTGGTTCCTATATTGTGTACCGCCTTCAGGACAGGTAGCTAAAATCATATTATATACTCGGTGAACATTCTTGCTAACTTTAGTCAACTTCATACACGTATCTGAGGTGCCTGAAATAGAATTAGAAGAGTTTTCAGGTTTTATCAATAATCACTTCAACGATTCACTTCGATTGATTTTCTTTCAATTCGCAATCGCTGAGTGTTTCGTCCAATATTTTACAACGATGATCTCATTATTGCGGCGATGTTTCCTTCCTCGCGCGGCGGAGGAAAGCGCTCCGCTTCCGTCGGACGCTGCGTATCCTCGCTCCTCGGCGCGACAGCCTCCTCCGGCACCGGAAATGGTAATTACCGCCTAATCTCGCTCGAAGCGCAGGCGGCCCGCCGCCCGGATATGAACTTCCGTTATGAACAATTTAGCGCGCGAAATTGGACGCCGGCATTGCATTCAGACTATCGCAAGTGAATCGGCCCGGCAACGCGTGAGCCCGCGCGTCCGAGCCACGACTCTCTGCCCACCAATGAGCTAAGTCGCCCCAACTGAATACGAAAGCATAAATCCTTTAGAAGCAAAGTCTGGGAAATTGCATTTTTATTCAATTTGAAAAAGTCGGCAGTGGATAATTGTGCAATTTCTTGTAGCCTCATATTTATTTACAGTATATTGAATACGCAAAATAGGCCGTCAACTGCATTTTATGCGAGTACAAACTTTGTACGTTTATGTTTGAAAATGCTTTAACGATTATGCTTCTGACTTCTCGTAGATTATTTCAGTTTCAGCTGCTCAACAGGTAGCACATCTCTATGTGTAGACATCTGAGAGACGGTTTTACTTTTAGTTTTATTATTGATTCTCAAAGATAAAATTTAAATAAAATAAAATAATGAAATTTCGGGTTTTATTAATTAAATAATGTCAATTTTATTTAAATAAATAAATATTCTTTCAAAAAGTCAAAATTTCAAAATATCAACATTGAAAATTCCTAATAAATTTCAAATGTCAACCTTTACTCAAAATTCACTAATCAATTAATAAACAAATGTCAAAAAGTCAATAATATTAAATAAATTTCAATTAAAATATATATTATAAAATAATGAATTCCATAAATATATTATTAATAATTCAGTATGTGCCTAGCTAAAACTTTTCATTAATATATTCATTTACTGAATAAAAACGTTTATCCAACAAGAAGCTTTTGAGAAGGGTGACAAAATGCGAGTCACTACTGGCATTCTTAATTTCAGATGGCAGTTGTTCATAGTACACTGGCCCAATGACACGAGGATTTTTAGTTGCCAATGTGGTATTATGTTGCACCGATTGCAGTTTACCATTTTGGCGAGAACGACTTTCAATACGTTTAAATGAATCAATATTACGCCTAGTAAATATAATTATTTCATATATGCACTTGAGTCAATATTTTATTTTCAGCGTAAATTTCCCTGCAGGATTGTCTACTTTTAGCTCCTATTATTATTCTTATTGCTCTCTTTTGTGCTATCAGAACCCGTTTTGCATCTGTTGAGTTTCCCTATAGAATGATTCCATACGACAATAATGAGTGGAAATATGCAAAATATGTTTGGCGCAGGATATTCAATGAAACAATGGGTTTCAGTTTCCTTATGGCATATGTTGCACTGGATAGTTTTGCGCAAGGGTTGTCTATGTGTATTGTCCACTTCAATGTAGAATCAATATGAAGTCCTAGTAATTTATTATTGGAGCATAAGGGAATGGGGGTACGTAATGCCTGCAAATCACGTGGAACTCGACCAGAAAACAGTATAATTTTTGACTTCGTAGTGTTAAGTATGAAACCGTTATAACTAAACCACTTATTCAGCTTCGAATATGCAGCCTGGATTTCCTTTTCTAATTTATCATGTGTCGGTGCCTTTATTATTACTGTTGCGTCATCCGCAAAAAGCACCATTTGACATTCTTTCATAAAGTTTGCTAGGTCATTTATGAAAATCAGGTATAGTGTATTCCCAAGTGATGATTCCTGTGGGATACCTATCGATATTTTACCAACATTTGACCTGTAATTTTTTCCATTTATAGGAACTTCTACCGCCTGTATTCTGTTAAATAAGAAATACCTTAATAGTTATTGGGCGTTACCTACTATGCCATACCGTCGTATCTTATCAATTAGGAGATTATGGTTAACAACATCGAATGCTTTTGATAAATCGCAAAATATTCCAGCAGTTTTACCCCGCCTGTCGATATCAGTAATGACATAGTCAACCAGTTCATGGGCGGCCAATACTGTGGATTTATTTTTGCGGTAGGCAAATTGTTTATCTGTTAGAATGTTGTTTTCTTCCAAATGGCTTATTCTAGATTTTGAGATTATGCATTCTATGATCTTTGATATTATAGGAACTATAGTAATTGGGCGATAGTTGTCACCACTTGCTTTCTCTCCACTATTTTTATATACATGACATACGTGGTTATTTTTTAGAATATCAGGATATACCAGTCTCAAAAATTTCATTTACTTGTGCTACTAAGATAATGCTGATCACAGGCCACGCTACAAGTAATATATTCCCAGATATGTCATATATATCCATTGTATTTGGAGACTTTAATATTTCTCCTATTATTTTACTGAGATAATCATGTGTCACTTTAGGCAGCTTAAAATGAGGAATTTTAAGCTCTTCTGTATAATGTTCTAAGAATGTAATGGCAGCTGCGTTATTAATATTAGTTTTGCAATATTTTGCTATATTTAAAAAATGATTGTTGAACTTGTTAGGTATTTCATTAGGAGGTACATAATATGTGTTAGAATCTGTCAAACTAAATGTAAGGGAGGTTAATTTTTTATTCGATACTTCCTCGTTTATGATCTTCCATACTTCGTTAGATATATTGTTTGTGCTTTTTATTCGTTGATCTACATAATTTCTACGTGCTTTAAGAGTCTCCGATTTGAGTTGTTTACCACATTTTTTTATTGAGTTAAGTATGTGTTCATTATTTTTATATTATTGCCTATCATCATCATCGACCTGAGTGGTTCAATGGTCAACATGCCGGTCTGCCACGCAAGAGTTCGATTCCCGGCCGGGCAGAAATTGAAATGATGAATTTTAATTTCTGTTACGGGTCTGGGTGTTCTATGTATAATAAGTATGTATTAAAAAAAAAAAAGTATTTAAGTAGTATATCAGTTATCTAGCACCCATAGTACAAGCTTTGCTTAGTTTGGGGCTAGATGGCGCTGTGTGAATTTGTCCACAAATTATTTATATTTATTTATTTATCATCACAGCCCGTAACAGTCCACTGCAGGACTTAGGGCCTCTCCCACGAAAGGGGAGGTTATTGCCATATAAATATAACAATGGAAAATGCTGCTGCCCATTTTCCAGAATACGGAGATTCTTGATCTTTTGCCTCGAAAACATTATTGCCTAATACAGTTTAAATTATTTAGTTTTGTTAAGTGGTTTTTTATTTCCTCAGTCATCCATGGTACATATTTAGTTTTACATTTTATTATTTTTTTTACCGGAATGTTCATGTAGCTAATTAGAATGTCAAATAATTTTATAAATTTACTAGCTGACCCGGCAAACGTTGTTTTGCCATATAAATAATTGGCTATTAAAAAATAAGGGTTGATCGTAGAAGGGTGAAAATTGAGAATTGTATGTATTTTTGTATGTTGTATCATAAAAAAATAGAAATTAAAAATTTTGTCTAAAAAATAAATAAAAAAATTTAGGGGTGGACTACCCCTAATATTTAGGGGAATGAAAAATAGATGTTGGCCGATTCTCATAGATACCGGATAAGCACAAAAAATTTCATCAAATTCGGTCAAGCCGTTTCGGAGGAGTATGGCAACGAAAACTGTGACACGAGAATTTTATATATTCGATTTTTAATGTCCAATTGTGAATTATTAATCAATGTCCAATAATAATTAATTTAATTTAAATAAAACGAGTGTATTGCATCCTTTTATAAATACGACGTTCTGTCATGTTTGTTTTTAAGTTATTTGAGGGTAGGATTTCAGCTTTGTAAATTTGGGCATTGTGATCGCTGATTGCCATCTCAATTGGAGATACATTAAATAATGGTTTATCAGAGCGTGATACTATACCACAATCAATGGATGGCTGGCACGTATTTGTCACACGAGTGGGAAAGTGTACTATTTTTTTTTCTGCAACATAGCTGCACAACATGTAATTTAATTGTTTGTAAGTATTGCACTTTTGTTAATCCAGTTTACATTTATGTCACCCACTATCAAGAACCTCTTGTCTTCATTATTAATAATTTGTAATATATACTCAATAGCATTCAAAAATATGTTTAAATCTCCATTTCCAGTTCTATACAATAGTATAATAATAAGTTTCGATTTTACTATTTCTATAGCTGAGAGATCACAATGATACTCGACCGCATCGAACCGTCGTACATCCGAACATACCGAACATCGTACATCGAATCGATACAGTTGATCACAGTTGATATGTAGGTAGCTAATGATGGCTATTCATAGTGATCTGCGGTGAATGGATATGGGGCTATTATCCGTCCAACTACAAGGTATGGCTCTCCGTCCAGTTGGTTAGACTGAAATTACGGTTAAGCTAAAGGTATTGGGTAATATGGGAACGTCTTACTACAAACCATCTAGTTTCTACTATTAATTGCACATGATTTATGACTACGTACCTACATTACTGTACTGTAACTCAAATAAAAAAATCCCTAAAAAATACATTATTTGAAAATTCAATGATTTTTTTGCACTCCAGTTTCACAAAAATAATATAAATAAAGATAACAAAACAACCAAATAAACGAACTATTGATGAAACTACATACTTATTACGCCAAGGTGCGTTAAATGAAATAAATTCGCAATAGGCACCTGCGCCAGTAATAATCTGAATTTTCTTCAAACATTATTATTTAATTCTACTCCTATTAAGGATGTGCCTTATCTGTAATCCAACGACCCACCCCACCTTCCAGTAAACTACCCAATAAAAGGCAAGTACAATTACAGTGAACAGTTAAAAACGAACGGTCAGAGCGCAATGAAATCGAGGACAAAATGATTTCGGCGCGGCATGATGGGGCTCTCGCCGGCTGCCGTATTGTCCTGCAACAGCCTCCAAATGGACGCCCGTCCAATTTCGATACTCTCACAACACAATAGACGGGAGTAAGGCGTGCTCGCTCACCTGTCAAATTAAAAAAAAAGCACCAGCATATTCAGAAAGCGATGATCGCCCCCACATGTAGTGGTGCGCGTCGGAGTTTTAATTTATTCATGTCGACGTCACATAACGTTGGAAAAGTATTGTAAGAGTTGATTGCAGAAGCTTCTTTGTAACCGGTAGAGTAATTACGTAACTCTGTTGCTAACAATTAGCTGATTTCAATGATTGAAATTGTTACTTTTGCGATTACGTGTAATCGATTTAATAGTTTCAGTTTATTGCAATGGAACTTTGATAGCAACTGAACCCATGAAATTGACGATACGTAATCGAAAAAGTATGTGGCAACAGAGATTTATGATTAGCCTAATTATGAATCTCTGTAGCCAACAATTCTTTACACGACAGCTTTGCACTGGTAAACCTGAGGTACCTTTCCCGTGTCTCTCCAGTCGGTCCAGTTGTGATAACCAAATGCAACAGAGAGACCATAGTTTACTAACCCAGACACAACTTTTATAAATACTGAAAAAATAAACAAATGCAGCTGTAATAGGACCACACTTAGTCCGAATCAACTGACAGTGGTAGAAAATATAAAATGTGGATATGGCAATATCTATTGGATAATCTGTCCTTGTCAGTCATTGTCCATTATTATTTAGGCGATCCGCACACTGGAACGCAGCACCGTACAGTTGTGCGTGCCGTGTGTTAATGCGTGACATAAAGTTATTTGAGCGGTCATCGGTTTCTATGGAAATTATTCATAGTTGAACACACTGAAAATGCATCGACGCGTGTTCGTGCGGTTCCGTCGTTTTTTTTCTTTGACACATTTGACACGGGCTGCGGGTCAGATAAGTTTTTGGCGCTGTACTTTCCACATAAAAAGGCGTCAAATAGGCCGCTGCTGTGAAGTGAGGTCTCCAGGATTGTCAATAGGTATTCCGTTACTCAGTTCTCTAATTATTTTTCGCTTAAATAATATAATTTGATGAAAAGATTATAACAATTTGGAGAATTCCTAAATTTTTTATTGTATCTTAATACATGTATAAAGCCGAAAGGGTGTTAAAGTAGAGCTTTCAAAGAGTACACTGGCGACTTCATTTTATCCAAACAATGAATTTAAATTTTAATAAAAAAATATTAATTTTTAAAGATAAATAACCATATCGACTACGTTGAAGCGCAGCTCTATTTCAAGTTGATGATCATATAAAAAACAGGTTAACAACCTCGTGCGACCCCTATCAAAACAAAGCAACCTCCTCAAGCCTGCTACCAGGAGCCTAATGCTGCGTACACACCGGGCGATGTGTGACGCGCACCCGTTTCGGCCAACGATTGCCCGTTGGCGTGTGCCGGCCGGCAATCCGCAGTGTAGCGTGGCGGTAACATCAAACGGATAGAAGTAATCATCCAATCGCAGTTTGGGCGGATACCGAAGGCCAACAAACAAACGTGCAAATACGAGCCCGAATCGTTTCCCAAAACTCAAAAATATCGTTTGCTTGACCACAAAATACAAGTATTAGACCTTAGAAGTCCAAATAATTCGGCCGACAGCGCTTCGTTGGCGTACGTTGAGTGTGTACACACCATAAGGACGAGTAATAACCTCGTGCCATTCATATCAAAACAAACCAACCTCCTACATCTTACTACCAGGCGTCGAACTAAATGTGACTAGGCTCTACCAAATTAACTAGGAACTTGCCTACACTAATTATTTTCAATAGGTAGGTATGCTTAAATAGTCGTAGCGTCGGTGGCCTAAGGTTGCGGTATCCGACTCGTACGCGAGAGGTACCGGGTTCGAATCTCACTGCCGCCATGTACCAATAACTCTTTTCTAAGTTATGCACATTAGTTGAATACTAACCGATGCTTTTACGGTGAGGGAAATCATCGTGATGAAACTTACACATTCAGTTCATACGACTGAATGTGTAAGTAACCAAGATCCAATCTGGTCCGGTTCCCTTGGTAGCAGGGTTAGGAGCCAGGAATGTGAGATGGCAGTCGCTCCACTGCAATTAATTACCTAATCTGCCAAATCCTAGATCATGGACCATAGTCAAGGCGGACCACGGGCACGGAAAATAATTTTGTGCACGGGCGCCGTGCACAAAATTATTTTTACTAGGTACTTACCTAACAAGACAAACCACCTCAGCATAACATGGGTAGGTAGTACCTACCTACCTACCTACGTCAGTAAAAATTACTTACATACCACATAAAAAAAACATTGTTAAAAAAAATGCATTTGGCGTTAATGTGCCGGTTGTGCTCTCAAACACGAAGGCCCGGGGTCCGCTTTGACCTTGATCCAGGATTTGGCGCACATGTAATTACAGTGGAGTGACTACCATCTGACCTCCATGACCCTGCTACCAGGGGAACCTGACTAGATTGGATCATGGTTACAATTTCAGTTGCCAGAATTTGCAGATTTCATCATGATGTTTCCCTCACCATATGAGCATCGGTTAGAATTCAACTAATGTACATAACTCAGAAAAGAGTCATTGGTACATTGCCACAGCGGGATTCGAACCCGGTACCTCTCTCGCTTTCGAGTCGGATACTCAACCGCCCAGCCACCAACGTTCTTGAAAAACATACTTAAGATAGCTACATAACTAAAACCGAATTCGTTCAATTGATAAAATCGTTCTACACAGATAAGTAGGTACTATGTCCTACTAAAATGGTTCACTCATCTAGGGACCTACGTAGCGTAGGGAACCACTTATGAGACTAGTTTTGTTGAAACAGATTACAGACAGGTTTTACTAAATACCTACATGTTTTCATGAACAGATAAAAGCGTTGTTTTTTCTCCCTATTTCCCGTCGGAAAAGAACCTCCTAACGTTACGATTAGGTACTAGCTAGGTAGCATCTCTTAAAGTCTAGCTAGAACCTAGACCTTTAAAGCATGTAGTTACGTACCTTTTTAAAGTTATTTTATGAAACAAACAGCGTCAGGTGCCATACTTTCTTGCTTTCTTGTGGCTCGGATGACTGATAGGTATTAACTATCAAGTAAGCTTGCACTCGTATCGTAGCGTAGCTAGGTAGGTAAAATCCAAATACACAGATACACAACACTACGCTCTGGTTGCTATGCAATACGTAAGTAGGTAGGTAGCATGGTGTTTGGCCTACTGCTAGCTTGCATTCATGCACAGAATAATGATTATCACAATACTTAAGCATTGAACGCTGAACACAGACAAGACTACGGTAATACTGGTACCTGAAGCTTTAAATCATTCATTCACATCGTAAACACTCTTATCACAGTTATCTTCACAATAGGTACTTAGGTATCCTACAACTACAACGCAACAATCATTTCGGTCACGCGAAAAGCTAAAAACTGAACCTGCCAAAGTATTCTATTTTTAGTTTTCAGTTTCTATTTTGTTGTCAAAGGCGCCGCCACAGCTCCGGCGCCGGCCTTGACCTTGACGGCACGCGCAAAAGGATTTCTACTTAGGGATCCGTGTTTTAGAGGTCTTACTTATTTCGCCTTTTATGTTCTCTCGTTTTATGTCCTCCTGGTAGTTGCACCATAATGTTGATTTTTTTTATTTGATAAAGTGAGACAAGCGAGTCCAACACTGCGGACCGACGAAAAGCTCGTGGAACTGGAGGAAGTGGTAAGCAGATTAAATTGGGATATTATAGGGTTATCTGAAGTCCGAAGAAAGGGGGTGGACTCGATAACCCTATAGTCCGGAAATCTGCTTTACTTCCGGGAGGGCGACCAACTGTCCCTAGGTGGTGTCGGGTTCCTCGTCCACAAATCCCTCGTGAACAACATCGTCAAAATCGAGAGTGTGTCGTCTAGGGTAGCGTACCTTATACTCAGAATTACCAAGCGGTATTCGTTGAAGGTCATACAGGTCTACGCTCGGACTTCGACTCACTCCGACGATGAAGTGGAGGCTATGTATAAGGATATTTCTACAGCCATGCATACCTCCAAGACACATTATACCGTTGTCGTTGGATTTCAACGCGAAACTGGGCAAACGAGGCGGAGACGAGTTGAGAGTGGGGCAATTTGGAATTGGAAGTCGGAACGCCCGTGGCCAGATGCTGGCCGGCTTTATGGAGAAGGAGGGACTCTTTATGATGAACTCATTTTTCAGGAAGCCGGATCATCGCAGATGGACGTGGGTTAGTCCCGATGGTGTCACAAAAAATGAGATTTACTTCATCCTATCTACGAAACGGCATATATTCAATGATGTCTCGGTGATCAATAGCGTTAAAATTGGCAGTGATCACCGCTTAGTAAGAGGCACATTGAATATTAATCTCCAGCTGGAAAGATCGAGATTGATGAGGTCCACGCTCCGGCCTGTACCCATCCAAATCCAAAACCCCGAGAGCTTTCAACTCGAATTACAAAATCGCTTCGAGTGCCTAGGAGAGTGCGTCGACGTGGACGACTATAATAACAGGTTCGTGGAAACTGTCTATACGGTTGGGTCAAAGTTTTATAAGGCCTGCCGTACAAACAGAACAAACAAAATGTCTGACGATAACCTCAAACTCATCGAAGAAAGACGCGGAATTACTCTGCAATCCCCTGATGATGTCTCTCAATTTAGGCGACTTAATCGACAGATCTCCAAGTCTCTGACTCACGACATACGCCGCTTCAATACTACCAATATTGAGGCGGCGATCGAGCGGAACAAAGGCTCTAAAGTCTTTGCGAGAGATCTGTCGATTGGACAGAGCCAGTTTACGAGACTGAAAACGGATGACGGCAGAGTTGTTTCGACCAAGTCCGAGGTTTTGAGGGAAGTCGAGAGGTTCTATGGACAGTTATACACGACAACACGGGCACCTGTTACCAGTATGGCAAAAGACCCCAGAGCCAAGTTGACCCGACACTACACCGAAGATATCCCGGACATCAGCCTGTACGAGATTAGTATGGCTCTCAAACAGCTTAAGAACAACAAGGCGCCGGGTGATGATGGAATTACGGCTGAGCTTCTGAAAGCTGGTGGCAAACCTGTGCTTAAGACCCTTCAGAAGCTGTTCAATTCCGTCATCCTCGAGGGCAAAACGCCGGAAGCATGGCACAGAAGCATAGTGATATTGTTCTTCAAGAAAGGTGATAAGGCTCTCTTGAAGAACTTCAGACCAATATCGCTGCTGACCCATGTCTATAAGCTGTTTTCGAGAGTCATTACGAATCGTCTCGCACGCAGGTTTGATGACTTCCAGCCTCCCGAACAAGCCGGATTCCGAAAAGGTTTTAGTACCATAGACCACATACATACGCTGCGGCAGGTTGTACAGAAGATCGAAGAGTATAACCGGCCATTATGCTTGGCGTTTGTGGACTATGAGAAAGCCTTCCATTCGATCGAAACTTGGGCGGTGCTCCAGTCTCTACAGCGGTGCCAAATTGACTATCGATATATCGAAGCATTGAAGTGTCAGTTCGTCTCCAGGACAAGACCACAGAACCTATTCAGCTGCAGCGAGGTGTTAGACAAGGTGATGTCATATCTCCGAAGTTGTTTACCGCTGCACTGGAGGATATCTTTAAGCTTCTGGACTGGGACGGACTTGGCATCAATATTAACGGCGAGTACCTCACGCACCTCAGATTTGCTGACGATATCGTAGTCATGGCTGAAACCCTGGAAGACTTGGGGAAAATGCTCGATGACCTCTGTAGTGCCTCTCAACAAGTAGGTCTTAAAATGAACATGGACAAGACGAAAATGATGTCGAATGTCCATGTTGTGCCTACTCCAGTGACAGTTGGAGGCACTCCACTTGAAGTTGTTGACGACTATACATACCTAGGACAAATAGTCCGGCTAGGTAGGTCCAATTTCGAGAAAGAGGTCAATCGACGAATCCAACTCGGTTGGGCAGCGTTCGGGAAGCTACGCCACATATTTTCGTCCCAATTACCGCAGTGTCTCAAGACGAAGGTCTTTGACCAATGTGTGTTGCCAGTGATGACTTACGGAGCTGAAACGTGGCCACTCACTATGGGCCTTATAAGAAAGCTCACTGTTACCCAAAGGGCAATGGAAAGAGCTATGCTCGGAGTTTCTTTGCGCGATCGAGTCAGAATTGAGGAGATCCGCAAGCGAACCAAGGTCACCGACATAGCTCTAAGGATTGCCAGACTGAAGTGGCAGTGGGCAGGGCACATAGCTCGAAGAACAGATGGCCGATGGGGCAGTAAAGTTCTCGAGTGGCGACCACGTACCGGTAGACGCAGCGTGGGTAGGCCTCCTACAAGGTGGACCGACGACCTGGTAAGGATCGCAGGTACCAGCTGGATGCGGAAAGCACAGGACCGGTCTTTGTGGAGATCTCTGGGGGAGGCCTATGCCCAGCAGTGGGCGTCTTCTGGCTGATGATGATGATGATTGGTACAATGACAGTAACCTAGACAGTAATTTCTAAAATTGTGTTTGGGTCCGTGCTCCACCTAGGTGACCTAGGTTCTCCAATTGGGTGAAGCATGGGATATTTACAGGTATAGCTCCATTAACTAAGAATCATTTAGTTAATTTTAGTTGATAAGAAATGTTCGTGAAAACGTGACAGACATGACATGAGAAAGCAAACTCGTAAAAAGACAAAGATGTTACATTAATTAGAGTTTGCTACATTAATATGCTACAGTAATTTGAAAAAGACTACTTTGCCATTAGTTAGGTGGTGGTGCACTTTCGTAAAAACTATGAATGAACCTTTTGAATTAAAATCATAATTGATTACAATATTTTTTTGTACAGAACCCTCAAACCAAAAAATACAAAACGGATAATTTAGACCTCCTTAATATTGCGCCTAGTACGTGGGGTGTCCATAAAATAAGCCAGTGCAAATACAGGCATGACGCATTTCATCTTAGTCCTCACAGTGACAACGCATCTGCTGTTCTGCATTTTTGTTGCCTGAAACCTAAATGCTTGAATCGTAGATATAATGGGCGACGGTTACCGCTTGCCTTCAGGTCGACTATCACTGCTTAGCATAAAACAAGTAATTGTACTGCCAATAGGCCACTAGGTACACATTTGTTTCTTAAGCGTTGTTGACACTAAAAACTAGTAACAGACGTTCCCCTTTTTCTGGAGCCAACCAACCGTTAGTTGCAGTTGATACTAATCCTTACGCAGGATAAAATAATCGCATTTGAGTGCGGAATTCGTGGTCGGACGTCCGACCAAGGACGGCATTCCCGCGCATCCGTATTAACCCAAAAGCTGCTTTATTTTGAACTTCGTAAGGATTAGTATCGACCGCAACTGATGGTTGGTCGGCTCAAGGCAAATCGTAGCGTCTGTTACTAGTAAATTGACGAAATGGTAAAACCGGGTCTCCTGACCGTACCTAGTACGTAAATAGTGTTGCTAGGTATTTTTTTAGCTTTTCAAATTTAATATTCACCTTCTTGAATTCATACATGAGTAGAATTTAATAATTACTATTAGTTAGAAATGACGTCTTTCCTTAGTTCGGAGCTGGCGAAAAAGTTCAACGAGAAGTGCATAAACTTGTGCCAAGGCTCACCACATGCATTCAACAGGATGTAGACTGAGTGAAAAAATAGACAATAAAGTGTAACAACAATATCGTGGTAGTTTTGCTGCACTTTCCAAAAATATTAAAATCTAGTGAATGTACTTTATGGACACCCTGTGATATCAGTATCCCGTACATAGTCCACCTGCTTCAGTCATGACTGCCTAGTACAATAGAAGATATGGCGCAGACGCGAAATCAAGCTGTATCTTTTTTGCCTATTAATGTTTATTGTGTTTTCGCAATTAGTTTGAAGACTATGTACCTAGGTGCAACATTGTGTTGAAGGCAAAAAAAAACAAATAAATTAAAGTAGAAACAAACATCGAAATGTCTTGTTTTTGTGCCGGACTGCTCACGTGCTGCTTGTAATAATAATTTTATTAACCAGCCACTTGAGGTATTGATCGTAGTGATATTTAGATTGAATTTTAAAACTCATATGAAACGGTAGGTAGAAAAGACTTAAAGGGACAAAACCTATATCCTATCTGTAACTGGTAAAATTGTATTATTCAGTTGATTGACCTGATTATGAACTTGAGTGATCTATTACAACTGATTCCTAGAGATGCGGTCTTTCGTTTTCAAAATGTGATTATCGACATTGAAAAAGAAAAAGTTCGATAGACATTTTCTCGGTAACTATTCCACGCACGAAAAAAATAATTGTACCTATCGTTTTAATACGTTTAGCACTCCATCCAGTTCACGGCTTTATTCATGTATTATGAAACACCCTGTATAAAACAATATAAAAATTACACATATTTCCAAATTTCGCCAGAATGAATGCTACGCTCCAATGTGCCAATCGCCTCAACAATATTTTTCAAATCAGTCAAATTCTTTGTTATGACTTTTATGAATGACGTTCTATGACGGATAAAAGACATGGCATTAGTTGCCATAGAGTTTTTTTTTTTTTTTTTTCTTTTTTAGAGCGATTCGGACTTAGCTTGGTCCTACTACTTACAGTAGTACATCTTTTGGTAATGCAGAATGTTTATACATACCTACAGTAAATTACATTAAAAAAGGTTAATGGTAGTTTATGCAACTGTCATATATATAATACCTAATTATATGTAGTTGCATACACTACTTTATCTACACTCATATTTTTATGTTAAAATATCGTACCTATAATTTTCTCAACTTTGCTGGAAGTAAGCTGCGAGTCAGTTCTGTTGTATCTACGCGTCGAGGATATCAAGTGGCGGGAAATTCACTTTCACATTTATCTATTTATTTGCTTCAAATAAGAAAAAACATTCACAAATACAAATTACAACAATTACAAAAAATATTATGTTTAGCGGAAAAATAATAACACAGAATATAAAGAGGAAAATTTAAATTTTGAATTTGAATTTGTTAAAGACATCTAGGTATTCAGCCTACATTACGCCGTGTCACGGCGCCCGACAAAAAATAAAAAAATAAAAGTGTTGCATAATGATTAAAAAGTTATTTTACGATACAGCTGTAATGAAAATAGTATGGGAAATGCTGTATCGAAAAGTAATTTTTTAAAATTTTATAGACTGGCGTGAAAAAAGTGTACCCTTAAACGACTGTTTTCGAATATGTAATTGGAACATTACGCTATGAGTGTAGATAAAGTTATTTTACGTTACAGCTGTAATGAAATTAGTATGGGAAATGCTGTATCGAAAAGTAATTCTTTTAAATTTTATAGACTGGCGTGATAAAAGTGTATCCTTAAACAACTATTTTCGAAAATGAAATTGGATCATTACGCTTTGAGTGTAGATAAATAAGCATTATGGTGCGACGCAGTCTTCTCATCCCTAAAAGTCAGTAAACAAACAATCATTGTAGTTCACGCAGGTGTAGTTTCAGCAGCTGTAGGGTCCCGCACATTTTGCAGGTTTCGTCGACAACGAACCAACTAGTTACGGTTACATTGTCTCGAAACCCGAATCATGTGCGGTTTCTTCCAATCGATGCTTTAATGTTCTTCTGTCTTCTTGTTATTGATGTCTTGCTGTTTAAAAATGAAATGATGAAGAACTATCTGCAGAAGTTTTCCCTGGAGAGCACAACATGGAGTTCTTCAAGAAAGGGGTGAAAAGGTTTTTACCGGGTCGGCAACGCGTGGGTGATGCACCTGGTATTGCAAACATCCATAGGCTGTGGTAACTGCTTACCTGACGGCAGGCCGTAAGTAAGTATGTTTTCAACCTTAGTGATTTAAAAAAATGCATGAGTAACCTGATAATGGGTGCATGATTTTTAAATATAATGAAAACACGATTTCTAAATACGGCGGCAAACCAAAAATTAGCTGTCGTTAACCTTACGACTGAATGTTGAGCCTGAATAAGTAAAATATTTTGTTTGTAAAATTTAAATTTGTAGATTTTAATTTACGGAAAGGACGGGCTATTAATTACTTAGGAGATGCTCGTGCATAATAAACAAGTTGAAGAGGCGGTGACCGTCCACAGATCGAAACTTAGAACCTCAACAAAAATAAAACTGTCTCACAGAAACGTTTTTTAAACATTTTAAATGTTACTGTTATTAAAATAAGCTATTGTTCAAATCAAAACACCGTACCTACTGCGAAGTAGCGATATACATTCCTTTCAAAATTCCCTTTGAAGAGTTAATTTATTTCTTACGAACAATGGTTTTCAGCAGGTTTCTTTTTCTTAATTCGAGAGTGAGTCTTCTTCTAATTTAGTCGTCGAAATAAAAGGAAACGGAAAAAAGTGTTCCGTCCGCGGCCGTTTGGGCATCGATACAAACGAAAGCGAAATTAGGGAAACAACAATCAGCTAAAGGGCGGTTTGTTTCTGCGAGATTAACGCACGTTTAAGCATCCTCACTCAACAGATGACCAATTGTTCGCTCTCCCATAACGGTGCTAAAAGTTTTCCCATTTATTCAGTGCTCATACGTCAAGTGAGCGGCAGGGCGGGCGCGGGGAGGCGCGGCGGCGGCGGCGCGTTCCGGCGTGATAAGGCGGGCGGCTCCATTGTCGCGGCGTCGGCGCACGTTTCCTCCGACGCCGTCGAGCCTACCGCATTGTTCCCGCTGGTAATGAACAAACTTATTCCGAGCCTAATGCAAGCGAGTGCCGAATTTAAACGCTATCTCGTCCCGCCGCGCCCGGCACGCATGCCCCGCGAATAATGCCCGAAACCCACCGGCCTACTTCTGTTTGAATAGTGTTAACAGTGTATTGGATGTGTACTCACATTAGCACAATGCGGCGAGGGTTGTTTGACGAAGGACCCGGTTTCTATTAAGAGGCTGTGACGTGTATTAGTTGTGTAATTGATGTCATGTTTGTTTAATCGTAACATCACGTCACTTGTGAGTAGTTAATTTAGGCGGTATGTGCCAGCGTATTGTGTTACGCCATGGTGCACAGTGGTAGTCATGATAACGGGAAGGAATACAATCTGTGTAAGACCCCAGTGAACCATGTTTAAATAAGTAGGTAATAAACAAGTAATTTTATTGCAAAACTAAACAGTTCAGAACATCGAGTACCTAATTAATTGGCAGGTATTCTTGACAGCTAATTGCTGGTGTCTGTTTCGTTAAACAGATCATGTTTTCGCTGTTGGAAATAGCTTCTCCATTTTACCAGTAGCTAAACGTGTCGACTCTGTTAATGATGTCCACCATCAGTGAATAATATAATTAGTGACTTTAATAATCATTCATAAAGTTTTATGACACAATACTTTTGCTATAAAGAAATTGAATGTACTTCAAGAATGAGAATTTGCACTCAACAATTTCTAAGCACCTACGTTGGCAGTTGCACCGAGGGCAACGCAGTCGTTGCCCTCGGTGCAATGTTACGTTTAGCGGTGGTAGCGCAGTATGCTTATGCGCAATGTAAGTGAAACTTATTCATCGTCTAGCCGAGTGTGTGTGCCCACGCGTCCCGGGTGGTCCATTACGCGCCCCCCGCCGCGACCCCACCCCCTCCCTGGCCCTAACGCAGCTCCACCACCGTATTATGCGTTCTCGTGGCGCCAAAATTCCTTATTCATTCGAATACATTCAAAATTTCTCCCATAGTAGTAGCGCTCCATTTTCAATAGCGGCAAAAATTTGAGACGCGGCAATAGCGCCGAAGGGAGAAAATCGCATTTCGATCGAAAAGAGGGCAAATCTTTTATGTAATATGAGATTGTCATCGCGATTATTACAGGCAAATAGAATACGCTGGATCAGTAAGTAGGTTATCTTCCTGCTTCCTTTTGGCCGGAATCATTTTATTGGATGTTGCGAGGTATTTTGTGCTATTGATTGACACTCACAGAAGAGGTGATTTGTATTAGATACAAATCTCTACGATGTATTTTGCTTGCGTGGTAAAGCTCTTTCTAGATTCATACAGCAAATAAAGAAAGAAAGAAAATATTTATTACAAAGGACGCCACGACATAATAATTTACATTTAACACAAAAAAATAGTACATAAAACACGGAGACAATTATAGGGTTCCCAGTGCTAGTAAGGACTATCGTTAGTTACTGTTTATGCTCAGTTTACCATCATAGTTCCTGAGATTTCGTAAAATAAGGCTGTAAAGAAAAGGATGCGTTCGCATTCTCGATTTTTTATTCAGGAGGGTTGAACATTGAACACTCATGTAGATTTATCCGAAGTTAATCCGACGGCGCTCTAACCCACACATCGGCAGGTAGTAAAAGCGGTCTCCCTCCCAAAAGGATATGAATCAAAACTTTTATCGCGAGGGTGACGTCAATTTGCGCGAAATGTCCTCGCTACGAGTCGAATTACTAGCAAACAAATGTCTGTCACGGGGTTGTTATCAAGTTCGCAAGAAAACTGTGTACAACGCCACGAAACTTTACGACTACTACGTTAAAATTGCGATTTTTGTCACAATTTCGCACTAAAATAAGTTTTGTGATAAGTTTGTATTGTGCAACGCTACCAATATCGCAAACGAGGCTTCGAAAACTAAAGGTTGCTTTCCATTTTCAAAACAAGCAAGAAAACGGAGCTCTTAATATTAATCCTGGCATGCAGACAGGTTATGAAAAAATCTAGCTACAGCAGCTCGTAAAGTTTGTTAGCGACTGGTAATGAAGTGATGTACATCAGATGTTACGGCGGGCGGAGGCTTAATTGCTTCATAAAAGCTTCTAAGATGAGCAGCATAGGTATCAAAATAATAATTACATACTCCTATCAGTGCAGCTTTAGGGTGGGTGAACAGCGTCGAGTATTCTCCGACTAAAAAGTAGAATTTTCAACCAGTGCGTTTTACACGTGATGACTTACGCAGCTGAGAAGTGAAATACATATGAGGTGATGGTTCACCAAAATACTTGATCCGTAATGCGAATACCTAGATGGGGATCCGGATAAAGTTATCGACGTAGCCCGTAGAATGCGGAAGTGGCCGTGGGCTAGTCACGTCTTTAGGAGACCTAACAGCTGTTGAAGCATATGAGTTCTCGAGTGAAGGAGCGATTTGGCAAACTGCCCTGTGGCCTGTGGCTGGTGTGAAGCAACGACTTGCGTATGACAGTAGGGAGGATATGGAAGCAACGTGAAGTAACGTAGTGTCAATGACATGCAGTAAGCGAAGTCATGTAGAGATTTTTAGACATAAAAAGAAATGAAATTGGTGCGATTATGTTGATCTACTTAAAACTTAATATTTAGTAAAGATTTGCTTACATGTTCCTTAACTTATTTACATAAGAAAATAATAAGGCATTGCCGGACTATACTTTTCGGAAACGATAGTTAACAGAACGGTTACGAACTTACAGTACGTTTCAATAGAAAATTTAAAAAAATCGCTCTCCTGTAATTACCTCATCTGCGCAAGCATAGGTATGCAGATCCACGGGACAATCGCATAAATTATCTGCTTTACCGACTTAATAAGTAAATATCATGTAACAGCGTAATAGTTACTAAAATTATCATCATCATCGTCATGTTGGCGTCAGTCCTAGCTGTGTTCTAGCGCCCGAGGGCCCGCGTCTGCCATCCAACTTCTCCTTGTCCACTATAACAGAACAAAATGCAAACATACAACAAAACCTGTAACCTGCTTACATTATCAGTAGACGCAAAGTCTAAAGCGACAGAGTGTAACATAAAATTATGCACGGGAGCGTACAAAGATGCATAAACGCATCGGAGCCGTAATTGCCGGGAGGTGCGAACGCCGCCGGCGCAAGCGGGGGCAGATGCGCGGAAAAATCGCACGTTATTAGCATTAACGCCCGCCGGGGCGGCAACGACATATTCATATTTAAATGTCAACGCGCCAGCTACGAGTTAGCTCGCCTACAAACGACATTGGCGTCTCCTGCGTCGCCATACGAACGTTACTCGTATTTTCCGATACGGTTTCTTGATCACTTCCGTGGGAGGCAACGATTTTTTATAGTTGGTCCGTTTTTATTTTACGACGGACTTGTATTTTTAGTTTTAATTCTCACTTTTTAGTTCATTAGGTAATCTTATATTATAGTTATTATCTGAAGGTTGAAGTGGTCATTTCCAAACTTCGCTAGCGGACAGCACTGCAAGAAGAAAAAGAATCAGATATAAAGTTAATCGCGCAGGACAGCTGCACATAAAATTTTCTCAGCGTTACTCCGACATTCTCTGTGAAAACTTATTGCAAGGTTTAAATTTTTCATTTACCCCTATTCAAAGAAATGGGAGTAAGGATACCCTATGACTGAAGACTATTTTATTTCTTGTGCTTTACAGCGTCAAAAACTATCTCTAAATGGGGTGGGCAGAGATGTAGGTACAGTCGAGTTCATTAATATGTGAGCATTGCCAAGGCTTCAAATATAAATGTAAATGGAAGGGTACTTATATATCTGAGCAGATTTACATATGTTTGATTGATGAATCTGCTCAGATATATAAGTACCCTTCCATGTAAATTTATATTTGAAGCCTTGGTAATGCTCACATATTAATGAACTCGACTGTACATCGATGACAGGCAAGCTAGTTGCATAATTTTTTCTCGCCGGCCAACATCCACTTTGGGTTTTTGAGTCAGCGGAATTTTAACATAATCATCATAATCACAAATTAAATGTCATTTGGGAGCCTCCACTTCCTGAAAATTATTAAAAAAAACTTTAAAAAAAGGGCATTAAATTTAAACAAAATGAATTAGAACGATGAAAATAAGCAATAAGTCGAAAGGCGGTGACTATCAAAAACTATTGGGCACATATCCAGGTTGGCTCTCACCGCGACGCTAAACGATCAACGTACGAACAATTTTTATTACTAAGACAGAAAATGAAAATAAAACTACGAAAGTAAGTAATAACGCAAAAGCCGGTGACAAGCAAAAACAATTGGGCAGTTCCGGTTTCACTCCAACTCTCGCCGCGGAGCTCCATCGGCACACAATCAAAACGGGTTCCAAATTACAAAGACCAAAGGATCCTTAAACCCAACTACACTACAAAGGGATAAAAATGTTGGTTGCAATATCGCGGAGAGGCTCGCGCCGCCGCCGGGGAGCTAAACCGAATTTATGGTTTGAAAATTAAACTTAAATTGGATATTGCCGGGTTATTTTTAAACGTTTGCATTTAGCGATTAATTACGCTGTGATAAATTTCATGGTAATTTATTTGAAGGTAAATGGAGTTTGCCTCGTTTACCACGGTAATAGTGCATTAAGATATTTGAGAAACGTTCTTGGGGCGCGTCTTCGCGTTTATGAGTTGGGCTGGGTGGGAAGAGATTTTTTAATAGACTTGGTATTAAAACGGCATGACATGCCAATGCTATCAAATATACCTTCTTCACATCAGTTCGTGGGTGCCAAGCACAGAGAGCAATTGTAATTACGTATCGCAGGAAATAAACTTAAAAGGATCGCGTAGCCAAACAAATGAAAGTTGCTTTTTATAGTCACCCATGCGGTTGCATATTGAACTGCAACATTCAAGCGAGTCCCCTTTGTTGTGGAGTAACAGGTGACCTATTTACTCTGTGCCACCGGCCTGGTCAATTTCATATACTGCCGAACATCCACGAGATACGTTTTCACTCTGTAATTAAATAAGCTCAGTAGACGAGGTAATTACGTAATAAGATGAAGATTAATTTTGGTTACACGGCTTCGCAATAAGAGCTGATAATTTTACTAACGGCTATATTACATTAGTAATGAAATATTGTGCGTAAATGTTTGTTGTGCCTACGATAAGTAGTCCATTGCGGCGTATCAAAGATAGGTGGGACAGATACTCGGGATCCAGTAATCAATGTAATGCAATGTGTATCAGTGGGACAGTGAAGAGCTGTGTGCAAGGCGTATGAGGCACAACAGAGGCGGGAACGGCGTGCGGTCCCTTTGTGGTCAAGCTCACAGCGTTCGGCCGCATCGTCATGACAAGCCGATATTACCTACGTATACGAATACATCACAAAGGTATTCCTGGACTGGTGTTGGAATTAGTGCTTCATAGCACTTGATATGTGCTAAAATTTGTGTATGATGAGGACTCACAATTCACTTAAGTTACCGTCTGTTAAATTGTATTAAATTATTTTTGTGTAAAATAAAGAATATGCAACAGATTTTTTAAACAGATTGATAAGCCAAACATCGGAATAATTTCGGAATGTTTTCGTAGTTTACATTAATTATTAAAAAACAGTAAAACTGTAGCGAAAATGCTGGGGCTCTGTGGATTATTACGGTTCATCTGTTATTCAAATCATTGGCGAATAATAGGCATGAAATATGTACTATAGAAAATTTGTAGGTATGTCAGTTGTGTAATAATAGTTATTTTCACCTCTCCAGCGCGAAATTTCGCAGCAAAAAGGCATTTTATTCACTTAAGTGGAAAAGTGAATTGAATTTCGAACACCACTTACTCTGTGCTGGAAAAAATTAACTAGGCGATGGTTAGTTTAGAAACTCATTTTGGCCTAGTTTAATTCCATTAATGAAAATTAAATATCATATCATCATGAGGCACAATATTTCGTATATTTTTTTTGAAATTATATTTATAAATTATATCTGTTATTGCATTTTTAAAGACGTCATATTTAAAATAAATACTAGTGAATACATGTTTGTCGTGTTAAATACGCCAATTTTCGCATATACATATATTTTTGTAAAACAATTTTCTGAACAAGCAGAACTAACTACCTTGTGTGGTTAGGTATCTTTTAATCGCGTTGTTATTGGTTTATTTATTATAGTACTGTTTTTGATGTCGAATAATAATTATAAATAATTGGACTATTCGCATTTATACACCTAACTTAACATATAACTTAGGCATTTGCAATTAATCGCCAACCGACTATTCGCCATAACAACAATATAATTAAATCCATGATTATTACTACTATAACGAAAATCAGTTGTGTATAATGGAATATAATTTCTATAATTTTATAAAATTCGAGAAATATTTTATTTAATATTATACCCAAAAAATGTCGTCCCCGAAATCATAGTTCAACAACCGCCAATTTCCACACGGGCGGGCAGAGAAAGAAAACTGTTGAGATTACTTTTGTGCGGCGTGTTGACATTGCGGGCTTTTATCACCCTTTTTACAGGGGGAGAAATCTCTGACACATATTTAAATAGGCAAACAATACAGCTGTGGGAATGGGAACAAATAGAAAACAGCGGCAGAAAGGGGAGCTGAAAGCGATATTGATTTCCAGTTCGCTCTAGTTTTAATGCCCTCATTAAAGTGGTTGCTTAGTCGTGTGGGCGGTTGGTGGGTGGAGCAACCTGTAACAGATCAAGCAACTTATCTGTGAACTGATATTTGTCGCCACCGTTACACTTGAAATAGTAAGACACCATAGACATTTAAATCAAATGACATTTCAACCGGGGTCCTGATTCTCGCGCTGCGTCATCTCGATTTCGACATTTTTATAGCCGCAAATCTCCATGAATAACAACATTGAAATGTCTATTGCAGCCAATACATAATTTCTTAACTATCCTCGACAGTCGTGTATGATCTAAGATCAATTTCAGAGACGTTCAAATACAGTTTTTGACCAGAGAAAATGTGGAATTTGAGATGTATTTGTATATAGCCGTAGTTCCTAATTTCACAATTTCACAGAGTTGGTGGCACTGTACCGTGTATCTCAAGTTGTCAGTGTGGTCGGTGACAATGTGACAAACTGTGAGGACAAAGTCGTTGGCAATGTCTTGGTCGCCACTCGGCCGCACAAACTGCGCGGCGGCTCCAGTTACAGGTGTAAGTTCCGTGAAACTGCCGCGGAACAAATCCCCGCTCAAACGAGCCACCGGAGCTGGGAGATGACACGCAATATTTTAAGTATCGAGGAAAGTCGACAAGGAGCTTCTGGAAACCGGCTCGCTTTACATTCGCAGTGTCGCGTTTCGGAAAATGATCAATTTACCGGGAAACTGTAAACCGAGAATTGTTCGAATTGGTTAGAGACAGCGTGGTGTATTATTTAAATCTATCTACTGGCTATCCACAGCCATTAAGTAATCGATTTCTATAGGTTATGGCACCTTTAGATTAAGACGATAGACCAAATACGGTTGCAGGCTGTTCTCGGTTCCATCGACTGGTCGACCGACATAATGGAAACGCGCGGTTAGTACAACACTTTGACAACACTATGAGGGGTGAGTCGATTGCCATCATCATCATCTTGGCGTTAATGTCCCGGTTGAGTTCTAGCGCACGATGGCCCGGGGTCCGCCGTAACCATGATGAGTGGATCATGGTCCATAATTAGTACTGTCACGAAGATAAGCTAATCTTCTTTTCGGTTCGCGCAATTTATTGCGTTTTATTATCATTTGATGAAACAATTATGCGCTCGACTGCACCAACTGGTTCGTAGTTCAAACACTAGTAATATATAAAAATAATTATGTCTGAAGTAATTATGTCATAATTATGTCTATATTTTGTTGTTATTTCACTGCGGCACTGCCTACTAAAATAATATTCCTATTCCCCGATTGTCCCGCTTCGGCTACGGAAGCGCGAGCCGCCCGCGGAGGAGACAGGTGTCCCCCAACCCCTTCCCTCGGCTCTTTATTGATATTGCGGCCGGCGCATTAAGTACTCCGCGCTGCGTATTGCCTTGTATATGAGACCTAGTCTGAACCTAAGGCGCCTGTAGGATCGTTAGGGCACGCAGTTTTAAATTGGTCGATCATCCGTGTGTAGCCTATGCTCGAGGCAGCTAAGGTCAGTTGTGGGTCACAAATTATCTTCTTTGCATGTTTTTCCACCGAAGCGCCAGTAAATTTAAAGTGCTCTCATCTACAAACTATAAGTTTTCGGTGGGACCGATAAATCGACTTTCTACCATGAGGACACGATCTGAATTCCCAGATGAATGAATAGGGATTAGGAACTATTATAATATCATAATTAGTCACAAAGGTCCAATATATGTATACATAAGTACATCGAGTACATCTACGTTAACCTGTTCAATGTGCATGCTGCACCTATATTGCGAAGAAGGACAAACAGCGTAGCTTAGAAGATTGCCAGCGGTCGGATATTGAAAGCTCGACTTCACAATGGAGTAGCAATTGCAATAGACCGCCGCACGTAAGTACAGTCCCATTCCGTTCGACCGCTATAATGAGAGAGTTCTCCGCTTCAGTTACAGTTGAAAGCGTCCTCTGTAGTTCTTCAACAGGTCGGTAATTGTGTCCGGTCGCCGCAAATATGCAAAAGGTGGCCAGAGGCGAGCATCCGCCGCTTTAAATTAGTTTTAATCCCACACTCGGGCACAAACAACCCTGCAATCTATCACGGCGCGCGTCTAAGTGGTCGTCTGTGGGAGACCATTTCCTCAGTTCCCAAGTTGGCCGAACGGGATAAAAGTTTGCAGGAGACGCAGCCTGACCGCCGCCGCAACTGCCCAACTTCCCAACACTTTAATTAGTATTTGCTCTCCTTTTACTTATTAAGTCACAAATTGTTTAGTATCCAACACTAAAGGAATCCCGGCGGAATGCGTAAAAATTTTTCGTAATTACTCAAACAATTTTCCGTGAAAAGTATGAGGGGCATTCCCGAAGTGCGATTTAATTAGGAAAAAGTTGTTGAAAACAAAAACAAAATCGACGGGTCGGTATCAAAAGTTGGGGGAGTTTCTGAATCAAATCTAAGCGGTTTTTGTAAGCACATTACGAATATTTCTCTCTTCATTATTCACACGATAAGTTCTTGTAACGAAATAGTGCGTTCCTAAATACACTTTTAAAAACAGGAAGGTTGGAAATACGCTGGGAGTATTATTAACTCGAGCGCAGACTACCAAGCTATTCGGGATTTCCCTGTAAAGCCGTTCTCAATAGATGGCGCGGAGTAATAAGCTCGGGGATGGCTATTGCGGGCTGCGAGAGAAATTCGTATCGCACGGGGCCTACGGTATCAGGGGCGTGTAACCATTGGCACACGGCAGGGCCGCCGGCTCGCCACACAATCCCAATCGATTAGAAATTGTCCCGTCCACAAATTACACCGATTGTCCGCCGCGTTGCATTCAGACCGACGTGTTTTTGATAAAATTTAAACGGCGAACGTTTTGTCGTTGCAGACAATTGACCATAATATTGGAGTGCTGCAGGGAAAGCTTAATGGCCATTTTGTTGCCTTTCTATGTTATTGCAGGGGATTTAGAAAGATTTCTGAGAGCTTTTCCAATCGCCATTAAGACTGTTAACATCAATTTTAATTTAAAATGAATTTCAATAGGAATTTGGACATAAAATATAAGAAAGGCACGGATTAATAAAAGTCATATCAGGAACAGGCTCAGCTTTACAGGCTACGAACTGTGATAAGCATATGTTTCGCGTCATACAAACAAAAAACAAAAGCAACCAAGTGGCTACGCTCTAGCTAGGCAAGTCAGGAACGCTGAGAATGAACGCTGTCTTTCTAATTTAAGGACATTTTGGCGGGTGCGAGCGGCTCGGGCGAGGTCTGAGTCAACAACCCTTTTCTCACGAGGCTGAGCAGGACACGTCTTGAGTAATGGCGCTATGTTTTTCCAAGGTCTAGTGTGCTTTACGACGTTTTTCTAACTTACGTTAACTGCTTCGGTGATTGTTTTCCACCCAGTTACGCTGTTTTATGTGGTTTTCAGTACGGTGATAGGACTCTGTCAAATCGGAGTAGTCCGTCTGGGCGTACCATCGCCTTATCTATTTCTGCCTTAAAGTAACAATGAGAGCATTGTTGTGTTCCGGTTTGAAGGATAAGGTAGTCAGCGGAGTAACAGAGGCAAAATTTCATCTTAGTCCTCACAGTAACAACGCGCCTGCGGCATGAATTGTGGATGTTATGGGCCGTAACCAGTTACCATCTGGTGGTCTGTCTGCTCGTTTGTCACTGCGTACCATAAAATAATAATGATAATATTATAAGTAAGCGAGAAGTACCAAGTTCGATCCCTAGAGCCACCATGTACCAATGACTTTGTCTGAGTTATGTACACTAGTTGAACACTATCCGATGCTTTTACGCTGAAAGAAAACGTCGTTAGGAAACTTGCACATTCAGTCAGGTTCTCCTGTTAACAGGGTCGCGGAAGTCAGATGGCAGTCGGTCTACTGTAATATTAGATCCGCTTAATCCTGGATCATGATCAACGCAGACCACGGACCCTCGTTCGCGTAAGCAAAACCATGATATTGACGCCAATTTGATTTTATGAATAATATAATGAAATATCTACCTAGCTTAACCGATTGTCGTCATCAAGGGTTTGGAAGTAAGGAAGTTGTGTGTAGTTTTAGCTCTGTTCGCAACTGTAAACGATGCCTAATTAAATTCTTTTAATTAAATTTAATTAATCAATGTATTTATCACCGGAATTTACTGTCACCTTGTCATTGTGTCCGTTTCAATATCGAGGCAATAAATTGTTGTCGCAAACGTCAAGCGTTTAGTTCCCGCCGTCCTAAAGTAAGTATCTAATGAAGGCGGTGATTGTGTCAATCTCCGTGCCAGCCCTGCACAATAAACAAGGGCACACCCCGTCAGCGCGTCCTCAACCGGCCGGCTGAGATCGTTATAACGTCGCCCAATTTAATTGAATAAGGCTCGCTTACATTTTACGACAGCGCTGCTAAAGCCACGGCGTTAATCTCCTAGCTAAAATCAATTGCCAAAAATTGTATTTGGCCCGAACCTGTCGCGGAATTCTCAGCCTTGACACAAAGGGCGAGACCACAGTTTCGATCAGCAAATTCGAACGGAAGGAGAATCATATCAAAGTAAATTATTTTCTCGTTTATACCGTCATTTACGAAAGTGCTTATCTCTTCATGTGGTTTGAGGTTGGCAATGTGTTTTCGCCGGTCTGTAGAAGGTTTATTTTAGCGCGACAGGGGCTAGTTTGGGTTTTTATAGAGACTTTGTTGAGGCGCGTCTGGTCTGAGAGCGTCGCGCGAGCGGGCGGCGCGCCCAGCGCCTTCGCCCGCCGCGCTCAAGACATCTCACTGCCCCTTTATTGCTTGCTTCAAATTAATGTCTCGACCTCATAGCAAAGGATTTTCTACTTTGTGGGAACGTTTATCGGATTTTATTACGTAAATATTTTATGAGAAAAGAAAACAGTGTCGGGGTAAGGCAATATAGGCAGCTTGACAATATTTGTCATTGCCACATTTTAATAAGGAAAGTAATGTTGGGTTTGCGAAGTGTATGTATAAAAATATAAAGCTAGTTCTGTGCGTGGGCGGGATGGGCCTGTAATTTCCAGATTAGTTTGTTCAGCGGGCGCGCGTCGTGCTGCAAACATGCGGCCAATAATGCGCCACACGTGCCTGTTTCCCCGGCCTCTATCACCATTATGTAAAAGTTTATAAGTACTTACACGTACAAGGCTAAGTACGTCCTTTATTATATTTTCCAACAAAAAGATAATTATTACCAAATTATGTTTCCAAATAAGTATAATCCAACGATTCTGTACCTATATAAAAAATCTAATATAAGAAGAATTATTCTTTCACAAAGAGATGGAAGAGAATACGAATAAGGATTATTCTTCTATTTTTAATAAAATTGACGGCGTCCGCGGCAATCTAGCATCATTACGAGAAGTAGAGGATTCCTAGTTTCTTGTTTCCAATGAATAGTTGTTCAAATACCTTCCTCTATAAACGAGGGCCGAGATGTTTATTATCAGTTTCGCTCGCAATAAATAAAGTCGTATTATATTCTTGAACGGGCGATCTCGAGTCTCAATAAATCATTTTTATTGTGCTGTCGAAGGGGCCGCGTAATGGCTGGGTTTGAGGCTAAATTGGGTCGACTTCCAGTAAATAGATAAAGGTTCGCGTCGCGGGAGACATGGTTCGATCACGCCCGCAAAGCAGATGGATTAACGACCTTGCGGGACCGGTAGAAATTAGATCAGCCTTGCTGCGTGCTGCTTAGACATAGTAATTTACTTTGAATGAACACAACTCTTTTGGAATGAATTGTTTTTGGGAAAAATCTTCTTTATACGTTTTTTATCAGACAGCATATGACGGCCATCTCAGTCTGTAATTTGAGTATAAGAATATTGGGATCTGCTGAGTTTCTTCCCCATTCCGTGGGTCGTCGCCAGCCCGGCAAACAGGGCAGGGCGAGCCCCCGTGTCGTGAAAGTTCGTGAGAGCGAATCTGAGGCGTCGATTTTCCGACGAAGTTTGCTGGTAACTCAATGAATAGGTAAGTGATTTTTTGCAATTACTTGAAGAGCTAAAATTTGTATTCTATGGATTTTGTATGGTTCATAAAATTTTGAGTATGTCAATAAATGTTAAATCTTGTGTGTCGGAAAATCACTATCGCTGTACATTCTTATCACGAGTGTTACTTTCAAATATTAGAACAAAGCCTTTCGTACTTTGTGCCAAGTACTGAAATATTGGAAAAGGCAATAGGCAAATTGTACAGCGCATTGTTGTATTCCACCCGAACGTTTCAAACTAAACTCTTTTAGGAAAGAGACAAATACATTTCGGTCCATTAGTTTCGTTCGTTCCGTTCAATTAAAATCAGTGCACAATGCAGGGCGGGCGGCGCACGCGCCGGCCGCTCGGAAACAATGAGAGCTTTGACATTACTTCCGCCAGTTGCTTCGCTCGCTACTCACCATGGCTCATTGCGCGCCCATACGCCAGCATAACCCTGCGGGACAATGCGCCGTCGTTAACCGTCCCACCTAGCTAAACAGCCTTCTAAAGAAATGCCGACGTCCGAACACGAATTGTTGTCCCCTATTGATGTTGAAAATTTTAAATTCATTCCCGATGACGACAAAAAATAAGCGTGTCATCTTAAATAAACAGGCGAGAGAAAGACGCGGAGACAATTTTTCATCCTTCGAAGGGCGTCAGTATATCCAAACAAAAATGAACATTGAGGGGTGTGAAGCAACTGTGACATAGCTTAAAATATTGTGTTGAAAATCGGGGCACAATTACTTATAAATTTAGATTACTTATTTCTTTTAATTATTTAGTTAACAAGGTCATTACAGAATATCGCAGCTAAATAATACTCTTTTAAATAGTATTGTGTTTCTGCCGGTGAGTAAGGTTTCCAGTGCTCCATGGGGTGGGGATATGGTGAACCGTGGCTTTGGCAGTGGAGTGGCATTTGCCTTTTGCTGCCAGTGCAACGTGTTATAGAGGTAGGCAACGCATTAGCGATACTCTTGGTGTTGCTAATGTCTATAGGCAGTGGTGACCACTTTCCATCAGGTGGCCCGCTTGCCTGTTTGCCTAACGTATGACAAAAAAAAAAAAAAAAGGTCACTGAGGCCAGATGACAGGCTCTACTGTAATTAAGGTGCGTTGGGGTAAGACCGTGAATGGGGTAAGAACGTATATGTTAAATATCTACCGATTCTGTGATAATTTTTTTATACTGGCAACATAGCGCAAGACGCCATTTTGTTTTGCTACTCCCTTCAGTCCGCATCGGTGATTTCGTATTGTCGGTCGTCTGTTATGGCTGTTCCACCACATGTTACGCATCTCGGAAAGATTTTTGTGATCCGGACTTATCCCAGACGACATCTCTTTGATTTTTTGATGAGTATTTGCACTCTTTTGAAAGTTATTTGGCTTTATGTTGTCAAAAAATCAATTCATTCTCGATAGGTATGTTTAAAATAGCCTAAATGTGGCTACAAGTCGAGATCCGACCTTTCCCCATGTAAATATCTAAGGGTGAAGTACGGAGTAAAAATATCCGATCTTGACCTTAATTGAAAATGCATGTGGTTGTCAAACTTTAGCTTAGTCCGAACTTTAACCACTGATATTTTTGTGGCAAAAAATGTTGTATATGTAATGTAATGCATTCTCACTGCAACTTTATATTAATTATATAGTTGCAGTGACAAATATATTATACATACTAAAAATATATTATACATAAAGTACAGGGCGTCCCACGGCTGTGCCACATAGAGGGAAAGTGCCTTAAATATTGAAGATATGATTGAAAAAAAAAAGACTTCATTTTGAGATAAGCTTTTCGGTCGTATCTTAGTATAACGGGTGTTTTTTGTTTGACGGGTTCGATTCCCGGTTCAGACAAACGATTATTTATAATATACATACATACCTACCTATTACATAATATCCAGCCTCCTTCATACCAATAAAAACTCAGAAACGTCTGTTTTTGATAGAAAGAAAATTTTATAGGTGGGTCGGATTTGAGAAGGTCGTCTCAAATTTTTATTTTAGATTTTCGGCTTGGCTATCGAGACTCGCATAGGTTCGTTAGGTATGGCGAACACAACGCCAGAAGAGCGCGTCAAATTTTTGCTTTGTATCAACCAGTAATCAGGCCAAAAATTATAAAAAAGTGCGAGATTTACCCTGGTAGGTACGTAGGTTACCTACCTATTGAAACATTTGAGACACAAAAGTTTGAGAACTACAGCGACTTGAAATTTACTCGGGCGGGGTAAGATCGGACGCTCAAAACAAAAAAAAGGTAAAATGTTCTGTTCCTGCTATGTTTTTAAACATAATTAAATTTTACAAGAAGAATGCTGAAGCGAGTATAAGATCGGATATTTTCTTTTTATGAACCTTGTGTTCTAAGCCACACGAGTAATTTTAGAGGGTAGTCCGGTCTTTCCCCAACGTCGTCCGATCTTTCCCATGAATTTTTAAATCTATGTCTATACTTTAAACTCCCGTAACACAGCAGTCGTTAAATCTATGCAAACATGAAAATATTTTTCTGATAGGTTGTTTATTGATTATCAGTTTCTACTTTATTTTATTACGCTAGCTGATATAGATTTTGAGGAAAAAATAAATTGCCAACTTCTTATGAATGCAGCTAAAAACTATCCGAACTTACCCCAACGCACCTTACCTGATCTCCTAGATCTAGATAGATCAAGGCAGTCCTCGGACTCTCGCGCGCGAGAACTTGACCTGAATATTAATTCCAATATGATGATTATATAATTATAGATGTATTTCAGAAACACAAAAGCACAAATTAGCTCATCGTGTACCGTCGAGTATGCTTAAATTTGATCATCGAAGTGATTCCGATATTTAGAAATCTTTCCACATGACCAAAATATTGATTTTAAATTGAAAAGCACAAAACTTTGGGCCGGGAATATTTTATGTCCCGAGGTTTGAAAGGGGCAACTGAGCGTCTTGTTTCGTCGAGGGCTATGAAACCGTCGTGAACAATGTAGTCGCGTCTGAAACTCCCCCGTAAAGTAAATGTCGCGAAAGATTGTGACGCCTTTATAGGTGAGTGTTTAGCAATTGAAATTGATGCCGCGAGTTTAACAGCTCTCCGCTGTCTTCGTCCTATTATTTATTTCTTCCACCTCTCTGTGCTTATTTATAGGCAAATTTTATACTCAGCAGGCTTTTTAAAGGTTTGTCGATATTGTCAAGCAAAACTGCCGTTTCCATGTCATGCAACCGTTGCCGTCTACGGTTATGCGACTCGAAAATAGATCAGCAAGATAACGCAGATAATGCTATGTAAATCGAATATGCTCATAATATTGGCATCGGGATAAAGACACGGCGCGCGGGAGGCTGCCTCGGCGCAATAATCGTCCACATATAAAACTGTCATAAAAGGAAGTTATTTGGTTTCGCAGGCAATAAAACGGCATTCTAGCAGGACAATGAAAACTGCACTCCACGTGAACATTATTCTGGCCCACGTGAAAGGCTTAGAAGGATCAAGGGGCAGTTAGAATGATTCTTGTGCACAGAAAATCCCATTGAAACGTGAAATATCGTCCGTTCCCGTTCTAAGTATTCTTAATTACGGATAGCGTATAAGAAAGAATATTAATTTTATTTTAAGACATGTTTAGATTAGCAAGGAAATGGAGCAGAATATTGCAAGTAAGCAAACTGGCTCTTGAATGCATCCTCGATGTCGGCAGTTTTGTGGCTAGTGACGAAGGTACAAAGGGGAGTGAAGACTAGCTCGTTAGCCGGAATCGCCTGGCGACAATCAGCGGCGCCGCCCGCCGCCGCGCCTCTCGGTGCCTAAGATTTGAGCAAACAACAATCGACCCCGTCGCGACGCCCAGTCGCAAACCTAGTAACAACTCTGTAATTGTGCGCACAGTCTTGAACACCGAATCGAAACATTTACCCCTCCAGTTTAGACCCAATCTACGACAGCAACTTAAAAATAATCAAGCACCCATTCCGATAAGCGGCTGCACGGAGCTACAATCTGATCTGTTTTCGTTGGTGCCATTCCAATAGCAGAACGCACATTACGTTTATTGGGCGGATTAAAGCGAGTGCGCTACGAAGTTCATTTATGGGAGCGAACAATTGCAAGGGGAAATCTTAAAAATCCTCTGAGCATTCCTCGCAGGTCGCCTTATTAAGCGATCGTGGGGGTAATTGTGCGAGTGTGGCAGACTTACAAAGTTAAGCGGTCGGCGGTAAGCCGCCGCTCGGCCGCGACCGCTCATAATCGTTATTTCGTCTGAGGACTTTATAAAGTGTAACCGAAGCCCACCGGCGGAGACGGCGGCGGTCCCCGTTGCCGCCGTTATATTGCCACTTACAATATAACGTGGATAAGCCTACCTGGGTCACAGTATGTACTTGAAAGCACCTCAAACTAGTTCTTTAGTTCTCTCAAATTTTGTAGGTATCGTCGTATCGTATTTTTAAATAATCTCCGTTTTAATTATGTAGATTTTCATTGTAAAGATACAACATGAAAATAATAAATGTAATTCTAGTACTCATCTTTGGAAATTCTTAAGAAGCATATAAGATACCATATTCTGTATTTGATCAACCACATTATACGAGAACACTTTTCTCCTTTTGGTAAAATAAATAATGTTCCCCGGATACGGTGAGATTGTATATTGATTAAGGTGGTTGATACGATATGGATGCGAACGTCCGCCCGCGTTAGGCCTGTCCAATCGCACTCCACATGACATCATCAGGTCGTCTCTCCCGGGAAAAGAGGCACTGTCCACCAAATAGGAAAATCCAATGGTATAATAATACATAACTTAACCTTAGCCTGTGCATATTGGTAAAGAGCGTGTGCGCGTCGAGAACTCATAGCTGGGGTCCTATTGAGCATCGAAACAGCTTTATAATTTTGTTTTTCTTCTCCACTTTGCCCGATCTTCGGCCTCACGTCGTAAGCGGTAGGCTCTCGCGTCCTACGCGTCGCAGCGATGTCAATCCATCGCTTCTTGGGTCCTCTTCCCTGATACAGGCAGCACTTGGTTCCTCTTCCCACTTATCCCTGGGGCTTATGCAATATGTGACCAAACCAACGCAGCCGTGCCTCTTGGATTTTATCCGCGATATCTCTCACGCCAAAGCTGCCACGGATGTACTCATTACGCACTCGATCAAGTCGCGTAATCCCACAAAAAAGCCGCACATAAACCGAAGCATTTTCATTTCGTTGGATATGCTTTGTCAACGCCGGCCGGGTTTCGTAGCCGTAAAGAATCACATGCCTAATTATCCACTGCCGTGAGCTCCTGCCATTTGGCCCAAGCCGCAGAAAACTCTGGGCTTGACTTCGGGGCTGATATCGCCGGACTCATGCAGCACGGATTCGAGGTAATTATTATCAGCTTCGCTTCCTGTACGGATGGTTTCAAGATCCGCGCTGCAGCTAGCCAGTGGTATACCAATGGGTCTAGGGTTAAGAAATCCTTAAACCTAAGTAAATACACCTCAATTTTGCAGGCTGATGTGAACCCAATTTTAGAATGTGCGGTAATAAACCTCAAAAAAAATACGTGAACCATTGTATAGGTACATTGAGTATAGGTACCTGTACTCAGATAGTCAAGCAGCTCTACTAGCCCTCTCATCTGACTCCGTGAGAACTGTATTAATATCCTTAATTTCTTGGATAAGAAGAACTAAGTAATGTTGCGCTTGGTGAGACCATGAAGCGAGCGAAAGCATTGAATAAAGCAACATATGGTCCTGAACCATTCCGTAGCATACCAAAAAACCTTATTAAACTGACCCTTCAGATAAACTGAAAGAACAATCCTTAGATCACTGGAATAATCAGCCCGACCTAAGCATTAGTAAAAAGTCTATAATACGTGGCATGAGAAAGAACTGTTTCTACGTAGTAAGAATAAGTTCATTTGATCTGCAAGTGCGAAGCCTTCTGTCCGAAGAACTGAGTAAACACCAACTACTACTTGGTCGATTCCCATAGGGGAAATTCCCACCCTAGAGCCTTGATTTTTGAAAGTTGTTTGGTTTCATGAGTACATGTACGGTTCAAATAATCGTCTATGTGAAAATCTGAAAATTTTAAATTAGGCGTTACTCTATGAGAACATACCAAAATGGCTAATGAATCGGCCATCACCGATTTATCCGAGAACGATACCAGATTCGGCTTTGTGAGATATAAATGTGGCCACTAGTAGCCGAGAAAAAGCTAATGCTGTTGGTGTTGCGGTTGCCAACAATTTTAGGATCTTACACCTTTCTTCATCCATTCATCTAGGGTCTCTTCTATATCGATCATTTTCCATTAAGGGACTTACACCGATGGTTCTCATCCTATATTGAGAATCTATCCCAAGCGGTGGTCTTGCACCATTACACTTCTAGATGGATTGACATCCCTAATGGCGTGCCGCAAGGCTCTTTGCTGGGTCTCGTACTGTTAATTATATTTGTGAACGACATCGACTAGGGCCTACGGTCATCCCGCGTTTTGTGTTTTGCCGACGAATGAAATCTTTTACCACAGTGGCATCGCTCTCTGACGCTGTAGCCCTCCTAAGAGACTTGAAACAGCTTGAACAAAATTGTAACAAAAATTTCTTAGATTTAAATGTTTCTAAATATTCAATTGTAACATATAGCCGTAAGTACAACCTAATTGAATACAAATACATGCTCAATGGTCATGCGTTGCGAAGAGAGACATTGGTGCGGGACTTAGATTCTAAATTCATTTTCGATATTTATATCAATAAAATTATATCGAAAGCTTTAGGGTTTGTATTGCGGTGATCAAGGTACTGCCTAAAAAATAAAATAAAATAAATAGTCATTCTACTAATTACTTACGTAAGACTTTCATTGAGAAAGGTGGAGTGAAGTGGATTGTATGCAAATTATATAACTAAGAGACTATTTTAAGTGGTACATGTTGCCGGCTCTTTTGATACTTTTACGTTGTTCCAAGTTTAAATTATATTTCAGTTGTCTTTCAATTTATTGATTTATTAGTTCATTTCACAGTTTAGCAGCAGTTATTAGCAGCATGTAAAATATAAGTATATACATTATGGTTGAAATTCCAAAGACAAAACTGCATTTTAAATTTTTTATATATAGCCCGTAAGGAGCTCAGCATATAGATAACCTATTGACAATTATTTACTTACGTTTTTATTATCATTGTCAAACGTAAAACGTGAAACTCTCTTTTCCTATTATAAAACTCAATAATGAATTACCTAGTAAGTACCTAATAAGCCTATTATTAATAATAACCTGAGATAATAACTATAAATTTAAAAACCTTAACAGTGGTTTTATAAATATTCTGTGCAACTGTAGGTACCTGTATCTGATTTTGCATAGGGTCCGTGAGCTTTGTTTTGTATCAATATTCCCTTTATTTTCTTCACACAAACTTAACTAAGCATTTAATTCCGAGAACACGAGTCCATTGAATTCGCACCGTATTCAGTTTCACAGGAAAGGCACATCAACTATTCAGTGGGCCGTCGAAGTTGGAAGTAAGCTTCGTTTGAGTGGTGAGCGCCGTTCACCGGACGCGCTTTCACGTCGTCGCCGCGCCGAGCCCCCGTTGGCGTCACGTAGGCCTACGTGGGCACAATGGACATTCAGAAGCAGAATTCCATCAATCAAACTGCTCTGAGCTCCGGCCCACTCTGGAGGCTTGTCTCGCTCGTTATTTCAACCACGCGTCGGCGTTGATCGCGTCGACGTTGCTGCGTCGATTGACACTGCGTGGACTGCAGGTGTCACTATGCATGCCACACTCCGGCGGGATTCCCAAGGGGCTAGGCAGTGTCTATCGATGGTAGTACGTTCCTTACACACATCTTTTGTCTCTTCCACTGTTGCACGTACTCCTGATTTGCCCTTTTTGTCACTAAGTGTGCGATACGAGGTTGTACTTTTTAACCCCAAGAAGAAGGAAGGGTGTTATAAGTATAAGTTTGACGTGTGTATCTGTCTGTGGTATCGTAGCTGCTGGACGGATGAACAGATTTCGATGCGGTTTTTCTATTTGATAGCCAGTTTAAGCAAAATTGGTTTTGTTTTAAATTTGTATTCAGTTCAGTAGTTTAGAAAATATTGAAGAATACATATACTTAGTCGGGTGTCATCCAACGTTTTTCCGTCGGCTTCGTTGGGTTATTCTTTTTATTATTCAGTGTCAAACGGGCAGACAGTCTACCTGATAGAAAGCGGTAACTGTATTCATGCACATAGTTTTGTTTTCTTGACTACGATGATATGTCACTATATCTAATATATAAAATTCTCGTGTCACAGTTTTCGTTGCCATACTCCTCCGAAACGGCTTGACCGATTTTGATGAAATTTTTTGTGCTTATCCGGTATCTATGAGAATCGGCCAACATCTATTTTTCATCCCCCTAAATGTTAGGGGTAGTCCACCCCTAAATTTATTTTTTATTTTTTAGACAAAATTTTTAATTTTACTAGGAAATTATTTATATGGCAAAACAACGTTTGCCGGGTCAGCTAGTCTGTATCTAATTGTATTGTACCCGAAACTTCAAACCGGAACACAACAATGCAAACATTGTTGTTTTGTGCGGTGAAATCCGGGAGAAATTGATAAGGCCGTGGTACCTATGCAGACAGACCCCTGCCTGCAGCATGACAAAGTCCTACCACACAGATTTTATCATACAGGTGGGTAGGTTGTCTAATTGTCTAAACGAATTTGAATATAAAGGTAAATGAACCCCCAGAAAGTGTACCAGAATTATCTTGTTTATCGTTATTATGGTAATTACTGCGAGACGCCGCGCGGTTGCCGGCTGCCGCGAAAAAGTTTGATTGGTTTCAAATCACACCAACTCGTGGAGTCGCGGAAACTCATTAAAAAGTAAACAGAAAATGTCGCTACACCGATCAAACACAACTAATAATGTCTGCGATCCATATCCCTGTGTTTATGTTCAAAAGTCCAATAAAACATAATATCTTCATGCGAGCATATTAAAGGTGGGACTGTTCCCCTTTCAATATCACGCTCACAAAGTGTATTTATTAGGTTGTTGTAGATATGATTGTTGTAGGGGTTCGCGTAGTATTTTGGTTATTATTATTATGTTCCATCAAACAGCTATGTTCTTTTTGTTAAAAATTTAATTTTTACTAAAGAACTTGAACCATCCAAGTTCGTTGATTCTGACCATGAATCTGAGGCTATGGTTTATGGTTATTTTAACTATAAACCATTTCATAACTTGATTGGTTTAGACAAAGAAATCCGAGCAGGAGTTTGGACGCGACATGCGCGCAAAACATAACTCTTGCAGTCAGCCACACATAATATTGATTTTAGAGGTTAGATATTTAAAGAGACACATAAAAATAGAAAGCTAAGTACCCATAACATTTCGTACCTATATATATTTTTAATAAAGATGAATTTGTATAAATAGTTAAGTGTCTAGCTTTAATAGTAGACACGTAATTCTCCCCCTTCGATTTTGCTAATCTTACGAATACAAGAAAACCTAATTACGTAAACTCAAGACAAAAATCAAATATTGTGAAGAAATCTTGTGACTGAAACAAGTAAGAAAGAAGATGATACTTTATTCTGGCTAGTTGTAAAGGGTATACCCTATCTGTATAGGATATCTAACCGTTTAGTGAAAGTGAGTGTTGAAAAATATTGATTGAAATTATTATTATTATTTATCTAAAACAAGTGCGAATCTGACTCGCGTACGAAGCAAGAGCAATGACAGGAAAACTGACAGGAACTCGCAACAATATTGCGCAAAAACTCACAGGGACTACGTGGGGTACGAAAGCGACTTGCCCACGCACAACGCCCTTGCCCTTGCCTACTCAACTGTAGAATACTGCTCTCTTGCCTAGTTTAACAGCACACACGCCTCCGTAATATACACCCAGGTTAACCAGATCATGAGACTAATAACGGACTGTATCGAGCCAACTCCCACCTACTGTCTGCATGCGTGGAGAAATATAGCGCCTTCACATCTGCAACGCCTTCAACGTCTCAAACGGGATATGTAAAAACTGGAAAAGAACGACTAACTGCCTGTCCATCAGGTCCTCCATAGAATTTAACAAACTGAGTCTCAGATCTCTTAAGCCACCAGCCCTTAAAAACTCGACCAAAACCCAGAACATGACATCTGGAGACATGTGGACAGACAGCAGGTAAATTACATGGATGTATCAAATTTCAACTAAAATGAACGCCAGGACACGTAATATACAAACACACAAACATTGTAAGTCTCTAAGGAAATAAGTTCTCAAATGAAAAATATTTTTTTCATAGGAAGCTTTTATCGCGCATCCTTGATGTCGTACTTGTCAAGACTAATCAACCAATCCCAAACTCGATGGGTTTTTCATATGTAATTTAGGAGTGTATATCCTACCGTCTCCATCATCTGATCAGCTCTAACGTATCATAACATTGTCATCGGACTTCTGCATATGTATGCAATATTTTAGTTCAATCTGACACTGGGAAATAAGTCAAATTTAACTTGTAAAGCATGTGAAAGTAAATAAAGCTTGTAGTATACTTATAATACCCAGACCCTACATTTAACATACATTTTTTTTTACCCTGCCGGGAATCGAACTCGGGAAGTAGATTAAATTGTTTTTCCGGGACTGTGTATGTTACCCTATCGGAATACTGGGCGGGACGCTCGGGAATAGTGCAGCTTCCTGTTAGTAAAAGGATTTTCGAAATCGATTCAGTAGTTTCGGAGATTATCCCTTTATAATATTAGTAAAGGAAAGGCTGACCACACATACACTCATGACCCTCTAAAATTTCGCTAAAGATCACAATTCGACTCTAATATGGAAACCACAGCCTACCCACCAATAAATGATGACTGTCAAAATATAGACGGGAATTTGGCGCAGGACACAAACGATGTTGGGTGAAAAACCTATTTTAAATTATTGTCATGAGGAGGTCAGTAATGTTCTTAAAAACCTGGGGTCAGAAATGGAAAGAAAAACCTAGCAATGATGACCGTCGACCGACGAAAATATAGACGGGAAACTGGCACAGAACACAAACTATTACGGATGAAATAGCGATTTTAATTATTTTCATAAGGAAAGAAATGATCAGGTCAGTAAAGTTCTTAAAAAGCTACAGTCAGAAGTGGAACGAAAAACCTACCAATGATGACCGTCGACCGACAAAAATATAGACGGATAACTAGGACACATGATGTCGGGTGAGAAACCGATTTTAATTACATGAGAAAAGAAATGTTCAGGTCAGTGATATCCTTAAAAAGCTGGAGTCAGAAGTGTAAATAAAAACCTAGCAATGATGACCGTCGACCGACGAAAATATAGACGGAAAACTGGCACAGGACAGGCTATGACGGGTGAAAATGCGATTTTAATTATTGTCATAAGGAAAGAAATGATTAGGTCAGTAAAGTTCTAAGTAAGTATAAAATAATTCTGGACATCTAATATACATATAACATCGACGCCCGACCTACACATAATAATAACAGGATTGACGATAGAGCTTAAGCTCTAGCATAGAGAAAATTTCTGCTCTAGAAGGGAAAAAAAGATTGCTTTAGTGACTGACTGATTAATGTATTTCTATTCACTCTTGCTTTGCACTAGGAGCACAACCAATGCGTTGCCATCTCTAAAACCTCGGGAGATGTTGGAAAAAGACAAATGGTAAGAACCTCCACTACTAAGCTACGGTCCCTCATGGAACACTGGAGCCCTTACTCACAGCATCAACTGCAGCATTCTGAGAGGTGGAGGTACTTCCCCAGTCGAGCGTATCCATTTCGAATGGGATCTTCCGCAATGTTCTACCTCACTAATTAAGCTGTGCATCATCAACAGTCCATTATAAACTACTGCTGGGATATATCCTCTTCCACATTAGAGTGCACGGTTGCGTCGTAGTCTCCAAGGTTCTTCTTAAACAGGTTGGAGGTGTTAAACTTTTAAGATAGAAACCGCTGTTGGTAATTTACTGGTCTATGGAGGGAAGTTCTAGTCTAGCCCGTCTTCCTCTGCCTCTGTCTGCATTGTGCATGAGGTGAGATGAAGGGGTCATCTTTTACGTATTACGTATTGTTTCGTATATTAATGTATTAAGCTATTGGATGGAATAGTTGGTATTATGCATAAAGAATATGTCTCAACAAAATCCCAGGCCAAAAGTGATATATCTCAAAATGAAGTATTAAAATAATGTATTATTTAAAAAAAATAAACCCTTAATGCGGTGGCTAGTGATATTTTTGCCTTTTGAAGTTTTGCAGGCGTTCGTCAAAAACTGAATTTTTAACAAAAAAAATTGGATTAATTGCGACTGGTCAACGAATTATCAGGGTAAAAAAGGTATATTACTCTTTTCAAATATGATTTATTTACATATACATACGAGTATGATTAAATATTTTCTATGTCTAAAAATACATTATCTAAGCCTATAGCCGGATGATTAAAGTCCTGTAGTTGATGCCTTGCCCACGCTAGATAATATATTACGCTCTTTACGTGAGCACAACATCCTAATGTTCTCCACTCACTTTTAGACAAAGTTGGTGTTTTCCGGAAGTGATAGTATTAGAATGTGTCATTTTACGTTAAATTGGCATTCTACGTTTATCCGTCGGAAGGTCGTAAAATTTCTGCGTAACTTGTTTATGGTGACTTTAAACCAATTAAACTACATGTTTACTGAAAAGTATGAACAGATACCTACCTACAGTTTTAATACACAAAATATGATATTGAGTTTGCAAATTTACGTTGGAAATTAAAAAATGGAATGGATACGGTTAGAGTGGCGCGGCGGCATTGTACACGGCGAGTGCTCTTCGAAGTGGCTCTATATGCAGCCGCGTGCAGTGGACACTGTTTCATTAGTAGATGAGGGAATGCTGGGGTAAAAACATGGATAATCCCTTTGTGCAGGGTGTGCCGTGCCCCAATCTCTCTGTTCTGGGTTCCAGTTTGTTTTTTCATTTAAATAACCCATGTAATTAATTAGCGGCTATGTTTCGCTCAGGCACAAAGTGAAGTTGTGCATTGTATCCATTGGTGGACACCATGTTACAATTCGTTGCGAACCTACTTTCCGTACCCATCGCGGATTTTATCAGTCAGCGTAAGTGCCTGATTATAAAAATATAAGTTTTCGGGGTAAGTGCTGTTTTTGTTAATGTACATTATAGAAAAAAGCACTTTACTTTTGTTCAACTATTATTAATTTTAGACACGAAACTAAAATTAAGTGCGGTCGTGCATTTATGAAGTGGTTTTAATGCACGCGTACACATCGCGGATTTTATCAGACAGAGTACGTGACTTGATGATTACAGGAATATAAGTGCTGTTTTTGTTTAAGTAAAAGAAAGAAAACAAGAGAACACCAGTTAGTACTTTAGTTTTATTCAAAGACTATTTAGACACGAAACAAAAAGTACGGTCGTGCTGTTAATGCATTTATGAAGTGGTTTTCTTTCTAGTAAAATCAATCCGCATAATTTTAAATATTGTACCTACACCTATATGTTAGAAATTTACACGATTATATAGCTAAATACACACACGCTTAAGTAATCAAACAAACGTAAACATGATTGGAGTTAACATTATTACGATCCCTGGACGTAGTCAGGTAAACCAGCGGTGAATCAGCGCACCTCACCCAGCTAAATTACAATCCTTTGAAGATTAATGTTCCATCCAAATTTAATGTATCACCGAGGAAAATATGAACCAAAGTCGATTCCGAATAAACATACACAGGATTTGATTTCAATCCGGAATACGAGGAATTGCTTTATTTGGCCGAAGATTCACTCCATGCGTAAATATTTGCGGATAATTTTCAACTAATTAACTTTAGCTGTTAGGTGATGAATACTTAAGTTGTGAAGATTTTAACGTTTACATAGCAAAATGCTACTAATATGTGCTAAGTTGCGTGAAATCTATACCTACAATCGGCTATGCACACAAACTTAGTTTTATTATACCCCTAGTTTAATAACCAATATTCATTATATTATTTTCATTACGTTCATATGTTTGTCTGATACTTGTAATGTTATACAAGTAGACTAAGTAAAAAGTACCCGAACGAAATATTTATTTACGAACCCGACATGTCTTATAGCTGCAAAAATTAAGTCCGAAACAAATTTATTTAAACGAAACCGTTACCCTGATTAAAAATAGGCAGGTTCATCTAGCCGACCTTTATTGCGTTAGAACTTTTAAATGATAAGATGTTTATAGGGTAAGTTCATTCACTCCTCTGGAGAAATTGCTTTTTAATCGAATGAAATGTTGACTTACCTCCCGAGCCGGCGTCGTCGAGGGCGCATGGGGACGGTGGCCGCGGCCGTGCGGCTCGGAGTCGCGACTTCAACTGATTTTCCAGCGCGAAAACTTCCCTCGACAGCGTCATCACTCACCCCACTGTACCACCGACCAATGGGCTACCAGCGAACCCTCCGAGGTATCCCGAGTGCGCCCGAATATCGACGATCGCGAGGGGAGGCGATTGGATCTTCTAATCTGAAACGTAAATGCATAGAAAAGAAAATGAGTGCTTCCGTGCACGGATGTAGGACGCAGCGCCGAGCACCCGGAGCAACAGGTAGAGCCTTTCTATTTCACAGGCGGTTGCGGATCGCTACGGAAACTTAGCCGTGTTCGTGTTATATTATATGGTATTATAGTCCATTTTTAATTGTTATTTAAAGGTAATAGGTAGATATATTTTAGAACTATCGTAATTGGTACTAATTCAAAGATTCTAAAGAATGTGTCTCACTCCTACGGTTCGGATGTGTAATGAGCTCCCAGCCACAGTGTTTCTTTTAGGCTAAGACATGGGATCGTTCAAGAGGTATTTTAGAGGTCTCCTTAGAGGCGGGCAACGCATTGGTAGCGCCATTGGTGTTGCTGATGTCCATAGGCGGCGGTGACCACTTTCCATCAGGTTGCCTACTGTAATGCATAAAAAAATAAAAAATATCATAGGCCTGTTTATCTGCTGTAAACAAATAAAAAAGTATCATAAACATTTTTGCCAAATTACAAAACGAATAGTTGATATTTCTGAACGATTTGTTACTCTTTGATCAGATTAAGTACTAATTATGAGAAAAACATAATTATGTAATACCTTTTACCTACACTCATAGCGTAATGTTCCAATTACATATTCGAAAACAGTCGTTTAAGGGTACACTTTTTAACGCCAGTCTATAAAAATTTTAAAAACTACTTTTCGATACAGCATTTCCCATACTATTTTCATTACAGCTGTATCGTAAAATAACTTTTTAATCATTATGCAACACTTATATTTTTTAAATTCTCGTCGGGCGCCCGGACACGGTCAAATGTAGGCTGAATACCTAGATGTCTTGAACAAATTCAAATTTTAAATTTTCCTCTTTATATTCTGTGTAATTATTTTCCCGCTAAACAAAATATTTTTTGTAATTGTTGTAATTTGTGTTTGTGAATGTTTTTTCTTATTTTAAGCAAATAAATAGATAAATGTGAATGTATTAAAGTGAATTTCCCGCCGCTTGATATCCTCGACGCGTAGATACAACAGAACTGACTCGCAGCTTACTACCAGCAAAGTTGAGAAAACTATAGGTACGATATTTTAACATAAAAATATGAGTGTAGATAAAGTAGTGTATGCAACAGCATATAATTAGGTAAATTAATTTTAAAAGTACTGTAATACATTAAATTAACACTGAATATATTTATCAGTATATTTAGGGGATTGGAAATTAGAATGGAAATGACATTTCCGTCTATATCGATAAGTCCAGTCGAGAGACTGGGAGAAATTTTTGCTCCAGGCCAGACACAGAGTAAGTATAAACTACTTTAGTGCCTATTGCTGATTATAAATCCATTAATTTGTGTAAATTCTCAGGCGATATAGCCGCTATCCTCCATTTATTTTGCTGTTTTATTGTGTTTAGTATATATTTTCGTATAGCCCATGTAACTTTGTTTGATATGATGATCTATCCCATGTAACTTATCTTATTTGATCTTATTTGTATTGTTTAAATATGCTGCTCCTATTCTGAATAAACAGTAACTTTATAATTTACTAATTTGTCCTATTTTTATTTCATTCAGCTTTCCACCCTTAGTTTTTTGATAAAATACGAGGTTAACCTAAATCTTCTAAACACTTAAATTCACATATTGGATCTGGGTACCGATTCTGGTGTGCAATGCAGTTGTTATTATGTTGCAATGTAACTGTGATGTTACTATAACTACGTGGAGGTATCGAGTCAGTCCCAGCATCATCCCAGTTAAATTGCAGTTAAATCATTGTTCGACCTTTGACACGTTTTCGTTGACAGAATTGAAGGCAGTTTGACAACTAAGAAAGTTGCAACTTAGTTATTTATTTATTTATTGAAGTACCAACAGCCATAAATGACCATAATGCATCTAAAGTACCAGAAAACGAATTGTGGAAAAGTTCGAGCTCATGAAAGTTGCAACTCTACATCTGTCATTTGAATAACAATCACTCGTTTGACATGCGATGCAATTGTTATGTTACTGCAACTGAGACCTCCGACCAACTGAGATTTCCGTACCAGAATCGAAGGCCTGGACACTCTGTCCCTATTTAAAAAAAACGCAACATAGCATAGAATCTAAAAGCCTATTATAAGAATAAGAATATCATAATGTCTAAAAGTAGCATCAACGTACAATTTTAAGAAAAAGACTGCCTCCATTATCTAAATCATGAATTATCTAATTTACAATTCAAATGATTTGTTTACAGGCTATGAGTAGGATTACGAAATTAAATTGTAAATTTATTCTTGGGACAGCTTTTTTGTTAATTGCCTCGAGGTAACCATTTCTTTTATTTTTCCGACAAGGAAGTTTGGCATTTGGCACGTTTCATACTATATTATTATACTATAAACCTATATGTTTAGTGTAAATATACCTACGATGCTATGTACGAAGATACCTGTAGGTGTATGTATTTATTTGATTGTCCTCGAAGTCCGTGAAACTAGACTAGGCTTGAACGCGAAATTGTCATCTAATTATACATAGACAGAGTGCAATCTTCTTTGTTTTTTCGAGAAATATTCAAAAAATTATAACACATTAGCCAAGTGCTTACTACCCGTGACTTCGTAAACAATTCGTGTTTTTCTATTCATGTTCGTAATTTTAACTCCTTCTATTCTGCAGTAGCTGTGCCAAATAGCATGTCATATCGTGTCATTCACTCCATAAATTATTATAAGAGACTACATTCCTGTAAAATATAATAAATAACACCAATTCTAGTTTTAGATATCAGAAAGCTCACACAAAACGCAATTACAAGACAACAGTCCCGGAGTCTGCAAATTTTGCATCCGAAATTAATTGTAACGAGCGGGTGTAATCCCGAACTTTACACTGACAAATCCCACATTTGATTGCGTTACGTGTGCCGCGTTCCATTAGGCGACTTGTTTTGTTCTTGACCACGGCGGTTGGCCGCTTGGAGATAATCTAAGTTGTAAACTAAATCTTGGGCGTCTCACATATCCCGGTAAGCCGGGCTCGGTTGCCATTTGAATGCTCTAGGAACGGCCACGAATTAGTATGCGCGCCCCATTCCCGCGCCAATGGGACAGCGCGACTATTCTATGCGTCAGTGGGCGATTAAAATGAATGTTTTGCACGCTCTAGCAATTTTTACGATATTTGAACCGTGGCACGATAACTGTGGCTATATTAAGCGATTGTTCGCTCAGTCGCTGGCAGGAACTCATGCGCTGTGTGTGCTACGGATTACGACGCACTTATGTTTCGATCTACATAATTTCATTATCGCCTATCTTATTAACTGTAATCTTTTAAAATACATATCAAAATAAAAAGCGTTTTCGATTGACAAATTAAATTAAATCGTTATTTAACTTTATGATTTCAATAGAGAAAACAAAACTTTAAATTGATTCACCAGCGCGCCGATTCACTTCACTTCCCCGAAACAATGTCATCCACGACGCACAGCCAACGGAATATAGCCGCGGCGCGGTTCAATTTGTAAGCGGGATCTTGGGATACGTTCATTTCGTGTAATACAGAACTAGCGCGCCCGGCCGGCCCGAATTATGTAAATATGGATTCAAATACATATTTGCGCAAATAAATGTCGTCTCGGACGCAGCGCGAGGTGCGCCCGCTCCTGTTTCCAAACCAAATAAACCTCCGCACCGTTTTGTGGGAACACAAAACTTACGAAACACTGAATCTGAGCGCTTCGGGTCGAGTGCGCTGTAAACTGTTATTACTGCTAGCGAATACCAACTCTGTGATGTTGTTTAGTTTACTTTATCAGTCTATAGCACGTTTTGTGAAAGGTATATAAGGTAAGGTCTGACGAAAATATCCATCTGCCCCTTATCGATTGAAAGTACGGATTTAGAAGGTCTATTGTTACAATAGGGTGCTCACTGACCTTAAAAATTTAAACGTGATATACCAGCATTATGATCGATACTTTAAAATTTGAATGTGATAAGTCTGCATTAAGATTATGTTAATACAATATTAAAAAAACATTAACATAGTTTTAACCTATTTTAATAAGAACATGTAAATACAAATAAAAAAAATAAAAAAAATATCAATACTTTAAATAAATAATAACTCATTAAATCTGTTTCCTTTTTATTTCATTGTGTCTTTATGCTTTTTATTGTCTGTATGTAATATTTTTTTGTAATCTAACTAACACATTTCTCTTTCTATACTTCGGTATTATAATAATACAAGATATTGAACTAAAGCGAGGCACAGCCCGGAGCTAATAACAACCGGTGTAGGCTTCAGGGCTATTTAAAAGCGTATTTCTAAGGCGTCTCGCCGCGTTGTCTGCTACGCGCGGTCTACGGTCGGGCTACGGCTACGCCCGCGGCCGGTGCTACGACGCTACGCCCACCCAACTTGTAAGATAAAACACCAACATGCATAACTTTGCCCGATAAGAACAGATCCACTGAAACTTTACAGTTGCATACTAGTAAATTTAGCTCGGCTGGCATTTCAAAACGTCTGTGTTTGAACTAGAATTTCAGTTCAGTGATAAGCTTTAAGAATAAAATGATATAAAGTCATGGAATTTACTGTAGTAGGAATAGGTATACAATTTATCTAAATATGTGTGTCTGTATCACGCAAAGAAAGTATTATGACACAAATAACTAGTCGTAGGTAGGGGCCGCCGCCCACCTACGACGGGCGGGCGACACGGCGCGCCAAGTAGACTTGATTGGAAACCCTATTCCATATTTATTATGGGCCTATTTTGTCATGTTTATTGACGCGCCCGACCGGTAAGCCAGTTTGCGTAAGGCGAGTTCCCTGGCCTGATTGAATAACACACGCGGCGCCTTCGCGGCCCCGCGGAACACTCGACGGCCTAATCTGAATTTAAATTATGCGATTAAAAAGTACCTCTATGGGGCAAAGTTTGTGTCAGGCACTTTACGATACTTTGAGAAAATATTATGGTGAAAGATAGAATACTGCTTGTAAACAGTAATGGAAGTATTGATAGGTTTTGCCTGTGTTAATCTCCAATAACAAAATTAAATTTCATTTGGATTACCGGTTCAAGGGTTTAGTTGCAAACGAACAATCAAACTTTCGCATTTTTAATATTTGTAAGAATTACTAAAATTATAAGCATAAATACTGACTTACAACCGTCAGCTTTGGTAAATGTATAGTTGATCCATATTGCAATTTGTGGGATTCAGACTAGGAAATTTAATTTAATTTCGGCGAATTTTGCATATTATACTTACTGTTACTGTAATAATCAAGACCTGACCATCTATGAAATCATTAATCACTCTAGTGTTAAGACCGCCCTTTTATACTGCTTATTATTATGTATTTTATCCCATGTATGTATCTAGTGTGCAAATAAAAAGTTTTTTTTTATACCACTAAGGTGGCAAACAAGCTTGTGGCCTGCCTGATGGTAAGCAGTCACCGCAGCCTATGGACGTTTGCAATACCAGGGGCATCACCCACGCATTGCCGACCCCGTAAAAACGTAAGCTTTTGTATTGTATTGTATTGTAATAGTGAATAATAAATACAGTAGTGTCATTATGTTGTGTTAGTAATAACAATATTTTGGATAAACGTAAATAATTTCCGCAAAATTTTCGTTATTGGCTTTATGCGATCCGTAATAGATATATTCTCGACAAAACCTTGCAGAAAACACTTAATGTGAGGTCGAAAGTCTATCAACAAGCGAACAGCACGCCTCGAAGGCGGCGTGGACTATGTGACTTGTTTACATCGACATCTGATATTCACAATTGCTTGAAGCTAGTAGCTGACTTTACATAGACTGGAAATTAGGTCTCAATTTACTCGTTTTATCTGGAATACACTTTGTGTTCAGAACTAGGTCAACGTGAAGTCTTACACTTGTTGTAAGTAAACAAGTTTGAGTTTCAGAGTCACAAATGAGTGTTGATTACTACTTCAATGAAATACTCCCACGGACAGAGGGAAGATAAAATGATTATGATGTAATGAAAAAACTTGACTGTAGTTAGAAATAATGATTTCTAACTACAGTCAAGTTTTTTCATTAAATGTTCGAAATTGGAATCCTTGTAAACTCCTGTAATGAGTAAGTCCAAAAGTCAACATACTATGGGGACAAGGAAGTGGCGCCGCCAAGACAAGCCGAAAAAAGTAGCCTATTAAATTTCGGTGGCACTAAAGAATCACCAAATAGTTATTGATCCAGAATAATAAACCAAAGCTTGTTAATTTTAGTATAAACGATTAGGGGCCGTTTACTACTTACATGAGGTGTTTTTTATAATTAGATCCCTCCCCCCTCCAACTTGGAGAGATGTGGTGGAATCCCCCTTCGTCTCTCGTGAGATTTACCCTTTATTTTTCTAATATTTAAATAATTATATAGCTTCATATATCTTTATAATGACTATAAGCATTATAAAGACTTAAGCGTTATCTATGTACTACATTTTGCAGTGAAACAATCTTTTTAATATTCTTAATAATATTATTATGTAAATTAAAAAGTTTACGTAAGAGTTTCAGTTTCATTTTCCGAGCCCCCCCCCCCCCCCCCCATTTTGAGCTCACGTAATTATGCCTCCTTATTGTCTTTTGGCTTACTCTAGCTGTGCGTCTGAAGATGCACCGCACGAACTACATTTGCTGATTCGCAGCTAACATGCGATGCATCTCTCCAACCCTAACAACGTTGTATGGCGAGTGCAGCATCGAGTGTGAACGGCCGTCCACCCGGCCGGAAGCACCGTTAAAGGCATTATTATCCGGACGGTCGCGCTGCAGATAAATCGTCTGCCGGCGAGCGCCCTCTTTCGATTACCCTCAAATCTTCATTACACTGACATATGCCTCGCGCCTCATGTAGCCGGGCTTGCCTCCTTATATTGGACGAGGCGGGGATTAAACGGGGAACTTATACTCGACGGTTATTGGCCTGTACACGGTAGTTTGTGGTGGAGGTTCTACTGCCACTCGTCTTTGAGGTACAGGGGGGAGGCTTTTGAACTGCTCGCCTCGAGTCGGCGGTTTTCAATTTTGTATTTTTGACATGAAAAAGTCTAGGATACGTTAATACTGTCTTTGATACCGCAACAAATTTAGAAGTAATTTGTAGGAGTAATAAACGTAGTGGTTTAGCATAAGCGTAGACAATGGAAAGCAGCGAATTAGGTTTTAGTGTGGTTCACACAAAAAGGTTCTGGAGGAAACTGTAAAAGTGACAAGATGCATGTGAAAAAGTTTTGATGGGGTTGGCAATACGCTAGTGACATCCCTGGTATTGCAAACGTCCGTAGGCTGCGGTGACTTGCGGAGGCTTTTTTACCACCTTAGTGCAATAGTTTGCGGTTATTGCCTAGTTTGTTGATATATCAACTATATAGGAACTTTCTCCCACGCACACTAAGGTTGTGGAATGAACTATCTGGAGAGGTTTTCCCTGGAGAGTACAACATGGATTTCTTCAAGAAAGGGGTTAATAGTAGTTTATGCAACTGTCATATAAAAGGGGGTATTAAAACATCAGTATCTGTTTATAATACGAGGCGTAGCCGAGTATAATAATGGTTTGACACGAGTGTTTTAATACCTAATTATATGCAGTTTTATACACTACTTTATCTACACTTATATTTTTATGTTAAAATATCGTACCTATAATTTTCTTCACTTTGGTGGAAGTAAGCTGCGAGTCACTTCTGTTGTATCTACGCGTCGAGGATATCAAGCGGCGGGAAATTCACTTTACTACTTTCACATTTATCTATTTATTTGCTTTAAATAAGAAAAAAACATTCACAAAGACAAATTACAACAATTAGAAAAAATATTCTGTTTATCGGGAAAATAATTACACACAAATATGACCAAAATTTAAATTTGAATTTGCTAAGGACATCTAGGTATACAGCCTACATTTCGCGGTGTCCCGGCGCCCGACAAAAATTTAAAAAATGAAAGTGTTGCATAATAATTAAAAAGTTATTTTTCGATACAGCTGTAATAAAAATAGTATGGGAAATGCTGTATCGAAAAGTAATTTTTTTAAATTTTATAGACTGGCGTAAAAAAAGTATACCCTTAATCGACTGTTTTCGAAAATGTAATTGGAACATTACGCTATAAGTGTAGATAAAAGGTTTTTACGGGGTCGGCAACGCATGGGTGATGCAACTGGTATTGCAAACGTCCATAGGCTGCGGTGATTGCTTACCATCAGGCAGGCCGCAAGCTTGTTTGCCACCTTAGTGGTATAAAAATATATATATATATCGATCTAAGGTCTTTCTGAAATCAGGCATGAGGTATTTCATCTTAGTCCTCACGGTGACAACGCACCAGCGGTTCTTCATACCTAAATGCATGAATCGTAGATGTTGTGGGCGACAGTTACCGCGTCATCAGGTGGCCTGTCTGCTCGTTTGTCACAGCGTAGAATAAAAAAAAAATTATATTTTCGTCGTCACTGAGACGATAGCTCAGATGTATTTTCCCGTTCCACAATTAAATAAATTAAGCTAATTAAGTAAATTTTGTAAATAAATTATTTAACATCCGAGCTCGAGAGCAGGATAGTGATACTATTTTCGCATTTCTCATTGAGTATATCCTGTAAGGAGATCGACTAATACAGCGTTTCATTAAAAGTTTGTTGTCGAGGGAAAGTTTCATTGCTTACCCGAGTTGGAAACATGTTGGATGAAAATTCTAGTTATTTTTTAATTCATAATACGAGAAGTTATGGACGAACGGACTCGGTCGCTCGCAAGTGTAATGAGGACTTTGCAGTTAGTTGCAATACTGAATACTTCTATAAACTATTTCACCTGGACGATGTAGCCAGTACACTTAGCGGCAGAAAAAGCGGTGTTATATTTAATATTTTGATGAGGATCAGTTTTAAGTGACCGGTTTGGATGATTTAAGTGTTTGTTGTCTTGGATGTGTTGAGAAACAGCTTTTTAGTCATAGTTGAGATCTATCGGAGACTTCAAGCGAAACGTTTTCAGTGAACGGATCTAAGGAGAAAGATGGGAATAGGATATTTACATACAAAGAGTCTAGCGTGAGGGACAGAACTCAAGAGGCACCATCGAATTTTTCCTGAACACGAGAATTTGACCAATGGACATTCGGGTACGAAATCCTAAACTAACACATCAACTTTGTAATATTATATAAAGATTGTACAAATATTGTATGAGCAATAAGCTTGCGTTTAACCTTATCTCGTCTGATAGTAACGGTGCCTCATGATTTGCTAACAATTTAAAAATTAACAGTTATTAATTCAATGAGCACTACAGCTCCAGATTTCGATTAAAATTGCAAGCGCCATGCCCTCAGATCCGCTCTTTTAACTGATAAATTCCAACATTTTTAAGCAACGCTACCATAACCAACAAAATACTTTCGCAACCTAATTACCCCAGCGTACGTAGTGTTGGGTAATGGAAGGGGACTTTTAATATGGCGCACGCTGGCTCGTGCGCCGACATACATCGGCAGTGACCGTGCGTGGGTAAACGCGACATTATTGTATGTGCAGAGCGTCCGACGCCCACCGGATATTGATTTACAGTGGCCAATGGAGCCCACTTCCGGCTCACATTAGCTTTGTGCTCCTCGGGGCCAATTAATTTGTAGTGAAAGACATCAGCCGTTTACGGGTCGGCTTGCGGTGGCACCCAATTTTGCTGTATAAGGTGGCGGTGGTTATTACTCGCGTCGGCCTGCCCGTATCGCTGTCTAATAGTACCGCATATTGTAATCGGTTTTTTACGAGAAATTAGTTTAATAGTGTTATACCATGATCTAATCTGGTCAGATTCCCCTGGTAGCAGGGTCATGGAGGTCAGATGGCAGTCGCTCCGCTGTAATTATCTGATGTGCTAAATCCTGGATCATGGTTTAGGCGGACCCTGGGCCCTCGTTTTCGAGAGCGCAACCAGAGGGCCTATCGGTTATCTCAGTGGACAACTGAATTTGACATAAAAAAATCTGACACTACTCTAATTTGGTAGACGCTATTGCCAGTTTTCAACGTAGATGACGTGGTGTAGAATTATCTAGTGTTAAATAAAGTTGTCAACTGAGTTAGCCAATAGCCCCGCAGGACAGTAACGCCAAGTTTTTTTTTTAGTTTAGTAGTTTTATAAAGTAGTGTGACCATCAAAGTGGATATTCTCTATTTATAGACGCTCGCTATCATAACATAAAAAAAAGCATTGTGAGATGTCGGTAGCGCTAATTTTGCAGCGAGTTGGCGGCGATTATTACCGACCTGCCTATATCGCTGTCTAATAATAATACCTGTAATAAGTTTGTTTACGATGAATTAGTTTAGTAGGTGTTATGAAGTAGTGTAACCAACAAGGTGAATATTCTCTATTTATAGATGCGGTCGAACATCAAGAAAAGCGTTGTGAAATAAAAAATTCTCTAGAAATGGATATTTATGTATCAGTGGCGTAGCGTGCCCTTCGGGGGCCCCGTATCAATTATTGTGTTGGGGCCCCCCTAGCGGATACCCCCAACTACGTGGGTGGGGGGGGGGGGGGGTACTAATGAGTAACTTAAACCCTAGTCTCAGCTTAAGTCTCAGGTGGCCCGCTTGCCTGTTTGCCTACCGTATGACATAAAAAAAAAAGTCAATAAATGGACTAGCATAGCGAGCTCTTTGTTTGTGTGACAATAGTCTCTAACAGTCAGTTTCGCGAGGCTAGGTAGGGCTAGGAATTTTTGATATATTGGCCTTTGGCTTGGCTATGCGCGATTATAACATATATCATTGAATGAGCGAGCGCAGCGAGCTCGAAATTTTTGTAATTTATCCATTATAGCCTTGCGCGATTTATCAGCAAAATGACGATATCGCCGGGCTATCTCAAAATTTTTGACGAGAATTTATAATAAAATCAACTTCGCGAACAGTTAATGAGCGAGCGTAAGAACTCGAAAATTCTTGATAATTTGGCTATAAAAACGTTCTATTATTAACGTGAAAACGACGAGTGTGGGCGTGTGGGCCAAGGTATATTATGAACCACGTCCATATGACCCGTTTAAGAAAGAACGGAGTAAGGAGTTTCTTAAGCCTTTGGTGCTTTGAGATCAAAATTGTTACCATTTTTGCCATCTGATCGCATATTTTACCCAAAATTCAATGAAGTAATAAATGAGTGCGCGTGGAGGGCACTACGTTGTCTTGTTTTTTTTCAATAAAAATAATAAATATCTCTTTAACGAAAGGTGAATGAAAACAGATTACTTGATTTAAATTGTCTTTTTTACGGAGGGGCCTCCGACCCTGGTCTGAAATTCTATAAAATAATTATTTTTATTGGGAAATAGGGAAAGTTTAACTGAAATTATGGATAACGAGTTTTTGCTTACACACGTTTGGGGGCCCCTATGGCCCGGGGGCCCCGTATAATTGATACGGCAGATACGGCGGTAGCTACGCCCCTGTTATGTATCTAAGACCTAGCGACCCGATCCGGCTTCGCACGTGTTTTCTCGGGGTTTCTCTATTATAATATGGATGTATATACTGCTATCTCCAACCCGCCTGCCAAGCGTGGAGATTATGGCAATAACCTGCCCTTTCGTGGGAGAGGCCCTAAGTCCTGCAGTTAACTGTTACGGGCTGTGATGATGATGATGAATATGGATGTATTATACATATAAACCTTTCGCAAGAAATAGCCTAGCTGATAGTGTAAACCGCATAGAAATCCGTTCGGTGATTTTTGAGGCTATCGCGTACAGACAGAGAGACAGACGCGCGTATGCAGTGAAGCCACGATTCACAAAAATATCATGGTTTATTTATGGTTTTTGGAATTTGATTTCGAACATTAATCTACTACCCTGCTAACCGCTTATATCCGATAGAGTAGTAGAATATAGCACCCACTCTGATATGGTCACACATATGGTACTTAAATTTTTTTTTATTCAAACTTACATAGTATTCTACATAGTACACCAGACCCATTACAGAAATTAACAGTCATCATTTCAATTTCTGCTCGGCCGGGAATCGAACCCGTCATGTAAACCAACTAAACTGAAAATCTTTCCACTTTACAATATTATTATAGATAAATAAAATGAAATAAAGAAAAACAATAAAGAAACCTACCCTAAATCCGTAAGCGTAAATAAACTCGTCCATTTCCCCGTTCTGATTAATTCCGTGAAGCATGGTAATCCGGGCGCGCTACAGGTAGTGTTCTAAACGTTTGATATGATACGAATAACATCACAGCCCGCCACGGTTGGCTGCGCGCGGCTCGGATTTAGGCCTACAGCCCTGACTACTAGAAGTGGTTGGGCCAATGTACTTGTAATACGGTTTTAAATGCCTTTTAGGTGCTTCGTGTGGCACTATCATGGAGGTGTTCTTTATAATGCTATCAATAATGAATGAAAAGACTGCCCTTCCCACACAAAAAGATTCAGACCTTCATGGCTAAGAAAATTTTTTTTTTTATTGGGTTGATTTTCCCATCTAGCCACTCACACGTCCAGGGCAAGCGTTGCGCATATTGAATTATTGGTGACATATTTCATTTGTCTAGAGTTCAATACTGTAATTTGTAACACAAACATTAGCTTCGTCTGCATAAGATTTGGTTATAATATCGCAATGTCGCAATAACTTTCAATTTTAAGATTATACATATTATAATACACCATAATATTATTGCTTCTATAATAGCAATATTTTATTGATGTCGTTTGCTTGTTTCGGACAGTCCCGATGTCAGCTATGTATCTAAAAGAACCATTACAATACTGTAAAGCTTCATTACAATTCCTTTTTTAAACTTTAACATACGTAAAGAAGGTTTCCGGATACCCATGTCGCATTTACACATCCGCGCTAGTTCCACGGTACCACCAGGTGGGACGGAGGGTGGGCGCGATTCTCTCACTCGACAGATCACCTGAAAGTGTACCACTTAATAACTCACATCCTCTGCCGGTTCACTGGGCATCCGCTGGATCGTCACATATCTCTAAATATGGCCGGCGGGGCGAGCGCTACGGCGCGGGGCGCAGGGGTGGACCGCTGGGTTGCTACGGAGAGCGGTGTTGTCATATTTTATGAAATATTATGTTTGAATAAATGTTAAATACAAAAAGACATTAAAGTGACTTTTTAAAATTATTATTACAAGGTCTATACTAAAATTACAAACGGAAAATATTTGATTGTTTGTTTGTTTGTAATGGATGAAATCTAAACCTGATTTTTAATATTTGATAACTTTCGCTAAACAAGAAATTCGATTTATCTAATTGGACAAAACCAATCAACTTATTTCAGATGTAAAATTAAACAATTTAAGTAAATTTTCTGTCTGCGACATCCCTAAACGCACGGCGCGTGTCGCGAGCCGCTCATCGTCACGTGCTCATCTCTTTATACGATTAAAAGCAAATTATAAATGTTTTCTTGTTTATCTTTCATCGTGTGCGATTACCTTTACGTATACACGCCTTCTTAAGGGTTAATTAGGCGAGCGGATTTAATTACGGCCCGAATTAATTACGACGGAGCTCGCAAGGGTATTAAGTTATAACTGTTTTCGTAAATTTGGGCAAGTGTCGATGTACAACGACAATCGCGTAAGGTATCTAGTTAATTAATAAGCAACTACTATTTGTTTTAAGGGAAATTTCATCAGCATTTCTATACAATTCTGTGAGAAACGACGTGTTATGTTATAATATCATCATTCCGCTACCATTATCGCTAGGTGGATGCACGTGTCTTTAGCTCTTATGACTTGTTGTAAAAAGTTTTGGCTTCATGTTTTATGACCCGCGCCTACCTGACGCCTACAGTCCTTGGGAATGCTGCCCTACAGAAAACTGCCAATTACCCGGTGCCTCGGTCTGTGAAAATCCTAACTGGTTAGCCTCTAAGTTAGTCACTTTTTGGACACCCATAGTCGAGGGGTGGGTGCAATTCTACTGTATGGACACCACACGGCACGTAAACACGGTTAAGTGAAATGTAAGATCTATATACGAGTAGATAATCCAAGCTGTTGACTTAAAAGATCACTTACATCCCTAAACAGATTAAATAACGTTTCTCAATCGAGCCCTTTAACGTAAAACGACTCAACTCTCCCGTTATCCAATTAAAAAATAGCAGCGCCCCGTAGCAATTCTGTGAAACTAGCTCCGCGCAAAGTTTATTTTAAAGAGAATAAAGTACGTGGAACTATCGGGCTTTAATAATATTCATTGGGCGTGGGCAATTTTCCGGGCGAGCGGCGCGCGTCTTTGATCGCAGCGTGCCTGCGCGGGCACCGCCGAAATGACGGGCTGTCTGCCGTGTTGCCACGTTTGCAGTTTCGGTGTAGGTACTACATTAGCTTAATGTACAGTTTAATTGGTTAGTTTTGGAGTATTGCAAGCGTATTGATGATAGGTTGCGTTTGAGTGGTGGGTGGGTTAAAAATATATTTTAGTGTAGATTTAGTGCCTCGTCAAATCGTCAATTAATCAAATTTATACCTCTTGTGTTATACAAATTATAGGCAGTGTGGTGTCCGGCAGAGTAGAGCACCAACCTCATATACTCGTGGCAGTCGTGGGTGTAGTTCAAATCGACTATGTTTTCAAGGCAATTCTTCTAGAGTCATAATCAAGTTGTAAAACATATTTTATAATAACAGATCATGATTTTGGGTTTTGATTGTCAGGATCCTGGCAGTAGAAAAGTTGTATTTACCTATACCCACGGGAAAAAAGACACGTTACGTGTTCAATATGAATGCGTTTATATTTTCAAAATGTAAAAAAAAAAATATTCTTATAGTTCGTAAATTACAATGCATTCACGTGATCACCATTGTTCTATCTATTGATATTTCGTACCCTGGAGAAGGAAGATTTTGTGAACACAATTCATCTTTAAGCCGCTAGACTCTCATAATGCAACAAACTAAATATGTCATGTCAATAAAGCCACACAACCAGCGTGGTAAGTAAACTGTTCGCTCCACATCGGCGCGCCTATCAATCCGCATCACAAAGAGCCTTCGCAAAGTACCCGTCCCCAAAAGTAATTCAATTTTACACCCCAAATAAGTCAGCCGGGACACGTGTAGCTTCATAATCTCGGCTGAGGGCTGCACCCGCAGACAAAGGGCAAGGGTTGTCGCGTCTTCGCCTGCAGAGCCTTTTAAAGATTACTTCCAGCGTGTTAGGATAATTATGCATAGCACAACGATCAAAATATGAGCCGGGACTTCAAGAGGAAACCAATTTTGAGACGGGTTCAATAGGCAGCCTTGTGTGATACGTACGCTCGTTGCCCATATATGCATACGTATTCGATTCCACAGCGACGGACCCTTGAGTTATTTTTAGACTCGGCCGAGCTGCCGAGCCTTTAATGTGTTTAGAAATAACTCTGATGAAGTGTATCATGTAAACAATGATTAAGAGCGTCTATTTATTAACAAATGTGTTTATCGTAAATCTGTGAGATACAAAAACTATTTGGGGCTATGCAATAATAAAAATTCACACCTACAATACCACACAAGTACGGTAATCAAACCGGCCGTTTTACTTTGTGTTGAAAAAGAATTTATTTCCCACAAATTAAGAAGTAATACAGTCCCGTGGCCGAGCACTCTCCACGCGACTCACTAAAATGTTTACAGAAAGTCACCCACCTACCTTTAGATAGAGTCCTGTCGACCGCTATTGCCTCTTCACGCCAATCGTGAAGACTAAGGGCTCTACGTATATTGAGAGCTCTCGACGAGATGTTGCTAGGGCGAATTAGATCCTTCATGATGACGTAGAGCACATGTTGAACGACGTAGAGTAGCAGTTTGTCCATTTTATTCGCAAGGCGTTAACTGTAGCGTTTCGATGTGTGTACAGGGATTATTTCAAAATCGTGTTTGTCTTTTATATTATAAATAGCGTCACAATAAAATTCAAAATTAGTTTTTTTTTACTACCACTAAGTCCTCAAAGAGTCTTCCTTAAAATGGTTAAACATGAACTTGAACATAGACACTATCACTGTATAGGTACTAATGATAAGTGGGATAGATGCGCGTGCGATGAGCATGGTATCCGACCAGCGTGTGCGCAGGTCACGGGTCGCGGGGACGCTTCCGGTACGCGTCACACCCTTCCGGTGGGCGACGGCTGGCGTGTGACAGACGCAGAGCAGTTTCGTTGCAGTGGTTCAGGTTGGATAGGTTGCGATCTATAGCTGCTATAAAAATAAATTACGTGTCTTCTTTGGCAGTGCGCGAGTTAAGGCGTTTTTAAAAAAAGAAAAAGAAAAACAATGTTGTATTTTTTCTTATGTTTACCCTATTGGTTCAGAGAGCCAAAACTTCCGCATTTTAGGTACCTCAAAACAAAAAATGTAACCCTCATAGAATTTGTTTGTTGTCCGTCCGTCCGTCTAACCCCTTTTTCTCATGAACGCACACAGGTATTAAGCTAAAACGAATATTAAATACTTAGGTCTGCAATCCCTTGAAACAGTGGAAAAAATTAACCTTCTAAGTCAACGCAATCGAAAGATACGGCCGTTTATGCTCCACATGTTGACGCTCGCAAGGAAATCAAAATCTGTAGGGTACTTCCCGTTGACGTAAAATCATGATATTTAGGAAATATGGAAAATATCATGTATCGCAAATAAAGGAAAACGTCAGAAAACCGTAAGTTTATACCGTAGTAAAAATAGTCAACCAATTTGTAAAGTGTAGTTGGATTAGCAAATATTTCATAGAAGTTGTACAGGAACTAGATGTATTTGTAACTTTGTTTGTGTGTATAGTATCAAAAAACCCTCTTTTAAGAATGCAAGTTGATAGGTAACGGATCCCTACACTGCACGTGGCTGGACACGTTTTGGCCGGTTTTGATTTATGAAAATACTCCTAGCTTCAACTTCTTATTTTAGACGTCTAAATAAATGGTCAATAAAATTTTGCAAAATATTAAATTAAAATAAATGTCAAACACTTGTTATACTGCTCGTTCGCTGCACTGTAGCGTGGGATGCGCAAGCGCCGCTCCCTGGTGCGTGACGGCCTGCACGGTAATGCGCTATTGTGCTCAAATAAATGGAGACAAAATGTGTAGCTGACTGTATCGTCCGCTCAAATAGCTACGGTGAAGCATGGCTGTGGGCTAGATGCAATAAAATTTAATTGTCAAAATTTAATTGTCAAAAAATAGAGCGGTACACAAATGCGGAGCATAGCTAATAACGGATATTATGTAACAGGTCAGCAAAAATAACTATTTCATCAACCGAATAATGTGATCGGTTATCAAAAGTTTTACGGGGTTGCCAACGTCAGTGATGCCCCTGGTATTGCAAACGTCCATAGACTGCAGTGACTGCTTACCATAAGGCGGGCCGTAAGCTTGTTTGCCAGCTTAGTGGGATTAAAAAAATATCTTCAATAGTAATGATCGAAATAATTAAACCTAAATGATAAAGTGAGCGAGCGCAGTTAGCTCAATATTTTTCGAATTTGTGCTTAAAAGAGCTGGGGTGATTAATTTTAACCAAGGACTGAGCGAGTGCATCAAGCTGCTATGTGTTATTAGCTCTTAAAATCCGGATGGATTACGCGAAGCGGGTAGCGTGTTATTTACAAAAAAATATGTGCTCGAAATTTTTAGAGTACTGGGTGAAAAGAACATGTAAAACAGAACCAACCAATTATTGAGCGAGCGCAGCGAGCTCCTAATTTTTCGAATTATGCCTCTGGGCTGAACCTAATAAAAGTAACATCAATAAATGAGCATGCTCGGAATATTTCATATTTTGGTTTTTAAAATCTGGATTGATAAAAGTAGCCAGAATTTAATGGAGTGAAGATAATAGGAAAACCACGTTCCTTGGATGATATCGTGCATGACAGAACTTATAAATAGAAAAGTTCGTACATTAATACGTTAATGTTGAAGCGGGAATAAAATTGAATCCACATAATAACCTCACTAGATACCTACGCTTCGTATAGCATCATGTTCAAGTAGGTAACAGCGTAACATCGCACAAGGCTCATAAACATTGAATTTCCAACGAACAAGGCATTAACGTCCACCATTGTGGGCGTGGTGTCCGGCAGAGTAAAATAGCGCCAACCGCTTACACTCATGGGTGTCGTACAAGGCGACTATTGTTTTTGAGGCAAAAGATCTGGAGTCCCCGTAGGCTGGAAAATGGGCAGCAGCGTTTTCCATCGTTATATTTATAACACTGCGATCTTCTACCCGTCTGCCAAGCGTGGAGGTGATGGTGATAATCTCCCCTGTCGTGGGAGAGGCCCTTAGTCCTGCAGTGGACTATTATGGGCTGTGATGATGATGATGATTGTGGGGTAGGCTCGAACATAGAAATCGACTTTTATAAATATATTTTAAACGTCATGTGGTTGACTTGATAAAAGGGAAACAAAGTTAAAGCCATACGATGCTCCGACAGCTAGTAAACAAAGATTATGTCAAGAAATAGTAAAATTATGGCCTTTGTTAAATTTTAGAAAACCTTACGTTATAGATAACTAATTTTGTTCAATAGCAATTGTTATGTGTAACAGGACAAAGAATAGCACTTACCTGTTATTTATTTATTCGTATGGCATTTTAAGTCGTATAACAAGCCGTTACCCGTTAAAGCCAGGAACACTACACTTTAAGCATTACTTACTACATTTTGTAAATTCAAATGTGGACGGGTGCCACAAAATAATTTGCACGAACAGCACAATACGTGCAGACAGCGTGAAATTTAATACTTATAATGGCGGTTTCTTTCCAATCATTAGACTATATTGCGCGGTTGTACTCAAAAACTGTAGATAGATACCCACATGTTGCAACTAAAAAAAATAACATAACAGCCCGTAGAGGAAGTATGACAGAGATGACAAGCTAATAATAATACCATGCATGAACGAGATCACTACATCCAAAAAGTGCTTAGAATGAAAAGGACGAAGACAATATTTGTTGCCTTGTCGGAGTAAGAGATTTTTTTGCGACCAACAGGTCGACGTCATCAAAAATGATCTCAATATAATTGTGAATTTTGCGAGATTTACAATAAATCAAGTAGCGGATGTAAGCTTAAATCGATTTCTGCATAGTACTAATCATTTGAAAATGGTTATATGCTGCATATTAGGCTGCAAAAGCCGTACTAGAGCGAAAATTAGAAGATTTATCGTTTCATACGTAAATACTATTTTTAGCTAAAGTATTGCTTGCTTTGCTAAAAGATTATTAGATTAGAACAGTAGAATATTAGTAGAATACTAGTATAATTTGATAAAACATTAGAAATAATGTGTAAAAATGTAAAATGTTATCACTATTATTAGTATATTATTCGACCAAATTGAGAATAAGTTAAAATTGTCGTTCTCTGTACAAAAGTCCAGCTTCAGTCCGACATTTTCTTATACTTTTTATTTGACCGGGTTATATGATTTTTAGGGATACCAGCTGTGGTACTGATCATTTACTTTATTTGTAAGGTATTTATTTGTTGAATGGAACCAGAAACTTAACGTTTAAGAAATGAGGAGTTTTCCAATAGGTATCTAAAGCATTACTAACCACTCACTAGATGGCGCCCCGACAATTTTGAAATTTGATAATCGCTTTAAATAGGATCTTAGCAAAGAGGATATAAACACTGGGTACGTTGTATAAGATAATATTGTATAAATAAATAGTTCTCAACCATTTTAAAGATTGTAATAAATTATTGCAAACAAATCAAACATCAACGTATGCTAGTTCACGGCCAATTTAAACATTTAACTATAGGTAATTGCATTAAATATTTTAACCTGCACAAAGCCGGAATTTGCGATTAACAACACAACGGATCATAATAGATTGACTGAAGATGACTGGAATCTTCAGCAATCTCTGGAGTCAGAAGTTGTTGCACCTAACGATCACGATTATTTAGCTGATCCTACAAAGCTGACGGATTTTGCTCGAAATGTAATAATATACATAGCCGGTTTTGTCATAAAAGCATTGGAGGGACAAATTAAATATGAATAGTGCTTAACTTCATTACAGTCAACCGAAAAAATTTAAAATTCTCTTCAATATATCAAAGATAAGGGTGGTCTGCGTTATCCATCAAAATCGATAATAATATTGTGCGAAATAGCCAAAGAAAAAAAAAGTTACCAATAAAAAAGATCCGTTGCAATATCTTATAGGGTAAAAGCCGGATACATGCCCCACTTTTTAAAAAAGCTCTATTATTAATAAATATGTATTTTGACATGTATATCAAAACATAGGTCTTTAATCTTCTATAATAGTCTATTTTTGGCAACGTAATTATTATAGATTTTGAGTAAATCGTATTTTACTAGACGTCTGATTAGGGGGCTAGTTGCCTACTGTAGCGGATAGTTGCCCAACGGCAAAAATGCTTTGGGGGATAGTTGCCTCATGCGGGGATAGACGCCTCACTATGATTTTGTTGGATATAATCAACATTTTTTATTTACTGAGATCCTTTATTATGCACTAATCAAAATAAAATTAAAACGATCGAAAAACATAGTATCAAGTTAATTATTTAAACCATAAAATCATCACCATTCCGGCATAAATATTTATTTCGGTCTGGCATAAATATTTATTTTACAATATGTATTTATTTTATAAAGCAAGAAGTCACAATAAGTCGAAAACACAAAAGTAAACAAAAATCCTTGCTTGATAGTTACCCCTAGGAACCCCTAAGGGAAACTATCCGCAAAAGTAAATGTGGCAACTATCCTTTTTGATACGGATACTTGCCCTTTTTATTTACTTTTCAACAATAAAACATGTTATACAATGTAATTTAAACATCAATGAATGCATAGATAGAAATAAAAAGTAGACTGATTCCACAATCAGTAATAAAAATATTCAATATAAATTAATTACCAAAATAATTTTGACGCCCGTGAAAGCCTCAGCGCGGAAGATTTTTAATCACAAGGACAAAACGCGTGCGCTTAAGCTGATGGAATACATGGAATTGAGGTCTTCGGAAGAGGTACTTTTGATTGTGGTAAAGCGCTAACACCACCAACATCCCCAACATAGTGTATTCAAAACTCCGATAGATCTATATTTGAAAATCATTCATCATCATCATCACAGCCCGTAACAGTCCACTGCAGGACTTAGGGCCTCTCCCACGAAAGGGGAGGTTATTGCCATAATCTTCACGCTTGGCAGGCGGGTTGGAGATCGCAGTGTTTAAATATAACAATGGAAAATGCTGCTGCCTATTTTCCAGACTACGGAGACTCTTGATCTTTTGCCTCGAAAACATTAGTCGCCTTGTACGACACCCATGAATGTAAGGGGTTGGTGTACACCACACGGCCAAGTAGATCATTATTCTTTTTTAATTAATAATCGTGGCCGTAATTAAAGCTGTGTGTAAGAAATATTTGAATGCCCATTCACTATGCTACAAAATCATTTACAAATAAAGGTGACAGCGTACGAAATATGTATAATAAATTGATTTTATTGAGCCCCTATCTACATACCAAAGTACCTATCATTTTGTGCTTAAAGACTCAATATTAAATTTATTTATTGTTTTTATTTGATAAAATTATTTTTATCCTATGGTGCCTATATTATTTTCGATTAGCTAGATTATAAGTTCCTTCGAAAGCGTCACCTTCTCTCGTACACTAAGGTAAGTAGCTAGTAACAAAAATTTGTACACTGTCATGAACACTCATCGAACATGGCTAAACGCCTTGTAATAAAATCATTTTGTATTAATTAAAATTTGAAGTATACAGTGCGCGATGATAACTTTGCGCGCGGTTGAAAATGGAACTAAATTTGATAGTCTGTAAGACTTTATAGAGTAAAGAGTTTCTTTTGTCATTTTTTTATTTGTTCTGACGCGCACTCTAGTAAATTGATTCGCATTACGTACGTCTGATACGAACTAGCTCATATCTAGTCACATGAAGGGGCATTAAGAAAATTAGGGTATTTTTTGTAGAGGTTGCAACACTGGTGACGTAGGTACTTTGAGTCTGTCCCTTTCGGGTATACGCGCTTGTCATATCCATTTGATTTTTGATCCTAGTAACAGCCTCAACAAACTGTCCAACGCCGTTCGGCGCCACAATTTAAAAATAAGCCTAAGTGTACCCACTACGCGAGCTAGATAGCGTTTATCATCAGCACAGCCCATTAACAGTCCACTGCAGGACTTTGGGCCTCTCCCACAAAAGGGGATGTTATTGCCATAATCTCCACGCTTGGCAGGCGGTTTGGAGATCGCAGTGTTTAATATAACAATGAAAAAAGCTGCTGCCCATTTTCCTTCTATGACTCTAAGATCTTTTGCCTCGAAAACATTAATCGCCTTGTACGACACCCACGAGTGTAGTGCTATTCTACTATACCGGACACCACACTAACACACACACGGTAGGCTAATTGGCGTTACGTTTATCAAAATGAGAAAAGTAGAACCAAAATTATTACGCAAAAACAAAACAACGTTGAGTCTTGCAACATTACAACCTCTCCTTAGTACCATATTTTATACATTAGGGAGGTCATTTAAAATGGTCATGTGGGAAAAAGATAAACTTCCTTAAAAACGATTTCCATGCGGACGAAGTCGCGGCTAATAGTGGTATAAAAATGCTTACCAAATACCTAGTCATTACTTACCAAATAATAATTTTGCGTCCTGAATATTTATTATGTTACCATATCATATTCATGGCTGATGGTAACCTTGTTTATTTATTTGCCAACCCTTTTAAGTTTAATTCCGGCTCAAGTGTTGGAACCCATGTTTTATTTATTGCCGACAAAAACATTTCACACTGACCAAACGTTTAAATTGCGAATCGTTTGATTGCTTGCTTAAATACGCAACGAACCAATAATTTTCTTCCCCTAATATAATTTAAATTCCCGACATAAAAAGAGGGGTATTATAAGTTTGACGTATGAATGTATGGCTTTGCGTATGTGTGTCTACCTCCAACATCGCAGCTCTCAAACGGGTGGACTGATTCCTTTGCTTTGTTTCATTAAACTCGATTCAGTAGCTTAGTAAATATTTGCGTATATGTAGACGGTGACGTGAATGAAGTTTTTCCGTCGGTCATTTTACTTTATTAATCGAACCTTCTAAATTTTTAGATGTGGTTGATTTCCCAAAAATCAGCCCAATAATGGTAACAACACTTTAAAGATGTAGTCAGTAACAATAACGGTTAACGGCAGCGCTACAAATAAAAACGAAAAGTTTATTTGTACCACAAATGTGGCAAACAAGATGAACAAGATGGAAAGCAGTCACCGCAACCTATGGACGTTTGCAATAGCAGGGGCATCAACCTCGCGTTGCCGACCCCGTAAAAACCCTTTCATCCCTTTCTTGAAGAACTCCATGTTGTACATGCTCTCCAGGAAAAAAGTTAATTCTGACCAAAAAAACATTTTCGTAAACGGCGTACTGCGTCGCAGCTTGAAAGCCAAGTATGAGCACGTGAGTTAATTTAATTGCCGTGTCTGCCTGGCTGTTTTAAGTGTGTCCCAAACACGAATTTAACGTGAAACAGGCACTTCATTTCCCGAAGCCGCCGCGTATTTGGTCCCCCCATTAATGTCATTAAGAGAGGAATCGATTTTAAGCACTGTTTATTACAAGCTCCACACTGTAAACCCAATTAGTTGCTGCAGCGATGCCTTTTATGAAGCAATTAATGCGTGCACTTTAAAATAATGCGAAAAACAAAACTGTAATACGATAGGTACTAATGGGAAATAACCACCTCAATGGACAGCGACCATGTGTTTTAATGCTGTAATGGAATTATACCACATATGGGGTCACATTCAAGTAAAAGTGAATAGATTATTTACATTGAATTTTCTAATAAATGCTGATATGTAGTTTTAATTTGTAGATCAGACATGCAATTAAAAATTAATTTAAACCTACTTATGCATAAAGAAACTTTACAACATGTAATAGAATCTAGTTAAAACTTTGATATTGCTGTATGCGTACTCTGCAATTAACTGCAGCTAAGCATTTACAACAAATGTAATTTTAGTAGGTATAATCTGTCCAAACTGACTTGTCTTATTTGGTTAAGGAAAATATGCATTTAAATGGATAATGTGCAGCAGTACCTATTCGTTGAAATTCACATTCTATGTGTTTCTTTTATAATTCTCGACATCTATACACAATATACGTAGCGTGATTGATACGGCAAGTCGTGATTTTGGGCATTGTTTGTTCATCAAATAAGACAAGTCAGTTTAAACATTCTGAGAAACATTGGAAAACAATTTGCAAATGTTTACAATTTTATTTAAAATAAGCACAGAAATCACAATAATATCTATTTACAAATTTATTTAGTTTACTGCGAGGATTATCGACACTGAAACTATTTGAATTCCGTTCAACAAATTGGTGGACTATCTTAATACGAATTTATTTTCCATCATTCCCTCCGATATCTGAGACTGGCTCAAAAAGCTCCGACTGAACATTCAAAGGCGACTATCGCATATCAGAAAATGACCGGCAAAATATGCTGAGCCCGCGCCGCAGCGTGAAAGGGCACCGAGCCATTGGGAATGCCTCTATCAGCTGCCATTCAGCGTGTTCAAATTTCGTCAATACGCCCGCCGGTTATTCAGAGAGATCGGAAACAATTAGATCACTGTGGCATTGGGCAGCGGAGCGCACATCCGCGCGGCGGTGACCCACTCGCGGGATATCATCCGCGTTTTTAACTATATTCAAACGATTCCGGTCAACGTTCTTGTCATTATTTTACTTTCCTTTTATTTGTTCTAGGTAGTTAGCTTGTATTATGGGTTTCTGGGAGAGTGGAGCGGACTAGTTAGGAGTGTAGTTAGAACAGAACAGCCTTTGTGTAAGCTTCATACACAAGCTAAAGAGCACATTTATTGTAGTGTCATTTATTTAAGTAGATACAATATGTTAATATATTTGATATATAATATTCGCAATCGGCTAACTAAGTCTAAAGAGAATTTTGTACCCTAGAAGCACAACATAAAACACGGCAAGTCTTTATTTTGTGCTTGAAGGTTTCAGTTATACAGATGCATGTTTGTCTTGCCTTATCACGGGTTATCTGTTAAACATATTACGATATTGCTACAAAGTTTAACACATTGTGTAGTGATAGATCAGACCTAGCGCCGGCAAAAAGTGGTCTAGAACTACCCAATATTAATAGTTCGTAGTCAACAGTAGAAATCAACTGTTAATTGTGAATTTAGCTCCACCACATTGTGGAGGTGGAGGGACGGTTTTGCACTAATCGCTATGTTATATCGAAGGGTTGGGAACCGCAGTGTGGGAACACGTAACAGAAAACGCTCCTTTCCATTTTCTGGTCTCTCTTTTCCTCTTTAGGTATTTGACACTCTTATACGAGTGATGTTTGGGCTTGATGCTATATTTCAGTCTGAGGAACACCACACGCCTAATAGAATGTGAGGGCAGCGGAGAATATTCTACGTCACCGGTCAGCGTTAGATTCTCTAGGAAATTTCGTTAGTCAGCCCTATTTAAACCATCTAAAACAGCTGTTTTGACTTGGCGACTTGAGTTTAGATGTGGCCGACTAGCTAAACTGCCAAAAGGATGAAAGGCAGCCCGCTTTTTACTTCTATACGTAAGTACTATCGCTACGCAAAGTTTTAGACGATAAAAAAACATTTCTCTTCGAACATTTGTCATAGGTAGAGCAACGTTTTGTGGGTCTACTAAACCACTACTATCGCTACAAAATGGCATATTTCTAGTAGTCAATGACGTAGGATAACCTTCGTAGCCCTCAGAGTCTATATGGGCGCTGTTCAACATTTCTAGCATGTAACTCAAACTTCTTATACGAGGGAGAGATTCTTCTTATTGGGCTATACGCTCTTGTCAGCGCGGTCGTGGTCGTTATGTGTTGAGGGCAGCTGTCACTCTCCTCACTGTTAGCTGTCTTCCTGGTACATTAATGCGAGGGAGAGATACAAATAATAAAAGTGAGGGAAAAATATTACCTATTGTATGGACGTGATGGTTCAGATACCTACCTACTATTTACGAAAGGGTCAACTTAAAAATAATATAAAATTCTTAATAATTCATGACCTCGTATACCTCGTTAATTGAGTTCGAAGGCTACCTTCCCAGCCTGAAGACGTTACGTCGTGCCCAATATTCGAGGAGCTATTATTACGGGTCGAGTTTTGGCGAGCCCAGGAGACTGCGGTTAATAGAAACATAGGCACGCCTACGGGCGGGCGTCCGGGCGTCCTCAGAAGCGCTTCGTGCGGTGCTAGGTAACTAGTTTGTATCTCGACTCGGCCGTGCGGGCGGCGGGCGGCGTACTAAGTGCGTCCTGCCGGCCGTAGTACTTAACCTAATATTGCCTGATTGCATTAGGGCCACCGGCGCTAATTAACTGCTCTCCCGACTGGTCAGCTTAGACGGCATATTGATGCACGCTTTGTGGCCGCCCGCCGCGTGCCGAGATGCTGCCCTGTAATCTAATACGACGTAAGATGTCAGCTATATGTCGGAGCTGTGTTGCTGACTGGAATTTGGTTCTTGATATGCGGTATCGGGATTAAGTATTTTAAGTTGGTATTATGCGGGAAAGGGCAAGGTTTTTGCTACCATTATTTCGAAGCCGGCGATGGCTCATGGCACGGAAGTTATGTGAATTTTTACGTTTGTCGTGCTTGTTGCTTAAGAACTGTATTACGGCGGCATTTTTACGTATTTTACACTACAATCGTCACTTGAAGACATTTTACCTAAAAATCGACGAATGGTTAGGTTCAAGTTGTTTGAAATGAAATATACTGGGAATGTAGGTATCATAATGTTATCTGAGAGGCATATTTGTAGTTTTACTAACTTTATGGAAAAAATGTATAAAGTGCCCGAAATTTTACAGATTTTTGGAACCTAATAAAATGACACAAGACCATGGATTTTATTTATATTTATTATTAATTTAATTGCACTATTTATAATTACAATATTATGTAATATTTAATTTATAAATGCTAAATAGGTAATTTAGTCTACATCGACTTTACATTAAGATATTGTTTCATAGGTGATACACACATGAACAATCAACAACACAACATAATTATATACAACTATTGTAGCTATTGTACAATCGGGCATCTATAGGTACTTCATACTAAACTCATAGCTAGTCTTTACGCGAGGTACTTATTTAACAACAGTCGACCTCAGGGGAACACATTGGAACTTTGACAGCAAACATATAGAATTGCGATGACTAGGTTCTAATTTCAAGGCTGACTAAAACCAGCCTTTTGGCTAGCCTCTTATAGCATTTAACGTCCACTTTACACTTTTTCACAGCACTAGTGTTCTAAGCCGGGTTTATAGGCGGAGTTCCATATATCAGCGAAGCACACACTCGAATGGAACCTGTAGAACATGATCAGAGGCAAGCTGATGTGTCCGAGGATAGTCCAAAGCGCTTTGCCGTAGTACTCGTATCTTTCGTCAAGGCTATCAGGAGACTTGTAAGAGAAGGTGTAGAGGAGCCACATGCCCACGTTGCTGATGATGAGGAACATGATGACCTCCCGGCCTGGCTTCGTACGCCGCAGTTTCCGGCTGTTGCTGCAGCGTCGGAGGCCGTCCATTATGAGGGGCGTCTGTACCAATACTTGGATTATCTGAAAGTGGTAAATTGTCAATTGAATCTCTGTGTGAAAAGGGTCGAAGAGAAGTAGCTGATAGGTTAAATTATTTGATAAGACACATAAGAAGACTGGAATACTAAGATGTTTTCCAAAATATGTGTATGAATGAGAAATCACTTACGGTGTAAATAGTTTTAAAAGAAAAGGAGTAAGTACACGTTGCTTAGAATAATAGTAATACTAACCATCACAACAAAGTCGATGCTACTCGTTATATTGACAATAGTAATAGTGGCGATGAGGGAGAAGACCGTCTCCAGAACAAACGGTGGCAAGCAGATGAAGAGCAGGATGTCATCGAGTAGCGATATCGGATGCTCGTTGATATCCAGTTTCCTAGTCTGTATGAAGGCCAGGATGGCGGCGAACAGCATGATGCAGTGGACAGCCAGCTTCGTTGCGTTATTGATGAGGTATCCAAATTCGAGAAATTCCCTAAGAGAAAAGGATTACAATTAGACTCGGCAATGGGTTTTAAAATGGTGATAGAACAATCATTTGCTTTAGACAGTCTCTCTAAATAATTGGACTAATATTTGCAGACCATAAGAGTCCACTATCCTCTTCAGGATGGATTACCATTTCGTAATTTCAGGCTAATCGAACTTCGAACAACGAATTCCGAGCGCAACGAGCTTGGAAATCGTCAGGTGAGGCTCCTAAGCGAAGCGAGGTTAACCGACGTCTTTCGCTGGAGATTCTGAGACTGGTTAAATAGTTTTGGGAGCCGGCTCTGGTAAGATTTTACTGATATTGTGTAAACAATTCATACCCGCCCACACTGCTGAAGACGAATCCAATAATGAGGCAGCCCGCGAGCAGCACCATCAACATGAGCCCAACAAACAGCCCTCGGTTGGAGGCATGGCAGTCGGCATGGATCACCATATTGCTTGTGTAGTCGTTCTCTTCGCTCGCAGTTGGGATTCTGGAATAGAAATGGGCTAAGTCAGACTTTGTATTTATGCCACTTGTGGCTCGGGTGATGGTACCGTTTGCAATATCAGAGGTTTCATTGCTCATTTAGAAGAGATGCCGTCTGTGAGACCTATCCTTAGAAATGTGGTTGAAGTGACTGTTGCAGTCAATCAGTGAGTCAGTGGGTCAGTAGTAATCGAGCATTTATTATCAGCGTAGATTCTGTTAATTAGAAAAATATTCAAGTTGCTCATGACAACCATGTCTATAATATAAAACTTACATCAGCTCACCCGACTTCAAAAATAATACTCAAAAGTAATAATCCCATAAATGCAACGTTTTCGATACAACGACCATTGATGTCCCTAGTGATTGTCGAGAGATACCGTGATTCTTAATTATACAACGAAAATGTTTAAAATTGATAGTTTTAAAAAGCTACAGCAAATTTAAACTACTAACGTAGGATAATAAATGTGTTTGCTCTACCTCGGTGGATATAAATGCGATTGCTGTCTGATGGATAAAACAAATTTTATATTATTACAATCGCTGTAACTTAGCTCGATTGTTCGTGCAATTATGTACCTTCATTAACAAAATGACAGCGCTGGGCGCATATAAACGATATTACATCAACTTTGGCTATTGTAATATTCAAATTCAAAGTAACTTAGGCAATTGAAATAGTTTTGAAAGCAAAAACAAAGTCACTGTTTCCATATGTTCTGCTTACTCTGTTATTTCCTCTTATTTCTTATAACAAACACAACGGATTTTCTTAGGGGTGGATTAATTCCCGAGTAATATTTAATAGCTCTGTGCAAAGCCAATCTAATCGCTAGTTAAATTACAGTTCTCATTTCATTAGTTTACTCATTGGCTATTACAGAAACACCTGCCAAATTCCAATATGAATCGTAAAAAAAAACATGCGGATTCGATAAAATGAATACAGAATAAAATGGAGCACGTTATCAATGTAATGAATCAATGGACACGCAATGCTTACTTGCATATCGAGTACCCGTCAATGGAGGTATTGGCGTCGGAACTCTCACTGCTCTCGTTGTGACAGTTGCCAACGTTGCTCCATATTATGTAATATACAGCCACTGAAATTAAAGTGCATTTATCAGCATAAAACGTAATATTAAACACGATACTCCTTCTTATTAAAACAATATTTTTTGTTCTGAAAAGCTTTTTCACGTGTCATAGGTACCTACTTAAACATTTGGTACTCAACCGACATGCATGTATGAAGAGGTTAATGAATGTGGTTGCTGTCTACTCCTATGGAAATAGGCGTGACGTGTATAATTAAAGGCTGTAGACATATCAGCTAGAGTGGATTTCAAACGGATGACGGATGCACTGAACACCCAGACTTAATATAAGCAGATACCATTGCTAGTTTAGAAAACCAAGCTTGTAAAATCACATGCAATTGTCGAAGGGTTTTAACAAATTCTTACCTATAAGGATATTGAACTCGACACTGAATGGGTACAAATATGGCGATAGGTTCTGGAATATCGAATTTACTGCTTCCGAGCCGACACAGTTCTCGTTGTACAGACCACTGACATCCAGGATTTTGTTCAGGTTTTGAACATTGGTACCTGAGAAACGAATAATGTTCTATTAAACGAAAGGTACAATAGGTCAAATTTAACTTAAGTAGAACTTCCACCAACCATGTAATGTCACAACAATCATATGGACATAATGTCCTTTATATAATAAATAACGTGATACTCACGCAAAACCGAGAAATTCCTATTATCTGGTGAATATCCATTGTAACCATTGTCGTAATTGGCTAGTGACTGCGCATACAACGTCAGACCCAGGATGGTCTCGCGCACGATAGTGGAGATCCAGAAACATAGACAACTGGCTATAATGTGCATGAAGGCTACGTGAGCCAGACCCTGCAAAACAAATACTAAAATTTTTACCATTCAGCATCTACAGAATCTTTAGTAACCAATAAGAAATGTAAATATATATTTATAGAGTGTCGGTAGCCGGGCGGTTGAGTATCCAACTCATAAGCGAGAGGTAGCGGGTTCGAATCCCGCTGCGGCCATGTATCAATGACTCTTTTCTGAGTTATGTACATTAGTTAAATACCAACCGATGCTCTTACGGTGAGAGAAAACATCGTGATGAAACCTGCAAATTCAGGCAACTGAATTTGTAACCATGATCCAATCTGGTCAGGTTCCCTTGGTAGCAGGGTCACGGTGGTCAGATGGTAGTCGCTCCACTGTAATGACCTGATCCCCAAAAACTGGATCATGGTCAAGTTGGACCCCGGGCCCTCGTTGTCGAGAGCACAACCGAGACATTAACGCCAGAATGATTAACAAATGTAAATATGACAGATAACAAAACTGAACTCGTCACACGAACTCACCTTCCTTCGCAAGATGATGACATTCGAGTACTTGAAGACAAAGTAAAGCTGGAGGAAGCAGTAGATGGGGTTGGCGATGTCCACTGCGACCTGGACGTAGTTGACACACTCGTCGTTGTCTATCGTATCATCGTACAGGAACGATATTTGTATGGTGATGAGCAGGATAGAGTGCACGAGATGGCCGAGCGCGAAACCTGGAGCCCGAAGAATAATATTTTAGAATTGGTTTTAAACACGTCAAACACAAATTTCAATAGCAATTGTCTTTTTCTATTCAAAGTTTTTATACCGATAAATTGTTCGAGAAAATTACAGGAGAATGAGGTGGCGACCGCTGTAATATTTAAGCATAAATGCAGTGGCGTAGCATAGGTCAGTAGCACCCGGTGCGGATTACAAATTTGCCGCCCTCTTATTTTTGTAATCCATTATAAAAAATTTGGGGCATGGTAAAAAGAGTACTTTTATTGATTAACACTAACCTGAAAAGTGAAATTAACATTTTTTGACATAAAGTTTTGTAAAGTTTGGTAGTTAGATATTATATATTTATTTGGCATGTTACTATTTTCGTTCGATTGTACCTGCGCGCACCGGCGCTCGCAGCTAGGTAACAACAATAAAAAATGACGAAAAAAACACTGAAAGAAATTAACTGTTTTTTATATTTTAATTTTTTTTTCTAACTGCCACCTCCGCAGCGCCGCCCCCGGCAAAGTGCCGCCCGGTGCGGACCGCACCCTCCGCCCCCCCCATGCTACGCCACTGCATAAATATCATTAAAACAATACATACATACATACACAAAGCTCACGCCTCTGTCCCACAAGTGGGGTAGACAGAGACTATGAACCCAAAAAAAAGAGTATATAATTCCAAATACTTTCTGATCCAAATCCAAAGAATCGTATGAGAATTAAGGAATCTGCTTACCAGCGGCCCCCAATTTGAGGTAGAAGCTGCCTGAATGCCGGCCTTGACTGAAGCAATAGTTGTGATTGAGTGGTATAAGCACCGGAGGCGGAAATCCACCGGGAGGCATGTATGGCTCTGGTGTCTGATCTCCAGGAGTATTGTTGTAATCCTCCTAAAATTGTTATAAATTGGTAAATGTGCTGAAAAATATATTTCAGATATTGTGACTCTCACGCAGCTACTTTTTACTACCAGCTTGTATTATTGCGTATATGCTTGCTTAAAAAGTTTTTCCGCCATTAGGAAACGCGATAAGGGCGAACGCTTCATCCTTGGATGAAGCGTTCGCCTTCTTTTAATGCATACGGCTAAGGAATGGAACACGTTGCCTGCGAGTGTGTTCCCTGATCAATATAATCTGGACGCCTTCAAGGCTAGAGTGAATAGCCACAGGCATGCTGCCTCTTCGGACGCATCGTCACTTACCACCAGGCGGTCAAATACCTGGCTGGTCTAATTAATAAAAAACGGAATTATGACTTACCTCCTGTTTTCTATAAAATTCAGCGATCTTGTTTTCATATTCTGACCGAATTTTTTGGTTTTTCAGTGCGGTTTTCTTATATTTACTGATGTCAAATATTAAAAATAAGTGGTACAGGAATCCTATGCCTAGTAATACTAAAGCGAATATCTGCAATAAAAATATACTAACGTTCATAAATCATCGTAGTTAAAATAAATACAAACCATTTCATATTATTAAACTTGGTAATTTAATATTAATAAAATATACATAATTAATTTAGTAATAATAAATAAAGTTCGCGGTACTCACGGGGGCAACTGTGGGTTCAATGAAGGACTCCGCCACAAACACCATGATTCCAAATGTGACTAATACGACGGCGTACATGGCGCTGACAATGAGAGTGAGGTACTTCCTGTTAATCAAATATATTATATTTTTAATAATATGTCGCAAAATGAGGCCTAATGGCTAGCTGGTCGAACTCGTAAGCGAGAGGTACCGAGTTCCACCGGTACCGGATCGGGCTACGAGACTTTTACTGAGTTAAGAACATTAGGTAACACTAACCGATGCTCTTACGTTGAGGGAAAACATCGTATCGCGCACTTCGACTCTATGTGTAACCACGATCTAGCCTGGTCAGCACAGATGACAATCGCTCCACTGTAATTGCGGGCCTTGCGCGCGAGAGTACAACCGGGATATAAACGCCAAGATGATTATTTTTTTACTTATAAATAATATCGCAGATATGAACATCGAGCAGTAAGCAGGAAAGCGAATCCTGGCTGAAATAGGGATAGATAGCGAGATATGCCATGAGAGATAATCGTAGGTACATGTTATTTAAGACATATTACATAATGTGAATTATAGACCCCGATTTTATTAACTTACTCGTAAGGTGTTCATGGCTACATTTTTTACACCCTTCGATGAAACCTACTTATTTAACCAACGACAAAAATTTTGTAAATTTTTTTATTTTATTAATAATAGGCTTGCATTTGACCTCAACTCACCTGATGGAAAGCGACGATGAGGTCGAAGATGTAGCATGCGTGCCTAGAAGATACCTACTCACTCTTGATTTGAAGACCCCAAGGTCGAGAGTTTTTCTACATTTTTCTACGATATTGAGTAAAAGTAAATTTAAAAAATAGGACAAATGTGTAATTATCGACAAAGGAAAATTTACGCAATACCAAGGTAAGTAATATTACACTCATTACGCGGTTTTCCCAAGTTAAAATCAAGGACTGTAGCCGTGCGTCGGTTTGCCTCTCGCCACTGCAAATCGTGACGTGCGATTCGGTTCGGTACCTACAATGGTCTACGCAAGGGTTTTCATGCTCAAAACCCGTTTGGTGACGTCTTCCGAGGAACTTCCCAACAACAAGCATATGCTCTCAAACTAACTGGTAAGATCGAATTGTCCTTGTTATTGGTTCGTTATGATTTTTTTAGACTAGGTATATTATGCGTAAGATAGAAATTTATTTATTTATTGGAGTACCAACAGCTATATAAAACATAATAAATATTATCTTAGAACCAATAAGCCAATTACAGGTCCCCGCTAGTATAGAAGATATTTCACCATTTATAGTTGCATTCTTCTTATTATCGTGTCAATATTATAATTGCATAGGTAAAAGAAATTTATTTATTAATTATTATTTAACTATTTATTTAACAAAAACTATTTAAACAAAATTAATTAATAAAGCATATTATAAAGTAAAAGACTATATGGAGGAAAATAATCCCTGGATATAATATCTTATTAGATATGATATCCTATTCTTATGCCTAAGTCATATTAATTGAATAATTTTGTGACATGTTTAATTTGTGAAATTGTAAATTGATGTTTTTAAGTTAATTGCCATTTTAATCAATATTTAATTGAATCGGAAAAATCACTAGGTGGGTTTTCTTTTATATTTTATTAATTATATTTGACATTTATCTATAATTGATAACATTATTTTTTCCTATAATTTATATGATAATGAATAGGTAACAATATTTAGGACAAACCTAAAATAAGTTTTACCATGATTGTAATGTACATTTTATTTTCTGTGTTTGTCATTCATAAGTGCTATGTATAGCCTAACCTGAATAAATTGTTTTGACTTTGACTATGACTTATTCTTTTCCAGCCCAAAAAACGAGCGACACGGACAGCACCGTCTGAGGCCAGAAATAGTCCTCGAGTGTGTAAGAGTCATGCTACTTCGATGTTTATATTTTATCTTTCACGTTAAAGGAAAACAGATAGTGCATTTCCTCCTTCATAAAATAGACAGGCGGCTGTATTTTTTACACTTTCCTTGTTGACATCAATAAACAATAGAGTATCATATCAATTAAGGACAAGCAAGCACACCCAGGGGATTCACAATGATTCAACAGCACCCATTGTGCCATTTTGTGTTTTATAGTTATTTCAGTCATAAATGTTGGACTAGAGCGTCATCTACTCTAGAAAAGGATTTTGTGATAAACGCTACGATTTTATTACAAGCATGTAGGGTAGCCATATCTTATTTTGTGACTCACAATCCTATATCTATCTTGTTTGTATACTTATATTTGCCTAATCCTCTACAACGTTACGCTTATACATTATTGTATAAACACTAATGACTATGACTTTAATATGCTAATAGGCGTCTAGAGTTTACCCTCTGTTCAGATCCACTGCTGAAAATATAGGGTGACGAACCCAACGCCGAGTACGGTGAACAACCGCTTGCATTCATTTGTTTGTAAGTTTTAAGGCGCTATTCCAATTGCTAACGGTCGTGCGACCATGATTTTAAGGTCTGCTATTGGTCGAACGTCGTCCGTCGTACGATCATGGTCGCACAACCGTTGCCAATTAGGACTGCGCCTAAGGTTAAGAATCTATATATATTGCCGTCACTTACGTGGTGAGCCTCTTGTTATCCTCAGGGGAGGTGGGGGGCGGTGCGTGAGTCTCCACTGATCGGATGGACTGAGCGTCCATGGACGCCATGGTGTTAACTGAACGCTTTCGAGGCGTCGCCCCGCCATTCATGGTCGGAGTATACATTCTGTAGCTATCTGTGGAAAACCAATCGGATGTTGACAACGTATAAAATAAAGATACAATTTCATAATTAAATTTAAAGAGGTAGGACGTAGCTTCCCTGGACGTTTGCGTTCGAATTGGAGCCGCCCGACTGGGAAAGTACCTCCACCCAAAAGAATACCGCAGCCAAAAAACATTATTTTAAATGGTGTTAGATGTAGGTATTGTGTTTCTGCCGCTGAGTAAAGTCTCCAGGTTGGGAGAATGGGGAACCGTGGCTTTGTCAGTGAAGGGCCCTAGTATTCGCTTGTTTGCTGCCAGAGTAGCGTGTCTTGGGGACTTAGGAATGAGCGACGCATTGGTGATAACCCCTGTGTTGCTAACGTCCATAGGTAGCAATGATCACTTTCCATCGGGTGGACCGCTTGCAGTCAATCGATTAATATAAAAAAACATTGCAAAACCAATCCTTGGCTCAGTAGGTACAAAAAATTACAAGCCTATTTTCTAAGCCAGAATCTTAATTTGTCGTGTTTATATGGAATAGAACACTTGACTATGACGTAATATAGGTACTAGTTTAAGTAATTAAAGGTAAGTACTCATTTTATACTTTAATCACGTGTTTTAACGTTAACGAGGAGGTGTACCGTATTGCTATGTGATTTTCAAAACACGCTTCGAGGATAATCGCGTTTCGCTTTTCCGTTTCCTCATTTTAATTAGGTATGCGAACACATGATGTGATTCAGTATTTCAAGCTACATTTGCTCGTCCTCTGGGTTTTATTTGTACCACATTCACATAATTGGCCTACATATATCTTAATAAATAAAAGTCTAAACATTTTTCTTCCCTCTATTTTTAAGGTCAGTACGTAACATTTTTCATAATTGGTGTAGGTAAGTACTTAATAAAAATCTACTGATATAAAATTTAAAGGAAATTGGGAGACAGTACACGAAGAGGTTTGAGTTAGGTTTGTATAACAAAGTCTGCGCGGGCAAAGGCAAAGTCTTAGTGACTTGAGCAATAATAAGTATGTATCTCACAAACTACCAACCAATTCTAAAATTCTTTCACCAAGTGTAGATAAGTCCTATTATCTCATAAAGGCTACATTATTATTTCCATAACAATATGATTTTTGGTTCGTAAACTTTAAACAAGTAAGACAAACTGGGATGGAAAAGCCATGCACGACGTAGTCAGCGCTGACAAAATCGCGGGATAAGCCAATAGTATTTATAAAAAATATCGACTACGTACTCAGCATACAAAGTGTAGGTAGGTACTAATTAACATGCCAAAGCTACGCACAATTTGACGTTTGATGTGGTCGTGGTCATTATACCTGTTATTACGCCGATATATGACAAATCCAACGCTGTTTGTACGCTACCTACGCATTTACGTCATAATTAAAAGTTCAGTATATCAATCCAAAGGGATTAATTCTAAAATGTGCGCTGTCTGTCCGCCTGATAAAGCCTGTCAGCTAAGGACGCTGAACCTACTGATATGAAATAGCGATATAACAAACGGCCTGCTTTTTTAAAAAATAATCTCATTTCTGCAACCACATAAAAGATACGTAATCAAAAATTATTAAAAACTATTGTAAATTTAAAAAATCTAAACATGGATAATTTCGGAGAAACTCGTGTAAGTCCCGTCTCATATATTAATATGTGTAAATAACGCGAGTTTAGTTTGAAACAAACAAACTCGTGATTGTCTTTAAGCTTGGCCAGTTATTATCTACGAGTACTCCCTGAGTACTTCTAGTAACTATGCTTTTGTGAAGACGATAGTCAGAATTATGTTGCATGTTAGTTTATAGAACTCAGACTTCCTTTTATCGAGCTAAGTGTGGACGAAGAAGAGTGTTTAACACTCTACTTCGCGCGACTCATAAGCAAATATTTTGAATACTTACTCAGAGATTTGACATCCCCATACCTGTAGTTACTGTTATACATAAGTGTAAACGGGTTGCCCCGATCGCCACCTGTTTAAACAAATAATTCAATAAAGGTATTTAATTTTTCAAGACTCAAAGCCTGTCTGTCCTCCTTTTCCGAACAACTGGATGCAGATTGTACGGATTTGCTTTGGTAGATGGGTATTTTCACGATGAAGGTTCGTCATACATACACATAGCTTAGTTTAAATAGAAAACTTTGCCGTTATGTGTTTTTATAGCGACATCCAAAGTGCATGAGACGCATCAGTTTGATAATAAGTACTCTATTACTACTCTGATAAAAAATTGGGCAAACTATGTTTTAAGATATTCGTGGCTGTACACTTAAATTGACAAAATAATCGGGCTTTTATTAGGAAAAACTGTGGTGATAAAGGAAACTGTGGTAACATTCCAGATAATATTGACAATTTAATTGGACCAAAATTTTCTTTACTTTTATCATGAATAAAGACTTACCAATTGGAGTAACTGATCCTGAATCGTCGCCTTTGGATATAATTATCCTTGGAGTGTCTCTGTCCTGGGAAAGAAATATTTACATATTTATTCGCTGATTTCCTTTAGGTGGGGATATAAGAATATTTCAATTACTTCAAAATTTCAGAATTCACAATTCACAATTACATATCGTTTAGTACATTTTTACAACAAATTATCCCATCTGCTGACCTGACCACTTAAACATAACATTCTTCGGATTCTCTTATGCTCAGGTCAGCTGATAAATTGAATAACTATAGGTACCGACATCGGTCAGGCCGACCATTGATCATCACATAAAAACAAAAACAATGAGTAACATTATTGATTAACACATGGAAATAAAAAAGTACCTATTAAACACGAAACAGTCATGCACCTGATAAACTGAATGCTCAATTACGAAATTGGGATTTGGATATGTTTGTTCAATGTTCATTATCACTTATTTCATATAATTAACCTTGACTATAGTAGGGGAGAGTACGCTAATTTGTACCGGCAACTAAATCGTACCGCTGCCTTATTTTCTACCAGTTGGTTTATTTTAATATTCTGGCAACACTAATTTATTGCTGGAAACACTAAAAACCCACTGACAAAATGGCGCTTGCCTGTGTCTACTTTGTCGTACGCAAAAACTAAAAGAAGATATTTCATTGGTAAAAAGCTATTTTTTCGTGAAAAAACTTAAGGATTATTGAGGAAACAGTAAGTGAATAACAAAATCTAAAGTAATATCGTAAATAATAAGTTATTTAGCTTGATATTCGACCAAAACAATCGAGCCGGTGATTTAAGGTTATGAAAATATTCCGTTTTTTCTCTGTTTGTTAGGTGTTTGACAAATTGTACCAGTTGCTCGTTTTAAAATTGTACCGGTACGAATTATCGATCGGGTCTTTAAATCGTACTGGTGCGAATTGGAAACCATATTTGATATGTACAACTAGAAATGTTAGATATTAATTTACTTGGCTGTAATCAATATTTGTGTAGGTACAAGTAATTCATTCGGTTTTATTATATTTTAGATGTCCGAGAATAAAAGAAAATACTATGCATGGACACAAAATGATTTAGAGGCAGCACTGGTGGCATTAAAAGCTAAAACTGTCGGACTGAATGAATGCTCACGCCGATATCACATACCGAAACCAACACTAAAGCGGCATTTACTGCGCAGAAACAAAATTTCAAACGATGGGAAAATCCACAAAGGAAGGCCTTGTGTCTTTTCAGCTTCTATAGAAAAAGAATTAGCCCAACATCTTTTGTACATGGAAAGCTGTATGTTTGGCTTGACCATTACTGATGTAAGACGCTTAGCTTACCAGATTGCGGAACAGAATAAAATAAAACATAGCTTCAATAAAGAAAAGCAGATGGCTGGCAAATCGTGGTTTTATAAATTCATGCGTCGACATCGTGCGTTGAGTGTTCGTCAACCGGAATCCACGTCTATCAACCGAGCGAAAGGGTTCAACAAAGATAATATTTACCATTTTTTTGATAAATTAGAGAAGATTGTTGAGGAGAAAAAGTTTAACCCCAACAACATATTCAACGTAGATGAGACTGGATTTTCGACCGTTCAGAAAAAATCTCAAAAAGTAATTGGTCAGAGAGGTAAGAAGCAAGTTGGAACAATCTCAAGTGGTGAACGTGGCGTTAATACGACAGCTGTATGCGCTACTAGTGCTTCAGGCCAGTATATTCCACCAATGCTCATATTTAAAAGAAAGAGGATGAGCCCTTTGTTGGAAAATGGAGCACCACCCGGCAGTATTGTCACAGTATCTGAAACGGGCTACATAAACAGCGAACTATTCGTGCAATGGATGAAACATTTTATCGATATTGTTAAACCATCTCAAGATAAAAATGTCCTACTCTTACTAGATGGACACACAACACATTCCAGAAATTTGGAAGCAATTAAATTAGCACGAGAACATAACATAGTTTTGCTGCAATTGCCCGGACACACTACCCACAGGCTCCAACCATTAGACGTCTCAATTTTTGGACCTATGAGCAAGTACTATATACAAGCGGTAGAGACATGGTTAAGGTCGAATCCAGGCAAAGCCGTAACTCAGTACGAAGTCACTGAACTATTTAATCAAGCGTATATGAGAGCTGCGACCGTGGGGAATGCAGTAAGCGGATTTAAAGCAACTGGGATCTGGCCAGTTAATCGTAACGTCTTCAAAGATCACGATTTTCTTCCATCTGAGACATTAGCGGTCAATAACGAAGATGTAAGTATTTTCAGTCCAACAACTCCGCGCCAGGCTGAGCTGAATACATCAAAACCTGAGCGATTAGAAGCACACAATTCACCTGATAACACGGATGTTGAAACTCCGTCCCAGTCACCATCAATTATTGCAGATCCCACTGACTTGAATCCTAATATTTATATGAATGATGTCGACGAAACAATACACTATAATCCTGCAACATTGCTATCCCTAGTCATAAATTGTTTAAACCCCGATGTAATGGGTCATGCAAAGCAAATTTCAGTGGATAAGCAAAAGCCAGAAAATGCAAGTTTAAAACCTTCTGGCCGACCAGATTCAAAATACATTGATGACAAACAGTCTATTGAGATGAGTGGTGGGAATGTTGTTTTGAATACCAACTCATATGAAGCTGGCAACATGGGCGTAGCTGATACGAATATTACATCTAGAGAAAAACTTATTATTCCTATAAGTGATCTTTCACCCGCACCACAAAATAAATCGATGAGCAAGAGGAAAAGAGGTATTCAAAAAACAATAGAATTGACATCAAGCCCATATAAGTCTGAACTAGAAGAATCCATTCAAAAAAGAGCCGCTAAAATTCCGAAAATGAAAATCTCTGAAAATCAGACTATTGAAAAACAAAAGAAGACAGAAACGAAACAAATACCGAGCACATCAAAAGATTTAAAAGCAACAAAAAAAAACACTAGAAACAGTTCAAGAAAAAAAACACTACGAAGCGAACCGAACAAGGGAGCGTCCACTTCTGGAACTAAAAACAAGATAAAACCAAAGAGTAAAATTACAAACAAGAAGGCATCATCAAAAAAGAAGTTTACGCAACGCATAAGAGATAGCTCTGAAAGTTCAATTGAACAAATATCATTATGTGATGATTCCGATGATGACGTAAAGGACGACGACGATGATTATTGTGTTATTTGCAATGGCTATTATTACGACAAAAAAGGTCCAAATGTTGAATGGATTCAATGTGTGAGATGCCACAGGTGGCTTCATGACACTTGTAGTGAGCTACCTGATATGTGCCCTAAGTGCCTTAAGTAATTACTTCTATACATTGATCTCAAATCAGAAGCTGTGATTGTTTTTTGACTTAACTTTATATTTAACTATTAATAAGAAAAAATTGGTTGTAACTTATAAAACAATGACAAGTAAGTAGATACAGTAACATGGTATGAATGTGATTTAGTGTTTAAGCCATAGATACGTAGAAAAAAAGAAAATAAAAGGTTTATAGTTGGTTTATGATACGAAGAATCTCAAATCTGAGGACTGATTATGTTTAAGAGATAATTTTTTGATTTTTGAAGAGCATATTTTTTTTTTATCAATTTGTTACATTCTTATTATAAATGTATAAGTAGATTATGTTTAAGAGAGTAAATTTTTTAAAAATTTTGTTTGAAAATTCTTAGGTCACAAATACAAAATAGTTAATTACCTAACTATATTTTTGATTTATTTTTACTTATTCGTACAATTAGGTAAGTTAGTCACCATTCTTTAAAAGCATTTTTATTTTAATACTGTTTTTCTTTGATATGTTTATTGGTGCCATTTAAATAAAAATCATTAAAAAAATCATAAGATTTTATTTCATTAAATATAAAGACATCGATCTACTCATTAAAAACATTATGCAGGCAGGTACAATTTAGGAATCACAGATTTTCGTACTTTTAATTCGTACTTCTAGGTTTTACAAAAATAGTTTTTTTTTTGTTGTAATATGGATTTACCGTTTAATTAACACCAGTAGTTTTAATTTAATATCTTTTCTGATGACACAAATACGGAAAAGTTAAACAATGAAGTTAAATTTAGTTTTTTTAACTTTAAATTTTGTATATAGAAAAAATCAAAGTACGATTTAAAGACCGAGTGGTACGATTTATAATGCCATTCACCTAAATCGTACCATTTGACGTTAAAATAAAAATAAAAGTTTGGCCACAAATAAGCATTATACTGTACAATCCTGCTTACTGTCATAGAGAATAAACCATTAAGGTTCTTATAGTCAATGGTCCAAATTTCTGCCTATTACAAAATTTGTATAAATAAAGATTATAGTTAGGGGGTACAATTTAGCGTACTCTCCCCTAAATAGTAGGTATACATCCCAGAAATTTTATTTCAACCTATGTCGCAATATCCAAATTACAATTTAGTAGGTGGGTAGCCATAGTGCCTACAGAAAACTTGCACAAACATACAAGTAAAATGATACAAGAAAGGAGCGTCATGCTGTTAAATTCCACTGCTATGCAATTTTACAGCGAGCATAGCAAAAAAAGTGGCAAGCGGATATCGAAAGGCTGTTAAAACTGGATTAATAACTTCATTAGTCGCTTGTTTCTCCCCATCGGCATACCGGCCGGTATATCACTGTAATCCTATTACCGATACCCGTTTTTCTGCAACGAATTTTTGACCAGCACTCACGGTAAAAGCTGAAAATGACAAGAATTCCGCTTTGAGCTCGTATTAAAACGGTGTGTAGCGATGACGCTCGTGTGCTCTGTGGTGTCCACATTGTATTCTAGCATTTAGATACTATATTTTTTATTTACAATAAAACTGTATCTAAGAGAATTTGATGTATTTGGAAAATTATTTTTTTATACGGGTTCGCACTTATACGCAGTAATGGCTCGACGCTACATAGCGCATGAATTTTTGCCGCGTAATTTGCGCTGCATTTGATTCGGTTTCATGCATTTGATTCTATTCACACAACCGACCTCCACTATATCCATGTAAATGGTTGTCTGGAAGAGATCGCTATTGGCGATAAGACCGCCCTTGTACTTGTCATAATCTTGCAGAATCTGTGTTAATATACTGTTAATGTACAATAAAGTGTTAAATAAATAAATAAATAAATAAATATGAGAGAGGTTTTAAATATAATGAGACCGGACTTTCAATATAACAAAATTGAAATTGTTTCAATTGAAAGGTGACTAAAATCACGCGACTCAATTCACAGTCGTAATTGTACAGTCGAGGGGTCTGAAATAGGTCGTGTTACTATTTTCCGACGTGTGGTTTGTCATTAATGTCACTATGCGATATTTCTCGTAATCATGCGAACAACATAGAAACACCTAAACTGCTAAAGATTAAGTTTCCTCGACTGTACATTCGTGTGGCCAAGTCATAAATCGCTTTGCAAATCAATGTGAAAAGTTTAACGAAATATTCATGAACCGGATTAACCGGATACTTAATTACGAACCATCGGCTTACCATTAAGACAATTTGTTGTCTGGGTGATTAAATACTTATTTATCTATGATGCGATATGTCAATTAAAGTGGAATAGTTTATTACGTTGAGTCGTAAATGATAGTGTTGTTGTTAATACATTTATCAAATCACGGATTACTTGTAAGTAAGACGCCTGCGATCATTTTTTACTGTTTATGCAGATAGGTGGATGGCTCGAGTGCGCGTGTATTGGACGAGTAAATGGACGTCTGGATTGACTATTTATGACGGGGCGAGTTAACAGGCAATGTAGGGAAATAAAAAATAAAAAGATCGAATTTTCATTAGGCGAGGCGTTGGGGCGGCACGGTGTCCGCAGTGGGTATTTACAGGCGGGGTGCGGGGCGCGGGGGGCGCGCGCGGCCGGCTGGACTCAAAAGGTTTACAGTTGGCTGCGCGAGAGTGACCCGCCTCACAAACACGGCCCGCGCGGCTGGCGCTCGCCCGCTATGCTAGCTGATATGGACACGCTTGTCTATCAAATACATTTCGTACCTTTTATAAATTTAATTACTCATATTCTGACAGTTTGTACCTATTTCTTTGTACTTTAATTTATTGATTGATTGATGTAATCTTTATTGTACCAAAAGGACTTTGTTATTGTTACTTATTTGAGAAAGGTAAAGAGACTACTGAGTTGCATGTAGGGACTTATTGTGTATAGTTATGTCACGTTTGCTGATTAAAATTAAGTTAATAAAGGATGTTGTAGGGTTCAAGTCAAGCAATGCTCTGTTCGTGGTTCCCCGCTGACAGACGGACGAGGTTTCAGCGAATCGGCTGATCTTTAATGGATTGTGTGGTCAGATGGTAGTCACACGGTATCGAAGACCGAGCTAAGTGGACTCTGGCAGAAGCTGGGATTGACCGGCAGGATGATAATATTCGGGTCTGGTGGAAGTGAGAGGAACGGCGGGTTAGGGGAAGATTTCCCTCTTGTTACAGCAGGGGCGGCGCGGTTGGCCGGGCGTATTGTTATTAACACCAATGTTGTACGTAACGTATAAAGATTAATGAACGGGTATTGTATACACCCACGCTGAAAAATCATGAATCATTCATGATAATAGTTTAATTAATACCAGTATGTGCACGGTTGTTAACAGTGATATGAACCCCTGTCCTATCTTATTTTGCTTTGCGTTTTCCGTGACGATTAGATCTAAATGTCAAATGGTAGTTGTACATTCCTACATGTAAAAATTATCGAAATTAATCTAACATTTATTCCAACGTTGACAATTAATGCTAATCGTGACATGAGATTGAACACTTTTATCGTGACAAGTTAATGTTTTGATATGACAATGATTTACGTCACAAAATTATGTTATAGTTGTGTAATTGGGTTTTGTAAAAGTTAGATGTTTTATTCAGGTATTGAATGTATCTAGCAGCGAGCTAATGGCGAGTCACCAAATACGTAAGAAAGATATTGTGGAATTAACGAACATTCAATTCTGTCTTTCACCTAAGGGCCTTATCTATTCTGATGACAGAGTTGGTAATACATGTCTTATGGGCTACCCTAAGAAAAATTGCAAGAAAACAAAACGGTTTCTGTGTAATGCAAATTATCATACTGACGTATACTAAATCAACCTCAAAACCTTTACTCTAAGTGCAATACCAAAATGTCGTATCCTTCCTACTCCAACGGAAAAAATCATTACAACCCATTGCTTCCATATATATACGAATTCGTTGTTTAAACTACGAACGGAGCTTAAAATAAATTTACTTTGAAAACAGGGCAAAACAGCCTGTTGTGAATATCGACGTTTTTCCTTTGAAAGCTGTCATTTGCGTGCTTGATACCGTTATATTGCTGTTACAAAACATTATCTGAAGGAATTTATGTTCCTCGTATATTTAAAAAAGGTAGGTTCTATGCGTTTACTTATACATTTTCTGTAAATTGTGAAGTAAAATAAACCAGTAGCTAATAATTTGGATCATAAGTAGGTAGTTCATTTAGAACAGATTTACCTATATTTCAGAAGTTTTCACTACGTAGTGAACAAATGTGTAATCTATGGTCTAGAAAGGTTCATGTGATTATGGCGCGCGCAACTGGGGGTACAAAGAAAGAGAGTAATTACCCACTGTAATAGCATTGCTACCTTATTACCACCAGCAGTTAGTATCAGTTATATCCGAGGCCCGCGTAAACTTTGAATAGGAATATAGGTAGGTTAGATACTGTCGCAGAGCGTAGACCCTAGCATTCTTAAGATAATTAGGAATTCAATAGGTACCGAATAGGATTCGTCATTATTACATCGTAGGATCATCACCTCAGAGTAAATAATATACTTCAGCAGTAACCGCTTGAGTACCCATAAAACACTATGAATTTAATATTTCAGCCAATGTACTGTCATGGTTTAATTATAGCAGAATACTAAAACCGTGTCAAACTGCCATTCAGCTGCGATTGCGATCCAATTATAATTCTATCGAGCCTTCAGTAAATTAGGACTTAAGGGTAAACTTGAGGAAACTTGAAGATTGTAGCTTTTTGCATCCATCAGGTCTATATGACCTTTACTAGGTTGTCCGTCCATCTTGGGGCGCGTCCTACTCTGCCACTTCCGGTTCGTGGTTCTATCAGAAGTGCTGACGGACAAATACCTGACTTTTCGGACAAAGCCAAACCATGCCCACAGCTGCAACTCTAGTTTAGACCCAAAGAGCTACTGCTTTTTGACACCCAAGCACGCTTGAGGACAAGCTAATATTGAGTAGCTACTAGCTTTTGCTCGCGACTTCGTCCGCGTAAAATTCGTGTATAAGATTCCAGACCAGTTCCCGCGGGAACCATATTCAATTTCAGGATAGCTATATGCTATTCTTGGGTACTAGTTTTTACGTGAAGGAATAACAATCATCCGAACATATATCCTTACAAACTTTCGCATTTATAATATTGGTAGTGTAACACTGTCTTGGAAACCAAAATTAATTTAGGTCAAATACCCAACTATCGATTACTTATATTTTTAAATTGGTCACGATGATGTGATATTGGCATTGACAGACAGTGACATTTAGGTTTTGATTATAATGTCAAAACTTTATAGTTTGTGGCGTATTCAATCACTGTATCTTTATGTCATGAGCAATTAATTAGACCCTTTGTTTTTCGTAACTTCCTGCACGCTTCTACTAATCAGATAATACCAAGAGATAAGTAATCATCTTTATCATAATTAATTAGTTTCCACGTTGCATTTGATTGAATGATGTGATTTGAAAAGAATTAAGTGATTAACATTTACCTGTCAATGCTTGATGAGTTAGTAGGTACTACTGTTGCTGGCTTTGTTTATGATGTTTTGGTTGCGTCACACGTCGAATGATTTTATTTTGGTCAAATATCTACAACAAGTGACATGTCGTATAAACGACTCGGGCAGTGTCGATAAGCCCGGATTGACTGGTAGGATGATGATGATGATGATGAACTAGTAGGTTAATCAAAAAATATGTCAGATATGATTTGAAAAGGTTGATGAATGTGGACCAAGCAAGAAGGTTTTTTAGGACTGTAGCAAGTGGAACAATATAGGAAAAAGACGTAACGTTATGTATATATATGTTCAAGTAAGTTAATAGTAACAAAATTGCTTTCTTTCAGGTATAGTCAGACCACCAGACAGGTATTATTTGACACATTTGATGTTATTAAAGAAGTTAAAAACAAAAATGGAAGTTAAAAACCATTAGATAGATATTTAAAAAAAAATTCAGCCTTATAAATACTGAGTTTAATGTTTATTATGCACCCTTTAGCTATAAAACATTTCTCTGAATCGAATGACAAAGATTGGAACAAACTATTCCAAATAATCAAGATTGGAAAAAACGCGTACAGATAAGCAAGATACATTTTATATCAAATCAGTATCTTAATAACTCATAACTTTTATAGTTTTATAATTTGTTCATAAAAGTGCAATCAAGGTGCAAAAATCGCGTGGAAATTGAATGAGATCATTTAGATACACTGGATGATAAAATTTATTTTTAAACTAAATTATGATAATGACACATTTGTTACTAGACACTTTATTTTAATACGTCGGTCGAAAGTACAATCGGGTGACACAGAAACACAGAAACTACCTGTCCCCACTCTCACGTGGGCTTGGTATACCAAACTTTTTGCTCGTGACCTAACGACACCTTAACGGGATTTTTATAATTCTGTATTTTATGGTCCATAATGTCCATAGAATCTGCCTACTCACCTGTGGGTCACAGGCATTAGCTTTATGTATGTATATAATATGGTGCTATGGCACGACGAATCCTTACATTTCAGTACTTTCATGTATTTCCATATAATTTGTCAATATTAGTTATACTGAAAAGCATTGGTATTCATAAAGTCATTTGACATGACTTTTATTAAATTGGATTAGGTACAATCCTGAATGGAATATGCTAAAAAACCGAGAAGCAAAAATACGATAAAACAATATAACTTGATAAGATCATATCTATTGAACCACCCCAATTTTACATTCACACCTCATACATTTCCGGCGTTACGAATCTGTCTTTAACTTCAAATACTTAATCGCCAATAAGACAGTGATTACATCTGTATTTAATTAATTTCTTCGATACATTAGCTTGTTTCCGTACACAGATTTTTTCATAAGCTGTTCTGATTGCAGCTGTTTTAGTATGAAACCTGCATAATAGTACCAAATTAAAAAAATCTATCTACTGAATAAAGCTATGGTATTGAAGAAATTAATCAAATATAGAGGTAAATATTATCTTAGTGGCTATCGAACCGCGGAAACCTAAGTATAATTCATAAATGCAACATGCATTTAGCGCAATATTTTATTGAATTGATTGTTTTGTTTTTGACGTTTCGTTACTTTATTGGATTTAAAGTAGTGTAAAGTTTTCACGTATTTACGTGATAAAAAGAGATTCGCTATCTTAGAAGCGAAAACACTTTAATTATTTCTATGAAGTAAATTAATCAGTAGAATATGATATTTGCTCGCAGGATGTATACAATATACTAAAATTTAATACCTTTCAACCAATTAGTGTGAAACAACAGATTTCTGTGATGCTATTCTCTTAACTATGTTGTAGATGTTGTTATGGCTACCCGAAAACCATGGGCCCCTTTCAGCCTGTTAATAGCCAAATTGTCAAATATTACAGCAGGTATATGTTGTAAGTACTTAGTATATTAACTGTCTTAACCTTAAGGATTATAATACGTGAAGTAAATCACTTAAAAGTATCACGTAAAAATAAACCTTACTAAATAAATTAAACCTAACCTAACCTAAAGTAAATCACTTATATAAGTTTACACTATAACTCCAAAAATAATGAATATCTAAATATACATTGTTTGCTTAATCAATCTGCCCCATCAATTGTACCGTGGTAACATGTATCTGAACAATAGTCCCACCACCATAGACTCACGTTCGCCTCCACATCGGCCGCATAGTTGACCTTGGCGATGCGTTTCCGCGCCGCACGCGCAGCTGACGCTGTCAGCGCGCTGCCGGACATCGGACCCGGCTGGGACATGGTCCGTCGCTTAGCCAGGTGCTCATCAGACACAGCACCGCCCACTGACGCGTTCAGCACCTACCCAAAACCAACACAAAACGCAAATAACTACCTGCTAAATATCACTCCAACTCCGACGCAGACAAATCTTCCTTCGCACTTCACGGTTAAACTATCTCACATGTTCCTCCCACACCACTGTCTTCAGCAGTTACAAAACAAAACTAAGGAAGCTCCCGGGCCGACGACGTGTTATAATGTTTCTACAAATGGACGTCAGTATAGTAGAGGGTTTACGCTACGTTTTCCTCTAGGAGTTTCCTTCCTTTTAAGGATTTCCTACTTTTTGCCATACGAAAACAAAGTTCGAACACGTCAAACATTGATTTATTACTAACCGTAGTAAATCAATGACGTCAAAGGTAAGACGTTTTCGGGAGAACAAAAAATACCTCGTTAAAGGTCTTTATTCCAGTTTAATAACCAAATTTTGTAAACCAGTTTTGTAGATGGATCATTTATTAATAATTTAACTAATAAAAATCAAAATTTTAAGACCTTTATATATCACATTAAATAACGTCACATTACGCACTTTTATTATAAAATACCTTAAGAACTACGCATAATCATTATTATAATATACCTAGTTCTTGTGATTTTACTTAATTACAAAAAATATAAATAAGTATTACGAACCCCAGGGTCAATGCTGGCTGGAGTGTCGGGGGTGACAGGTTCCTCATCTTCACCAAAATGTTGGAGGGAAGACTCTGAATGGAACTTTTTGTCTCCCAGTTTCTTCCGATTTATAATTTCATCAAGAATCTCTTGCTTATTAGGAATTCGTTGTGGTTCTTCTGCCATTTTAAATATTTATTTATTAACGTATTCACAACAAAGTTAGGTTCTTAATTTTGGTTGTTTATTTACACACCACATCTACATTAAACATTTTTGATAGAGAACTGCCGTTGTCCTACAGTCAACTTTCCTGAATGATTACAATAAAAATGTTCCGATCGTTAATCATTATCAGCGGCGCCTGATATCTGTCATGGTTAATACCAATAGTCATCAAAACGTCGATCACTCGTTTCCCTTTTAGTCTTAGGAACTGCTCACATATGTTGCACCTTTCATGAATATGCAATTGCAATTTCGCGATGATAGCTACGGAAATCCGTAAACGGACATCCGTTGAGTTTATGACTAAGGTTCGAATCATGCGTCTGTCATAATACTTACATAACATTTTATCGCACCTGCTAAATAGGTAGGTGTAGGGTAGATGGAGGGTAGGTGTGGGAGTAGGGTAGGGGTATAGTAGGGTATGAGTAGGACATCACGCGAACGAAGTTGCGCCGGGCCAGTTAGTATACTCGTACTATAGCTATAGTATAGCTAATTTAATAAGTCACGATGTTCAAGGTAAACTAAACGAAACCTAAATGTAACCGGCCTCCCATTAATCTATGTGTTTACAATCTTGTTGTGACACTAGTAAACAGTAAATAAAACAGTGATTCCGAAATGATACTGGTAAAGTACACCCATAGCCTATTTCCTCACTGTGAAGGACACATTGTTAAATCTATAAATAGATAAGTAGATTCCTACCTCATTGATGAATCATTGCAATGTTTCCGACGGAAAATCACGGGCTTACTAAATAAAAAATACCTAGCCCCGTTTAATATGTACAAGACATTAATTTAATAAATATTTAGCATGTGTTGCATTGCGAAAAGGAGTTAATAAACCCGGAAATACCAATGGGTATTACGAAACATTATTGCGGCTCCTAATGAAAAAAACGTGATGACATGGCCATGGGAATGACAATGATGAAAAACCTTTTATACGGGGATGGTAGTATAATTTACCTAGAGTCTAGACAAGATAGCAATAGTAACTGCATGAGTAAAGCATCAAAACATTAGATTACGGTAATTAACCTCTTTACCTACTTACAAGTATGAGTAGCGCTTGGCATGTCTCAATCAGGGCTGTGAATCATCAATGACGCCTTGATCGGTCTTTCCACAGGCTTTATAGATTCTTCTGCAACATCTCCTTTTGTTTACAATAATAATTGTCTTTTATCGGTCACAATTATCTTCTGATTATTTCTGCTTGTGTCGTCACTTGTTACGCGTAAACGCGCCAAGCCTCAGGCTTAATTATGAGATTAAATACATCGTTCTAATAAATTATTGCAGGCGTAATCTACAATAAAAGAATTAGCTATTGGAATAGCCACTTTAATTGTTGTAATTTGGATAAACAACTATTTATTACGAAATATTATGAGCTACTTATGCAGACAAAAAATAACTTGTCAAAAAGGTTAGTAAGTAAACGAAATGCTCGTTATATAAAACAAGTAAAATAAACCGCAAATTTAAAAAGAAAATTGGTTAAAGACGTCTCTTGAAAAGCACACCAATATAAATAAAAGCAAGCCTTCGGGGAGACGAAGGGGCTACCCACGAATCTTCCAATTGGATGTTTCTTGAGGTCAATCGTTGAGCAACCGGCTGAGAACCTCCTTGATCTCCAGTGAGAACTGGGATACTGGCATGGCGATGTCTTCTTCCTCTCCATAGTTATCCATAGTTTTGCCCACGAAGTCAGAAGGCACTATGAAAGGCTGTTTCTTGTCATCGGTCTCACGCTTAGTGAAGCAGGGCGGCATTGGCAGGTGTGGTTTCCCTTCCAGATATTCTTTGAATGCCTTCGTTGACCTAAATGTAATCTTAAATATAGTTACTGAGAATAGAAGTTGCAATGGTACATGTTTGAGATTATCGATCAGAGTTTTGATATTTATATATAATAGAAAAGTTATCACAAGTCCAAATAATTTGATATACTGAATTTTCTTCGATATCTTTTAGGTTTACTTTGATACGTTTTTGAGGAATCTTTAAATATTTCCCTAAACTGTTTTAGGCAGATAAAACAAATATCTACTATTGTTAATAACATGAAGTTATATTATAGTAATATTGTCTAACCTATATTATTTTTTGATAATTCCCGAAAAAATTTTAAATGTTTTAGACAGTAGAATGGGAATGGGACATTCTGGAAAGTTGATATAGTCAAAATCCTACACCTTTTTTTATCGCCTAGAGAGGCCCATGGAAAGACGGTGCACCATTTGCCTGATTATTCGCTCAATTTTTACTTAAAATAAGGTAAGTCGAGATAAGCAGTTGTATCAGCTTACGTGATATGCGAGATGTCTCCCCAGATGGCCGACATAGTCTTCAGATCCTCCGGTATCTTCACACTATGCCACATCTCCTTCGTGTGGTTCTGTGGTGGCAGATGCTTCATCTTCTGCGGGAGGCACCTATCAAAGGCCATCTTGTGGGCGGGGCTGGTCTCCGCGTAAATGTCCCACGCAATCTGTCGCTTCAAGGCCTTCGGACACGCTTTCTGCACCATGAAATCAAAAGAGTACATCATTGTGGAATTGTGTTAAAAGTTCTAAGTGTTAAATGCAGAATGCAATTGTAGTGGCCAGTGAAGTTAATTTACGTTTTGTCATTCATAGATGAAACCTGCTGCTGCTGAGTACTACACCAGTACTATACCTGTAGAGTAGTACACCATGGTACTATAGTCGGCAACAAATAATCTTTCTTGAGCGGACCTTGGTTGATAGCTTTACCAGGCTTCTGAGCCAGAATTTACCGCTAGGATAAAGAAGAGGTACTAAAATTATACATTTTAGCGTAAACTAGTAGAGGCTAGTAGATGGTTATAATAAAATGGCGTCTACTAGCTTTACAACGTATGTTTTTTTGTCATGTTTCAAAGAGCTTATAAATTAAAATAAACTTAAATGTTTTAAATTAAATACCTACTTATTATAAAAAGACGTGTATTCATAAATTACCTGCGGCGCTTGGCAATGCTCGGCTATACTTTGCAGCACACACGGCAAGATTATCGGATCTACCTTGAGACCACGTGATGCATGTTCATCGAACCAGACCTGGATTACAAAATTATTAGTCACAAAATGGTCTTCGATTACAATAAATGACAGACAGAGAAAGTACCAACAGATTATACTACAATTTAATTTAATTCAAGCGGTTTCTTCCTTTCATATATTTAATTAGATAGTAGGTACATTACGTTCATTATCAAAATGGGCACGTCAATAATACCTACCCTCAGATGTATGAATGTGGATTATGTAGAAAAGGGAAAAGAGGTGTGTCAGTAGTCGTATTCACAATGGCTCGGAAATCGGATTCGGATACGGAATCGACAAAGGTTCCCCGCAAAAGTTCTTAGGAAAATGTGGTTTTAGTTAATTTTGATGAAATTTTCATATGTTATAGAGAGTAGAGTTTCCGTGGAATCTATCGGAATTCTGAATAACAGTTTTCGAATCGATCGACACGGATTCGCCACTCACGAATTTCGTGTCGAATCGTTCGGAAACGGTTTCGAATCATTGTGAATACGGCTACAGGACCGTAGCTTGTGGCACTCGATATAGGTATCGGTCTCTGCCGACCTCTATCGGATACTGGCAAGAGCGTGTATACATTCACGTATATACGTATGTATTACGTTAATTATTGAACGGTCTGTTAAAAATTATACAGCTCCGATAAATCATTAACAGACTGTTGAAACAATTTAACCACTGAAGAAAAATGTAACAGACCTTATTTTGAACCATAGACCAAATAGAGGAGCGTTATATACCGAATGACCTTAGCCTCTGGACAAAGAATGAAACTCTGTTTAAGGCTGCTACTCAGCAATATAATAAAATAGGTCCTTCATTAATTAGACAAGACTATTTTTCTAACAAATTAAATTGAAACTTAATCGGCAACAATAATAACATACTGTATCACGACAACACGAATTAATGAGCAGTTTTCCAATAGGTATCTAAGGCATTCCTAACCACTCACTAGATGGCGCCCCGACAATTTTGGTAATTGATAATTGCTTGAAATAGGTTCTTAGCAAACAGGATATAAACACTGGGTACGTTGTATTGGATAATATTGTATTTGTCAATAGTTTTCAACCATTTTAGAGGTTGTAATAATAATGGAACATAGTGCCAACTTCTATAAATATTTCTTTTTACACTTCGTTCAACTTTTAACAGTTATGTTTATATTAATAAACACTTTATTTTCAAGTTTAGTATTACTTGGCTGCATGAAATCACTGCCACCATCATACAGATTTAAAGAAGATTACCAAAATTGTAGGAGCGCCATCTATTGATGCTTTTTGAAACAAACTATCAATACCTACTGGAAAACTCCTCATTGGTCTATAATTAATCATTCACATCATGACATGACACTTGAGAAGCGAGTGACGTTATGTCACACTTCAAATTATTGACAAAAAACAATACAATTTTTTTTATTTAATTTAAAATGTCAACTGGCGTGGAGTTCTAATGCAATTTAAAAGAGTTTGAAATGTTTAGGGTACTTTGTAGACCATGCAACTATATACAGGGTGCTCTTGAGTGATAAATTTAAAATCGTTAATTTTTCGGTAAATACCTGGACTGATTGTTATGATACTTTGCAGTTTTGTTTTAAAGACCCTACTCAACTAGTAGTATTCGGCTTTGTCCAGAGCGTAAGGACAAAGTGTGACTGTGAATATTTGAGAGAATTCCTTGCTTCGCGACTCATTGCGTTTTCTTTTTCGGAATTAGGTGACCATATCGTGTCGTCTCGTTATCGGTTACTTGGCCTACCTCAACTGCTGGAACATCGCACAAAACCAGGCAATGTACCTACCTAGAAACATTCGTTCTTTGTACATTTTCGGGTAGGTAATAAGTAAAAATATAATAGTTTAAATAGTAGTAACCTGGAACAAGTCTACAATATCCTCAGGCCGCTTGATTTCACTCTTGAACTCCACGTTGCCAAGGCTCGTCCACCAATCGTAGAACTCGAACGCAATCTATTGATAAATTAATAGGTATATTATACTATACTCTCATTCAACAAAAGTTACACCAATGGTAAACAAACTAAGTGCAGTGACCAGTATGCAATAGTCGCAGTATTTGATGTTGATGACGGTGAAAAGGCTAATAGGTGTTTTTAAAATTTATAATGTAATTTATTGTAACAATAAAATTAAGTAGATAAATGCGAGAGTACATGTACAAAGTGATATGATTGAATATTTTGACAAATTTGGTGAATCGGTCGTTTACGTTTAGTATAACTTTGATTAAAAGATGAAATTTATGATCAAAAGTATAAAGAAATTTGAGTTTGCTGTCGATGCGCGGGAAGATTTCCACGTCACCACGCCCTCAATGATGTTGTCCGGAGAGCGCTGGTTTCAGCGAACATTCCTTGCGCCTTGGAGCCTCCCGGACTGAGTAGGTCCGACGGCAAGAGACCTGACGGTGTGACTCTGGTGCCGTGGCAGAAGGGCAAATGTCTTTTATGGGACGCCACATGTGTCAGCACCTTTTCGGCTTCGCATCTCGGTCGCACCGTTAGAGCGGCTGGGGCAGCGGCGGAGTCTGCGGCCCTTAGGAAAAGGAACAAATACTCCGCCCTGCAAAACAATTATTTGTTTGTCCCTCTCGCAGCGGAAACGACCGGGTGTTGGTGTGACGAAGCGAGGGTGTTTTTTAAAGATGTTGGCCGTCGATTGAGAGAGAGGGGTGGTGACCCCCGCTCTGGGTCATTCCTGTTGCAGAGGCTGTCCATCGCCATTCAGCGTGGCAACGCTGCTAGTGTTATGGGCACCTTTGCACCGGGAATGGCAAAGAGTGGGTTAAACATATAGTTTAAGGTATATGACGAAGTTATACGGATCTAGTTTTAAGTTTTCATTTTGACTATGTAAAATGTTATTACATTAAAAAAGAAATTACCAACATAAAAAATAAACAAAAAGTATGGATTATTTAAAATCATTGAAATATTGATAAAAATTATCACATTCATATTGAACGAAAATCGTATAATAAAACTTCTAAGTAATCCACCCCTTGGCTTTTACTTTTTGAATTTAATCTCCGAGTTTAGTAGTTCCGTGGAATACATACATCAAACCAGCGCAACATTGTGATGACGGCCCTTTCAGTGCGGTTCACGTTATTTCAGATATTTGAGATATAGTTATATCGGAGGCTGCAAGGAGATGAACGTTTCCTATTGCCCTGTCTTTAGATATGTATCCAATTAGAATTTACACACGTTCAAATTGCTTTATTTTTATTCGCTAAGGGAACATCTTTCATATTCTTTGAAATATTTCAAGTCCGATCCCTTTACATACCTGTTAACTACTAATTCTAGTCTACTCTGTTAAATTATAGTATATGTTCGTACTATTTTAGTGAGCAGCTCTGCTTTCTTGCTGAATTCATCTGATGCAGACACTTCGAATTTCTTCTGCTTATATTTGGAGTTCCACTTGATCATGTCGGTTTCGGATTCATTACAATACAACATGATGTAGTGTGGATTCCTCGTAATCTTAAAGGATCTTAAAAGGTACAACAAATACAAAAGTCCAGTATCTAATAAATTTAAAATACCTAAATACACCGTTTATCTTCAAATGTACCTGCAGAATACTATAATAGAAATAGAAAAAAAAAATTATGCTACTCAGTGATTAACAAGCAAACAGCCCACCTGATGGTAAGTGGTAACTGTCGCCCATAACATCTACAATTCCTACATTTAGGTTGCAGGTAACAAAAATGCAGAACCGCAGTTGCGTTGTCACTGTGAGGCCTAAGATTAACACTGCATATCATCAACGTATTCGATTAGTAAATATTAAATCAGATTAAGTCTTATCACCCAATTAATTACGTAATATCCGAATTGCCTTCATTTTAGCTTACTTACTCCTTCGCTGCGTCAATATGAACATCCAAGTCATCATTGGTTGCTGCTGACTCGTCCTCTTCGTCAGACAACAGCGTCTTAGATTTATTGCTACCCTTACTAGAGAATACTTTAATCATTCCAGACTTAGATTTCATGTAAGCGGCCGACCTCGAGGTAGATTTTATAAAGGCTTTTGATATAATTTTTGACATGGATTTCGACAAAACACCAGATTTTTGCGAGTGCAGTCTAGAGCGGCTCTTCCTGATACTCGATATTTCGTCATCGATAGACGATAAACTCCATTCCGATTCAGCTTCCCCCGTTCCAACCATACCGCTCTGGTGTTGGATATCTTCGAATGAAGCGTCATAATCGCTACCACCACTACCAGTTTGTGAACGAACTCCTCCAGGTTGCTGGAAATAATGACATGTGAATTATTTATACTTGCCATTGAATATTAATACTTTTAAAGTAATATACATACATTTAAATATGGATTAACTCCCATATGGTTGCCGCACTTTGAAATACCCCTAAGTCGCAATTAAATCACAGTTTAAATATAGTTCTTAGTTTTAAATACTTGTAATATAAAGTAAGATCTTATTTTATATGTTTATAGTTACTGTTCTCGCCAAAAAATTTTACTTTTTGAGCTGCCTTGTGTTATTTTTGAGTATCAGCAACTGGAAACACTGCTCGTAACGGCAACTCCAGCTGAGATAGTAATCATAATGTCTTAATCTTGTATCCTTATCTAGGTGCCTGAATTAGGGTGGTGTATTCGCAGCCAAAAAACCTACAATTGAGACTCAAGAGCTACAAGAGTTTATGAAATCGTAGAACTATCTGACCGCAGCAACTATCCGGGAGTTACCCAATTGATTCGAACATCTATTTCCAACAAGTTGCAAGAAGTTGGTGCTTACAAGCGTTACGGCCGCTTCTTCCATTCTCTGACTGGTAGTGTAAAAGTTTTGAGAAGAATTCAGGGATGACACTTCTGAACACGGCTGATACGGATACTCTTCCAGGGGCAGGTCGAAGATCTTCGCAACCCGCTCGAACATTTCCGGTCCGAGTAAGGTACGCACAGTGTTGCATTGCGTTTCCCAGAACTGTGATAGAAATAGAGGATCAGCAACCGTAGCATCATGGACTTTGTCGCGCACAAGAAAACGAAAAATATACCTAAAAATCTGTCCAGACTGACTTGTCTTATTTGGTTAAGGAAATTATGTATTTAAATGAATAATTTGCAGCAGTATTCGTTGAAATTCACATTCTATGTGTTTCTTGTATAATTCAAAACATCTATACACAATGTACGTAGCGTGATTGATACGACAAGTCGTGATTTTGGGTATTGTATGTTAACCAAATAAGACAAGTCAGTTTGAACAGATCATACATCTCGCGCGAAAAAGCATATTTGTTATGATACGCAGACAAAGTGTAGAAATATTAAACCAAAGATAATGCTATTGTTTCTACGTTAGATAAATAATCGTGGACAAATTCACACAGCGCCATCTAGCCCCAAAGTAAGCAAAGCTTGTGTTATGGGTGCTAGATGACTGATAAACTACTTATATACTTTTAAATACATACTTATTATAAATAGAACAACCAGACCCGTAACAGAAATTAAAATTCATCATTTCAATTTCTGCCCGGCCGGGAATCGAACCCGGGACCTCTTGCGTGGCAGACCGGCATGTTGACCACTGAACCACTCAGGTCGTCAAAGTTGGATAGATGGTCGTAGATGTTGGTAAAGATACCGATGGGTTATTTGTACAAGCTGTAATCGCGGCGTAGGACTTCATACGACTGCATGTGTTTATGTAATTTAAAGTTTTCGTTTAATGTGAATAATTTGAACGTTGAACTGAACAATTCTTCCGCCCTCATACGGATTGATAGTTTCAAAATACGGGCAAAATAAGCCCACAGCATCGTAGAGGATAAACGACATCGTATACTACCTCTAAATATAAAGAAATTCATATTTTTAATCCAGGATAATATTTTTTCATATCTATAATATAAATATATATCTTGATTGACTTTAAATTATTACACTAAGTACATTATAATACTAAACAGCACTTGTCAAAACTACACACGACAAAAATACGTATTTATGCTGATCAGCGGGTGTCACCCTGTTGGGCAAAGTGCGTAATGTCCACACTCGTGGAAGTTACAAAGTCACACCTATGCCTGGGAAAATTTAAGAACGCTCAATGCGATGGTGTGAGCATGTGCTCCGCCGCCCCAAAGATCACCTTAGTGCAAGTAGCCCTAAATTGGGGACGACTACTCGCTGACGCGGAAGACACCCACACGCCACCTGGCTGACGGCGGGCCAACGGGACCTGAAGGACAATATTATTAACGCTGCTACTGCTCAAAATAGAAAGAAATGGAGGAAGCAGACAAGGAGAGCTGACTCCAGCTAATGGAAAAGGCATAGTGCAAAAAGAAAAGACCAGAAATCTATTAAAAATGTTTGCTTATCTACCAAATGAACGATACGAGTAGAATAGGTGCCGATGCCGACAGAATCAATAGTTCTTTGATTAATGTTTATGGTTTTTAAACGTTTTAAAACGACTTTTAACTCGACTGCTACAGAAGGGCATATATTTCCGATGGGCAAAATCACTTTTATGGGCTTTTCGTACATTTTTTACGATCCGGTATCCGGCCGGATATTAACGCTTTATCCGGTATCCGGCCGGATAGTAAATAATGGCCTAATGGGATAGGCCGGATACCGGATAGTGGCCGGATATCCGTTACATCTTTAATTAACAGCCCACAACAGTCCAGTGCTGGACCTGAGCCTCCTCCACATTAGTAGAGAGCATTGACTTATTCTCCACTCTCGGCAGGCTGGAGATCATAGTATCGAAAATACTAATCAAAAAATTATACCGCTGTCCATTTTGTGGTTTATGGATTTTAACTTTTCTAATCTGTTTAGGTTATATTGTTAATACTAAAGTATAATCATCATCATCTGAGCCTCCTTGTTAATTGGAAATTCTTCGTGTCAGTCGTAACACTCTTAGCAGCGGTCGTGGTCGTTATGGGTTTGTGGCGCGCTTCACCAGACGCCGCCATTCCTCCCTTATGGTTGTTTTTCTTGTGCACTCGTGCCTTCACGATTTAGTCCCTTGGCCCATCAAAGGCTTTCTAGGTTGGTCCGTCCACCGCGTTGGAGATCTGCCACAAGCCCAAATGCCATTCATGTGACAAAACCTCAAAATTTGGCTTGAACTATCGAGGAAAGGCGATGCTTAATTTTGAGCTCATGGAGAATGGAGGCATTGGTGCTTAACTCAATTCACACCCAGTCTTTGGTGTTCCTTGGGGTTAACCATGGCTTGATAACAAACAGGATCCGCTTTCCTATTCTTTTGCCTCCTGTTAGCCAGGTTTTCGGCATCCTCACGTCGTAGCTCACGAATCCGTGATATCAATTGTCAATCCATTGCTTCTTGGACATTCCGCGGGACCTCTTTCCTGATTTAGGTTACACTCCATACAGCTCCGCTTCTATCAGCCGCGTACAGGATCGTAAAAATCTGAAAGGCCGCCATAGTCTGCTGAAACGCTTTTCATCAGCCGCATACTGCCCTAGTTGAATGAAAGGCGATTACATGCTCACGGAAGTATAGTTCCATGGAGGTAGCTAACTTTACGATCTTTTTGGGTCAACTAAAATGATTGGGAGAACTAGTTCCCGTGGTAGGTGCACAACCAGTGCTGAATGCGATGGAACATTGCTGAACACGTCAGTGTTAGTATGCTTATATTAAAAATACACTTCTCCTCATTTAATGCCTGTTTGCAGCGAAAGCTGAATAGATTCGGAAAGCTGAAAGAGCTGAATTAGTGTAATTACTCCCTAAAGCACCTACTTCCGACATATTCCTAGGCTTACACATCAGTGACTAAACCAGCGCAAGCGAATCTCTTCAAACTTATTGCGAAGTTTCACTGGCTCTCACGGTTCTACCTACTCGTTACGGCCAAGTCATTGACGTAGAGTTTTTCATTTCATTGACGTAGAGTTCGCGGACGTGCTTCATCAGCACCGGCCATGTTTGCAGGCATAGATCATCACAGGTTTAACAATGCTTTTGTGTATAAGCTCCATTTTTTTTCTTTTTTTTAGGGAATAGAATATTGCCGGGAGCTCCCGCCATTTGTACTCGAGCAGCACGGATCCGTTTACTTTAATTTATCCATTCTATGGACTTCTTCGTAACCTGTCTAGATGCATGTTTTTAAATTTATTTTTTATTTTATACGGCAGACAAACAGGGAAGCGGGCCACCCGCTATGGTCTCTAATATGGCAATATTCACTTCCTTCCATGTATTTCAGCTGAAAGAACATCTAGCACAACGCAGAACAAAGAAAGATCCCAGGTGTACACATACGGTAATCGGTTGTAGTTAGTAAAATGGCTTACGATGGTTGGCCCCAGTAGTGCGATAACGTCCTGCATAATTCCACTCCGGACTCGTGGTCCCACCACGATGTCCCACTGGAGGGTCCACGAGTCATTTGCCCGGAAGTATTCTCAGGGTAAAGATTGGGTCTATGGTCCTGAAGCCGTGTTGGCGTTCAAACAGGGGCTATAATACTCGTATGTTCGAAAAGCTTTATTGTGTGGCTCATAAGCTTGCTACCTCTATAGTTGCTGCACTCCTATACACTGACCTTTCCTTTATGTGCGTAATACTTATTACGCGCCACGCGTCAGGTATGAGATCATGTGGCTTCAATCCTGTAGAATAGGTCAGTAAGTAGGAGTAGGTACGCCCCGTGTCCCCATTGTTTTCCAGATTTCTATGGGTATAGCGTCATATCATAGCCGACATTTTCGTTTGCGATTTTCCCGTACTTCATACGGGCCAGTGACCTCATCACCACATCAGGGGTAATTGGGGATTACCTATAGATAATTTCTATCATTGTGTTAATAGTTTACTTAAAAATTATTCCTGCCGATGAGTAAGATCCATAGTGCTCTATGGGGTGGGGATTTCGGGAACCGTGCGTTGGCTGTGGAACGGCATTTGCTTTTTTACTGCCAGAGCGGAGTGTTATAGAGGTGGTAAACGCATTGGTGATACCTCTGGTGTTGTTAATGTCTATAGGTACCACGGTGGCCACTTTCCATCAGGATAGTTTGTCTACCGTGTGAGGTAAAAAGTAATTCCATGGACGCGAATGAATTTGGTGAAATTTTATTTACCTTATCATCTTTGTACAATAGCTCCAATTCTTTTGCCACGTTTTTCCAATGCACTTTGACTGACGCCTCATTCTGTTGGTACCTCGATGGCTTAATTACCTTCATTTCTTTTGGCTTCTCCCATAGTTTCCTGAGCGGTCTCTTACCACAAGGCATTGTTAGAAACTTAGAGCTAGGCTGTCCTCAAAATACATAAATATCGTTAAAATTATCATCAACACTGCTGACACAGACTGCGGATATTGTAAATAATTAAGTAATACTTACTTATAATGCTGTAAGTACACAATAGCCGCTTTCAGTCTATAAAGAAATTCAACAACTGTCTGAGCCTCTAATATCACAAAGTCTAATACTTCTTTGCTCTATCATGCTCTGTCAGTATTGTTTACATTTTTTATTTATTCTATACATAGAGAAAAAAATTATATACAGAAGTATATCTGTGATTCTATATGCCAGGGGATCTAAAAAGGCCACACTAGTGTTTCACAATGTGATTCATATTTATTTGTCACAAACTTGTCTGTAGCGTCGCTGATTGACATGACAATTCAAAATGGCGTCATTTAGTTCCAGTATTAGCCACCGGATCAGATCTTTGTGGCACTCTAATATGAATCATAATATGAAACGCTAATGCGGCCTATTTAGACCACCAGTTTCTCCTTCAAAGTGAAAAAACTTAGAAAAAGCCAGAGAAGTAAAAAAGCCTAAGTTTTTCTTTAATCTGTAGTTTCTAGTGTTCTGGAGGCAAAGGTTCATTAAAGTAATAATCATGTGTGCTCGAGAATCCGAATCTGATATACCGAATTGTTTTTTTATATATGATGCTCTCTGATGACTTATGTTGCTGGATTAAGAAAAGGTGTAATTGAGGCATCGTCGCCATATGACTTACGCAGAGTCTTATAAGTACCATGTTCCACTAATACTTATGTATTTAGTGCAATGTTTTATGCAATAACGAGATTACAAACAAACCATTTTACTGTCGATTTCTTGCAATAAGTAATAATAATAAATTGTCGTATTAAAATACCGCATACTAACGCCATCTAGGCATACTATGGAAAACTTCTATGTAGGTTCCACAAGAGCATCATTATCTCGAAAACTCGGAAACATGAATACGCTAGTGAACTATGGTGGCGCTACCAGTCGTCCGCAACGTTTTCTCAGCATGCGGAATCGCGTTTTAACTCGAGCTGCACATGAAACCGGGTATTTAAACTAGATGGCGTTAGTAAAAACATTAAACCATGAAGTTAGTTTGTTCCCCCTTGCTTTTTGTTTGTGTTTTAGTTTATTTTCTGTTAATACTTGTTTTATTTGTTATGTAAATAAATACTTTAACAGTATTCGTAAGTTAGTAGGTATACCTAGCGGAATAGTCAAGCCAGTTACAGTCGAAGACTTTTATCAAATAAGTTAGTTCTAATAAATAATTATAAAGCACTATTTATATAGTAGGTACCTACCGTGGTGTGTACTCATACAGTATAATGAACGTCTTCCCCCAACTGTATGGCATCTCAGCAATTACAAAAGAAAGTGTGAGCAGTTTATTTCGTCAATGCAACACAGCCATATTCTCAGAATTATAGAAATTAATGTTGTTGTTGTGACAAATAAAACCTACATCTGCAAAATAACTGCGTATAAAATGCGTTTTTAACACTCTTGTATATGGAAAACCGCCACGGATATAATTATTTTTCTCGATCCAGGGCCAAATATAAAACACAAGTGGTATCAAGCTCAGAATGGCAAACCGATTTGTTAGAATTTCCAGAGCCAATGTACCCTTGAATTCCCAGAATCGTAGATATTATGGGCGATCGGTGGCCGAGCGGTTAGAGTATACGACTCGTAAGCCAGAGGTCCCGGGTTCGAGTCCCGCTCCGGCCATGTACCAATGACTGTTTTCTGAGTTATGTACATTAGTTGAATACTAACCGATGCTCTTACGGTGAGGGAAAACATCGTGATGAAACCTGCACATTCAGGCGACTGGATGTGTAACAATGATCCAATCTGGTCAGGTTCCCTTGGTAGCAGGGTCATGGAGGTCAGATGGCAGTCGCTCCACTGTAATTACCTGACCTGCCAAATCCTGGATCATGGTCAAGGCGGACCCCGGGCCATCATGCGCGAGAGCACAACCGGGACATTAACGCTAAGATGAGTAGATATTATGGGCGATAGTTACCGATTTAACGTAATGTGTATTCGATGTAACGTGATTCGCAGTGGTGAACTTTGTGGTGACGACATGTGATTCGATGTAATGAATTCGACGTCACGTATCTCATAATGTACGGAACCCTTCGTATGCAAGTTTAACTTGCACTTGGCCGGTTCATTTTGTTGTAGAAGTCTTTGAAAGAATACAACACCGATCCAACCAAAAAGACTGGCAACTTCTCTTTTTACTCTGTGTTAGCCTCCTTCATCTTACAAAGTAGGCTATGCTGTGAATCAACCCGCAAAGATCTTGAAATCTTGAAGCATACCAACGCAGAACTATATTTAGTTCAAAAGTCGAAATTAATTGATTCAGTATTACACACTTTCATCCTTTCGATGCGGTTTCTTTAATAATTTTTCGTAGGTAAAAAAACAAAATTATCTACATAGCTGATTGATTGATTTAATTTTAATAACAGTTAGGTACTACAAAAGTAGGCATCAATGACTAACCAAGATCTAAATAGCCGACCTTCATTTTACTTTTAAGCAACCATTTCTTTTTACCACCATCACATCTAGAAAATGATCCTTTGTACCATTTCGAATATCGAAGAAGGCCTATAGGCCTACGTACAAGGGACCAAGTTTGAGTTCAAGTGCGGAAAAAGGAGCCCATTAACCTAAGGCCCATTGGCTTGTGTAAGTCAAGGTGTGACACATCGGGATATTTTTTCAATGCAAAAGAATTAATATAGACTAAAGGGTGTGACTTAACGGGAACAAATGGACAATACTACATGCACTTCTACAAGGCCAGAGTGAATGTTATAGTGATATTCTGCCGCATCGTCCCTTCCCATCAGATGAGATGGCGGTCAAATGCCTGCCTAGCACTACAAACATCAATTTAAAAGTGTTGTTAGTTCTCAGCGAGCTGGGATAGTTTCCTTCGCAGGTGGTCGATGGACACTGGCACGACGGAGTCCTTCGAGGGGACGCCCTTCACTTCAAAGGAGGTGCGCGCACGCAGCACGGCCGGGTCGAACATGCCCAGGCTGCTGAGGTACGGCGCGCGCCGGTACTCGGGGTGGTCGATCATCCAGCGGCAGTAGTCGCGGACGCTTCTGTAGAAGAAATAATAATATTCTACTGTCAGGCGCCGTCTTAATTGGCAACGGCGGTTGGTGGTTTTGAATGACCGTGGTCGCACGACCGTTGTCAATGAGGATAGCGTATTAGGAGTGCCAATCACCTTCCGAGACTGTTCAACCAGTATCAGGGTACCCAGAGGAAAACTTTGGTCAACCTCGCATCGCCAACGACTATCCTCAAAGTACAAAACGGTCACCCATAGATTTCCCGGACTGTAGAAGAAAACATATTTGTTAAGCAGACTGAGTACTCATTTTCCTATAAGAAATTATTTGCAAGTATTTGTTTGTACGATGGAGCCGAGATGGCCGGATAACATGGTAAAGGTCGGCGGGAGTTGATGGGTGTGTATGCCGATCTGATTGCGGTTGTGTGTTCTTTGGCTGAAATTATGATTAATTAAACATGTGGCATGTGCAAATAACAACAATACTATCTAGCATTTTCCTTATTTTTACGAAGGTATGTAAGTCTAGCTAAGAATGTGATTCCCCAACAGCGTAAATTTGTCCTACTCATGTTGACGTGGTTATTTATAGACGTTAAATGCGAATAAAGTGCAAACAAGTCGAAATTCCTTCCACTTATGCAAGCCATACAAGGCCATTCTCAGAGGCAGACCGCATAAGACAGTTCTTAAGAAAATGAGCCGCAGCCTTTTCTGTTGTTTTTCATCGTTGCATTGCAACGTGCCAGTCCAGCACGACGATGAAAAACCCTCCTCGCAAGAAACTCATATTATTATAAAGCAGCAATAATACTTGGTAGCAAATGTGATTGCGATGGTGAAGTTGAGTTGTATGGAAACCTTTTTATGCGCCTCTCCTCTGACCGCTCACCTCAAATTCGTAATCCCTTCCCAGACAGTCTTCAGTGTCACGAGGTCCCTGGGCACTTGTTTGGCGGAGCACCACTGCGCGGCGGTGTCGTTACGCGGCGCCAGGAAGCGCTCCTTGCCAGGCATGCTGGTGTTGAAGGCCCGAGTCAGGTCCTTGCGGCGCTCTGCCTTTATGTCTTTCGTGATCTCACGTTCGAGAGCATCGTGGCGCGAATGCTAGAGCGAAAAATGAAATTAAAACTCCACGTAAATCGCATAACATATCGTATTTGTCACAGCAAAAAAAATCATAACTGTGGTGAAAATCCTGAGCTAGATTTGTTTTACTGCACGAAATTTGTCGATATCACGGACAGATCGGGGCGTCTGTAATCGAATATGTTAAAATATGGAACGATTCAACAAACTTTGCACTAAAACGGCAGTGCCACTTCCGCCGCCGCCGTATGCAATCAGTATTAGATGCGACTTACAGTGAGCTACTTATTGTTATGGCTTTCCTACTAATGAAAAATATATTATTGTGAAATAAGAAATGGACGCAAAATAGAATGAGAAATTAAAGTGTAATTTTCAGTTTCACACCATTATGAAGTTCGAGTAGATTCATAGGTACCTCGGGATGTCCAATGGCGTTTGCGACCCCTTCTCCTATTGTGGGTAGCTCCTTTGGTACAACTTGAAGACTGCGTGCTACGTGAGTGTCGAATTCAATCTGAAAGATATTTCAAGTACTATAGTAATATTTGTACAAATATCCAAAACAAATAATATTTGTGTAATATAAAGAACGTACCTGAAATAATTCCTTAATAGCATTCGGTGTAAAGATTTGTGATTGTTGACTGCCTCCTAACTTCTTCATGTATTCGCAAAAGTCTTGAGCTATCTGGAAGTAAATGTGCAATTAGATAACGTAAGACATGAGATACAATTGTACCTTCAATCTTTACCCACTGCGGAATTCAGCAAAACAGATAAAATTCTCGTTATCCCCCGTTCGTGAGATAACATTTGCGGGACAACGGGAATGACCCTGGTTTTTCGAAAACCATTTTACATTGGAACTTAACTCGTACTTTCAAAAGGTTGATCATGGTGGTTAGAGGGAAGGATATCGTTTGTTGACCTAATAATAACAATATTATTTACTTTATCAGTGAGGTCATCAGACTTCTTGATGAGGCTCTTCTCATCTTCTCTCTCAGGCTGCAGGTAGCGCGAAGGCCACGTGATCTGCTCACGCTCCGGTTTGCTCATCAGCTCCAAATGAACGTTCGGGGTACACTCCTCCTCACTGCATAGGACGTTGAAAACTGTAGTGTCGATACTCTACATCCTTTCTATGGCACTATTACCTAAACTCGAAATACGTGTTACATTATACAAGCTAATTTAAAAGAACTTTTGATGATGAAATCCGAAATTTAAACAGTATCTCCAGTACGGAATCGCTTCTCATTTACTAAAAGTAGCATTACCACAGGTATTACGAAGGACCTGTGTACAGATGTCGGTGGTACCTAAATAATGCACATCGGATCCGTAAAGTTCCGTTCAGTTCCGTAAATAATAATAATAATAATCGACCAACATCTCAAGAGTCTCTCGCTAGATGGTTGGGTCAAGGGCCAGATTCAGAAAGCGGTTCTCTTGGAGACGGCGCGTATTGTCAGGAGGTTCCTGTCTCTGCAGCCCTAACCGCCGGTAGCTTGGGCCTCGCCCCGGTGCTGGTGGTACTCTAGGTTTAGGTTTTTTATAATATTTATTTTTCATATATATTGTAAAAAATTTAGACTTAAGAATGTAAATAAATAAGGAGAATAATAATAATAATAATAATTCATTTATTCAAGTGACCAGACTCATTGTGTTAGTAATTTCTTACTCTATTTGTTAGTGCAGCTATAAATAATACAAATTAACAAATATAATTAATTAAACTTTACATTTCAATAATTTCTCACATGTCGCTGGCAGCAGTGAGACAAGTATGGGCAGTCGAGCCTGTCTGCGATCATTGCCAGGATGCTGTTGGGGCTGGCCCGCACTCTGCTGACCAGGGATGCTGCTCTTTTGCGCATTGTGGCGTAGAAACATTCCACGCGCGCCTCCGCAAACATGCCTGAAGCACTGCAGTAGCGACCCAGCCCCAACAGCACCCTGAACGCATTATTGAACTGGACGCGAAGAGATCCATACGCTTTTCGAGTATAATTAGCCCACAGGCTACACGTGTAAAAGGATGTACAAAAGGCTCTAAATAGAGCTACCTTGACCTGATGTGAACAACGTGTAAACCTGCGAGCTATCATATTTGCTCTCACTGATAGAGCCCTTCGCTCCCGCTCAATATCCTCATTGTCCTTCAGGCTAGTCGTGACAATGTGTCCTAAGTATTTAAATGTATCCACTCTCTCTAGGGGAGACCCGTTTAATACAATGGGTGGTACTTCAAGTATGCGCTTAGAACCGACTTCAAACACCATGTATTGGCTCTTTTTTACATTATATCGTAGCCCATGCGTTTCTGCGTAAGACTCACACTCCTTCAACAAGTTACGCAGGCCACAGACCGACGCGCTCAGCAGAACCATGTCGTCCGCGTAGCTCAAATTATTAACACTCTCACTCTCACAAATTATGAAACTAGCCGATGTCCAATATTTACCGCCGACTAGTGTAACGCCTGGTTTTAGTACGTAGGCGTAATGCACGATTCCAGGGTTCTATAACTTAAAAAGTATGTAAGTTGAAAAGTATAACCAATTACCTCCCTTAACCTCAGCACCTACCTTCCACTTGTTTCCACATCGGTGTCGGAATCCATCTCGCGGTCTACTGTCAACACTTTTTTGTAGGATAGCAGGGGGTGTTTCTGAATGCGACGTGGTGGCCTTTCTACAATTGATTAAGTAAATGTAAGGCGATTTTTTTTTTTTTTTTTTTTATGTCATACAGTAGGCAAACAGGCAAGCGGGCCACCTGATGGAAAGTGGTCACCACTGCCTATAGACATTAGCAACACCAAGAGTATCGCTAATGCGTTGCCCACCTCTATAACACGTTGCTCTGGCAGCAAAAAGCAAATGCCACTCCACTGCCAAAGCCACGGTTCCCCAAATCCCTACCCCATGGAGCACTGGAAACCTTACTCACCGGCAGAAACACAATACTATTTAAAAGAGTATTATTTAGCTGCGATATTCTGTAAGGTGGAGGTACTTCCCCAGTCGAGCGGCTCTAATTCAAACGAGATACCCCGCTATGCCCTACCTCTCTTAAATTTGATTCTGATTTGCGTCCAACTTTGTCATTACAAGGAAATAGATACAGCTACTTACGCTTTTTTTCCTCGACCTCTTCCTTTGGAGGTGAAACATGAGGCAGATTTAGTAATGCGCACACATCCTCATATAAGTCCTTCGGTAGTATCTCCGCGAATTGTCGACTATCATACTCGTCACACTGAAATATAATTAACGACGACTGTAATAACAATAAAAAGCCACATGCTTATAGTTTTGATATTTTAGTTAGTGATTTCTATAGACTTTTACGGATGAGGTGTTGACAGTTTGTTATGCACATATTACCAACAGCCAGAGGCCTATTCTCACGCTGTGATGTCTCAAATTCGATATTATGTCTATCCACAAATCTGTATTAAAACGTAACTGAAATTACGAGTACAAGATCGTGGAATACCACTGCGCCCATTTTGTGGTCCTTCTGGCCATTGGCGTATCTAGGGCTTTTTTCCAGGGTGGGCCTGGCCCCTGAGGTTGCCGATGAAGCCGAGATCGATCGATCGCCAATGTACAGTCATTGACCAGGCGCGGATCCAGGATTTGGTTGAAGGGGGGGCAACAGTCAAAATTATAGGTATTTTCTACTCAACTATGTTTGGGTGAAGATTTTTATGTGTCCAGCCCAGAATTTCGTATCGGTACCTGGTATCGGTATCCTGGGGTGAGCACCGGACCATTCTAGGGTGGGCACCCCCCCCCCCCCTTCCTACGCCTATGCTTCTACTGATTAGCTTGAAAGAGATTAGCTTTTTACGACACCCGAATGTCTAAGAAATTCGTTCTTTTCTTTCCTGCCGACCACACGCGACTTATAAGTCCCTGGTTTTATTTACCAAAAGAAGCATAAGACCGCGCAGAACTCGATACAAATTAACCTACGCCCTACCTAAATTAATTAATCGTGATTGACGCAACATTTTTCAGCGCAATTATGGTACAAACAACAGGATTTCAGCATTTTTGTTACATGAAACTAAGTGCAGGAATCGTAAATATTATGGGTGACAGTTATCGCCTTCTACCGAGGGGGCTGTCTGAGTACATCATTAGCATACCTGCTTGTATTTTAAAAGCCAACGTTTTGTATATGTTTGCCTGTAGCGTTAGTATTAATATTCTGTGACAGTGTTTAAAGTTTAATAAAAAAGGTTGCACTTAGGGCCGATTGTTCAATCCTCAGATAAAATGTCTGTTAACAACTCAGCGAATAAAAGTATTAGGCTGTTTATCAGTTGTCTATTTGTCAATAGTCATTTATCTCATGGATAAGTATCTGACCGAATATTTCAATTCTGCCAACATCAAATCAACACGAACTTCAGAGAGGTGAAACAAAAATATCGCTTACACAATTGTTAGAGCAGGATAGACTAACGAAGCTATCAATGGCAAGCAAGCGTCATTTTTAAGGTTTTGTTACCTAATATTAGAAGGAAGGTTATAAGAAGTTTACAGTTATTTTATTTGTTGTTTGGTTGGATTGAGGGTTTATATTTTAGTGATTTAAAACGCGGTGATTACCTTCTATTGCAATTTATCGCAAAAGAATATTAAAAAAGGGATCTGTAAGTTTCACAACTGCCGAGACTCATTTATTTGTCAGTTCAGTCGGCAAATTCTTTCTTTTCTGTGACGTGGATTTATATATTCATATATTATGGGCCTCTTCTTTGATTGCTAGGTCATCAAGGCTGTCAAAAATATGCATATTATTTACCTACTTTCTTCAAAAACTGCAAAATATAACCTCAAACCAACTGATCTATCAATACGCTATCTGTCGAATAACGGCTATCTGGCGCTCAAAGAGGCAGATAGATTTTATCCCCAGATAACGGTTTTATTCGTCAAATAACTCTTAACTGACAGTTGTAAAATTCAAAAACTTGCTATCCGTCGAAAAAACGCTAACAGACTGTTTATCTGAGATTTGAACAATCGGCCCTTAGTTGTATATTGTCTCTGTTGTCTGTTGTCGCACGACCAAAAGGCTAGCTAATACCTTGGCCAAAGGATCATCATCGCAATATTAGGGCTTGCAAGTATTCGAAAATTTATGTATTCGAATATTTTTGCTGGTGATATTCGAATATTCAAATATTATTCGAAATAAAGGTTTTAACTAAGTTTTTAATGTAAGTTTGTGCAATTGGCCGTTACTAAATGTATCCAATGAGCGTGAAATAGATTTCTACATGTTAATATTATAAAAAAAAGCAATGAAAAGAAAATTAACAAAATCACAAAACAACGCCATTATGCGGGATTTTTCGATTTTTCTGCTTTATTTTATTTTAAGCTATAGAAAGCCATTTGCCTCATCTTTGAATACATTTACTAAGAGTATAAACCATAATTCCATAACCACTCAAACGGCTGAAAGAATGGATAAATAACAATGTTTTAAACTATCGCGGTTATTATTACACATTTTAAAGGTATATTCCAGTTTTGCGGTAAGTAACCCGGAACATACCTTTAAAATGGATCAATAAATTTAGTATTAAAATCGAATCCCCTTAACTCTCGCAAGGCGATAGTGTAATCGGTCGCCTTGACTTGCGATTCCCTCCCGTGAATTCCGAACACAGCATAATACAAAGTACCTGCTTTGCGAGAGTGAAGATGGCCTAACTCGCCTCGTGTCACCTCACACGAGGTTGCCTCTCGAGACCCTTGTGTGAGTGAGGAGGTAGCATATTAGGTCAGTCAGATCTTAAGATTAGGTATTTTAAAAGATTAGGATGCTAAATGATTTTTTATTGAACAAGAATACGAAAAGAATTTTGTATCATGAGATAAGTGATATTAAATTAAAATCAAATTAGGCGTAAACTAAAACATTATATCAGACAAAATGCATCTCGCTTTCCATGCACAGCAATATTGAGTAGGTATATTGCAAGGGCAGGCAAGATACACCGAGACTTCGGTGGGTGCGTTCAAACGATCTCAAATACCACAAAAATAAGACACCAGTACGTAAATTCAGAAAAATTAAAAAATATTCGAATATTCGAATTTTACCTAAATTACTATTCGAATATTGAAATGAGGCGAATATTCGAATAATTCGAATATTCGACTTGCAAGCCCTACTCGCAATAAATCGTGGCAATGCGGCCAGCCTTTTGGGAGCAATTCCTTTAACAAGGGGCTTGGGGCAAGTTTTTTATTTGTAAATATTATTTTATAATTTCGTATTAGCATTATTTAATTTATTCCTTGTATATTGTTTTGTAATATGTTGCACTGAGTGTATTGATGAATTAACCAATATTGTTTTTCTTCAATTTAGTACCTGCCTACATAAATTATGAAAGAAAAGAACTTTCAAGTTATCACATCGTTAATCACATAGAAATACATGTATATTTTATACTATTTTTTCCATACATCTCCCCATGAAAAGGGTATTTTGCCTACAGCCACAATCGAGAGTGTTTTTCTCGTAAACGGTTCGGAATTTTAAAAACCGTGTGAAGCAAAATTTGTAGAGAATTTTATACACTGTAGTTAGTCATGGACTTTATTCCCATAGGATGCACAGTTTTCAAGATATTTACGAGAAACCCAAAAATGGGACCTTTCGGGCCCCTTCATACCAAAAGCAGTGTGCATTTTAAGTATCTTGATTAGAAGCGTATTAGCTACCATTTGCCGCAATAATCATTTCTGTTGCATTTAGTTCCACCTCAAAAACTATTTCTACTCCACTAAATATACAATACTCACATCCCGATAGATGTTGATTTCATCTAGATATTTCTCCCAGTATCTTTTATTAATATCCGTGGTAAATCTTGATTTTTCCGGCGAGTGGTTGGGCTTTCCATTGGATTTTCTTGAAGAGTTATTCATGACTCATGAGTTGGTTACGGTTTAGACAGTGAAACGTCAAGGATTAGAAAGTCTGAAGCGTAACTTACTAGATTGCATGACCGAGTGGCTGATGCATGTTGTTACTAATAACAAGTAAACAATTGTTAGTTGCCGGGCAACGGAAAGCGTATCGCATGGAATCGTTGCGTACTCGGGGATTTACTAATCTACTTTATTAGAATAGACATACTAAATAAGGGCTGCCTTTCCTTTAATTTATGACGACCTGAGTGGTTCAGTTGGTCAACATGTCGGTCTGCCATGCAGAGATACCGGGCTCGATTCCGGCCGGGCAGAAGTAGAAACGAGGAATTTTAATTTCTTGGGTCTGGGTGTTATATGTATGTATTTAAAATATGTTAAAGTAGTTTATCAGTTTTCTGGCACCCATAACACACATTTGCTTACTTTGGGGCTAGATGGCGCTGTGTGAATTGTCCAAGCATATTTATTTGCTTATTGTTTATTTATTTAAGGTTGTCTGGAAGAGATCACATTAGTGATAAGACCGCCCTTTGTACTATCTACCATATTTTTTGTATCTGTACTTGTGTTCTCTGGTGTGCAATAAATAGTTGTGTATTGTATTGTATTATTTACATTATAATAAGCAAGGGCCGTATAGTGTGCTACAGAGTAGAATTGCACCAAATCTTGGACTGGTTATCGTAAAAGTAGACTAATGTCTTAAACACTTTCTGATGTGTATTCTAAACACTGCGCTGTCCAACCCGCCTACGAAGTGTGGAAATTATGGCAAGTCCAGCACTGGAATGTTATGTGCTGATGAGATAATAAGCAAGTGATGACGATGGTGACGACCGATGACGATGCAGGCGACGATGGAACACGCATGTCTAGAAACAGTCTATTCACTCTAGCCTTGAAGGAGTCCAGTTTATGTTCGTTTGAGGAAAACATTTGTAGCCAAAGTAAAAATTAATATGAAAAGGTTGATGAATGTGGAAGAGGCGGGACAGGTTTGTTATGTAGATACAAGCAAGTATACAAGTATGATGTAAATACAAAACTCATTTTGTCTTATTCGCGGCGTAGCATGGTCGGCCGGCACTAATTTTATTTGGTATAGGTACCTAGCCGATACTTTCCGATGCTATCAAAACACGAACATTTTAAAAATCTACATTGAGAACCTATACGGTAACTTTTTATACACAGACTGTCTGAGTAGGTCTCAGATCAAAAAGTGTTCTTTAACTCCTTAAATGGAAAGCAGTATTATAACTGTCGCCTATGATACTGATGCCGATGAGCCAATGTGCGAGTGCGGCGTGTAATGACCTACGTGAGCAAGCATTGCAAACTCGAAATTTGTGTCATTTAAAATGTTGATAACTTAAAACAATGTATGAGTTTCACTCCTAGGCTGTGCGAAAAACAAGGGCAATATTTGCAGTCCGTGAACCTTGTTTGGTATAACTGTGTCAGCAAAAATTTTACGCACAAAATCTTTGTATATGTTTCACACAGAGCTGATTTTTTTTTATAAAATTTGTGAATAAGCTAACTTTTAAATTTTTTGTTGATGATTAAACTGTGTATGTAGCTATAGTTATCTCATGCAACCGTCAATTATTTATTAACTTTATATTCAAATTTTTATTTTAAATGAGTATAAGAAAATACTTAATACACTAGGTAACTCTTTTTTGTGTTTGCTGCTGCTTTCTGCGTCCGTGACAAAAAGCACCTTATGCACAACAGATGTAAATGGATATACTGTTTTCGTCGCTATTAACTCCCGTCGGCCGTCGGTCTCAAAAAGCAAGCAAAAGCGCGCAAACGTGTAGAAATTACACCATGTGTGTGCTTACACCGCTTACAGCCTTTCAAACGTCCGCTCGTTTAAAAACTAAGTAGTCACTCACTCATACATTCACTGGCGGTGCGGTGCAAAAATGAATAACTCTTTGGCGAGTCCATGAGTTTGTTCAGTCGACAGTCACATCAGATTTTATGGCAACGCCGGATAACATAGTCGCTGCGATAATATTGTGGACGTTTCCCACTGTGCTTCTAGATATATTAGTGCGATGATATTTTGATGGGTATCTTTGAAGAATTATAATACTATTCTTATGCTCGATTGCAAGAGCGTCGGTTACTGAGTGGTATCCTACTCGTGAAAGAGGGGTACCAGGTTCAAATCCCACTGCGGCCAGGTACCAAATCAGTACGTAACTCAGGACACTTTTCTGAGTTACGTACATTAGTTGAAATGTACATCGTGATGAAACGTGTTACCATGATCGAATATGGTCTAGTTCCCCTGGTAGCAAGGTCACGAAGGTCAGATGACAGTCCCTCTACTGTAATTATCAGATCTGCCAAATCCTGGAGCATGGTCAAGACGGACACCTCGCCCCCATGCGCGAGAGCACAACCGGGACATTAACGCCAAGATGATTATTGTTTTTATTACTCGTGCCCGAATGGACTAAGCTTTAGGCGACGCTTAAGTTGATTTGAGAAATGTTTAACAAATGGCAGTTAATGCATGGCATAGAATGGACATGGACTTGGAATTCTTAAAGAAAGGGGTAAAAATGTTTATATGGGGTCGGCAACGCGTGCGTGATGCCTCTGGTATTCCAAACGTCTATAGTCAGACCGTACACTTGTTGGCCACCTTAGTGGTATAAAAAAGAATGTGACAAGTATTCGCTCCCATAAAAACGTGTTATTTAAATTTTATGAATTGCCAGTTTCAGGTACTGTTATGCTAAGTTGACGTTTCGCGTTGCTATAATATCCACCAACGGGCTAATCCCGCCCAAAATCGACCGTGACTCGGACTGTGCCGCTTCGAGACTTTTTGTTTAGGCTAATTATTCACAATAACCATAATGTATGTATGAAACAGCAACACACAGCGAGGCTAAAGTGGCAGTGGGCAGGGCAAATAGCTCGAAGAGCAGATGGCCGATGGATCTGTAATGTTCTCGAGTGGCGACCATGTACCGGAAGCCGCAGCGTGGGCAGGCCTCCCACAAGGTGGACTTTGTAAAGATCGCAAGTACCAGTTGGATGCAGAAAGCATAGGACCGACTTTTGAGGAGATCTCTGGAGGAGGCCTATGCCCTGCAGTGCGTTTTTCGGCTGATATGATGATGATGACGTAAGAAACACCTTTCAAAAGTGGAGCAATTATTATGGTATCAACAAATGGCTCATTGATAATGAAACATTCATTGATTGATATCTACAAATGGATAAGTTAAATTACGATAAATATTGCGTGGTTATCTGATAATTATCATAATCATCATGAACAGACACATATTGGGCTGCGAGCGTCGGTGGCCTAATGATTAAGTTAAGGAGTCCGACTCGGACCTCGAGATTCCTGGTTCGAACGTGCGGCCTATTCTGAGTTATGTACCTACATTAGTTGAAACTTGAACACTAACCGATGCTTTTACGGTAAGGGTTTTACCTTACCGTAAAAGCATGGGCGTAATTAGCGTAAAGGGGCAGGTTTGATCACGATGTTTTCATCGTGATTAAACCTACACATTTAGGCGGCTGAATGTGTAACCATGATCCAATTTGGTCAGGTGCCCCTGTTAACAGGGCCGTGGATAAACTGTTATTACCTGATTTACCAAATCCTAGATCATGATCAAGCCAGACCGCGGGCCCTCACGCGCGAGTTATTGGGAAGCGAATATCGTAATGTTAAATACAATATACCTGCAGAATTGTACTACAACGTAAACAAGGATCATCTAAGCCTACAGATGTTACAAATACGCCTTATTGCAATATTTAAATCTTCAACAGCCCATAACCAATCCCATTGTGATATAAGATCGCCTTTGCAAGTATATTTACAGAAATTGAAATAATTTACATACATACATACATACCAGTCATGTGCAGAAGTCTTGATTTTTTTTTGTTTTGAGTGAATTCGTATTTTCATACAAGTAACCTGCATCAAATCTGTTCTTTCCAGTTCTTTCCAGATCACGAACGTTATATTCCGTAAAAAGAAATTCTAGTGATAGTCACAGGACCTTCCTTATGCCTGATTGCACTAAACTTGGGCGACTCTTAAGTTGGCGCCTTAAGGCATTCCTCAGCATTTCTCAAATCCCATGACCATTTTATTGCAAACAAGCTAAATATAAGTTTTTCGCTGCGAATTAAAGGTTAGTTTTCCGTATTATTAACATACCCATTCAACAGCATTCTTCTTCTTCTTATCGACTCGATGAACTAAACGTCGACTTATACTTTATTCGCCCAGTATTCGGCGCCGCATACAGCGTTTGAACTGGCCTCGAGCAAGTCCTCCATGGTACAAGTTTTAGGGCACGACGCAGCATTAAATGCAGTGTATCTGCGGGTGTCTGCCTTTCTGCGGGTTACAAAATAATATAAAATTGCGAGTGGTCCGATAACAGTTGCTTCATTTAAAATATCTGAACATCGCGTAAACTGCCGTCTGTTATAGATACTGTACTCGCTCGGACAGTTGGCAGACACCGATGGTCATTTTGATAAATAATTTCATTTTGAAACCCCATCGACAATAGGCGGCAGTGGCTGTTTCCTTTGTCTTCTGTTTACTGTTATCTTTATATCTTGCTATCACTCTTTACGGCAACTTACAGAGCGAATCACCTATTCAGTTGACGGCGGCGCCTGTGCTGAAGAAGTCGGCGCTCCAAACTGTAATTATATTACAATAATGCCTTAGTTCAAATTTTGTCCACTGAATATATAAGCTGCTGGCACTGTAAACAGCATTACGCTTAATTAACCAAGTACCCTTCCTGTAGAAGAGTTATTCAGCAACTTCCCTACTTACTTCCAAACTTATGCTTTCATGTTCAAGTTGTTATTAGCTTTCGTGTAAGATTTCAGAACTACTAACGAATTTTTAACAACTTAACTATTCATTTTAGTACTGCATTAAACGCGGTGGTTGCATAATAAATAACGTCTTAAAATTGTTAAGTCATATTATGATTTTGAGTAAGTTTTACTTTTTGTGTTTACTGTAAATGTAAACTCTCTGTTTAAGTACCTAATATCGTAATGAGAAAAATGATTACGTAGGTATAACTAATATGATGAGGTAAATTTTATTTGAAACCTAAAAATCACTTTTTCAAGATTTTTTTTTATTTTTCATGTCTTGTTAGGAATTCTATGCTTAGTTTGGGGCTCGATGGCGCTGTGTGAATTTGTCCACGATTATTTATTTATTTTATTTATTTATTCATATTGGCTATCATTTGATCGGTCAGCTAATTAAAGATGTTTTTTTCAGCTGCAAAATATGTTTTGTCAAAAAGTGAATTAAATTGCTTCTAGTGTACTAAGTACCAATCTACGGCGAAGTAACAAAAATCACCTAACCTTAGCATAATGGTGGGATAAACTTTTCCTGTAAGTGATATTTAGAGTCTGTCTCAAATCGACTACCTACAACGTCACAATATCACAAAACTATCTCAATACAGTCCTGTATAACATTCCAACAATAACTATTACAGAGAGCGTAGTCTTAATAAAGGAGATAATTAGAGAGCGCTACTGCAGGTACGCGAGGTTCTCGTTGGGAATGTCATAAGTCGCGTCTCACACTTACACGCCCGAACAAACGGGTGACGCCTTAATAAGTTAACTTGTTACGGGGCTTGTGTAAATTTACCTTTACGCCCGATATACCGTTCGCACCCGTCCCTACGTTATTCTTAGCTAACGGTGCAATTTATATGATTGCGCAGTATATGTTCAATCACTACACTGTCATTGCACAAGATTCGGTATTACGTTGTCATCCATGACTACTTGATGCCTATCGACTATTCTCGTATATTGATTGGAATGGCTTTTTTAAAGTTTACTTTTTTTTTTCAAATATCGTAGTACAATTTTCTTTAGCTCCTTTACAGTAAGGGCTGCGCGTGGAATAATCTGACAGTCTATAAATGCTCTTTCACTATGTTGTTCTGATAATTTACGACTTTGGTACATAAATTTGTGTTTTACTAAAATGTAGTTCGCGACAGGTAACAGACATGTTTTAATTGAGTTATGTCTTAGAGTGTTAGAGACGGTTAAATGTGGTTTTAAAATACGACCACGATCGAAAAGCGAGTTAATATACAGTTCTGCTATATCGTTAATATGTTGTGGTTATACTCCAAAGGAATTTAGATTTTGCTTTAAATTTTGAATTAATTGTGTTTTATTTTCGTGTCAGGTATACTTAAAAACCAATTACTGTCAGGTATTAGTCTAGGTCTAGGTAGTCTTACGTTAGGTAGGGTGTAAATGTGTAGGAAGTAGGAGCTTAGGTAGGACCATTAGTTTTAGTGATTAGATTGTCTATGTGAGTATTATTAGGATCTAGACAGATAATAACTAAATATACATTTCAAAGGATGTGTATTGTTTATTCACAATGGAATATTTAGACTAAAATGGACTCGAAAAACGATGTCTAATAAATGTAAATAAGAGTTACAGTTGCTTGCAAGTAGTAAAATAAATGAATCGATATTACTATCAGATAGATAAATTAAAAGCTCACTAGGATCAGAAATAAGCATACAGCAGTCGACTCTCCGGTGTGCAAAGTGTGTTGAAAAAAAGTTTGTGCCAAAGTCAAAGCCACACTTTAGTTGCAAAGAATGTGGTACAAACAGATTTAAAAAACGTGTTGAAAACATATTTTTTATTACATCTAATATATCAAGTTCTAAATGAAGATGTTGAACATTATTACTTCGAGATAAAATAAATGTATAGCATCTACACTTTTGAGGTGTACTGTAACGGAACTGGAGTTAACAAATACTGTACAGCAAACAAGAACAAATGAATTTAGTTTAGTGAGGAACCACGAAGATTTGGCAAATAGCTCATGATCTTAGTGCGAGTAGATGTTTGCTCTAGAGAATTCGATATACTGTTGAATTTCATATTATGAACGTGATAAATAAAGTTTTATAGTATGTATATGTAGATATATTAAATAATAAAGATACAAAGGTTATTAATTATCTTCAAATTCATGCAAAAATAGTTCAACCAGTTTGGGATTTGAATTGAGTAATCGCTCCAATGACTGCTTTCGCTTAGCAACAGCTTTATTAACCAAAACACTATGCGCCGGTGTTGGCGGAACTTTATCAGTAACAGTTACTTCTGTTCTGCAAGTAGATTCAGTCATACAGGGACATTCCACATGAGGGATGTAACCCTCAAGGTCTTCTTGACTTGAATACTGTGTTTCCACATTATGCGTAGGTTCTTTAGTTTCTGAAAACAATAGCTCTTGATACGCTACTTCCTTTGCGCTCACAAAATCTGGAGTTCGTCCTACTTTAGGTAATTTACTAAGCGCGCCTTTAACTCTCGTTAGTCTTTCTTCGCTAAAATCTACATACGTATTTAAATCTGGAAACTCCGATGTTGCGAGCCAGTCTTTGCAGGCTCGGTATGGACATGACTGAAGGCGTTGGATATCATCAACGAGCAAAAGATCTTTGGAAGAACGCTCTGAATATACTGTTGACTCTGATGGTGTCCGCTGCGGTAGTGGTGGTAAACTATCTTCTTCAGGCTCGCAGGGAGGTGTGGGAAATTTGTCGTGACATTTACAACGCAATGACTCTAAATAAGCTTTCACTTGAGCCATTTTTTGACATTTTGCGTAAACATATTTCCTTTGCACTCGTACCGCACGAAGTTCTTTTTCTGGTGGAAAAATTTCTTGGCTACCATAGACTGTAGACGGTGGCGTTACGTTATCAGCGAAATCGACTTCAAATGGATCTTTGTCACATACTTTATGTACTTGAGGAGGCTGTATGAAATGAAATGCATTTGTAAGGTCATCTTCAGGTATTAGAATAGGTGGTGCCACTTCCGGAACTGGGGCTTTCATTATTTCATTTAATTGGAGAACAACAAGTTTCTCGAGATCAAGTAAAAACACTATTTGTTCAGGTAATAATTTTAGACAATAGCTGATAAATTTTAAGAATAATTGCAGAACTTTCGATATTTTTTCTTCCCATTGCCTATTAATGTCAGCGATCTGTTCAGCTTGCTCCCTATAAGTATCAATAAGACCTTGCTTTTCTTTTATCTTATCTACTTTTTCTTTCATTTCTTTATTCTGTACAGATTCTAAAGCAAACTGTCTAATTTTACATTTTTTACGTTCCGTACACATCACATACATAGTAGTAGTAACATTTTCCGCCTCAACTTGTCTACAAAAAGCCTTTAACGCATCATTGTGCCCACAAATTGCTTTTTTAATAATTCTATCTTTTTTATATTTCTCATTGTTAAGTAATAATTTATAATACAACGTTATCTTCTCAACTTCACTTTCATACTTTTTCTGTAATACGTCTTCCAAAATTTGTTTTTCTTTTTGCAATTTTACTTGTATTTCCTGATTTAAATCATGCATTAAATGAGCATTGTCCGTTAATAATACTTTCTCTACTTCCGTTTTTATATTGGCTTCTAAATCTAACAAGGTTTCTTCATAATATTTGGAACATTCTGTTTGCATTATATTACTTTTCTCCAATAAACTCTTCGCATATAATTCTTTTACTCTTGCCGTGACTGCTATCAATTCGTTTTCTTTTACATACTGCCAAGATGCTTCATTGTCTTCAATTAAAAGAAAGCGTTTTATAAAGGCAGCATGTTCTTCTTCTAATACCTGATTTCCAATATTAATTATTCCTTGGTGTGTCTGGCCTCTAAATATTTTTGACGTGAAAGGTGGCTTCAGTTCCACCTTTCCTATAAGCAAATCGCTGGGTGATGTCCATTCATCGTCAGTTTGTTTCTTCGGCTCTTTCGTACTCACTTCTGGCTGATCATTCGGCTTTTGGTAGTCACAGTAGTCATCATCAAAGTAATTTTCGGCGTAAATGCTTGTTACTCTTTCGCCATCGTCCAAAGTATTAATAATATGATTTTTTTCCATTCTAACAAAAAAATGTGATAAAAATTGTCTGTCAAATGCCAAGTTGCAGTGACATCTAAAACTTTTTCAGTAAAAAGTTTGATTAACCTGAGATTGTATAAACTATCATTAATTGTATAAGATAATCAGAAAACCAAATCATGCAGCTATATTGACTACGGTAAATTTTCAACTTAACATTAGAGTCGGTATTCAAATAGGCGAGCGCGTCGACGGCCTACCTGTGATTAGCGCGGTGATGTAGCGGCGCGCGCCCGAGTTTAATTAAATACTTCCTTACACCACCCACCTACTAATTCACCTCATGTACCCCGTCTTATCTCTTCCCGCCGGCACTAAACCGTTCTAGAACATTCTTTACCCACTGGCATAACCAAATTAGACAAAGTAACTGCCGCAATATCTGTCCAATCCACAATATTTGTGGCAAAACCTCTCGATTCCTCGTTTAATACAGGCCCCAAACAGGCGCATGTGATAATAAATTACTACCGTATCTCGACTCCATTCTCATTACGGATGCGGCAATGTCCGACGGAGTTTTGTCATAACTCAGTCTCGGTTGAAATTATTTCCGTTGGGTCTGATGAGAAAACTAGAGGTGGAGAACTCGAAATGTAAGTATTCGCGCAACAAGCCGTGGTGTAACGGCGGGACATATTTCATTCTTAACGAAGTTAAATTTCCGGGGAGGTCCTGTAGGAGCGTGCGTAGCCCTGATAAAAGGCTGCCAGCCCACAATGCCGATTTTGTATACGAGTCTCCCTCATCGTCTGCTTAAAACTATTACCTGCTTATGCAAAAGGGAAATAAGAAATAAATACCCACAATATTTAGATACCTATAAAAACCTGTAAATATATGAAAAAATAGTAGGTACCTACTGATTTTTTTACTTACATATATAGAGTACCTAGAACAGCTAAACTAAAACAAAACTGACGTGCAATAAGTATACCTATGTCAAAACAGATAGAGGTTGCCTAAAAGTTATTCGTTTGTTTGACGTGCTCACAATAAAACAACAACCATAATTCAGAAAGTGGGAACAAGTTGGATTGTTTTCTACACATCATATCGGCAAATAAATCTTTGGACGCTTATCTGGCGTCAAACTTAATTCCCATGCATAATTCAGCGCGTCGTCGAAACACAGGGCCGGAGCGTAGTACATGATGGAGTATACATTTACAAAGATCGACTATACCCCCAAAAATGTACAAACGTAATCTTAGATCTAAATCCATAATTCGGTTGATTTCTTGCATTTTCAGAGCAGTTAGCTAAACTGAGTCTAATGAAAGGTAGATGTCTAGTCTAAAGAAAGGCGTGGAGATAGTTTAAACCGTGGACGTAATGGACAGCATTTTCGTTTATTATTATAGAAAAGAGAATGTAAATAAAAATCGTCCAGGACTACAAAAAATCGCCCAATCTCAATACGTCCCAGCACAAAGCGCGTGGAAAGCGAAACTTGGTTGTTGGTAACTCGGGCCCCGCCGACTATGACTGACATCTATCTAACTAATAGTCAAACAAAACTGCAGACACCTTTATAACACTGCTGCCTGAATTTTCAAGACGATACCCACGCCTACTTTATATACCAACCATAGACGATATGCGTAGTTATCTAACACAGCTATGTACAAAAGGACATACGACATAGGTACTCATAGTAGGATACTTCTTTATCTTACACTAAGTATATTTCTGTAGCATAAACGGTCCTGGGCTCTCCATCTCGTCCATGTGGATAATTTTTTGTGTAACCCCCGCTTCTCCATAATGTCCACGCACACTCCGCATCAAGTCAGGACGATTGAATCAGATCGTCAAAGAAAGTAAATACTGCAAATGAGCACTAAGAACGTATTTTGGAAGTTCTGCCTTAAAGGAAACGGGATTGGGAATATTGCATGGACATTGATGAGGAAACGGGGGTTACACAAAATCTGATCCACAAAGACGAAATGGCCGTCAAAGGCCAGTAGGCATACCTACATGTCCTGATAGTATAACACAGCAGAGATTGTAGCTAGAACTTTGTGCCGGCATGCGGTGTTTTGTTGCAACAGAAGCGCTGCGCCGCGGACCAGGGGCTCGTCACAATCGAACACGCGTGAGATTGACGCGCTAGGTACAAAATCAATTTAGCGTAGTGCCGCGCCGGCTGCACAGCGTTTCATCCCATTCTGTACCTGCCAAAAAGCAAATTGCTATTGGTGTCCTCGAAAGCCGATGCAAATATTATGTTGAGTATCGTTAGTTTCCCGGAATAAACTGTCGGATAAAGGGAATAGTATCTGCGCAATTATGTTTCGCTAGTGCGTTATTTGACGTTCAATCTGTGAAACTACTGAACCTGTTTCGGTGAAATCGAATCGACAAATTGGTAACTCGTTATACCCAAATCCTCTCAAAATTCCAGTTTTGAGGGCGAATCATATCCAGCAGAGGATGATAAAAGACTGTTACTCAAGCAAAAAAATTTCATTTTATAAAATAAAATTTTAAGAGAAGTAGGGCATAGCAGGGTATCTCGTTTGAATTGGAGCCGCCCGACTGGGGAAGTACCTCCACCTTACAGAATATCGCAGCTAAATAATACTATTTGCTGCCAGAGCAACGTGTTATAGAGGTGGGCAACGCATGTGCGATACTCTTGGTGTTGCTAATGTATATAGGCAGTAGTGACCACTATCCATCAGGTGGCCCGCTTGCCTGTTTGCCTACCGTATGACATAAAAAAAAGTAGAAAAAAAGATTTTAGAAGCTTTAACTAGATATTTTTTGGAAAACGTGATTATCTGTTTAATAGATCAACGTCGCCTATGAACAGTCATCACCATCTTGGCGTTAATGTCCCGGTTGTGCTCTCGAGCACGAAGGCCCGGGGTCCACCTTAACCATGATCCAGGATTTGGCGACCAAGTAATTACAGTTGAGCGACTGCCATCTGACCTGCGTGGCCAGGGTAACCTGACCAGATTAGATGACCTGACAAATTCAGTTGCCTGAATTTGCAGGTTTCATCACGATGTTTTCCCTTACCGTAAAAGCATCGGTTAGAATTCAACTAATGTACATATCTCAGAAAAGAGTCATTGGTACATGGCCGCAGCGAGATTCGAACCCGGTTCCTCTAGCTTACAAGTCGGATACTCTACCGCCCGGCCACCGAGGCTCCGCCTATGAACAGTATGGATTATTAAAAACAAACCCGATTATAAAAAAAGACCTTCAGCTACCAGCTATGCCTATGCGGTATTCGTTAACAATATTTAAATTCAGTGCAGCATAGGAAATAGTTTTAGCATTTGTCCGATGCTTGCAAACTCACACACAGAATTGCAAATAGATTGAGCCCGTGGCCCGGCAAGGTCCACAGGTCCGTCTTCAAACTTTTGAAAGACTTTTCGCTTTAAGAACTACACGAGTTTTATTTATGTGAAATGAAATGAAATCACATTTACTGTTCCCTTAAGCTCACAACACAACATACACATATACTTACCTACAGCAGATAGTAATCAATACACAATAAAAAAGTATTTACAAATTACCTACAACTACCTACCTAGATATGTGGCACTCAGTATCGGAACTGCTGTAGTGTGGTACCCCCCGACAACAAAAGGACTTCACTCAGCGTAGCCATAGCTGAGCCGCGTCACGGTCTTCCGCGAGTCCCGCGGCTAACGTGTATGTAACTGGCTTTTGATAATGTAACAAAGGTCAAATGCAAGCCTATAATTAATAAAAAAAAAAAAAAAAAAAAAAGTAAGTGCTTAAGTAAATGAAAAATTCAACAAAAACCCTAACCTGGTTTGTCGGCATACCACACATTTACAAAATCGTAGGTTTCATGTATCGTACCTCCTGTAGTACTCTTCAAATCCCTTTACAGATTCTATAAATTCTATATAGATTCTATAAAAATACTACGGACAGTGCAAAACTCACGAAAATAAACCGTCTAATTGGATTTAGGTGCAGACAGAAATAGCTTTTGCACTGAAACGCTTAAATTGTATCAATGTCTATAAGCGGTGCGTCCGTTCACCCAGTGGCTTGTACGTGTTATTGCCGGCTGGCACGGCATAAGAAGGTGTTGCTTATAATTTGGCCGGGGTAAGATTGCGCAGTAATGTAGGGTAAGGGCTGCCTGAATTGCTGTATTTCCTTAATAGTCTGCATTTACCCCCGCCGACAATTTGTGACAAGAGCGTGAGCTAAATTGTCGCCGAAAGGAAATAAACTAATTTGCTTGTATATGGCATTCATAACTAAGCTGCTCCTCGAAATACGCAGCGGGACAATGCTGGATCTCGAGTCTCTTTATGGCGCTCTTCTTCTGCATTTAACATTTAGAATAGTCCATTATTTTCTATTCAATGATAATTTAAAAAAATACTATTTGTCACTATTGATCATTATTCAATCTGTTCTCACTTGCCCCATCTGTATTATACACATGGATTTATGATCTGTAAAACCAATTTAGAACACGCGACGGGTGCATGCACTGTAAAAATGTATAAGAAACTCTGATTTAAATACAATAAACACGCAAACTTTTGCATATTTTTAAAGTAATATACGGCTGAAATCGATTGATAACAGTCGTTGGTAAAGTAATTACAATCGCAAGTACATCCATAAATGGAGTCCCGCTCAGGGAAACTTGAAAATAGTGAGCAATAAAACCATGTGCGATTATCATATAACTCAAGCGGAGAAATGGCTGGAGTACGAAAGCAATTAAAACAACTCCCGTTTCTATGAGTAAGCACGTTCCCCTTAAATCTTAGTTCGCATTAAGTAGACAGTGTTAGGTGTTTAATAATGAATTCTTTCAGCTGGCACGTAGTTAATAAAGGATGTTGTATAAATGAAGGGGTCGTAAAATGTGTCATTGTAGAGCATCAGATAGGAGAGTTTAATGCGGGTATTAAGGCGCGGCCCGCGGGGATGAGCGCTCGACGGGTTATGAGCTCGCGTATGCAACGGCGGTGCCATATTCGCGGCTTAACCCCCCGTATTGATAGGTAAATTAAACACCGCTTCTTACATGGTAGTGATAGTTTAGAACTCAGTAGTAAGTATGTAAGTAAAAACTCTCTATTGCACACATTAAAATTAAACATAGCAGGAAAAAAAGAATAAAATTTATATGCGCGCAAAGGCGACCTTATCGCTTTAAGCGATCGTAGCGGTGGCTATTTACCTGTGGCGAGAAAGCAGATGGAAAAAGAAAATGGAGAGTTTAATTTTTATTTTACTGTGGACTATTAGAAAATAGAAATCAATCTTTATCCCAACATTAACATTGAAAGACATATAAAATCAATTACAACCTTTGTTTTCTTAAACGAACACTTTTTTATTATTTACCCTCAATATGCCACTGAAAACTCAACTTGATCTTGAATCCGTTAAACTCATCGGCTAATTTTACCCTTAATTATCCCAAAACACTTTAAACAGTGATTTGACCTAACAATGATTGAGTTAAACATCAGTGAGGGTGGGCCCTTTATGATTCAATTGTCTCCCGGCCGGACTGTCCGGCGGACCGTCTTCAAGCGACCTACGTCACGCGGACGCCGCGCCGCCGTCACGTAGACTGTAAACGTCCCGACAGAAACGTCACAATGACCCCTCAATAAAATTAACACGTACAGCGCAGGCGACGTCTTTTGTGCGGTCGTGTTCTTGGGTTCGATGATGGGGGGTTTTGGTGACGATAATTACCGACGGGATGATGTAATGATTTTATGTTTTGCTGTCGTTATCTATGCTACTTGACAATATTATAAAGAATTGTCGTGTTTATGTTAGATACTTACTTAAGGTTTTACAGATTTTTACATCACGACTTGTATTGTAAACAGCCATAGGCTGCGGTAACGCTTACCTTGAGACTGATACTAAACTTGTTTGCCACCGTACAAAATTATATATTATACCTACCTAAATAGTTTTGTTTGTTTAAACACAGTTAACCCCGAAATCACTGTACTAGTTTAGAAAATTCACTCATAAAAAGGATGTTCATAATTTGTGGCTCAAAAATTTGTGTAATGACCACTATACGAGCATGCGAAAATATTTTTTTCTATTGACTTCTTTAACTTAAGCTTGTAAGCTACTGAGATTTGCTAACCCACTTCGCATAATACACTTATCGAAAAACAAGTACATTGTAGAAATACTTAGTACTAACATCTGTACAATAGCGCTTACATAAGCAGGCCCACGAAATGGTTCAGCTTAGGCGAGCGTTTGGAATTCGAGTACCTAATGTAATGCATCTAAACCGGACGGTGGATCGGCAGAACCAGATTCCGGGCGTGCATCCGAGCACCGGCGTTAGCCCGGGTGTAGCCTCTGTCAGTCACCGGTTGCAGCGTCTTTGGTATTTGCCACTATATAGACAGCACACGGTGTAGCACCAAAGAGGGAAATGCCAAGGTACGATTATAGCTCTTATAAATAATACTGTAAGATTAAATATATCGAAATTATGTATAGGGGAAGGGGAGGCATGACGTGGTCGCGATGTAAAACGGGGCTACGAAATGTTTTCGAATAGAAAGCAAGAAGCCAACAAGAAGCCATTTTGATCAAGGATTAGTATGAGCGAAAGAAAAAAGTTGAGTGTCTCGACGAACTAATTTCGTGCAATAAAAAATCTTTATTATAAGGTTTTATTAAAAGTGGTCTTTTAAAGTACATTGTTGCTTGTTTACTTTGTTGCGGTATAGATTAAAAATTATTATTTTTTCAAGTCAGCCTTTGGACGGAATTTATCCGAAGGTTGGGTGAGTAGGCTGCTAGCTTGGTGAATGATGAGCTCACAATAACAATTCTTGTGCCTTTGTGAATAGTGAAAACGACAAAGAAATTGAGTTTGTATTTATTGTAAAATAATTAGCTTACCTCATTTTACCTCTTGCCTTATTTTCATAGGGCCACCTCACCAAGTGGTACGAGACAAAATGGTATTTTGCAAGTTCTAATCAACCATTTATTACAAAAAATGTGGAAAGTTGATTCCCCAAGACCAAATTGTGTCAGGCCAAATTGTGAGGTCAGTTTAATAAGACATGTGCTATAACCTAGCTACCTTAGCTACTCGTCATCGCTACTGCCCTCCCCCCTCCTAGACCTATTAACGGTGGTATTTACTAAAATAAATGCATTATTCCCTTAATGCAGCAATTGGCTTACATCTATACAATCTATTTAAATATGCAAGGCCTTCAATTTCTCCTGTAAACAATAGTAATAGGAAAATGTACAAAAGCAAATTTCCAGAAGCTACACTTTTTGTGTTAGACCTGCCAAATAAGCCGGACGTTATGCTTCTCTGTACCTTATTTACCTGGCCGACTCCTCGTATGGGTAGGGATTGGCGGTGTCTGTCCGAATGCAGTTATCAGGGCCCGCGACACTCGGTCGACCCCTCCTAGGGTTGACGGAGGTCGTGCGTGGCCCGGTTCGATTGCGATATGCCCACACGGATTTGGTCGCTCAACCCGACCGCTCTGTAGTATCGCCGAGGATTAGTTTCGATTGTAAGCCTATCGAAATTTTGGTGGTGATAGTTTGACTTTAAATGTAGCATTTTAGCAGCTCTACGTACCTACAATCTATATAACCTTGTTAATCAAAAGAATTGTATTAAACCTTGTTTATTTAAGACAAATAACCGCACATGGACTTACTCAGCTACCTAATAAATTGATAAAAATGAAGAAAGTTCTGATTCTCATACAAACTATTATGGACAGCACATTCCGCCGTTTTCTACACAAAATATGGAATTCTCATCTCGTCCGATGCGGGTTTGAACTGGCGAGCTTTTCATTAGCCGCAGCAAAGTGGCGTAATTAAATAAATTGATCGTTAGTATCATAAGGTTGGCGACGAAACTTCCCGAGCCGTCGCCGCGGCCACGTGCCCGCACTCGCAATGAACTCCGCCCGCGACAAAGCGCTCGGCACTCCGCAATCCACAACTTTATATGTCGTCTTATTCAAATCATAACTCAGTCTCCGAAACTAGGAAAGTGCTTGCTCCGCTCTGGCTTTGTTAGTAACTGTTTTCTTAAACGATTGTCTTTTTATTTTGCTGAAATTTATATTTTCAACGGGCCCGGGCGCAGCGCGTGTCTCGACAACATATTTCACTACATAAATCATAACTTTATTTCCTCTCGCTCAGCGAGTCGAGGTGTCTTTGGACCGGCTTTAAGAGTGCCGGCGCCGTCTGCACCGCAACAAAGGACACCGAAATTAAATTACGTGCAGATGGAACGTCGGGACGTTAATATTATTTCTAAATATGCAATTTAATACGATGGGTACAGAGAAACTTTAATCCGCTCTTGCACCGAGGAAACCACTCGCGCGACTTCGCGCTGCGCACGCTGTATTCGACGCCACTGGCGCGTTACTTAATTAATCTTAATCCGAAAGTTCCAATGTAGTTGCTGTTATTGTAAGATTTATGTGCAAATAACGAGGTTCTGCGTTGTGCAAAGATTTTGTAATTAGCATGTCGTTTTGCTAGTTGTTAACCGTAGATAAAGTTTAGTGAAGATACGTAAACAAAATATAAGGAATATGGTTAATGAGGAACAAACTTTATGAGGAGCTCATATTATAAAAACGCGAAAATGAATTTGTTGACTATATGTAAATATATGTTACGGAGCATGTGATTAATCCAGGCATTTTTTATAATGCCCGGGCAATATGAATAATGACGTCAAATCGGGCAATATAATTATTATTTATTTAAAGTTCATTACTTATCACATTACCCGGTCATTATGAATACCGCTAGGTAAGTGTTGGGCAACTGATAATTTAGATACATTAGGCAACAAATTGAACTGGTTGCACTCCAAAAAAAATTTAGATTTGGCTCTGGCAACTAACACGTACACTCGTCGCGCACATTTTAGATTAGGTTTTTTGACAAATTTTCAATCCCAATAAGTCTCTGCCCAATAAGTGACGAGCATTATTCATGATGCCCGGTCATTTTGTCTGCTCATATTGGGCAGGCTTATTCATATTGCCCGGGCGTTATAAAGATATGAGATGACGGCCAAATGTCTGGCTAGTATAATTAAAAAAGAATCTATTTTTCCCAGCAAGACAGCAAGAGATTGGAGAGATTTTTTAAGAAAACCTATGTAAGTAAGTTCTAAGTTTTGTTGTGGTAGCTACTTTTACCTGAACGGCAAGCTGTCTGACATAACTATAAAATTAATTATTACCATAATTGCGAAATATGGTAGACACGTGGGCACAAGGAGCGCATCACTACGCACAAAGCGGCGGTAAACAATGTAATTATAATAAGTAGAGTTAACCCTCGCTCATTTGCGATCGTTTTAGCGGTCCTTCCTGCCAATTAGAGCCGCCTATACACCGTGGGTCACACAAAAGGGAATGGAGGCTCATGAATTTCTCGTAAGGTTACTGGCTGTTACTGGCTTAAGTTATTTAAGTGTTCACGAGCGTTATTCTCGTGCGAGACGCGAGACGCGAGACGCCGCCGCGCTCTATGCAGCAAGCTTCCTGAGACAATTTATCATGAATCTTTAATTAAACTTTAGCAGTGACTGTTCGCGGAGACTCATTGTGTCGCGCAATAAGTCCGCTATAAATCGATTGTTACGCTGTTATGTTTACATAGTAGCGTTAATTGCTGTTTCTGAGCAGTTTTCTTTGGAGATAACCTGTCTCGGTGTATTCCTTTGCTTTATTACCTCCGCTGCCGGGCTGTTGCTTTATTTATAGCTGTAAATAATGTTCCCAATATATTTTGTGCTGGTACAAAATGTGACGGCGGTACTTTTGCGAGTCTCTTTGTCTTATAGATTTGAACATATGACAATTCAATTCAAACACAAACCACATATGTTTATGATCAATTAGATACATACACATACATACCTATATAAACTCATATCTTTACCCCGTCGGGTACGCAGACATAGACATGGACATACCTATTCTTTAATTGGCAATTACTATCAATAGAAACAAACAGAGACTACAGTAGAAAAATGTATTAGTGGCAATTATATATTGCATATATTGTAGTCAAGCATAAATGCACGGGTTAACTTGCAGTTTACAGTGTAGTTTGACCGGACAGATTATGTTCGCTAGAAATGTTGCGCTGTTCCTCCAGCGTTGGTGGCGGCGTTTGTAGAAACATCCGTTAAGACCAAATTAAATGATAAAGTTTCGAAGTTATTCTCAGTTGGTTTATAACAAAATTAAGCACTTGTGCCAGTTTGCCGGTAGGATTCAATTAAGAACTTCTCGTGCATTTCTTATCATTGGAAAATGTATTATTATACGCAACTAAATAGATAAGCCTCTTTGTTGGTTGGAATTAAAAGACTTATTACAAACTCCGAACCAATGCCTTATACTGGCGCCTTTTTTTATTTTGCTATTACATTGACCGAACCTATTTTTTAAGTTTAAACTTTGAAATGATTTATCAAACAATACCTAATATGACAAATATATCTCTAAACTCAGCCTGAACTAAGTAAAAATTGAAAAAGTGTAAGTAACGATAGAAACTAACAGTTATTCTGTTTTAAACTTCGAACACCTGTAACTCAGTTAAGACTGAGTTTAGAGGTATAGCTGTCATAATAAGTATTGTACGTTTCAATTTTAAACAAAAAAAATACTTTGGTCAATGTGACAGCGAAATAAAAAGGTACCACTGGTCCATATAATTTTGGCATTGCCATTTGACCCGGGCTAGTCAATTCTAGACCAGATGACAGATGTCAGATGCTAGATGGACTGGTTGGTTCGAAACCGCCAGCGTTCATCGAATTGGTAATTTTTTTTTCAGGATTGTACAAAAATGAGCTCACGCCTATTTTTATCCATCCAACTTTTCGCGTTGTAAACAAATGGCGATAAAACACATACAAGGGACGTTTCCCGCTCAAATTTCACACGAATGTCAAAGAAGGTTGTACCTAACTAGGAACAGAAATTGCATGAAAATTATCGATTCGGTTAACGTACGCTGTGTAGAATGGACCAGTCCGTCTTAGATCAGAAGGTACATCAATAAGGATTTTTACCAAATAAAACACACCAATACGCATATACTGTATTTATATAATCCTATAAAGTATATTTACAACAATGTCAACAAACGTTTAAAGTACCACAACTGTATTTATATAGATTTTTGTAAAACAAGAGAACATCAACTATACACACATGTTATTTTTATTGTATACTTACGAGTTCTATAAATATTATACACATTTTAGCAAATATGATAGGCCATATCTTTAGGATATAAATACTGATCCCTAATAACTCACGTTACAGTAAATTCCATTAATTTACAACTGGACAGAGACCAGTCAATCATCCCAGTTTTTGAAGTTAAACCAAATTAGGTACAGTTAAGTAATTTATAAATAATAAAATTTATGTTTTGAACACTTTCAATACAATACACGTTCTAAATTAGCTAACGATGAAACAACAATAACGAAATTATTGCCTAATTCAACCACACCAATTCTATTTTCAATTTGCTAGCGTGATATAACGTTAATATACAATATTATTTGGCTTTCTCTATATAAAACCAAAATTACTAATAATTTACACATAAAAAATCATTTCTCATCGATTCGCATAGTTCGATCGATCTGTTAGGTTTTGGCTTGCCAATGGTTAGGGTCAAAAGGGTTAATGCCCTATGGTTTACTATAAAATGCTTTGTGAAAAAGACATACAGAAGCTAAATTAAATTGAGATACAGTCATGCTGCGTGACACTGCGCTACGCTACACGGCGCTACAAAATATTATTCAATGAGGATTCATATCCGACTTGACAGCAAAGGGGACACCCCCTTTAAGAAGCAAGAGCAATCTTCAAGAACAGCTTCCATTTTATGTAAAAGAGTGCTATAGAATCGAACATAACCAGAAGATGACTAACCCAGAATATGACGTTTTTCGAACTTGTATCAAAATGAAAATGATACACCAAAAGGCATAATAAGCGCACTCTACCTACGAGCAAGACATATTTCATAAATATAAAACATTAACCAAACGAATTGCAAATAAACAATGAACATATCTTAAATGCAATTCCAAAAGGCACTATAGTGTTAGAATTTATAATATGTAATTTGATACGTTTTTGAAAATCGTTGTGCCTTAAAATTTTACAACAAATATGTTACATTTTGTGTTCTACATACATATTGATTACAATAAATGCCTCGTTACCTAATCCGTATTTATTTGTAACTACATTACTGATCATTCAATCAGATCAAGGATGAGGATGATGGATGATGAGTCAATATCGCACTCCATATAGTCTCTACCTGTCTTCCCCTGGAAGATATAGGGGTGAGTTACGTTATTAGGAGAATCTGTTAGGAAAATATTATAAATGCTATAATTTTTCAAACAATATCTTAAATAAATATAACATTAATATGAGTACGATGCTTAATAAAGCAAACGTCTCTGGCGTATCTTATCTTAGATCACAGAAAAAATTAAGGATATGACTCATTAAGGGGCTTTGATAATACCTAGAAATTTGATTACATCGATGGAACAGTTTTATTGATGCAATCTCCAAAATTACAAGTTAAGGATGCTATCTGATAATGCGATATGTTCTATATCGAAGAAACAAGTGTATGATTCACGCTATATTACATTAAAATAGATTTAATTTCTTAAAATTAACATTCTTTTTCTATAAGTATACAAAAATTCCCCTTTATAGGCTCAGTTCTTGTGATTTGATCTTTAAATTAACCTTAGACAGCGGCCTAGTCGCAACCTAATTTTTCCCGTGACCAATACAATACACCCTGTGATTACCCGCACCAAAGATTGCTTACAGAGTTCATCATCGGCATATGAGGCTGTCTTCTCTCGCGGCGCAGGCGCCTTGCGGGGGCGCCAGGAACAGTTTACCGTTCGCGCATGCGCACAGCTGGTATATGTTCTGGTGGTGGGGATCGTGCGTGTGCGGCGCGGACGGCGGTAGCGGCAAAGCGGACTTCAACTTCGGCATGTATATGCTGGGGGCGTCCAGTCTTATCTAAGGGAGATAAAGATAACATTAGTATGCCTAATCAAGCTATCGAACAAAGGCCCACTCTCCTTACTATCGAGGGAATTCTCCACAAGGAATCAAGGAACGAATGTAAGGAATCACAAATGGACCCAACGACACCCTTAGTCATTTTAGCTAATGGAAATGTGTAACATAATGTTTTCATTGAACATTTTAGAAAAATTACAAGAGAAGTGGCAATTTTTGAATAAAGTCAATAATAATTCCTAGAGGTCGCTGTCTATAGGAAAAAGACGGACGGTATGAATGTACTTTGTAAACATCCCAATAACAATGAAGGAGGCTTTGCTTCGAGGATCTAACAATTATAAACTGATTCATTAACAAATAAATAGCAAAGTAAATATGGCATCATCTTACCGCCCCTGCGATGGACTGCAACTTAAACGTAGTGAGGCAGCTGGCGCTGATGTCTCCCGCGCGCGACTCCAGGGCGATATTCTGCGCTGCGTGTATCTCCAGAGACCGCGTCGGAGACTCCAGTCTGGCAGAGACAAGGTAACAGGTAAGTACATGCTTGACTATTGTAGTGACCACTACAAAACTTAAACTTTTTATTTAAAGTCCTCCTACTTAAAGTTTTTGGCATTCGAATCAAACATAATGTATTAAGTTTTAGTTTGTTACAAAATAGTAGAATTGGTAGACTAAAAACGTATATGTAGGTACTCTGTATTTTATCAAGTAGATAGTACAAAAACAAATACCCCAGCTGCTATTTAAAAAATTGAAATGCATTGCATTGCATGCATTATTTTAAGTGATGTATGTATTATTGAAATCGCCTATTGAAGATCTTGATATTAATTTCCAGTCTTTTTAGAAAATCTATTGAGCCAAAGAAATAGACATACGTACATACATATGTTAGAAAAACATAACCCTCCTTCTGTCGAAGTCGGGTAAAAAGTAAAAGTATTTTGTTTTCTAAGACGAAATAAACTTGGCGCTAATTATATTTACAAAGTATTTAGGGAACTCACGACAGCTGTTTCGAAGGCGGCGCCCTGACCAGTGGCGCTTGTACTGCTGTGTGGAAGATGGCGCCTGCTGGACTAGCGACAACTAAGGTATCCGTCCCCAGGGTGACGGAGTCCTGTCCTGCGCCAAGAATCAGCGCCCCGCGAGCATCCCTTACTTCCAGCCGGGCCACGTTCACTTCCAGACGATCATGACCTGAACAAAACATTATTTAAAAATGAAATTTTGTATTTGAAAACCTTTCTCAAGGTACTTGACTATTGTAAAGTAATACAGAGATACGCACCTAAATATAATCTACTCTGTAATATCCCGTGCGCATCCCTCGTGGACACAGTGAAGTTCCTATACGACTCTATCGATATGGGCTGCCCTCTCTTGGTCTTGATGCTTGACGTGAACAAGGAGTCCAGCATCAGGGCTTGCCCGAGAAGCTGAAGACCCCCTGGAACTATTTTTAGTTGTCCCATGCCTTCCTGTGAAAGATTTACTAGTTCTTTATCTAAAAACAGGCATAGAGAAACAAATTTCGACGTATTAATACAGTCGAAAAACTTACCGAGTTGAAGTCCAGAACCTTGAGCACCCAGAGCGTGAGTGCCAAGTTGATTAGCATCATAAGCATGAGGGCCAAAACGAGGACGTATAGGCATTTCTTGCGCCAGCCATAAATGCCCACTTTGAATTGACTATTGTAGCTGTTCCTGATTGAGCTCGCCTTTGTGTCCCTCTCCGCATTGTTGTTAAGGATTGGCTCCGGGGTGATCTTGTCAGCGTAAGGAATTCTGAGAAAACAAACACCATTTAAATGCCATGTTTCCTCGAAAGATTTCCTTGGTAGAATGCAATGTAATGGAGCTGTCAGAACTTTCGCTGAGCGCAGATACTGTTTATATTGCGGTGAAAGTTTATGTGTAAGTATCTGTATATTTTTAAAGAGCTATTAATAAATAGCTCTAGATAATAATGTAGCTTATTATAATGGCAATTGAGAACATTTTTTGTGACGTTATAACATCCAAATAGAATGTAACTGTATCTTATTAAATGTTCAAGTCTCAAAACGTTACCTAAAAAGCCAGCGATTTAGAAAAGTGAGTTAAAGGGACTCTGTTAACGTCAGAGGAAATAAAGTTTTGATTTATGCAAGCGAAATGTGTTTGAAACAGGGTGGGAGCCTCGCTGAGCGCTGGCCTAGCATGCCCCGCGACAAATTTCACTGAGGGCGAGCCATTCAATCGCAGTTACGGCAGCCGAGCGGGATAAACTGCCGTGTCTTGCGCCCAAACGATCAGCCGGTTTCACCCAGGGGATTTGCGACGACGTTCTGAAACCACTACTTATGACTTATTCATTCTGCTTGTCTCGCTCATGTTATCGTTTTAAGCAAAGTTTGAAGAAATCTCTTGACTGGTGTTTATTTGCATGATACAGACTCGTAGCAGTCTTTCATTCTGCTAGTAACTATTACTATAAGTATCAGTACTCCACTGTCATTCGGATGTGAACTGAAGTGAAGAAATATGTTTGTTTATCATCGTCTGTTCCTTTATCTCATTTGACTTAGTTATTATCTAACAACTCTCGCCCAAAGTACTTTCTTTGTTCTAGCTCAAGGGGTAGTGTGTAAAGATATACTACCCTTACCTATCTACGTATCATAATGAATTAACCACATTAACGTTTTATGATTCGAAATTAATATTTATAATACGATTATTATATCGATATTTCTAACCTTCATCTTGATCACAGACTTCCGGGAACCATGAGACTGGTTGAACAGTCTCAGGCGCCGATTGACACCCTGTGACGATATTATTTAATTTTTATTCTTCCCTATAAGGGAGAATACCCCTCGAGAGAGGAGGCAAAACGGCCGAGAGTCGGGGCGAAAGGGAGAGATATCGCCAGACAATCCTGGCGTTATCCAGCGAGACCGCTCGCTGAAGCCTCTCTATGACTGCAGTCCCAACCTCTTTAAGTCGCCGCGAATATTTTTGTAAAAAGTAGTTTAAATGTAAAATTATATGTCATGTCGTTCTTAAATTAGCATCAGAAGTAATTGGTTGCGATATACGGTGCAATTTTGCCCGATAAAATATTTAAATGGGCAAGCAAAGAGTTATGTTACGTGACGTTATAATAAAATATTAATCCGTGGGTAAGATTAATCCTTTAATAAACGTAAATTGCAGATTCGCTTTTCCTCGGCTGATATTTCATGTTTTGTTTTGTTTCTGTAATTCTGATGAAACGTTTTCGATTAATACAGTTTTATGACTCTGCATTGCGCATAAATTTATATTTAATTATCACTTACTTAAACATAAGCTAGGACGTTTTATTTATAAATTTTATGTCATCATCACAGCCCACAACAGTCCACTGCAGGACCCAGGGCCTCTCCCACAAAAAGGGAGGTTATTGCCATAATCTCCACGCTTGGCAGGCGGGTTGGAGATCGCAGTGTTATAATATAACAATGGAAAATGCTGCTGCCCATTTTCCAATCTACGGAGGCGCTTAGATCTTTTGCCTCGAAAACATTAGTCGCCTTTTACGACACCCACGAGTATAAGGGGTTGGTGCTATTCTACTCTGCCGGACACCACACGGCCATGACACCACACGGCCAAGACACCACACGGCCAAATTTTATGTACTTATAAGGTAATAACAAAGAGAGAAGACCTAAACTTTCTTTTGCCATATTTTCAAATATGCGTGTTCAGTGCCAAGACAGCTTCATTTGTTATAACTCCCTAGTTCCAGAATACACCGTTTACCATTTAAAAAAGCATACATATCCTAGATGTCGACATCTAAAGTGATGTCCATAGTTTCGCAGTCACATAGAAGAAAAGGTAGAAAAATCCGGGTGGCTTAGCAAATCGAAGCTCACTACAGCACCAGTTTTACAATATCCCGATTCTAAACAGCCTTTTATTTTTACCTCAAATGTATCTATGCTGTCGCATCCGTCCGTCGGACAAACCTGTCGCTATTGCCTCGCGGAATCTTAATAAAACCGAAGGCAATTGCTCTACAATTGAAAAGAAACCAAAAGCCATCCTGTTCGGTGTAATAACTTTTAGGCCTTATTTATATAGCAATAGGTTTAAAATAATAACTGATATTCGAATTAGGGTATTTTTCTTGATCCTAGTAATCGACCCCTAGTATAACTTTTTAATGTCAAAGATCCCGGATTACGCCTCATAAAGATGGCGTCCTTAATTAGAAGAATATGACTACGAAATTAACACGGAAAATTAAATTCAAACGCTTACGCTTTATCGCTGTATCCAGTGAACGCAATGGACGAAGTTCCGGCACCGTCCTTACCAGAGCGTAACTCGACACACCGAGACAACGACATCTCTTAAAAAGCTCAAGACTGTCACCTGGAGTAGATATTGCGTCCATCTAGGGGCAACGATACCTGGTCCTAGTGACTCATGCTCACAAGGGCATTAAGTCTGCGGAGGGATTTAACTTTGCGTGTTTTACCTCTTGTACAACGATGTTTGTTCTGAGAAACTGTTTGACATAATACCCGCAGCCACGTTTTATCATCGCACCGTTCGCTATCCTTGCACCCTTGTACCAAATTGGTCGCGTACTGTGCGGTTCCAAAGGAACTTTCTCCCACGCACACTAAGGAGGAATGAGCTCCCTGGAGAGTACAACATGGAGTTCTTCAAGAAAGGGGTGAAAAGCTTTTGACGTGGTCAGTAGCACATGAGTGATACCTCTGGTATTGCAAACGTCCATAGGCTGCGGTAGCTGCTTACCATCAGGCAAGCTGTAAGCTTGTCTGCCACCGTCGTTGTATTAAAAAAGTAAACCATACATACAGGCCGCTACACGAACCGAAAACGTAAAACATAAATTGAGACAAAAAATAATCTTAGGCGTTTGTGGCCCGGTTATAGTCTCGCGCACGAGGGCTCGGTGTCGGCGTTGACCATTCAGTCGCCTAAATGTGTAGGTTTCCCCCACCGTAAGAGCATCGGTTAGTATTCAACAAATGTACATAACTGGTCCATGGCCGCTGTGGGATTCGAACTCGGTATCTCAAGCTTACGAACCAGATATCGTAACAACTCGGCCACCGAGGCTCCGTAATTTGTAGACGTAAATTGTGATATTAAGGCTAAACGTCATAATCTGTAGGCCAATACAATTGCTGTAGTGGTAGTGCATAAGCTACCTATAAGCTACCTATAACTAATAAGCTATTAGGTATAGAAGACTACTTTAGCCATTTTTGTCGAATAAAGCAGCAACGAAACATACTATCTATCAAACAACATTTCAATTAAACAAGATCCCTATACCTCTCCAGCTTAGTCACGATCAACGCAATGCATCGGGGAATGCGCCGGCTTGTAGCGAGATCTCGAGCAGACGTGTACAAAATCGCCCCATCGGCATTCACAAAAGTGGCCGCCGTCAGCCGCGAGCGCCATAAATTTACAGGGATCGGGCCCCGACAGGAGCATCGCACTGAAAAATTCTAGCGTCCTCACAGCGAGCTTGTACCGACCGCTATCGTTGACCCCATCTCTTGTATATTTTAAAACCCTATAAACTCCTCCTGCAGACTGGACGTCTCGCGGCGTATTCGGAATTTTCCGCCGACTAAACTGCTGGGCCGTTAGTAGTTGATATATAAATAAATTATTTTGATATTACCAACGGCGTTGGATGCGTGCGAAGGTAATAATAGCCTCAGCCATTTTCTTGTCCAATAGCTCGTTAATGCGTCAATATTCCTGTGTTCATAAAAGAGAAAGAGTTACGCAACCTTTTTTCCTTAATTACCCATATCATCTATAGTAAGTCACTTCTTTGTGCCAAGTTTTTACAAATATGTAGAACTGACATATTTGCATAATATAGAAGTGGTCAACATAAATTGAGATATATTATTATTAATATTCGAAATGTGGAACTTTGCACAAACACGCTAAAAGAGTTGCACTACAATTAAATTGTTGGTAGAGATATTGTAAACAGTGTTAGTAAAATAATTTTCGTAGCTCGAATTTTCACATTGTTGCACGAGTTTCAATTTCTCGTAGGTAGTCTGCGTATAAACGAAAGACAACTAGCTTATATAGGAGGAAAACGTAAAATTGCGGGCCGTGTGGGCGAGCGCGCCGCACTTTATCTCCCGGTCCAGTCTCCAAACACGTTTGGGGGGTTTACGCGGCATTAGAAACCAATTACACCCAATCGCGGCATTTTGCCGTCGCCCCTTAAGGTTACACTTTTATACCTCCAACGATGTAAACGGCTACCGCTTCTAAAGAGCAAATTGAGCTAAAGAGCTTTGAAGAGTAAATCGCGGACTCCGACGATAGCGTCACGGTTAGGAGTAAATATTAATTGTAGCCTACCGCACGACGTGTCAGGAATGCGTTGTATTGCATTAAACACATAATAGAGATAAAAGGTAGAAATGGCGTGGAATCTAATAAATTCTCAGCGAGGTAGCGTAAACGATGTACGTCGAGGCGGGCACGTAGCGTTGCCGGCACGTGGCCGCCGCCGCGCCCGCGCCGCAAATGAGCATTATTAATCATCCTCATCACGGCGCGGCTCGACTTCTGAGCTTCCTCTGTTCCCAGATTCCCCTTAATAAGCCAACTTTTCCTCTTTTAAGAAATAAATGCGAGTGAATATATTTTTTGAGCGCGCCCGCTCTACGAATGGTGCGCTGTGAGTGACAGACCGATGTGTGTTGCGATTGTATATGTGTGTGTATTACCTGATTTTTAGTAATAGGACGGCCTCCCACGAACTTCACTCGAAGTACGTGCTAGAGATGGGTGCTAAATAACGTCACGGTAGTATCACTGTGACTTCTTACGGCGGAACTTTGTTACATAATCACGTCATAACATATAGAACACGATAACATGGACAGTGAGGGGCATCAATGTCTTTTCAACAGTAGTTTCCCTATCGCCGGCATGATATTACAATTATGAATGTAACGTAAAAAGGTATTAACGTGCCGCCCATACTAGTAACGTTATTTATTTATTTATTTGTTCATACAGTTTTACAGCAGTTAAATATATTATAAATGTATCACCCATCTCTAGCAAGTGTGTCTCTAGCAAGTGTGTGTCTTCGTGTGAAGTTTATGTGAAGCCGTCCATTCAATTTAACAAAAAAATTGTCTTGTAATTTTTCCCTATAACGTGTTGTCTAGGTTATGTAGTACCTACCTATCGATATGAAAATTGCCATAAGTGCCTATACAAATATATCAGCCACCTAAACACACTATTTCATCTTTCATGTTCAAAGTGATAAATACAGTATTTCGGTCTATGGCACACCGTAAATGGTTGTGCATTGTTGTTCTGCACAATTTCAACATAAAAATATGTTGTATAAAATATGGCGCGCGATGTTGCAGGATAAACGAGCGCAACAGCCGCGTCGCCGAATGCCGCCATTATGTTCGCGTTAATTTTTTTTTATGAAACGTATTAACAGTTAACACCACAATTTAATAACAAGTTGGAAAGGCTTACTGTACTTTCCGATTAGCTGTGTTTATAGAAGGTTATATATGTTCATGAAATGGCATTTTTATCGCAAGTATACATTTGCTCCAATATTTGTATTTGTATAAAATATATTAAAATTAATATTTGATTTCGTAAATAGAGTATATTTTTATACCCGTACCCTAAAATTAAATTAATAAGATTTTATTAAGTTTTTATGAGGGTTTGAAAGAAAATACTTATTTTCAATTGTCGTCAGTTTAGCTTCTTTTAAGAAGCTAAGTTCTTTTTTTTTGGAGTAGGTATTACACTTATTACATTGCAATGATATGCACCAGTTATCTTAATGTTGTCCAATCATCCTTACAAAGTTTCATTTTATATCGGCTTATTCAGTTCAAAAAAATTTAACAATTTGTTTCTATGAAAATTACAGGTACCGTCATTTTCCCAAAAAAACGCCAATTTTGTTGGTAAGGATCTAATACTAGTTTTTGCCTGCCGCCACTTCTTGCCCGAAAAAGTCAGTTATTATATGGACTATAACATATGACAAAATTTAACCACATTCAATTTTGGGATAATCTGGAAATTCATTAGTTTTTACTAAAATCCGTTCAGTAGTTTTTGGGTGAAGGAGTAAAAATCATCAATCCAAACATCCATCCTTACAATCTTTCGCATTTTATAGTAGGATATTTGATTAGATTTACTTGTTGTTTAGGAGTGCACTTTTAAGATCTAATATTTTGTAACATAACTAATGTTATGTTCCGATGGGATAATCGAACAAAACCGCAGTGACAAATGAAGATTAGGAATAAATCCTCCTACTAGTAGACGTAGTTTCGTCAAAAATCCATACAAAAAAGGCATCGATCGGCCGTATCACAATTTGTAAAGCCGATATCGAATTTTGTAGCATTTGTTGGAAGCACGAAAATCCTTGGCATTCGGGGTGTCAGCCGAAGCAAGCTGCGTAAGCTCACGCGATGGGGGCGCCATAAATTAACTTTTCAATTTGCCAATGACGTATCGCAAAGACTGAACGGAGTATTGAGACCACTCTCCAATAAGCTCTTGATCAAGCTCAAGCTCGATTCGTGTACAACGTGTTCAGGTCGCGATTTTATTCGGTGAATCGGTGAAAAGTCATTTTAGTAAGTAATATATTGATTGGGTATCTGATTATTTTAATTTTGTTTTATTGAAACCTCATTACGCCACATGTGTAAAAAAGTTCCTTATTTATTTTAAATCACCTACCCGCGGCTACGCCCGCAAAGGGTTGAGGGTTAATTCATTGCAGGTTCAGGGGTCCTATTTTTGAACAGATACCATTTTGTATGTTCGGTATGGAAAATCGATATTTAAATACATACATGACGCTGATTTTCCATATTTTTTAACCGTTCGCTTTTGGTATTCGGCAAGTATATTATAAAAATATAGAATTTTTCATACGAGTTCAACCCAAGGCGAGCGTTTAAAAATAGAACCCCAGTAAGTGGCGCGCACGACGCAATGTCTGAAAGACCAGCAATGGATTTGAATACTCGGGACTATGCACCGTGGTTACGCTCAACACAGCGGATGCCCTAAAATTCCATCAAAGCGTTATCCAAGAGGAACTATTTCGAATTTCAAAGACAAATTTTATAACTATATATTTATAATATAACAATTTGGGTGTGATAAGCTACCTGCAACACAGTTTTATCAACATTTTTTCGTCAAAACATCTATTCATCCTACTCTAAAATTTACATATCAAAAACATTTGTAGAACGAATATATACAATAATTATGTGGATGTATGCTTCGTATTACTTATTATTTTTTTCATCTCTCGCAAGGGAGCCCTCCCTGTAGTCATCTAGAGAAGTAGTCAAAATGAGCAATGGGTTATTTGATATGTACACCTCTGACGCCTGATGGCCTATACAATACAATGGGTACCCTTTGTTTACCCATAGATATCCTGAGGTGCCCATGAAATCGCAATAGAACGAAACAGGCACAAGACTCGCATTACCCCGCAACGACCGCATGAAAATGATTTCCATATTTAAAATCCAAAGTGACGTCAATAAAAACGCTATAAAGCGGAGCGGAACGAATAATAAATGCTAATAAACGAAATGTTAGCCCGCGCTGGCCGGTGCGGTGCGGTTGCATGCGGCGGGTGCGCCCATTAAATTGCCCGTAAATCAAGTGCATTGAAATCTCCTTCCTCGGTCGTGACGGGCTACCATCGCCGGAGTGGTCCTGCGGTCCGCCGGGCCGCCGGGCCGCCGGCGACGGATCCGCCGGACCTACGGGATCTGCTCCCAAGCACCGTGAGAAACCAATTTTAGTGTGCATTCGATGGCCATTAATATTCGGCTCCGTGTAAATTACGAGCTGAGGAGCTGTATTAGTGGGGCAGTACTAGACGTGACTTTCGAAGTGAATCGTGCCGATTTGCGTGGCGTGGTGTGAATTCGGGGTTTTTGCCAAAATATCGGCATTCTAAAAGAACGTGGTTTCACGTTCATTAGCAGTTTTTTTTTTGTTTGTTTATCTACTATGTCACCAATAATAAAAGTGACTTTAATGTAGCTGACTAGCGAAACTAGCAAGAGGATGTCAGACAGACTATTGCCACAAAATGTAATTTTTCATGTACTCGTTGACATAGGATAACCTACGGCGCCCTCACAGTCCTCATATTTTGTACGGTACAAAAGTCTTTCTCTGAAGAAAGAACTTCTAGCAAAAATGGAAAATTTATTTCCAGAGCACCGTATATTCCAAACTTGTGCCCCAATGACCCAATGCCTTTACTTGCATTTAATTTCCGCGTGGCAACTTGCATTCAAAAGCAGTTTAAAATGTGCGCAAAACGTTTAGCAGCTCGCGAGCGTCCGTAAACTATCGTAGCGGCTTAAACACAAGTTACGGTGTAATAGAGTAGTAACCTAATGCAGTCGGTAGGGCCATAGTTGTTCTGCGGCTGTAGTTAAAGTTATATGATGGAGCGTTCGTACTCCGCACAATGCGCCGCCGATGGCTTTGGATAGAACATCCATTCACGACGTTGCTCAATGGCTTTTGCATGTTGCATTCTGTTCCAGCGCCGTGTTTGAACTCGCAAGATTCCCGATATTTCTCTCAGCATGAATTCGTAACGGCGCCAGAAGTTCTGGATTTGACGGCTCTGTACGAAAAGGATGCAGCGAACCTGTCCATGTTCTGGTTTTTAACTCCATGGTGTCTGTATCTCATTGATGTTTTCGATCTATCTGATGTACGGTACAGAAATATGGACGATGGATAAAGCGGACTTATCTCACATTAACGTTGTTGTGATGGTGTTGGAGGACTATGGTTAGGATAGGTACCTGGGACAACTTACCGGACCAACGAATATACACGATCTGAACACCTAATACGGTTTTGCACTATACACCTGCAGAGAGATATTATTTCTTCGGTCATATTGCAAGAAACAAAGGTCACTTTGAAGACCTTTGCCTGACGGGAAAATGAGACATAATCCATGAGAATATGCTTCGGTTAGGTCACGAAACTCAGCATTGAGGAGACACGAAGCAAGAAGGCGTAGCTCATCAATATTTATTAAATTAATAACTTTTATTAATTTAATTAACCCGTTGAGTCACCAAAAACAAATTTGTTACCTATAACATCTATTAAAATTAAGATCCGCCATTATGCACAACGTCACGACTCACGTCTCTTTCCCGCTATTTTGCACCATATTTTAGAATCGGTTATTTATCAGAATAAGGCTACACAAAATGGAAGTGCACTCCAAAATGTGGACCACGTTATCTTCAGCCAGGCACCGCAAAGACATATTGCATCATCCCTGTCACTCTCCCTACCTACATATTGGTGGCACATGTGGTTATAAGTTGTAGTTAGATCGACGTAGGTACACCGAAATAGGAACGTGGTGTCATGTTCGGTTAATACCTCCTCTGAGAGACATGGCGGCCGGCTCAGCGAAACGTCAAAGGCAAATTGAAAATTAATTTATGCCCGCAAAATTTAGCACAGAGCCCTGGGAGATTATAAATCAGTCACACCACACGAGGCTCTTGTTTTGGTAGCCTACGAGTGGGTGAAAACTTGTGGCGACTATTTAACATTTTGGAAAAGTTACAAGGAAAGTAATCGATAACATATATGCGGCCGTCATTGACGTTAACAAGTCGAGTAGTGATCGCAATACAGCCGCGAGTAGAGATTAGGAGCCGATTCGCAGGCGGCAGAACGCACTCGCGGGAGCCGGGACGCGCCGGAAAGAGTCGTAAATACGAGCTCGCCGCCGCCGCGCACCGCTCACTTATAAATTAGGATCATAAAGCACTTGCCGAAGTTTGTTGCCGGCACGACGACCATAAAACAACGCTTAGTCTCCGGGGAGCCCCGCCGCTTGTCGCGCCCTCGCCCGCGATCTTTCAATTTGGAAGCAGTCTTCGGCTAAGCAGTAATGTGACCCTATTTGGAGTGATGGCTTGCATCACTCTTAATATAATTCGGTCAGATTAGAGATGAATAAAAAAAGTGATACGAATGCGATTCATGCGTAGTTTTAAGGCTGCAATGCTCTTTTTGCAGATTAATTAAAACCGTTTTTATATAAGCGTGCCAACCCATATTGATATTCATTAAATTTTAAATCGATTCGTAATTTAATTTGCATACGTTTAGTTGTATTCCATGAATGAATATGGGTGATTGGCATCTCATCTTTTGAATTTGTTTATTTACATACTCGCTTACTTTTTAAAAAAAACGTAACTCTCTAAAAATTGTATTTTGTGTTTTCATTTATGTAACCAACATAGACTTTTGATTTTGGTTAAATTCGGTGCGAGGTTCTAATGAGTGTGCCCCTGTCAGCTTTTCAGTCCGCTGTGCATGGCTCGCACTCTCTAGTAAAAGTTATTACCTAAACTTCACCATATATTCCACGGTGGCCAAAAACGCTTGGCAATTAGCTTGTCCGGAAGCCGAGCTTCCGACTAATTCCAGTTGACAGCGGCTATGGGATGTACCACTCTGCAGATTGGTATGAAATAATCGTTTAAGCACATCTATCAGAGCATAGTGTATAGTACCCGCCTTATGGCTGCTGGTGAATGGGAGTCGGCTCTCTGAATTCAGGCAATAACTTCTGAAAGAATCGGCCACTACCCGACTTTTAGTATTGCCACGGCCCTGTGCCCAGCAGCGCTCCGCACCAGTACAATTGTGCAACCTTGTTGATCATCTCGGCCACTATGGCCTATTGCCAGGACTCCGTCGGAGCATGCCCGGTACTAGAGCCATACGATTTAGCCTTGATGAGGGTAAAAGGCCCAATGGAATGACACACACACCGTGGAAGCTGGGACATCTCTTAGTCTGATTTGGGATGCCTTGTCCATCGACACCCTTGCGGCACGTCACCACGTGTTAGCTAGGGTCGGGGCCGCCTTAGCTGAAAACGCTACTCGAGTACACTCAAGTTTTGGTTAGACTGGTTTTGACTCCTTTTTTAGGAGCTAAGCGCCTAGTCGATATTACTAAAAATATTACCTGCCTTCAAGAACTTCACTCGAAATAAGTGCTAGAGACGGGTGCTAAATAAAGTCACTGTAGAATCACTATCACTGTGACTTTCACGAAGAAAAAATGTTACAAAATGACGTCATAACATTAGGCACACGATAATAAGGTTGGTGAATGGGCGTCAGTGTATTTTTTATTACTCTTTTTTGCAATCGGCGGCATGTTAGGACAATTATGAATCTGCCGTAAAAAGGTGATACTAGTGACGTTATTTATCACTTCACAATCCAGTGAAGTTCCTGAAAAGCCGTCCTATTAGCAAAAAAATTGGCCTGTGCCAGAAGGTACAGTGTCGGTGGCCTAACGGCTTAGGGATCCAACTCGTAAGCTAGTGGTACCGAGTTCGATCCCCGGTGCCGCCATGTACCAAAGACTTGTTCTGAGTTAATAGTTGAACACCAACATATGCGGTTATGGTTAGGGAAAACATCGTGAGAAAACCTACACCCTGACTATGTAACCATGATCCAAGCTTGTTAGGTTGGACTTGTGTTGTTAGGTTAGGGGACTGTTCAACACACATAGGTCGGTAGTCGCACTATAACAACCTCAAAAGAAAAAAAACTAATTTTATCATCACTTTGTTGTCCGTCCGTCTGTCTGTCCGTCTGTCAAGACAATTTTTCTCAGGAACGCGTGGAGGTATCAGACTGAAATTAATAGCAACTACTAAGGTCTGCCATCCCTTGGAGAAGTGAAAAAATCAGACTTTTAAGTCAACAAAAGATACAGCCGTTTATGCTCGGTTTATGCCGTTTTTGACGCTCGCAAGAGAATAAAAACCTATAGGGTACTTCCCGTTGACCTAGAATCATGAAATTTGGCAAAAAGCATTGCCATGTAGCAGTAAAGGAAAAATCCGAGAGCCGTAAACTTTTAATTTATAGTTACATTCCAAAAAATTGTAGTTGGATTAGCAAAAGTTTGTGATAGATGCAGTAATAACTTTGTAATGTGTTTATAGTATCTAAAAGCCCTCTTTGAACCAGGCATTTTAACAGGCTACGACGAAACCCTGCACTGCACATGGCCCGACACGCCTTGGCAGGTTTTTTATTACCAGAAGGCTGGCCTCTAAGGTTTTAAGACAACGGATTAACCAGCCACCTAGCGGAACAATGCAGCGAGCCTACCTTACCTTTTTTATCTATACATTAGTTGATATTTTAATTTAGATAGATAGGTATTGAACTTAGTCAGGCTTCATATTTTTTGAACTTAATTAAAATTAGTTTAAGTCTAAACATTTTCAAATTACGCTCCTAATTTTGTAATAAGTACTAAAATATCTACGAAAAATCGCACTTCAAATATTCCCTTTATTAACATAATTTTACGGTATGGCTAATTTAAGGCATCAATAGCAAAATTGCAATTCCGAGTATTTAATGAATGCGAATTTCATTAACACTCCCGTGACATCCGCCGCCGTGCATCGCAGCGTAACGGAATAAAGCGCCATTTTACGCCAAGTATTCCGTGAATTGAGCAACTGATGAATTTAACTGTCTGTCGGTTGATTTGTACCTACTCAAACACCTGGCAAATTACGAGTAAACCGGCTGCGGGCAAGCATACTTTATCAACAAAATGTTTTACGTCGAGTTATTGACGTTTTGGGTCAGCACAGAGAGTGACCAACTCTCAGTAAGCTGAAAGTGAAGGATAAATTTTAAACATGGCCCATCATTAACTTTATCGCATACCACGAGACAAAATAATGCAGTTTACGTCTTAATCAAAGGCTCAGCAACAAAGTGACTTTCGATTTTGTTTTTCTTTTTTACTGAAAGCGGTACTTTATCGAAGTTAATAAAGAGCGCAGCTGTGGTCGGTCTCATCAAATGGTTTGGAAATAATGTGGACGGTATGGCGGCAGCGACCGTTTGGCACCTCACTCTCACTATCGGACTAAGTTTTAGGCCTTTCTTGTTTTTATTTTTAAGCTAAAGTATGAAAATAGAAAATTTAGTATTTACGCCTTTTTTGGCTAGAAAGGTACACGGGAAAATTATACACCTGATGGAAAGTAGCCATTGTCGTCCAAGACAACGGGCGAGCGGCTGGGCCTTTGAGATACCTACACAATACGCTTTTGAATAAGTCCAAGTCGTAATGCAGATATTTTGTTCCATCAATTGTTCAAATAGTTTTGGCGGAGATGTGGAGGAGAGAATTCCAACCGCCAATGTTGGTAAGCGAAGATGGAGAAGGTGGAAAAGGGTAATTACCCACCTGACCGAGTTGCAGTGACCAAGGGACCGAAGTCCAATGGACGCTCTTTAGATCTTGTATATAAGCGTTGTAGATGGAACACTCCGTTAGCGCGATGTAGATTTGACAGTTGCTGTCATGCTGATTGTCTTGCCAACTCGTGTGTGCGAGCTCTCTTTGATTCACTATGGAGATCGCTACATAGTATACAGATATAATTCAAACATTCACCGAAACACGTACCTAATCTAATTTATGATTTACGAAATATAGTGAGCAAAAAAAACAATGCCGATAACAATAAAAATATTTCAATTCTAGCGAATTCCGTTGAGGGCGCGCATTGTTCGTCTGAATCAAAAATTATATTTCCCGATCGGTACTCGTTCGGCGTTCCTTTGGCTTTGGTCTGGAGAACAGCAGCGTAAGTACGATCGTGGTGCGTGTAAATAATTCAGTGGATACGACGCTTGCTCTCGGGGGCTTTGGATGGAATACCAACATCTGATCCGTGATTGCGCACGATAAATCTGTTTCTTCGACACTTGCCCTCCTTCAATTCTCTCTTTATACGAGCCGTGTGAAATCGTGGCGAATTTCGTGCTATTTAAATAGCTAGTGTTTGTTATATGACATTATGTATTTAGGGAAAAAATCATCTTTTTTCATTACTTTTTTATTTTTACAAGCCGTTGTTAAACTTAACTTGTATGTCCTGAAATCTTTTAAGCCTAATTTGATCCACTTCCCGGCGTTCAAATAAGATGAAATTTGGTGTACTGGGGTCGGATAATGGAATCGGAAAGTGGCCAAAGGTACTTCTGCAACAAGATAACCCAGGCCCAAAGAACCCAGAACCAGAAAGGAAAGAAAAGTACTATAACGCGCAATAAAAGCTTGTTATGAAAAAATGTTTTTCATTTGAAAGCTTATTACTATTCTATACATAGAGTGACAGACAAATAAAGAAATAAATAAATAAATATTCGTGGACGATTTCACACAGCGCCATCTAGCCCCAAACTAAGCAACGCTTGTACTATGGGTGCTAAATAACTGATATACTTCTTAAATCCTTTTAAATACATACTTATTATACATAGAACACCCAGACCCTTAACAGAAATTAAAATTCATCATTACAATTTCTGCCCGGCCGGGAATCGAACCCGGGACCTCTTGCGTGGCAGACGCCGGGCATGTTGACCATTGAACCACTCAGGTCGTCAAACGAACCGAACTAACCTCGCGAACAGTCTCATTTGGTGAGATATGGACACTTGCCGTCCAAACGACACAAATCACGGCCATGACGTTCAAATTACAGCAAGTAGGTGATAATGTAGATCACAATCTAAATCTGTCTGAAATAAATGACGTTATTAAAAATATATATTTCCGCAACATTTGTTATGCGTTCAGCGTAAGTGACATTCCGTATCGGAGTTGGAGAATATGGGGAATAAAAGGTCGCCATAATCGTCGCAATGTGTTCATTGGGTGTCCGCAAACAAACTGCCGTGGGTACGTGACATGCAGGGCAATGATGCGAACTCGCGGCGCCCGCGCTGTGTCTAGCCGCTGTTTCGCAGCTGAGGAAACCGCTATGAAAGTTAATGTAGTTGTCTTGTCATGCCTCGTTGTTAATACACGTGACAGCGTGACAAGCGGACAGCACGTGTTACTTGTACTTCTTAAAAATAATGCATATATTTAACTAGTTACTTTATCGTGAGGTTTTTAGATCAATATAAAAGCTTAAAAGCGAATATGTAGTACAGTTAATTCGTAGAATGTACGATATGTTTTGGGCTAAAACATGGTGCCTTGCTATGGGCCTTTTCTTTAGAAAGGTCTAAAGTCAATGTGTCGCGTACAATGGAGAAACTTAACTAAGATCTCCGTATCAGAACCAAGGTTACAACATAATGCATTCGATATTTATAGTTCTAACTCTAACTTCTTGAGCGCCGACCATATACCGCCAAATACAGCGTAGGACGCACTTCAAGAGATAGACGAACGATATTGTAATGCGTTGTCCTAAATGGCAATGGTCGTGCGACGGGTGGTTTTGAGGTCCGGTCCGAGGTATTGGTCCGGCGACGATCGTCGTACCACCATGGTCGCATAATCGTTACCAATTAGGACAGCGCCTTAACGCCGTATGGAACCAAGGGAAACAAGAAGCACAATATTCTACCAAACCTACTAATATTCTACTAGTCTGCTAAAGTTTGTGAGGATGGATGGATGTTTGGTACCATTGAACGGATTTTGCTGAGCAGTAATGGAGCGCCCAATGTGATCTAATCTGGTCAGGTTTCCTTATCACACGTGGAAAGGTAACACAGTCACGGAAGACACATGGCTGATGGCAAATAGGACGAAAAGAAGTAGTGCATCTCATCCCAATCTGCTGACTTGTATCACCACACCCGTCGGGGCTTGCATGGGGTTTGCTCGGTGGGGAATAAACAGATACAGATTTCACCAGACAGTGATCGGATGTACCCAGCGGTGCAGAAACCGATACTGAGTGCCTGTCCGGATCAGTTGTCAGCAGAAGGTCTAAGCAATTGGCGGTATGGAGGTCGACATCAGCGTCATGGCACAGTTTACCAGCTGGGTGAGATCTAGCGACAGAGCTAGTTTACGCGCCTCTCTCCCAGCATGATTAGTCGTCTGGTATAAGAAAAGCCACTCTTGGTGGTGGGCATTGAAATCCCCCCGAAATGACTAACAGAATGGTAACGTTCCCTCGCTTCATCGGCCACTTCTATGAGATGGTCACATAAGCGAGTCGTCTCCTGATCGCCGCTGTGCGAGCGATAAACGCAGGCATACAGGATTTGCACTTGACCTGTATCCACCAACAACCATAAAAAAGAGAAACTAGACCCCTCAAAGCTCCTTAGACGCCGATTTCAGATGTATTCGCGAGCGTTCACTCAGACTCGGGCACGAGGTACAAACCTGAGTATAACCCTGGGTAGCTGAGGTACGCCGCGTCAGACGGACATCTGATCTGCGTCTCAGTGAGGAACAGCAGCTGCAGTTTATCAGTCTCAAGGTGATAGTGGACTGCATCGAGATTTGAGTGCATGCCTCGGCTGTTTAACGTTTCTCTTATTTTTGCGTATCATAATAATGAGAGTGTAAAGGTTGTTTTAGGAGGATGGCAGTTGGATGAGGTGACGCGCCATCTACCAGAAAACATGGTCCCCAATTCTATACGATAAGGTGCCTGACGCGGACACCGCGGATACTTTTTGTTGGAATAGCGGCAGATATTCTAAATCCAATTCTGGCAATAGTTCTAATCACCAATACCCTTCACAAGCATTACTCGATCAATTTAAATCCTTATTATTTTTAATTTAAAATTTTTATTATAACACACAAACATTATAAATTTAATTAGATTTATGTTTTTGTGATATTGCATCTTTTTCACATAAAGTTAGCTTTTCATCGTAAATGCTTCTATGCCAACTATGCATTCAAAGTACATTTTCTTTTGCCTCACAAAAACACAGATAATACGTCAACTAATCTAATAATAAACTATAATAAGGACCAAACAATGCATTCGTTCGTTCATAAATCATAACAAACTGTAATTTGCTCGCTCTTGTCGAGTTTCGCGAGCAATCAAATTAACCGCTACTGAAATGATTTCAGTGATTCCAAATATTTTAATTGACAAACAGAAAATGTGGGCAGAAAATAGCGCTTAAATTGTGCTTGCATTTACGGATGTTAATTCAATGAATAAACATAATGCCAGAGCATCAAAACCCACTTCCTACTTATAGTTCTGTAGTACTTGGCGTGAATAAACGATGCAATAGCATTTGCACGATTCATTACTTGCCGTGGCTTCGCCGCGCCAGCGACGTATCGCTGATCAGCCATCGTTGGTTACCAAATTTAAATCAAACAAACCTGTTAAATCTATCCTAAAACACCGATGGCGTGACTACCCGTAATTATAACTGATTTCATAAAGGAAATTGTTAGTTTTACAGAAACTTTGCTTCTATGTATCATTTCGGGAATTGATCCCTAATGTAGTTCGAAAATTTTTGATCGTTAACCCTGATTCGTCACAAATTGCAGCCGGTAATGTGTTTCCGAAAGTCGGCGTATGGAAAGTTGAGCAAGTCCATTGGATTAAGCGCGCGGATCCGGGCCGCGGCCGGATTTGCATACAAGTTATTTACGCGGAGGTGCGTCGGCTCGTAAATCTCGCGACAAGGGGATTTCTGTTTGTGAAGTTTCTTTTTTATTTCCACTTTATCTGTGTACGGGAAGGAGTGAATGCTCGAGCGCAACTCGCGAACCCGCTCAACTTCAATAAATCAATTTGTACACTTACCCGTACTTATAATGTCGGCATTCGCAGAGTTGGGTACGTGTCGCGACCGCCTTCGAGTGAAAATGTTAAAGTTTGTCACGGAACGTACCTGTGTAATCTAATCCGTCCCGGCCTCGGAGAAATCTCCTTTTGTGTTGTGCCGGGAACACTAAGGAGATTCCCTCGTTGTAATATCGAGTTTATGAAGATTATTCCTTCTGCGAGTTATTTCAGGGTATTCAGAGCAATAACTTAAAACAATTCCGTATTGTAAAAGCCGATTTACTTCTATAATCTCTCGCAGTATGCGGATTTTGAGCGGCTGAGTTGCTAGATTTACTTTTTGTGAATTACATTCTCTTTTTATATTGTAGGTTTAATGTATTTATAGGGTTTCATCATTTCAAGTGTGCTACGTTATAAAAACAAGAGATACGTAACGCACAGGAGTTTCATACAACGTTTTTAAACACACTTGCGACAATAATCTTTCTATCGTCCGTCATCAATGGGATCGTTCAAGAGGTAATTAGAGGACTCTTAAGAGGCGGGCAACGCATTGGTAGCTGGTGTTGCTGATGTCCATAAGCAGCGGTGACCACTTTCCATCAGGTGGTTTGTCTGCAGTATAACATATAAAAATCTTTCACATTTATGGTAAATTGCGACAAGTGTGAAAGAGACAGGTAGATTTGGAGGAAAACGGGAATGAGCGCGATAAAACAAAAAATTATCACCATAATCCAGTGCTGAACATAGGCTTCTCTCCATGCCTTCCACGTCGAACAATTTGAATTAAAGCATAATGTAGCACACTCGAATCATACGTCTTATCGCTCACTTGCGTTCTATGCTTCGTTGGCATCGAATTTATTAAATTATTTTTTTAAGTTTAAAATATCCTAATAAATAGACACAGCGTTATTCAGCCAAATATTTAAATAATTATTACAAGCCGGCCCGGCGCGGCTCCGTTCGCTTAGTGTTGTACCCATAGGTCACAACGCGAACGCAAGGGACCCTAACCTACCCCTAGAGTAGGGTAGGAGTAACCCCCTACACTACCCGACTCTAATCCCTTCCGACCTTACCCTACGCTACCCTGGACTACCCTACCCTTTCCCCTAAACCGACCTTTCATCACCAAAGAATTAGTCAAATAGGTGCACCCGTTCCGAAGTTATGAACGAACATACATTACATTCGGTAAATTGTTTTTTACCTAAAATAATAGATCAATGGTATAGAGTATTAAATTTAAATAATCTACTAACACGAATTATCGTATGTAATTGACAGCGTCCATTTATTCACAAAAGATACCGTATTAAAAATCTTTCTAGAAAATACCGTGATTAATCCGTTATAGTTATTCCATTTCAAGTCTAAGAAAAGTAACTACTTTACCGCACGAGTGCGGTAATGCCAACAAAAAGCGCCCATTTTTAATAGTCTACAATGTCAGCTAAAAATTGGATTAACAATTATTCCTTTACGGAGTGGTGTGTTGAAAATAATATAGTTATGTAATTTCAGTCTCTATGAAATTACGTGTTAAGTTGTAAGAGAAAAAATGAAATTAATAAAACTATCTTATTAATTTATTCTTGTTATTGCCTATAATATGATTTTATAAAAGGTATAATATATTATATGAATATATCCAAGATTTTATAGCATTTATTGAAAATAAATATTGCTATCGATGCAACGTAACTATGGGTAGGTACTATAAATGAAAAATGTTCCTGAAATGAAACATATAAAACACAGACTCTACATCATTCATATACCTACTCTAGCCGTCCCCGTACCGTACCGTAGTATAACCTTTAATATTATACTGAAAATAAGGAGTGACGAGAGCGCATATACACGACAACCTATTTTTAATAAGTAGCTGTGTCCGTTTAAGAATCAATAGGTTGCTGCCGAAACAAAATTGGCCACTGCCAAAAGCCTAAAACGTATTGTCCGACCCAACGTTAGCTCTGTCCATTTTGCATCACAAAGTTAGATGTGTTTGTCGTTCTAACTGTGTCGTTTCAAACGCGATAACGCCAACTTTCCAGTCCTGCAAATGTGAATACCTTGTTGCGAAAATGTGACTAACGGAAACTGCACAAGTAACTCCTCGGTCCTTCCGCGGCCCGCGCCCGCTTGCCGCGGTACCTGTGCTCTCGGACACCGGCCATACAAATTTGTTCATTATGCACACACTCCAACTGCACAAAATGTATTCAAATTGTAAGAAGTGCAATTCTGTTTGTCCGATGCCGCAGTTGGGAATGGAAAAGTCGTTTGCCGGCAACACGTGTAGCGGGGGAGTCCGCCTCAGATTTATGAGTGACATTAATTTTAATTCTTTTTTAATGTCCTCGTAATTTTAGGGAAAGTTAAATGAAAAGAAATTATCCTGAAGAGTGTAATTAATATACGGGATGCAATAAAGAGTAGGGGTTCCAGTCTTCGGATGCCAAAATATATACAACAACTACAGCCAGCTTTTATGCCCGCGGCGTCGTCCGCGTAAAATTCAGGTACTAAGTTCCAGTTTCCGTGGACCCCACGTTATATTTCGAGGCAAACTAAAGCCTATGTTACTCGCTGATAATCTAGCTGTCTATAGGTGAAAGAATTTTTAAAATCGATTAAGCAGGTTTTGAGTTTATCCAATACAAGAAACATACAATAAAATCTTCTCTTTTTATAATACTATGTTGTTTATAGACTTGTTAATATTATTATTATATTATAGTATAGATAGATAACTTAATATAACTATCTCAACCTTTACTCATATTTTAAGTATGTGAATTTCATACGGAGATACATTTTGATCAAACATGCCATTCATCGTACGAACCAGGGTATTTGGTAAATGGCCTCATCAATTAATCGCAGGTAATAATGTTTCGCGTAATTTTGCAACAGCAATGTATAAACCTAAAATATCGTTTGTTTGTTGTACACAAGAGACGGGATAAATCAATGGATTATTTGATAATATTGTGTGTTGAATTTATGACATATTAAAAAAAAGCCTTTTAGTTTTTTTAACACACCTTGCTTGTATAGCAGCTATTTGCCCAAATTTTTGGCTCATAATTTTTTATGTTAAACGTTAATTATATACTGCACACGGCTTGGGCCTACCACTAAGGCCAATGCATGTGAATTTTATATAAATCCGATATTAACCGGAGTCTAGTTTAACAGTTTAGGGCTCAGTTACAATATTTATATTTTTTATTAACCGTAGTTAAAATATGCGAATGCCACTTGAAGTCTTAGGACTGATCATTCAAACCAATAATACTATAATAAAGTAATTACGAGTTTGCGAAAATATTCATACATTATATTTTTCGTGTTTGAATTAAAACGTATAATAGAAATGGAAATTGGAGTTATTAAAGTAAAACTAAAAATTGCAAGCGAAGAATTTGCTGGTCGTAAATTGCAAACCGGAAAGAGCGTAACAACATGTCACAGCCCAACAGAGTGGTGAATTTAAAATGTTCTAAGAAATGAAGTTATCACACTTCCATTTCTTTTACTGCCTGCGAACTTTCCACACTTAATTTATATGAAAATTTCTTTTGCTATAAGTTAAAAGGACACATATTTCATTCTACAATGCGAAATGATTTATACTTTTAAGTTTTACGTTTAGATCCATGTACCTACTCGTATATTGATCAGGCTTCAGATGTCTTACTTTGCACAGTAATAATATTTTATCAGAAATGATACATGATTCGGTAATATTGATCATTATCACCATCCGAGCGGGCAATCCCGACTTCTAATAGGCTTCGCTTTCCCACAATTTTTCTTCCACGATGTTATTAATAATATTGCTTAAATTAAACTCTTTTCGTTAGTTTATCCAATACTAAACTAGCGACTTAGCTAGATAATAAAACTAGCAAAACTGCAAAGTTAGCCACGAGTATGGCCGGCACAGATGGCCGCAATCACGGCCTCCTCAAAGACTCAAACGCAACTGACACTATTTGTCACTTAACTTTAAGAAAAAGTTGAGAGACCAAATTAAGAGAAACAAAAGTGAATAGGGAGGGAGAAAGTGAACTTCCACTTGAAAATAATGAAGATTACAAATTCACGGCCATTGAGTTCCGCGCTCGGGCGAACCTTTGACTTCAACTTGCTTGTTAGACTAAATTGAGAGAAATAATAGCGCTCATTTGTTTGGTTTAAAGGTTTAAAATCGACCCCTCGGATATATTTCTCTGCGATAAAAATGGCACCGCAATTAATAAACGCAATTATTGCTGTTAAATGCAATAATTGCGTTAAATGATCGTACTGTAAACTGTTTTGGATACACGGGATGTTTATGTAAAAATAAAGCGAAAATACTCACTTCCTGCCCTTGTGGTCGGTGTAAACGATATGGTTTCTTGCAGCCGGCGTTTGTCTATTTCTTCCTAAAGATTGAGTTTCCATTTTCACTCACTACAACTTCGTCTTCGTCTTGTCTAGTAGCGTAGCAAATCAGAACTGCCGACACATCTTCCGATACATCTCTTATCAATTTAATAGTCCTTGACACTCAGTCCGAACATGTTAACAACAACATGCTAAGCCCTCTGTAGTTACAAGTTACGCGTGCCACATCCCAAGTCGTGTAGTGCACTCGGCTCGCGCATCCATGGACGAACTACGCTTAGACTTAGGGCGAGTTGCAGTCGCACTCCATAAGTTAGTAACTGTCGGCTCGTGACCGCTCTGGTGGAATTATTCCGGCGGCGGCGCGGGCGCGCCTAACAACTTGCGATGGTCGGCTTGTTAGGACAGTTCCCGCCGACATTGTGTACAGTTACCACTTCTTAGCGGGGTAACTTTTGCCCCTCCGTCGCTGATTTCGTTTGCCACTGTCCGGTTAGTTAGCACACCGGCTCAGCGTAATGCTCTTTTTGTTCCGCTTAAAACAGTGTGCTTAACTGCTGAGCTCTTTTATTTAATTTTATGGGCCGGCATTTGCTTTTATATTCGCCGCGCTCCTTTCTGCAATAAAATTGTATACGCTCTTAAGGGTAATAAGGGATTTGTACAAAGCCCAATTACTGGCTTGAAAGGTAGCTCGTAATTATGTTTTCAATCGAGACTACTGTAGGTGTCAAGAAGACAGTCATTGTGCCCTAGCTGTCCGCACTATTGAACCGAATGCCAATACATAAAAGGATAGAAACGAACGGGAAAAAGGGCTGTGTACCTTCGAGTATATAATCCCTTTTATATAAGAACATATTTACCTTCAGCAGGAGGCGGAGCTTAGGATTGAGGCGGGCTTATTTGGAATCGACAAGGAGGTGGAGTGAAGGCCGCTGTTTATCAAAACGGGCTCGCTGCTTTCGAGCTCTATCGCAGCCTTTTCGCAACTAAAGAGAATGGCTTAACGTAATAATTTTAGCAAACAGCTACCCCGTGAGCAGATGATTAAACAAATCGTTGCTGTGAACCCGAATATTTTCGAAAGTCAAATATTTAGCAAACGCCAAAACGTTTCCTCGTTTAATAAATTATATTTCGCAAGACAGTGTACAAATGGGCTTTAATTAACTGGGGAATGTCGGCGAGACGGCAAGTATGCCGGCCGGGCCGCGCGGCCGCTCGCTAACTACGATTTACATCCACTCTTATTTATAAAATACACTCGGGATACAATTTAATTTATTACCAAATAAATGTTACCTGAATAAGCTTTCGCCGTTTGAGTTAGGGAGGTTAGGGTTGCGGGATTTTAAATATAAAAACAATCACTGGTGAAATAATTGTACGTAGAAACAAAAAACAGGGGAATGTAAATTATTTTGTAGTAAAATATAATCACAACAAAATATAATTATTAAGAAATATTTTTTGAAGTAAAATCTAGTTATTCGTAAACAGACCCAATTATACTCCCGTAATTAACTTTTCAACCGCAAAAAAAAATGTAGCCACTATTAATTTTTGTTACTTAATAACGCTTCCCTTCTTGATTAATGTTTTTCGTAGGTACCTTATTAATTTACTTGGTCATTTTTCCAGTTCTTGTTAAAGTGCGTAGTACGTTCAAAAGTCTAGTAAAACTCTTAAATTTTCTCATTACACATTTATACTTAGAAATCGACTTAGATAGGTTCGCTAGTTACACGTAATAAGTTGCTACGCGGCGCCGGCGTAGCGGCGTAGGAGTCCCGTGATGTCCGTGTCAGGGCTCGCGGCCGACTGAGCGTCGAGCTCGCTCCTGCACTATTATTCTGTACAAAACAACACCTCACACAAAACGCTACCTTACTCCTCTTCGCTAAGGTAACGTTTCACTTGCAGCCTCGCACCGAACCCGAACCGTCGGCGGCGTAGCAAGCGCTACGAATACGCTACGAAAATTTAATTCTTCCGACGCGAACATAATGACGTCTTTAGAACCGAGGATGACGCGGAGATCAAAATTTTCGCGAGATGACGAATTTGTGCACTCGTAGGCTCTATGCGTAAGATCGGAAGGTTCATTTTCGTGGAGGTGGCGTACACGGAGGCGGTCGTAAGGCTCGAGGGGTGGCGCGAAAACGCGCGCATGCGTCTATTCGTCGGATAATTTTACAAACTCACAACTTGTACGAGGACCGAACTGATTAGCGGACGCGATTTATTTGAAATAAACTGTTTGTTCAGTTTCCTCATTGCTGGCTCAGTCTATCTATAATATTAATTAAACCAAAAGTTATTCTACCTACTAATACTAAAAAAAAAATTTATACAAAAAATACAATTTACATTACAATTCTTGTATAACTCATATAGAAATTTTATTTATTTATTCAATTATTTCTTAATATTATTATATCGATTACCCTTTCCATGTCGAAAATACGATATCCTGGACTACGTAGACAACGTTACTGCGTAGTTCATATATTCAACCACTTCAATCCTTTCACCGCGATCAGTTTAATGATCACTTTGTGGCAATATTGTCCGAATCAATTTTAAATATTCCTGGTACATTTCGAAATTTTCATAATAAATAATAATATTTTGGATTAAACAATAAGTGATATTCCAAGGTATTATTTGTGACGAGAATTATTTAAACTTACCATTTCTATCATTTTTGCTATGTATGTCAATGTATGTCCTAAGCGTACACTTTTAACGATCAGGGTCAGTTGTACTATGCACAGTGCGATCGTATATTTAAAAATAAGTTTGGATTGCGAGCCACGTACGTGCTCATCAAATAAAGAATATTTAACTTTAGTAAGGGAAGCTGTCGTCAGCAACAAAACACACAACAATACCCCAACAACAATAGAAAGAACCCTTCAACATCATATATCATCATCATCATCATCATTCATGATTTCATCGTATTTCGTTTGTTTTATTACAACTAACTAAATATGATTACGACTTAAGGGCCACTGGGGTAAGGCGGAAGAGGATCCCTCCAAGGAGCCTGCGAGCGTCCAAAGAGGCTTGAAAACTAGCCTGCCCAAATTAGAATGCCTTAGGACCACGAACGGCAAAGGGAGCCCATGACCTAAATCTAAACCTAGTTTCCTTACAATTGTGAACCAGCAATCAGAAAGTACGGTAACCTACACAACTTTTCAAATAGAACATTATTGCTACGAAGCTAACCAAAACAATCTCATTAGATTTTCAGAGTGGAAGTTCCGGGAACTTTTAATATATTCAGCTAATAGTAAGTGGGCTGCGGCGGGCCGCGGCGGCGAGCTTTGTTACCTCCGCGACTCGCCATTTCTTGTGTCACTGCATTGAATATATCGGGTGCTTTCCTTTGTGCGCGGAATATTGCTCGTCTTTTGTCGGAATGAACGTTGCCCTCCCCGCGAGTTGTTTCAGCGAAGAATTCCCGATTGCAAAGTAATATTTCCCCTTAAGAATTTCGATGTGTTTCTTTTATGTTCCAAGATGACTTTACTTCGGATTATATTGTGTCGCGAAACGTTGTTCGCAGTTCGTTTCGCGATGTTATATCAAATCTGTTCTTGATATTATATCTCTGTCACGGTCCCTTTTACCGATGTTTAAGATAGCGAATGGAATTATCTGTGATTGTGTGCTTAAATTTTATTTCTTTTGAAATCTTACATTTTTTTACATGCTAAAATTATGTAACCGAGATGTAAGCTCAACTTAAAAAGTTTTACAACGTCATGGGCGTTGGCACCCCTTTCACGTAAAAAGAAATATTTTATTTCTTAATGGCATAGTCACTATAGTTAGATAGTGCATGCGCCCCCTGAAATAATCACCGTACCCGCCCCCTAAAAATACGTTTGAAAATTTGGTGCAAGCCGCCATAGAGAAACATAATAATCTTTTGAATCTCTATAGTAATACAGCTAGGTGCGATCGAACTAATATGGCACCATGGATCACACGCAGCTGGCCCGGCTTAGCGCCACGTTTCCTTAGAAACTTTATCTCGTGCACTGTTTTAAAAGTTCCATTCATGTATCGGTGTGGCGTTGGGAATCCTTTGTCGCCGTAAATTGCATTGGCTTTGCCGTTTCAAGTCCAATAGTCTTCTGACCACCAATTAGGTCGGGATTAGCCTTGCGCGGCCGCCGTAATGTACTCTTGAGATTGCTTGTTAATTATTTCTCGGTTGTTGCGTTTACGCTTCTGACAGGATAGGAGCTGAAATGTTTTCTAGGTATTCTGGATTATTACTAATGTATTAACTCATGTGGTATGCAGGTAATAAAGAGTGTCTTGATTGGCAAAAGGTTTTAGGTTCGCTTGATAATAATGATCCCTCTATGATATGAGTAACAGAATCAAATGCGTGGGATGCATGGACTTTTTTGAAAACCAGCGCTGTGACAGGCATGAGCCCTCACAACATTATGCTGAGATTGGTCCATTTCGGTTTCCGTTACATTACTGGCTGTTCTTACGTAACTTTTATTAATTATAATTTACTGTACCTACCTTAGGTTAAGGCTGTAATGTGGAACCGAATAAAGAGCTGTCTCTGTCGATGTCTATATCAAAATATTTGTTAACAATATTATAATAACCCTCTAAATAAATGGCAAAAACTAAACTACAGAGCTCATATCCAAATGCGTTCCAATCCCAGGCCGTGCCCAATACCGTAATGGGGGAGGTTTAGCCCACGAACGAACTCTATCAGCGTAACTTGTCCTTAGGTGGGTAATTATGAATGCGGCGCGGGCGGGCCGCGGCAACGCAGCGCGGGTCGTATGCCGCGCGCGTTTCACACGTTACGTTACAAACCGCCGCCGGGCGGGGGCATAGGGGCGATGCGTGTGCGCAACGACTGTAAAAGTTCAACGTGGGTGATGCCCGTGGTATGTTGGTTGGTATAGCAAACGTCCATAGGCTGCGGTAACTGCTTACCATCAGACAGGCCGTGAGGTTGTTGTTTATTTTTTTTTCATTTGATGGAGTTTCGTATAACGAATATGTTTTGGATATGAATATATATAAGACAGTAAGGTAACTAATGGAGAGAGCTGTGCTACGGATATCCCTAAGGGATCGTATCAGGAACACCGAAATACGTAGACGGACCGGTGTTACAGATGTGGGGAATAGGGTTGCCAGATTGAAGTGGCAGTGGGCTGGTGATCTTATGAGGTGCTCTATTCATCTTAGGAATACAAGGAACCCTGGTAGACCAAAGGCAAGATTGTCCGACGACATCACCAAGGTGGCCGGGAAAATGTGGATGAGGGAGACTTCCTGTCGATCGGGATGGAGGAGACTTGGGAGACATATGTCCAGAGCTGGACGGCGAAATGTTGAAGAAGAAGGTAACTAATGGAGTATCAAGCTTATGAACCATATAATTAAGCTATTCACACGTATATTCAGACCAGAGACTTCGCCAGTAATTCTCAATGTTGAAATGCACTCTCCACATGGCACAGGTAACGACATTAAAGTATATTTCAGTAGTCACATGGGAACCCAAATTTCCTGTCAAACTCAAGGGGCTTCTATTCAAGAGTATAATTTGGCTTGCAATGCTCTATAAAGATCTGGAAGGCACTGACGAAGAACGACTGCGAAGTCCACGCTGACTAAAGTAAAATAACTAGTGCATTCGATGCACCCTTGGCGTGAGACATTGAGCATTGGTTTCGATTGATAGGGGGGATTGAATTAATCTATCGGGAGGCCCAAGAAGTGATGGGTTGACATCGCTGATTCAAATGCGAAAGCTGACGGCCTATTGAAGACCGAGCTAAGTAGAGGAAAAATAATAGGAAGGCTGACTCTGACTTTTCAGCAGTCGGGTACACAAAGAGAATCCATATAAAAGCCTTAGATTTTTATCATCCAACTACCCATCACCCCCTCAAGAGGTCTCGCGCTCACCATCCCCGCGGGCCGTGTGTCCGCGCCCCGTGCTCGGCCAACTGCTAATTAACGCTGGATTACCGAACCGACCGTCCGGCTACTTACTGTTTACAGCTGCTTCCGAAGACAAAGCAAATAATGCGCCCGCCAATGCCTTTCATTAACTCCCGCACAGTTTTGTCCATTTGCACAATCTGGGCACCGCAACTTATACCTTTTGCTTCAATAGTTGTTATCAGTTACGGCTTTAAGCATGTCAGGTATAGTAGTCGTCTTTCGTAATATGAAGGTGGTGTATCTGTAGGTAGACTAAAAACTGTTTCAAATTACGTATAAATTTATTAATATACCCAAATTTGAGCAAGAAGAAATCGATATATATCGATAATAAGTACCTACATATAAAGATCATAAAACATTTTACGACGTACTATTTCTTAAAGTTTTTTGGTTATTATATACTTTCCAAGCTTGTATGACAAATTTGGCTTGCTGTAAAAATGGCAAAATATTTTATTTCTTTATAAAATGTATGTCGGTAATACCACACATGGTTGGCATGTTCTACAACACAAACAATCCACATACCGAAAAAATGGCTTCTCTGACCCAGCCCGCCGGATGCCGCCCGCGCCGGAGGTAGCCGGTCGTTGTTATACTCCAAAAGTACAAATGACGGACTAGAAGCTTTATTAAATACCTATTCTCTCCAAGCTTCAAAAATAATGTCTGCCCCGCTTAATGATTTATCTATAAAATGTCTGGTGTTAATGTTGGTTGTTGGTTGGTATGTTCTACAACACAAACAACCACATGCCGAAAATAAGGCTTCAGCGGCCCGGGCCACCGCCCGTCGCCCGCACCGAAGGTGGCCGCTCGTTGTTATTCCCGGCGAGGCGGGCGGCAGCTGCCCGCAAATAACAGAAAGAGCAAGTCCTCAGGGCATCGCTTTAGCTTTTCAATTTCCCTTTCGGAATTATTCGTGCTAATCGAATACGACCGCCGGGGTCTGGGGACTGGATCGCGATGATTCATTCATGAGACTAATGTCGCAGTCCCGGCCAGAAACTAGTATTATTGTGCTCGCTCCGTCGCGCCGGCGGAATAGTAAATTGATAGTCGATTGCGATTCCGTGCCCGCAAAATGATTTACTTGGGCTTTTTGTTTGGGAGTACCGAATGCTATTGAGTCCTGCTGCCAGGCGTTTTGCTCAAATCTCGTAGTCTACAATTTAGGCCACTTACCTACTGCTTTGAGCTGAACATAATTTATTTAATATCCATGTCGCAACCATCTGGTTAAATTAGCCATTTAATCAGAAGGCTAGTCCGTTAATTAAACGCCGGCATTCAATTGAATGGCTAAAGGACAACTAGCCAAGTAGTTGAATGTAACGTGCAGCTACTTGGCTGAACGGTATTTAGCCATTTTGTTATATATATGGAATATATATGTTTGGTTTGAGTGACCATTCATAAATTATATGATAACCTTACTTAAGATAAAAAAAAACGAATTAATAAATATAATTTTTAGTTAAAACGAAAATATTAGTGGCAACAAATTCAATTAGTAAATGCATTGCGAGTACCTATAAAGTTTATAGTATTTACCACAATAATAACTTTAAACTTATAACTTATTAACTATTTGCAAGTATAGTATAGGATTGTATCCGACTTTCTTATTTTATAATATTAAATATAAAATGGCACAAAACTTTCTCAGACATTTGTTTCTAATTGTAAGTATAAAAAAATGAACAAATTAAGTTATCCTTATTCTTACTTAAAAACATCTAGGTACCACACTTTAAATTTTGTTACAACGATTAAACGTGAAGCGTTGATTGTTATTTCAACTATCGGCCTAGGTATTCAATTGATTGCCGGCGTTTAGATAACAGGCTAGCCTACTCATTAAATGGCTGACTTAACCAGATGGCTGCGACATCCACATTGCTTAAATGATGCATTATCAGAGAGGATCAAACTATTTCACCAAAATCATACGGCAGCACAATGAATCTGATCTTTCCCTTAACGCCTTAATATCGCATTCCTCGACAGTGTATTTGACGGGAAGTCATCAGACGGGCTCTGAGATCAAGGATTGTGCCCGTGGCGTGCATTGTATGTAATTATTAAGGACGTATCCGCCAACACCAAGGCCTTTGCCAAAACTGTCTGAGGCTGTACTAATCCCTTCCTAGGACTCTTTGCTAAATTTCTTCTGCGTCGGTCTTTTGGAATTAGGTACCCCAACGCATGAGGGTTTTGGTGAATTGCCTCATGACCTGAATTGTCCTATCATGAAAAATGATTGTCAGCAGCTGCTGCATAAGAAGCTTCTGGCAAAGACAGACCAGTGGTGTGGACTGTACTTATAAACAAAGAAGAATGGTAATGCATGTAAATTCATGTCATAACCTTTGAGATACACACTGTTCGTCCTTTACGTATCCTCACACCACGATCGAGAGATAATCTCTGCGTAGGGCGCGCAAACGATGACGCTGAGTGGCTGAAAGACACTGATGTTGATCTCAACAATGCTGCATGCCAGAGACTATAAAGTAAGTGGTAAAAACTTCACGAGATTAATGGGCGACCCCTATGAAGCTGCAATTTGCCAAAACAGAGTACGTGGCTGGGGCTGAAGCTGTCGATAGAATAGATAATTATCTGCGAATTTTCAATTACTTATCTCTAAAAATACTCCAATGTCAAATTTCGTATGACTTGCACCTTAGGAAGCTAAAGAAAGTCGTCGGTGATCCCAAAATCTCTGTCAAGCTTAAGAGACTTGTATACAAGATATTAGGCCTGTGATGCTCTACGTCTACAAGAGCTGGCCGGCCTCAACGAAGCACATTTGGAAACGTCACGCCAACTAAATGATAATGCTACCGTGGATGAGCTGCGTTACCATCGTTACACGACTCGACCAGGTCCATAATGAGTACATTTATGGTAGTCGTGGCGTCAATAGATACATTGAGGATAAGATTGAAGTAGCTCCTGTTCTTTTTTGGTCACGTGCTGCGTAAGCCCAAGGGATACATGTTAAGTAGATTCCTAATCCTACCGGTATCAGGAAAAAGGTTCCGCGGGAAGTCAAGGAAGCGATGAATTGATAGACTGAGTCAGATGCGAGATTCTACGTCCTTCGTCGTGAAGATGCTAAAGATCGGAGCGAAATGGAGGAAAAAGAGTAGGAAAGCGAACCCTTTCACAAGTCGAAATTGACGGCCCGGATGATAATGATAAAGACTCAGAGATGGACCACAGAATATTGGTTGGACTTGTGAGTGAAAACTTAGACAGGTCGATTAGCAATTTTTTAAAACTACTTAAAAACAAACAAGGCTGTTTTTTTATCATTCACTAATGTCTCAATTATATTTGTCTCTTGATTATGAATCACACTATTGACAACGTTATCGATTAGCTGTCAAAACGCCGCCAGTTTTGGCGACATAAAAATACATTTCCTCGCAGCTTTATTAAGTTAATCGTGATTTAAGGGGGAAATTCCCATGTTTGTTGTCGTTCCAGCGCGGCAGGCAACGGCGGAAGCGCGCGCGTCGTGTGCAGGTGATAAATCGCACGGAGCCATCACTTTTTGCTAACGCGACAACGCGCGTTACTCGCAAACATATTCAAGGAGCGATTGTTAGCGTCGTGTCGACACATGTCACGCGGGTTTTTCGCTCGGGACCTTTCGTCCGGTTTCGGGAGTTTTTGCGAGCGGTTGCGAGCGGTTCTATAGGCGTCGCGTCGTGTCGTACAACTGCACCGATGACAATAAATATCGGGCGCGGCGAGCCGTGAAATCGAATAGGCTCCGACTGTGAGCGCTTTACAATCAGCAGCCGGAGCGCCCGCCGCGCTTCGCCGTAACTTACTGACATTCATGTGCATATAAAACTTATAAAAACAGTATGCTTTCCGAAATTAAAGACCAAAACGTACTTGAACGAATGTGGGATGTTATTATATGTATTAATATGTAAGAAAAGGGTGATTAGTTGCTCACTGGTGAAGCTACATAGAAATGCTATCAGTATCTCGAATAAATATGAATAATTAAAACCCCTTTGTGCAATCCCATCTACGTATGTACAAAGAACGTGGGTAAACCTCTCGATAATACATTTTAAACATTGGCACGCGGAGTGCGCGAGTAATTTGCGGCTGTGACGACCCCGCGCGTCCCCCGACGCGTGTTCGATTAAAGCACAAGTAATTCCGGCAAGGAAATTGAAATCTTAAAGCAATGCCCTGTGGACTAACAATTTTTAAGATTTATTTCTGTATTTATGTACGTAAGTGCATATGCTGTGTTATCCAATGTGAGAAATAAATGTAAGGTAATATTATAAACAGGAAAAGTGGTATGGTTGTGAGTTTGTACGTTGGGGGTAATATATCTGAAACTACTAATTCAATTTTGAAAATTCTTTCACTAATTAGAAGCTACATTATTCCCGAGTGTTGTACGGTTTTGATCTCTAAAAAATTATAGGTATCCCGGAAAGACAGTGCAATGTTGAATATCGTTGGAAAACCTATACATAGTAAACACAAAGTCGCTTCTCGCCGTCTGTCCCTCTGTATCTATGTACACTTAGATATTTTAAACTACGAAACTATTTTAATTCATTATTCAACAACATGAGTAGACAGAGTGATTCAAGAGGAAGGTGTATCGGGTTAGGAACAACAAGCGAACGAAGTCGCATCGTAATCGCAACTTCTCAAAAGCGATATTTATTCTAGGTAAAAAACTATATTAAAACGTCTAAAATTGATCTTCGACAATATACGAGTATCGAGGACAGTTGAGAAAATATTTTTAAGCTACAATAGACATTTCAATGTCATTATTAATGGAGATATGGAGCTAGAAAAAATGTCGAATTCGAGATGTCACTGCGCGAGAATTAGGTCCTAGCAACAATAATTTAAAAAAATTATACGAACTTCACTACTTACGTATGATCAAACACTTGCCATTTACAGAATGAACACAAATTTACTATGTGCATCAATGCATTTACATTGCAAAAGCTACTTTTGGAAATAGTCGTAAGTAACTATCACTATGAGTACAAGTAGCACCGATATTTGTCTAAAACCCCTTTCCCCATTAGCAGGCGTTCTGAATTCTAATTCCATTGTTTCCATATCTTTCGCTTTGCGGCCATGTAATCGGGTGTGGAGTAATGAACACGCGCCCGGGGCGCGGGGCCCAGGAGTTTAATTTTCCTCTTCCGCGCTGTCCCGCGCCCGCGCCGGAGTCCTTCCCCTCCCGCGCCTCCCCGCGCCGCCCCGCTCATTAGCGCGCGCGACAATGCTGCGCCTCATCAGCGCACCCTGCCTGCACATCCACGGCCAAACAAAGGACGCCTCAGTCAATAGCAGACAAACAAACTATCGAACTTTAGAAAATGTGTCGTGAAAGTATTTTGTGGTGGCAAGTTTAGGACGGCTTATTCGTGTGACGCTTGCGGTAAGGAGCGTCGGTGGTGAAGTGGTTTATTTTATTTTATTTTATTTATTTATTTGCCAACAGATTTACACTTTTTGGTACATTAAATATTACATGAAAAATAGTAGGTAAACACTTAAATACTTGGTTACGGGATTCGAGTCGTAAGCGAGAGATACCGGGTTTGTATCCCACTGCGGCCATGTACCAATGGCTCTTGTCTTAGTTATGTACATTAGTTGAATACTAACCGATGCTGTTACGGTGAGGGAAAACATCGTGATGAAACCTGCACATTCAGGCGACGGAATGTGTAACCATGATCCAATCTGGTCAGTTTCCCCGGGTAGCAGGGTCACGGAGGTCAGATTGCAATCGCTTAACTGTAATTACCTGATCTGCCAAATCTTAGAACATGGTCAAGGCGAATTACGATTACGATTATATACGAAATTTCCCTGAAGTTCTCAGATGTGTCCTACAAGTTTTTTTTATTTAACTCCAGTTATAAACCGAACTGATATAACCGATTCATGGTTGCGACGTTTTACCGTTCCATTTCACAAAATTGGATAACCTTCTGACATATACATCAATCAAGATGGAATGAAAACGTGACCTTCATTGCACTTAACCCGGCCGCAATTCGGGTCAGGCAGCGCAGATCCGAGGGTGCCAATAACCCACGGCGAAACTGAATAGCCCATCAATAAAGTCATTGGCAGGCAACGCGTGAATTGTACCGCTAACGTGATTGTGGCATTGATAGTTAATTGGTGCAGTGCTGCAGTGCCAGCTCCGCGGGTATCGTTGTTTTAATTTGGTTACCTCGCAGCTAATGCTCGCTTGTCGGGTCAATCTTACCCCTCTCTGGGCTGGTTACGGCTACTTTTCAGTTTCTGTTAGTGTTCGCTGCACTCTGCTAACTAACAGGCGCATTGTGGCTGCCAATATATTGTTTCGAATTCCGTTTCTGTCTTCAGATAATATTCTTGGTATTCTTAATAATGTTCATGAACAAATTCGCCAGTCATCTTGCTAAAAACTAAGCAAAGCTTGTAGTACTTGCTAGTGGATGCTAGGTAAACGAAATACTACATAGTACTCATCTTATTCGAAAATTTGACATGTCGAGAACTCCGAAATGGCTTTGGCGATATTGATGAAAAGAGATGTGATGTGCAAGACCAGGCTGAAGATGCATCATCATTATTTATAAGCTATACTCAAAATATTTGTGTAACTTAAGAATTCTCTTAATTTTTTGTAGCTCTTTTGGGAAGGGGGGTTTTGAAATTAAATAAATTATTAACGTTGATTTTTGGGTGGTCGGGTTGTACCTACTTTCTCAAAATGACACCAGTGTATCAGATAACTTAACAAAAAGTTAATCTATCTATATTTACGAGTCATATTATGTATGTATTATTAATAATATTTACTACATTTGCAATGAAAAAGTAAGCTAATAAGCAGTGGCACCTTATTTAATGCCTTTGTTTTTATAAACTATAATCTTCTTTTAAAATCACGATTATTGAAGTTTCCCATCAAATAATTTTACGATTTGATATACAGGATGTAAAAAGACCGCTAGCATTAATTGAAACCTCATATTCTACCCATGAAACTGAACAACTTTCCCCAAAAAACATACTCGCGGAAATGACTTCATAATTTGGCTACCTAAAATAAGACCTAAACAAAATTAGTACATTTCCTGCATTTGGCCACTATTTAGTCCAGACTCAAGTTAAGCCTAACTTTCGTACTTCCATACGCAATCTCTTTTGCAGGCAATCATCAGAATAGCCTAGCGGGTGGTTCGATCACAGGTAATCCTAGGAATTTCGGTAGGTAGAGAACAGAAATGTAAATTAGTCACTTAAATTTCTGCCCGACCAAGAATCGAATCCGGGATATCTGCGTGACAGACCAGCATTTTATCACTGAACCTTTATGATATAGCTTTATAGACGATTATTATATTAGCCTGAATCATTCCAATGCTGGGCAAAGGCCTCCCCCCGAATCTTATGGAAAATAGTAACTAATAATAATCATCATCATCCGATCTATCCGACATTTTTCTTCTATACTTCGACCTTCCGTAAGCCGTTGGCTCTCGCGTCCAAATCGGCGATGTCAATCCATTGCTTCTTGGCTCTCCCGCGGGACCTCTTTTCTGATAGTATTCTGATAGGAAATTAGTATTTTATAATATTTATTGAAATTGCATGGTAAATTAATAATTAATGCTCTATGATAATAAGAATAAATAAATACATGAGCACGCACAAATTCACACAGCGCCATCTAGCCCTAAAGTAAGCAAAGCTTGTGTTATGGGTGTTATGACTGATAAACTACTTTTTCTATACTATTTCTACTAATTCATAATTTCAACTTCTGCTCGGCTGGTAATCGAACACGGGACCTCTGCGCGACGAAAATACTTTATTCTAGAAGATTCGTACAAACAGTTTTAGATGTAATAGGTTCACTTAATGTAGGTTACTAATTGTACTTGCACAAATTGGTTGTTGAACCCTGAAATACTAACTAGGCAGTAGCTTGTATCTTGGCTGTCAGTGTTCTCAATCTACTATCTCTCTTACTATTTCTTTCATTATAATTACTTTTTTTATGTCATTCGTTAGGCAAACAGACAAGCGGGCCACCTGATGGAAAGTGGTCACCACTGCCTATAGACATTAGCAACACCAAGAATCGCCAATGCGTTGCCCACCTCTATAACACGTTGCTCTGGCAGCAAAAAGGCAAATGCTGCTCCACTGTCAAAGCCACGGTTCCCCAAACCCCATGGAGAACTGGTGACCTTACTGTAAGTATTACTATCCCCAAATATATATTATCATATCAAATGACATACCTACTATAGAGAGAGAAATGAGATCAAATGCGATGATTGGACATAGTTATCCACCGGCCGCCAGCGAGCGGTTTGTGCGCCGCAGTGCAAACGGCTCCCGGCGACAGTTGCTGTGCATGGCTCCGAATACAGAGCTCGCATCTCGCCCCTGTTGACACGCGGTAGGGGCTCCCCGCTCTGGCTTCGGGTTTCAAACTCGTATCAAATCTTACTAACATACGAGTACTAATCCTATCCTTTCCTAGAAATATTATAATAAAAAAAACATGGCGTTAATGTCCGGTTGTGCTCTCGCGGGTCTCGGGCTCAGGCTTGACCATGATCCATTATTTGGTAGATCACGTAATTACAGGGGAACTGCCATCTCACCACCGTGACCCTGCTACCAGGGGAACCTGACCAGATTGAATAATGGTTACAAATTGAGTGCCGGTTTCGATGTCTTCCTTCGCCGTAAGAGCATCGGTTAGAATTCAACTAAATGTACATAACACAGAAAAAGTCATTAGTGCATGACAACATGTATCGTATTGTATTTATTGATATTGTATATATTAATATCCATTTATATATTTATATAGAAGACTACCATGTTCAAAATTAAACATAATTGAGTTTCTGTTTAGGTTAATTAATACTGTAGAAATAAATGTAATTTAATTATAAGTGCACTGTATTGCCTCCACCGCTCTTTAGATCTCCGTATGAATTGTGGGATAAGCCCGCCTTTGCTTTGTAAAATTTCTAATTTCTTATTTTTGTATTTAATTATTATGCAATTATGAGTTTACATACATACAACATTGGGAATCGAACTCCGTACCTTCCTCTCACATACGAGCCTAACCCACTAGCCATTAAGCCACCGACGCTCGATATATAATTCGCTTATTTCAACTTATTTGCAGCCACAAATCAGCTTCAGCATCAGGTCTCCGCACACGGCGCATCTCCGGCCGTCCGTGATTACCGGTTTGCTTAGGTTAATCATTCTCTTTACACAGTTGGGGGACGGCGCGGGACACCGCTCTCTACGTGGGACATTTCAACGACTGTCCCCACTCTACGGTACTTTGTGAACGTTTATATGACAACGCGCAGTTTGCGTTAATTAAGTATTCAACGCCGTCGCGTGCACTAATTCGTACGAGGAAAGCCGTCCGGGTTGTCAAGTTTCTTTTTATTGTTCGGTGCATTCATAGAAGAAATCTTCTTTCTGTGTAAAGTTGCAATTTGTTTATCACTAAAATTTAGTTCCCGCGGTAACACAGCGTAACAAAATTTTAGGTCGAGCGTAACCAAAAAGGGGTAGGTATATTTTTAGTACCTTTTCACCAATTTAATATTGTGATACATGTCGCTTACTTTCCCTATTTTTGTATCGCCCGGTTTCGTTGTTTTTAAAATAATTTTTAAAATATTGAACATTTGACGCCAAAAATAAAAAATAAAGCCATTCGACTTGAGGCGAACTGTTCAAAAATGAAGATGGTGAGATGGGCTAGGGGTGTAACCAGAACAGAGAAATTAAATAAGAAATTAAAGAAGAATTAAATAAATACAGATAAAGGAACAGATAAAATGACTGATGGTCGTCTCAGATCATATGTACATGTGATGTGACGCTTTAGCAACCACGTAGTACAGACTGCACTTAGCCTCACCGAAATCAAAAGCGGCAGAGGGCGCCCCGACGCTACCTGGTGGTCTACAGTATCCAATGACCTAAATTATACCCAGGTGCCTAGGGAGACAACCCAGAACAGAGACCCGACACCAAATAATGGGGACAGGGAACGACGAAGAAGAGAAGAATAATATAAAGAAAAAAAATAGTCATGGTGTATTTTACACCTGGTGGTCTACAGTATCCAATGACCTAAATTATACCCAGGTGCCTAGGGAGACAACCCAGAACAGAGACCCGACACCAAATAATGGGGACAGGGAACGACGAAGAAGAGAAGAATAATATAAAAAAAAAAATAGTCATGGTGTATTTTACACAAACACGTATAATTGAAGAAAACTATCAACGATGATCTAAGCTAAAATTATATCGACTTGATGACACTTTACAAAAATTATTAATTATTACTTACTGAATAATTGCCTGAATCTGCCGATATCAGGAAAAAGGCCCCGTGCCAGGATGCCAGGATTCTGGCATTAACCGGAATAGCATATATGCAAGACAATAGATAATAAAAAAAAGTGCTAGGACGATAATGATGATGATTAATTCCTCATTGAAATATTTCTGTTAGCACAACAGAATTAAAAATTTGTTTATTCGCCTTGTAGCCTTGGTTGCGTCAAAATATCTGGCTACTCGTAAACCAAGGTACGCGGTACAATCCCGTAAAATAAATTTAAAAATGTTTAATAATAACTGGAATAGAATAAAGCTGTACATTACAGAGTCTGAAAATACCGTAACATTAAATTCAGCGAATTTGAAAAGCAGTTGGACATCATAATGTAAGCTATTTGTTTAATTAAATTCCTGGCTGGTGTTCCGATTAAACGCGCAGTAAAACATAACTCACTCAGCAGTTTCCTGTTTTATATGAATGTGATGAAGCCAGCTATTTTATGACCTCTTAAAGGCTTCCAGCCCTTCGCTCAGTTAAGCACATCCTGATTAAATTATCATTGCAAAGTAACACCTCACTGTTTGAATAATACCCACTTATATCAAATCGTCTAGTCATAAAAGACAAAACACTCCGATTGCTTATTTTTTGCTCAGGAATCGTTCTACCAATTCCCAGCATAGCACGGTATCGCAAACAAATGGCTCGCAATTAAATTCCATTGAATGTTTCGCTCGAGTCGAAAATAAATTATTTTAATATTTAAGCTGGGCGCAAAATAATGTTGCTGGGTGTTTCCGGCGAGATTACCAACTAATAACATTACAAAACAGCTCTTTGCGGGTAAATTATGCATGCGCTCTCGGGTCATTACCGCGGCTGGCGGGCCTCCTTGGAGCAGCGCCGCCCGGCAATCGGCGAAAACAATTATGCCCGATAATTTATAATCGCCGCTCTTTGTTTGGCGCAGCGCTGTAGTGCACAAACAGAAGCTTTTCTTAAGGCTATGCCGTTCAGACTGGTCAAAAATCAAGTGCCAGGCAGCAGTGATGCTCTTTGAACGAGGCATTGAACCGACAGACAATGACAGTTTATTATGGTTCGCCTTGCATGGGATTAATCGTCGTTATCCTACCAGTTAATCCCTTCTTTTGCCAGGATCTGCTTTTCTGCCCTTTCTTCATAACTTCGGTATTCGGCATCCGCGCATCGTAAGTCGTTGGTTTAAATGAATCACAGACACAATTATGTACATAATAGGGGTAAAAAGGTTTTTACGGGGTCGGCAACGCGTGACGCGTGACAGGGCATTACGCCCTTGGTATTGCAAACGTCCATAGGCTGCGGTGACTGCTTACCATCAGGCAGGCCGTAAGCTTGTTTGCCAACTTAGTGGTATAAAATAAAATTTTCGTAATTTAGGAAATCACCATCTTCTAATATTTACCTGAAAAAATATAAGAAGACAAACATTTATAAGTAATGGAGTCTGGAAATGCATGCCGATTCAACACAGATAGTTGAAAACAAGGGCAAACACCACTGATTAATCAACTACATATCACAGCGCAACACCAATCCTATCTACATCAGAGTGAATATTACGGCACTCCCATAGAATAAACCCTGTATCCTACAAAGGGTCAGGCCCGGACACGGGCGATCCACCGCGCAACCGGATTACTCTTGACTCGGGCCAGCAGTGGCGCCCGCGCTGCCCCCGTCTGTCCCTATTTTAGCAAACTGCACGTTTCTATTTGGGAGGGACTTTAATTTACTATGTATAAGCGTTAGTGATATCATACACATTACCATACGTTGTAGGTCTGACAAATAATATCTCATTAAACTTAAAAAGCGATTGCAAACCACAGCGCGATTGTCTGGATATCGGCGCCAGCGCCGCATCGGCGCCTCCGCGATAAAGCTAGACAAATCCGGCGGCGAACCGTCTTCGCCCGGCGGCTCGCAATAAAAACGGCTTAAACAGGATTTTAACCGCAGGCTCCTCGCCTTAATTAAATTGGATTTGTGAGTGAAAGAAATATACGTGAAAAATTCCGTGTCGATTATGTCAGGCGAATGAGTTTTGAAATCCTTTTTAGTAAGAGGATTAGGGGAGTCTCCGGGGGATTATTTCAGCTTTATTACTCTGTAAGGCACTCGGGGTTCGTTGCGAGATGAGACAAATGTATCTGGAATTTCTTCTGCCTCTGTGATAGAATGCTGTTAATTCTGTAACTTTGGCTCGAATAATTTTCCTTTTAAAGTTTTATACATATAGCAGTAACGTATTATGCAATAAAAATTGTGGAATGGTCGTTGGGCGGCAGTAGTGATGCTGCAATGAGCCGAGTGCGTTCCGATCGCCGGCATGCGATTCCAATCCGGGGGAGCGCAGCACGCCGCCCGAACATGCCCACTAAAAGCGAATCGCCGTAAACAAGAATTAACGCCAAACCTGCACCGGACGACCACCCTTTACGGTGACGTGGTAAAAGCACCGTTTCACACCACAATACCATAAATGACTACGAGCGGGAAACATGAAAAGTGGATATCGATTATTGAAGTAGGCGGTTTCGGTCGAACTACGAAAAATAGTTTCTTGTCTCTGTACCAATATTGAACTGGAAAAACATTATCCTTCATCTTTGTCAATCTGTTGAAAGAGGAACATTACACCTGTGCATTGCACATGCAGTTACCATTTTCTAAATCCTCATCTTTACAATTCTCACTGCACTGCCATTAACTTTGTACCATATGTATGAAAAGGCCGACATTTCGCATTTTATCTCCTTGGTTGAAAAGCTTATACATATTACATGCGTGCGTAAATTCAGCCTGAGGACGCCGTCCATGCTCGTAAAGAAGAATTAACGTTGCATTATACTGACTCGCTACACACCGATACAACCCGTTTTGGGGACTAGACGCGCCCACGCGGCGAATCCTGGCTTATTTTGCTTCTGTTTGCATGAGAATTAAATTCACAGAAATTGTAAATAACAATAATAGAATATCAACAATAATTATTTATAATTAGCAGATAATTGTAATAATATAAACGACATTGAAGACACAAAATAATCGTCGCTTATAGCGATCGCTTTCTCTTTATCTCGCCTACCTCTCTGTCCTGTTTGTGCCAATATAAATTGCCAAAGTCAATGCGGGTCTAACCTTTATATTCCCCTGATTAAATCCAAGGAATTATCTACCTCTGGGCGTAAAATAACAGGGCGGCAGCACGCCATGTTTCACCGCTGATGTATCGCCGGGGACTCCCCTTTTTTCCCTAACTAGAGGCGCGCGGGGCCGAGCCGACGGAATGTTAAACACCGGCCCTTGTTAGCGGACCGGCGCCTCCCTGAGGTGCCTTCCCAAGGAGTGATGGACAGCCTTGCTAGCGAATACTACACGCAGTGTTGACATTGGATGTGATTATTATTCTACCAAGTAGTACCAAGATATCTAGCAAGTACTATTTGTAAATTATATTGACACGGTATTCATACCAAACGTAACTAAAACGGCCATTATGAACGTCTCTTTCATTATCGCAGTTACCCGGAACGTCTGACTCTCACAACCTTTACAAGATGATTGACCAACTACGTAGCTGTATGGTGTCCGGCAGAGTAGAATAGCACAAACCCCTTGCACTCGTCGGTGTCGTACAAAGCGACTAATATTTTCGATATAGAGTCTTCGAGATCGAGAGAGAGAGAGAGATTCGAGATCTAGAGTCTTCCTAGGCTGGAAAATGGGCAGCAACTTTTCCATTGTTATATTTATAACACTGCGATCTCCAACCCACCTGCTGCGATCGCAAAGCGTGGAGATTATGGCTATAACCTCCCCTTTCGTGGGAAAGGCCCTAAGTCCATCAGGGTTGTGATTATGTGATGATAACCAACTACGCACCCAATACATACATCGCGCCTCGTGACAATACCAAATCCTTATTAACAAACAAGTACAAGTAAATAGGTCGTAAGCGGCGCACGCCGTCGAAGGCTGTGGAGGCTTCAAAATTGAAGTGGCGCGATGGCGGCTGGGCGCGCGGCAAAAGGCGTCAAAGGCATCACACGTATGCCACGGCAAGCCTCGCTGCCCTCACTCTTCGCACAATTTAAGTAAATAAAAAACAAGCCACAGCAGGTTGTACAATGTAGAATGTGCTGTGTAAAGAGCGTTATCGTAAAATTACCAGACAGTATGTGTTTAATGCAAGCGAGCTAAGAATTTTGGGATACGTAGCGGAAGGTAGATAAAGTAACTTTATGGCTTATATCGATTCAATATTATCAGATTCGCATTATCAAATTAGGCCAACTAAGTCGTTATACACTTCCACAAAAATAGAAATTGTTTTCACCGAACACTAACCGCAAAATATGTTGTGAGTATTCAAAATTGTAACCCTTAAGTTTTCACGTGAAAATTACAGCGTCTATTTACAAATAGTAGCAATTTGTTACAAGAATTACCTTTTAATCTCCCTGACCTTTGGCTGTTTGGCCCCCTCTGCCGAGGGGTATCCTCTAATACAGCGGAGAAAAATATTTATTAACATTACATAATAATTAAGTCACCCATTAATTTAACAAGTCTCAGGTTTTAAACACGGTCGCACCAAAGTTAGCTCATTTAGAACGGACCGAGCAACTAAAGGACGCCTTCTTAAAAAGCCCAAAGAAACAATTCTACAATTAGCGTAATGTTCAATTGGAACCGATTTATTGTTCAAAGTTGAGGCTTGGCGGGAATCGCAGCCGCGTGGCAGCTTAAAGTTTCAGCGAGGCAGTTACGCTCCCATCCGGGCGATCAACGTAAATTATTCCCCCAGAAGAAATCTCCAAGGGCCGAATGACGGATAAGCCGGGCAGGGCTGCGCCGAGGGCAACAGATGTAGCTTGTTTTTTTTAATAGGATGTCTGGAATAAACGACGTAAAAATAAATTGGGGTTTATACAATTGGAATTACATTAAAATATAGTCATAACTTTTTAATAATGGATACTTGGGTATACATGTTTTAATTTTACAGGACTAGTAATTTTTAAAAACTTTTTTGACCTCTGTCTTACCTGGTAAGTTTAAGTTCTACGAGAGAATGGATCTGTTGAAGTGCTCGCAAATGAAGTCTAATAAGTAATCATAGAAAATCTAATAAGTAATAAAGTATTAGAAATTAGAATCAAATAGTAGAAAATCTAATAAGTAATCATCATCATCATCATCTTGGCGTTATGTCCCGGTTGCGCTCCCGTGCGGCACGCTAGGGCTCAGACTCCGCCTATAAGCCGCCTATTTAATCTAATAAGTAACACACAGCCTAATTTACCAAACATGCTGGTTGATTCTAACATATTTCAGACCCCAAATTAAAACATTTTTAGCAAAATCCCTTTGGGATTCCACCCTGACAACCCTACCCGGTTTTATTTCCTCACCGGGCCGTTGTGCGTGCGCCTTAAAAATCGACCCCGAATGCTAATTGAGGGATAATGGTATTCAATAGCAAGCGACCATTGATTTAATTACCCATGCAAAAACCCCGAAACCGCCATCATTCAATTAGACCCGACTTCGCCCTATTGACAGTTTAACTTGAAATTAAATTAGAAACATTAGATTTTAAAGGTCCGCTAATCGTAAATAAACATAGCTAAACATCCAACGTATGCGGTAACTTAGATTGTAATGTGTAGAAGTGAAGAGAAATAGTTTTTTTTCTTAATTAAAAAGTTAGTTGCGATATTTCGGCGGTAATATTAAAAATAGCGGGACGGTACCTTAAAATCGTTTATGCGGCGCGCTGAATGGTTTATGGTCGTAATTTTGCCGGCTGAAAGGCGTTCTAAGTGATAATTAAAACCCGTTACTACAGCTGTTACTGGTTTCATTTCACGGTTTAATATTATGCTACAATAATACCATGAAAAAGCAATCAAGCTACACCGAGAACAGTAAGGTGCTTTTTGTAGGAGCTAACGTAAGCCACGTCGTAATGAAATGGATATCAACTTTATTACAATGGCGTGAAATAACTGAGCATTAGTTCACAGCTCAGCACAACGTTTACAATGAATTTCAGTTTTACTACTAAAATTCAAACGCAATAATATATGCAAGTTAAATACAGGAATCTCTTTTTGTACTACAGAGAAACGTTTAATATAAAACTGTACAACAGAATTTCAATGCACTCCGCTGAGGTAAGAATTTTACCACATAATTTTATTAAAATGTCTGTAAAGAAATCGTTTATTATACGAAAAAGACGGGTAAGAGGCTCGTAGCTTCGTAGCCTCGTAGCGCGGCAGGCGTAGCGGCGTAGCACCGGCTGGCGCTTCCTGTCGCGCGCTGCTACGCCACGCTGCCTGTGTCGCTGGTCGTTTAGAAACGAAATAAATCTTAAGAGGGAAACACAGTTCACTCGTGCTTAGGGTTAAGTACAGTATGGATAATAAAAAATAAAATGATCTTCTTGGCGTTATTGTCCCGGTTGTGCTCACGCTCACGAGGGCTAGGGTCCGCCTTGATCATGATCCAGGATAAATAATATGGAGCGACTGACATCTGATCTCCGTAACCCTGCTACTGGGGGAATTGGCCAGATTGGAACATAATTACACATTCAGACGCCTGAATGTGCAGGTTTCATCACATCCCTCACCGTAAGAGAATCGGGTAGCATTCAACTAATGTGCATAACTCAGAAAAGTACAGTATAGGTAATATTATGTTCCAAACAAAAATGTCACTCTTATTTATTATTTCCTTTACTTGTCTTATCGATTCCAAAAAAAATATCTATCACCCACAACGTGGACTTAGCAGGTTCCATTTCCTAAGGCGTCTTTAATTTAAATATTTAAGCACGAAAGCCATAATAGAGCGTTCTTGTTTTTAAAGAACGAGTGATACAATATTAATTTATAGTCGAAAACCGCCGTCTCGCCGCCATCGAGTCGGAAAATAGCGGAAGTATTTAAAAGAATAAGTCGGTGTTTTGAAGAGGGAGGTGGACGATTAATCATCTTGCTCTTTTTACCGAGGTAAAGGTTGGACGACACGATTGTTCTGTCTATAATAGTCGAGCGCGCCTTTGTCGGCGGAAAAATGAATATTATTATCAAGACGAAATTGTTTTCCAGAGCCCGTTTTGTATCGCACTAATGATTGTTGGCCCGTTGGGCGGTTGTGAGTCGCTAGGTTAAGTCTGCCGTGAACTAAATAAAAAATATAATTATACATCAAATGACTAAGTATTTTTATAAGGCCTCCCGATGGAAAGTTATCACCGCAGCTTGTGTGGTACGTTTTTTAGAGGAACACGAACGCGCAAGCCAGTCCCCTGATAGAAAGTGATCACCGCGGCATGTGTATTACTTTTTTAGAGGAAGGCAAACAAGTAAACCAGTCTCCTGATAGAAAATAATCACCATGGAATGTGTAGTACTTGTTCTTAGAGGAAAGCAAACCAGCAAGCCAGTCTCCTGATGGAAAATGATCACCGTGGCATATGTAGTACTTTTTCTTGATGAAGACAAACGAGCACTAATGGAAAGTGATCATCGATATCCTATCTGCAACACCCGGGAGATAGGTTTAGATCCCACAATTTTATTACACAATTTCGTAGTTAATTATATGTAACTTATTTGTGTATGTAGTGACGATTTTAATCAAATGTAAGAACTTTAAAGTAGCCTACACTTATTCGTATTTAAAGTTCCATAAAATTATCCCAACAAAAATCAACTGAACAACTTCGCGAACTGAATAGTTAAATAAGCCTCATCGCAAACCGTCCCCACCCGTCTCGAAGGTTCTCACTCAGCCCCCGACAACCTTAATACATTTACAATCGGCACGTCGCCGTACTGTATTCAGATAATGCTTTTAATAATAGAGTCCGCGATGCGCATTAATATCGAGGCAAATCTTATTAGGGCCGACTAAATGCGGCGATAAAATCGCATTGTTTGGGGGCGGCCGCGGCCCCCGGGCCCTGAATATTCATAGTATTATCACAAACCGACTTACCGAATTGAGCAGCGCCGTAAATACGTAACGCTCATAATGCTCCAGATAAATACAGCTCCGACACACACAAGAGCCCGAAACTAGGGATGTTATAGCTCCGTCCGTAACTGAAACTATTGGATATTCGAAATAAATTCTTATCCGCAATGGAATTCGAAAAATTTTCGAATAAATTCGGATACGGTTTAAATTTAAAGAGACGAGTATGAGTGTACGAGACGTGTATGAGTATGACGATGTATGAGTGTACATATACATACATAACGTCACGCCTTCTTCCCATGGGAGTAAGGCACTAGGCAGTAAATAAGTAGCCTGTGTGTCTCTCTCACCTTGTTCAACTGGCTACTTGCTTGCTTGTCTCAAATGAAAAGATATACGACTTCAATTTAAAAAACTGTTTCCGTAGTGATATTAGTGACCATTAAGGCAAATTATTTGTTTACAGTCATCATCATCCTGGTGTCAATCCCGCATAGTGCTCTAGTGCGGCGCGTTAGGGCCTAAGGCCTTCCTACGTCACCTTATCCACGTTGATTGGACATGTAAGTACAAGCTTTCCGTTTACAATACCTAATCTAAAACTATCCGTACGTTTCGAATAATCCGAAAAATGTCGTATCTTTATCCGTAACCAAAATCGGTAAAATATTGTTCAAATATCCGTGTCCAAAATATCTGAAACGTGTCTTTAACATCTCTGTTATCAATAACGTGAACGTTGGATTATAAGCGGCCATATGTTACTCACACGTAAAACGGGCATTTAGGTCCTTTCGGACGTCTACGAAGCCGTAGTTTCGGAGTAACTATTGTTACCGTCGCTATTATCATTGTTATTAAAATTTACTAGCAACTATAAAAATAAATATTAGCCTAGTAAAAAATAGACAAACTATTCCATTCCCGAGCACGATGCAACGACGGCACTCCCCGTAATGGAATCCGAGAAAATAATATTTTATTCCGTTCACAATTGAGCTAACAGTATGATTGAGAGGTAGTTCACGACGCTGGCTTCCGAAGGCTTCGAGGCGTTATTGGGTGGTACGTTAGCGATGTAATTGTTGTGGTGATTTCCCGAGGGAGCGCCGAGGCCCGCGGCAGAGACCTGCAGCTCACGTATCGCCAACTCGGTAAACAATCAATTGGGCCAACCTTGCCTTTTTATCTCAGCTAATGCTGGCCACGGAAACTAATAAGTATTGTTTACTCATTCTGAAAAATACCTACTCATATAGGTTGATCCCTAAAATGTTTTCGACTCTTTCCGAAAAATTTAAAAGTGTTAAATTTACGCACAGCAGCAAGCGACTTAAATAAAAGTATGATTGATATCCACCATGTGACCTGCAGTAAGAAATAGAACATTGCTGTTTCAATTATTTATTTTATATCTTTCAAACTCGTCCAAAGGCACTTTACTTTTTGGCTAGCTAACAGCCGTGAACAAAATCCCTGAAGTATTAAATTATCCTACTACATTTGAGAGCTTGAACATTTTAAATGCAACTTTGTAACAATCAACATCCATTTTATTTACTAAACGAAATACGGTAGTCAAAGTATAGTCAAAGATCTAAAAACCTATTACACTTTAAAACACTGTTCTGCAGTGTAAATTATATTAGTTACATTTTGTACTTTAGTTACCATACATGATGATACTTTTTAAAACGCAAAACAGGTAAATATAACCTCTCATATCATAACGGCGGAACGTACAAAGGGCGAAGTCGTCCCTCACAAAGGGCCCGTTATGTTAACTGGAGGAAAGATTAAAAAGGCACCGTTTGTAGCGATATCAGCGCGATCAATCATGCGTATAATGGGGCACGTCCCCTTACACACGTTCTTAAATAATTTGTCAAAACGGTACGTCCGCGCCGCGCCCGCGCCAGCCTCTACCATTTCATTTTTCTTGGCGCCCACTTCAGCGATTTGTAGACATAAAAAAATATTAGTTATAGATACCTCAAGAGAATGCCTTTTGGCTTTTATGGCCAATAAATAGCAATGTTTCCTCGAGTGCTAACAAAGACTTTCGACAACCTACACGGCATTAGTGGACGTTGATCGATAGTTCTCTTTAGATTGTAAGACTCTTTGCTAGCCGCTTCATTGCAGTAAATAAAATACTAGAAAAGTAGGACAAATTAAGCTTTCTGTTTTTATTTGAAATTGTTATAGGTAATAAATAGGATTTTAAGCTGATATTGTTATACGACTGTGCCATACGAATATATAGGATTTTAAGCTAGGACATTGGTACAGTCAGCTGCAGAGTGAGATGACTCATCATAGTCCAGTCATTCTGCAGCTGACTGTACATACAGTACAAGGCGGTACATGAAGCACATCGGCTAGTTTCGGCACGATGTGACGATGATCCACGAAGCCAAACTCGCCAAAGCCAAATGTACTTACATTATCTATGGCGGGCACGTATAATCAACTTATTTTATACCACTTTTGTTATCATCTAACCAGATAGGAGCCTCGATGAAAGCGAACAGATTTTCGTGTGGGACGTTTATTTTCCGATCGGGGCCAGTCCGAATTCCAGCGCATAGATCAAGCACGCGCCAGCACGAAACCATTACACTTTGTTGACACCAACGAATGCCCTTTTACATATTCACCCCGAGCACACAAAGATTGAGCCGTGAAATTGAAAATGGTTTCTATGAACAAAAATTTATTCCGCGCACGCTCCCGGCGTATCGTCACTGCATAGAGCTATTTTTGTATCAAGTGCTATCACAAGTTTTTTTATTAACCCGTCTCCCGCTCGGTTATCATATCTGCAGTGTCTGTGTGGGCCCGACTGTGTACGGAAAGTGTCAACGTATTGATTTACTCCATTCTCAACTTCATGTTACAACGCTCCCGCACTCAATTCCATTTGAATTTTTGTATTAACTTTTATTTTGGTAGATATTGTATAACTCGGAAGCGACGCGGATATTAAAAATCATAATTTAAATTTCTGCAGGAACGTAATTGAATCCAGTACCTCTTTTGTACGTTGTAGTAAGTATGTTCATACCAATATAATTAGTGAGTATCGTTATCAACAGTCTGCAAGGGTCAGCCCAGACTATACATTAGAATTATTCTTCTTAGCGAGTCAAAAGACTTTAGTAGAATATTTTTATTCCACCTAGCTCGCCGTATAAGAGCTAGATCACAGTGCAGAAAAACTGCATCAGAGTACACACCTCATTTGCTGATCCTATAGCTGATCTGCCTCAGAGATTAGCTGCTTTATACTACAATCTTGAATTGATATTTGATAAGGTACTTTTTTTATTTTTTAAACAATAGGATTTGCTCTTGATCTATATCGTAGAAAAAAAGCTAAGATAAGATCGACTTAGCTGATACGAAACTAGATACGAATTAGCTGGCAAGCGCGCGGCATCTAGATATCCCGCGAATGCATTTTGACAGAACCGCACAGCAGCTACTAGACTCTGGCTACCGGATCTTTGCAAAGGTAAAAGCGCGGGAATCTTGAAAATTCTAGAGCTGGTATCATATAGTATACTCGGACGAAAACGATTTTGATACTCGTTTCTTTTTTTACCATCATACCGAATCTTTCCGCCTCATGTGACACGACCCACTATACCTTTTACGCGAAGTCCTATAAAATACACTTACGATTTTTATTATAATTAAAACATATAATACTCACAAGATAATATCGATTGTGACATAGTCTTCTTGACACTTTAGCAGGTAGATTTTTACATTAACGAAGAAGAACATGGAATATAACTGGATGCTATTTAATCTCTACTCCTAATTTCATCACTGTCACTACATATTATAAAACAAACTCCCACGCCGCAACTGTCTGTGTGTCTGTTCTCAGAATATTCCAACAGAACGGATAAAGTTACATATATTATCTTAATCACAACATGCTTTATAGGTTCATTTAAATATTTATTTATTTATTAAAACTTTATGCACAAAACGTACAGTGGCGGACTTAAAGCTAAAATAGCCTTATCTACCAGTCAACCGGGATAACCTATAATAATCTGGGACTAAATTATAATTCTCAAAATAAATAACACAACACTGAGAAAGCATGTTAAATATAGATACGAGTAAGGATCAAAACATTTCAGTCCAACTTACTTGTCTATTTTGGCAGGTGGACCATAGACAATATAGAGAATAACCAACTTTTAATGATACCGTAACAAGGAGAGCCTAAATTCTACAGTGCAAAGATCCGGTGGCCAGTCTAAAGCCGTAGCTCACTGAAATAAACTACCTTGGCGTAAATTGAAGGGAGCAAAAAATTGCGAAGCCAGTTTAAAAGCATTTCGTTTCTCTTAATCGGAGCGAACTTGTAAGTAGTAAATACATTTCCCTCAAAATGTTTTACGAGAAACTAAAAGTCGTTATAAATCACTTCCTCCTCACCTTGAACTCACGGGAAATCACTTCCAGTGAGCGGTAATGGATCTAACATGTTTCAATGAATTTACTACTTTATTATTTATAATGCACAATTATTTGAAATATGTCTATAGCTATTTATTCCCATCAAAAACGTAATTGTATGTGTAGATAGAGATATTTTTTTCAGGTTAGAATTATAATATAACGAAACTTCCATATCTCTTCTTCGCTCATCTTCGTATCTGTAAGGCTCTCAATGGCATTGTCGGACACGGTACGGCTGTGCCATTCATCGCCGTTGTCGGCGTGGAGTGGGTGCTCCGGGTAGGCTACGAGGTCCTATTTTTGAGCGGTTCTAAAATAGAGCATTTGGTTCGGTCAATATTGTCCCTGTGTACTTATTTCTTACTTTCCTATCCGGTCCTATATGATAATTGAAAGATATATTTAATGGCCTACTCAATAAAGAGAATTAGATTTTGCTTTCAAGTTCTAGTAATTTAAAAAAATAATATAATCACCATCATGTATCATGGTTTTTGCCGTTTACATCTGGAGACTTAAAGCATCTCAAAAATGTGCATGAAAGGTAGCACAGGTACGGATTTAAAGCTGTTAAAGCGAGCGGGTCTTAGCCCGTATTCGGTCTGATATCAGCGCTAGTTATTTCCGAGACGGTCGACGGGAGAGGAGCTGTTTACCCTGTAAGCATTGCGAAAAGATCGACCCTAATCCCCGAGGGTTCGGCTGCGCTGCGCTGGAACTGATAGATACTGAAAATTGCATAAAATCCATCAACAACAACGCCCCGCGCCCCTCTCGCGCGTCCCTACCCTGCGAATTATGTGGCACAGTGTCAGTCGAGCGACGTCGATGGACTTGGAGTGCATCAATGCCAGTTACTCAACTATCGACATGACATGAATAGGTATTTAATAATTTTAGAAGATTCTATTTGAAACATTTCTTTACCACTAGAATCAGAACTACTTGACAATTTACAAACAAAAAGACAATGGTGAAAATGCCGCAAAAAAAGAATCGTTTGGTTTTATCTAACTCAGCATAACGTTACAGCCAAGACTAGCCTGATTTTTTAGTACGCACCATAACAAGTTCAGATAACCATGGCTGATTGGAATTCTAAAGTTCAATCCGACCGCCCGCGCGGGCGGTCGGATTATCGGCGCGTCTCAATCCGGTAACATCAAAATAAAGCCGCGTAACAAACGGCATTCTTTGTGCCTGCATCGCTCAAAGTCAGCCAGTTGGCCGGGTAACATTCCCGGGATAGGCCAATAACGGTTGGGGGATCGCCCTGGAACAGGAATAACATATTTTCCATCGGCTTGCGCTGCGATGGAATACTAAGTCAGCGGATTTGAAGGCAAAGGTTGGGCGCACATGTGACCCTGGTCGCCGGCCGCTTTATGGCCCAGATCAATAACAACAGTCAGGTTTCGTTTGAAGGGGAGGTGTATCCATTCTTTCCGAATACACCAATTACCTCAGAAGTTCCAGTGCTGCTGATTTACAGTACGAGATTACGGAGAAGTGATTACGATAGTATGTTTTTCGATGATATTTACTTTAAATGTATGTAGGAGCTAAAGATTAAAGTCGTCAAATCCTTTTCACAACTGTTCCAGTTTCGGGCTCACGTTTCATCTCACATCACACAGAAATTGTCCACTGGATAATAGTGTTTGTGCTTGAATGTGGCAGTGTAACGTCCTCATTCTCGTATTACATTATTATGAGTCGTTCCTATCTAGTGGTGTCCACATCCGGCCCTACTTTGCCGCGGGACATGCTGACACATGTGTATCAAAGGAACAAGACCTTTAGGGACATCACATCACGTAAGAATAACCCACATTTGCTGAGATAACCGGACGGGCATTTCAGTCTCTCTTGTTAGTTCACTTAATTTAGGAAATACAATTTAATTAAATTTGTAGAGGATTTTAGTTTATGTTTATAAAATCAACTTGATCCTTTTATCTCTATTCGTTACAACTTTAGGCATCAAACAAGGTGCTCGCTAAAAACTTTACCATACGTCCGCTAGGCAGTTGTTTCCTCTCAAATATAAAGCGGAAATTAACTAGTGCTGTCAGCTACTTGTACATTATTAGGCGGGAGTCTTCGTGTCAGAGACAGGTTGCATTAGCGGCGACTCCCTGACCGCCCAGGCCATTATAACTGCTAAAACAACAGGGAACTTCCCCAAAGCCACTCCGGGGATTAAACTCAACTGTTACTTGCAACAATCAGCGATATAAGTGCACTTGTGTTGGTATATAAAGTTGTCCGTAACGTTAATCATAGTGAACATTCAAAAACATGTCGTCGGTAAAAAATACAGTGAAACTTACAAATAAGTGTAGTAAATGTACAATTAAGTTACAAGTGATCGATATCCTAACTTTGCTCGTGGGTTGATACGCATTATTGACACGCCGCTTGATGGATAGCGGCCTGAAACTGTGTTTAAAACTTCATAAATAATGTCCCTTTATGGATGTGGCTAATAGATGACCGACATTAATACACTTCGATACATGGCGACGCCATACGCCAGTCCGATCCTTATTCAGTATTACAGGTACATGTGTATTTGTTTTCATGACGTATTTTGAAACTGAATAAACGAGTACCTAATCACCTACATTTTTATTACTTGAAATCTATATACATGATCTTAGTACATGAATCGTAGATGTAAGAGGCCATAGTTACTGCTTATATCAGGTGGGCTGTCTGCTGGTTTGTCCTTATGTGTAGTATAAAAAAGCACTTGGTACTGCTTTCGGAAGGCACAGGATCGGCTTTTGTGGAGATCTCTGGGGGAGTCCTATCCCCAGCAGTGGGCGTCTTTCTGCTGATATGATGATGACTGCTTTTCCAGATCCAGCTATAGATACCACATGTCTGTGCAACATAAACTGACTGATTTTTAAGTACACAGTCACGTTCCATTTTAAAGACGTTGTCAGCGGTACCTACCTTCAGAGAGAGGACTTAATTCATACTCCCTAACCTTTCTATGCCGAATATGTACCAAATCAGTTAAGTTGTTGTTACGTACGTTGTTGTACGTTATTGCAAATTTGATTACCAATTTACTTATTAATTTATTTTTGAAAATACATTAACGACAATTGTCTCGGCGTCAATATCCCGGTTGTAAGATCCGCCTTGATGATGATCCAGGATTTGGCAAGTAATTACAGCGAAGCGACTGCTATATGCCTCCTTAACCCCGTAACAGAGAAACCTGACCAGATTGGATCATGGTTTCACATTCAGTCGCCTGAATGTGCAGGTCTCTTTAAGATGTTTTCCCTCACCCTAAGAGCAGTTAGTGTTCAACTAATATGCATAACTCAGAAAAAAGTCATTGGTACAACGACGTAATTGTAATGTGAATGAAATACCTAGTTCTAAGATATTCTGAGAAACATTAACATCTAATAACCTAACAGTGCTGTGATTGAATACAAGGGGCATGATCCGAAACGCACATGATGTAAAAGTCAAAGGGAATTTTGACAAATTGGGCAAATACGTGTGTTCGGGGCCGGCGGCGGAGATGGATGGGCGCCATAACGCGCCCGGCTCGACATCATTCATTCCCGACACCTTTACATCTGAATTGTTAATGAAACAAAAATTGCAAATGTCACACGATCTCTCAACAGGGCCTATGAATACTAAAGACGCCATTTGAGAATCGTCCCCCTTTAGGAGATCGAGTTACGCCCGTAACGCAAATGACACCAATATGTAATACGTGACGCCGGCAAAAAATCTCATTTTACGGTTTGGAACGCAAGTTACGCCGGTGCGGTGCGGCGGTGAATCATGAAACCTGATTTAAAGGAATGATACACGTCGTCAGAAAACAATTGGGAAAACGTGACCAGCCGCGGTGCTGGCGGCAGCGATCGCGCCCGCCGCGCCCAATGCATACCAAGTGCCGGCAGCCCGCCAGCGCCGCCGCGCGCTGTCACTCCGCGTCACGGCGGGCCGCCGCCGCCGCCGCCGCCGCCGCCGCGCGCCGCCCGACAGCCGCGAGGTTAAATTTTACAGGTGCCCACCAACTTAAACCCCTGCTCCGAGACTACATTCAAACGGCACCGCTATACGACCCCGCAATTTGTTTAGAGTTTAGAGCACGTAGCAGTATGCAACGTAGAGACCGCCTCAGGGCGACTGCTTATAAATAAGTTATTACCTTCTCTGGGTCCGCGGTATGACTGCACGCTAACCCGTCTAACGTACTATCTTTAGTCAACTCGGGACGTTTGCTTCGTTGCCTATCTCAGCATAATATCTCAACGAGGTCGACAACATTGTAGATTCTTTTGATTTAAGTCTGTGTGGATTCCCAACGACGACAACAATTTCGGTGAATGGTTCTTCACTAAATGATACAACGAAATACGTAATGAAACTAATAAGCATAAATCGAACTATTCAATTATAGTGGCTTCAAACCGTGACGTTGGCGGTAGTTAGTATTCAAACGTATGCAAATTACAGACGTGCTATGCAATAAATGCCGACACACGGATCACAATTCGACAATTGGCATTTACGTCGCAATCGAGTTCTGTGTAGTATCAGGTATTGGTAGTTGAAGCCATATATTTCATAACTGCATATTGGTTTTGTCATTGTTCGGACTTCCGATCAAACACAAAGCCAAGTACCGGCTATTTTTATTCAGAATACAAAATTCAAATACTTTTTTATAGTTAGGACAGCCTACCTACTCGTATATAGGCAGTCTATAACATTATTTTCGAAACACTATCGTATTAAATACAAAGGCATGCTTTCAAATGCAAACCAGCGAGCCTAATAAGGTGGATGTCGAATGAAAGGCTCCCGAGTGGGGATTGTTCGGGTGTGTTCGGGCGCGATAGAGCGGATCTTGCAAATCGCGCGTCTAGCCTAGCGCGCCGCAAGCCGCGCCGGCCCGGGCCTTAAGCCGGCTCTGGCCCCGGGTGAGACCGACGTACGGACCGCTTAAAACAGTATGCTGGAGTAAACGTTTCTGCATTTACTCTCTAATCAGCGAAAACTGGTTATTAAGAAAAAACAGTATAACAATAAGGCGATTTGGATCGACTTCCAGTCCCCAGGCCATCAGCAAATTCCAATCTTAATAGTTATCTGAAACGACAGCTATAAAGGAAATGTAGGGGCAAGACCTGAAATGAAAACTTGCGAAATACAACCTTAGAAAGTAGCGCATAATCAGCTTTGCGTCGATTAATATCGCGATGCCCGCCGGCCCGCTCCCCGAAGGCAAGCACAAAGAACTAAATTATTTCTCCATTCCAACAACATCTCTTTGTTTCGAATACATCTTTTCTTTTACCAAAGGCAGCACTCGAGTGTATACTAGAAACTGTACATTAATACTTTATTCAAATTGCTTTGCAAATTTATTTTTTCTTATAAGTATTCCTTCCCCATTGCAGTAACAAACAAAAGGTACCCTGATAAATAATTATAAAAAACATTAATATGTTTTTTATAATTCTCTATATGTAATCATACCATAGCAATATGAAATAACGTGTAAGAGTAGAAGTGTGCTAAAACCGCACAGTCTCATTTTTCCCAGGCCACATGCGGTTCTCTGTATTCAGGAGATTGCGTCCATCACCTTTAAGTATGCTATCCGGGTATTCCTCGCGGAGTGCAACAAAAGTGTAAGGTATCGATTGCACTTCCTAAGGCGAACTATAAACTCATATTTACCACTGGAATAACAGTTGGGAATTTGAAAATAACCGTGCCAACGGTCGCCGCCGTTGCCCGGTGAACATTGGTGCCGTGCCAAAGTATGCATGCAGCGTAATGTAATTGTTTGCAGCGACGTCTAATGCACTGGTAACGACGGAGGTATCGCCTCCGAGTTCCGTTCCCGAACCCCGCGAAAGTATTCCGCGCGGCTGTCGCGGAAGCCTTGCGTTGGCGTCGTGAGAGCTGTATGGGCCATTAACTATCTCGGTACAGAGTGTAACTCAAAATAATGCGCCAATGCTAGTTACATTTCATGAAAACCGTTGACTCGGTGAGTAATCGTAATAAAAAACAAAACAGTGCCACAGAAATATCTATCCCAGAATTTGTAACGAACTACGCGCACTACAATCAGCCATATATCTTCTATGAATTGAGCGGCGTCTGTGGAGCGGTAAACAATAATATGGATACGGCAAACACGACGGGGCCCGCCTTATCCATAACTCATAAAAACGAACGGCGGTCCGGTGCAGAGCAAACACCCAGCGACAAACAACTCTCAAAGTGTACCTATGTCTAGTCGAAACACGAATTTTATATCTCAATTTGTTGTGGTAAGGTATTTTTTAATGTCACGGTCAACTTGTTTTATCTAGAACTGAACTCTAGGAAATACTTCCGGCTCCCCCGGAAGAGACTTGACGTGACATAACCCTGTCTGGGCAGAGCTTGTCTGCTTAAACAAGCGGCGAGTGAGAGTGACATGGCATTTTCATTACTTTCATTAGGTTCGTTGCATTAAGTAAAAACTTAATAAAGTTTTGCTGAAGAATTTCTAATTAGAAATTTTACCTCTTCACGACATAGCAATATTTCAGGCTCGTGGAGGTATTTCCAATAAAGGACTTTGCCAAGTCATAATTCTTCAAAGTTACGTGTAATGAGATGTGGATATTACAACATTCTTCTAAGATTTAGATAGCTGCGTCTGGAGCGTCCATGGCGCAGCGCTCCGAGCGGATTCTTTTGTGCAATGTCTACCTGAGTTTTTCACGGCATACGCGGTGGAAAATATGTTAAATATAGTCGAAGTTGGTACCTAATTCACGCGCGGAGAAGAGCGCCGCGGCAAATGGCGCATAAATTCTGCTTCGAGAATAAGTCGGGAGCATTAAGAATATATAGATCACAGTACAAAACGAATGGATGTGATTTACTGACTTAACAAACGCTTAAAATGTTAGTTGTTTGATTTATTATTTACGTGCAGAGGACCGCTACAATGGGATGTAAATTTTATATCTAATATATAAAAATATATGTGTCATTCGAAACGCCTACTACTTAGATGAAATTTTCAGGCAATCTTAAGATTAGCTCAGCGGGTGATTTCCAAACCAGACCACTGATAGCAAAAAAACTTGCATTGTATTAAAAATCAATACTAAGTATTAAATTGATTCGAGCCAGCAAGCCAATGCACACGTAGCGTAGTCTTTTTCCATGTTTTTTTAACCAATATGACAAATTGATGACAAACTTTCACCAATCATCTCAACACTATGAACAAAGTTGCTCTGATTTCATTTTGGTTTACCAACCTAAAACATTAAAATAACGATCCAACTCGCCGCGGAGAGCGAATTGGAAACGCATAAGCCCAAGTGGCGTCCAAGAGCGCAGTCATACGGTATCTGAGCAAACAGGCGTCGTGATTTCCATAATGCTGTTGGTATACAGCGAGTCCCGCGATTGGGCCTCCAAAGTCGCCGTTTGGAAAGTGGTCACGTAAAATTTTACGTTTGACGCCAGACAGCGCAGCCTAATCCAATCAGAGGCGATGGCGCCGACGCGAGTGTCAATTCCGCCGGACGCTGCCCAAGATCATAGTCACTAGTTACGCTGCACCTGGATCGCTTTTATTTTATTTTGCGTCTGCCAAGCCTGGGGATGGTATGTGCTCTTAAATGGGATTAGGTTACTGTGTGCTTATAATATACCCAAGTGGTGTTAAGGTGGATAAAAGAAAGTAGCCTTTGTTCGCACTATTTTCACAAAGGGTAGCGAGAAATCTCTCACTGAGGTTTGAACTCTGGTTCAAGCTTTTCGCTATAAGCTATGCTAAGCTTAAAGCAGACAAACAGTACATATCACAATTTATAAAATTCATAACTATAAATTGGAAAATAAACGACTATCTTATCTCTGTAAAAAATCCCTTCCAGCTGGATATATGAAAAAATATCACAATGATAGTAAGATTTACGTGCGTATTTACCACTAATACACGTGATATCTCAGCACAACCAATACTTGAAATAATGCAAAGAAATTATGCTTCCACGAAATTGTTGTATGCATGAAACTGACTCGGGATTTTCTTCGGCCAATTTATTTATGCGGCATCGTAAGCCGTACACGTAGAGTCTGTAAATAAAACGGGCGGTGGAAGCTTTTAATACTTATTATTTACGGTCCCTAATAACTGCACCGGGCGGCCTACCTGGACCTAAGAACTGAGTCGCGCCGCCGCCGCCGCCTCGAATATTTAGCGCCTATTTGACCACCCCTGCATAAATTACTTCAGTCCAAAAACAAAATATTTACATTGTTTAGCCATTAATAATATAGTAATTGATATTTCAAGTTTGCCTCGTAATTTTTATAAAATTAACAAAAAGAAATTATGTAGTTAGACGTTGATATTAGTCTGCAATCTAAGCCTGAAATAAGGATATTTTTAATGACATTAGTGAGTGGAGAAAAGACTGATCGTTAATTTTCATTACCCATCTAGGTAACGATTATCCGTAATAAGTTTATCTACTTAATTTTGATTACCATTGAAGCATTTGAACGGCAGGTAATCTACCTACACAGATTTGCATAAAATTATTCTAAGTCGCCGCTAAGAAATCTGCAAAGACGAAGGTAGGTTGCAGCGAGTGGTAGTTAAGCGATTTGTCGGCGTATTAATAAAACGATTAAAACGAAGCTCCAGCGGTAATCCGGCGCGGCAGCTGCCCACAATCCCCCAACTTTGATGACCGCGCCGCTGCGGTACCCACCACACAATTATTATTGCTACAGCTCTCCCTCCCCACGCTTGTAAATGCATCTCACAAAATTCACAGCTCAAAAATCAACTCTTCAAGTTGCAAACTAAATCTAGAAAATGGTTGCCGTCTCTGTAGAGTATCTAGTTACGTGTTATATTTATAACGTAGTAATTTATTGAAATCTATCAAAATCATTTCATTAATTGGAAATAATTTTTCATGTTCTTTCGAATTGTAAGCTTTTTCTGTTGTTGAGTATGGTGCAGTAGTTAACATGCCAGTCTGCCGTCCTGTCTGGAGGGGTATTCTCGACAGGGCAGAAATTGAAATGATGTAATTCTGTTCTACGTCTGTGGTCGTGTGTTTGGCTTTTCAAATGTCTACGACGCTTAAATAACAAAGTATATTGGGTTTTCCTCAATCAAGTGTATTTGCAATGTCTAGAAGAAATTGCATAGTATTCCATCACCATTTTTATTCCACTAAAATACAAGTGTATACCGTGGCATACAAGCATACGGCCCGCCTGATGGAAAGCAGTTAACGTAGGCTCATGGAATATGGACGTCACCATTGGTATTACAAGCGCGTTGCAGACCCAGGTTATTCTAGCAGCTAACCACAGCACTGGCAGCAGTTCCCACATTATTCTTTGTTATTTATTTTGTATTAAAATTAAATTTAAAATATTTAAATAAATGAGTATTCAGAGTTTGTTCTTGTAGTGACAATTCAACTGCATTTCTATAAGCTTTTATTAACTTGCAATGTTTTAAACCATGTATGTATGTTCGGGGCAAACCTTGCAATCCTAATTTGACCCTCTACCCAGTGTTAAGCTGAAATTTGATAAACCTATGTAACTTGAATGACAATGCATTAATATGATACCGTGGTGCTGGTCTGATGGTGGAGTCGGAAGGTGGTCATAGGAACTAATGAACGCAAAAAGATAACACCATCGTGTTTGGGCTCTTTGGAATTGTCTTAATCTGTACTATACTGCACGAATAAGCTCGTAATGAAAGCTTTTTTTTTCAGAACTTATCGTTACGTTGTATTAAAAGTTTATGTGCATAAATTGTGGATATCATGAGCGATAGTAGCCGCTTTCTATCAAGATAAATTATTCAAAAACATTACAATACTTTTACATGTTAATTAAGATGTTCATATAATATAGGATAGGTAAGTGCTAACAAAGTTAGGTTGGCAAGCCTATGAAAAGCTTGTCTGCGTAGCCACCAACGATTTACAAACTTCGCTCGCTACTTACACTTTGAAAAGGCAGAAGTTCCATGAACGCCTTTTGCTTTTCCCTGACAGTTAACTGCAAACACAATGGATACTTACAAATTTCAAGAAAACACCGTCCCCTTTGTTTTCCATTAGGCAGTTTAATGGTTTCGAGTGGAAAAAGTTCCATTAGCGTTTTATCCTTGGTCGTCTAATGATAGGCATCAGGCATCTATACGACACGTCAATCGCAGTCCGTCGTTTGGTGACTCGTCAAAATTGCTTCCTGCGTTGTTAAGTGCAGGAAATTGTGACTCCTCGATCGACACACCTGCCATCGGTGGAGCTGTCGATGGCGGGCCCCTCCGGCGCTGCGTTCTCGTTACGACTAATTCGCGCGAGGCACAACTTTCACGTGATTATTGCCGGGAATTGATTTGCGATTCAGAAATCTTCAATTTGGACGGGCGATGAATCGAAAGAGACACTTACCTATAGTAGATGGTAGTTTATGGAGTTGCAAAACTTTTAAGTTTAGAACTGGTGGACAAAGATTTGTAATTTTGAAATTATGTGTTTTGTCTTTACATTACGAGACTTATATGTTATTGTAGAGAAATATTATGGCGACCCCATTGTTACTTCCGTTGATATAATTTGATTTTAAAATACAAAGTCAATTCTGTCAGCCTCTGCGTTATCTTTCCAGTACACCAGACTTCTAAGTTTAGCGAACAAAATTAAATCAACAGCCCGCATTGTATTTCGTCGTTGAATTAGTGACACCACTCTATGGTAGTCACGCCGTAGCTACTACTAAATAGATAAATATAATACTGTCTGTGTGGCATGCGGAAGGATAAATCAAGAGCGAAGCGGTAAATGGTGCTTGAGGCAATATCTCGGCTACAGCAGCTGTGAAGTAATGGCGCCGACACTTTACGCGATGCGATTACGACCACCTAAACATTCATTACAAGTAATGTCCGTCATTTATCTGTCCTAATCACTGTGTGCGCGCCTGAGCGCTCGCCCTATGCAATTATTTACAAAATATCGTTACCATTGCCCGCCGCGCCCGGCCAGGAGCCCGCAAGGACGGCCTACGCGCTAATAGCCCCTGCCACCAGGTCAGATGTTGCGATCCTGTTATTCGTCAGCTTCCAGATACTACCACTAATATTGTGACAACAATAATTTTATTAAAGATCACCTTTTCTAAAACCGAAAGCCAAGATTTATAAACAAGTAGAATCCAAAATATTTGTTAAAAGGTGTAAGAATTATTTCGCCCGCGAATCGTCGTTACAAAGGGTGGCCGCAGCGCCGCGAGCCTGCCAAGTGAACAGAATGCCGCTAAATGTTTCACGGTTTAATCAAGCCCCAGCTATCAGGCAAGACAAATAGTTGGCTCATCTGCATCTATACGAGTCGAGGCCGCCAGGCAACAACGCATCGATATTTTACCTGTAGGCTGTTTCCTTGCGGAGCTACAGCGTAAGGTTTACCTTGAAATTGGATCTAGCATTTTTATTTTAAACTCGACTTATTGCCTGTTACGTATGACAAGCGCAATTTACGCGAACAACATTAATTTACATAATAAAATTGCATTGATCAAAAATTAACTGGCGGGCTTTGTTCCGATTTTGTTTGGTGGCCTAATTTATTCCATTAAACGGCGGCGTATAGACGCAAGGGAGCAAATAGCAAGCGGCGCAAAGCCGGCTCTCGCGCGGCCGTGGCCGGTCGAGTGCTCAATCGCGCTAATGGCAAGAACCGCAAGCGCAGTCCTCGGGGACACACTAACTAAATATGTAATGGTTATTCCGGCCGGCCCGCTACACTTAGCCCGCTCGCATTGACCGCCGAAGTTACCGTCTAAGCCTCCCAATTAACATACGAGCAGCTACCTGCTGGTGAGCTTGCGAATTTAGGGGGCATAAGTAGACATTTCTTATAAAATACATCGTAGTGCATAAAATTGTTAGTCATCGAAATCGAAAATTTAAATGAAAAGGTACGTATGTATACCTATGTTCTCACTGTAGCAAGACCAACTACTTCAAATTGTAACTACGCCTCGAAAGTTTACACACTTCTCAATTTAAATGCAAGAAAACGAGGTTCCTTATTAATGGTCCCTCGGAGGTGGTGCCTATCGGCGAGTTCAAAAGAAATTTCACCAAGTGCGGGGAACGTACTAAAACAACTTTTGAGCCTTATTTTCTCGTTCCGAAATTGCAGTGGGTTTAAGCGAGATTTCATTTGTATGGAAGCCGGTATAATCTGGAATAATGCCGCAGTAGTGGCGCAGGCCTTCAAAGACGCCACTCGTCCGCCGCCAGTAATGAGTTTTTTCAAATGCGCTACACATTTGCACGGCGCCGGCCGCCGCGGAATTAATGCGGTGCGAGCCACTCCGCAGGGCCACACTGCCGCCGTTTACGCGACGCCTTTCAATTTAATTGGTTTTTAATATAACCGTGTTCCAAGCCTGTCTAATGTAAAAGAGATTAGGGGGTAATCTGACATTATCGTCGCGAAACGTACTGTAACCAGTCGTCCGCGCGTCTGGCGCGGGCCCCAAATCCAGCTGAAGCCGTCTTGATTACCGCCGCCCGCGCGCCCGGGCGACGCTCCGCGATTCAAAATTGGACGGATTATGAGGAATTTAAAGGGCGATGACAATTTGAATATGAACAAGAAAAGTATTTTTCTAAAATTAAACTGAATTCTCTTTGTGACTTTTCAACTATTTCGGTGCAGACATGCACGCAGGGAGCGATGACCTCGGGCTTGCGCTAGTTTAGCGAATAAATGCATGGCGGAGTGTATCTATTATGGTAAATATTTGACGAATATAAAGGGACCGTGCATACAGTACCCAATTTACTCAGAATGTATACGATACCTGATATGATAAGTACCTCATACCTCATGTGCATTAGGTAAGTTTACAATTGAAATATTGTGAATTATTCTTTAAATATCGAATTAAATGAGGCACTTTTTCATTAGTATCTGCCCTGCTAGCCAGTAACTCGCTAAACCACTACTAAAAGTTCCATGTAAAAATGAAGTCTCGAACCGTGTTCCGAATGAACGACGTGAGAAGCAGAGTGGTCACAGAGGGCGCGGAAGGAAGGCGGCGCTAATTACTGCCTGGAAGCGCCCGAGCGCCGCCGGCATCCTGCGCGCCCGGAGCCCCGGAGGAGAACAGCTAGACTCTATGTTTGCGCCTACCCATATGTAGAACTTATAAATTTTCTGTTTGTCATGATTTTACGGCTCGATGAACCGGTTTATCGGTACAATGACTTGGGAAGGAAATGGGATTGGCAACGAATTTTAAACGAAAAACTATAATCAACTTTTTCTCTCCCGTAATTACAGTCGAGTGGCTGCTATCTGACCTCCGTGACCCTGTTAACAGGGGAACCTGACCAGATTGGATCACGGCCATACATATTCTGAATGTGGAGGTTTCCTCTGGATGTTTTCCCTCATAATCGGCATACCAGAAAATCGGTTAGTATTCAACAAATGTATATAACGTAGAAAGTCATTTGGCACTGGGAATCGAACTCGGTGCCTCTGCTTATGAGTCGGCCCCGCTAGCCATTAGAACACGACTTTTCATCGAAGTCTGCATTTTCGTCAAAAAATGTTTTTAACTACCTTTTTACCGGAGGTCCTTTACTTCGCTTTAGCAAACTTCTTCTTAACTTACCATATACACAACGTACATAATTCGAATACACAGTTCGAGTCAACGCTATCACAATGAAATCAACTTTCAGCCATCTATTTACTTGAATATCTATATCATGTAAATAATAGCGAGAAGCAAACCGGCCAGAGAGCCACCTGATGGAAACTGATCACCGCCGCGCATAGACAGACACCTGCTACACCCAGGGAGACGTGAATGTTATGTCGGTGTTTGATATAAGTGTAGGCTGATTTCTTAATGGTTTCAATGTCACAACGGTTACGAAACACCTATTATACACAAAATTTTAACATATCATTGACATGCGTCAGATATAGTGCTGGTGATATCACGCAGCCCTGCGGGTCCCCCCCATTTTGGGCTTTGAATCCAAACATGAACCGTTCACAACGACCTGGACGCTACAATTCGTAAAAATAGTGGATGCCTACCGGTATATACAGATAGAATAGTTTTGATGAAATAACCTTCGGGCAGACCCTAATGATCGCTAACCTAAGGCCTCTGCCCTGCTTTCAATCGCTTCCGTGGGTCATGTAGACCTACAGATCAGCAGCCGACCGACTCTGGCGAAATCCATAATGTATGTGAACAATCCTGACACTCTTATACTGATGAATTTAATTTGACCTAGGACATTTGGACAACTTCTGGTTAAAATACAGAAGTTGGTCAACTCTAAAACAAGCATATCTCCGATCGTTTAGGCTGCGTTCACCAGCATCCTGCACGAAGCGTCCCCAGGCAAGGAACTCGGAACTGCGTATAAATGTCGCCATAAAAGATGTAGGGAGTAGGTACTATTATAGTGCCCTGGACCCGTTGAAATAGTTTCTTAACTTGTTATTAGTTAAATGGTATGTGCCTGGTACTATATTACGTAGTAACCTTGCATTACAAAATGACGAAATGGATTTTTACGAAGTTTTACTTACAGTGTTATTACAGCTTATGTACCATGTATTAAACCGACAACTTTGTTTGTGTGAAAGAGTAACAAATATCCATACATATACCTATCCGAAGGGACTCACAAACTTTTGTATTTATGAGGAAACAGTGGGATTAGTGGGTTGATTAAACACACACGCAGTAATAGTGCTCCCATAATGCATACGTACGATTCTACATTTTTAACATGAAATCAAGTCACATTGTAGCCCATTTCCACGTTGCGCACATGAATTATTCTTCAGTCAAGAACGTTCAGTGAACAAAATACTTAATTTGGAATAGCAAAAATGAAATCCCCAATGTTATTAAAACTTTATTAAGACCAATTCCCAGAGATGGTTCAATTTTAAAAACTATTCAGACTCGCTTAAATTATAAAGCTCTAACAAATGACAGTCGGACCATCGCCTTCCTACTCGGAAACTATGGAAAACAATTTCAAAAGGAAACTTCGTCAAGGCAAGTAGGGAAGGACTTTTAAAGACTTATTTTTAGTTTAGTGCCTCGTAGATTGCGATGTAAATGTAGAACGTGGTCGTATGTCTGTCAAACGACGCAAACATCAAATTAAGTGGAAAATGTCGCAATTACACAATGTTGTTCCGAGGGAAGGCGGCGCGGTGCGAGTTCGGAAGCAAGCACACAACATATAGCGGGCGGATTTACCCTAAATTGATGTTAAATCGCTTTTTGTTTGAGCATTCAATCCCAAAGCAATTTCTTTGTTAGAAAAACAATTTAATACACTCACAGTGTTTTCATGCTCTAGGGGAAGTAATTAAATTGGTCTTTGTGAGGCTGCGTTACGGAATAGTTTCATAATTGATTTTTCTTTCTTTGTATTCAAAGGCAAAGACTAAGATAAGCACCGTTCCACTTCGAGAAACATTGCCGCGTTTTTCTTTCCAAGAAAGCAGTAGGTACCTAATTCGCATACATCGATCTACATATTGTATCAATGAGTAGGATAATCTAATGTAATGGGTAATCTAAATACGACCATAAACATAATATGCGAACATAACGAAAAATAAAATTATCATCCTTCACCGCAATTCACCCCGATTCCCAATATGCGACAGCAGCATTCTGTAAACCCAAACAGAACTTACACGGCTTTATTATGCAGCTGTAGACAGCAAATGTAACAAATCGGCAATTTTGTGGCATGTAACGCGTCGCATGCGAGCGGGGGCGGGGAGCGGGGGCCGGCAAGGCGCGGGGAAGCCATTCATAATATTGTAATAACGGCTTCCACCAGCAGTTATTCCGTGCTTAAACGTTTTACTGCGGTCATTATCTACCCGCTGAAAGGATATGCAGGCGATAAATTGTACAACGTTACCCACACATACCTAGGAGGTACTTATCTTAAGATCTAACCGCCGTTCGCCGACTTTATTGCGGATGTAATTTATTAAACTGTAATTGATATTTTCGTACACCTCGCACTGGTATTAGCGCAGTTCCAAGTCTCGTATAAACGCTAACGTTTGTGTCAGACCATAGATATAAGAGTTGGTAACTTGAGGAGGTATAATAAGATACAAAAATAGATAATTTTCTCTGAAATCGGTATTTAAACAATAGTATATAATAATTTAAAGATATGTTCTGCAATACTTACCTATTTACTTCGGGCAACAGTCATCACACTAACAGCTCATAACAGTCCATTGCTGGTCTGTCCACGGCCGACCACGTCCCACATCCGACAAACTACTTTATTTTATACTACGTAAGGATTATTATAAACTGAAAACTGCGGCCTGCCGCACTGTCGTAAGAGAGTGCCTCGACACCTGTACGACAACTCTACCAGATACAACACGGCATTTCATAACATGCAGCAAATAACCCCCTTCTTTTGTGCCTCTCCGCAGTCGGGGTTAAAAATAAGTACTCATTATCTTCCAATGCACAATTAACCAAGTAATACTTTGTGTAATAATTTTCTTAAAGGTAAGGCTGTCTTCACTGTGTGAGTCAAACGCGAGCTGTAGATACTATATAAATAAAATGCTTTAACCCCCCAATTATATTAGTGATACAGTATCAGCGCCGTAAAAGGAACGCGCCTTGCCTTTCGTCTGGCAATAAAGAGACCATTTAATCGAAGCTTATCTGCCCGGAAGCATTCATTAGATGATTGCCCCGTTACCAGTGGACGATTTTCCGATTGGATACCACCCCGCCTTAGAAATAGGTAACTATTTATTTCTAGAATTTCACCTTAAGTAGCGCTTAACTAGAAGTGGCATTTTAACAAAGTATCCCAAAATAAAATAGCTACATTTCCCATCCATTGTTTTGATCAGATCTAATGATGTTACAGCAAATAGGTTAGAAAAACTTATGATGAGTCCTAAACCAACATTTGAAAGGTGTGAACGAGCCGGCAAATACAGGAAAGTAAACAGAGCAGACAGCTACTTCATTATGGGGGTATCGGAAACAAGAGTAAACTGTAGGTAGGTATCTATAAGAGAATGGGCAAAAGAGTTCACGTTTTCTCCATAAAAGTGTACGTATCCGATAGAGCATTTCACGACGCTTCTCGAGAATATAAGTACCTGTACAACTTTTGATGAAAACAATACGGGAAACCTAAAAGAGTCTAGATAGATCATACTTCCTCACTTGGAGATTGAAAAACTTTAGCGTTGTCTTGGTACCTTAAGGAAATAGTCTACGATTACATCTCCTTGAATTACCATAAGGCTTCAGAGTCTCCGCTGCACAACGAGATTAATAAAGGCGTTAGTGGATAACAAAGAAGTTAATATCTGGCACTTAAAGGCATAAAAACCGTTACAAACAAAACAGTACCCAAAATAGTCGAATTGAAACTCAAAATATCAACAATGACAACGTTTTACAAACACCTCCCGCTTTGATAGATATAAAGTGGTGCGTACTTTAGGACAGCGAAATGCAAACCCTGGCGATAGCTCGCGTAAATCCGCATGAAATATTGATACAGTTTCGTGTAAACGTGTAACAAATGCGGTAATTTGAGCCACCTGCCGCGATGCGGCCGCGAGTCGCGCCGCCCAACGCGCTGCATGCACCACTTTTGAACTGCTGCTTACCTTGTACCAGTGCTGCCAGGTCTGTTTGAGTTTTGAGCGCTAGATTAGTTATAAAAAAGCGCTGGATTCCGCTAAACAAGTGCGATTGTAAAAAAGCGCTAAATTTTTACAATTAGAAGTTAAAAGTTACGTTTCACAACCACACCTAGTGTCTGATTGACCAAGAAATTAATTAGTTGGCTTCTTCTAGCGGCAACACACACAAACAGGAGCTCGTTGCGCTTTCTCAGTCTGTGGTTTATGTTACGTAGGTATATCAAATGAACTAATAAATAAATAAATATTCAGCCCAGGCCAAAATTTTACATATTTCTGTATATTTATGGCATATTTTAGGTATTTAACAATTATTTCGATAAAGCGCTAGATTTCCCGTCAGGAGTCAAATCTTAAGATTGGGAGTTGACTTCCCTGAAATTTCGCTAGATCTAGCGCCGAGAACGCTAAAATGGCAGCACTGTCTTGTACCGATACGATACACCGTCTACCTACAGCGGAATACTTATCCGAAACTACCTCCGCCTTAACTGCAGGTCAAGTAGACCGGCGCCGGCTTAATCGACCGCATTATTCTAAGAACGTTATAAAACCGATATAAAAACAGTACACACGCGTCTAATACAGTTTACTATTTTTTTAACTACTACTAACTTGTTTACTATTTTGCGAGTAGAAAAATATATATACTATTCACGAACGCTCCTCACTTTTAGAGGCAATCATTTTTCTATTCACAAAATTATTATATGTCATACGGTAAGTGATGACATTTCATTCTAAGTACAATTACAAGTAGACATTAGCAACACCAGGGGTAATCGACAATGCGTTGCCCACCTCTATAGCACATGGCATTCCGAACTCCAATCCAAAAAACCCAATGTAATCAGCGAAACTACAGCGATTCAGGTAGATATTTAGATATATTGTAATACGAATATGAAATGAATCGCTATAGTTTCGGAGATTTCTTTGAATTTGTTAAATTTCTGATAGAAAAAAATTGTTACCCTTAGGTACGAACCCTTGTGCAATTAAATTCTTTCCAATTTTTAATGTTGTTATGGTGTGGTATGGTATGTAACCACTTAAGTCCCGCAGGATAAATACTGTTCCACCAATTACAACAACAAGAACCAGCTTAACCGTTACAAGATAAAAATAAACGCTCAGTATATTTAGTTAGACCCACTGCTCCCCTCTACACTTGCGTGTTGTAACTTTTGCAATCGACGACACAAAATCTAACCCTTCCTTTGTTGCTGACGTGACGGGTAGTCCGGCTGCGAAACATAGAGCGAATTTGTTTTGCTATCGACAAGTTTTATAACGTATTTTCGGAAACGGGATTTTCGGTATTCAGTTAAAATAAAATTATATATGACTTTTGCACTATTAGAATCAATTTTATATTCTAATCACCAACTAGACTAACAGAACGCCTAATAGTTTGCTTTAATATCATTTTCTCAAATACTATAGCAAATGAAAAGACTTATCGATAGGGGATCTATAATTGGGGAAATTAAAATTAGATAATTCTTCTATAAAATAAACTTTCGTAGGAAATCCTCTAACTATTTAAGTCTGTTATGACTTTTCTGCAATAAAAATATATAATAACTAAAAGTTTATAATAAATTAGTAGCAACTTCTCCAAATCCCGAAAATACCGGGATCCCGGTATTGTTCTCATGTTGATACCGAAAATCCCGGTTTTGAAAAGATATACCGGTATTGCGGCCCCTAGTAGGTACACTTGTTTTTGCGGGAAAAATTAAGATATCCAACAGTGTTGAGTGAGGCGGATCGCTCGGAGTGCGCATTATGCACCGTCACGCCGGGATCACGGGATTGTTTCCTAAAACAGGATCGAGTGGGAACATTGCCTGAATTAAATGGGGCATGCCATCACGGGCCATACTCGCCGCATAATCACATCAACTGACATGCTCTTTTTGTGAGCCACTTCAATAATATGTCGAGAATAGTCGAGATATGCCCTTTTTACGGGCGGACGAAAGTATTTTCGTGCGTTCTCAGTTAGATGCCCTTTTTTCTTTTACTTATCTTTGGATGGCGACGCGCCCTGCCTGGGGGCTCGATTTATCAGCTCAATAAAATTTAGATGAAAACATTAGGCGACGTTCAATATGTCCACATTGCTTTTCCGGTCGACTTCTTTATTGCTTATTGCTCTTCAAAATAATTCCTATAGTAATGCCTTTACTGAGGTAGGTTTGTGCTAAGCTCGGCTACAAGTAAATCAGTAGAGTAGAGAGGCTTCATAAATAATGATACCGGTATTAATATAATTAAACTAGATGTTTTAACAAAATTCTAGTACACGCTTTCGTTTACTAAATCTACCTAGTGGTTTCTATGGTAAATGGGTGGCCATCTCTCATGGTGCTATATTATAGAACAAGAATCATAACGGTAACGGAAGTCTGAAAGTAATCGCTCTACTTATCTCTTTTCAATAGCAAAAGAAATAAATAAAGTTAAGCGAGCTTATCCAAGTAGAGGTGGCCTGCATGCAGGCGTAATGCCTACGCCGTAGGCCTGCGTAGCATGCGGTGGGCTCTACGCTGTCCAATGAGGCGACAGGCAACGATACACACCTAGGTAACCAAACCAATGAGTTAGGTGCACAGCGCGCCCGGCCCTAGCCCGCCAGCCAGTGCAAACACCCATACGCACCAGCCGGCGTACCAGTGTCGCCCTCTTAGCTCGGGAAAAATAAAACTATTGACTAGTTTGTCAGTCAATAAATAAATAAATAAATAAATATTCGTGGACAAATTCACACACCGCCATCTAGCCCCAAACTAAGCAAAGCTTGTACTATGGGTGCTAGATAACTGATATACTACTTAAATACTTTTTAAATACATACTTATTATACAATACTTTACCACCGCTTCACTAAAAGGGAAAGAAGCGGCTAAGAAACCCACACCTGACTAACCAATTTTACATATAACTATGTTGGTGGAATTCCATCTCTTTTTGTAGTTAGAATGGAACGAAAGCCGCAGTTCTTGCTATCTAGCACACAAAATTTCAGCTTTCTAGCAAATATAATTTTAAGTGGCCCACATATATAATTTTATATAAGTACAGTCCTGCACCCTCGTTTAAGTGGGAGTGGAGGTTAAAAACCAAAGATTTCTTAATGTTGTTGTTATTTGTGTGCAAATACTAACCTGTATAGATAACTGAGTTTTCTAGCCCTTCGAGCAGTTAGATATAGATTTGCATCCGTCCTTTATGGGGGTTGGCTTAAAATAAAAAAGTTCTCAATTTAGTTATCATTTGTAAAAATTCTAGCCTGCATAAAAAATTTCAGCTTCCATTCCTAGTACTGCCTCTATAATTTGTACCTATAATTTTACATACGTAAAGATGATGAAAGAGGTTTCACGTGGAGGTGAAAGATAAAGATTTCTTAATTTTCTTCTTATGTGTAAATAATATATTAATTCTTATGTTGCAAATCCTTGCCTGCGTGCTAAATTTTAGGATTCTTAAAACTTCGGGAAATACCCTAGAGGTTTTGATAAGAAAGTCAGTGAATCAGTGAGTAAGTGTCGAAATCGACGTATTTAAGTGCTAATAAAATCTAAAGTATGAAAGCTAGACTAATGAACTTTGTATATTTTCGGCTTCGCACGGGTAGCAACCTTAAGAGCAGTGTTTCCCGAGCGCGCTCCATGTAAAAGTAGTTTAATCATATTTTCAATATTACGCTACCAAAGTTCATAAAATTTAGTAGACCTGATCCAGAAACGAATATCTATGCTTGTGGTTTGTCAGATTTTCTTTAAAATATATCATTTAAAGTTACACGGGATTTAAGATTTCCATTCAAATTTTGAATGAATATAGTGATATGTCTACTACATGTATGTAGCAGAAGTAAATTTCAGGATAAGATTTATCTTATCCTGAAATTTTGACCTGCCTGGCATTATCTAGACCGAAGATAAGAGGGTCCGTTTCGAGAAAAGGAACCGCGACGACGGCGGGTCGACTTCCGAACTGGTACCTAGGACGCGCCGCAAAGTAGCAATATCTACCTACATATGGCTAATTTTAACTATTTATGACCTTTCTTTTTGGGCCGTCATCAAAACGTACTAAGACCATCCCATAACTAGTAAAAAGTGTGTCCAGATCTTTGAAACACGCGTTTCATCATACGGAACTCGAGCCATTGCACGCGTTGCTGCAAAAATATTGGAAAATTAAAGTTCATGGGCAAATTTTATTTTGTTCTGTGCGTTACTGCAACGTTGCACTCGCGGTGTGTTTACGAAATCTGCACGCACCCAAAAGTATCCCGTGCCACTATCGTGACTATGTTATGTCCCGGTTGCGCCCCCGCGCAGCACGCGAGGGCCCAGGGTTCGCCTTCCTGCTATTTTTGGCCCACCTCGCTCGGTCTTCGGCATCCCTAGTGGTGAGCTTATTGGCACGCATATAGTTTTTGGCTACGTTAAGCCATCGCTTCTTGGGCCGACCTCTCCTTCCCGTACCCGACGGGGGCGGCATGGCCAGACACTCGTTCCCCACATAACTAACCGGTCTGCGCAAGACGTGGCCATACCATCGAAGGCGGCACTCTTGCAGCTTATCTGCGATGTCACGGACGCCAACGCTACCCCGAATGTAGGCGTTTCGAAACCGATCCTTCCGTGAAACTTCACACATCCACCGCAACATCTTCATTTCCGTGACGCGCAGCTCGTGCTTGTGTCGCTCTAATAGAGGCCAAGTCTCGCTACCGTAAAGGAGAACAGGTCTAATGATGGTCTTATAGACCTGTCCTTTAACTTTATCGGCATTTTGGGGTCACAAATGACACCTATTACCTCCCGCCATTTGGCCTAAACAGATATTCGGGCCTTGACGTCGCCATCGATGTCCCCGGTTGAGCTAAGCACAGATCCCAAGTATATGACCTGATCCGTGTACTTGACTTCCTCATCGCCTATGCGCACGGGTAGGGGATCAGCACTGTTGCAGGCCATGTACTCTGTCTTCGCCACATTATCTTTAGACCGCAGTTCTCAAGTGCCTCCTTCCACTTTTTTACACGTTGGATTAGTCGCCCCTTGTCAGGTCTGTCAGCGCGATATCGTCAGCATACATGAGCAGCCATGGAGGTACCTCATGATAATCCCGGATGCTGTCTGACAATACATCTAATATCACGTGGAACAGAAGTGGGTTGAGCACAGAGCCCTGGTGTACCCCAACGGTTTGGTGTCACACTCCGAGATTGTACACTCCCGTCGGATCCGAGAGTCCAGAATGCGTTCGAAGAGCTTCATGGTGTGAGACATCACCTTTATACCGCGGTAGTTGGTGCACTCCCGCACCGAGCCCTTGCTCTTATAGACTGGAGTAATAATACTCAGCCTCCATTGGCCGGGTATCAGTATCAGCCGGTGAGGAGAATGCGGTTATAAAGGTCGGTAAGGATGCTCACACCACGAGAGCCCATCGATTTCCACGCCTCAATAGGGACTCCATCGGGTCCGGCGGCTTTACGATTCTTCATGCGGCGAAGAGCCGCCTCGACTTCCTCAGGCGTTATCGGTGGCACGAGTCCTTGGTTCCGAGGGAGGTCCGGTGGCTGCAGCTCTTTGTGCTGCTTGTTGAGCAGCTCGTGGAAGTACGAGCGCCATCTCTCCTTCACTTCTCTGTCATCGCATAACAGGTTACCGCTAGGGTCATTAACACAGCGGCACGTGGAAATGTCCTGTGCCGTTTTAACCTTCGATCGTGCCAACTTGTCGTACAAAGGACGTAAATAGTCTCGTCTGGCTCTGGCTATCGCTCGTTTGCTGGTACGTTTGGCATCCCTGTACGCAGCGTGGTCTTCAGGAGATCTGGACGCTTGCTACTTTTTAAAGAGGGCTTTCTTCAGCCTGGTCTCCCTCTGGACTGCATCGTTCCACCACCAGGTCTCCTTGTCAAGCCTGCGACTACCCCTAGACACACTCAGCACCGTCCGCGCTGCCCGTGCGATAGCTGTCTTAGTTCTGTCCCAGAGTTGTTGGACGTGTGCACCGTCTGTCGCAACACTAAGGTCGCTGACAGCAGCGGCGAACTCGTGAGACTTGGTTCCTTCAAGCATCCACCACTGGGTTTGGCGTAAGCACTGCTCCCGGTATTTGACTCAGGGCTTAACGCGCAGGTCCATCACAAGGACCCGGTGCTGGGCAGTGACACTCTCTCCGGGTATAGCTTTACAGGTGGCTACTTTGCCAATATTGTCTCTCCGAGTGAGAAAGTAATCGATCTGGGTGGCGCTCCTCCCATTCTTGTAGGTGATCGGATTTCTTTTTAAAAAACGTGTTTACAATGGCCAAATCGGCAGCCGCACACGTCCGAAGAATTTCTTCCCCTTCAGCGTTACGGCTCCCAAAACCAAAACCACCATGAACACGGCCAAACTCCTCACACTTCTCACTCACATAACCGTTCAGATCTACAGCCACAACAATACCCTGTGACAATCCGTTGTTTGTAGTACTTTCCCGAATTGCTCCCAGAACAGCGCCTTATCCGCATCGCTGCAACCGACCTGTGGAGTGTAGGCGCTTATCAAGTTGATCACGATCCCTTCGACAAGCACTCCTACAACCATAAGGCGGTCGCTTATACGGTTCACATCCAAGATGCTGTCCCGTAACTCCTTAGAGAGCACTACCTCCACGCCGCTGTCCCCTCTCAGAGAGCCCGTGTATATCAGCTTGTAGCCGTTCCCGATGTTGCGGTACCGGTTGCCTCTCCACCGAGTTACCTGCACGAACGCCACTGCCACCCTCCGCCTGGCGAGCACATCGGCCAGCTCACGCGCCCGTCCGGTCAGCGTGCGAAGGTTCCACGACGCGAAGCGGACCTTTCTGGGGGCTAGAGTCTTTAACCGGGCCCGCCCTGGACCCGGTAGCCCTAACCAACTTGACACAGGAGTAGGGCGATCCCCCTGCGTGTCGTTTTGCGGCGACTCTCTATCTGTGTCCGGTGTCTTTAGTCGACTTGCCATGAATTTTGTGGGGTATTGGCTTTTTACGTGCATCGTCTCTCATCCGACCCGCACCACCCGTTAGGGAAAAGCCAATTCGCCAGAGCCTCGTCCGTCTGCCAGCAGAGTGACCACGTGCAGGTGAGGTTGGATTGGGCCCCTGAGATGGTGGTGGGGCCCCAAAAACCCCCCAACATGCATTCTACGCCCAACATGCTCCTAATGTGCCAAGGCCTTTTAAAGAACAGTCTAAATGCGAAAGTTTCAAGAACATGTACTGTGCGCGCGCGACTTCATGTCAATCGGGCCTGACCGTTTAACTCGAACGGATAATACATCGCCATCTCCCTCGCTCAAACCGCAACCGCGCGAGATGGTGAAGTATCGAGGCTTCAATAATTTAATGCTAACGCTACTCGAATTATTTAATGATGGACATGAACTCGCGCGCGCACAGTAACTTATAAATCTCCAATTTCGATTCATTGAACATTCATGAGTATTTCAAATTTTATCAGTCTAAATAGCAGCATGAGCATGATAATGTAAATCAAATCTTCACTAAAGTCGAGATTAAAAGAGCAGTCTTCATAAATGATGCGAACGTTGGCCGAAACCCGGTTATAAATAACTAACCGCGCGGCGGCGGCGTGTCAACAAACGCAACGCTGGACGCGCCGACGCGGTCGCATCCCCTTTAATTATTAACGAACTTTGTATGAAGGTGTCAGTTAATGATAACGTTAACTAGAATTCATAATAGGGTTATGCTCAGCTGTATGGAGAGTATTCCCAAGTTATGTCCCACGCGAGACAGGCGCCTGATTAAAAATGCAGCACTTCAAAACGAGGTGGAATCGGCATCGGCGTCGCTCGCGCACCACGCCGCCAGTGCCGTGCCCGCCCTCCGCGTGACTAGCGGTCTCCGGCTTGCCGGGTCTGCTTCAATCATTGACAAACACTCCGAGTGCTCGTGACTGCCTACCTACCGATCAGTGGTAAGCGACAACTACGCTCAGAAAAAGCGCTATTGATAAACGGCATTTCACGTAAATTAAAACTCACTTAAAATGCAAGCCAAATAAGCGCTCCGTGTGGCTGAAAATGGAAAACGGACGCCAATTTCTACCAATTAGGTCGTTGACACATTGACTGTTTTATTTTTGGAAGTTCTACGCCATCCGTTCCACCGGCTCAAATCAGAAATGCATTCACTGAATGACAGAAACAACTATGTAAGTAGATATTTTATTTATGTCACTGACCGTACTGAATCTTTTGCATCTATTTTAGCACAAGAATATGGTGGGCTGGGAAGCGGCGCGGCGCAGCGTTGCTCGAGCCTCGGCCACTCCACCGCCTGATATTATATTCTAGAGCACGCCGCTCGGCTCGCGCCAGATATTTCGAGTGTTGCTTCCACCACCTATGAGTTTACCTAGAGTTCAGTCACAGAAAACGCCCGGTGCAGTCGCCCGCACCGTTAAGGCGACAACTTTTAAATACTTTGTTATGTTTTACTAAAATACCGCACACGTGCAACTGTATACAGTACCTTACGACTTGTGCCCGCGCATTATCCTTTTCTAGTGTTAGAAGCCATAGAAGAAATCCAGTTCACGTATTCGCCTAAAAAGTTCCAACCGAACCAAGTTCAAGAACGGCAACAAACTTGGCAAGCTTTACTGAAATCAGTCGATGTATTATTCATGGAAGTTGCGTGCTTCATGACAGACGCGCAGCCAGGTGAGACGGGAGAACAGTTATGATAAAAATTTTATGAGATAATAAGCCAGCTAGCACTCTCAAATAGACATCGCTGCAAACTGCAAAAAAAGTAATACACTGCGAGTGACACAGTACTCATTTTAGTAATTAAAATGTGGCCAGTGCTGTTTCACTTTATAAGAATAAGAATAAGAAATATTTATTTACACAAACAGAAACACCACAACACAAAAATTTGGAAAACACGACATTTTGTAACACAAGAAAAGAAATCAACACCAGAAAAAATATCAATATCAAAGTTGTGTTAAGCCCGGTGATATTTAAAAATCTACCTTTCTAGTGCCCCATTGTATTGAGCTGAGGTGGGCGACAAAGCGCGAAGCTATCGTGTAGTGGGTTACCGTTCTACTATATTACATACATGGGTATAAGGTATAACCACACAATGGAATAATACTTGTACCTGTAATCTATTCAACTTTCTACCTACCTTTGAATGTACCTTAACCTGATCAATAATAACACTGCCGCAAATTTTAAAACTGAAACGTAGTCCGAAACAATAAATCAATTGACATTCTGAAATACGTCAGACTGTTTCTAGAAATAGATGTCGATGTAGAAAATCGGTATTTTTATTTAACTTTACCTATTACTGACGCCGCTTCCGACATAAATATTTCAAATAAAAACAAATAAAAGCGTTGATTCAGAGCGAGAGTCGTCGACAGAAGCAAACCGAAATAACTCGGCAAATGGAATCAGAAAATAGCATCAATTGCAAATGCAGTTTGATGTTAAAAGCTGAAATCTTTAACCAATTTTCAGTTAGGTTTTGTTTTACTGGTTTTCCTTAAAATAACAAAGCATGTGACTGAATGTGTTACCATGATCCAATCTGGTCTGGTCTCCCTTATAGCAGGGCCACGGAGGATCCACTGTAATCATCTGATCTGCCAAATCCTTGATTCCTCATCGTCAAGGCGGACCCCGGGCCCTCGTACGCGGGACATTTACATCAATACGATTATTATAACAAAGCATATGATGCACTTTCCAATTAAACACACACAAAACGACTTGAAATTCGACAAAAACAAAACCTGTACACGTAGGTAGAGCCGGTTTTCGCGGTGCTGATGGCAAGCGAGGCTGCAAAGGATCATTTTACAGGCTTTGAATGCGTTATTAACAATATTCGGCCTGTTTGGGAGGCTCGACGATGCCGCTGGTGACGCCGCTCTCATTAGTCCCTGGCAGCGTTCATTAGCGCACTACACGGAGCTTTATCCCCGTTTGTTTCGTTTCAAACTTGTTTTTCATTCAATTACCACAACAGCTACATGCCATGAAAAAATTACGACGGAACCGAACAGCGTTTTCGTACAAAATTCTCAGAAGCATCGTTATACGGTACGTAAGGAATGTTGTGTAAGACGGTCGCAATGGTCGTTTGCTCTTCGGTTGTAAAATTAAAAATAGTTAGCCGCGTTTAGAATCCAATCTGATTCAATTTGGCATGGTCAACTGAAAGGCAACTCGTTCTGTTTTACAATGAAAGTCTCGATATTATTTTACCCCATTTATGTAGAACAAAATAGTTTGCAAGTGAAAATCAATACAGTTTATTTTGGAGTTTGCAAAGCGTGGTCGGTTAGTAGGGGTCGTGTAGTCGGAGGCAGTTATTTCGAGGCTGGGCCGGGCCACCTGCCACTAAACAGCTTCCCTGAGATATCGGTCGAACATAAGTCGCACTTTGTTGTTTATAGAGGTTCCACTAGTGCCAAACCTTGGTAGAAGGTATCGCACCGCTATATCTTCCAGTTTACTTTGGATTTGGAAACATAAAACTACCTTAGGGTATACTATCCTGTAACTTAAATATTACTGAACCATTGATAAATGAAAATTTAGGCGTAAGTTATTTTAAAAATCATAAAAGCTTCATAGAAAAACAATAGAATACGTATTATTATTATTTTTGTTCCATTTATTGTACACAGAAACAAAATAAAGAAATAATTATTACAATAAGTTGTTTACAAAGGTGGACTTATCTATGTAAGCGATGTCTTCCAGCCAACTTGTTATAACTAAACCTATTATTCAACCCATTATCTTTTTAGAATTGCAGTGCTATTGCACTGAGAAAAAAAATCTAGGCATCCAATGTCATCGAAGGCGAGTTTGACGAACACAGCGTCTTGCACAACTAGATATTCATTCGCATTAACATTCCATTAGGTTCTAATTGACATTGAATGTAATCGTTTGTTACAGGCTTGTACGGGATTTCAATAATCTCTTAAGGGTGAGGTCATAGCGATGACCGGCGAGGGAGCGGGAGCGGGGGCGATTCACGGGTGGGGCTGCACCCCCACCGGCGATCCCCCTCCCGAAGCTGTCTCGACAGACGACGACTCCAAGCCCAGCTGCCTGCCAGCGAAACTTCACAATGGCTGGAGAAGATCCGCCCTGTACGGAATACTAATATTCCTCATGGTGTTGATCTTCTTGAACATTGCCTTGACCCTTTGGATTATAAGCGCTTTAAAATTAAGTATGGTGAGTACTGAATACAGCTTTATTCGTTTAATAGTACAAGTAAATAAAATACTATTATGTCAATTTTATCATGTATCAGAGCTTGTCCGATAAAGGGCACTATATTCTACTCTGTTGGTCACCGCATAATCGTTTTATTTATTCAAATACCACAAAATGTCTCATAATTTTCCAGTCCGGCATCGGTCCAATAAAAATAGTGAAAGGAGGCATTGAGTTAGCGGGCCAGGCGTGGTTCCTCGACAGCCTGGTCGCGTCGACGATCGCCTCGCCCACCGCTCAGCCCCTCACCCTGCACTCGCATCGGAACTTCACCGTGCTTGTAACGGAGCCGGGCAGCCCGGAGTACGCCAAGCTTGTTATGAGTGAGTAGAGAACACAAAATCATAGGGATCGCCGTATGTCTCGGTTTTGCGGTGAAGGTTTATGGAAATTGGTTAAGAGATAAGTTAGATCAGACCTGGTCACAGAATATTGGTACTAATTCGATAGTCTAAAATGACGCGCCCCACTACTTAGTAAGTTTATTTCGATGTGTGAGTGCAAATATTGATAACGACACTTCATCTGTGTGGGAGCCAATAAACGACGCGTGCTCCTACGTTTGAATTTCACCGGCAACTGAATGACCAATTACAATATGTATTGCGTCCATATTTTAAACTTGCTTGTGTGCGTTAATGCGATAGTGGGGCGCGTCATTTTAGATTAGACGAGCTCTACTAACGTGGCAAAGACCGCAAGTTGCGGACGGCACAAAACCGGCGGCCTTTGTGGAGATCTATTAAGGGGGCTATGCCTAGCAGTGGACGTCTTTCGGCTGATATTTTAAAATGATGACATATATTTAGTTGTGATAAAGTAAGAAAGCCTGATTACCGTACACTGTACTCGTACCCATCAATATCAACCGATGATACTGTAGGTATCTCCACAATAACAACCGATGATATAAATTCGCCCATGCTCTAAATCTCAAAAATTCAAGCAATTTTTGCCTTCCAGAGCGTGACAGCGTGCAATGCAGCGGCCGCGAGCTAGTGGTGAGCGACGCACGCGGCGCCGAGCTGTTCAGCGCGAGGCGCGGGCGCGTGCGCGTCGGTGCAGACGCGCTGACTGCGGGGGGTGCGGGCGGGGTACTGGTTAAAGCAGCGGTTCAAACGCCCGTGGTTAGGGCGCCGCACGGCTCCGATCTTTTGTAAGCTCTAGGTTCTAGCTAGCTATAATTAAAGTGTCGGCAGTAAATAATGTATTTATTTACATGATACATTTGATTGTGCAAAGTGTGACTTCTCTTATTAATAATCATCCTGCTCGTCTGGGCCATCGTGGAAGACTCCGTGAAGAGAGCGTCGTACGGCTCTGTCTGGTTGTAAACTTAACATTCGAAACTGAGGCCCTTACTTCCTTCATCTACAATGTGAAATGAGACCACCAAACCACTTGCCGACGTGCTAGCTACGGATGTTGTAAAGGATGGACCATGTGTAAGGCCTACACACTCGACAGCGAGTCTCTTTCTTCCTTCATTCATGGTAATTTGTACGTAATCACTTTTTTTCGACGTTTAGCAGGACGGTAACCTCTATCTAGCTAGACACATCAAAGGAATCTTTACCGATAAACTTGTATATAAACAAACGTTGATTACGCTTAGTATATTTATTTATTGGTAGAAGAGTAGACGTTTACAAAATATGTGGTTTTGTCTATGCAATGCAAATGCAATCTAATATGTCTAAATGTATGCAAATTGGAAGAGGTGGCTTTACAAATACCACGATCTTACCACTTATTGAACTACCGCCTAAAGGCCATAAATATTCTTGAGACATTACACAACACAACCATAAACTAAAAAAAAATGGAAAGCAAAACACGCGGCAGTAAATTTTCAATAGCAGCAAACTTTTATGAAACCTCCGAGATGAGACCATGCAGAAGTTTTATCGAAAACTGAAGGGTATTTTTGTGAGATACGAACGATCAAAGCGCGAGATCAGCGGATATACGACGGCAATGATACAGAAATAAACTGTTTCGTTGTGTACTATAAATCTACTTTGCTACATACGGCATGTTTGTACGACTTATAGAAAACATAAATTACATTGAACCTCGTGCAAAGAGATTCTCCGAGTTATGACGTGTGGTATGAAATTTGTTTGTTCTGTGTTTCAGATTGGAGTCGTTAACGAGGCGGCTCGATTTGAGAGCCTCGCAAACTATGCACTTTGAGAGCAGGGCCGGCAGCATAGAGGTCACTTCCCACAGCAATATTTCATTACACTCTACCGTGGCAGCTGTGAGTTTTTATTAGATACACGAGAACAAAGCAAAGTAAACATTATCTAAGTACGTCTATCATGAAACAATTTCTTGTTCCAGATTAAAATAGACGCGCCGAATATAATAATTAACAATTTGAAGGTGGCTAATGTGACGACTAAACCTGCGAAGAACGTCAAGGGCCAAAAAGTGTACCAGCTCTGCGCCTGCGCAACGGGCAAGCTGTTCCTCGCGCCGCCCGACGCACTATGTGAAGTTCCAAGCACAGACTCGGATCTCTGTCGATGATACACCCTAGCGTTGAGCGTGTGGTTCATTCATTAGCACTTAAATCTAAGGCTAGAGAGATATTTTTGCACAAGGAAATGAAGATACTATTTAGATTGAAGACTCGAAATCTCAATTTGTAATAGAAAGATGATTATAATATTGATCAAATTCTATACGCCCACCGACTCAAACCATTTTTCACTCTGTAGGTAGGATAATTTACATTGATCGCAAAATTTTTGTAGGAACTTACAATTTTAAGAAATTCGGTGATAAATAGTGCCAAATGTAATGTTATGCATTTTACTATAGGCTGAGACTATTAAGGTAGATAATATTTATATTTAAGCAGCACCCGCACAATGCTACTCGTAGCTTAGTAGAGATTATGATATCTAGTCACAGGTTAGATTAGTGTGACAACAATTGATAGTTGCTGCCAGCAATATTTTGTATTTTAATTTATTTAGTTTTATTTAAGTAGTATTTAATGCAATTAAATTAACTTTGCTTTTATCGGTCTCGTCTTTTGTAATGATCACACAGACACATTACTAAACAATTTCTTAATCTAATTAGCGTTTGACTTATTGCTCCGAGTTACCATCGCCAATAAGCTCACCACCAAGGATGCCAAAGACCGAGCGAGGTGGGCCAGGAGTAGCAAGAAGGCGGACCCTGGGCCCTCACGTGCCGCGCGGGGGCGCAACCGGGACATAACACCAAGATGATGATGATGATGACCATCGCCATATTAACGTAAAAAGGAAGTCCAAATAGTATTAAGTGTAAATTGAGAATTTGTCCTTGAGTAATTGATCAAATACTAGACGCAACATATCCGGCCAAATTCTGGCGATCAAGCGTTTTGCAGATAAACTTGCATGCTTAGGCCCCAGCAACGTTCAGCACTTTGTTGCACAGCGGTCGTGTGGCTGATTCGCATTTTAAACAAGCTGTTAATCAATGCAAGCAAAGCTGTGGACAGCGACGACCGCGGCCCCCGCGCTACACAGCCCGTAATTAGAACCGGCCAGTAATTGAACCCGCAACCACGACGGCCGTAGTCTTTCTACTGACTAGACTGCTAATGAGGAGAACTTCGTAGACTACAGTGTTTAGTGGGGCTGCAAAATAGAGCTGTCAATAAAAATAAACTTTAGCCTACGCGAGCAATACCTAGAACTAACTCAAGATGTCAACTCACTCACTCAGCCATCCATACATACTTACCCGCCGTTTTTGTATTTGCTGCGCCTTTCTGCGACCAATCAGACGCTTTTCAGCCACATTAAAGTCACTTTTCTCTTTTGTGACTATAATGTGACTGAAAAGCGAAACCGCCAACAGGATGTGAGGCAACCCGGTTTTCTTTAATTATGGAACCCATACAAGAGAATATGTAAGTATTATCGCAACAAAAAGTCAAACTATCGGTCACTAAAAAAATTGTTTTTTTGTAAGTCTTTGAACGAGCAGACCAACGTATAGTGGGTCTCCTAAACGTCTACTATCACTACAAAGTGGAAATGTTCTTGTAGTAGATAACGTAGGATAACCTACAGCGCCCTCACTCACAGCCTTAATAGCATATACCACGTGTCTATTTGGTACGTGGTTGCAACTCGAGAATCTTACCGCCCCATCGGGTAAATCAATGTGATGGCTATCAGGATATACCTGTACGGATTTCTAAAACCTAATCGACTCCTGTAGCAACAGCTAAGTTGATAAATATTTCCAAGGCAAAATATAAATTAAAGTAACAAACAAAAAACAGGCTTCGAATAATTTCATCACACACTAGGACGGCATCCATGCAATACCAAGCGACGACTGGAATAGTTTTCGGCGCGAATGGGAATACTGCAGTGCGAATGGAACTGTTCTTATTTCTCGCAAGAAATATAGGCGCGGCAAAAACAAAGCGAATAAGTACACTCGTAGAAACAAGATTTTATTTGTTTGCGTTATCCTCGGGGCGGGCGAAAGGAACCGTGAAACGTTTACATTTATTTTGGACTGCTTTTTTAGTTACGACTCTATAAACAACGGGAATCAAGTGCCAAATATTTGGATGGATTGCGAATTGCGCATCACGTTTACGCGATTTTCGCTGTACCATATGTTTAATGCGTTCACCCTTTTATAACGCCGTATCATAACGTACTACACTATCTAGCATCTACAAACAAATGTAATTTTAAGATTTTCTGCTGTAAAAACAGTAGATGTCGTAGCAAGCTTTTTACAACTCCCAAGACGAGTTTTAAATGTTCGTCCTACAACATCATGACAGTCGTTTTATGCGATCCCTATTTTTGCTGCGAATGCTACGAAATATATCTCTTTAGTTCTGTCCATTTGGGACACCCCAGTCTCGACAAGCTCGAACGGTTTTATTATCACGTGTAGGTAAGTAGTTGTATATTTTATAACCAAGGTTTACTCTGAGCTTCAATATTCATATTCTCCTACGAGTAAACCAACATAGATCACCAAATTCCTGAACTTTTACCGTGCAAAAAATTAGCAAAAGTTTATAAATGAAATAAATTAATCTATCTAGTTAGGTTCCCCTGGTAGTACGGAGGTCAAATGGCAGTCGCTCCACTGTAATTGTCTGATCTGCAGGCCATCATGGTCAAAGTGGAGACCAGGCCCTCGTGCTCGAGAACACAACCGAGACATTATCGCCAAGATGATGAATAATAATTCAAAAAATATAGAACAATTTAGCAGCTAATTTTACCCGTTCTTTCGAAATTTCTCTCGAGGCTTCAGGTTCAGGAGTCTTTGGCGCGCAGTGTCAAGCAGCGGTCACCTGCCGCAGCCGCGAACGCACTGGCTTGTCCACATTATGTAGATGAGGCCGCAGGGCGTCGCAGGTGCTCGTTATGTGGCCTGCCGGCACCCGTATAAAAACTTCGCCGAACCAAACGACCCACAGTCACTATTTCTAAGACACCTTTTGTTTTCACTCAAGAAGTCTCGCTCCCAAAAAGTTGCCGGTTCTGCATGCCTCTACGAGTGTTGGAGAGAATTTGTTTACGGACTATAGCGGACACCTTTAATTCATGTTTGGGATTCACACCAATCATAATTAGTGTTCCTCATAATGTTTAAAACACTTCACATAACAGCACCACACGGGATGATCACCAAAATGATTAAAGGGACCATTCAAATTCCAACCAAATTGCGTAATAAACCCCTTAATAATTTACCGGGTCGCGAGAACGTTCATCAGAATAAGGTTCATCACGTCGACAAAGAGGTTACAAATGCGAAACATTTTCCGCGAGATATAAAAAGGGACGCACGAAATGTAATTTTAATTATATTCTTGGCGGTTTTTCCTCACCTGTGGCGCTTACCGGCGCTTAATCATAATCACAAGGCGCGATGCCCCGCTCGAGGGGAGAAACGACACACGGATTATTTTTTCTCGTTAACCCTCTTATGAATCTTTTACACACATTCCCTGAATATTTCACAGCACATTTCGCTAGGATTAACAGGTTTTCAAAGCATCTCCATTATTTCTGAATAACCTTTATGCGCTGTTAGGTGCTCGTTCATGTGTTAATTCGATTAATTTACACAATATGCCAATTACATAAGGTTGGATTTTTTTTATTAATTATATAGTAGGCTTAAGTATAATAACTACTGCTAAAGACACTCAATCGCCCATTCAAATAATACCTACAAAATTTCAGAACAACACAAAATTACCAATAAGGAAAAATCGTTAGGAATATGTCAATCAAAGCATATTTTCCTGTTTGAGCACCTAAAAACGTCCATCAGTCTTACTTAGCGAAGTTAGTTGGTAAATTTTGTTTGAGCGAATTTGGACGGCACAGGTGACGGCGTTACTGCCAACTTGTTGTTTGGACGCTGCCCGGAGCTCCCCAGACAACAATCTCTTCTTCAGACAATGTATGCTTCAGACAGCCTTCGCGACAGAAGTATTGTAAGTACTTTTTTGTAGATTCTCTGAAAACTAATGTGTTGTGTCTCACATTTGCGTATTAATTTAGTTTTAGGTTAGGTTCCCCTATTAACACAGTCATTGAGGTCAAATGGCATGCGCTCCACTGTTGTTACCTGATCTGCTAAATCTGGATGACTCACGCTACACCGTACCGGGTTCGAGCAGAGTCTCAGCCGTAACTCGGACTTAGCACGGTCAAACAATATCCCATTTAATTTGTATGGCCGCGCTCATGCTATGCCAAGGGCGACCAAGTAGCAGCCGGACAATGAGAACTCTGTTGCCCCTCTGTATAGCGTGAGCGTGTCTATACAAAATATATGGGATATTAGTTGACCGAACTACGGCCGACACTCGGCTTGGATCGGTGTCGGTATTGCCAACTAGGCTAATACAAAATGTGCTAAACTGCTGTTAAAAAAATTCCAAAAATATACAAAAAAAATTTAATAAGGTGCTAAAATAAAATGGCAAATTAATGTAAATTCCGTAGATATTAATCAGTTATTATAAAATATAAAGACTAACTTTTTTTTTTATATGTCATACGGTAGGCAAACAGGCAAGTGGGCCACCTGATGGAAAGTGGTCACCACCAATAGTAACGCCAATGCGTTGCCCACCTCTATATTACGTTGCTCTGGCAGCAAAAAGGCAAGTGCCCCACCACTGCCAAAGCAACGGTTCCCCAAATCCGCACCCCATGGAGCACTGGAGTTCTTACTAACCGGCAGAAACACAGTACTATTTAAAAGAGTATTGTTTAGTTGCGATATTCTGTAAGATGGAGGTACTTCCCCATTCGGGCGGCTCCAATTCGAACGGGATACCCCGCTATGCCCTACCTCTCTTAACCTGTATGTAGGATTACAACAAATTATGCAAAAAATTGTCTATGTCTGATCTTCATCAACAGTAGCTGTAGATGCGGAAGGCGAGTCCGAATCTATAAGGTACTAATCCTTTGGCTTAGTACGTCTGGCACTGTATAAGAATACCAGCACTTTCCTGCCCTCTTCAGGCCAAATCTGACATATAAAATGGTATTAAAGGTTTTCACCGCTGAACGTTTCCGAAGCTTAGTCTTTACTATATTTATTTGACTTAAAACAGGGAGAGAAGTAATTTTGTTTGTCTACCTATGGTATCCACCTGTTAAAACGATTTTTAATGGGGTATCTCTTAGAAGTCCCAAAACAAAAAAGATTATTCGTTTCCTGATCATATTAAACTAAAGTCGTCGTTCGTTTTATGTTTTTTGAAAATTTCATTTGAGGTTAATAAGCCAAAAATATAAAATATATGCTAAACGACAATACAATATGCTAAATAGAAAGAAAATCTGCCAAATTTAGCATATAAAATGCTAAATTGGCAACGCTGATCGGTGTATCGTGAGTCATACCTAATTCGTCCGAGAGCTAGGCTCTTATTCGTTTCATCTGTTCGCATGCGGATCATATCACACTTACTAATAAACATTTACGTACACACCTCATCGCATTAAATACAAAATATCTCTGTACAGGTTCTGCTGTTAAATGCTGTGTGAATGTTTATCTGTAAGGTGTTAAATGTTGTAAACTGGGAGTGAGTTGTTTATTTTAATGCATCTAGCATAATGTAAATTCAAGAAATGGTCTTCCAATAAACTATTTCTGTACTATCCATAAAATTATCGATACGTTGTTCTGTTACAGCGTGAAGAAGTATAACTCGATTTTCGAACGGCTCGTTTCGAGTACTTACCTAGAACGGTTCTAATTTTTTATTATCGGCATGAACAATTCAATATCTTATAAAATTAGATACATTGGCAACACCGAAAATGAACGGTTCGAAAATAGTGAAAATCAACGTCATACATCAAAATCATGATTTTTTCATGCCGAAAATAAAAATTTAACGCCATTAGCCTCGAGGCCTCGGCAGCGTAGTGAAATAGGCTTTGTGACGAAGATACATGTGCCTAACAATGGAGGCAATATTAAGCTTATTGATCATCGTACGACGATATTCTACCATACCGCTACTATAAACTAAAGTTTCCTTTCACAATAAACAAAAAGTTATCATTCTTAATCGATACGTAGTGTTGTCCTACGTGACAAAGTACGTTTACCGGGTGGCGGCGCCCCGACGCGACGCCACTCCGTCGTCGGAAGCCCCGCTCGACTGTTATTGCAGAATGTTTCACCTGCAACACTTTGAACGTCTGTAATAACATTTACACAAGGGAAATTCAAACGTCGAACTATTTGCGCATTTGCCCCAAAATGGAATTTCTTTGTGCGAATGATAAATATTGCATGAACGATGTGACAAAGAACGTAAGAAGTCAAAAGGCATCTTTTATTCTAGCCGTTAAATATTTATACACTATACCGACAGGCGTATGGATTTTACGCAGCCAAATAACTACCGGAGTCGGAAAAGGGGCCCGAATAGCGAGAAGTGCTAAATGTTTTAGATTAATCAACGCTGGAGTACAATCGACTCATTTGCATTTATACGAGTGGGTTGAGTCGCGCGGCTACCGCGCCGTACAAACGTTTCGGTTTCACCTCCCATCAGTGCGGTTACGGCCAAAATATTGCACCTCCATTTTCTGACGTCATCAAGTGCCTACACAAGTGCATCTGTCACAGAACAACCACACAGGTCATCCAGAATTGGTAACACGAGTTGTAACCCATGTGATTGTATCGCATAGGGAAAAGTATTTAGTTGCAGAATTATCCTGTCCCATTTAAAATAATTCCTGTTACAGTCTGCTTATTTGTTATTCGTTTACTTTAAATATAAATACAGTAAATGAGTAGGACATGATAAATAAGTATTGCGTATTCGTGGTGGCCTGGCAAGCGGGTCGGTCTGTGCCCAAATGGCTAACGATCGATCGGTACCGAGTTCGATCCCCAGTGCCACCTTGACCAATGCCTTTTTATGAGTTTTTTGCCTACATTAGTTTAACGCAAACCGATGCTCTTAAGGTAAAAAACATTTTAATAATACCTTAAAATTTAGGTGACTGAATGTGTAGGTAACCATGATCTATCCTATTGATAATATCAGGCGTTAATTCGCGAAAAAAAATTAATTCATTTATCATAAATTTTAGCTTAGTCTCATACTACCCTACTGACCACCACCACTAGCGCCACCACTACACCACCTCACTAGCACTAGTGATGTTCCATTATCAGTGGGACTAAGCTAAATAGTCATTTATGAACAACTAATAATCCAAAATCGTCAGGTTCCCTTGTTAATAGGGTCACAGATGTCAGACGGCAGTCGCTCTACTGAATGAAATACCTGATCTGCCAAACCCTGGATATCACGGAATATCTATACTATCATGGATTAGTATCAATAGTTTTTGGCCTCGGTCAAATGCTATACGCGCGCGAGAGCTCAACTCAGATATCGACGTCAATATCATTATAAATGATTAGGACATATTGGTATATGTTAGGTCATAGGTATACAAGTAGGTAAGCAAGCGATGCCACGGTGAAAGGCTTGAAGGTCATATTTCTCCACATATGAGTGTATATCAACAATTATACCCAAATTTATGTGGGTATGCACTACGCACCTCTGTGCTGACGCCACTAACCAACTAGTGGCTTCCCATTACGTTTCGTGTCGCCGCGGGATAATTATTAATTACCTGGGCTGCGAGCGGACAAGGGTGTTGATTAGATTATGTCACTGCATTACATTGATCAGTACGTATTGTAACAGTGCATTAACATACGCTATCATTCAACCTATTAACTGATACCCATTTTATAATACAGCTGGCTATAAAAAGTTAGATCAATTCCAGTTTCTCGAGGGGCGCGTTACTCTAAACACTTATTGAAACAGCTCTCACATGTTGTCCTTTTATATAGGTACTCCATAAATGTTTGATAGGGCCATCCCGGGAAATCTCTGTCTCCATTCGCAGAGGGTCTGCACTCAAATAAAACGAGTATCCCAAATATTATTCCGCGACATTTCCCTTTTCCTTCGGATGTGAACTTTTATTTTTATGCTCTTACGTATTCTTATCTGAGGAGGAACACACTCGCGGAGAGCTTCTGACATACTGCCTTAAATCCCGACCCGAGATTCCGCGGGCCGGCGACTCACCCCTTTGATCGCTTGCAGGAATTGTTCGCTTACAGCATTTGGGAACTACTCGAAGGAAATACGCGTAATTATCTGTTATAGTCGCTTTAATCCCGAAGTTTTATTCAAGATATGAATGGAATGGAACTGCCGCGCAGTAAGGCTGTAGGTAGGTACGGTGCAACTGTTCAACGCTGACCACTAGATCATGGAGTCGACGGGCGGCACAAATTTAATTTAGTTCTCGGCCACATCACTGCGCCGGCTAGATAAACTGGACTTATGCAACTACTTCCATATTATTAGTATTGTTTCACGACCTACTGTTTCCTCTTAAAACAGAACAGAGATTAGTTTCCTTAGCAGTCATTTTCAAGAATTATATGTAGCACTTGGAAACTTGGCATTCTATTAGTGTGTTTCGTATTTTGTTACCAGAAAATGTTTCTACAGAGTGAACCTAGTGTGGTAGGAATAGAGAACGTTGATTGAATACACATTTTGATTGGTGGATATTTCGGTAGTGTGGACGGAGTGAACATTTTGGTACAGGACATGTGGAGTATTGTGGACCGCCGGCTCTCAAAGGCCGGCAACGTATTGATGACCCCCCGGTGTTCCGAATGTTTAATGGGCGGCGGTGATCATTTACCATCAGGTGACCCGCATGCTCCTTTGCTTCCTAGTAAGTAATATAAATAAAAACCAACCAAGACATGTCGGGCCACGTGCAGTGTAGGGTTAAGATATATTTCTGATACTAGAAACTGAAACACATTACAAAGTTACAAATGTAGCAATTTGTATGAAATGTTTGCTTATCCAATTACGTTTCATAAGTTGGTCAACTATTGCTAGTTAACTTGAAGAGTCCACAAGGCTGAGATAATTGTCCTTTTAACTTTATTATAAATTCTATTACATTGAATACGTTTCACGTATCCAAATATTAAGGTTTAGCAGTTAGACGGAGAACCGGGGGAGACACGACAAGTGTTTCTAACAAAAATAATCATTTTGATATCCAAAACTCAAAATATAACCCAAAAACGTTTTTCAGATATGTAATGGGTTTACTACGTAACCCTTAAACAGAAGTGTGTTTATTGACTTCTACTTTCATCAAAATCAACGTACTAACGTTTATAAATTACGTAAAGCAATAGACCTCTATGTATCGAAGTGCAGTCTACCGATACCGTACCTCTATTCGTGTTATTTCTATTGGCACGTACTTCAGTAATAACTGTGTTTCTTTGAGTCATTCTTCGCGAGTTACAATTCCACGGCACACATTCCGAGTGCCGCCCGTATTAGTATGCCGCGCCGCAATAACCGAACTCGAATCACAAAAGATTTCCGGGGCGCGACTTGCACAAGGGATGAAAGCCAACATTGTGTAATCAGAAGGGTCGCAATCTCACCCCCTCGCCGTGTCGAACACAGCTTCATCAACAAGGGCTCTTTCTGCTCATTGTGACATTTCGCTGTTCAAAGCTCAGTCGAATCCTACATGACCGCCCAAGCAAACATCCCAGCCAGAATCCCAAGAACCGAGTATCTCTTCACCGAGATTACAATAGTCGTAACGCATCACGCCACAAGTAATATTTATTACAGTGAAAATATTGCTCGTGTAAAATGTATCGAGTTTCGCTACTTTAGGCTTTTGTAGGTGCTGTTCTTCTACACATAAACATGTTATAACATGTTTTATGCCTATGTTTTATTATCCAACTGCGACTAAGGACAATCCTTTTATTGGTCAATAAGTAACGACTCGAAAGCAAGAGGTATCGAGTTCGATCCCCAGTGCCTCCATGTACCAATGACTTTTTCTGAGTTACGAGTATGTCAGTTGAACACTAACCGATGCTCTTACGGTAAGGAAAACGTCGTGATGCAACCTGCAGCGTTCAAGCGAGTGAATTTGTAACCATGATACAATCTGGTCAGGCTCCCCTGTTAACAGAGTCACGGATGTTAGATGACAGTCACTCCACTGTAATCACCTAATCTGCCAAATCCAGGATCATGGACATAGTAGACCTCGGGCCCTCGCGCGCGAATGTCGACGCCAAGATAATATGTAAACTGCAATATCACTAACAACAAAACACATTAAAATTGAGATAAAATTAGTTTTCACTATGTTGCAGCCGTGATTGTGCCGTATTGGCCGTGTGGTGTCCGGCAGAGTAGAATAGCACCAACCCCTTACACTCGTGGGTGTCGTACAAGGCGACTAATGTTTTCGAGCCAAAAGATCAAAAGTCTCCGTATTCTGGAAAATGGGCAGCAGCATTTTCGCTTGTTATATTTAAAAACTGCGATCTCCAACCCGCCTGCCGAGCGTGGAGATTATGGCAATAACCTCCCCTTTCGTGGGAGAGGCCTTAGTCCTGCAGTGGACTGTTACGGGATGTGATGATGATGATGATGATGATGTTGCAGCCAATTTTAACCATGATTTAGATTTAATTTAGGTTGGAGCCAGCCCAAAAAGCCGTTCATTAAAAAGTACTCTAAACTACAGAAAATGCATTTTAACTAAAATTCATAACAAACCAGTAATTCGCGGTTTCAGCTTGACGATAACATTTTAAATCGTACTTAGATACATTATGTTATCACCATTCATACAACCAGCTTTTGCCCGCGACTTTATCCGTGTTCCCGCGGAAACTACTTTGAGTTTTTTCTTGTACTGTAGCTAAATAGCCTATGATTTATACGCAATACAACAAAATTTAATATAAAATCGTTCAGTAGGTAGCTTTCGTGTGATACAGTGACTTAGTTTCACCTGGACACAATATTAATGATCCATTCATACAAGGTTTCGCTTTTTAGCAACAAATGGAATAACATTTTAGAGAGCTTTTCTCTAATAGATACTAAAATATATTTTTTTGTTAAATTACTGGTTCCTTTTAAGTTTAGGTACGTGAAAAGCCAACTCCCTTTTTGATCCGACTATGGCGGAGCGTCAAACCTCATGATTGACCGATAGTATATACCTAAAGGTAAGTAACATCACAGTAAATTCAATGTGGTGCCATCTAGAGAATATAAAAACATAATATGCAAATTTTTTGAATTATTTTAATGTGCCATGTTGGGTATCAAATGAAAGTACTTAATTAGCACATTCCAAAAATATATACTTACTACCATATTGCTTTGCTTGCATGAACTCAAAATAAACAAGAAAATATTCTTCAATAAAGGTGCCTGAATTGCTTACTATAGTGGCAAACGAGCTTACGACCTGCATAATGGTAACCAGTCACCGCAGCCTAGGAACGTTTGTAATACTATAGGCATCACCCATGCGCTGTCGTCCCCGTATAAACCTTTCCACCCCTTTCTTGAAGAACTCCATGTTGTATTCTCCAAAGAAAACCTTTCCAGGGAACATTTTCCACAATCTAATGAGTGTGGGAGAAAGTTCTTTTGAAACCGTTCAGTTCGCGACCAATTTGGCTTCAAGGTGTGAGGATGAACCGAACTGATACGAACTGTTCGCGGATGAAAATCTCCTATCAATTTAGTATTATGTTATAATACGTTGTGATACTAATGTGCAATATTAGAGCTGCAGGTGAGCGCACATAGGCAAGCCGAGAGTATAATGATCAATGCGAGTAAAACTAGACCTGTATTGTTAAAATTACTAACAGCGAAAACGTTAACAAAATATTTATACGGAAAATGGCGCGCTCTTTTCATTTTCTACCCAGGTGCCAGGTAGGCCTTTGCCTACTTTCATTTCGCCTCAATTAAAAATATAATAAAGCGAATATTTCCGTATATATAATATTAATTATTGCGAATTGTAAATAATTTGATAAAATGTAATGTTTATTTAGCATAATTAGGGAAATACAGTTTATTTATTAAAGAAAATCTGTATCATTTTTAGACGCGTATTAACTCTTTGTTGGTCTTAAAAAACTGTATAGATTTATGAATATTACTCATTTAATCAATTATTTTATAAATGTTTCGTCTACATACGTATTACTTACAGTGAAGTACAAACTTAACTTGAATTGAACATAACACACAAGTGCTTAATAGCAAAGTAAAAAGCACGCGTACGTAATATCTTGGATTATGTGCAAAAGTGATACAATAACATCCAAGTTACTGACATGACGACCTGAGTGGTTCAGTTGGTTAACATGCCGATCGTCACACAGAGGTCCCGGGTTCGATTACCGGATGAACAGGAATTGAAATTATGAATTATAATTTCGGTTACGGGGCTGGGTGTAGTATGTATAATAAGTATGTATTAAAAGAAGTATATACTTAAGTAGTTTATCAGTTATCTAAAACCCATAGCACAAGCTTTGCTTACTTTGGGGCTAGATGGCGCTGTGAATAAGATAATAAAAAAAAATTACGAATAAGTGATGCCAAAAATAGTACCTACATTACTGTCTACAGCTAGGTACCTCAAAGGCTGACACCGATATCCGCTCTAAGATTGCTGATATCCTGGAAGATGGTGGTCGCTTACTGTCAGGTGTGAAATGTGTAATGACTGTGAAATAAATATACGTTGAAATATGGCATATATTACCATAGGTCTGATCCAATAGGGTCAGGTTCCTCTGGTAGCAGGGTCACGGAGGTCAGATGGCAGTCACCCAAATTCTGGATCATGGTCAAGGCGGACCCCGGGCCCTCGTGCGCGAGAGCACAACCGGGATATTAACGCCAAGATGATGTTGATAATATGGCATATTATAATTCACGACCGACCTACAGATCAGCAGACAGGGCACTACAAAACGAAACGAACTTGGCTTGGCTCGATTACCAATCGAAACGAACGAAAACGACCCGATTGTTATTTACATAATTTGATAATCGTCCCATTGGGCTTCTTCCCTTACCCCCTTATCAGACGAACACTTAGCAACATAATTAAACAATAACTCTAAGTGTGATAATTTAGGTGATATCTTTGTATATATTGTTATTTAGTTATTGTAGATAGGCTGCAAATAATTTATCTGTACCTAAGTAGGTACCTAATATAATACTTACAGCATTCTTCTTAGATATCTACAATTCATACCTACAATTTGCGATTTCCTACTTAAAAAGATATAAGTGTAGCGATTTTAATTCTGTTTTCATTTTGTGATACTGTTTTTATTTTAATTTGTTGCATCGTTTTCATTAGGTAATTAGGTTTTTTTTTAAAAGTAGTTTTAGTTGAGGTACTTAAATTGTCGTTTTGTATATATTGTTACAGAAATATTTAATTCAATTTATTTTTATAATAATCTCCGACCAACTGTACATTTACTCAAATATTTTCCAAACTACTGAATCGATTTTAAAGAAGTAGAGCTAAAAACCATGTCAATTAAAATAGTAGAGTAGATAGGTATCTATCCTAAACGAAACTGCATTGAATTCGGTCTATCTGTTCGGGTGGTTTATGCCTCAGACAAACACACAAATAAACACCAGTGTCTCATCTAGGCGAACTCCTCGTTGATAGAATTTACAAAAGAAGATGCCTATCAGCAAACTTACTAAGAAATTGTATTATCATCATCGTCCGAGGGTTCCAACCCGGCTTCTACCAGGGTCTACTTTCCTACTTTTATTTCTCCACTTAGTCCGATTCCCGGCATCCTCACGTCGTAAGCCGTTGGCTCTCGCATCCGATCATCGCTTCCTGGATCTCCCGCGAAGTCCCTTTCCTTTTATGTTTAGCCACCGGTATCCCTGTAGCGTATTAAGAAATAATATGTTTATGAGTACTTATAACGCTAATTTTCGCCTGTCTTTATTTATTGCATCGCCGTCAACTTACCGAGATCGCCGCGAACACCTCGGCGCAATATTGCGACGGCGGGGCGCCCCGACGCGCGTACCGTTTGAATTCCTTGAGCAAACGTTATTACCCCTCCAATGGCAGAACGCTCCACAGAAACAATTCACAATAGCGGAAACTCCAAGTCAAAGGGAAAAGAAGATTGGCGCACTTCCACGTATGAATTTAAATGTTTCACTTGCCGGTTCGCAGTTTCCAAATCAATAATGCCGGCAACTATTCGCGGATGGAAATGTGGAAGTTTTGCTGCATCGTGGGATGCAATTGCTTACTTATTTTATATTATTTTAGATAGATATGGAACCATCTAGTTTCCATAACAGTACCCAACTTAAGTTTTTGCTCGCAATTACTTACTAACTTTGGTCATCTATTTTCAAACTAAATTTCAACGAAGTCACTTAACCTTAAATGCGTAACAAACAGTCAAGTGTGAAAAGTGTATAATTAGTAATTACCTACGCTTGGCATTCACAACATTAGTATCTAAACTAATTAGTATCAAACGCTATTATGAGTCAGCCTGAAACCATTAAAATCATTATACTGAGGCTGGTCCAGTTTGGTCCGAGAAGGCATCGCCCTACTTCCATTACGTACGTATTTTGTTAGTTTTAAGTTTTTAAATGTGTTATTGGACCAAATAAAGATACGTTTATGTTTTTGTCTTAAGATAGAGCATTCCAAGTATCAAAAACAGATTCCCAGTATCAAATATCTTATCAGTACAATTCATCCATTAAATAGGTAAATATCCGCAACTGTATGTCCGCAACGGAAGTCGCTAGAGGGCGTCGCGTGACTCTGATGGACTGCCAGGAACAAGGGTCGAGGGTCAGTCTCCAGGCGCATCGAGATATTCCCCAACCTCGTTATGGCTACATATCTACTAGCAACCATATTGCTCACCCTATTTAATTACAATGGCTTGGAGGAACAATGCCAATATTTATTTTCAGTAACACGTAGCAATACTTAAATAGATTTATCCATATTGTTACGCTTAGAATTAATAATTGATCTCGTTTTGTAAAAATACTTCGATAAACTAGATACTTTGGTTTAATGATCATTTTTTCTCATTATAGACATAGTTAGTCACTTACATGAGAATACAATACAAGTAAGTAGGAAGCAATTTGAACATTTGCACCTGAAGGTACATAAGTAAGGTACTTACAATGTAAAGAATCTTAAGGTAAATACTAGATTGTCACTTCACATTACTAGTCAATACATAAAAAAACATGATAATCATTCCAATTAATTCGCAGACAACCTATTATAATGAAGTACCCAATTATTCACAATTTGTAGAGACGGAAAATATTTAATTAGTCTCTTTAACTACTGGTAAAAGCTTAACAAAGCAAATTAAGAGTATAAACGCAACCATTTACTCACCTAAGAAAGGATTGCATTCCGCTGCTGGCTATAATTAAGATTGCAGACCGCCTTTGTGCCGTGACAATTATTTCGGTAGATATTTAGTAGGTTGCTTGTAGAATTTGTAGGTATATTCTGAATTAACTATGGGAATCTTCTCGATCGACAATCTGGGATGATTTTTAAATCTTTGTCATCAATAGGCACCTACTTATTCTAATATTCTTAGGTACAGGTCTTTGAGATTTGGGATTTCGGTCTATAGAATCTTCTAAATCGGCAATCTTTAATGACGACGACTAGAATAAGTATCTATTAATCTTTGTTATTAATAGATACTACTGTTATTAATAGTCTTTAAGATTTTAGTTTTAGTGAACAGGTTAAATTGACCATCAATTTGCATTAAATAATTAGGAAATACGGTGTACCTGCGAGTTCATCCAGGTAAGTTTAAAGTAATGAAATATCTTGGCTGTTTACGTTGGTATTATGAGAATATTAACAGAAATCTTGTTAAGCTAGCTGCGCTGCAAAATTTAAATGATGTTTTCATAACCGTTATGCTTGTATTAACTGAACACTAGAGCTGTGGTGGCTGAGTAGCGACTCAGTTCGTATACCTCACGGGTCTATCATATTTTTACACACCTTGTACCCTAGGGGTTGTTGCATTAGTAAAAAACATGGTCAACTCGATCACCACGCGCTTCTTGCGTCGGGGGGTAGGTAAGCCGTCGGCCCCGTTTGCTATGTCAGATGCCTAATGCTTAAACTAAAACACGGACTCAAAATGTGTTGTTTTTTTAATTAGACTAGTCAGGCATTGTACCGCCGTCTCACCTGGTGGTAAGTGACGATGCGGCCGATGATATAGCATGCCTGTCTAGGAACAGCCTATACACAACCTTGAGGGCGTTTAGATTATAATGATTAGGGAACACACTTACAGGAAGCGGACTAACCGAATTTGTCATTTGAATTTACGGTCCAGAAGCAGAAGTTGTAGAAGTTTAGTTTCTAACCAGAATTCAAACGAAAACTACTTACCAGACAACCGTAAAATAACACGATACTGTAATATAATAAGCGGCATAACAAGTAGTTAAGTATTATAAAGATAAAAATTACATAATCAGCACCAACCACGTCTACCTAATCTACAAGGAAACAATATTATATTAATCGATTCGATTGGACTTTATATTAAAATCGATATTCTAATTTCAATATTCCAATCCAACTAGCCATTAAGAAACGTTGTAGCTATACCTGCTTAATGAAGTAGGTAGGTACTTTATGCTGTACTATTATCTCTATAACAATTATGTCAAGAATTTTTTTCTCTGCATCTTGAAAGTGGAGGTTATTCCTCAGTATGCAGCGTTATATTTTTAATTCGATAATAAAAATTTAAACGTCAGTAAGCTTACAGTTCACTAGGGTTGTCAAACAAGCAGCAGCGCGGCCGGCGCCCACCCTGGAGGGATAATAAAGATCGAGATATCGCCAAGCACGTAGCTAATGCGAAAGGGGCTCATTACACTGTGTTGACACCGACAAATGCCCCTTTACATATTCTCACTGAGATCCCCAAGATTGAGCCATGAAATTGAAAACGTTCCCTTTGAAGAAATTTATTCCAGGCACGAACTGCTCTCCCACTGCGATGAGGAGATTTGCTCGTTTATTTTTATGAAAATTATTGATGAAACACTCCATTTCAACGATATTGTGTCGCATAAAATTGAGACAATTACCAAATAATAGGTACCTACATAGGTAAGTATATGGCCAATGATTTTACGTATAGGAAAACAGACCTTCAGTGCCCACCACCACGTAATTAGAGTGTGTACTTAATCTTGTTTTTAACCTATACGGGTACAGGTTATCTGAAGTTTGTTAAAGTGTTCGCAATAACATCATCAACATGGTACCCATAATCGGATAACCCATAACTTTGAACTAAAGTGTTATCAGACACTTATTCCATGCAAAACACATTATTGACGTCATTTACGCCATTGATATGAGATGAGGGCAGCAGATCAAACTAAGTAGATAATTGTAGTAAGTACTTAAATAACCATCGTGGTATGGATATCTACGTAGGTATATTGACAACTGATATACTCGTATTTAATGGTGTTTTAAAAATATATTGAGCTCAGAAAAGTTGCAATGTGAAGGTTATGTTTGCGTAGTAATAGTGATAAACACGTATGATTTATCTATGGAAAATTTTAAGCGGTCTATTATTTGGTCTATCTCGGTCGGTTACGTAGCTTTGGTCGGTTACCGAGGCGTACTGGTACTAGATAGATCAGTTAGCCCCCGCACCGCGGCGGCCGTACAACTTTTATACTTTTTCACCCGCCACCGGCGCCCCGCCAGCCACACGTCCTCTATTACTCGCAAACTCGCGCTCTCCATTATCTCTACGCCAGAATTCGGCTTTAATTTTCTCACCACACTTTTAAAAACAAAAAAAACGTACCCACGAATTTTAATGCACAAATGATTATTTTGCAGGCAATTCTCGGTGCCGCGAGTTCCCAACATATGAGTTGGGGACTTTTAATATGTCCCGGCGAAGCGGTCTTCGCCACTGACGCGTAATGACCTCCTCGTATAAAGAAGCAAAAATATCGCGAACGCAATTCGTCATGTCATTATGCAAGGAAAGGGCGAACTTTACGACTATAATAACGCGAGATGTCTGACTCGGTGGCTCATGAATGGTGAAATGTTCTTTATTGTGCCGTGTTTTATGCGAACGATTAACCTTTTAATGTTAGCCGGCCGCTCCAAATGAAAACCCCCATAGAAAAATAATAGTCCGCAAGAAGCTTTTCATAAAAGACTATTGCTTGGCGGCTTAACCCTTCGCCAGGTCTGATATTTATCTATGTATCAGTAAAACACGACTTTTACAAGGATTTCATTTTACGTTCATTTCATCTTAGCCTTCACAGTGATAACGCACCGGTTTGTTACATGAAAGGAATGTGCATGAGTTGGTCGTAGATGTTATGGGCGACGGTTTTTCAACAGTGGGCTAGATAGCCCACAGCGACACACGAACAGATGTTCGTGTGTCACCAAGTGAGAAGTATAAAACAAATAAGACTTTCAGTAATTTGTTGTAGGCTTAGGTACCTACTACGATATTTAAAACTATGGTAGTATGTGAAGGTACCAAAGTAGCAAATAGGTAAGGAAAATATTAATGAATATAACTAAGAATGTACCTAAGGATATAAAGAAAATTCTTCTTTCCACCAGCTTAAGACCTCACTCTAAATTATTTTGTAAATTTGCCAAGAGGATAGGATTTTCGTAATTTGTTTCGTTGAATTCTGCGCGGTCACGATGTTCTTGTCAAATCATGCGGCTAATGAACTGTTTCTTCGGCCGGCCTCGTCTCCGCGCCCTCTTCGGCGAATTAAGAAATTAACCAATTCCGCTTCTCAATTTCCCGTTTAGCAACCCTTTTCGCACGCGACTTATTTCGCGCTAAATCTACATACAGCCATTGTGTATTGAAATCCGTACCCACGTGTGTATTGAATAAAGACAAAAACATTTGATTCGTTAAGTAAGTAATTAATTATAAGGTATTTTAAGTAATAGGTATAGGTAGTTCAAGTGGTTCAAGCTCGACTAGCACAATTTTTTATACGGTATAAACCACAACAACATTTTTAGAAATACCAACAGATCACTTAAACAAAACTATGAATACAATATGTGCATACCCTAAACTAATAGATATCTAATAATCTATTTAATTTATAAGGATAAAGAGTTTTGTATTGTATTGTATGTAACAGGTATCAAAATATTTAATAATTTATCTTGTCAAATAAAAAAGTTAGGTGGTATTCTATAACTTTTATTTCAACGCTTAAAAAGTGGTTACTAGAAAAGTCATTCTACAGACTATCTAAATTCTTTAATGGTGAATTTATAAATTATTACGATTTGATTCAGATTACTATTATCCTATTATGTTGCTATTATATAAAGACGCCTTGATAATTTTAATAGTAGTTTATGCAACTGTCATATAAAAGGGGGTATTAAAACATGAGTGTCTGTTTATCATACGAGGCGTAGCCGAGTATGATAATAGTTTGACACGAGTGTTTAATACCTAATTATATGCAGTTGCATACACTACTTTATCTACACTCATATTTTTATGTTAAAATATCGTACCTATAATTTTCTCAACTTTGCTGGAAGTAAGCTGCGAGTCAGTTCTGTTGTATCTACGCGTCGAAGACATCAAGCGGCGGGAAATTCACTTAATTACTTTCACATTTATCTATTTATTTGCTTCAAACAAGAAAAAACATTCACAAACACAAATTACAACAATTAGAAAAAATATTGTGTTTAGCGGGAAAATAATTACACAGAATACAAACAGGAAAATTTGAATTTTGAATTTGAATTTGTCAAAGACATTTCGGTATTCAGCCTACATTTCGCCGTGTCTCGGCGCCCGACAAAAATTTAAAAAATAAAAGTGTTGCATAATGATTAAAAAGTTATTTTATCTACACTCATAGCGTAATGTTCCAATTACATATTCGAAAACGGTCGTTTAAGGGTACACTTTTTTCACGCCAGACTATAAAATTTTAAAAAATTACTTTTCGATACAGCATTTCCCATACTATTTTCATGACAGCTGTATCGTAAAATAACTTTTTAATCATTATGCAACACTTATATTTTTTAAATTCTCGTCGGGCGCCCGGACACGGTCAAATGTAGGCTGAATACATAGATGTCTTTAACAAATTTAAATTTTCCTGTTTATATTCTGTGTAATTATTTTCCCGCTAAACAAAATATTTTTTGTAATTGTTGTAATTTGTGTTTGTGAATGTTTTTTCTGATTTTAAGCAAATAAATAGATCAATGTGAAAGTAGTAAAGTGAATTTCCCGCCGCTTGATATCCTCGACGCGTAGATACAACAGAACTGACTCGCAGCCTACTACCAGCAAAGTTGAGAAAATTATAGGTACGATATTTTAACATAAAAATACGAGTGTAGATAAAGTAGTGTATGCAACTGCATATAATTAGGTATTAAAACACTCGTGTCAAACTATTATCATACTCGGCTACGCCTCGTATGATAAACAGACACTCATGTTTTAATACCCCCTTTTATATGACAGTTGCATAAACTACTATTACGTTACAGCTGTCATGAAATTAGTATGGGAAATGCTGTATCGAAAAGTAATTTTTTTAAATTTTATAGACTAGCGTGAAAAAAGTGTATTCTTAAACAACTGTTTTCGAATATGAAATTGGAACATTACGCTATGAGTGTAGATAAAAATTATTACTTAGGGGTACCATTGCAGTAGGTTCCTATTTTAGTGTTTACTCTTTTATTATTTTCTTTAATTTATAATCTATTGTATGACCGAAATGCACCAAATTGTAATAAATAAGAAATTATTATCAGTGTTTACAATTAAATGTTCTATTATATTCTATAATAATGCTGAAAGAAGTGTAGGTACATAAAGACGCCCCACTACATATGCATGAGAAACTTCACGAAATCGAAAGGTAACATTGAAAAAGTCACACGAAGAAATAAATCAACATGGAAAATATAAAGGGGAACGTGTACAGAATGGGGCCTCGTCTCTGCGATTCTTCAGGGGCCACAATGTCGGCAATCATGGCGACGGCAAAGCCAAGATTTCACATTCAGGCGACCTCTTTCGTTCGCTATTAATAATTATACCAATTCTTAAGAATTTTAGTGTCACTATTCCGTATAGATTTTTGTAGATATAGGTATACGACGAAGTTATCAGATTTTATCAGGATGAAGAGGAAAAGAAACTCGGAAAAGCCCAAAAACCTGTGTGTACATACCTATGTTTGTTGATGTCCATTACATTTTTACTTCAGGGTATTGCTACTGGACGGCTAGACAAGTGTTTACCGCACCTTGGTTCTGTGGTCTGTATCCTTAGTAAGTGGAGAGACTGGGTTGGAAATAATCGAATAGGTATCATCCCCGAGCAATTAGAATGAGATGGATTATTAAGTTAGTTAGTTAGTGTCAAATCTTTGAAGCCAAATCAGAACCACTTCCTGACGTTCCTGACGATTGAGCTCAAATTAGATATACTTGCGTATCTTCGATGACAATGGAACAAAAATGAAACTTTTAAAGTAAACAAGAAAAGCCCATCGAGTTTGGGCTCTATTGTTTTGTCCTAGTTAAAATAGAACGTGCGATAAAAGCTTATGAAAAAGGGGTTTCCATTTAAGAACTTGGCACTTTATTGTGGACCCTTATCCTCCGGCGTGCGATAGCAAAAGCACAACACATTTACTTCGACAAGGTTCCATGCCGTTTCGATTGTGCACGGATTGTTTTCCGTGTCAGATTTCTCAAATGGGTGTCTGGGTCGAATGCGACGCGGGGCTGGGGACCGGCCTAATATCTCTCGCTATTCACCGATCAATGCGGCTGGTATCGGGCCGTCGCAGCCGATGCTGCACTACGCCGCTCTACGCTAGTTTAAATTGGACATGTGCTGGTTTAATGAAGTCATCAAGTATCAGATTTAATTTAGGTACATTCTACATTGTACACCTACCTACCTACGAAAATGACGCAACGCCTGTACTATTAATACCGGTCGATATCTACTTAGCGATTTTGTAACGTGTTGCCTGCTATCGTTAATAGTGGACGTCTAATGGGTTGAAAGGACATCATCTTCGTAACTCAGGTAACCCACGTAGGTCCACGGCGTAAAGTTAATCCGTAAGTTATATTTCAGTCAATTCTACAAAATAAGAAGTCGGCTTACGCGGCATTATTCCTTTTTGGCATAAGATCAAAATATTCTGTGCTCAAATAATCATTCCGCACCTCGAAATAGCTGGTCTCGTTGAACTGATATTGGAAATAATTCACGGGCCATCCCCGCGACCTAAGCTATAGTTTAACAAGAACAGGGAGCCGACACTCCGAAGGCATGAAGCCAGTTTTATTAAGACCACTACCTGTAATACATCATAATAATAGGCCCGCACCGGATCGACATCGCGTTGTTTAATTTTACGCTCTCCGCACCCAATATTTATATCATCGGCCTCTGATAGTACGCTTGCTCCATTCCATAGCAACGGTTTTACATATTCATAGAGCTGAATTCCTAGTACTGCTAACTTGTATCTAAGTACCTACTAGTTACAAACGTAAAAATTACTGTCTGGGACATTTGCAGCAACTTCTAGGAAGGGGTGAGAACCCACCTGACTCAATTTGAATGTTGTGTTTTTTAATATAATAGTAATTATTCATTTAATTAGGGTCGGTGTCGGTGGCCTAATGGCTTGCGGATTGGACTCGTACGCGAGAGGTACCCGGTTCGATCCCTAGTGCCGGCATGTACGTGTATGTATGAGATTTTTCTGAGTTACTATGTAGGTACATTAGTTGAACACTAACCGATGCTCTTACGGTGAAAGATAACATCATCATTCAGCGACTGAATGTGTAACCATGATCCAATCTGGTCAGGTTCCCCTATTAACAGAGTCACGAAGGTCAGATGACCGTCGTTCTACTGTAATTACCTGATCTGCTAAATCTTGGATCATGGACAATCACGGGCCCTCACGCGCTGGAGCACATCCGGAAGTTTCTTAATTTTATTTTTGATCTGACCTGCATGGTCGTGAATAGTCATAAATATGATTGGATAAAAAAAATCCAAAACACTTCCCAAATTATGTGATTCATTTTGCTAAATTTCATTGTGATAAAATCGTTAATCATTTTTTATCGATGTACAAATTGTGAATCATACGAAAGTATCACACTCGTATGATATTTATCATTCTAATTACGCAATAAAACTTCCCCCTAACGTTTTCATTAAGTTCCATTGCCAATTTCTATAGATTGGACTTGTTGCATCATCATGGGATGTTCCTCATACCTACTAGTGTCTCCGTGTCGTCCCGTATTTAGAGGCCCTTTCAGCAAATTGTGTCTCTTCCTTCCACAGAGCGACCGACGATTTGAAAACCGCCATAGGCCTCCTTCACACGTCGAGAGCCGCCTTAAGGTCGGGGCCGACCTGCACAGGTGCCCGAGAGCTCCCTTGAAGCCGTAAGACCTCAATGAAATCATTGAGGTAATGAGTGCCAACTAGGTAAATACCTAGTTGGCACTCATCTAACCCCTGCAACGGTGCCGCCGATCTCCAATCGCATGATACAACCCCTCTGGAATGACGTCATAACATGCATTTCGGATATTCTGTAACGTCATTACAGAGGGTTGTATCATGCGATTGGAGATCGGCGGTGCCGCTACTGGTCTTCCGAGAACACTGGAGTAGAGTTAGGATAACCTACAGTCATCGGTATCCGGCTACCCTGACTCCATCATACTTCTGAAGAGTATCTGGAGAGCGTAGCCTTTTCAAACTAGACCTAGTGATCGCTTGCTCCAGGCTGAAGTGGCGCCCCTTAACTTCGTCGACCTTTGCTACACAATACCTTCGGAATCAAACACAGAGCTAAGCACCTAGGTATTATTCTTGTAAGCAGGCCAAGAGAGCGTTCCTGATGGTCCCATAAATTATTGTAACCATCCCTAAGATTATTTCAAGTAGGTACTCCGGGTTTTTAATAGTTACTTTGTGTATAGCTCCCCCGTGGGAGAATTCTTAAAAGGTTACAATGGTTAATTTAATATTTACAGTCTGTAGATAACCAACATTAATACCAACAGTTTAAATGATTATTAAAACAGATAGGTAAAAACATACACTATAAAAGAAAATATTATAAATTTTAACGATCACTTAGTGAATAGTATTTTTAAAAGCTGAATTTTCTATGCCTATGATTCGTTTATTTATATATATTTAATAAGGCGTGAATTATTTATCAATGCAGTACCTACACACACATTGCAGATTGATGCGGCCAGTTGCCACAATGAAAAAGGAAGGATTAAAGTACAGTCACTAACTAACTGCATTTTTCAATTAGGCCCACGTCTAGCGCTGCGATGGGGCAGTTAGTAACATGCACTGGGTAGTGAGAGCAGCGGAAAATTTTGATTATTTACATACCAAGCTATTTATCTAATCTTTTTAACCTATAATTGGACAATATACAGTGACATAATAAATGTTTATGCTAGATAAAACATTCACTTTGCTTGAACTTGCCGTTTGCTTTGATTACACTGGCCTTGGGCGATTTTATGCAACAGAGATTAAAGGTAATAAAAGCTTGTTTTCTTCGAGATTATAAACTCTATTAATATAGAATATATCAAAGTGCGTCAGACCCTTATACAGAACGGAGTTTTTGTAAAATAAGAATTCATTCATCATCCACTGCTTAAATGATCCAATGCAGTCTTGTTGAGTAGCAAAAATTTATGTGTATTCGTTAAATTTGATTGCCAATAGTTTCTTCATAAAGCCGTTTTTACGTTTTATGTCGTTATTAACATTATTAAGTTCGATTTAGATCATTTGTATCCTTGGCCATTTCACAGGGTAATACAGTAATGAATTGTTGCGAGTACTAATAGCAAAGTCTTGCAGACTATTTTCCGGATGTGCTATCTTTATAAATTCAGCAAACATTAAAACTGTGGTTTCTGTATGCTTCATTCATGACACCGGATAGAAAATTTACTACTACTAAGTACTACTACGGTTCTAGTAAGGATCAAAATTATAATATACATAACATTTCTTCGTTCGACACAATTTGATTAAATTCGTAGACATTGAAGTTTGCCGAAGTTCACAAGGCATGAAGTTTGTTAAGAAGTGCTGTTCTTACAAAGCCTACCCAATATCACTTTTAGTAGGAAGGGACCGAAATAGCTGCCCTGTGGAACCCGCTGTCGCTCCCGCCGCAGCCAGCACGGCGGCGCCACCCGGCGTGTCGTCTCTGTCACGGCAGCTAGCGCCATTGGATAAATAATTCCACTCGTGCTTATCCACTTCTCTACAACTAAATTACGTTTGTCGCGGTTGTCTGGCCAAGCTACCCGCGATGCAGTGACCCTCTGACGACCACAGAACTTATAAATCAATTTTTAATGGTAGCTAGAGCATCGAAATTTACATCATTTTGTAAAAAAATATAGGTATTATAGGTAATCGGTAGGGAGCGTCGGTGGCCGAGCTGTTAGAGTATACGACTCATACGCCAAAGGTCCTGGGTTCGAAACATTAGTTTAATACTAACCGATACTCTTAAGATGAGGGAAAACATCGTAATGAAACCTGCACATTCAGGCGACTGAATGGATAACCATGATCCAATCTGGTCAGGTTCCCCTGGTAGCAGGGTCATGGAGGTCAGGTGGCGGTCGCTCCACTGTAATTACAGTTACAGTTACAGTGATCATGGTCAAAGCGGACTCCGGGCCCTCGTGCGCGAGAGCAAAACCGGGACATTATTATTCTAGACATAATTATTTAATAGGTATTATACTTTAGTTGGGTTCTTTCGGGTTGACTTGTGCTTTCTGGTACATTAGTTGAACACTAACCACGCTCTTTACGGTGAGGGAAAACGGCGTGAGAAAACCTGCACATTTTGGAGACTAAATGGGTAACCATGATCTAACTGGACAGGTTCCTCTGGTAACAGGGTCACGGAGGTCAGATAGCCGTGGCTCTGCTGTAATTACCTGATTTGCGAAATCTGAGAATGAGATATTGACGCAAGATTATTTGTATGTTGATTTGTACTAATTATAGCTTATAATGTATCAAATCACTAAACTATTTACCTACTTATTATTTCTACGGTGAACTACCTACTATCAAGTACAGTATGGTGATAGCTACCTACAGTACCTACTATAAACTACAGTAACGACTGACTTTCAAGGAATAGGTGAAACTTCCCAAATTAGAGTTAAGGCAAAGAAGGAATTCCAATAAGGCCAGATGATTTTAGTCATTTATCTCATTGCGGCCGCGGCGAGGGAAATGTATAGGTAACTAAACCCGATTACACCCCCTTACGCTCAAAGAGAATGTATTGGAGCGGAACTTTCCACGTCAGGGGTAAAAGCAAGTATTCATGTTTAATTTCACCCGTACACAAGAATCCCGAAAAAATCTTATCCTGCCTGAATTCTTGAGGAATTATTTTGTGCGCAAGAAAAAATAAAGATCAATAGTAAATAGAGCACTTAACATTTATTTTTGCCAGGTCACATCGTTTGCAGGAAACACATTAACTTATATCTAAAACCAGTAGCCTTTGAGTTGTGGGTTTATGCGTAGACAGCCGGGATGCCGTCCTTGCTCCAGTCCAGCTCGACGGTCTGGCCGGTGCGCGCGCTCTTCTCCGCCGCGGTGGCGATCTTGCTCACCGCCAGACACTGCCAGCTGGTCACCTCTATCGGCACTCCGTCTGATGGACAACAAGTAACGTGTTCACTACACTGCAATATCTATTTTCTAAAATAGGAAATGTGACGGTTGTTTGGATTATTTATCCCATCCCATTATTGGAAGATCAGAAGAATGTGGGACGGAACTTTGATGTTCATGTTATGATGTCCAAAAATGTAATTTAAATAGGGATTGAAAATCATTAAATGCATACTTTGTACAACATCCAAGAAGTGTTCGAGCTCGTTTTTGTAGGCTTCCTTGAAGCGAGAGGGGAACGAGTAGTAAATAGGGTTCGTTCTGACGCCGTCGTGGCCAATGTAGCTCTCGAGGTTGCTGCAGGGCTTGTCGTTCTCAGCCTTGAGCATTCCTTGAGAAGAAAAAAATTACTTATTTAGTTTTTACAACATGCACTTGAAATATTAATAACTTAGAAATTAAGAGAAGATTCACTGTTATTATTTTAGTTGACCAATATAAGTACCAAATTATCATTACTCATCTTACCCTTGTTTCCGAAAACTTCCAGCCTTTGGTCATATCCGTAGGCGCTGTATCGGCTGTTGTCACCGAGCGCCACGGCTCCCGAAGGGAAGGTCAGTAGGAAGGCAATGGTATCGAAGTCGTCGATAGCCTTGATCTCAGGGATGAGCGCCGTGGCGGAGGCTTGCACGCGGGTCGGCAGCTCGCCCAGCACCCAGCAGGTCATGTCGAAATCGTGCACCAAGCAATCGTGGAACACACCACCTGAACGAGCATATTAAACGTATATCGTCAGCATCTAAGTCTAATACAAAGTTATTCTAATAAGATAGTAACTACTAATAGTAACTCACCAGAAGTTTTCAAATATGGAATACTGGGCAGAGGTGAATCCCTAGCAGTGACTTTGAGGATCTGCACATGGCCGACTTCTCCTTTTCTGACCCTATCCTTGAGGCTCCTGTAGGAGGGGTCGAAGCGCCGGTTGAAGGCGGCGAACAGCGTGCGGCCTTTAGCTTTGGCTGCTTCGTAACACTTTTTTGTGTCTTCAATGTTCTCGGCGATGGGCTTCTCACAGTATACATCTTTGTTGTTGGCGATCGAGTTGACCACTATGTCGTGGTGGGTGAAGGTGGGGGAACCGATGAAAACAACTGTCACTCTGCGAACATTTAATTACAGGTTAATTATGCTGTTGTTCACTAGGACTCTAAACTTTGTAACTGAATAAAATTGTGTCGTCCTAATTTCTGTCTTTTTAAAGCTCAGTTTAAAACAATACTAACAATCTGCTACTATACTCACTGCTTGTCCTTGTACACTTTGTCTGAGTCCTTTGAGGTAAGGAAGTTAACGTCCTTGCTGAGTTTCCAGTACTTCCTGAGTTCCTCGAACCTCTCGGGCTGGTCGTCGATGACGTACTTGAGGATAATGCGAGGGTTGTTGACGATACTGGACAAGTGGATGGAGCCCGCGCGGCCCAGGCCGAACATGGCGCCTACCACAGGTGCGGCATGAGATACCACCTTCTGGTTGGTGGTTACATTGTTGACATACCTGTTGACAGAATAGGAAATTAAAGAATGTCCTTTATAACTTCACGCAACTTCCTACTCTCATTGAGGTAAGAAAATGACTTACCCAGTATGTTTGAAGTCCTCTTCAGGGTAAGAGGGCTTGAAAGTGTATGGAGACGGTCCGGCGAACTTTTTGGTGGCCATTTTGAAGTTATTCTGCAAGTTCCAAGTTTATATTTAAGTAAGATCCTCCATAACTTAAAACAAGTAACTTAAAACAACTTATATAAAAAAAAAAATTCATTTCGTTCGATATTATTTAAGAATTAATCTGGCATAAGTTGTCTCTGTAATTTTACGAAAACAGAGAGATATTATTATTCGATTTAAATTACTTCTTAGATTTCGCTAGAGATATTTAAGTTATTACAATACAAACACTGAGATACAGCAATATAGACACATTATGGTCACAATTAAATTTTAATTTAGATATGCTTACCCAATATTCTCTCGGTTACCTCGACTATTGCTTCCCGGCTACTGAAATTGTATCGCGAGCAGCGCTCTTTTATTGCTAGGAGTTAGCCCGATTGATTCTTATCATGATTGTATGGCTAATACTCTGCCGTCAAAGTCAGAGGTCATAAACCTCCATTATAAACGATATCAATGAATACTGTCAACACCGATTTATGTAATGCAGTACGGTTCCGTATGTCTCATTTAATGTTTATTTTAAAATATCAATTCCTGCTGTATAGTAGGTAATAATTGAATATATTAAACGGTATCTGCTGTAACTAGTTTGCTGTTTTGTTCACGAATAACAATTTGTTGGACAAATTCACGCAACGGTATCTAACTCAAACCAGGCACTGCTTGTGTTATGAGTGCTAGATTTTTGGCACAGACTGGACATGTCTACTTGCGCACCTACGAGTGCCTACGGTCAAGCAACTTGGTGGTATTTTATCATATGGACACGTGGAATCCGACAAAAAGGGGTTCTAAAACATCATTACAGGGAATTATTTCAGCGCTACTCTTTTTTCAACCAAACTATTATACCCTTACTTCATTATACATACATATTATGTACCTACGATAGATAAATAAATTACACAAATAGTTGAGATTATGAAGTAAATGTATGCTAATATTATAATGTGAAAAGATTTGTATTTTTGTTTATAATCAATAAACTCAAAAACTACTCGACCGATTTGAAAAATTATTTTACTAATAGTTATTTCCGAGTGACATGGGGCAACATTTTATCCCGAAAAATAATGGTCGAAGGATGAATGTGATCTCGAGCGCCAGGGCACGGGGTCCGCCTTGAGCATGATCTAGGATTTGGCAGTGACAATAGAGTGACTGCCATCTGATCTCCTTGGCCCTATTAACAGGGGAACCTGACCAGATCGGATCATACATGCATTCTTTCACCCGAATGTACCGGTTGCATCACGATGTTTCCCCTCACCATAGATAGAACGTCAGTAAGTGGTAAAGTAAGGTACGTATAACTCAGAAAAAGGTTGTTCTACATGGCGGCACTGGGAATCGAACTCAGTACAACCCGCAGTAGCACAGATTAGGAAAAAGTTATCCACTTACCATTAGGCCACCGACACTCTTTGAAGCATAGTTACTACGGTACCCTAAATTAACTATCACTATTATCATTATGTAGGCAGAAGTAATCAAAACTTATATAATGTTTACTTCAATTATTTATCAAGGGTAAGATTAATTTATGTAATAGTTAACAAATGCCTATTAAGAGTGGTTAGGTACATAATTCGTGGGAGAGGCCCAAGTCTTGCAGTGGACTGTTATGGACTGTGATGATGATATATTTTACTTACCTGATGTTACTACAGGTAGTAACAGTAATCCGTAGGTACCTTAGTAGGTACTTAAGCCCGGTTTGCACCAAATTCTTAAACACGTTTAAGAATGACGTTTAACTTTTGTTGTATGAAGATTTTTGTTTAAGTATCAGCTTAATTGCGTTTAAGAATTTGGTGCGAGTCGCCCTAAATGTATTATGTAAACGGCTATAGGTAAACAACTGTGCTCTCAGTTTCACGACCTTTATTTCAGTTGCCTATTAGATTTGTTCAATAGGGTTTTCTACCCGAGTACCCGGGGTCGGGTATTTAAGATATTTCATACCCGGGTACAATCTGAGCGCCATACCCAGGTACCCGAGTACCAATATTAAAAAGATTCGTTGATGCGCCATAAAGAATATAAAGCAATTGTTTATCAACGCATATTTACTCCGATAAGTCATAAGTCAACTGAGAAAATCAAATTAAATGTAAGGGTATGTTACGTGTAGTTAAATTATTTGATGATAATTATTTTCTTTTATTATAAAGGCTGTTTTTTTAACCTTTGGTCGTTAAACAAAGAAAAATAGTTTTAATATAGGTGAAACTACTTTACTGGAGAGATAATAAAATGCCATTAATATTTTAATAAGATTTCGGAAATGTGGCTTTCGCGACTAGCGCGTAGTTGGGCAAAACTGGACGTCCAATTTTCACACATTTCGCAGGCAACGGCCGTATTTCGTAATAACTTACCGAATGTTGTATTCTATTATCTCTGGTTTAACGACGTTAACATATCTCCAAAGAAAATAACCTGATGGAGTTAAATCGCATAATCTCGATGGCCAATGTGAAATTATTTAGTGATGTTAATTTTTTCCTCAATACAAAATTTTGTTGAGCGCTAAAGCCCACTTTTGGTTGAATGGTTTTGACTTTTGGTAGAATAAACACGCAGCGGCCACATGGCCGGAAATCATATTCAAACATTGGTGGCATTTCATTAGCTTTCCAATAAAGCTAGGTTCAATGTATTAAAAATACTTTTTCTGTTATCGCGAATTACAACTCACCAAATGTTGTATTCTATCGTCTCTGGTTTATCTGCGTACACATATAAATAAATAATAAATATGCTTGGACAAATTCACACAGCTCCATCTCGCCCCAAAGTAAGCAACCCTTGTGTTATGGGTGGTAATCCACAACGAAAATAATCTAATGGAGTTAGATCGCACAATCTCGATGGCTCAGGTGAAATTATTCGTTGATGTTAATTTTTTCCACCATACAAAATTTTGTTTAGCGATGAAGTACACATTTGGTTGAATGGTTTTGACTTTTGGTAGAATGAATACTCAGCGGCCCTTTTTCCGAAATCAAATTAAAACATAAATAACATTTCATAAGCTTTCCTAAAGCTAGGTTAACTGATATTAATTTTTTTTAATTTGTTATGTTTCAATTTGAAAACCAAAGGTTTAATAAACAGCCTTTCCATAAATTATCTTAAAAAGTGAGTAAATACCCTATACCCTATACCCGGGTATCTTAAAAAGTCGGGTACGCGAAAACCTTGCTATCAGTGTGCAACAAATTTCGTTATAGGTCGTATGTTTGATGATTGTGGGGTCGGTCGGTGCAGTGTGAGGTCCGTGCAAATTGGTCCATCATGAGAGGTTTTATTTTGTACAGCAGAAGCATTAGTATTAACTGCAATTGACAGATGGTCGGCTCCAGCCAAAACGTAACGTCTATTTCTTAATGGGCTGTAATGATGACATATTGGTAGATCCAGATTGCCCTCACGGCTCACTTACCATTGCTCTCGTCCAAGCGTGAATCACAAAAAAATATCGATACGAAAAGGCGACAATCCTGTTTTATAAGACGGAACAAACAACAAAGTGAGCAATTGTAATCCTGCAGGTGCGTGCCGCGGCGAGAATTAAGAACTTAGATTGGCGCGATGCGGCCGATGGCGAGTTCGCGCCCGGTTTGCCTGTAATAAAGCGAACTACCTAATTCGTTTGACTGGTCCGCTTGTTCTATTTGAGCTAAATATGTACTTGGTAGGTAAAACATAAAAAGTGAGTGTGAGGAAAGCAGATGAACCGGCCCTAAAAACAACTTTCTATTCCCCGGGGTGCAGGTTAAGTTGGTGGTCGTATGGAGCGTTGGTGGCGTAATGAATAGCGGGTCCACCTCGTAAACGAGAGGTACCAAGTTTGATGCTCAGGTAGGCAATGGCATTTTCTGAGTTATGTACATAAATTGTACACTAACCCATGTCTCAGCCTGTCGCGGTGTCGGTCGCTTTCTTCTTCACGCGGATTATAATGAATTCTATTAATCTGGGGCTTTACCTACGCTGAAGCACCCGCGGTGCTGGAACTGAACCGCTCTGCCCGCGATACTGGTAACAGATCCGACGGTATAACAATCACATCCCGAGAGCTCAAACGGCTCCTAGTCATGACACATGCATCGACACTACATCTTCCAGCCACCGCATGTCCAGCTGGGGCCGGTGCGGCTTCAACTGGATATGCCAAGAGCCGCAAGTCTACGCGTCTTGATGACTACTACATATTTATGACAGGGATCGTTGCTAATGACCAGAAGGCTAGCCTTTGGCGCGTCAGCCCCGTTGGATGGCGAGGCTAATCTCGTCACCCAAGGAGCAACGTGGCCCGCGTGGGCACCTCTCCGGTTTCTGGGTATGGTTGCAGTCATCGACTCTTTTTCCCGTACCATGCCGAGGTGCCATGGCCAGATATTTGTTGCTCACGTAATATGACCGTCTACAGTAGATGGGCCATCCCATCGAAGGCGACACTCTGGCAGCTTATCTGCAATGTCACGGACGTAAAGGCTACTGCAAATATAGGTGTTCGGCCGCGTACCTCTGACACTAAAGGGCAAATTTATAAAGCAGAGACCTGTCGAGCGAGAAGTGAGCGTGGAGATGACAGCGGATAGAGATGAATGGAGACAGAAATCTTACTGATGATAATGAGGAGTTTTCCAGTAGGTATTGATAGTTGGTTTCAAAAAGCATCAACAGATGGCGCTCCTTCAATTTTGGTAATCTTTTTTTAATCTGCATGATGGTGGCAGTGATTTTATACAGCCAACTAATACTAAACTTAAAAATAATATGTTTATTAATATAAACATTACTGTTAAAGGTAGATCGAAATGTAAAAAGAAATATTTATACAAGTTGGCACTATGTTCCATTATTATTACATCCTCTAAAATGGTTTAAAACTATTGGCATATACAATATTATTCAAAACAACATACCCAGTGTTTATATCCTGTTTGCTAAGAACCGGGGCGCCATCTAGTGAGTGGTTAGGAATGCTTTAGATACCTATTGGAAAACTGCTCATTATGCGAACAACAGCGCAACGCTACAACGCTGTCAATAAGTTTGTATCATGGAGTGTTTTGCTTACCTACCGCAAACGGTCAATGGCGATTGTTTATGTTATGGCCCCAGGCGCAGATCCAGCCCCGATTCTGACTCAAAATCGCCTCCGGTTTTATTAGCCAAAAGGCCAAAAATTCGAAGCTCGCTGCGCTCGGTAAATTTTTTTATTGATTTAATGTCAAAAATTTCGAGCTCATTGATTTCCTTAAATTACTATTGTGAGGATCACCCATTGCTGTTAATACCATAAATAGCTTTTAGAACCCAAAATATCACAAATTACAAGCACACTCCGCTCGCTTATTCATTCAATTCACTCCAACTTTTAAGATGTCAAACGTAAAGAATGTCGAGCTTGCTCCGGTAGCTCATTCATTGATCACCGTAGCTTTTAAGACCCAAAATGTCAAATGTGCTCTCACATTCGTTGTTCTTCCCCAGGGTTTAAAACCTAAAATTTCCGAGCTCGCTCCGCTCGCTTATTCATTTATTATTCACCCCATTAAAAACTGAATTTTTTTTTCTAGGGGCGCTCGCTCATTTCTCGCTCAATCGAGTAGAGAATACCCGTAATTAGATATACCAATAATTTTGACTTTTGCCCCCTCCTCAACCAAATCCTGGATCCGCGCCTGTAAGGCCCTACTACACAAATTGCTTGTCCAATGTCTAATTGCAGTAAATATTGATTAAATCGCGTAGATATTGATAATCGGTCGCTTGGGGGCGTACCATGAGCTCTTATAGCAGGACCTAAACAGAACTGCTCAGTTTAGTACGAGACAAACTTATGTGACACTTCTAAGCAGGGCAGTTTTGTTTAGGTTCTGCTATAAGAACTCATGGTAAGCCCTTTGAATTTTCGCATCAAAAAGCACCAATTACATAAACGATGTACGTGATTGTCAATCACAATGGATCGTCTGCGCAATCCATTTTGTTTTATCTTCTTTGGTATCTGTCAATCTGACATCTGTCATTCGAGTTTCGGCTCAAATCGGCTGACGGCCTGTCGAATGTCGATTTGATAGTCACTTGGTACTCGGCGGCGGTTTCAGCGAATATTGCGAATAAAAACAATTTCTTTTTGCAATTAATTAAATCTCGAATAGAATTAAGTCATTGGAATATAAGTTGATTTCGCTATGTTCTTCAATCCGATTTCAGAATATTCTATCGTTTCATAATTTGCACACTAAAATATCTACTCTTTCGTTGATTGTTGTGGTTCAAGAATATTCCCTAACCTAATTACCTATATATCTTGGATAATTCACCAATATTCCTAACTACCAACATACCCTGTTACCCAAGGAGAAATATGAAATACTTGGCGATATTGATTACCCTGGTTATTCAAAATGCAGTAAGTTCTATTTTGCCTGTATCTTGTATTTGTACATGTTCAGACCAGTAGCCGTATTCACAATGATTCGAAACCGTTTCCGAACGATTCGACACGAAATTCGTGAGCGGCGAATCCGTGTCGATCGATTCGAAAACTGTTATTCAGAATCCCGATAGATTCCACGGAAACTCTCTATAACATATGAAAATTTCATCAAAATTAACTGAAACCACATTGTCCTAAGAACTTTTGGGGGGACCTTTGTCGATTCCGTATCCAATTTCGATTTCCGAGCCATTGTGAATACGGCTACAGATCATGATCTGAGAGTTGTACATGTCATTAAAATTGAAACTGATGAGATGCTCTTCTATCTATAAGTAGATAATTATTTGATAATAATTAAATTTTTCAGGTTTGCATTGAATACGATAATGGGTTAGATATAGAGCTTCAACATTCCCTTAATTGTGGAGTACAAACATTTTGCCACCGTGGTTCAATTGCTCTGATGAATGTCCGTGCTGGATTTCCTGTTATTAATCAAATTTCATTGTCTAGTGAACATATTAATGAGCTCAAGGTATCAACTTTTATTACATAATTTATGATTTTTACAGAAATTTTATTTTTACTTGGACATGAAAATGCCTTTAAGTGATACTGATTTGACTTAAGAGTTTGTTAAATCAGATGCTTTAATTGCTTTATTTATTGTCTTCAAATGGTGTGAAAAGTAGACTATTCACCTCTGGTATAAAGCTGTTTTGGCCTTGGGTGGCTTGAACCCATCATTTTACTCAGGCAGAACCAAATTCCCTTACTTCGCTTGGGAATTAAGTTTTGATCCTGATCTTTGCTATGTTCAGGCAGGATCCAAGTTGCCGCCCATGATATAAAACACTGCTTTATCCTTTGGTGTATAATGAAATACTTAGTCATGTTACTTGATAAAACTTGTAACAAAACCACCTATGGAATGATGTTAAAATATTTTAATTTTAATTCTTTTCTTCTGTTTTAGCAACTTGCTGAGTTAGATGGCTTTTACACAATTAAAAGTATTGTTAGTATTGTGGATGGTGGCAAGGACGTAAGAGAGTTTCTCTCATCAATAAAAGCTCGAGATTTTCTTCAAAATGGTCTATCAGATGTAATCAATGCTTGGATATTGCCCAATGGAGCTGTAATAGCTGTAAATTTTCAAGTAGCCAACAACTCAAACCTAATAGACCTAAATACTAGTAAGGAGTATAAAATAAAGTCTAGTTTCTATCTTCGCGAAGTTGATCAAGCCCCTGTGTAAGTATTGCATTAACCACTGATAACTACACATTGTTAGGATTTTAGTGTAATCAGTTTAAACACTATCATTGCTTTTTCAGACCTGATACTGCATCCTATATTCAAAAGCTGGAACGAGAAAGAGAAGCCAGAGAAAAAGGAGAATTGAAAGATAATAGATCCTTTTTGGCAAAATATGTAAGTAAAAAATTGGTTTTCTTTTTATTATTATTATTATTATTTGTTGATGCACTAGCAGCTTGAAGCTGATGCATGCATTTCACTAGCACTTGTGCTAGTCACTTGTTTAGGCGGTCCAGTCTGTTCTTGAAGGCATTGACACGAGGGTGCGCTTATCACATGTTCTGATTACTTGTTCCATACACATACCACACGATTCAGCAGAAAGTTTGGATGGTGTGAGAAGTGCATCAATAGTTCCTAAGTTTTGACGATATGCAGTGCTGCATCGCTGTCAATTTCAAACAATCCCGTATTTTCCCCATTACTTGTGGGATTAAACAAGGATGTGTTTTCGCGTTTTTTTGCATTTTATTTTGCGGTCATAGTCCAGGAGGCACACTACTTAGAACTACAATCTATTTAAGAAGGGACATCAGTCCGAACCGAAATAGCAACCTTTTCGATCTTTATAGGCTCATGGCTCGTACCGTAATGGTTTCTGAGATCAATCAATCAATCAAAGAGTTGTATGCAGACAATCTGTTTTGTGACAGAATCACCAGAAGGCCTGCAACAACTAATGTGTAACTTTGAAAAGTCTTGCCATAAATTTGGTCAGAAGACCAGCGAAGGATGTCTTTGAACATCGACGGTCACGAAGCACTGACCATTAAACTTGACGAGGACAAGCTGAAGCAGGTCGACAAGTTCCGTTACTTGCACTGCTAGCACAAGTGTGCTCCCGCGCGCGATAAGCGAGAAAAGGCGCGACCTAGATACTGGCGATCTCTTTCATCTTTGTATTGAGAGAAGGAAACAAAGCCACTCTCGCGGCGCGAGCTTTGTGCTAGCCGTCCTAGAGAGTACACTAACATCTAAGAGTGACTCGGATTCAGAAATCAACAGCAGGATCGGAGCTACAGCTGCAGCATTCGGCAAACTGAACGTTCCACAAATACTGCCGAATCCGAATGATGTGTCAATGTGGCACAAGCCAAATAAGTGCAGTAATTGCTTTGAGTCGGCTTTGTTGATCAACAAATACTGCTTATAAGTATAGCAACCAAGACGTACAAAATAGGACGTCCACCTGGTCCAAATTGTTAATTTAAATATGGTTTCATATAGTTATTTCTACATTACTTACCCATGCTTTTTATTTTCAGTGGATGTACATCGTACCCATCGCAATTTTTGTAATGATATCAGGAGCAGCCAATCCAGAACCAGCGCAAGCTTCACGTTAATAAAAATTGATTTTTGGAAATGTGATGGCAGTTTAGTGTGCCATGAGGGTTTAGTGAATTTTTTTTAACAGACGTTATTTAATTATTTAGGAACACCTATATTTATTAATAAACTTTGTCAACATGTGCAACAGTATTTATTATTAAAGGTTTTATTATACCATAGGTATTTCACTTAGTAATTAGAAAGTACAAAAAATTTAAAGTTATACAAAACATAAGTTAATACTAGAGATGAAACGGATAGTTGTTTGGCCGGATATCCGGCGGCCGGATATTCCACAGGATATAGTCTCTGACCAAGTCTACAAATTAAACAACTGTATGTGTTTTCGTGATTTTCAGTCTTCGGTTAATATGAATAATTTTAACGTTGATCTGAGGGCCTACTATGAACTCTTATAGCAGGACCTAAACAGAATTGCTTTAGGTTTGAAAGAGACTAGCTTATGTGACTCGTATAGCGCTGTCTCGTTCTAAGCAGGGCAGTTCTGTTTAGGTCCTGCTATAAGAGTTCATGGCTTACCATGAACTCTTATAGCAGGACCTTAGCCTCTGATCAATTCCTTTGACCTCGTATTTTAATCCAATTTATAATAATTTATTACTTTATATTAAATTTGCAAATATATATAGCTTTTTGCTGACCTACTACTTACAAACAGTCAACAGTGGTTAAATTAATATTTATCATTTGGAGATTACATTTTCCGATGTACAAAATGTAAATTTTAATTACTTTTCATACATTTTTAGCTATCCGGTATCCGGTCGGATAGTAAATTAAGGCCGGATACGCCGGATACCGGATATCCGTTTCATCTCTAGTTAATACTTTTCTTTTTTAGAAAAATTATGCTCCAATCTTCTCTATTTCTTCTGCATCTTCGATATCTAGAAGTTGGATTTTCTTTCCAAAGTGTGCTTCAATATCGTTGCATATTTGCATAGACAGTGAAGAGTCTATTAAATTTATGGCAATACCTGCCTTTCCAAATCTGCCAGTTCTACCAATTCTGTGCAAATATGTCTCACAGTCTGCCTTCTTTTCCATGTCCATAGGCATATCAAAATTGACCACAAGTGTAACTTGTTCAACATCAATTCCACGAGACAAAACATTAGTAGTAATCAATACTTTTTCTAAACCTCCACGGAATCTATCTAAAACAGCAATTCTTTGCTCAACCGTCAATTCTCCTGACAACACTGCAACAGAATGGCCGTCCTTAGACATTTTTTCAGATAACCAGCTAGCAGTTTTTCTTGTGTGACAAAATATAATTGCTTGTCCAATTGTTATGACACCATAAATGTTGCATATGGCCCGATATTTCTCCTCTGCATTCTTGCATTTGACATAGTACTGCTTGATATTGTCCAGTGATTCCTCCTCACGTAACAATCTAATTATTATAGGGTTGGATACTATAATCTCAGCGAATTCCATTACAGCACTGTCATAAGTAGCAGAAAAGAACATCATCTGACATGTTTGGGGAAGACACTTGTGAATTCTTATGCACTGGTCTTGATGACCTTGTCGGTCAATCATTACATCAGCTTCATCTAGTACAAAAACTTTGATCTTACTCATATCAAACATCCCAAATTTAACTCCCCAATCAAGCATTTTACCGGGAGTGCCAATAATAATGTGGTCAGAAATCTTAGTACCTCTTGGTACTTCTTCACCTCTGACTGCATATTTCAATTTTATTTCCGGGCAGAACTTAGCCATCTTAGCAGCAACTTCTCCTGTTTGAATTGCAAGTTCATATGTGGGACTAAGACATAACACTTGGGGATAATTTTTAGTAGTATCTACTCTACTCAGCATGGCTAAAACAAAAGCAGCAGTTTTTCCCGTGCCAGACTGAGACTGAGCTATCATATTTTGAGGGGGATCTGCCAGTAATGTAGGTAAAGCAGTTTCTTGAATTTTTGATGGAGCATTAAATCCCATAGCATAAACTCCTTTAAGAAGGTTTGGCTTCAGATGTAAAGCCTCAAATGTTTTTACAGAGTAGAGTGGAGAATTAGGATCTTTTCTTTGAATTTCTATATCCAGCTTAGATTCAACAAGTCCTTGTCGAATTATTTTCATAAGCAATGATGCTTCGGCTGGATTTGCTGCATCAGGACCATCTTCTGACTCAGTTGTGTGATTAAGCTTACTCTTATTCAAACCTAAACCAGCAACCTTATTCGAAATTTCTAATTCTTCAGCTTTCTGGCCCCATTGATTCGCCATTTTTCTGTAATATTTAATATTTCGTTATTGGTTGTAATAATTATTGTGCAAAAGTCTTTTTGAGTTGCACCCTTTGGTATCCTCTAACCATGATTGTTGAGGGAAAGTGGGGCCTTATCACCTTTCTTTTAGTACAGGCTCAGACTCAATCGGCGTTTCCCGTACCTTTCGGTTTGTACGGGCTAGCTAGATCCTTGATTGAAAGATCCTGAGAAGAATGTGTTTTCTTATCAGTGCTTTCATACTAGTAGAGCATACCCAGAAGTTGGCGTTTACCGCTAGGATGATGATAAGTATTTGTAAATAATTACAATTAATAAAAAAAACTTGAAACAAATAAATGAAAGCAATGCAAATCTATTAAGACTAGTAAACTTACTATGGAAAAGTGTTTACCGGTAGTTGTGGTCACAGATTTTCTTGTACTTTTATTGTGTGTGTTTTATTTTATGAATAGATATCTTCCGTACTGGAAATCCCCAGTGGATTAAATTGAAAAACTGTAGAAAAATTACAAGAACACCGCAGGCACCAACCAACACACAAACAACAAAAGAAAGAGGATAAGGGAGAAAAACCAACCAAACTAAGCAACAATACAACCAACGAACAACCAAACCAATTACCAACAATGTAACAATAAAGTTCCAAACCTCGGGTAACCTTCAGTTATCGAAATAATAATACAGCTGGACTGTGCACTTGCTGTACAGGAATTATGACATCGGTTTGTCAAAATTATGGTACAGTTTCTAAAAGCGTCTTACACGGATATTATTTGGTCTGAGATACTATCACAACATTTGTATCTCCGTTAAATAGGTTTAGATTCCTTTGCAAAATATAAAAATGTGATTATGTATTACGAAATTTCGTCCAGAAGCAAGCAAGAGGGATGCAAAATACTTAACTCGCTGGGTGGAAGTGGGACCATAAAGTTAGTACCTATGGGTAACTCGAATAGAGATAGCTTTCATGGGTACTGCATCACGCACGCTCGCTTAAAAAGTGACAGAAGCGAGCGAAATGAAGTCATGTAGCTGGAAAGATGTAAAATTATGAAATTATGGTACTTTTGCGTACCATAATGGAAGTACTATGGCACGAACACCTGGAAAATGGTACACGTACCATAATTACGTATAACAAAATTCTCGAAAAAATAACTGGAAACTTAAACGGGCCTTTTTACCAAGGTCTGCGCGGACGAAGTCGCGAGCGAAAGGTAGTATATTATATATTTACTAAGTACAAGACTTCTACAAGTTAGTGTTATAGTACTGTTTAATATATTGTTACACATTTTTCATAAATACCTAAGTAAAATTTATCCAACTTTGATAAGTATTATTAGTATGAGCACCAGGTGGTCTAAAAAATATGAACCTGGTCTCATTCTATGCAGGATTAAATGCCTTAAAACTTTTGTAAAGATCAGTTTTAGATATGGTGAGTCCCTTATGAGATATAACTGTAAACCTAAAAGCCCTCATGGTACGATTCTAAGCAATCTTAAGGCCCGCTTTTGAACTGCGCGGAAATTGGATGGTTTTTTAAATGTTTATGGTATGGCCCCAGCTGTGTGTAGGCTCCGTCAAATTTCCGAATACTTTCATGATCTGATTCTTGGTCCTAGTACTCCTATACCTTGTCTAAAATAGGATGATAATTTTGACAGCTCACAAATTGTTGGTCTTTGGCGCACGCCTATGAAGTTTCGTGTTTTTTTTTCGATAAAATGTACTACGGAAAATGTCGTACTTCATAGACAGGCCCCGCCCCTTTAGTGAAGTGTCACGAATAACGAATAACAACAGACAGTCGAAAATCGGTATTGATATAATATAATCGAGTATTAAAAATTAATATTTAGGTAACCTTATTATTTTTTGTAACTAAACTCTTATTCCTTGTTTGGATTTCACCCTAAGAGACAACAACGAATTCGAGTCGCGCGTATTCTACGTAATAGGATGACTGACCGAATAGTGATGCGCACGGGTCGAAACGTTGTTGTGGAAGGGTTTTTAATGTCGTATTAATAAATTATTATTTCAAAAGAAAATAAATAGTTTATTTTGTATAACATGTACTGAATACCCATGCAACTATCGATTCCAAGTTCTATGAGAATGATAATCGATAATCGAATAGATTCATTAACGATTTTACATTACCCCATCCCTACTGTGAATTGTCAAAATTATCATCCTATTTTAGACAAGGTATAGTTCATGATCCATGATACCATAGCCTCCTTCATCTACAAGCCATGCGCAGAAGTTTGACAACGTCGCTTTTTTTAATTTTAGTGTATCTGAAAATTACTGTAGAACTTTCTTCGCGGTCGTCGTCGTTTAATGTTATTAGTTATTTAAGTGATTGAGTATATGCATTAGTTAGATAATATGAAATTGGATAGATTCCTGTACTATTTACCTATCTACCTACTTGGATTATATCCTATTACCCTATTAATAACATAAATGCGAAAGTTTGAAAGGCTTGATAGAAGTTTGGATGGATGAATGTTACTTCGTCATGCAAAATTTACCCAACAGATTTCAATGAAATTTGGCAGTAATGTAGCATATAACCCAGAATAGTATATAGGCTATATTTAATCCCATAATTATTTGTGGTTCCCGCGGGCGCGGGTCTGGAACATTATCCTACTAATACTATAAATGCGCAAGTTTGTGGGTATGTTTGTTACCTTTTCACGCCTTAACGGATGAACGGATTTGGATGAAATTTGGCAGTAATATAGCATGTAACCCAGAACAGTATATAGGCTATAATTTATTCTAAAATTAAATGTGGTTCCTGCGGGCGCGGGCCTGGAACGTTATCCTACTAATACTATAAATGCGAATGTTTGTGGGTATATTTGTTACCTCTTCACGCCTAAACGGATGAACGGATTTGGATGAAATTTTGTAGGTAGCCAGGTTACCGCCTGGATTAAAACATAGGCTACTTTCTATTTAAAGTCTATAGGCAGCACTGACCGCTTTTCATCAGGTGGCCCGCTTGCCTGTTTGCCTACCGTATGCCAAAAGCTATTAGGAAATAAAGCTAGACAAAATATTGCCTAATTTAAGTAATTTATTCATTCATATAATACATTTTATACATTGATACATATGTACTGGACTAAGTAACTATATACAAATCAGGGAGATAGGTACCTACCTTAAAACTACTTATCATGGTACTATCATATTTTTTACAACAATTAATACCTATCTAACTTAATAATAATGCAATGATTATATCTTATTTTTGGTGGCTCGTGAGAACATTTGTACCGACCTAATAGATTTTCCAGTTGGGACCATTTAGAAAGCAGCAAAGTATGGGACAACATCGGTTTCAAATCATGTTCGGACAGTTCATTTTTACCTAAAAATACTTTGACTTTTAAATTAGAAAATACAATAATATTGTTGAGCACTTTGACGGGAACATCATCGTTTAAAGTATAAAAATACATGAAATGGTCACCATTACCTAAACGCCACCCACAATACAATTCTGTTTTAAATGTAAGACCTTTCTGTAGCTCACTAAAGCTCTTAATCTCATCACTTTTTAACTTTAAATTTTCTTTTTCTTTTTGCCTTCGAATCCATTTTTGCCGTCGTTTTTCTGGATCAGTTTTAGTCTTGGGGCATGCTTTATTTAAAAGTTTGGGCAAACTAGGAAATATACGGGGTATCGCACCAGCCACTAGACGAGCGCGTTTTACTGGTACCTTTTCAACGCTGCCATCACCGTGGTATATTTTAGTTGTTGTGATAACTTCCTCTTCGCTAAAATGTTTACTACATACGAAGGAACCAACAGTGGGACTCCAGTTCGCTCGGGAAATAGCAGAAGTCCATTTTTTTTAAAAGATATTCATTCTTTGGAAACGAAAAAGTCGGCACAGCCTCTTGTCCGTTTTTTAGCGTTACATCGTAGTTTGACCTACATTTTTCTATGCAACAACGCCTAGGCATCTGTTGGAGAAATATTACTATTTTAAAACAGAATTTGAATGATAAAATAAGTAAAAAGCTAACAACAAAAATGATCGAGGATTATTTTTTACTAATCGTATTTATCCATATTTGGCGCAATTATAAATATATTTACTTTTATTTACCTTCGTAGATGGTCCATACAATTCGTTTATTTATAGTTTTATAATATATTTTAAATTTATTAGCTTAAAATTCAAAATATTCCCGCTCATTGACATGTAAACAATGAGTGAATCGGTTCACAGCGACGTTGCCGTTCCGTGCTACAGCATGGCTTGTAGATGAAGGAGGCTATGATGATACCTAAACAGGCTATACTTTGTCTAAATTAGGATGATAATTTTGACAGATCACAGTAGGGATGTGATTATGACACGTGCGTATTTCTATTCGGTCAGTCATCCTATTACGTAGAATACGCGCGACTTGAAATTGTTGTTGTAAAAGGTCTCTTAAGGTGAAATCCAAACAAAGAATAAGAGTTTAGTTACAAAAAATAATAAGGTTACCTAAATGTTAATTTTAAATATTCGATTATATTATATCAATACCGATTTTCGATTGTCTGTTGTTATTCGTTATTTGTGGCACTTCACTAAAGGGGGCCTGTCTATGGCGGATACTACACACACGATATTTATCGTGATACGTATCGTGATCCATATCGAGTAATATTTTGGATCGCAAGTCGACCCTACACACACGATATGAATCGTCGATATTTTCATTAGTCTATGCATTCTTCCATTCATTTTAATGGCTGAATAGACTAAGTTGCCAATGCCTAGCCTAAAGAAAAAGCATTTTTGACGCGTCGCTGGTGTAAATTTACGATTTTTAAGTATTTTTACCAAAATGACTGATAAAGCTAGCGTTGCGTTGTAGTATTAGCATTAGGATTAAAAAGACGCGTGAAGAGAAAAAAATGAGAAAAATTATGAGGATGAGGATCTTGTTGACTTTTTATACTTTTATAGTAACTGTCCAGGTCCATAGTGGCCACAGCAGCTTGAAAATAAATACAAACAATGAAAATAAATTTGAAATTACGTTATTTATCTGTCAGTTTGACAGAAATGTCGTGATAAATATCGACGAGATACTAGACGCTCGATATATATCGCACGATAGTTGATACGGATCGTAGATTTCTGGATTTTCGGAAATCCTGTGATCCGTATCACGATTCGTGATACTCTAGGCTACACACTCGATAAATATCGTGATCCTGCGTGAATCACGATATATATCGTGTGTGTAGTATTCGCTTATGAAGTACGACATTTTCCGTAGTACATTTTACCGAAAAAAAACACAAAACTTCATAGGCGTGCGCCAAAGACCAACAATTAGTGAGCTGTCAAAATTATCATCCTATTTTAGACAAAGCATAAACATGTCTATACCTTGTCTAAAATAGGATGATAATTTTGACAGCTCACAAATTGTTGGTCTTTGGCGCACGCCTATGAAGTTTCGTGTTTTTTTTTCGATAAAATGTACTACGGAAAATGTCGTACTTCATAGACAGGCCCCGCCCCTTTAGTGAAGTGTCACGAATAACGAATAACAACAGACAGTCGAAAATCGGTATTGATATAATATAATCGAGTATTAAAAATTAATATTTAGGTAACCTTATTATTTTTTGTAACTAAACTCTTATTCCTTGTTTGGATTTCACCCTAAGAGACAACAACGAATTCGAGTCGCGCGTATTCTACGTAATAGGATGACTGACCGAATAGTGATGCGCACGGGTCGAAACGTTGTTGTGGAAGGGTTTTTAATGTCGTATTAATAAATTATTATTTCAAAAGAAAATAAATAGTTTATTTTGTATAACATGTACTGAATACCCATGCAACTATCGATTCCAAGTTCTATGAGAATGATAATCGATAATCGAATAGATTCATTAACGATTTTACATTACCCCATCCCTACTGTGAATTGTCAAAATTATCATCCTATTTTAGACAAGGTATAATTGTCAAGTTTGTTGGTGTTTTTCTTCGCTGTTTGACTGTTTCCTTACTTTTCTTTGATATCTTCGAATTCTTTGCATTGCATTGCATGCAAAACATGCATTTTAGCATCTACATGGATGGGTTGTTTCTTGTTTAACCAATCCACTTAATTAAAAGAAAACCTTTTAATAGACGCGTACCAATCGTTAAATAATTTACTAATATTTACATTAGTAGTCTTTCCGTGATTAGTTTTTTTAAATAATTTTCTTTATTCAAGCTAAACTTTTACTCAAACATATTTCTCGTGTTCCTGTTTGTGTTTTCAAACTGATAAAGGTAAACAATATAGTTGTGCTGTCGCATGACACGCGGGGGCCCGGGGTCCGCCTCCCTATTTGCCCTGGCATTCTTGCTGGGTCTTCGGCATCCTTGGTGGTGAGTTTATTGGCACGCTTGTCATTTTTAACGATGTCTAGGCTTCGCTTCTTGAACCGGCCTTCTTCCCGTGCCTGGCGAACCCGTGACATGGCTAGACATTTGTTCCCTACGTAATTTGCCCAAGACGATGCCATACCATCGAAGGCGCCACTCTTACAATTTATTGTGGGAACCATATGTTTACCTTTATCATACTTATATGATTGTACCAATTTAATTGTACCTATTCCTTAGAATAGGTACAATTAAATTTCTCCAGTAATTTCCGCTTAAACATTTCAGCTTTGTGTATACCAACTTCACCAAAGTCTTAATACCATAGAATATTAACAATAGAAGAAACTTTGTAACCAGAAAAGGTCTATCCAGAAGAGGAGGACAGATGGAGGAAGTTGACTCTATAATCTTCCATTTTTTACGACAGCTTAACATGTAAGTACCTGCAGTTCTTATATTGATTTTTTAGACTGAGTTTACCTAACCAACAGAAAACCATCGGATAATCCCTGACCAAGTACATATAAGTACTTAAATATTTCCTAATCTACATAACCAATTTTAAAGAAAAAAATTAAGAGCTATTATGATTAAACTGGCTTTCAAACAAATGAAACCGGTTTATTCATCAGGGGTTAAAAAACTCTATGGCATTGTACCTCCTGAATAGATATATTGATATGATGTTTTTCTAGCTTTTAAATTTCATAAGTAGTTTATCAGTTATCAAACACCCATAACACAAGCTTTGCTTACTTTGGGGCTAGATGACGAATTTGTCCAAGCATATTTATTTTTTATTTTCAAAAACTTCAGAAAATATTTACAGTCTTCTATTTACTAAATCAAGTATTAATTTTTATGTTTATTCCCGTTTCTGATATTTAAGCAAATAAGAGTTTCGGTAGCCAAGCGGTTGAGTATCCAAATCCAAGGGAGAGGTACCGGGTTCGAATCGATTCGACAAGTGAAATGTCGGTACCTTCAGGGTACACGGCTTAAAATCGAACGACTCAAGACATGCGGTCCATTGAAATGCGCTCTTTCTTCGGTCGGCGCGTAGTAACATTCTCCTTGTCTGGTGATGCCGCGGTATTTACGGAGTCACTGCTGTCACTCATTTCGGTATTCAGATGAGAGGTCACCAAGGGTCCGACTATTGATCTGATTTCTCTAGCGCGATGTAGAACGGTTAGCGCCATCCAGAGTTGCAAAAATTTTAATGTAAAAAATAATGCATTAATCATTATTTTTTTTAATGGTAATGTAATTTTTATCCATTACTCATTAAAAAAAAAATTTCAATGTAAAATATTCACATTACTCATTAAATAATTAATGAGTAATGTGTGGTGCTCCATTACTCATTAAAAAAAATAATGAGTAATGGAATTTTTTACATTGCTCATTAAAAAAAATAATGAGTAATGGAATTTTCCACATTGTTAATTAAAATTGTATTGAGCCATTATTGGACCTTCATTATCCATTAATTGTAAAAAATGAGTAATGTAAAATTTTCCATTACGCATTTAAAAAGTAATGAATAATAGAATTTTTTGGACTTATAAAAATTTTGGCGTTTTCGGAAATCGAGGGGGGCACAGGGACTTAGAAAAATTTCGATGAGTTGCGATCCTATTATAACGTATACTTTTGATGGTGGGATGTGATAGAGGGCCCCTCTAGGAACACCGTTTGTATGGAACACTTTTCTCTGCGGTGCTACTAGGGGGCGCTAGGGGGGCCCAACTTTTTTTCCGAGTGGCGCAAAAAAAAATGACCTCTGTAAAAGTTGCTCCTAATGACCTACCCTACAACATCCAGCCATAAAAAATATACCTTAAATTACGAAAGTCCAAATGCCTTGCGCCCCCTTTGAGTAAATCGACCGTATTTTGACACTTAGAAAAATTTCGACGAGCTGCGATCCTATTATAACGATTTATAAACTTGTATATAATAAATAGAAAATAGGGCATTAGGTTAGATATTATAATATCGTAAATTATACTTACAGATACTTATTATAGATAGGTACAGTTTTGGTCTGCCTATGTAAACTTTACCTAAAGTAAAACAACTTTTACTTATATTGTTTAATATTAAGCTAGATAATATACTCGTAACGAAACTGTTATTATTAAATTAGAAAATAATATAACCCTAGTATTTTTAAGTTTTTAATATTGTAGTGCCCGTCAGGGTCATAATTGTAAATTACTTTTATGAAGCAATAAACATTTGAGTATTGAGTATTGAAACGTATACTTTTGATGGTGGGATGTGATAGAGGGCACCGCCAGGAACACCGTTTGTATGGAACACTTTTCTCTGCGGTGCCGCTAGGGGGCGCTAGGGGGGCCAAACTTTTTTTCAGTGCGGCGCAAAAAAAAAAGACTTCTGAACAGATTGCTTTCAAAATCGATATCTGAGCGTCCCTTGGGACTCCTGACATGAATCTGGTGCCAAAATTGAAAAAAATGGCCGCCATTTTGAACTTTTTTGTTACTGGACCGATTGCTTTCAAAACCGATATCTGAGCCCAGCTTCATGTCATGAGTCCCAGATATTCATTTTGAAAGCAATCGGTCCAGCAACAAAAAAGTTCAAAATGGCGACCATTTTGTTACATTTTGGCACCAGATTCATGTCAGGAGTCCCAAGGGACGCTCAGATATCGGTTTTGAAAGTAATCGGTCCAGTAACAAAAAAGTTCAAAATGGCGGCCATTTTGTTACATTTTGGCACCAGATTCATGTCAGGAGTCCCAAGGGACGCTCAGATATCGGTTTTGAAAGCAATCGGTCCAGGAACAAAAACGTTCAAAATGGCGGCCATTTTGTTACATTTAGTCTCAAAATGTTCAAGTTGCAAAATGTCCAGGTTGCAAAATGTCCAAGTTGCAAAATGTCCAGGTTGCATAATGTCCAAGTTGCAAAATGTCCAGGTCGCAAAATGTCCAAGTTGCAAAATGTCCAGGTCGCAAAATGTCCAAGTTCCAAAATGTCCAGGTTGCATAATGTCCAAGTTGCAAAATGTCCAAGTTGCAAAATGTCCAGTGGTATAATATTCAATGCAACCTGGACATTTTGCGACCTGGACATTTTGCAACTTGGACATTTTGCAACTTGGACATTAAGCAACCTGGACATTTTGAACTTGGACATTTTGCGACTTGGACATTTTACGTCCTGAGGGTCTCCCCTATCACGTCCCATTATTAAAAGTTGAAAATTTTCTAAGTGTTTTTTTCGCAAAATTTTTCTAAGTCTTTTTCTCTCAGTGCCCCCTTTGCTACACATCAAACAAATCAAACATGGTTTTGAATTAGATTTCATTTTATCCTCTACTAAACATAATCCTATTTTCCATTTATCAACATCTAAACAATAGCTATTATCAGAAATAGTAAATATATTCATAAATAATGAGTAATGGAATACTCATTACTCCTTCATTAGATATAAAAATAATGAGTAATGAAAATTTGGTACATTACTCATTAATATTTAAAATTGTAATGTAGATTTTCAAAATACTCATTAAAATTAAAAAATGAGTAATGTAAAGATGATACATTATTCATTACAAAAAATTTAATGAGAATTTATTTTTTATTCCATTAAAAAAAAAATAATGAGTAATGGAAACTGATTCCATTACTCATTATTTTAGTAATGAATAATGGAAACTGATTCCATTACTCATTAATTATAGTAATGAGTAATGAAACGCCAATGCATTAACCAAAGTAATGCATTTTTTGCAACTCTGGCGCCATCTATGTGCAGATGCTTGCCAACCTTGTGTCCGTGTACTCTAATGTGAGCATTGTTGAGTTTCCCTATTGGAGCGATAGATGTCGCTACACTCCAAACGTTTAAATTATATTTTATACAAATCCCATTTCGAATGCGATCGATTTGATATCTTTTATCAGTGTCATCTTTTGCTTTACCCAACAGACACATTGATGATGAGGCGAAACATATTTGTGATCTACCAGTGGAAGTTATAATACAATCGGCTGCGAAGTGCATAATTACAATAAATCCAACAATTAAAGTGCCTACAAAATTACCATCTGGCATATCACACAGAATTGAAGTGGCAGCAAACATAGCATCTATCTGCAAGGTAGGTGAAGATTTACCTAGTTTACTAATATGGCGTAATGCGCTTAATTCACATTCCTAAATACAGTGACTGAATTCAGAAACAAAAAGCGTGAGAGCAAATCAAAGTGGAATGTATTTCTCATAGAATAAGGTTCATATTAGTATCTTGGATTTTTGAAAAGCGGAGCGACGCGTGACTTCATATAAGTGATACAAAAATTGACCTTATTCTATGAGCAATACATTCCACTTTGATTTGCCCTCACGCTTTTTGTTTCTGAATTTCACTGAATTTAGGAATGTGTAATAAGCGCATAAGCCCTGCTTTTTTTTTTGTAAACAGACTATCTTTTAAAATATGATTTGGTACTATTTCTACAACAATACAACAATACTGTAAAGATTTTTGGCAGAAAATAAATAAATATGAAATATAATATATTACCTATCCTATCGGTCAATGTACGGTCCGCTTTCCTACTCTTTTTCCTACACTTCGCCCGGTTGTCAACGTACTCGCGTCGTAAGCCGTTGGCTCTCGTATCCAACTCAGCGATACTACTCTGCCGGACACCACACGGCCTTGTTAACAAAGGAAGGAAAAATATAACGATTGGTCTTATTATTTATTTATTATTATTATTTAACCATTTATTGTACACAAGACCTATTACCTACTAAAATGGAAACAAATCAATTTTTATCGATGTCTTTCTTTCGTGAGCAGGTATAAAATTCACATTGACATAGACTTCTGACCAGACATACTGACGTCAGAATAAACGGTCACTCTAACAAAATGTTAACTGAAGTGTTTGGTAATAGTAACTAAGCTGGGCTGGGCGACATTCGGAAAACTTCGTCGAGTCTTCACATGGCCTATACCACAATGCTTAAAAACCAAAGTTTTCAACCAGTGTATCATGACTGTCTTGATTTACAGTGCGGACAGTGGATACTTTGGATACGGCTGGTTGTTTAACCTATTCAATGTTGCTTAGCGTACTGATATGGTCGGAGTCTCATTCACAACGACAAATTCATCCGACAAAAAGCCATAGCTATCAACATAGCGCACAGAAATAATAACTGAGCTAATAAGGTGCATTGGCTGACGGCGTCAGCCTGACGCTCATTGGGGGAGGCCTATGTCTAGCATTGAATAAGTACAGTATCAAGAAAACAATTGTTAGCAAATAAATAAAATAGGAGCTAGTAGCAAGATTTACGGACATCATTTTTGTGGTAAATACCTACAATTGGTGAACCGCCATTCTGACACTCATTTGCGTTAAAGATTGCAAAGCCGTACGTCCGAAATGCGGAAATAAGGAAAGAGGTCCCGTGTTGGATACGAGAGCGAACGATTTCCGACGCGAGTATGCTGAACTTTTTTATATAACAAAGAATTCCTTCTTTTTCCAGGACCTAGGCTTTAAAAGTGATGTGGGTTATCAAACGTTTTTGTACTATAATGAAGCTGAATTGCGGCAAGTGTTCATGTTCCTCATCGAACAGTTACCAACCGAAGGAAAACAAATAACGAATTTATTAACCAAAAATTCTAAATCGCTCCTATATCATAATATAAGCAAAAAGATTGATCAAGATTTGAATTCCATTTGGATACCACCTTGTTGCAAAATGTCCCATCAAGAAACAGTCGGAGATTTTATACAGCATAAAGGTAGGTAGAGCTCGTCTAATCTAAAATGACGCGCCCCACAATCGCATTAACGCACACAAGCAAGTTTAAAATATGGACGCAATACATATACAAATGCCGTTGTAATTGGTCATTCAGTCGCCGGTGAGACATCAACGTAGGAGCTCGCGTCGTTTATTGGCTCCCACACAGATGAAGTGTCGTTATCAATATTTGCACTCACACATCGAAATCAACTAACTAAGTAGTGGGGCGCGTCATTTTAGACTAGACGAGCTCTAACAATTTATATTAATCAATCAAAATAGAGTACTACAATATACTCCACAGCTTTCGCTAATCTTAATTAAACACAGTAATTAACTTGGAGAGTAGTTTAAACTAGTTAACATTTTACACATTATTGCAAACCAACGCATTATTTGTTTAATTCTGAACGTTCTTAACAGTTTCCTGGCCTAGTAATTCAAGAATTGACGAAGCTGAAATAATTAAGAAATTAAGTCAAGCAAAGATTGCTACTCAAACAAATTCAACTGAAACTACCTGTGATAAAGAAAGTATTACAACAGATGAACCAGCTTCGCCAGAACAGTCTACATATGTTGCAAACAAAAGTCTTAGAGATTTGAAAGAAATGTCAATAATTTTAAGACAAAAATTAGACACGCTTGAGAGTGATAGAAATGTTATGGAAGTGGAGTACTCACAGGTATATATTTCTTATATTTTCTGTTAAACTACCTATCTACGTTGATAAAAAATTTATCTGTCTACTGTATAGCTATACCTACTAACGATATTTTTCTACATTTCAGGCTCAAAAATCTTATGAAAAAGTTGAAGCAGATTACAAAAACGTTTACAATATATTGCAAAGCATGGGTATAACAGAGATAGAACCTGAAAACTTGGATGATAATTTCTTAGATAAAATTCATAAGAATATGAGTAAATTGCACAGAAAAAGTGAAGAACTAACATCAAGAAATCTAAGTCTGAAAGTAGAAATTGACAAAACTAAAAACAGCATAATTTCGTCTGAGGTAAGTGTAATGTGTGGCTGGCTATACAAGGGTAAAAGGACTACTAGCATTAATTTAAACTCAATATTATTCTACCTATGAAACTCAAAATTTCCTAAGAAACACACCCGCGGAAACTCTTAGTTTAGGCAGTAAACGAGTTTTATAATTAAAAAAAAATGACTTTATATGCAAAAATATGAAGTTTACAATTAATTTCGATTAGTAGATACTTGAAAAAAGGCCGATTGCCCCTCAAGCCCAAAGCGGTGGCAGGCCAATGAGGATACGGATGGAGGAGCATGTCTTAGCTTATATTTTGAGTAGAAACTGTCGTCTGGGCACTCGCAAAGCGGCTAAACTGCTCCGGCACCCGCAGCGACTGAACCAAGTGAGAATTCATTTCTGGCGTGAGGAAAATCCGTACCATGTCCAGGAAACACATCACCAAACCCGGTGGGGTCTCAACGTATGTGCGGGTATCATACGGAACCAGATCCTGGGTTCGATATTTTCATGGATGGCACTGGGTACCTAGTCCTTATCAACGGGCATATATCTATTGAATTGAACGAAATAACACTGGACTGCGAGACATGTGGTTCCAGCACGACGGTGCTTTCGCCGCACATCACGGTGCCAGTGCGCGTCCGTGTCCGTGAGATTTTTGATGAACACACATGTATGTTAATTGCTGTGCTTGTTAATGTAGACGTTTGGACAAGTAATAACGTCCTATCGCTTGCAATTCGCCACCGGAGAGTAGGACGCAGGAGGTGCGAATATTTGCACTGCTTTCCCTCCTAACGAGAATCGAGCGGCGGGTGTAGGGACCACTTTTCGCTCTATAACAGATCCCGGGATGGTTGCAAGCTTTTTGGCTCACTCCCCAAGTATCGAATCGCGAGGCTCGCTGGAGGCGGAGGTAATCCGTAGAGTTCCTCCGCTCAGGTACAGTAACTCCGTTAACAAGTGGCGAGACGGGTACATTGGAATGTTAGCTGATGTAGACTGCGCGTTGCAATTTATTATTTTTTTAGGTAGCGAAATTATGAAGTAATTTCCGCGGCTATGTTTCTTGGGGAAAATTGTTTAGTTTCATGTAAGCAATTTCGTGGGATTTTGCCCATACTACTCCAGATAAAAAGCAGACAAGTACGAGTGGGACTTGCGCATGAATATTTCACCCTTTGTTCAGTTACCCAAATCTTAAAAGCAAATCTATTTGGTTGGAAAACAAGTTGTCTAAGACATTTATCATCTTGGCGTTAATGTCCCGGTTGTGCTCTCGCGCTCGAGGGCCCGGGGTCCGCCTTGACGGTGATCCAGGATTTGGCAGGTCAGGTAATTACAGAGGAGCGACTGCCATCTGACCTCCATGACCCTGCTACCAAGGGAACCTGACCAGATTGTATCATGGTTACACATCCAGTCGCCTGAATGTGCAGATGTCATCACGATGTTTTCCCTCACCGTAAGAGCATCGGTTAGTATTCAACTAATGTACATAACTCAGAAAACAGTCATTGGTGCATGGCCGGAGCGGGATTCGAACTCAGGACCTCTGGCTTACGAGTCGGATACTCTAGCCGCTCGGCCACCGACGCTCTAAAGTTTTCTAAAACATAATATTGAGTAATGCAGTTTACTAACCGCAAATAGGGAAAGTAATTTTACTTGTTAAGTATATTAAGAAATTTATGGTTTTAATTAGGGAATGACAGTCCACTGCAGGACTTAGGGCCTCTCACACGAAAGAGGAGGTTATTGCCATAATTTCCGCGCTTGGCAGGTAGGTTGGAGACCGCAGTGTTGTAAATATAACAATGGAAAACGCTGCAGCTCATTTTCCAGCCTACGGACTCTAGATCTTTTGCCTTGAAAATATTATGATCTGTCCAGACTGACTTCCCTTATTTGGTGAACAAACCAAAATCACGACTTGCCGTAACAATCACGCTATGTACATTATGTACAGATGTCTTGAATAAGAAACACATAGACTGTAAATTTCAAGGAATACTGCTTCAAATTGTCCATACAAAATTTCCATAACCAAATAAGACAAGTCAATCTGGACAGATTTTAGTTGCCTAATACGACACCCACGAGTGTAAGAGATTGGTGCTATTCTACTCTGCCGGTCACTATACGGCTAATTTAGTGTCTGTCCACAACAACACGATAATAAATATGTTTGAATTTGTTTGAGGCGACCTCAACTTGACCAACTTGCCAAACAATCATGTTTTAATTTTGTTACAGTCTGAAAGGACAAGATGCAAGAAAATTCTTAGCAACTTGAAAGACATTGCCAAGCTTATGAAAGAAGAATACGAAAGCAAACAAGAAATGAGAAATAATTTAACTAGTAATTATGAAAAGTTGAGAGGAGGTAATAAGAGGTAAAGACCGATACCACAGTGTTGCTCAAGTCGAAGACGAAGTCGCGGGTACAGCTAGTATAAAATAAAGTCGTTTTCCGCGTCTGTCTGTATAACCGCTAACTCCTAAACTGCGCAACGCATTTTGATGTGATTTTCACTATCATTTAATAGTCAGATTTCTTCTGGAAGGTCTATATGTATAAATACAGAAAACCCGAGAACAGAAGTCGGTAATGTCATAAAAACTTTTATAACTATGAGAATACTCGAAAATAATTAGGTATTTTTTGTTTTCCAGGTCTGTGTATACAAAACGAATTATGGAAATAATATCAAATGTAGATAAACAAAACGTCGAAATACAAAAGATATTAGAAGATACTAGACAACTTCAAAAAGAAATTAATTCACTCGAAGGCCAATTAGACCGGTGCTTTTCTATTGCTGATGAAACACTGTTTAGAGTAAGTTATCATTGCTACTGCTTTTTATTTTAATGATTCCTTTCGGTTTCCTCTGCAAAATTACACCAGCTAAATGGGTGGATTTAGGCCAAACGCTAATTCTACATACAACACTGCGGCCGGGCCGTTCTAGGAGACAGCTGATAGAGTTGATACAAATCCTTACATAGGTAATAACCTTTGTCGGATGTGCGGTCCGCCGGCCAGGGGCGTGATCACGCCGCTCCCTCCTAGATCAGCCCGGCCAGTGTCGTATGTAGAGTATGTTGTATCCATAGCGTTTGGCCTAGGTTTTCCATACTCCAGTTTAAAAAGAGTTTAATATTTAAATATATAGATCCTGATACGACCTCGGTGAAATGACATAAACAGTACAGCACGTCAAGTTTACTTGTGCCAACTTACGAATTGTAGGAGACACCGCTATCCCTACCGAATGTGCTGTCATTTTATTGGCTAAAAGTACTCTATAGTGTAATAAGCAAGGCAGAGAGAAGGCCAACGAGAGCGACCTGGGCTGGGCAGCTTTCGGGAACTTATGCTTCCGAGTTTCCGAGTACTACAACTGTTATAGAGCGGCCTACAGCTCATGAGCCATGCATGTAGACGTAGACACAGTGCAGCTAGTTCGACAGATCAAACTCGTTCAGCGTACTACGACATGAGTTATGTAAGGTCTCTTTGTAGGATAAAATTCGCAACAAGATAATCCGACCGAGAACCAAAGAATTAGCAAGCTGAAATGGCAATGGGCTGGCTATATTTGCTGCAGACCCGACAACCATTGGGGTAAACGAGTTCTTCAAAGAGAGCCGTGAACTAGGCACGATTTGCAATAGTCTGCAGGTGGAAGCTGGATGCGGGCAGCCGGGGACTTCCTCAATGAGGAAGGCCTATGTCCAGCTGTTGGTGATGATGATGACTGAATCGATGTTGTGTCGCTACGGCATCGCCATAGTAATTTACTTGGGCGACTAGAAGAGTGTTATTGTACCATTCATAAATACTTAAGTTATTACCAAATACTCTAGAGAAATAATGAACTATCACATATTTCATTATGACTTTCAGAATTTGACTATAATATTACAAAATATTCTTCCTATTTGTTTTTACAGGACGCGAAGAGGGATGATCAAGCTAAAAAAGCTTACAAATTATTGGCACTACTACATTCTGAATGTAATACGATTGTATCTCTTGTTAATGACACTGGGACTATAGCAAGAGACATTGTAGACCTAGAAGACAATATCAATGCAGAAAAAACTAAAAGGGTGGAAGAAACACTCAATAAGATTAAAATTGATCTAGTAAAAATTAAAGAGGAATCTGCAGATATGAAATAAAATTCTAGGTTTATATTACATATATTATATTAAAATGTTAATATTGGCAAAACTAAGAAATAAAATACTTTCTACTTGTATTTCTTTATCTTCTTTTTGGCAAAATTTCAGGCGGTATGTAATTGTCATCGGATTTTTTACTCTCTGATTTCTTTTCTGTTTTTACTTGATCCAACATTTGTTTTTCTTCAATCTTAAGATCTATTTGTTCTTCATTTTCGAAGAACCATAGCTTTTGTTCCTTTTTAGCAAGCATAGCTTGCTTTTCTTGGATAATTTGAATTCTTTTAGCTCTGTCCAATCTCTGTGTTTGTTCTTTAAATTTCTCTTCTCTTAATTGTCCCCAAGACTCGAACAACTGAAAATGATACAATAGTATGCTTAGGATTAAGGCCTTATGAGGTGTGAAAGTGCTGCCACTTTAGGAAAAAATCGGTCTCGTTAATCACAGTAATTATCGAAAATCTGCTTGAAACTATTTTTAAATAGAAAAGTTTTTAGAAAAACTGTCTTAATACAGCTTACAATTTAAATTACGCTAAAAACGGCCTTTTTTAGCAAAAATTCAATATTTAGCTAAACTAAGATGGTATTGGTAAAATATTTTCTATTTAAAAATAGTTTATTGCTATTTGGCGGTGAAGGGATAAGGCAGCCGCCAATGTTGGCAAGCGAAGATGGAGAATGTGGAAAAGCTTAATTACCCACCTGGCCGGGTGTTGTGACCAGGGGACCAAGGGTCCGACTGTCGATCGTCGGAAGATATATATATGCCGCAGAGTTGGCATATTTCGCTAGCGCGACGTTGGACGGGTCAGCGCCATCTATGTGCGGATGGTTGCCAACCTTGTGTTCGTGTACTCGTAATGTGAGTATCGTTAGAGAGCGATAGATGTCGCTACAGCTATTTCTTCATATTGATTTGAACCGATTTTTGATAATTATTGTGGTTAGCTAGACCTAATTTTTTTCTTAAAGTGGCAGCACTTTTACACCTCTTTGTATCTTAATGGGCTATTTGTTTATTTAAAACTCCTTCAACAAATCCTCTAGCAACCAAGGAAGGAAAGGTATTGATACTGTATCAACCAAAGTAAATTTGATTGGCTCTAACTAACTCTTAGTGCCTACAACACTGTAGCAGGCAAAATTGCTTGTTTAGTACACGATTTCACCACTGCACACACTACAAGGTCTAATAACAGATGAAGTGATATCACTGAGTTGAATGAGTAACCCAAGGCATGAAGATGCTGAAGACCGAGCTAAGTGGACAAAGAAGAGCTGGAACGAGGGAGAACCCTGGCAGAAGCTGGGTTGGACCTGTAATATGACTATTGTTCCATACTTTTCGATTGATAGAAGAGCACAAAACAAAAACAAATTAAATAATAATTGTATGACACAATAGTTTTACATATACTAACCTTTTGCTGTTGTTGTATGTCTTTGCTCTGGCTTTTATTAATTGCATTTTCAATCAATACCATCAAACTATTTTCCAAAGTTGTTTCCGATGTGTTTAATTGCTTTACAGTTGAAATACACTGCTCCAGAATTTTCTCTCCTGTCTCAGGCACTTGTTTTTTAAGTATTTCTATAACTTCAGGAAACACCTTAGCATTGTCATTTTTAGTATTTGTGAATTTTTCAATAAAATTTGATAACTTGTCAAATTTTTTATAAACTGCCCAACCAATTATTTGCAAATTATTATGCAAATTGTCGTCTGATTGTTCTGATATCCAAGCTAATGTTTTCCCAGCCAATTCATTCCTGTTCTTTATATCGAAATGATCATCATAATAAGGATTTCTCAAATATTTTACTCTTATTTTAACTTCTTCAATTTTGTTTTTACTCTTTTCCTCAATTTGTACTGTTTCTGGCGCTGAATGTGTTAAGATATACTTATATGAACCATACAAACATAAAGCATTTGTTATATCGTTTGTATATTCCTCTTGTAACATTATCAAAGATGCAACATCAGTAGCCAAATCATACTTTTCTGATGTAATTAATTTATCCAGCAAAACGTTAGCCAAATAATTGTCAAGGAACAATCCATAATTCAGTGGTTGTTTTAACATATCTACTAAATCCTGTATATTATTATTTTCTATTAAATTTCTAATAATGGCATGATGAGTAGATTCCAATGTATTGCCAGTTTCCGCTGAGAGTCTTAGCTTGTGGAGCAAATCTTTTAATTCTTCTAAATAACCTGGACCTTTTAAAGCATTTGCAAATATGTCAACGTCTAGAGCACTTATAACACCTTTAGAGGAATAGTTTTGATGTAGTATATTGTAGAAATCATTCAAATTCACCTTCTCTAAAATAGTTGAAGACTGGTTATTCCATATTTCTTGACATTTGTAATCATTGGTTAAGAAAGTTCTGTTCTGGATTAATAATTTAGGGAATTCATAGTTTCTCACAGAAATTATCCGTATGTTTCGTAACATTGTGAACGGAAATAATGATCTTGTAACCTAAAAAGTGACGTGCTCTCTACCGCAGTAGGAACAAAAGTATGGAATAGAGATCTTATTTGTAGGTGTAGGCTGCTGCCTTTATTTTAATCAAGTAGGTACCTAATTACTGTCTTTGGTAATTTCTTACTCTTTTCAAAAGATTTTTATTAATTATTTTAGCAATTTGCACCATTCAATGTTTATTTATCAAATATCCACTTCCTTTTTCTTCAACCAACCAGGCAATAACATATATCGTCTATACAGCCATGTCTTCCTAACATTACCTATTTGTCCAAATTGGAAGAAATCTTCGCCATAATCATGTAACCTGCTATAATAATCTTATATCTCAGGCATAATTATTTGAAAAAAAGTGATTGGATTAAAGACTTCGGAAGGGAGCTCAATCCATAACTTGAACGTGCGCGGAAAAAAGGCTCGCAATGCCCGTACGTTTGAGGAGTATACCAGGCAGCATCTAGCTAGATGGTGTGGATGAAATTTATTCCATCGTCGAAGGGTGCGGTTCCTTCTAATATTACTCTACTCTGTGGGACGGTCCATTGGGAAAAGTCATGGCGAGTGACCTTAATGAGTGATGAGGTGCCAGGGTTCAGGCCCTGTACAACCAGCGACACAGTTTATCGGGCCTCCCTGGCCCCCAATCAAATTTACCACGTCTTACCTAGTATATAAAAAAAACATCTTGGCGTTAATGTCCCGGTTGTGCTTTCGCGCACGAGAGCCCGGGGTCCGCCTTGACCATGATCTAGGATTTGGTAGATCAGGTAATTATAATGGAGCGACTGTCATATGAAATCCGTGACCCTGCTACCAGGGGAACCAGATTGGATCATGGTTACACATTCATTGAGATTTACCTAATCGCGATGTTTTCCCTCACCGTAAGAGCATCGGTTATTGTTAAACTAACATGGCGGCACAGGGATTCAATCCCGGTACGCCCACACCACAACATTCAAAAACGAGGGGAGTTCTCGGGCTGCATCTGGAACACTGGGTAATGTTGTTTTGCGGTTGCGTCACCGGCGTGTGGGTGGTCGCTGGCCAGTCGGGAAAACCCTACCACTAGCGTTTTATTGTCCATTTGGCACGACCCGGGAATCACGTGCTGGGAATCAAGGGCCTCCTTCATATCAAATCGAAACGTTACAACATTTGGCGGTAATATAGTTTTGGTAGTACCTAGGTAGGTTTCTATTGCGCCTTGATCGAGTGAGAGTAACGGGTACCTATATCCTTGGGTGAAGCTCGCGTGAGAGACATCGCGTTTAAGATCGAAAAAGTTCGATGGTTCGCTGGCTTGGTTACGAGCTGTGTGAGCCCTAGACGTACGTGGGAAATAGGTGCCTAAACTTGCCGGTATCAGCACGGCTAGCACTAGTGTGCGTGCGATAGGGACATCCATTAATCTTAGTATTGAGAGAAAGAAATAAGACTCGCGTCTCTCTTGAGGCGTCGAGTATGTCGCTTGTTGTTCGACAACTTGACTTCTGGACTTGTAACTGTCTGGATTTCTGTACAAGAAAATGTCTCTTGAAAGGAAGAAAAGAAAAACTGATTATTAAACCTTTAGTTGGCACTCAGCACTCTTTTTCTTCCGACTTCCAGAATTTCACACTATATAAAACTGTCATTATCATTTGCCTGCCCTTATCCCATTCATTTGGGGTTTGAACAGTAGGTTTTCTTTCTCCATCCATCTCTATCCGCTGTCATCTCCACGCTTACCTGTCGCTTACTGATATCCCTCATCACACAAATCATCGGGCACGGTCCGGTCGTGACTGGCGTGGGGTGGGTTTGCTACTGCCATAGGGCGGCCACCGTGTCACTGTGTGCTTCCTTCCTACTTTCCTACCCCCCTCCTTTTTGACGATTGAAAGAGATATTTAATGTCCTAATCAATAAATAAATTTTGAATCCATATTTTTGGTATTCCTCTTCCTGAGTATCCAACCACATTCATATAAAATCTTAATCTTAATATATATATAAAATGCTGGTGTGGGTACGTGTGTGACCGGTTTTCTTTATCACCACCAATTCCAATCAACACCCCATTGGGGTGGTAGACACCACTTGGGTCCTAGAAGGAAGTAAGGGAGTTTGGGCGCGGTGGGTGGTTGTGGGAGGCAAAAATGTAATATTAGATATATATCTGTCCTTTTCTAACTCATTAGAACTTAGGGAAAGTTCTGAAAATTTCTAGAATGATCTTGAAAGTACTGAAATTAATAATCTGTCCTTTTTTAACTCATTAGAACTTCGGGAAAGTTCTGAAAATTTCTAGAATGATCTAGAAAGTACTGAAATTAATAATGTATCTTCATGTATTTTTTACACCATTAAACATACGGTGTATATTTTAACCCGTGCAACGCCGGGTTTCGCAGCTAGTAAAATATATAATAATAAGGCCGTATCATTTTTTTTAAGCTTCTCAGTGCCAAGCGAGCAGACAGCCCACCTTATGGTGAGTGGTAACTGTAGCCCATAAAATTTACGATTCATACATTTAGGTTGCAGGTAACAAAAATGCAACACCGCAGGTGCGTTGTCACTGTGAGGACTAAGATGAAATGCCTCATGCCTGTAATCATGATAGAAGGCAGCTTTGCATTTTGTCACCAATTGAGGCCACGTTCAAGCCTCCTCTTATAGGTAGGTCGGTACCTAAATATTCGTTCCGTACTCTGTCGTTTCTCGTCTCACCTCCTCACTTCTCACATCCACCTTAACATCCTCATCTCACTTGCATGCAATCGTCTTTCATCTGCTACATTGGTAGGCTCCGATCCATATCATTCATAGTACCTACATGATGAAAGGTTTTACAACTGCTTTATAAATGCCCTTTAGTCTCAAGGGCATGCAGGATTCGCATCCTGCGTTGATCCGGTGCTTCACAGCACGGTCTACAGCACCGTTTCCATACCTACCAGAAACCCGAGGAAGGTAAAATACCTAAGTATTTAAAGTGGGATCAGACTGATATAGCAACGCTGTCAAGCGTCATGGCAAAAAAATAGGAGAGACCGCCGAAATCACAGAATATTTATGTAGGTTTATCTGTTATTTTCAAGCCTACGTTCTCCAGTCTCTCTCTCGCCATTTCACCAACCTTCTCTGTACCTCAAGTCCATCCTCACATACCAGGACGACAAAAGCATGCACCAACCGGCGCCTCCTGAATGTCCCGCGTCTTATGTAGCAGGAATAGGTAAGAGCTTCCGTCCGACCCTTGGTTCAACCCTACCGCTACGCCGAAACTGTCGGTTGTTCCAGGGGCCGAGCGGAATCTAGTACAGGCCCTGTTGTATATCGCACGTATCAACTTCACATACTGCTCTTGTACCACAGGCACTGCTTTCGATTTCAAAGCCCACCACAGAACCTCTCGGGGTACAAGGCCTCTAGGTCAACACACTGATATACCACAGATAGATAACATAGAGTTAGAGCCAGACATACTTCGATCTGAGGTGGAAGACGCTATACGAAAGCTGAAATGAAACAAGGCTTCAGGAACTGATCGCGTCACAGCAGAAGCTCTGAAAGAACTAGGGGAGTTGGGAAAGGAAAGGTTGCACAAGATTTGTAACGCAGTGTGGAGAACAGGCGAATGGCCGACCGATTGGGTTCACTCGTCCATCCTTTCGCTTCATAAAAAAGGTTTGGTGAAAAACTGCAACAACTATAGAACTATAGCCCTGATATCGCACGAGAGTTAAGTTCTACCTGCATATCATCAACGGCCGCTTGAGATCGTTTCTAGACTGGCAGATTCCGCAGGAACAAGCGGGATTCGTGAAGGGAAAGGGCACTAGAGAACAAATTTTGAATCTCAGACAACTCATAGAGAAGTGCTACGAATATAACACTCCAATGATGATATGTTTCGTGGACTATCAAAAGGCTTTCGATTGCGTCAGGTGGAATCATCTTTGGGATATTTTGTGTCAGGCAGGGGTATTCAGCCACATTGTATTGCTTATCCGTAGACTATACGAGACTGGATATGGAACTGTAAAGCTAGATCATTTAACTTCAAGTCACTTCAAATTTAAAAAATGAAAGAGGCAGGGATGTGTTATATCCCCCATCCTATACACTACTCTCTACTCTACTCTATCCTATACAACATCTATGGTGAATACGTAATGCGCAAGGCCTTGGAAGGATAGGAAGGCGGCGTAAAAGTGGGTGTTTTACACGGGGTTGAAACCTGGACGGTAAAGGCCACAGACAGAAAACGAATTGATGCGTTTGAGATGTGGTGTTGACGGCGGATGCTAAGGGTGCCCTGGACTGCTTTCCGACCGAATGTCTCCATACTGAAAGAGCAGTTATCATCTGTTTGCCTCTACAGGATAGTCCAGTATTTTGGACACATTGCTCGCCGAGGTACCAACAACTTGGAGAGACTAATTGTAGCCGGTACCATGGAAGGCAGAAGACCAAGAGGCCGAAGCCCCAAGCGATGGCTCAACCAAGTGTCGGAATGTCTGGAATGCGGCACTGCAGGAGGCCACCGACCGCAGCTCATGGAGAACGAGAACGTCCTTGCTACGTCGGCAGAGTCACGATCCTCAGCATTGAGGGACCGATTAAGGAGGAGTTATGTGATACCTCACGCATTCTTCTTCCTTTGTTCCTACAATAAACCTAATTAATTAAAATATAAAGCATACATTTAAAAGAAATATTGTTTATTACATATCATATCTACAAATTAATTAATAAATAAAATTAATCACTATTTATTGATCATTTTCAAAATCAGCGGGATTCTTGCGTGAGAGACGGTGATGTTCCCTTTCTACACCTTCATATATAAGATATCCCACAATAAAGGCTGAAATAGATAAATAACATGTTAGTAAAGTTCTAGTTCATAGGCACATTTTGAAAAGTTGCTTTTATTAAAATCAATTAACAGTAGATAAAAACATTAAATGTTTCCCTTCCCATTGAAGGATACCCCTCAAGAAAAAGCAAAAGAGGATTGTCAGAACTGTTGCAAGTGAAACTATGGGTGGATGAATACCTCAGTAGAGGCCACCCTAAAACACCCTGAAAGGAAGTAGGTACTGAAATGATGAATCTAAATTAAATAAAGCAGAATTGAGGTAGCTTTGTAGCAAAGGGGGCAACGAAGAAAAGATATATTTGTTTTTTAATTAAATAAGCAACTGTTTTTGCAAGAATTTCCAATAATCTAACTTACGTGGTGCAACACGGAAGACGCTTTCGCGGAATCTTCGGAATATATTTGGTATTCCATTAGCGACAGCTCCAGCATAGGCTCGTTGTTCATGAGGTGATAATTTATATGTAATAATACCGCGAATTTTTGCAAGCTCACCGAAATGTTTTCCCATTTTTGTAACAATCTATTTCTAAGACAAAAAAATTATTATGTAATGAACTTCCAAATTCATCCACAAAATCAATCGTCAGACAGCAGCAGGTGCCACTGTTGATAGTGACAACAGTTGACAGATGAGTGATTGACAACCAAATCACCATGAATGTATAATCAAATGGAGCGAACACTTCGACTAAAAAAACGAGTGAAAATATTTCGACGGGATCAAGTGCCTTGACGCTTGACTTATATAAAACGTTATACAATATATTATAGATCTCGATATAACACCATGGGCTGGTACGCATGTGAAAATGCAAGGAAATGCTAAACAAAGTGACACAAGGCAGTACGAGCTGCATTTCCTTGCCCTATCCTCGCCATCCTCCCCTTTAAAAAATTAAGTGGAGGAAAAAGAAATAAGTTTTGCAAAGCAATAAAGATTTTTGGAATAGGAATAAAAAATCCAATTTAGTTCGATCAAAATAGAACGAAATAATGAATTATTCGTTAAGACAAATTGGTTCAATTGCCGGGAAATACTATTTGTGTTGCAGTAACCTTCATACTGCTACTACTTTGTCGGCATGGTCCAAAATAACAACCCCGAGAAGGTTTATAGAATACAACAAAAAAATATATCCTCCTCAGGAAATTGGCGAAGAACCAAGACCCGCAGTAAGTGTAGTTTTTTACCATTAACTGGAGTTAATCAATGAGAGAATTATGTACTTAAATAAATAATTAAAGATTGGTTATATTTGTTGGTATTATTGATATTGCATAGCAGAGCTGTAATATGGGATTGAGGATACCAAAGAATTTTACAAGTCCTTTTATCGTCTTTTTTCCCTCAGCGCCCCCTTTGCTACACTCCAACCTGTAATTTGCACAGAGCAGGAAAACAGGGCAAAGTGGAGGATTCAGTGTTTGTTCCAATTTTCAAAAGAGTACAATTTGAATTTGTTATTACATAAGTTGTTAATTTATAGACAAAGAATTTTTATTGAATAAATTGAAACCCCTTTAAGTTTCATTCCATACTTTTTAAACATCTGCCAAAATTTACAGAATGGGTTAGTGGTAGAAAATCTAAATTTATATTAAGTATGTATGGTAATAAATTACATTGTTTCAGTTTATATGCCATCAAAAAACGAACCTTAAATACAGTCCCGATAAGCTATGGTATATTGCTTGTTTTGTCCGTGGCATGACTGTGGACGAGGCAATAAAACAATTGAGTTTCATTCAAAAAAAAGGTGCCACATTTGTAAAAGATACCATTCTCGAAGCACAAGAATTAGCAGTGTCTCAACACAATGTTGAATTTAAAAGTAATTTGTGGATAGGTATGTACAAATTTACAAGCTGTAAATGGTCTTATTTTAAGTACCTTACCTAGGAAATTGGTGTTTTGTATGACCAAAATAATGGATACATTGATTCATATGCACAATATTTTCGAATCAAAATCTTAAGAATATATCAAATTTTAGGGTATTACTGCCATCATAACATACTCTATTGTCCAAAACAAGGTTCAGTTTTGATATGCAATGTACAAATCAATTTTTTTAGACAATTTATACTTGTGAAAAAACACCAATTTCATTGGTAACAACCAAATAATTTCACTAACTGACTATCTCACCAACATAACCTTTAAAGTGAATTTCAAATCGTATTACCAATACCTGACAACACTTACAATATTATTTTGTAAGTCCCACTTGCTTCACACAGAAATCCTCTATAAATTCTGAATCACAAATCCTCATTTTCCAGTTATAAGTACTTACCTACAATAAATATAGTCCTTAATTTTTCAGCTGAATCTTTCTCAGGCAAAGGTATGGTTATAAAAGGTATGAGGAGACATGCCAGAGGCCGACTTGGGGAAGTACGCTACCAGTACAGCCACTATTTCGTCAGACTTGAGGAAGGCAAACCACCAAAAGATTATTACAAATTGAATCCCATGACCCCCCAGGAACAACTGGATACATGGCTTAACCAAATGAGAAAACGAAAAATTATAAATTCATATTAATTTAATAGAATAGAAAATAAAATTAGAAGTAATATTTAATTTCACTTTGAGCATATTTTCTTTACAATTTTAACAAATTGCACATTATGATATTACATTTATTCTCTATATTACATGATTTACATGGCCAAAAATACTCTATAAGTTATGCAGTGTTCTGGACTCATTTGTGTGATACCAAATATTTAAAAATCCATTTTTCTGACTGTTAAGTTCCTTCCATTGAGGCTGGTAGGTACTTTCATTCCAAGGTGAAATTTATGTAAGTAAATTAAATATGTATGCAAAGATAACCATGTAAATGTTCCTTTTAAAAGACAAAAATTAAACAGTCAGTGAAATGGACTATCTCACTTGAATTTCATTCAACAAGTAGATAAACATCATAGCTTCAAAATATAATTATAGCTGCTGCATGTTTGTTTAGCGTTTAGGCGCTTTCAATCCAATATGACAGTGTAAAAGTTATTAGAATATGTATTAGTAAGAAATTATACAAAATAATGTGATGTAAAATGAGCCGCGACTGTCACGACTGTATATACTGATGGAATATTATTTACTAAGACTTTGTATAGAAGGCAGCAAATCGACCTACCCACCACCAGTATAAAATAATAAGTATGCGCGTATCTCAGATAAATCGTAAATCGGAGTAAATCTCGCGTAAATCGGAAACAGTTTAAGAGTAGGTTGAGGTGAGGGTTTGTCTTATGTACAATTTCTGACTACAAGTAGGTAAAACATATTGCATTACTTATTTGTGATAGGTACGTAAAAATATATTTCTGGGTAATCAGCTCATCAGAAGATGGGTCATATTTTTTTAATTGTTTGTGTATAAAAGTCTGAAATCCCCGAATCAGCAAGTTCCCTGGAAAATTCGGACAAAATCGGGCAGCTTTTTTCTATGCGTTTATTGGACTGAATATCTGACGGTTTTATTTTTTGTAAAATGTATGATTGATTTTCCCAGATATGAGAGATGTTGGAGGTGACCCATTTCTTTCTGTGCATTTTTTACAATAGACAGGTATGCAAATTCGACGAGATTAGGAAACAATATCAAAATTAGCATCCATGTGCAACGTAATTTAAAACACCGCTCATTCTTTTTGTATGGATTACGTTTCTAGTGTAAATGATAAATATGCGTTTGCGTACTTTGCGCAGTACTTATTTTTACGCAAATTTCCAAAGTTATAAAAATCGTATAAACTTTAGGTAACACAATAGCGACCGCCAGTTATTTTGATTTTGGTGCTAAGTCAGTTACCAAAATAATAATGCGGACTGGGAAAGTTTTCGGTATAGAGTTCCATAGATCGCACTATGTGGTCAAACCACCGGCCTAGAGACTATACCATACCTCAGTCATGTCACCAAAGTACCTATATTCAATTAGACTCACCTGCAACGTGAGATTAATAACTGGATTTGCACCTGGGTTCGAGGCGAATCGCAGGTGCAGTAGTATGTACAAAGAATATTAACTACAAGACAATACACAAAGAACTATTACACAAAAATAAAATGTTATACAAAAATAAAAAGGTCAATACTTTTGCTAGCTTACTAATTAAATAGGGAGGTCACCTTACATCAAATTAGGTATTATGCTTCACTTCATCATTTAAAAAAATAATTATTAATGTTACTGACTACTTGTGCTATTTTAACGCGTAGGGGCTATTTATAATGCAGGGTGCCCACAGCACACGCTTAACTGTGGGCATTATGTCCTAAAGTGGGCATCCTGCGACTGTTATATTCAATTGTGAGTTTCTGCAATGAGAGCTACCGTAAGTTCATCTCCAGAGCCTAAAAAACTCGAGTTACAAAACAGCCAACTAAATGGACATTATGTGCTGTTACGATTAAAGTAAGTAAACAGCTTATCTTTATTGTATGTAATGACGATGATATCAACAGCCCCTAACAATCCACTCTAAACCAGAGTCTATTGTATAGTACCCGTGCTAAGGATTACCTTAGTTAGCACAAATCAAATTATCACGGATACCCGATTCATGTCATATCGGACAAGTTCTAATGACCTCTAGCTTTCGCTTTTAGCTTTACTCTCCAACTCAACTTAGCTTCTACTAACCCAGTGGTTAGATGTTGAATGGGATAGAGGTATGAGGTATGTTGCCCAGATGTTTATTCTTCTTAATGGCAGCGACTCGTATCTCCTCCACTTAATACGTTGTTGGTTGTTGCTCTTTTCAATTTGACTCGTGTGGAGAGTATGAATACTTTTTGAACATCTCCATTCAATTGCAATGGCAAGACTTTATTAAAACCTACACTTTTCATTTACTGGCCTATTGCTATAAGTGATCGTGAATATTTTTTCGATGTCTGTAACCCTCTTTCTGGATCGAAGAGTCTACCTTCTCCATATGGACCGAGCGGACGCGACAGTTGGAGGTCCCATTTTTCAAAGTATACAAATTTGCGAGAACGTCTTAGACGATGAGATTAGCAAGCTAAATCAAAATTATAAATTGCATCCCTGTGCAACACTTGAAATTGAATTTTAAATGTTAAAAATTGCGGGTGATAATTTTTTTTCATTTAGATAATCGGCTCCAAAAAATCTTTTTCTTAACAGTAGGTAAGCCATATTGTTGTATTCATTACGTTTCTAGATTAAGTGATAAATACTCGTTCGCATACTTTTCGCACATGTACTAATTTTTTCGGTATCACACTAGAAACGTAATCGATTCAACAATTTACATAGGTACTGAACAATATTGATTTTTAGGAGCCGATCTAACAATTTCAAAAAAATTATCGCAGTTTGAAATCGCATAATCTTGAATTACATATCGTTTATGTAAACGGAAAAAAAATGACAAAGCAGTGTATATTTTTAAATTTTTCAGTTAAAAATGAAGCGCATTGCACAGGGATGCAATTTCTAATGTTGATATAGATTACAAATCTCGTCGTCTTAAGACGTTCTCGCATACTGTAAAAATGGAACACCTCCAGCTGTCCCGTCCGCTATGCCTAATATTGTTCTCCACCCACCCACAATCCACCAATTTTTTATATAGTAAACAAGAGCTACGACGACCAAATTATCATCGCCTTATTCATCTTATATACTAACCTACAGTGCGACAAGGATTATGATACACCAGTTGCTTATGGTTAGTTACCCAATTTTGGTCCCGATAAATAATAGGTTCTGGAATAGTTTAATGTTCCCAGTTTCGAACGACCTACATGCGGGTGAAAACCGCGGGATATCGCTTAGTATTTAGCTGTAATAGGTGCCTACAGTCAGCAGCACCAAGACGTTCCAAAGAAAGTATCTATTGTGACATGGTGCTAAAATGTAGACTTACATACTATTGCTGCCGAGTGTATTATGATGGTAGCCGTTCCGTTCGTGGTATCCCGGTCGGCGACCGAACATGCAGCCCTATTTTTGAAACCGCTCGAATTCAAGCGAGCGCTCGCGTACTCTACCTGTCTCTTTCAGGCTCTTGGTAAGTTTCTAGAGATAGAAAAGACAAGCATTAGAAGCGGGCGCTCACGTGGATGCAGGCGGTTTCAAAAATAGGGCGGGCCCCTGGTTTGTATGTGTAAAGCCTAGATTGAATAACTTAATTTAAATATTATTACTAAAATCTTGCTGCATTCTGAGTATCATGTCGACTAGAAAAATAGATGGGAGTCCATGATAAACATTATTATAGATTACCATAAATACCGAAAATAGTGTGAATATAAGTAATATTATTGTAGTCACGCGACCGTCAACGACTAGGAACACATCTACCTTATTTAGATTTCTGTGACTAAGAATTAAAATCCATCAATATATAGAATGTCGAAATGGATGCGAGCCGTAACTTGCTTGTGGCTGATCCAGAATATGGATAATGGATGACATACTAGCAAATATTTTTAATGTGAATTAGCACCAAACACCGTAACTACCACATATTTTATAAGAATGTTTCTGCAGTCGCCTGCATAGTTACCGAACGCCCCTAATATTAGTAATAAGAGTGAGGGGTTCGGTGACACTGCAGGGTACCGTATACTTGTTTGGACTTTATTTATAGCATTATAATAATCAGCTTGGCGTTAAGTTAGGCCCGAGGTCCGCCTTCTTTTAGCATGAAGTACTCAAGTGGAATCCTAAACACAGGCACTATTTTCTATGCGATAAAGAATAATATCAAATGACCATGGATGGTCCGTATGGATTTGTCCTGATCGGGAACATTTGTTACATGTACGAGCATGAGGACCAGGACTAAGACAAATACCAGAATATGGACATTGATTTGCTCGTAGACCAGCAGCAAGACACTCAGTTATAAGGACCTTCTGGTTTGCGAGATTTACATCCATGCCAGATACAGTAAAATTGTTAGGTACCTACTTACTAAGTAGGCAAAGTAAGACCAACGGGAGGAGAGAAAGATTCTAAACAAAATTTCGTGGCTGCAGTGTTTACCTGTCAGTTCATACAAACTGTCACTACCATGTGACATGACAGGTTCGTATGAACTGACAGGTGTACAGTCGCGAACTTTTGTTTACAAGCTTTGTCTCGCTCCATACTATTTTTCGGCCTTATTCATGTTCAATTCTATAACATAGAACGTCAACACATAATATCGCAACTATAACACACCACAACCTCTAGGTACTACAAGTATTCGTCGGACCTTTATTTTGGTGTTAGGTATGTGTGTGTCGCAAAAATGACAGATGTGTGAGGACAGATAATGGCAACATTTAAGATATCCATTAGAAAGGCCAGGGCTTCGAGTTCGCTAATTTATACACGTATTTTGACAAGTTTTTGGTATTCTGCTACTGTTACTAATGGCTCGATTGAACTGTAATCAGATCGAGATCAGTGCCAGGCAGCAAAATTGACAGTAAAACCTATATTTTGGCAAGACCTTACTCACTGGTGGCGCTAACAGGCAAGCATAAACATCGGCAGTCCCCATATCACTATATTTCAACAGCAAACAAAATGTTCATACGTTATAACACAATAAAAATATTGTATCTCATTAACCATTCCGTCGAACACTGGGGAACAGCTGGAGCATATAGGTAACTAATGTCCCCACGTATCTGCCATTTTCGTTTGGACATACATGCAACTAACAACCATATAAAAGTCGTCGGCGTTATAAAAATATCTATGATTATATCTAGTTCTAGCTTTTGAGTAAACAGTGATTAAACAGAGTTTCGAGACTAACAAGTCTGCAGGTAAAATGGTCGAGACTCGAGAGCTGCATACGGACGGACAAACAAACATACCCGCTACGGCGAAACAGGGTCCTATCCTAAGTAGTCTTAGGCGTCAACAGTGGTGCCTAGTACCTGATATGAATATCACGGGCGTCCGTTTTTCTCAGTTACCTACTTACTTAATAATAAATATAGGCAATTAAGGTATGAACATTCGCGCGCAATCTTAATAGTGTTATAATTGGTATTTTGTTATTACTTTTATAATGACCATCACACTGACGTATAAGCACTTTATGCAGGTGAAAATGATTACTTAAATTTAACCAATTTTTTAACTTAGTCACGATTTGCACGTTCAGATTGCGCACGGATGTATTAATACGTACTATCTACAAATCAAAATAACGTACTCATACATTTGAGGATAATCGACTTTCAGGTTTTTTTTTTGGCACATAACCGTACAAAAATATAGACATTATAACAAGGAGAGTGCCTATAGCGAATTGCAATGTCAAATGGAAATCGAATATAAATATAGACGCAGTACAGGATATTATTATCGCGACAGAGGTTGCGAAGCCCTTTAAGATATTGTCCGCATATTTGACCACAACAGCCACTATGAGCCCACCAGCGGCTTGCAACACTACTAGGTACCAAACAAAACCGTCGAAACCTTTAAACAGATTCACCATAGAATGCTCTTTGATCAAATATGTTGCCAAGCCAAACGGGAGAGACAGCAAGCTCAACTGGACATTCCTCATCCATACCTGAAACAATGAACAATAAGGTTGAATTGTCTATCGAACATTCTAAAAAAATAATACCAGTATTTTATTTGAGAACATAGTCGGGTGCAACGAATGTTTGCAATCTGTCAAAACTGTTACGCATCTTTCAGACCGACGCAGTTAGGCGTTCCGCGTTCTTTTATTACGTTATATAGACATATACACACACAGCAGGTGGTCCGTCCGCGTCGGTCAACCAGAACAAATTCGCATAGAACGCCTATACTATAAACGGTATACTCGTGCAGTTGAGTAATAAATTGAAAACTATAGTTTACAAGTGGTCCAACAATCATTGCAACCGACACAATTGCTCGATATATACATGTCACAGCAGATTGTAAACACAGGTCATAGTCTATTTAGCGAAATTATCGTCCTCAGTCTTGAGTTAATTTATAATAATATTATTTTTAAGAAAAACGAGTAACTATGAGCAAGATATGTATTTTTAGGTATGTTGGGTCGATAGAACAATAAAAAATGGATTTCAAGTAGCCATACATGAAAGTTGTGTAATATGGGGACACAAGTCTCAATGCTTTAAAAATTTCTATAATAGTCGTATTTATTCAAGGCCGTTTGACTACCTGAGTGGTTCAGTGGTTAACATGCCGCGCAGAGGTCCCGGGTTCGATTCCCGGAAATTTAAGTATTAAATTAAATTTAATTATTTAAGGATTTCAAGTAGCCATACATGAAAGTTGTGTAATATGGGGACACAAGTCTCAATGCTTTAAAAATTTCTATAATAGTCGTATTTATTCAAGGCCGTTTGACTACCTGAGTGGTTCAGTGGTTAACATGCCGCGCAGAGGTCCCGGGTTCGATTCCCGGAAATTTAAAATAATGATTTTAATTTCTGTTACGGGTCAGGGTGTTATATGTATTTAAAAGTATATAAGTAATTTATCAGTTGTCTAGTATCCATAACACAAGTTTGTAGGGTAGATGGCCCTGTGTGAATTGTCCAAGTATTATTATTATATTATAATAGTCTCATCAGCATCATCTGAGCGGTGCCGGGGTCCGCTTTCCAAATCATTTTCCTCCATTTCGTTTGGTCTTGAACATCCTGGGATTGCTAATTGCTGGCGTAAGCCATTGATTGGCTCTCGCTTCCGACTCGGCGATACCAATCCATCGCTTCTTGGGCCTTTCGCGGTACATCTTTCTTGGTACCGGAAAGTTTAGGCACCTCTTCCAAATGTATCCCTGAGGCTTACGCAATACGTGGCGACGAAGCGAAGCGAAGGCGAGTTTCTTCGATCTTATCTGCTATTAATCTTTCACGAAATGAGTGCCACGGATGTACTCGTTACGCAATAGATCAAGTCGCGTTTCAAATACCATTTCTTTGAAACATGTCTATTTGTCCCGTACTGCTTCCTACAACACACCATTCCAACATCCCGTGTCCTTGTCAATTCATCTGCCACCTTTCGATGTGCCGTGTACCTACGGTTCGTCCGAGTTTGAGAATGGACTTCTGGTAATGACACCAAAGCTCATTGGAGGTTTCGCCCTTTGCGCTCCAATCGAGGCCTTCGGCAGCCTCCAAGAACCCCTGGCTCTTATCTTATATTTATATTATAATAGTCTACAAGCGCGATACTGTAGCAGGAATTCAATGCTGGATATATAGTTTACTCAAAAATCTGTACGTGGAGCTTTCCTCCCTTTGGACGTCATTACGCGTCTTTTCCGACACTCTTAATTTACTGATGTTGTGTCACTCAATGGAAGTCAGAATTGGTCACCCGATCGTTCGGATCCTCACAACTACAGGCCAACCTAACGCCATCATCTCCATGCTCTCGAAAACATAGCAGTCCATTATCAACCGACAGCTTCTGCGGTATTTGGAGTGGAGAAGCATCAGCTTGTCGGCGATCGCCAGTACGGATTCCATTAGGGTCGATCGGGTGGTGGTCTGTTTATCTACCTGACCCACGGATATCCTGAAGCGTTTGAGAGAAGTCTTAGCGGTCAGCTTAGACATGGCGAAAGCTTCGATTAGGTCTGGCACAAGGCTCTTCTATCGGAACTTTCTTCCTATGGTCTCAATGAGAAATTACAGATGGGTCTCCAGTTTTCTTACGGATCGTAGCATCAAGGTCGTAGTCGACAGTTCGTGCTCTGAGTCTGTGAGTATGTGAACGCTGTTTTATCACCAACGCTGTTTCATCTGCATATCAATGATACGTTGCAATCTAGTTACATTCACTGATAACAGTACCGACCATGCAAGCATTTCTCAAACATATGTCAACGAATCTCTGAACAAACTTGTCTCGGAAATCGAAACTAATTTAGAACAATTTTCGAAACCTGTAAATTAGTTCAATTTACCCCTATTCTATTCACTCTAGCCTTGAAGGCGTCCAGATTTGATCAGGGAACACACTCGCCAAGCAACGCGTTTCATTTCTTAGCTTACCACGTGATCATCTTGAGGACCTTACCCTTAGGAAGTTACCTTGTAGAAAGCTGGGTATTCTGGGTATAGCCAGGCGGTATTTCACCCCAGTGCATCGCCTTCGTCTCTATAAAGCTCAAGCTAGGACCATATATATGGCTTCTACGACGAGAGTCTCACCTGTCGGCTTGACAATCTAGCTTTGCCTAGATAGATTGCATCATTATGCACTTTCTACCGTCTATGTCATGGGGTGTCTGAGGAATTGTTCGAACTAATACCAGCTGCAGAATTTCACCACTGTACAACCAGCCGTACATTGAAATTCCATCCGTGCCACCCCTGGATGAGTCGCGGCCGAGCGCCATACGACCTCCTACGACCACGCTATGGAACGAGGTTCCTGCTTGTTTTTTATGTTGTGTTCTCAGACCTTTACAACATTGAAACCTTCCAAAAACATGCCTACACCTATCTCAAAGGCCGCCCCCCGGGTGTTGCGGGTAATAGATATCTGCCGGGTATCTATGGGCGGCGGCGATGTCTTCCTATCGGGTGATCCGCTTGCTCGTTTGTCTCCCTTTGTGTATTGTGTTTTTGTTAATCAAATCAAATCAAATCAAATCAAATCAAAATTTCTTTATTGATTAGGACATTAAATATCTCTTTCAATCGTCAAAACGGAGGGGGGTTGGAAAGTAGGAAGGAAACACACAGTGACACGCTGACCGCCCTATGGCCGTAGATAACGTATCCCTCGCCAACCACGACCGAACCATGCTCGACAATGCCAGGCAGAGCCGGAACGCTATATTATATTATATAGGTATGTCTAGTGTAATTAAGAAAAACCACCTAAAACTACAGCAAGAGTAAGCCAGTCCACCAAGACAGCACCCGTTCACGAGTATAACGCAGGGCCCAGCCATCGTCCAATTCAACCATATTTGAGGGAAAAGAGCGACCCGGCCCCCACGCCACCGCCAGACAGACTTTTAAGTGAGCGTGCATCACACATGCTGTATGTGGTAGGTAGTCGCTATCACCCTACTCTATCCTATCCCTTCCATATCGCTACCTTACCCCTAGATTATCCTAACATTGCCTTAACCCTACCCTACCACTACCTTACCCCTACCCTAACACTACCTAACCCTGACCCTACCACTATCTTACCCCTACCCAACCCTTACCGCTATCTTACTCCTACCCTACCCCTACTCTAACTACTACCCTACCCCAGCGCAGACAGGAGACATGTGTGGGAGAGGGAGGAAAATTAACGCCGCTTCCAAGTTGGTTCTCCGTGGGGGAAAGAAACGGCAAGAAACCCACAGAGCCTACGTTAATTCTTTTTTTTTTTCAAACATGTCTTAGGTACTAATACATTATTTGTCCTATATACTATCTTAAAAGTAAATACCTGTATAGAACAGCAGTTCAGTCCCATGGACTTTTGTCATTTACATATTCAGATATACTATAATAACTTTTTTGACATAATTTGTTTTTTATAGCGACTTTAAATTTATGCAATGGTAAATTCTGAATATCTGTTGGAACCTTATTATAAAAGCGTACACATTGACCCATAAATGATTTGTGGACTTTGGCTAGACGACAAGCACCAGCAACAAGCTTATCATTATTTCTCGTATTAATATTATGAACATCACTATTCTTCTTAAATAAGTGTAAATTTTTATGAACATACATTAAATTCTCATATATATATTGTGACGGCATTGTCATTATATCAATATTCCTGAATTTATCTCTAAGTGAAGTTCTAGGTCTCAATTGATAAATCGCGCGAATAGCCTTTTCTGCAATACAAATACATTGTGCTAGTCGGCAGAACAAGGCGGCAAGGCGAACAATTAGATGAAAAATTGAGGTCATTTAATTTACACTTGTTTGTAAGGTGGGAAGATAATAATCGTGGACAAATTCACACAGCGCCATCTAGCCCCAAAGTAAGCAAAGCTTGTGTTATGGGTGCTAGATAACGGATAAACTACTTATATACTTTTCAATACATACTTATTATACATAGAACACCCAGACCCGTAACAGAAATAAAAATTAATCATTTCAATTTCTGCCCGGCCGGGAATCGAACCCGGGACCTCTTGACCACTGAACCACTCAGGTCGTCAAATGAAATGAAAAAAATGAAAATCCTTTTTTTACATTATTTCTGTCCGTCATCGAGAATATTTGGAAGAAATCTTATCAGCTCAGTTTACTGCATTTTTTATTATCCTTTGCAATAGTAATAAAATAACCTTGTAGTTAGGTATACCTACTTTATTAGAAAGCTGGTTTGTAACAAGGAAATAATATATAGGTACGCCGATTATCAAACTACTTACAGATATTTATAGATACCTACATGTTATTCTAATCAATCTCGGCATATACGGCTAGCACATAAATAAATAAATAAATAATCGTGGAAAAATTCACAGACCCAAAGTAAGCAAAGCTTGTGTTATGGGTGCTAGATACCTGATAAACTACCTATATACTTGTTTTAAATACATACTTATAATACATAGAACACCCAGACCCGTAACAGAAATTAAAACTCATCATTTAAATTTCTGCCCGGCCGGGAATCGAACCCGGGACCTCTTGCGTGGCATGTTGACCACTGAACCACTCAGGTCGTCGACATAAAATAAGACAGTTTTAACCGCCTACATAAAACCTATGATCTACTCATCATCATTATTTGCCTGCCCTTGTCCCATTCATTTGAGTTCGGCACAGTATGTTTTCTTTCATCCAATGAGGAGTTTTCCAGTAGGTATTGTCAATTGGTTTCAAAAAGCATAAATAGATGGTGCTCCTACAATTTTGGTAATTTTTTACCAAAAGGTTCAAAGAATTGTATTTTTAATACAAACCTTTCATATTTGTATTGCGTCCATTCTTGATCCTAGTGTCCATGAAACGAATTGACTCAGTCAAATTGATGTTTGTTTTGTTTGTAATAATTTATTACAACCTCTAAAATGGTTGAAAACTATTGACAAATACAATATTATCCAATACAACGTACCCAGTGTTTATATCCTGTTTGCTAAGAACCTATTTCAAGCGATTATCAATTACCAAAATAGTCGGGGCGCCATCTAGTGAGTGGTTAGGAATGCTTTAGATACCTATTGGAAAACTGTTCATAATCTTAATCTACTACCGAAAAATAAAATAATTAAAGCAAATCCAACGGAAGGAGAAAAATAATGTAAACGCACATTTTCGTAATGCGCTTATTATCTATATTTGGCTTAATATAGAAGCAAAAAGCGTGAGAGAAAATCAAATAGGAATGTATTGCTCATGAAATAAGGTCCATTTTTGTATCACTTATATTATGTTACGCAACGCTCTGCTTCTCAAAAGGCGAATCAACAGTATGAAATGAGCTAGCAGCGGCGCTATGGATGCGCGTACAAACCGGTGACGGTCGAAAATCTAAACAGAGTAGGTTGAGGTGCTGCGTTTTGTACAGCACTACTATAGTTAACATAAAAAAAATCTCCTTGTGTTGGTCTTGCTTTTAATGTATACTTTTAATCATTAAAAGAATATGATGCGTTCACGTGATTACACTACTGATATCATTAAAATCAGGAGGGGCATGGTATAATCATGGCGTAGACAACCCTAAAACTAACGAGTTGGTATAAAATTCAAATGTACTTACAGAGATGTCAGATTCTTTAAGCACTTTTTCGAAGTAAATGCCGGCAAATCCTGATATGATACACGCTCCGAGTGCTGCGCTGAAGCCAAGGACCCTGGACTCATTCGGATTACTGGCTTTAGACGTATCAGTATTTGATAGCTGCACCAGGGCGATTCCACCAGCTAATATGGCCAGAGCAAACCATTGCCACTTTTTCAGCGTTCTTTTCAATACCACCACAGCAAAAAATGCAGTTGTCAGCAGCTTCAGTTGGTATGTTACCTAAAACAAATGTTGACTTTATTTACTGGGTAACGTAGGGGTGATGTTATATATGTTTGTGTAGACAGGCATCCTTTTCATCTGGCGGACTTAACAAAGTTTCTTCAGTCACATTTGGTAACCGCTCCGCTGGGGAACCTGACACAGGTAGAACAGTCTTGGAACCGATTGGCATTACGTGGCTATAGACAGATAATAATTACATCCAAGATAACAACAAGGGGAAAAACATTTTTAAATTTGTTTGTAAGAAATATTTATGTCTAATATCCAAATTAGCACTAACACACAATGACGCATTTTACAGATTTGTACCTGTATTAAACACGTGCAACACAAACAGACAGTAAAATTTGCCCAAGCCTAGGTAAATACTTTGTAAATAAACTAGATAATGTTTAAAGTGACTTGTTTAGTTTATTTAAGGGACTGGGTAATTTGAAATTGGCTTGTGAAATAATTCACTTTTTATCACAATATGTACTAGAACAGTTTTCAACGTTAAGAGTTCATCAAAGATCGGTTAACAACACCACCTGAAGCAAGCAGTAAGTGGCATTTTTGTGTCTATTCTGGCATAGGAATAGACCAACAAATAGCAATCAACAAGAAAAACAAATAAGCAGTGTATGGCCTTTTTTTTTTTTTCTTAAAGGGGGGAAATGATAAAACCCCTCTATCTATCCACAACCGCTTTTAGAACCGGGCAACTATTAAAAACGGAGGCTCTATAGGTCACCAGTGATTAAAATCAAAACTTAAAGTTTTGTTTTTGTACTAAAAAACTTAATCGTGAATTCAATGTATTGCAAAAAAAACAATAGTGAAGCTCAACTCGATCGAGTTCATTTTGCATCGTACTTATTCGGAGCTACTCGGAACGTCTCGTTGACATTTTAAGAATTGTGTCGGCTGATATTATCTTATGCCTTGTACCACGACATTGACAATGTTAGCGATAATATTGTTTTGCAATAATCACTGATTATGAATCATAACTTTAAATTCTTATTGTGTGTAATGCATGGGTTTTGGTTAACTAGAATCTTTTCAGAATAAATACCAATACTCTAGAGAGTCTCTTTTTTCAATATTATCCCCGGGTCCAGGCCACGCACTATATATGTATATAAGATCCCATAATTAAAAAGAATAATACTTATCTACTCTCGAATTAATGTTGAAAATATTAAATATGAAAAATATTAATATTAAAGTTTCCGGCCCATATTCCAAAAATTTAAAATAATCAATCACAAGGTCATGTGTTAATCTCAAATTACCAACTTAATAAACTAAACAAGTCAGCTTAAACTGGATAATTATGATAAGCTGACCTGAAAAAATCCAATAATCAATAGGTACTTAGTTTTTTACAAATGCCGATAAGCACTTTGACAACTCTATCTGTGTATAAAAACTACCTCATCGTGTCGTATAATGACAATTTGCGTTTCCGAATGAATAAATGAATGAAAATAGTTGATTGCATTAAGGGGGCGCAAACCGGGATCCCGGACCAGAAATACGCCTTCACAATACCGGCCGTTCATTTTAAGGAAACAGGGATTATCGGTATTCAGTGAAAATAAAATTATATAATACTTTTGCACTATTAAAATATATTTTATATTTTTATTAGAAATTTTTTATTCTCAAATACCTACTATAGGAAAAGAAATGACTTATGAATGCGGGGTCTATAATAGGGGGTAATTAAAATTAGGATTTTCTTCTAGAAAGTATCCTTGCGTATGAAATCCCCTATCCATTTGGGAGTAGCGAGCCATTTTAAGTACTATTTAAGTCTGTATATGAGTTTTACGCAAAAAAGAATGCTTAAATTAAAAGTTTATTATAAATTACTAGCAATTTGTCCAAATCCCGAAAGTATCGAAAATACCGGAATCCCGGCATTGACTTCATATCAATACCGAAAATCCCGGTTCTGAAAAGATATACCGGTATTGCGACCCCTAATTGCATTATTACATGGAGTACAATGTACATAAAAGGGTAGAAATGCGGCTTTATCGCTTATACCCGACATTTCAGTACAGCCTGTATAAGGTTCTAACCATAGGTTTTTAGGTAGGTATATTTGTTTAAAATTGCTATTAACGAATGTTCATACAACATTTGGGATTAATTAACGCCCATAGCTCTTATCTAAACGATAGCGATTTAGAGAGTCACAACAGTTTGCGGAATCAATTTGCGACGGTCTCGGACTCTAGAGCCAGGCAATATGGGCGGAAAAGATTTCCTTCGCATCGCATCGCTCCAATCGAAGCGGAACGCAGGCCAGCAGGCCGAGCTTATCGTCTGTAGACTACATCCTGAACACGTCGCTAAGGCCATCGCCCTCGTGGCGTACACTAGACATACAATTATATAGACATAATCTACATTTTCCCACATTGCTCCGCTACCGCAGGAAATTAACGCGTTAGAGGCATTGGTAGACGCGGTGAAGGGACAAGGGTGCTACATGATGAGCCGCAGACGGTTGCTGGCTGACTGAAAGTCGAGAAGCAATTTGCTGAAACTATAGCATAACGAAATTTATGGAAAAGACATACATGTAATAAGATCGTTTTCGCATGATAGCACTGATTTAACTGATAGGCGCGACTTCGTTCGCATACACCTACTTTACCCCTACCGATCCTTTTTTCTTGCTTATAAACCTTCCCCTTGAATCTACTTATTTTTTAAAATTTTATTAAAACCCGTTGCGTAGTTTAAAATATCTAACGACAATGAGATTGAAAAAGAGAATGAATTCTTTATTTACTGTTATGACAAGGCCAAGTCTTGTCTGTACATAATTGCATAATGGAGAGAGCTATTCTCGGAGCATCTCTATGATCAGAAATTTATTTATTTATACTTCATTAACATACAGTACAATGGCGGACTTATGGAGATATAGCAGAACTAAGATCGTCGATATTGGTATTAACCAAACAGAGTCGCAAAATTGATGTGGTAATGGGCAGGCCTCATGGTTCACAAAACTGATAGCAGATGGTTCGAAACGGTTCTCGAATGGCGTTCACGAACCGGCAATCGCTGCGTGGGATAGCTTCCCACGAGATACGACCTGGTGAAGGTCGTACAGTGCTTATAGATGCAAAAGGTACAGAGTCGATATATGTAGAAGGCATGGGAGGGTGGCTTATGTTCAGGAGTGGACATACTATGGCTGAGATGATGTGATGATGATCGTTACATACACAACTTAATAATAAACATAAGCATTTATTATTACCTGATAGGTAGCTGCATCTAGGTTCGACGAAGAAACGTATAGCAAATTATTTTGCACAATGTACAAAAACGATGGTACACAGACTCTCAAAGTATCTTTCAGATTCAATATAACCACAGCATACAGTGAATTGATACCATTTTTCACACCACCTGACTCTTGAGTGACCAATACAAGACAAATAAGTAGTTTTAATACTTCTGTCATAAGTACAGCTGAAACAAATTATTGAGTATGGTTATTACAATGTTTTTGTACCTCTGGCCCATTCTGCACATCTATTCCTACTTACCAGCTGGAGGTGAAAACTTTTCACCAGGTCTTGTGAATGAATATCGCATGGACAGCCCCAATATAGCATTTTGTAAAGTAAGTATAATCAAACTAATATATTTGATGTTTACAGCTGAAATAGAAAAATACTTTGTGAGATACTAATGCTTTTCACCTTGAAATTGGACACCTAATGAGGAGTTTTCCAGTAGGTATTGATAGTTGGTTTCTAAAAACATCAATAGATGACGCTCCTACAATTTTGGTAATCTTTTTATAATCTGTATGATGGTGGCAGTGATTTCATGCAGCCACTTAAAAATTAAATGTTTATTAATATAAACATAACTGTTAAAAGTTGAACGAAGTGTAAAAAGAAATATTTATAGAAGTTGGCACTATGTTCCATTTTATTACAACCTCTAAAATGGTTAAAAACTATTGATAAATACAATATTATCCAATACAACGTACCCAGTGTTTATATCCCCTTTGCTAAGAACCTTTTTCAAGCGAATATAAATTACCAAAATTGTTGGGGCGCCATCTAGTGAGTGGTTAGGAATGCTTTAGATACCTATTGGAAAACTCCTCATTGAACACAAGTGATTATTTAAATAATTATTTTTAAAGTATATATTTATAAATATGTATGCAGGCACTTGTTATACAGACATTAGTAATGTTTGTTCATTATAATGTCAATACTAACACATACATTGCCAGGCTGCAAAGTTAGGATTTCAAGAGGGCCAAATAATTTTTTGTATCTTATGAACAACCAAGCAATATTGTGTGATCTGCCACACTAACACATACATTGCCAGGCCGAAAAGTTGGGATTTCAAAAGAGGGCAAAACAATTTTTTGTATATTATGAACATCCAAGCAATATTGTGTGATGGCCACTGGTGGCCACACACTATGCGTATGTGGAAATGAATGTGTTAAAATATTTTTAAGTATGCAAAGATGTTAGTTTTGTATACTTTCAAATTAGTATTCAAGAACATAAAATTAGTCACATATTTCATACCATATCTTCTGTTTGGTGAATATGTATGGGGTTTTCGTTCATCTCCATCCATATTTTCTATGGAAAGTGCTTGCGTAGTTTCAACAGGACTATACTCTGTCTCGGGTTGATCAAGTTCTTCACAAGCAACTACCTTTATTTCTGAATTTGAAGTAGGTTCATCTGTAGACTTCATAGGAGCTAATTTGAAACACACTGGAGATTGTGATTCTACTAATTAAGTGAAAAAATACTTACCCAATATTTACAAACAACCTTTAACAAATGAAGTGGAATATTAATAACAATTATTTATACTAGAAACAAAAATTAATCAAAATCGAGTTGATTAGTGACATTAAAAAGTACCTTTTACAACAATATGTAACTTCTCCGAATAGAATATAAGCAGATACAATATAAAACTAAATAAACGTTTAAAAAGGTCAAGAAAATACAAATTACCGTTTTATTTTTAGGAGAAAGCCGAAAATTATAACCTTAACTCGGAAATATTGTTGACGTTGTCGACTTTTCTCCTCCACTTCGATCTACTGCTATGAAGTGCTGCTGTGTTGTTGATATGACAACCACATAAACCATGACATGACACAAGGACCAACTATAAAAGAATGACAGCTGATTGACACATTTTTTTTTAATATGCTTGAGTCAAATACCTACATAACTCTATCTTACTCTCTGTGGTCGGACTTCTCTTTTTGTCCCAGGAAAATTAAAATGAAGGATACCCTATTTAGAAAGAGAATGAGGACAAGATACAGGGGAAGGTCGGGGCAGCCATATCATGCTGGAACAACGGTAAGGAAACTTACCGTTGTTCCAGCATGATATGGCTAAACAAAACAAAATAGTACAATTTTATTGGGTAAAAGCGCACATCGGCACACTAGGGAACGAAAGGGCTGACCAACTGGCGAAAGAAGCTGCACTTGATGATAATACAGTAGCGGACTATGATTGGTATCCAGTATCTTTCGCAAAGAGGTCTATCAGAGAGCAAACATTGGAAATATGGCAGAAACGATATACAGAGGCCACAACCGCGTCCGTTACCAAACTCTTCTTCCCTGAGATACGACCTGCTTATAAAATAATTAAAACAATAAAACTAAATTATATACTAACACAAATATTCACGGGACACGGTGGTTTCTCAGCTTATCTATATAGATTTAAGCGTAAAGATATATCATCTTGCGTCTGCGACCCGGCAGCCGAGGAGAGCGTAACGCACTTAATCACAGACTGTCCTAAATACACCAAACGAAGATATGACTTCGAAATGAGGTTTAATGAAGAAATATCCACATCAAACCTAAAAAACCTAATTACTCGGAAAGAAACTAGGACAGCCTTTGTTGAGTTCTGCTGCCGGATCGCAAAAGATGTAATACTTAGAAACAAGTAAGTTTAAGCAAATTATGTTGTCAGTATATTTTGTATAATATACATGTGAACATAAAAGCGATAGCAGAACAATCATAGACATAAAAAAAAATACCAGTAGACCTAAGTAGAATATTGCAAGAATATTAAAAATGTAAAAAAAAAAAAAAATATACATATATAATAAAAATAGTACAAATATAAACTGAAACTAACCAGTGACAGATATAATATTGGATGATATACGCCCAAATACAACACATTATTGTTAAAGTAGTGTGAAATTAGAATAGTAGTAAGTAGATATTAGAAATAAGGAATGTAGACATAATCATAGATAAGGTAAAGGTGAGCTGAGAACCCACATCTAAATAAGTCATAACGTACCATAATATTATTTTAGAATGATAAATGGCATCGATTTATTTCGATGGAAGTAAATAGCATGGCAGGTAGGGGTTTTAGCGGGTAAGAGTCCGGCACTATCTGGGCCGTCCCGTCCCAGGTGTCCATGAGGATTTCCCCTGCCTAATTAAAAAAAAAAAAAAAAAAAAGAGAGTGCCTGCCCACAGAGAGCGAAATGGAAACACATAGATATGCTTAAAGTAGATATTCGAAGTGTGGTCTCCATACCTTTTATCTATAACTTCATGGACGGCGCATCGAATGAGCAGTTTTCCAATAGGTATCTAAAGCATTCCTAACCACTCACTAGATGGCGCCCCGACAATTTTGGTAATAGATAATCGCTTGAAATATGTTCTTAGCAAACAGGATATAAACACTGGGTACGTTGTATTGGATTATATTGTATTTGTCAATAGTTTTCAACCATTTAGAGGTTGTTGTAATAATTGAACATAGTGCCAACTTCTATAAATATTTCTTTTTACACTTCGTTCAACCTTTAACAGTTATGTTTATATTAATAAACATTTTATTTTTAAGTTTAGTATTAGTTGGCTGCATGAAATCACTGCCACCATCATACAGATTATAAAAAGTTTACCAAAATTGTAGGAGCGCCATCTATAGATGCTTTTTGAAACCAATCGACAATACCTACTGGAAAACTCCTCATTGATCGTGATAAGATGTCTATCGGTTAGACACTCTTTAGCTGGTCCTTGTTTGTTTTTTGTCGGTGGTTAGTTAACAATGGCAGCACGCGCACGCATTATTGTGCGCTGTGATGTTCTTGTTTTGATTAACACCAGAAATCAAGCACCCACGAGGAATTGCTATATAAGTCACGAATACCAATACCATAGCCTTTAAACTAACGTCGTTGTAAGTTTGTGTCGTGGTGGACCGCGGGCCCTCATGCGCTGCGCTGGAAAAGTCGGGCCTGATGTTAAAATGGTGATGATAGATCCAATTATAATGATGTCGGCTATCTAGACTCTAGGGCGCCGATAGATACATGGGGATAAAACTATCAGACAGTGGTGTATGCGTGGTTCCAATCATAGAAAAATAAGGAGTTAGAAAAGCTAAGTAGGTGGTGCAGTCGCGCCACAACTATGAGCAAATGGGCTAATTTTAATGGGTTATTTTTATTTTTTATTTTGTGTTCCTGATTAGGTACCCAGTCCTTCTAAAAAAAGTTTTTGCCTCGTTTACACTTACTAGAATAACTTTCTATGCGTCTGAATCAAACTAGTGGCTTAGAGAAAGATTCATTGCATGTGAGGGCATTTTGTTGTAAATTAAAAATTATGTAGTTAACAGTATTATTGATTTTTAAAAACATTGTTCGTTAATTTATGAATAAATATCATACCATTTTGAAATCACGAAGAAATGCGCCATTTTTTAAAACTATTTGCCAAGTTAGCCTGGTACATTTTTTTTTCAGTGTAGACCGTCAAAGTTGCGTGATGTAATAAAAATTTATCATCGCTCTTATTTATTTAGATTTTTACTGATAAATGAAGATGTTAAGGCATTAATTTTAGACACTAATTAATAAAGTCATTACCTATTCAGGAAAACAAAATAAAAAGATATAATAAAATCTGTTAATATTTGTAGTCACAGTGATCAAAAGTACTACAAAGGCTGTTAAATTTTAAAAAAATATTTAAATACCTACAACTTTGTAAGTACTTAGAATTGATTTTTTATTTTATTTTTCTGATTACTGTCATCACTTGGCTTATTAATGGTTATCGTTTGGACGTCTTTTTCTGGGACACCCTGTATACAGGGTGTTACTTAATACATGTATAAAGCCGAAAGGGTGTTAAAGTATAGCTTGCAAAGAGTACACTGGCGACTTCATATAATCCAGACATTAAATTTTAATTTATATAAAAAATCTTCGTTTTTAAAGAAAAATAACCATATCGACTACGTTGAAGCGCAGCTCTATTTCAAGTTGATGATCCTAGAAGGAGAAGTTCAATAACCGCGTGCGACCCCTATGAAAGTAGAGCAACCTCCTTAAGCCTAGTACCAGGAGCCTAATGCTACGTACACACGCACCGGTTTCGGCCAACGATTGTCCGTTGGCGTGTGCCGGCCGGCGCTCCGCAGCGCAGCGTGGCGGTAACATCAAACGGATAGAAGCAATCGACCAAACGCAGCTTGGGCGGATACCGAAGGCCAACGAACAAACGTGCGATTACGAGCCCGAATAGGTTCCTAAAACTCCCAAAGATCGTTTGCTTGACCATGAAATGCAATTACCTATTGGGCCTTAGAAGTCCAAAGAACGTGCTGTAACCAACGGCGAATTCGGCCGACAACCCTTCGTTGGCGTAAGTTGAGTGTGTACACACCATAAAGAGGAGTTTAATAACCTGGTGCCATTCATAAAAAAACAAACGAACCTCCTACATCTTGCTACCAGGCGCCGAACTAAATGTTACCTATTTATCTACATGAATAAACTCTACCAAATTAACTAGGAACTTACCTACACTAATTATTTTCAATAGGTAGGTATGCTTAAATAGTCGGAGCGTCGGTGGCCTAAGGTTACGGTATCCGAGTCGTACGCGAGAGGTACCGGGTTCGACACCCGCTGCCGCCATGTACCAGTGACCTTTTCTGACTTATGTACTTACATTAGTCAAATACTAACCGATGCAGTTACAGTGACGGAAAACATCGAGATAAAACCTGCACATTTAGGCGACTGAATGTCTAACCACGATTCAATCTGGTCAGGTAATCAGGTTCCCCTGGTAGCAGGGTCAGGCAGGACTCAGGACTGTCAGACGTAATGACCTGAAATGCGAAATCCTGCGAACCCGTTGAGCAATGAACAGTGTAAGGAGTTTCTTAAATCTTATGATCTCACCGATAGTGCTGAAAATGTTGTACATGAGATCAAGATTTTTGTAATTTTTGCTATAGGTGCATTTTTAAACGATTTCAATGAAGTAATGAGTGAGTGTGCGTGAGAGGCTCTAAGTTTTTTATTAAAAATGTTAATTATCTCTAAGCGAAAGGGGAATGAAAACGGATTGTATCACTTGATTTCATTTGCATCTTTGGCGGAGGGGGCCCCGACAATGTTCTGAAAATCACTAATGAATATTTTATTCCGGGAAATAGGGTTTAACTGAAATTGAGGATAACAGTACGTATTTTTGCTTACAAACGATTTGGGACTCCGTATCATTGATACGGCTGATACGGCGGTTGTTGCGCCCCTGCCTAGGTTCTCCAACTGATTCATTTAGTTAATTTTTGTTGATGAGAAATGTTCGTGAAATCGTACAGATTTTAACCGTCATTAATAGCCGATAACAGTCTTCTGAGAATTTAAGCCCTCCCCACATTAGTGGAAGGTTCTGTCTTAAACTCCACTCTCTACTGTCTTTGTTTTATTTATGTTTCATTCATTACACTAAGGTGTTTTATTTGTTTTATTTAATACAAAAATATGTGTGTGTAGTTACTGAAAAATCTCATAGCAGATAGGTACGATTACCTATGCGACACTGAAACATGACTGACAGGCATGACATGAGAAAGCAAACTTGTAAAGACAAATATGCTACATTAATTAGAGTTTGCTACATTAATATGCTACAGTAATTTGAATTAGACTACTTTGCTATTAGTTCGGTGGTGGTGCACTATCGAAAAAACTATGAAGGAACCTTTTTAATTAAAATCATAATTGATTACAATATTTTTTTGTACAGAACCCTCAAACCAAAAAATACAAAACGGCAAATTTAGATCTCCTTAATATCCCATTGCGCCTAGTACTATGAACTTGAGTGACCTTTTACAAACTAATTTCTAGAGATGCGGTCTTTCGTTTTCAAAATGTCGATCATCGACATTGAAAAATAAAAAGTTCGATAGTCATTTTCTCGCTAACTAATCCACGCACGAAAAAAATAATTGTACCTATCGTTTTAATACATTTACACCCGGTTTCTGAAACGCTTGTCAACGCAAAAATTACGTAACAGCTTGTTAAACACTGATTAAATGCTGTTTGGGTTTCTGAAAGGGCCAATTGACGGCTTGTTAACAGCTTGTTAACGAATTGTCAAATCTACAATTAACGGCTGATTAATGTAATTTTGGGTTGCCGGAAAGCTTTTTCTCATGTTATCGCCTTGTTATTTTAATTGGCGAAAATCGACCAATTAACCGATTGTCAAAAGAAATTACATCCGATTTTCTTGGTCTGGGTCTTGGTCCTGGCCCTGGTCCAGATCCTAGTTTTGGTCCAAGGCAAAGTCCAGGTCTAGGGTCCAGGTTCTGGTCCAGGATCATGACCAAATCTGCAACCTTGATCACAATTTGAGCTTGAACCAGAACCAGGACCTAGACCAGTGCCAGCACATAGACTATAAACATTAGCTGGACCAGGACCTGGTTCGGGGCCAGGACATGGACCTGAACCAGGACCAGGACCTGAACCACGGACATGTCAGGGTCCAGGACCTGGACCTGAACTAGGAGCTGGTCCAGGGCCAGGGCCTGAACCTGTTCCGGTGCCAGTACCTAGACCTGAACCAGGACCTGATCCGAAGCCAGGACCTGGACCTGAACCAGGACCTGATCCGGGGCCAGGACCTGGACCTGAACCACAAACCGGCCCGTGTCCAGGACTTGAACCAGGATTTAACTAATGGGATTATTGGGAGAAAGTCACAGAATCGATAGCCGATGGGGTGGATGTTGTTGAGTGGCTTTCTCTGGATGGCCTCCCAAGAGATGGACGGGCGACCTCTTTAAGGTCCTAGGGAGCCGATAGATGCAAGATAACAGAGTCGACCAGAGTGTAAGCCGTGGGAGACCTGTATTCAGCAGTGGACCGAGACTCACCTAACTGCCTAAAGATGATGATGATGGGATTACTGATCCACTGGAACCCGTAACCCTATAACATAAATATTGTTATAATTTCTCTTTTCTCGCTATGTATATTTTTTTTGATAATATTCGATTTTACACGAAAACAATACAATCGCTATCAGTTTCATCTAAAAGTTGAATATCCCGCCGCTATCAAAAGGCCGTTAGGGACAGAGACAAATCAATGCGTTAGACAGAAACAAAACATATACGAGTGAATGAATGTGACTGATTTTAGCAGGGGTAGCCAGACGAAAAATTTGATCTCTTGTTAATGGTCGATTAGCTAACAATAGATTGATTGGCCTTTCAGAAACCCACAGTGATTTAACAGCTTGTTAAATGTGACAGTCTGTTAGCTAATCAATGATTTGACAAGCGTTTCAGAAACCGGGTGTTAGCACCTCATCCAGTTCACGGCTTTATACATGTATTATGAAACACCCTGTATAAAAAAAAACTAAGTAATTTTTTTTTAATTTTCCCTTAACGATGATGAGCAGTTTTTCAATAGGCATTTAAAGCATTCCTAACCACTTACTAGATGGCACCCCGACAATTTTGGTAATTGATAATCGCTTGAAATAGGTTTTTAGCAAGCAGGATATAAACACTGGGTACGTTGTATTTGATAATATTGTTTTTGTCAATAGTTTTCAACCATTTTAGAGGTTGTTATAATAATGGAACATAGTGCCAACTTCTATAAATATTTCTTATTACATTTCGTTCAACCTTTAACAGTTATGTTTATATTAATAAACATTTTATTTTTAAGTTTAGTATAAGTTGTCTGCATGAAATCACTGCCACCATCATACAGATTAAAAAAAGATTACCAAAATTGTAGAAGCGCTATTTCTTGATGCTTTTTGAAACCAACTATCAATACTTACTGGAAAACTCCTCATTTCATTCATAAATATTACAAAAAACCCAGTAAAACGTTAGCTATTTTTTGTTGTTGGTATAAAGAGTTTATCGATCTATAATGTTAAATAAATCACCTTACCGTATTTTTATTATTTGAAACACCGTAATTTTCCCAAAAATGTGGTAATTCTTACCACCGTACCGCTGTGCACGGCAAAATCGATTATTCAACCTGACAACATTGTGCAGTACATGTATCATTATTTATCTTTTTTGGTCCTCGGTCATTGTGCGTGGTGAATTATTCGTGGAGTTGCATGGATGTTGCGGTTTAATTTAATTTTGTGTTGTATTTGTGATCATTTGTTTCATACTTGAAGAGTTTTAAGTGTTTTGTGTGTTTAATCCACTATAATATTGTATTGAAGTATTGCAGCTATGTTGTATCCAAGAAAATATAACCTGGACTGATCATAGAGCTTCAGAGGAACACATCTAAATGTTATTTTCAGAAACAATTTCTGAGCTCATGGTATACTTATTTTAATGACAAGAAGGTATGGTAGTTATTGTATGTCTTCTTAATAAGAGGAGTCAAAGTATCAAATTACCATGACTGATTTATACATTGCAGTTGTTTGTTCCTCCAACATGAATCGTAGCATGGAAGCCCATGCATTTCTAGTGAAAAAAGGATTCAATGTCAAATCGTTTGGCACAGGTGAAAAAGTGAAACTGCCAGGATCCTCTGCTGATCGACCAAATTGCTATGAGTTTGGAGTACCATATGACGACATTTATAATGACTTACTTGAAAAAGATAAAGCTTATTACACCCAAAATGGGTTGTTGCATATGTTAGACAGAAACAGAAGAATTAAACCAAGCCCTGAAAGATTTCAATCATCTCTAGAAAGATTTGATGTAATTATAACATGTGAAGAGAGAGTCTACGATCAAGTTATTGAATGGTTTGGCTCTAGAAGATCAGTGTTCAACCAACCTGTGCATGTTGTGAATATAGATATACAGGATAACCATGAAGAAGCTACCATAGGAGCTTTTTTAATTAGTGATATGGTTACTAAAATGTCACAAAGTGAAGATCTCGATAATGATATTGATGAATTGTTGCATAATTTTGAGAACAAATGTCATCGACCAATTTTAAACAGCATTATGTTCTATTGACACATTATAAGACACGTTAATTTAATAAGTTTTGACTTATAATAATATTATCCAATAGATTGTAAGATATTTTGTAGGTGGTTCCTCAAATTTTCAATATATGTATTTTATTTTGTTCAGATGATAGTAGTCATTGTATACTCTATTGTATGTTTGTTAGGTCTGTTGTCTAAATTAACGAAATTTAATTTGATTGTACATATATACAAAAATATTCTTAGCAAATAGCAGGAGGACATTTATTATATTTTCATAAAATTTGTGTACATATAAATATTAATTACCTGGCTTATTTGATTTACTAACTTTAGCCATCTTTTCAATGTTGTGTCAACATTTGGGAAATATAAAATGTTATTGAATATTAGCAAGTGTTGGTCGCGGTCCACCTGCTCAGTCAATGTGTGCTACAATAGATAGATGCCAAAATTCTGACAATTTCTTTGTTACTACTAATTCAAGTACTTGGTGTAGCTTATTATATCGATGTAATGCTTGATTAAGTAGTAGTATTAAGAGTAGAAATAAATTTTGTATATCTGAATCACAAGAATCTGAACAGGGTGTCTACTCCTAGGGAATGGCCTGGCTACTAATAGATGGCCAAGGTAAGTAAGTGAAGTTGGAACTTGAATTGAAGGGAAGAAATAAGGTTTTATAATGATTGTTAAAAAAATTACAAGTCTTTTTTCACTTTGCTACACTAAAACCCTCCTAAACCACGCAACGAATTTTGATGCGGTTTTCACTACCATTTAGATAATGTCTTCCAGAAGGTTTATATGGATAGTAAATGCATATTATAATAGGGAAAAGTTAACAACACCCGTACGAAGCTAGTTATAAATAAATCTCTCATGCTACATCTGCCACGGCATCTGCCAGTCTGTCAAGTGCCGCATCGCACATCTAGTAGAGTTCGTGCTTCGTCACAGGTGACCGCCGTGAGCTTCTTTGGGCTATGTTGCAAAAATACGGGACTTCGCAAGGATACAATGTTCTGAATTAATTATGTAAAGCTAGTCTAATGTCTACTCTGTTTTATCGAAGTTCAGCTACAAGCACCGTTTTCATTAGAACCAGTTTATTACCCTGTCACCAGTGAAATGTCATCAGCATTCCATGAGCCATGGAGGCGTGCCCTTAATTTCAGCTGAGAGGACATTGAGCATTATAACGCAAATCAAGAAAGGGCTCGGGACAAAACCTTCCAGGAGACCTACTGCAGTAAAAATCAAACTCTGCATTTCTCAATTCTAAATCTGCACACCTCTGACAATATCCCTCGGGAGGTAAGGGTTTCTAAGGTCAAAATCTGTTAGCTAGATTATAATTATCCAGTAACTACGTCAACGCAAAGGCTTTTGTCAAAAGCATCATAGGACATACTAATTCCTTACCGATCACAGGTGGTTCATCAAGGTTCTGTATTGTGCTTAATGTCCTCTCAGCTAAAATTCCGGACACGCTTCCATGGATCATGGAATGATGACATCGTATTGGCGAGCAGGCTTTAATAGGCCTACCCTGTATACCTATACAAGACACCTGTCTTACCTTTGTTTAAAATATATAACTAAATCAGAGTCCGGAAACTTTTCCCACCATCGTGGTGTGTATCTCCATTGAGGAGCACGCGCGGTCCAATGTCAATAAGCGTGGTGGAAGTACGATTTCGTAGCTAGATGACTAGTATCGCACTAACTAGTAGAATAATATTATTATACACAGCTACACATCCATACTTTTGTATTTTTATAATATGGATATCTAGAGTTAACTGTTAACCTACAGCGCCCTGGTGCAAATACGATATATGTTTAGACTAATATTTCCTATATATAAAGAAAGACCACGTTTTTCATTACTTGTCAAATTTCTCTATCAGTACCCAAATATTCACGTGGATACCTATTCAATTCCAATGTTTAATGCATTGCGAGTAATGTCTCGCGTAAAGATGTAGATAAGTACCTTACTAAAGTAAAATAAACATCTATACACACACACACACCTACCTGTCAAGCGTGTATTATGGTAATAGCATCCCCTTTCGTGGGAGAGGCCCTAAGCCCCAAGCCCTGCAGTGAAGTGTTATGGTCTGTGATGATGTGATAAAATAATGTATAAATAATAGTCTCCTTCAGTCTTTTCATTTGTTATCCATGTTACCTAGGTATTTAGGTACTACCAATCGTAGGCAGTTGTGTATGATCTACATACCTATTGTTCCATTGCCTATAGATACTGCACTAGTAACAAAAACGTGGTTTACGTCTAGGCAATTACAATGACATATTGGGAATTATAAATTGTATATGTTTACGTAGGTACATAATAATTTATTTCTGTATATGAAATAAATGTTTATTTTTGGAATGAGCATTTTATTTAGATTCCTATTCATTATTCTTAACAATTTGTTGCAATAGAACAGATGCCAAGTGCGAGTTTACTGTGGTGATGCTATTTGATGGTCGTATAAGAGTTCGTAAAAAATTCCCTTTCGTTCGGCAGAATTAAGCTGATTCTCTATTAGGCACAATCGTGTTACAGCAGAAATTGCGAACTAGGTAGTATATATGTCAATGACAGATATAGTATCTATCTATCCAGTTTCTGCCCAACAAATATTTTGCCGAACACAGTGTTTATAGCGCCCTTTGCGGTTACGTGATGAATTAAAGGTCACCTTACTTAACTTTTACACGGTCGTTTCTATCGAGTATAAGTACTTAATGGTCACTGTAAACTCGCCTTGGTATAAACTGAAAAATAATGTTACCTAATCAAAATATCATCGTCATCATCATCTTGGCGTTAATGTCCCGGTTGTGATCCAGGATTCGGCAGGTCGGGTAATTACAGTGGAGCGACTGCCATCTGACCTCCATGACCCTGCTACCAGGGGAACATGACCAGATTGGATCATGGTTACACATCCAGTCGCCTGAATGAGCAGGTTTCATCACGATGTTTTCCCTCACCGTAAGAGCATCGGTTAGTATTCAACTAATGTACATGGTCGGAGCGGGATTCAAACCCGGGACCTCTGGCTTAAGAGTTGCATACTCTAACCGCTCGGCCACCGACGCTCTACCTAATCAAAAGATAGGTAGGTTTAATAGGTACATTAACGCGGGTCACAGTGGGTGTAGGTACCGTTTAGTGATCTATGGTTGGGTGTACCTAAACCTATTTTTGCCATGGTGTAAACACAGATCTAGCATCAAGATCCTGCTTAGGTATGTTATCCAAGGTACAAAGGTGACAATAGAACAAGTATGTAAGCCTTACCTATTAATTTCGCCTATAACCACCTCCACCACTAGTCCAAAAGAACATCGGTAAGTTTCTACCGCCTGCGAAAATATTCACAGCAATTTCACACCAATAAAACAATCCAATCACAGAATGGTTATAATAATACTATATAGTAGAGATGTAACGGATATCCGGCCACTATCCGGTATCCGGCCTATCCGGCCATAATTTACTATCCGGCCGGATACCGGATAATGCGTTAATATCCGGCCGGATACCGGATAGTAAAAAATGTATGAAAAGCCCATAAAAGTAATTTTTGCTCATCGGAAATATATGCCCTTACGTAGCAGTCGAGTAAAAAGTCGTATCAAAACGTTTAAAAACCATAAATATACACAAATAACTATTGATTATGTCGGCATCGGCAACTATTCTACTCGTATCGTTCATTTGGTAGGTTAGCAAATATTATTAATAGTTTTCAGGTCTCTTCTTTTTGCACTATGCCTTTTCCATTAGCTGGAGTCGGCTCTCCTTGTCTGCTTCCTCCATTTCTTTCTATTTTGAGCAGTAGCAGCGTCAATAATATTGTCCTTCAGGTCCCGTTGGTCCGCCGTCAGCGAGGTGGCATGTGGGTGTCTTCCGCATCAGCGAGTCGTCGTCGCCAAATTTAGGGCTACTTGCACTAAGGTGATCTTTGGGGCGGCGAAGCACATGCTCACACCATCGCATAGAGCGTTCTTAAATTTTCTCGGGCATAGGTGTGACTTTGTAACTTCCACGAGTGGACATTACGTACTTTGCCCAACAGGGTGACCCGCTGATCAGCATAAATACGCATTTTTGTCGTGTCTCGTTTTGACAAGTGCTGTTTAGTATTATAATATACTTAGTGTAATAATTTAAAGTCAATCAAGATATATATTGATATTATAGGTATGAAAAAATATTATTTTGGTTGAAAATATGAATTTCTTTTTAAAATTGAAATTAGTATACGATGTCGTTTATCCTCTACGATGCTGTGGGCTACTGTGTAAGCCCGTATTTTAAAACTATCAATTCGTATGAGGGTGGAAGAATTGTTCAGTTCAACGTTCAAATTATTCACATTAAACGAAAACATTAAATTACATAAACACATGCAGTCGTATAAAGTCCCACGCCGCGATTACAGCTTGCACAAACTTGTTCAGAGACTATGACCTGTGAATATCCGGCCGCCGGATATCCGGCTCTCCGGCTAGGAGGATGGCCGGATATCCGGTATCCGGTATCCGGCCAAACAACTATCCGTTTCATCTTTACTATATAGCTGTCAAAGCCAACTATCTCTATGATCTCGACCAACTCCCAAGGAAACTGTGGTGGTAACACTCATGACATGACAGGGTATTCTACCTTAACATTTTGATCAAGTGCCTACTACCTATTTAGTACTAAACCCGCCGCAGAAAATTATCCAAGTTAAGCCAAAGGCACCCAAAATAATATTATAAAGGTGTGAAAGTTTGTAAGCATGTTTGTTACTCATTCAGGCAAAAACATGATTTTGTAAAATTTTGCAGTATTGTAGCTTTAACCTAGTTCAGAATTAATTTGGCTTTAATTTATCTCGAAATTTAGCGGGAGGAACGGATCAGGGTTGCACCACTTCACGGTACGTATTTATTTTATTTTTTATCCCTTTACACCAAATTCTTAAACGCATTTAAGCCGATACTTGAACAAAAAACTTCATACATAAATACTTCTAAAGTAGAGTGAACCACTCTATACATATAATAATTAGGTAGGGTTATAATGTGTAAAGGTCTTTGAAAAGTATGTTACACAAGTTAACAGATATATTTATTTATTTAAATAAAAACAAAATAGGTATCTACATAACAATTTACGTTGTAGCTTAATAAACTAACAAAGGTAACTTTTGAACACTTGATCCTTCAGTTCATAATATTTATTCAACCTGATTTCTGCGTATCTGAAATAAAAGCAATTATTTTATTTGCATACAACATTTTTCCAATTCAACTTCAAAATTCGGAATATAGTTTGATTAATGATGACCTTGGGATGGTAACTTCGATGACTAACAAAAATGACAAAACTACATAATAAAGTCATCAACAATGTGTAAAAAGTCTGCTGTTAGATTTGAGCGTCCTCCACATTAGTGGAGACTTTTGTCATAATTTCCTTGCATACACAAAACCCTCAAAATAAATACTCGGTACATGCAAACGTACTCGTGTACAAAATCATTTATTGAAACAGAATTAATTAATATTTTCAAACGTTCAAAACTACAGGAAAACAAAAGGACCGTAAAAATGCTCATCCAGGTAGGGAGTGACGCATAGACCAGCCAGCACGCACGAAATGCACGTGCCGGCACTAAACTGCGATGTTAGTTAGTAGTTAATGTAGACCTTGCTTAAATCCTAATTCATGTAAGTCGTGGTTCATAAATTGAAAACATAATAACTTAACCTTGAAAACGACGTGTTAACTATTCCATTGAGCATACAACAAGCTAGGTATGTAACCTTGTTATTTATCTAAATAACAATGTTTATGTTGTTACGAGGATAGGAACACTGAAGCAGATAACATTTTCTGCGTCTGTATACTATCTGAAATTCTTTTTAATAGTTATCTACATTATGTAACTAAAAGTACCTACGTACATAAGCAGGTACTTTTAGATATGAAAAAACGATAGAGCTGTTATTGACATTTTCAATAGGTAAATGGAGCGGCTTTCATGCGTGTACATTTCGGAGCTCTATGAACATCTTGGGAGTATCCCATTATTTCCTCAAGATCAAACTATAATACCTACTACCTACGGTTCAGTAGTTACAAAAATTTTAAGGCAATGAAATAGGGAAGTAGACCCCGGGCTTTCGCGTTGCGCACCCCTCGTTACGCCTCGCTCGTGTTTTGATGGTTATATTTATAGTACGCGAGTTTCTAATATTATTTAACTTACCTTCCAAAATCAAAGGCAATATCAGATAGCTCATACTGAACGTAAGACCAAATACCCCATAAGAAATGGGAAGCAATTACAAAATGCTGAACATCTTGATAGACTTTTTCAATGTCTTTTTTAGATGGTTGTTCATTGTTTAGTTCAGACAAATAAGTTTGAATCCATGACAACTGGAATGCTTTGCTTGGATATCTGCTGTAATCTATATCATCAATTGATAAACCTGAAAAAAGATATTGTGGAGGCAAGTACATAAAATGTGTTCTTAATACCTACATTCGTAAAGGAACTATGATCCGTTTAAACTGAGTTGTCTTATTTGGTTAAGGAAATTATGTATTTAAATGGATAATGTGCAGCAGTCTTCGTTGAAATTTACATTCTATGTGTTTCTTGTATAATTTTCGACATCTATACACAATATACGTAGCGTGATTGATACGGCAAGTCGTGATTTTGGGCATTGTTTGTTCCAAATTAATCATCTTGGCATTAATGACCCGGTTGTGCTCTCGCGCGGGAGGGCCCGGAGTCCTCCTTGACTAGGATCCAGGATTTGGCAGATCAGGTAATTAGAGTGGAGCGACTGCCAAAAGAAGTCTTCTCAGAAAAAGTCATTGGCACCTACATGGCGGCTGTGGGATTCACGCTTACGAGTCGGATACCATAACCACTAGGCCACCAACGCTCCGAAGTTTGTTCCAAATTACAGGACTATTATTCGTAGGCTACACGGGTTCCCTGAATTGCATTAGGATTAATCTAAAATTTTATCGTTCTAATATGGAAAACATAAAAAGATGTTCTAAACCATCCTGTGCTGTTTCACAATATCTTATCTAATTATCATATATGTAGTTTAATAACTTACCGACAAATTCATTAAAATGATTTGCAATATCAAATGCTTGATAATTGTAACTGGCATACTCATAGTCAATGAACGACACCACTGATTCGGCTTCATTGTAGATCACGTTTCCTAGAAGCAAATCATTGTGAGCAAACACAATCGGGCTTGTGGATTTTGACAAGTGCGATTTTAGGCGTTCATACTCTATCCTTAGTCGGGTTATAGAGCCAAAGCTATTCACAAATCTACAACAATCAAATAAACACATATTTGTTAACATTTTGTTATATTACAAAGTGCTTAGTGTTATCGGTGCAGTCTGATTGTTACAGGGAGATCTTGGTGAATGGATGATTGCGACATCGCGATTCGCATCAAATTCTTCTGGTAACTACAATATACGCGTATCTCCGTATAAAAATGAGACTGAATATTATTTTGCATATCAGACCTGCGGTGCTTGCTTTCGTCGGTAAATGGTTCAGGAATAAGGTTTAAGAATTGTTCAATTTTACTCCAAACAATCGGTTCCTTATCAACCTGTAAAATAAAAGCTATAAACGTAATGATATTTAGACTATTCGGACATTTTATAAGTATTTTTCGGGTTTCCAACTGCTGAGGCAAAGTAAATTATATCGAAGTTACTAGGTAACATTAAAACGACTATCAGAGAGACTCTTGATTATTTTCCAATAATCACCAGTTTCAAATTGAGAAACGTAAGCGTTCCGCAGATTTCCAGAGGATTCTGGACTACAATGCTCATTCCAGAAACCTCACTAAGCAAAGTCGATAGACCCCTCCGTCTGCCCGCAACCACAGATGAGGATTCTGTGCTCACTGTAGCCTAGAATCGTCACCAGACTTATAACACGTATATTTACATGGTGAATTTATTTATTTATTTATTTTTTTATTTATTAAAGTTCACCAACGACTGTTTACAATATTGTATACATCCTTATCTTGCAATATAGTAATACATCTAATTGCAACAACCACTTAAAGGTAAACATCACTTTCAAAAACTAACTACGCTTAAACAATTTAAAAATGTATAAACAAAATGTGTTCAACAAAACTTCTATTTAACACGTTTGATAAAAAGTAGAAAAATAATAGAGATTCTTGATTAAAGTATTGGACATTAGTTATAATTGTATCGAACATAGAAAAATCACTCAGTCAAACATTCGTGGGCCGATCGAAGGAACCTGACAAGTGAGTCATGGTGTAGGTCTATATTTTTACTCATTCTATTTATCAATTTACACATTCTAGGAATTGGAGAGTTTGTTCCTAGCACCGTTCTTCTTAAAGGCGGGTGGAGTGGGATAATAGGGATGCGTGGAGGCTTTCTTGGAACCCTTAAAATAAATCGGGTTAGTATCTCTGGACAATCAATCAAATTTCTAAATATTTTAAAGGCAAATATTAAATCTGTTAAATCTCTGCGTCTTTCTAAAGAAACGATTTTAAAATGTTTTAATCGCCTATTATAAGACCTAAGCCGTTTAGCCTTTCCCATCGAAAAAGCCAGATGATACAAAAATCTTCTCTGAATACGCTCTAACCGCAAGGAATGCGTAGCATAGTGAGGACGCCATACGACACTGCAATAGTCTAATATGCTTCTTACCAAACTGTAATACAAGACGATCTTTGTATTGGCCTTATGAAAAGGTTTTATATTCCTAATTATAAACCCCAACATTTTAGAAGACTTCTTAACTACATATTCTTCATGTGCTACAAATGTTAGCTTGGAATCGAACAATACTCCCAAATCTCTCACTTCCTGAGTCTTCTGAATGCTCACACCTCCAATGCTATATGATGTCTGTATGTTTTTAATTTTTCGAGAAAATGTGACATTAAAACATTTCTTTACATTAAGTGTCATACCATTGCACATGCACCACTTCTCCAAGTTATTAATGTCCTCCTGCAATAGAACTTCGTCGCTAATCGTGTCAATAATTCGGAAAAACTTCAAATCATCTGCATACATGAAAGCTTTTGAAGCTGTAAAACAGGCAGGTATATCATTCACAAATATATTGAATAAAACCGGCCCTAAGTGGGATCCTTGTGGAACACCGGAAGAAATGGTATATGGCTTTGATTTATATCCACCAACAACAACATAAAATGAACGACATTTTAGGTAAGAACTTAGCCAGTCTAACAATGCACCTGACACGCCATGTATTGATAACTTATCTACCAGTTTGCTATGTGATACTCGATCAAACGCTTTGCTAAAGTCGGTGTATATTACATCAACCTGTTTGTTTGCATCTACGCTCTCTACCACGGCTTCTGTAAATGCCACCAAGTTAGTACAAGTCGATCTAGCTTTAACAAAACCATGTTGACAGTCACTTAAGTAGAGTTTTAGATGATTTTGCAAGAGCGGACTCATCATAGACTCTAAAATTTTAGCAAATGTACAAAGTATCGAAACAGGTCTGTAGTTTGTCACCATAGCATTGTCATCAGACTTATACACTGGAACCACTTTGGCGGTCTTCCAAAATAACGGGAAAATACCTGAACTAAGAGACTTGTTGTAAATTAGTAACAAAGGGACCACTAACTTTTCGGCACAAGATTTTATAAATGTTGGTGGGATACCATCGGGACCTGGCCCTTTGGTAATGTCTAAAGATTTTAATTTTTTAAGTATATTCTCAGATGTAAGTATCTGAGTTGATAGACTAATGCAGTTGCTTAATGTAGCTCCAGCGCTAGTCCCAGACAAGCTTACATTATCATCGACATATACAGATGAAAAATAAGTGGCAAACATTTCGCATATTTCAGAGACATCAGAGGATACTACAGAACCATCTGACATTGAGCTCGGGAAAGATAACCGTCCCCCTCTCTTATCCTTCATATAAGACCAGAAATACTTAGGGTTCAACGAGATGCCGTTTTCAATTTTCTCAATATATTGGTTATAACAAGTAGTAACCAAACGGTCACACCTTTTGCTTATCAAATCTAGTTCCAATTTGTCCATAGGATTTTTATAAGTTTTGTACCTTCTTCTTAGCTTATTCTTCTCGTTTAAAGCTCTTTTCAATGAATGATCAAACCAAGGTGGATATTTGTTCTTTTTTAGTCTCCTATTTGGAACAAATTTATGAATAACATCACGCAAGATATTATAAAAAACCTCTACCATTTCATCGACATCCCCAGTACCCTTAAATACAGAACACCAATCGACTCGAGCCAGTTCTGCATTTATGCTGCTATAGTCACCTTTAAAAAAATTTGGCAATTCAAGATTGGCATTGGCCTGCATATTTTTTGTAGCAGTACGGCTATCTATACATATATCCAAAGGTGGATGATAAGGATCAATATGGCTCAAAGTGTTAGATGACCTAAACACCTTGCATGAAGGTAAATCTGCTAGTACCAAATCAAGGATTCTGTTACTACCATTAAAAATATTATTTTGTTGTGTAAGTGTACTAATATTTACAAAATCTACTAGACGTTGTGCTACATTTGAAATTCCAGTATCCATAGATGAGTCACCCGCCAAAGTCCAATCAATACAGCCCATGTTGAAATCGCCAATTATACAGGTCGAAACATTGTGCTCCTCCGATACTACATTGCAATTCTCAACAAAGCAGTCCAATGCAGACAATTGTACAGGTGGTGGCAAGTAAACAGCACAAAATGCCACTTTTTTAATTTTGGATGCCACAGATAAATACAGTACCACCCACAAATCCTCGTAATTAGTTTCCCAACTGGACATTCTAACAGACTTAATTTTTTTTGACACTGCTATTAATACACCACCTCCTTCTTTTTTGGTAATCAAAGATGCATTTTCCCTATCCTTCCTAAATACGATATATCTCTCATCAAACAATTCACTGTCTTTAACATTTGAATTTAACCAGGTTTCACTTAGTACTATTATGTCGTAATTACTGCAACATACATTACGATAAAAGTTATGGGTCTTTGTTTTTAAGCCCCGAACATTCTGGTAATATATATTATAAGCAGCGAATTTTAAAATAATTTGACTTAGTATTAAAGTACTTTATATTAACTTTACTTATAGAGTATTAAGAGTGTCAATGTTCCGTATTATCTTATATTCACCATTATCAGTCTTCCTTACGTAAATTCGGCCACCTCTAACCCATACGTATTTGTACCCCTTTTCCTTGGCCTTAATTCTAGTTTGGGCCTGGAGGGCCTTGAGGGTTGGACACAGATGCTCGGTGACGTAAATGGCCGATTTTGATTTATTATCCATCCCCAAGTGTTCAGTGTTTAACTTCTCCTCTACTGGTTTTTTCTTATTAAAAGTTATTACACTGGCCAGGTACTGGTCTCTCATTTTGGGGGTGACAAACTGAACCACAATAGATCTAGGCCTATCTCCATTACTACCACCTTTTGCAACACGAGAGCAGCGAACAATATCATTTTCCGTGAGATTCGAATACTTCACCACATTGCCGACATCAATTACCGTTTGAATAAGATTTTCATTCTTGTTTTCAGGAACACACTGAATTTCTACGTTAGCAGCTCTTGCAATTTGTTCCATGTTTGTCATACGCGTAGTCAAATCCTTATATGATGCAGTAATGGATTCATTTTCTGCCTGTAATTGCCTAATGGTTACTTTAGCGGCTTCATTCTCTTTTATAATACCATCATATTGGTCACCATTAAATTCCACCGAAGCCCTTAACTGAGTAACTTCCTCTTGTATTGGCTTTAATTGAGCATCCAGAAGGGTCTTCATAGAAGATGTTAGCTTAGGTAACATATTTGTTGTGAATAGGTATTTAATGGCAAATTTTTGGAATGGGTACTCAAGTTTTTTTTGTGGAGACTTCTAAAGTGATGATTTTGGGCTGAGGGACACGTATAACCAAAGAAGGTACGCGATGATAAAATTGTATTCATAAAAATAAACATACAGCTAGGAATCCTAGCATTGCTAGAAGAAATTTCTTTACACAAATAAGTAGCGCCTGTTGTGTCTGATCTTTTGTCTAAGTAACTAAATTATTATCTATCCTACAATAAATCGTTAAACAACAATAATTCTTATTCTTAATATCAGCCTTGACGCAAATCAAATGTAATCTGTTTCTATAGTCAAAGTAAGTAGTACATAGTTGATAAGATTATCACTGTGAGGTACTTACAGTGAAATAAAACAAAGCACTTGCCTAGGCACATATCATACGCCTTATTTCGTTTTAAACGGTAAGAGTTATGTTAATAAAACTGTCTTTCCTAAAGGCACACCAGACACTCGACGTGTCAATTATTAATTAGCGAAGCCCCTATACATACAGCCCGTCCTTTACTGACTAACTTCCGACATATCTCAACACCTTGCCGCCATTGGGATCAATTATTGGTATTTTTAACCCCCGACTGAAAAAAATGTGTTATAAGTTTGAGGTGTGGAGGTGTCTGTCTGTCTATGACATTGTAGCTCCTGAACGGATGGATCGATTTCGATGCGGTTTTCTTTATTTGAAGATCAGTTTAATCGAAATGGTTCTTAGCTTTGATTCATAAAAATTGTTTGCGTAATTTAAAAAATATTTGAGTATGTGTAAAGTTGGTCGGAGGTTTTCCGCCGTCTTTCTGTCGGTTTCATGATATCTGTCTCTCTCTCTCTTTCTCTTTATAATAGCAGTTATGGACAACATCGTCGAGCTAGGTCTCAAATAAGCCCATAAAGCCGCTGATGCCGATAAAATTACATACAAGCTTTTCTTCAGGAACAATTTCCCTATTTTAAAAGCCAAGGAGATCACCCAGGAACGGTACAAAATGGTGTAACTGCTGCAGGAAGTAGCTAACACCCAAAAAATGGTCAAGCGTGAGTTGCTCCGCACCATTCCGATAAAGCATGGCTGCTTTGCCATTCATTATGGGAGCCCTATGACCAGCAATGGACTGGTATAGGTAGGCTGATGCTAATGACAAAATCTGTGGACGTTTGCGATATGCCTCCCAGGAGTATCACTATTTATGGAGATAGAATATATTTATCTGTAACTGAAAAAAATACGTTCCATGTTAGCCACTTCTTGTGGCAATCACACCTATGTTTTCTTACCATGTAAGATTACTGGTTATATTTGAGCTGGGGCATTTTATGGGTAGGGACCTATAGGTACATATTTTGCGATTAATATTCGTTTGTATAAAAAATAAATTCAGACATACATACCATTCTGCCCAGTTCCACTTTGTGCATTTTTGCCATTTTTTGAGCAACCAAAGGCCAAATTTTCTCATGCAGCACAGTGTTTGGAGTTAGAGTGTCACCTGGATAATACTGATAGGCTAACCCATTCTCAAATAAACCATATATTTGTGGTGCCAGCCCCAACACATTTAAAGCTTTAATGTTCCTGTAATAACCAGAGAAATCTAAATGATCATGGCCTTTTTGTTTCTCATAAACTGTTTTAGTGTAAAAATATTAGTCTCAAGTGACAGTCATTCGGGTAATTCCACGTATAAGTCGACAATTTAAATGAAAAAATATAAATATTGTTTTTCGTTGTAAAAATAGTATAGGTTGATGGTAATACTCTAGTATTTTAAGTTGTCACACTGGCAACGAAATTAAATATTTAGATTTTACGCTATCTTACTGGTTTTTTTGTTATGGCGTCGGCGGTCTTTTTTTATCAGGTGATAGTGCGAAGAGTTTTGATTACATATTCACAGTAAGTATTTAGAATTATTACATACAGCTACGTTATGTAACGACTTACCAATATAGCGATAATAAGTATGTTGATAAGACTACGATGATGAGTTGTAGAGTCCGTCACGAAATAAACAGAATTTTCATTCTAATTTTTTAAAAACATATTCTAGATTATTAAAAAAATTAATTTTCCTAATTGACTAAATTACTGACATGATACCGGCATTTGGAATTTATTATCTCTATTAATTTATCTTTGACGGCTTGAAACATTTTGGTAGTGTCGGTCACACTGTAGAGTCAGTCACGAAATACGTAGACTCTGTCAGGCCGTGTAACGTAATTTGTTTCATTAGTGTTTTGTAGATGGCCAAAAAAGCAGCAGAAAAGAAAATAAAGCCAGAAAATTATTTGAAAAAAGAAACAAGTTTCGTAAACGAATGGATATAAGTAGGTATATGAAAACTCTTAAGACCTAATTTAAAAAAATAAAATGCTTTCGAAATAATTTTATTGTTCTTGTTTCTAGCAATATTTTGTTTCTAGTTGATTAAATTTTAAGTGTTGATTTATAACATTTTTCTGAATATTGTGATTTAATTCTAAAATAGCATTTTAGAATTTGTTAGTCGATTTTTATATCTCTTGAAAACTGTTTCTAACTGCCTATTGTACTGTATTGTATTATTAGTTTCTATTGTTTCATTTAAAATATACGTTATTTTGCTATCCAAAGTAACGGTAGAGTCAGTCACATTTTGGTCTGTAGTGTCAGTCAGGAATTATTTTTCTAATACAACAGCTTCTAAAAGTATAAGGCTTTTCATTTTAACACATCCCTATTATTTGCTTCATATACTTCAACTACAAATAGAAATTACAATTATAAAGCTAGCACCAAGGAAGAATTATGAAGTTTAAAAACACTCTCCAACACAACTTCCTTTTGTAAGTAGTCGGTCACATTAACATTTTTTTAAATAAACCATATTTAACTATTTTTAGGCGCATATTTATTACCACAAAGCTATAATTAAAGGATAAACTATAGACACATACTAAAATTCATACTATAAAACTAGTGGTATTTGTAAAACAATGCAAAACAAAACGAAAGTTGGGTCAAATGTAGAGTCGGTCACATATTACCCGATTCTACATTATTTGTACCATCAAATCATGGTGGTCATGAAAATTGTATTGTTTAGTTTCATTGTTTAAATAATTATCTAATTTACGATAATCGAATTTGGCGATACTCTTGGTGTTGCTAATGTCTATAGGCAGTGGTGACCACTTTCCATCACTTGCCTGTTTGCCTACCGTATGACATTAAAAAAAATAATTAAAACCTACTATTTGATAAGTTAAACAAAAATGTTTGAAGTATTCAGATAACTGATTAAAGCTTAGACTTGGACGAATATAGAGACTGTGTTGCTATGTAAATAAAATAAAGGTATAAGTACAGATACAAACAAACAGCACAGTAACAGAAATGTTTGACTTTCGGTTAAGATTTGGTGCAGATACTTACCGTATTTCTGCAGTTCTATCAATAAGTAAATCAGTTTTATTTCCATATATCCGCACAAGTACAATGTTGTCGTCATTTTTGTTGTCACTTAATTGGCATGCCACTAATTTATTAGTTATACCATCAGTGAAAGTCTATCAACAATAAAAAATATATATTTATTAACAACAATAACTCCTTAGATTACCTAAGTCCTTTCCTGTATGTTACTCTCTACATTTTACATATTCGTGAACCATAATTATTAATAGTGTCTGACCGAAGCTTTGCCTTTGGCTTTGGTCACCTTCAGCCAAAAAATACATTAGGCGAAACCTTCACCGTTGGCCCCAAGTAGAAGGTTTGTCAGAGGTGGTTTATATTATGTTTGACAAATAAATTGAAAGGTAATTTCTTATCATCTCCAGAATTTTTTTAGAGATTATTTAAATTACCTTTTTATATTATACAGTCAATATAAGCTTTCAATACAAAAATTTAAAATAATTTTATTATTATTAACTGAACTAAAAACCAATCTTGAATAAAATTTCTTAAGAGCTTTTAAGCCTTTGGCGATAAATAATTTAGCTGATTAGTCGGCTTACACCAGAAATGACCTTCAGTCGAACACTATTTATGAAATTAATTAATAAAATTAAACATTTCAAGTAACATTACTAAAACAAAAGTACATAAAACAAATAATAAAAAAATATTTTGACAACTAACATAACTATGATACATTATGCCAGCACACTAAAAATTAGTTTTAGTTTATTTTGGTATTAGATAAATCAAATGTAGCAGTTTTGCACTACCAATCATGCTTCAAATTTAGGGGAAGTCAGATCTTCTAAAGTTAGGTAGGTATAGAAAAACAACAAAACCTAAACAAGGAAGTGAAAGGACACCACTGGTGACCTCTGAGCTGGCTCATTCTTCGGGCAATGGATTAGCTTCGCTATCCATTGAGCCAATGCAGCCAGCTTCCTGGTAGATATTTAATATGTATTTGTGTATATTTTTACTGTAAAATTGCATGAGTACCTACGTTAATAAATATATTCAACTTTACAAAAATTAAAACTTTATTGTTCATATATTCACATACCTTGAACGTTATTTTTTCGGGAGGCCAGTCAGATCTTAAGGTTTTTAACAGCTTCAGAAGTCCATTTGTAATATCAGTTTCATCTATAGTAACAGGTACAAAAACATCGCCTCCAGGTAAAGGTAATGCGGACATTTTAAAATTATTTTCTATCACTAAAATCAAAAGTTACTTCTAGAGCAGTATCTGTCGTCGTATCTCGTGACTTCTAAATAGATAAAATTGCTCGCTGTTAAGGGCTATAAAGCATTTATTTTATATTTGGTTAAGTGACCAGTCAGGCGATGATCAGCCGCATCCTGTCAGGCGATGATCAGCCGCATCCTGTACAGTTCACAGTTCCGTTCAACACTGACCGAGGCAACAAAATATGCACAACACATACAATTCAAAAACTACTTCTAGAATTTAATAATAATAGAAGAGAACTGAGAAGCGAACCGTAAATCTTATTTATTATTTTATTTTATTTTCTGTGCGACGACGACGACTACTGCGAGCAGTGTTGCCAACTAGGCTAACACGAAATGTGCTAAACTGCTGTTAAAAAAAATGCCAAAAATATGCTAATTTTTTAAATAAAGTGCTACTAAAATAATGTGCGTAATTTTAATGTAAAATTTTAATCAGTTATTATAAAATATACAGACTAACAGTATATTTTATGATAACAGCCTCCTAATAAGTATACAGGGTGTAAAAAGACCGCTAGCATTAATTGAAACCCCATGTTCTACCCATGAAACTGAACAACTTTCCCCAAGAAACATACCCGCGGAAACTCATAGTTTAGGCAGAAATTGAGATTTAAAAAGAAAAAAAAGTTGTATTTTTGTACTAAAAAATATCAAGTATCGATAACTCAATTGTTCACAATTAATTTAGACACTCAAAGTTCAAATTTAAGTTGAAATAAATGCACATTAAGTAAAAGCACGCAATGGATAGCGTGCAGGCTGGCCGGCCGTACACGTGCGCCTAACTACCTACCTACTAGCTGCCGCGCACTAACTTTCCACCTACTCGGTGCCGCGCGCTAGGTACTACCTACAGCGGCCGTGCCTGCGCCAATCCGCCACCGGCCGCCCGTGGGCCCATGCCCATGGGGCAACAGCACTGCTACCACTCAGTAAAGTTCAACACGACAGGGGTACGCATACCTACCTTAATACATTACCTAGACGTTTGCTTACGGTCATTGACATTATACCAGCACCTACCTACCGTCGATATCAGCAGTAAAGTTCACGATCGAAAGTCCTACCTACCTAGGTACATGATTGTATGACGACCATTCACATTGCATGTGAATGTAACGTAGTAGGTATCTACCGTGGCGCGCACTTGCATGATCAAGCACAGGATCTGTCTACCTACCTAACTTACGTACACGTTTGCTTACGGACATTCACATCATACGAGAATCGAGCCCAGTACCTACCACCTACCTACTGTCGATATCTGCAGTAAAGTTCACGATCGATAGTCCATACCTACTAGGAACATGAGAATTGAACGTAGTACCTGTGGTAGTACCTACCTACCACTTGTCATCAGCTGACAGGATGACTGGATACCAAACCAACATGTTTGTATTACGAACATTCCCAATTTCTATCACACGACAGAACCGTGGAGACTAAGGCAAAAGAAAGTAACTAGGTAGGTATTCATTTGTCAGACACGCACGACACGAGAACTGATGCGGGATCGGACCAAAGGCGCAGTAAGTACCTACCAGATAGAAGAAATAAGTATTAAACTCAGGTCATTGATCGATGACTTCATACCTACCTTAATTGTAATTTCAAATCGAACATGCCTAAACCATTATCACACGAGAATCAAGTAAGCTGATCAGTTGTATTGCACCGCGTAGGTGAATAAATGTGAATCTGATCAGCAGACGTGAATAAAGTTTAATCAGTGACCGATGCCTAAGTGTAACATCCAAATGGCCATGTACTAATGACTCTTTCTTAGTTATGTACATTAGTTGAATACGGTGACGAAAAACATCGTAATGAAACCAGGCGACCTTCTGTGCACCCATGATCTTATTTGTTGAAACAGTTTCCTGAGGTCTACCATCTCCACTAACTCTTCTAAGGAGGCCAGAGAGCAGCAGCTGTGGCGTGCCCAAAATCCAGCACCTCCTGGATTCATCACACCCACTGAATCCCTGCTTACATACCTACTTACAGATACGAGTACGGATTCACATTTTCCTTCGCCATGCAACTGATATGAGGGGTCAATGACCGATACCTCTACCTACAACCTACCTAGGTGGTACATGGACCAACGATCTAATAAAGGTCGCGGGGCCCCGGTGACTATTAACGGTGGAAAGGTAGTCGATCGGGGAGGCCTATGACCAGCATTGGACGTTCTACGTAGGTACGGCTGATAAGAAGAAAGAAGAAAGAAGAAGACGGTAAGTAGGTACCTAGAGAACACAACAAATAACAATCGAATACGACCCCAAACTCCCAACCCGGGCCATCTCAGGCAGCCATTCCGCACCTTAGGTTGTGCTTTAGGTACCTACTCTTGGCTGCCCATCGGCACCGTCTCGACCAGCTCTTGCTGCGTCCGCGTTTGAGTCACAGAAAAAAAATCATCAATTCGAAGGCAAGTTGTAGTAGGTAGGTAAGTGCTTAGGTATCTAGTTGCGACCTAGATTTCCTTAACGCCGTTATTATTACGGAGTTAGTTCTCGCTGTATAGTGGTGTCGTCCTGCCTGGGTACCTACCTACTTCTTATTTACTGACAAGAAAAGCGAACCCACTACCTTTTCATAGTTATTCTTTGATCCACCATAGCTTGGTACATAGGTACCTAGGTAGGTGCTTTTTGCTAATCGACAAAAGCAAAACAAAATAGCTCGATCAGATAACAAGAGGTTTACCTACTTCACTTTCAGTTCAGAACGAAGGTACTTTTAAGTCGAAAAGCCAGCGAACGAATTGAAGTTCGCCCCGAATGGCGGCGTCGCCTTTGTGCATTTAGGCTGGGTCTACATTGTAATATTTTGATGTAGCGCATTTCCGTCAAATGGCGTGGCACCGATACCGACGTGAGTACGTCAAGATCATGACATTTTATTATTAGTCTGGTAGATTTTTCACACGATACGGCAGACGGCTAAATGAATGTCCGTAATTAAAATTTCCGATAAATTTCCAATTTGGGTGAACAACCGTTAGTTGCAGTTGAAACTGACGTAGTATAAAATAAAGTTGATGTAGTCGGACGGCCGATCAAAGTCGGCTCGCCCGAGCATTCGAAAGCGACTTAATTTATAGCGAATTAGTATCCATTGCAACTGACGGTTGATCGGCTCCAGCCAAATCGAAGCGATGTTGACACTATTAGGAAATACCTGATATGATACGCCCGTAAATCGGAGTCGCACATAAAGGGTTCCGTAGAAGGCAGGTACTTATGAAAAATCACATTGCTTGTAGATACACCTTTAATTTGTACTTTCATCATCATCATCATATCAGCCGGAAGACGTCCACTGATGGGCATAGGCCTCCCCCAGAGATCTTAAGCTTGGCAATCCTTTGGGGTATGTCGGTGACCTTAGTTCGCTTGTGGATCTCTTCATTCCTGATTATCGTACAAATGGGACTCCGAGCATTGGCCTTTCTATTGCCCTTTGGGTGACAATAAGTTTTCTTATAAGGTCTACAGTGAGCAAACACATCTCTGTTCCCTTGATTTAACTTTACTTTATTTTTATTATTTGTCGGTATAGGCTATAGTCATTATTATTATAATTATTAATCATTTATTTCAGACCATACAAATATTATTTTTAACAGTCCATATTATATTGTCTTAGTTAAATTACTTATAATATATTGTTAAAATCATTACATAGTTAAACATTCAATTCATTAAACTTATAAAATCAGAGAGAGATCAATATCATAATAAAAAATTAATTCAAAATTCACATAAAATGTCAAATACTTAAGTCGGCAAATAATTAATAAAAATTAAGTCCCAGATGCAACATGGAGTTTAAGCCAGTGTTGCATCAAGGAACAGTCCAGTCTGTTTGCCCACATATTTAAGAGGCTGTTATGGCTCCCCCGGACACGCTGCAGGATTGATGCAACCCTTTTTCGCATGATAGCGTGAAAACCATCCGTCCTTGCTGCCGCAAACATGCCCGATGCACTACAGTGCCTCCGAAGCCCCAACAGCATCCTAAACACGTTATTATACTGTACGCGGAGAGTGTCGTATGCCCTCCGAGAATATGAGACCCACAGGCTGCACGTATAAAAGGATTGACAATAAGCCTTAAATATGGTAATCTTTACATCTTTCGTGCAACACGCGAACCTGTGAGCCAACATATTCCCGCGGACAGCCAACGCCCTCCGCTCCCTCTCAATGTTGGCGTCATCCCTGAGGTCCTCCGAGACCCAGTGACCCAGGTACTTAAATTGTGTAACTCTATTGAGTTGCACACCACTCAGGAATACTGGTGGAACAGTGTCAACTTTGTGCAGTTTAGGTTGGACAACAAGGAGTTCACTTTTCCTTGCAATGTACCTGAGCCCATGAGCCTCTATGGGACACCCGACTCCGGTACTGCTAAGACCCTCAATCAGCTTGTTGACTTAGAGGTTAGAGAGTCGAGGAGACGTCAAACCCCCCTGTCTCACTCCACACTCCAACCTGTACTCCTCCGACAAACTACCGGCCCACCTCACCATATTAACCTGGTTATTGTACCAGTGATCAAAAACATTTATGATTTCCTCGGGCAATTCAGTTTTACACCTCAACTTGCGCCAAAGAATGTCATAAGAGACCAAATCAAAGGCTTTAGACAGATCGAGGAAGCAAGCATACACCGGCGTCTTCCTATCAGTATAGTACCAGACGGTCTGCTTGAGACACACAATTGCAGTTTCTGTAGAAAGTCCAGCTTTAAAACCAAACTGAGAGTCGTGCAACTTCAGATGTTTTGAAAGATGTATGACAAGCAGCCCGTCCAGCACCTTAGCCACAGTAGCCAGCGAAATAGGCAATACTCAAGGAATTTGTCAAATACCCATAACGTTTCAAAAGAGACAGCCCTAAACACGAAAAATGATACTTGCTGATCATGATGATATGATGTCAATGATGTTATACCGTGAAAATTTCGATCATTCCCGTTGTCCCGCAAATCATCCTCACACCCTATTATTATTATTATTATTTGTTAAGTGGGCTTTTCAAGGCTAAACGTCCTAGTATCACTGCGACCATTACTGATCTATTGTGATCGCCTCTAGCTTACAGTTCAGTGCTGATCCCTACAGCTTCTATGAACTGTAAAAGGCTCTTAGCACTGATATCGTGCACCTCATCCGGTAGTAGCTGGTATTTACCAAGATGGATGCTACGTTTGCGCATCAGGGCTTCGCACTTGCAAATCAGGTGAAGAGGCGATTCCTCGTCCTCCTTACAGAATCTGCAGTCCTTTGTACTACTGATCTTCAAGTTAAACATGTGCTTGTTCAGCCCACAGTGACCAGTCAGCGCCCTTACCAGGATCCGCAACATATTTCTACTGAGTAGTAATCGTTCTTTGGCATGTAGGCCATTGTAGGCCTTGACTAATGCTTTAGAATGGTTTAGGCCAGGCTGCTTCTTCCAGTGCTCTAATGATTGCTCTTTGCAATTTGTCCGTAGGGTCAGTTTGACTAGGCTTTTTGGTATTCCACAGAATGGTTCTGGACCATGTGTTGTGGTCACACTACCAGCCTTAGCTAGATCGTCTGCAATTTCGTTGCCGTCGATCCCTTCATGTCCTGGGACCCAACGTAAAATTACTTGGTTTTTCTCACCCAAGGAATTGAGAACATTCACACAGTTAAGCACCAATCTAGAACTCACAGAGTTTGATGATAGGGCTAATAAAGCTGCTTGACTGTCTGAGTGTATATAAATACAATGGTTCACGTAGTGCCTTTGGAGGTTAATATCAGCGCATTCCAAAATTGCGTAAACCTCGGCTTGAAAAATAGAGGCGTGCTTGCCCAGGTTCAGAAATTTCTTAACCCTAGGTCGCTCCCCATATATTCCACTCCCCACGTGATGTCCTGATTTGGATCCATCTGTGTACCAGATCAGGCTCCCTTTTTTCCAGGAAATTTGGCTTTTGAGCCACTCATCCCTGGCTGAGATCTCTACTGTGTAAAGTTTTTGGTGTTCACACTTAGGAATCATGGTGTCTGTATGCATACCTAGTATTTTATTGCCCATGATCGTTTCCTGAAAAGACTTCAGAGACTGTGAGAGCCATTTCCCCTCCCCCTGGATGGTTAACCTGTGCATACTGGCCGCCGCCACCATTTGCAAATGCGGATGTAGCGGCGGAAGGTCCAGAATTGCATCCAGGGCCGCTCCCGGGGCGGTTGTCATGGCTCCTGTGACCAAAAGGCACGCCGTTCTCTGTAAGCCGCTCAGTATATTAATCACAGTCTCCTGGTTGGCTTTTGTATGCCACACTATAGAGGCATACGTAATTATGGGTCGTACTATAGCTGTATAAAGCCACATAGAGATTTTTGGGGTCAAGCCCCAGGTTTTCCCTGCCAGTCGACTGGAAATGCCTAAGGCTATTTTAGCCTTCTGTAAAATTGCAGTTAGATGGCTGTTCCAGGTCAGTTTTTGATCTAGTATTAAACCCAGACATTTCACTTCCTTTGAAAAGTCTACAGTTTTGCCATTTAACCGCGGTTTGACTAATCCGTCAAGTTGTCTTTTATTGGTAAATGGTACAATTACAGTTTTATCTGCATTAATGGACAGCTCATTGTCCCTGCACCAATTATCAATAATAGTCATCGCTCTTTGCATAATGTATGAAATCGTACTTTGGCAGAAGCCCCTGACAATTATCACAAGGTCATCAGCATAGCCCTGTGCATCTATCCTGAGCTCTGCCAATTTATGCAAGAGCTGATCTACCGCTAGGGTCCACAGCAGTGGAGATAGGACCCCTCCTTGTGGACAGCCTCTGGTAGTAAATACTTCAAGCGAGCTTCCATGTAGGGCAACCTTCGCTTTTCGGTTTGAGAGCATTGCTTCCACCCATCTGACTGTTGTGCTGTCAATCTTCTTTTCAGTGAGTCCTTGAATTAAGGTCTTTGTTGGGGTATTGTCAAAAGCGCCCTCAATATCCAGAAACGCACAAAGTGCAATTTGTTTGTCCTCTAATGCCTTTTCGACCTTGTCTACCAAGTTTAATAGGGCAGTTTCAGTCGACCTTCCTTTGATGTAGGTATGTTGAGTGTAATGAATCGGGTTTTCAATTGTTATTGTTTCCCTAATGTAAATATCCAGAATTTTTTCCAAAGTCTTTAACATGAATGAACTTAGACTGATGGGCCGGAGGGATCTCGGTTGAGAATAGTCTCTCTTACCAGCCTTTGGAATAAAGAGGACTTTGACCTTGGCCCATTCTTCTGGAATATGTCCCCAGGCGTAACTTGCTCTGAAGATTTTTACCATGTGAGGGAGTATAATTTCTATTCCCTGCTGCAACAGTGCGGGAAAAATGCCGTCCTCTCCACTTGCCTTATAAGGTTTAAAGGTTTTGACGGCCCATCTTACCCGAGGAGGTCTAATAATGAGAGACACCCTCCTCCAGTCATCGACACTTGGTCGACGTGGTTGAGCGGAGTGCACTCTCCCACCAGAAGCACCAGGAAAATGGGTCGATACCAATAAACTTAATGTTTCTTTTTCGTCTGCTGTATAGTCCCCGTTTGGGTACCTTAGCAGTCCGATTTGGTTAGGTTTGTCTTTCGCGAGGAACTTGTGGATTCTTGCACATTGTGGTGTGTTGTTTACCCCTTCGCAGAAGTTTTTCCATGTCGCTCGCTTAGACTTCCTAATTTCATTATTGTATTCTGTTAAGGCTTTTCGATAGGCCTTCCAATCGAGGGTCCTTTTAGCCTTATTGAACAGTTTTCGAGTTTTACTTCTGAGCCTATCCAGCTTAGAGTTCCACCATGGTACTGTTCTTTTAGAAGACATTGATTTCTCAGGACAGCTATCTTCATAGGCTTTGATTAAACTATTTTGGTAACCGCCACTGCTATGTCTAGAGTATCTTTGGTCTTGATTGTTTTAGGAACATCTTCTATATACAACTTGAGTTTGTCTTTAAAAGCAGCCCAGTCAGTGATTCTAGGATTCCTAAAGTTGATTTTCTGATTTGGAAATGATCCTAATAAATCGAAACAGATATGATTGTGGTTGGACATTGATGGCTTATCGCTAACGTGCCAGTCTATAATACGTCTAGCCAGATCATTAGTTGCAATGGTTATGTCCAACACCTCTTGACGTACACGGGTTACAAAGGTCGGTTTACATCCCCTATTCACCGCATGCAAGCCATTTGTTAGTAGAAAGTCATATAATCTACTACCTCTTCTGTCGACATCTGAGCTACCCCATACGGTGTGATGGGCGTTTGCGTCGCACCCCACGAGCAGCTGCAGCTTGTGTCGGCGGGCGTACTCCGTCACCCTCGCCAGGTCCTCAGCAGGATCTTCCTTATCGCCTGGAAGATAGGCCGAGCACACAAGAACTCTGGCCGTGCTCCCTTTGATGGCTAAAATGGCTGCTACAATGTCATCGTTACACAACTCTGCAACAGTCAATAAGTCAATGTTTTTATTAAAAACAATACAGGCTCTGGGTCTGTTGCTGCCTTTGTTAAAAATTATCTTACCGGCAGCGTTGAGTCCCAGAATATTGGAATGTGACACCCAGGGCTCTTGTATGAGGGCGAGGTCTGCCCTTTCCTCGCAGAGCCATTTTTCAACCACAGCACTTGCTGCCGCAGCGTGGTGGAGATTGGCCTGCAAGAACCTCACCTTCTTTCCCTGGGTTGCCATTATTTTTTGGGTTGTGCCCCGACCCCGGGCCTACCCCCTCCCTTCGGTGGACGAGATCGTCCGCGTCCAGTCTGGACCATGCCCCGAGCCGTTCCCCGTGCAGATCCTCTACCTCCAAGAGCACCCCGCCCTCTGGCAGCAAAGTTTAGAGGAGGTCTAGTTCCCAGGTTCTGGGGTCCAGACACTCCTTGCTGCTCAGACGGCGTCGGTGTCGCGAGCACTGAAGCCTGCGTAATATTGGAGGTAGAGGTACCTGGTTGTACAGGGTCCTCCTTGTTTTGGTCGCCCTTGATTCTGAAGACTATGCTCCGAAAAACCAAGGGCGGCCCTGCCCTGATTCCGCTTCAGAGTCTCCACAGAGGCGTCGTCCACTGCAAAGGTGGCGATTACACCCCCCTCTTCTTTCCTGCTGTGGAGAACCTTCCAGAGCTCAGTCATGAGGCCCCTGTTCTGGGTACGCAGCAGGCTTATCGCCTCGTCCAAGGTCTGGGCTTCACTGCTGGGAATGAAGGTGGTGACTACCGCTGGCTTGGGCAATTCGTTCTCCTGTAAAACCGAGAGTTTTGCTTCAGGCCATGGTTTTAAATCTGGTATCACCTTCGTAAGCCAGTCCTTGCTGTTTTCATTCTCACATACCACCAGGATCCATCCTGGTTTATGTGAGAAGGAAACGAACTTGGGCCCCTCCCCCCTACTCTCCTTATGAATAAGAAGTATAAGGGAGCGGCGCACAAGCCCCACCTGTTCCTCCGTTAGTGGGAATTCGCCTCGGATTCCAACTTTGGATGACCCGGCCACTTCACTGAAGGTCGGTTTTATGAGGAATATCCTTCCAAGGTTGACGACAGAGGACGAGTGCCTCATCGACACTTACGTCCTCCGCCCTCAACCTTTTGAAGCGCTTACGCGCTGCACCACAGAGCTTTTTACGGCCCCCTGGTTTGATGGGTTTAGAGGTCGTGTTCCCTGTTGGGTTTGGCACAATGTCACCTTCCCCAGGGTTCTCCCTCACAAACTCATCATTTTGTCTGGGCGGTGGGGAGGCCAAGAGCACTCCCTCCTCCACAGAATCAATCTCCACCACTTCCATGGCAGAGACATCGGACTGATTATTTGAGATATTTTTTGTATCCATGCAAGTCCCACGAGTAGCTAGGGAAATACAGGTCCACTCCGGCAGAGCCCCGCATGCCAGAGTAAGGGCATAAATACCCCCCGAGGTGCCCAGGTATCGGAGGTGCACCGTTAAAGGCCGGACTCCCCCCCGGCCACGCAGCCCTCGGCACGGTTCGCTTTTACACCTTGGCTTGGGATCACACCTCACACCCTAACCTATCTATCTATCCCTTTCACACTCGTCGCAACTTACCACCAGTGTGAAAGAGAGGGTAGATTTGGGTGTCAATATTCGGGGGACAATGGGTATGAGCCGAAAATTAATGTGTTCAAGAGTGGTTCAAGAGACACAATCCTGTGATAGCCGGACGGCGAATGGACGACGGACAGACGAATGGAACGTCAAATGGAGCAAAGGTCACGTTTCGCCCTTGGATACGTATCCCTAAAAATGATACAAATTTGGACGCGGTGATAAAGCCACTACCTTGTCGTGTAGTGTCGTGATGCGTCAAAAGTATGTCGGTTTCATACATTTACTATGGTAAAGCGATAGAGAGAGAGAAAGAGATAGAGACACGCTACGATACGACACTACACATTAATGTGTTATTTAACCAAAGTAAATGTATGACACCGGTATGCTTCTGCCGCGTCACGTCACAACACGATAGTGTGTACTAGCCTTAGGATGCGCGCGCGCGGGTTTTTACCGGAACTAGGATCAAAAGAAATTGCCGACACCGGCGGCGGCGCGACTGTTCTTCCCAGGGATGTTATACGTATCATAATTATGGTACACGTACCATTTTCCAGGTGTTCGTACCATGTACCATCGTACTTCCGTTATGGTACGCAAAAGTACCATAATTTTACATCAATCCAGCTATATGACTTTATCTCGCCCGCTCCGTTCACGGCGCCTTATGACAACGCAAAATAGACAATACTGTATGAACGTAAGGTTGCTTTTCGCAATTGTCAGTATGGAGAGTTTTCTTGACTTGAAGAAAGAGTTGATTTTTAAGTATTTATTCTCACTGGCACAGACAAATCCCCAGCCCCCCCCCCAGCCCCCAATATAAAAGTAGCGTACCTTTTTAGCCATTTTCGTACTATTTTAGGGAGACTACTGCTGGTAATACTGCGTACCATAATTTTTCTAAAGTACCAGAATTTTGACAGGCCTGTGCCATAATTTTTGACTTGGCATCTAACATCTAACTTCCTTCTTTCTTTCTTCAGTTCGGTTGCAAACGCGATACGAATACGACATTGTTACGGCGAAAGTGATTTGTGTTCTCACAAGTTGAAAAAGTATTTTCAAGTGTGTTAGGTATTTTGTGATGCCTCGTGCAAATGAAAGACATCGTTACGATGCTCAGGAATATTTTAACATGCTAATGTGTTATGGTGCTGCAGAGCAAAATGCTGCAAGGGCTTTGCGACTTTACGCGGAGCGGCATCCAGCAGATGCCCACCAGCCCCGAAATGCCCGCGTTATTGTCGACGCCGCTCAGCGCGTGCTGGAAAATAGGTCGATTGTTCCTCAAGCCAATGGTAGTGGCAGCTCGCGAAACGTGGAGTAGGTAAGTACCTAGGTACATTGCTTTGCTTGTTATCTTCGGTTTGTACGTGTGTGCATAGTGATGCTAGCTCATGTTATGCTGTCAACTGTACCTACTTAATTTTGTAATGTAATTTAAACAAAAAGCATGTGGTACTAAAATTCTGAACAGCTGAAGACAGAAGGTTGAAATTTTAACACCGTCTGCGCCATCAAAAGTTAGGAAGATAGCAGGTACCAATCGGAAACAGTCTGCGACTTATGGTTTAGCAGTTATTTAGGTTTAAATAAGGGAATGTTGTGTCTTATTTGCTTTGGTTAGTACCAGGTGGTACCATTTTGACGAGAACCTCATTTGCTTTGTGCGGCCACTTAGGGGAAAACCCATCGTGCAGTAGGTTTTTCCCCGTACTAGTTAGGTAGAATACGTCAAAGCGGCCGCCGCGCGGGGTCAGTGACCACTGGTCACGTGGGCCAGCGAGAGGCGTGCGCCAGACGTTGTACATTGCGCGTCGCAATTAATTATTTATTTTAGGTAGCGAAATTATGAAGTCTTTTCCGCGGGTATGTTTCTTGGGAAAAGTTGTTCAGTTTCATGGGTAGAAAATGGGGTTTCAATTAATGCTAGCGGTCTTTTCACACCTATTTTTAGATACCTATTGGAAAACTGCTCATTGATAATCGCTTAAAATAGGTTCTTAGCAAAAAGGATATAAACACTGGGTACGTTGTATTGGATAATATTGTATTTATTAAGAGTTTTCAACCATTTTAGAGGTTGTAATAATAATGGAACATAGTGCCAACTTCAATAAATTTATTTTTTTACACTTCGTTTTACCTTTAACAGTTATGGTTATGTTAATAAACATTTTATTTTTAAGTTTAATATTAGTTGGCTGCATGAAATCACTACAACCATCATACAGATTAAAAAAAGATTACCAAAACTGTAGGAGCGCCATCTATTGATGCTTTTTGAAACCAACTATCAATACCTACTGGAAAACTCCTCATTACGAAAATTGTCGGGGCGCCATCTAGTGAGTGGTTAGCAATGCTTTAGATACCCATTGGAAAACTGCTCATTACTACTTGCAACCTTGCAATGACAGGACATGGTATCAATCAAGGCGATACGATGTACGCGCGTGGGTTGCATGGGCTTTTCTGAAAACCAGCGCTGTGACAGGCATTCAGCCTCTCAGTATTATGCTGAGACTGGTCCATTTCGGTTTCCGTTACATCAGTGGCTGGTCTTATGTAATTTCCAATAATTATAATTTACTGTACTTACCTTAGGTTAAGGATGTAATGAGGATTCGTATAAAATACTGTCTATGTCTATTTGAAGCAAATAAATAAATAAATGTGAAAGTAGTTAAGTGAATTTCCCGCCGTTTTTTTTATGTTACACGGCAGCCAAACAGGCAAGCGGGCCACCTGATGGAAAGTGGTCACCGCCACCTATGGACATCAGCAACACCAGAGGAGTCACCAATGCGTTGCCCGCTTCTGAAATGACCTCTAATATACCTCTTGAACAATCCCATGTCATAGTCCAAAGGAAACACTGTGGCTGGGAGCTCATATCTATATACGCTTGATATCCTCGACGCGTAGATACAACAGAACTGACTTGCAGCTTACTTCCAGCAAAGTTGAGAAAATTATAGGTACAATATTATAACATAAAAATATGAGTGTAGAAGTAGTGTATGCAACTGCATATAATTAGGATAAAGACACTCATGTTTTAATACCCCCTTTTACATAACAGTTGCATAAACTACTATTTAGAGACATTAAATCATTATATGTTGTTCGTGAATTCATAATAGCGCCTAATACTAATTATGCCTAATTTAGCAGGTAAATAATACAACAAATATATTGTTAAAGTCATTTACTAAGCTTTTAACATTAAAATGCACAAAATAACATTAAAATGGCGGAACCATTCCTCTGTAAATGTACAAAACATAGGCCAAGAACCTATAGCAACATACATCAGGTGGACTAATTGTAGTAAAATACTTTGCAACACATTAGTGCACAGTTTTAAATAAAAATACATTGATCACTCTCACGTAGTATATCTGTCGCTGTGACTAATGTATAAATGAATATATTATAATAATAAATTTATTTTATAACGTAAATGCTAGGCTAGCTCGAGCAAGCCCGATTTGTTTTTGTTTTTACTATTCTCTCACCAACAATCATTTTATGATGTGAAACCTAATGCAACATTTCCACAAAGTATTACTAATAAATAGATTTTTATTAGAGAAAACCAATGACATAATTATTTGCAATGGAACGTAATAGTCGACAGTAGTTTATCATATTGGTCATCTCCACTTTTTTTACTTATATTTCGGAGAGTTAAGAACTCGTATTATTCATGTTATAAAAGCGTAAGTTATTAATATAATGAAGTAAGTACAAGTAATTTGGATGTTTATCTTGAAATAGGCAGGTTTCATCAAAATTGTGTTAATGAGTTATGAACACTTGTAGATTTACTGGATCTGAACAATTCATATATCACATTATCAAACCTTCCAAGTGCAAATATGTATAATTATGAATAATTAAATAACTATCATCACTGCATCCAAATTAATACTACACAAAAATTACATTTCACGAAAGTGTAACATATTTTATTAATTATTATAATTAGGAAATCCGGCAGGTAGTATAATAACCCAATAAGCAGCATCACCAGCAATTATCGCACGGCCAGTACCTTCATTGTGTGGATAAAACTGTTAATTTAACCAATCCAGATGTCTCGAGACATAATAAGCGAGGTTGAATTGCAAAGAAAACGTAATATTGACACGACACCATAATTACACCAACATTCGAAACTTGCAATCATTGTTGAAGACATCAATGCGAATCAAAAGAAGAAGAAAAAACGTAATTGAAATATATACGTATTTCTATGTTTTATCCAAGGGATTGCGAGATGTAAATAATGAGTAAGTATACCATGTAACATGAATACGGGTGTAGAAGGACCGTTCAGTGGTGAGACGATGGTGGGTGAGCGGGCAGTGTCGTGTCTGTGCAGTGGGTGGGCAGTGGGCGGTGGGCGGCGCGCCGTGGCGCTCACTCCACGTCCATCTGTTCCTGGGACTGGTCAGGAGCGGTCTGCCCGTCGCCGGCGGTCGCCGGGGTGGGTGGCGGGGGCGTCTTCTCTTTGGGTTTGGGCTTGTTGATGATGGGGTTCACCGTGTTTTCAAAGTTCTGTAAGTGAAACATTATTTCAGATGCTGTTGAAAACCGCGCAGCTATTTTTTGGCTCTATTCTATATTTAGGAACTGTGAAGACATCGTACATTCAGACAATTCTAATTTAAACTATACTAAATAATGCACTATTTCTAAATTTTAAATGATTAAAACTAGCTGGCCCGCCGCGACTGCGTTCGCGTGTTGTCCTATCCTATAAACCTTCCTCTTGAGTCACTTGTTAACTGCTTGAAAATCCGTTATGTAGTTTTTGAGTTTCGCTCGAACAGACTTGGTTTCGCCAAGTGGTAGAAGGTACACTTAACGAGTGGCGCGTTTATTGCGGTGTGAATGTTCGATTAGCTTTAGTTTAAAACGTCACACATAGGGGTATTTAGCATTCCTAGCCGGGCGAAATTGAAAAAGCAAATTCTAATACAAAAGCAAAAATGCATACTCGTTAGCGAGCCCGGTAGCTACTGAACAATAGACGACCGTTTCCAGGGTCGTGCGCCTGCGCCATCCAGCCACGAACCAGGTGGAACTTGATCGTTGTCGCATGCGCTCGCGTCAGTTACTGGCTACAATAAAATCGTACCGTGTTTGACACCTCAGTGCTTAATTATTGCGAGTTATTTAACCAAAAGTACCATGGATTATCATAATACAGGTAAGAATAGTCTTATTTATTACGATTCACTGATGTTTACATGTATTTGTATGGGTCAAAATAAATTTACAATTGTCTCCATTATTTAAGCAGTTTTTATCTGAATTATACATTTCAAAGTGATAATAGTTATCCTTCCGAGTGCTTCCGAGTAACGATTTCTTTTGTAACGGATGACAAAAACGGTCATTTGATAGTTGTTTCACGAATTGAGTGCTACTTTATGCTACTTTCGACAAAACTTACGCTTTAGTGTTGGTGTTAGCTAAAAAGTATTAACCGTTATTTTGGAGCAAATTATGAAATGTTTTCTTTATTATTGTTTCAGGGTTACTAGGGGGCTCTAACTACAATGTTGTAACTAAAGAATACCTGTTCAATAAAATGCAACAACAAGAATTGCCCACTTTTGACGAGAAAGTCGATTATTTGGAAAATTACCTTTTATCGTCTGACAATCGCTTTGGATTTTGGCTTATCTATCCTTCACGCTACGATTCGCTTGTTTGAAAGTGTTTTGCACCTTTCTTACAAGCTCCCGATAAAAAAATGGCAAGTGAGATCAGACTCGGACAAAGCTACAGTTAAAGAAAGGAAAGCTAGCATACAACAAAGATTTAAAAACGAAACTGGATTAATTGTAGACGTGCCGATAGCTGGGTTTGGTAATACCAATGATGGTAACACCAGCAGGCGCTTTTTCGGTGACCCATAGAAGGCTGCAGAAATTACCGGTATTGATTACAACCTGATATTCAGATCAAAAATAATTCTAGAGGTAATTTCAAGCGTATATAAAGCTGACTTAAAAAAATTTGCTCAATACTGTTGGGACACAGCAAAAGTCTACCCCTCGCTCTATGACTGGCATCCGATGACCCCGACTATGCACAAAATTTTGATGCATGGTGCTACATTCATGGAAAAGGCGTTATTGCCTATCGGACTATTATTGGAAGAGGCTGCTGAAGCTAGGAATAAACATTTCAGAATGTATAGATATAATTTTGCGAGGAAGTTTTCGAGAATAGACAGCAATCAAGATGTATTGAATCGCCTTCTACTGTCCTCGGATCCACTGATCACAAGTCTGAGGCCAAAGCCAAAGAGCAGAATGCATCCTTTTTCAAAAGAAGCGATAGCTATGTTTTTGCCACCTTCTCCAGAATCTGAAAATGATTCAGATTCTTAATCTGAAACAGAACAGGTCGCAGAAAGTGACGATGAACCCTGGTATTCTTCCTCATCAAATTGATTTTATATAAAATTTACGTAATTTGTCGATCAATACATTTCAAATCATGAATACTCCTTTATTTTATCATCATATCAGCCCATGACGCTCACTGTTGCATAAAAGCCTCCCCAATGGTGGTCTTGTATATTTTATTAAGTCTTACCTACTTTAGACCAGAAAAAACCGCACAAATAATTTCGCCCGGCTAGGAATGCAAAATACCCCTATGTGCGTCACCCGTGCAGTTCCCGGACTCAAGAGTGTGTTACTTAGTTTGAGTATCGGTCTCGCAAGCATCCTGCTACTAAAAAAATAATAAATATGCTTGGACAACACACTCAATCAACGCCATCTGGCCCCAAAGTAAACAAAGCTTGTGCTTTGAGTACTAGACAACTGATAAATACTTTTAAATACATACTTATTATACACATAACACCCAGGCCCGCAACGGAAATCGAACCCTGGACCTCTTGCATGGTAGACCATGTTAACCATCGAACCACTCGGATACAAAAACAAAGTCCTATTTTTGAATCGTTCACTTCGATTCGAGCGGTTTACAATTTTGATTTTCGGCATAAAAATTCAATGCAAGTATGATTTAAAATCACATTGGCAACACCGAAAGAGTATGGTTCAAAAATAGGGGAAATCAGCACCATGCATCAAAATATCGAGCTTTTCAAAAATGAAAATCGAAAACCGAATCGAGGCTAGCAATTCATAAGGCCCAGTCGTCAGGTAGACTCAAGAAACATGTAAAGGGGAACTCGCCTGCCGTTCCTGCCGTATCTGGTGTGTGGTGTGCGGCGGCGGCTGCGAGCGCGGCGCGTGCGCCAGCGCCTGCCGCGCGCCCTCCAGCCAGTTGTGAGCGCTCTTGCACGTCTCCGCCACCTTCTGGATGTCACCCTCGGACAGGTGCGCGAACTTCGCGTCGCCGGACCTGAGTTTAGTACACACGATTAGTACAGAATTTAAAAATAGATTAGACAAATTTCTAAGATCAGAATAACGGGAAGAATAATCTTGGTTGGAGAGAACTGCCTGCCTGCCTGATAAATAATAATAATAATAAAATTATAGGTTTTAAGACTTTCGTTGTTATTTATACACTACACTTTCACTATACAAATTATACAATAAATTTCGGGGAGAAAACAATATTAACCGTGGTAACAAACCCGATAATATGTATAGTGAGAGTGTAGTACAAAATTCTTGTAACCAACAGTTTGTGTTTGGCCCCAGGATCTATGGTCAAATTTATTAAATACAGGTTCGAAACTACGTTTCTTCTCGCACGATTCAGATGTGGAATGAGCTCTTTGGACTATGACATGGGATCGTTCAAGAGGTATATTATACATCTTTTCAGAGGCGGGCAATGCATTAGTAGCGCCCCTGGTGTTGCTGATGTCCATATGCGGCGGTGATCACGGGCGTGGCCCGCATGCCTGTTTGTTTGCCGTATAACATAAAAATAATACAGATGCTGAATAAGATAATACAACGGTCATCATCATCATATCAGCCAGAAGACGCCCACTGCTGGGCATAGGCCTCCCCCAGAGATCTCCACAAAGACCGGTCCTGTGCTTTCCGCATCCAGCTGGTACCTGCGATCCTTACCAGGTCGTCGGTCCACCTTGTAGGAGGCCTACCCACGCTGCGTCTACCGGTACGTGGTCGCCACTCGAGAACTTTACTGCCCCATCGGCCATCTGTTCTTCGAGCTATGTGCCCTGCCCACTGCCACTTCAGTCTGGCAATCCTTAGAGCTATGTCGGTGACCTTGGTTCGCTTGCGGATCTCCTCATTTCTGACTCGATCGCGCAAAGAAACTCCGAGCATAGCTCTTTCCATTGCCCTTTGGGCAACAGTGAGCTTTCTTATAAGGCCCATAGTGAGTGGCCACGTTTCAGATCCGTAAGTCATCACTGGCAACACACATTGGTCAAAGACCTTCGTCTTGAGACACTGCGGTAATTGGGACGAAAATATGTGGCGTAGCTTCCCGAACGCTGCCCAACCGAGTTGGATTCGTCGATTGACCTCTTTCTCGAAATTGGACCTACCTAGCCGGACTATTTGTCCTAGGTATGTATAGTCGTCAACAACTTCAAGTGGAGTGCCTCCAACTGTCACTGGAGTAGGCACAACATGGACATTCGACATAATTTTCGTCTTGTCCATGTTCATTTTAAGACCTACTTGTTGAGAGGCACTACAGAGGTCATCGAGCATTTTGCCCAAGTCTTCCAGGGTTTCAGCCATGACTACGATATCGTCAGCAAATCTGAGGTGCGTGAGGTACTCGCCGTTAATATTGATGCCAAGTCCGTCCCAGTCCAGAAGCCTAAAGATATCCTCCAGTGCAGCGGTGAACAACTTCGGTGATATACATACAACAACGGTATGAAACGATAATTCTCCAAAGGATCAGTTACAATTGCATTCATTGTTAGATGATTTAATAAATAATTGAGTGTTCGATTTGTAGACTAATTAGCAAATTTTGTAAAACGAATGATGATAACGAGTTACATCCATAGAAAAATATCAAATTATATACTCACTTGTACTGATCTACAACTTTATTAGCTAGTTGGATTGCAAGAGCGAAATCGTCTAGAGCGCCGGGACGAAGTTCAAATTCCAGACGACGCTGTTTTATTGGCTCGCCCTCGGTTTTAAGCTCGGCCAGTTTGTCGCTGTACACCTAGAATAATTACACATATAAATTATGTGGACAAAACTACATACTCATCCAAGGTTGGCCTGATGTTAGAGGTAGATTTGTGCTACAAAGTCATATCATAAATGTGAACTCATAAACAGATAAGATAATACAGCATGGTGATCAAACAATTAGTAATTGGTATATACTGTGGTATCAACCAGAGTAAAACATAGCTCTCTAGTCGACTTGGGTCGGTTGTCGAAAGCTGATTGCATTCAAATAGGCTGTAGGCTCAATACATGTCTTCTCGTACTCGCCGTTCTCATAAAGCCACTGCTCGGTGGCGTCGAGCATTGCGATGACGAGAGTGAGCCTCAATTTATCATGAGATTCGAGGGCAATAACATTCAACTTCATTAGAATTCAGATCATAATGTCCCGGGGATGCAGTTGCACAGCCTGGCACAAAAACATTTTTTTTACTTGCCAAGTTTTTCACTCCTGAAGGTTTACTATCGCTACAAAGTGGATTTTTTCTTGTACTCCATGACGAAGGAAAATAAAGCGCCCTCACTTTATATTGGTGTCACCCCTGGTGTCGCCTAATGTCCATAGGCAGCAGTGAATACCTTCACCAGCTGGCCCACTTGTCTGTTCCGTCTACCGATTCAAATAAAAAAGTAGGTCGTAGCATACCTGTCTCTTCTCATCCTCGCCATCCTCATACAGCCACTGCTCGGTGGCGTCGAGTCTCGCCACAATCCTTCCGCGTGCATCCTCGGCCACAAACGCATGGAGAGTCTCCCCTTCGGACAGTTTCCCGCGAAGCTCGTAAACGTACTCCTCGAGGGCGTTGCGGGCGTCAGCGCGCTCTTTCTCCTGACGGTCCTGCGCCTGCATCTTGCCCTGGAATGGAGAATAGGTGTTATTGGTATGGACATACGGGTCATGTTGCTCCAGTCGTGAGCTGGAGATATGCTGGTTTATATGGCATACCTTCAGTTGCCGTAAACAGTTTATTTTTATGGGCTATAGCCCTATTGTCTTTAGCTTTGTGTCTCCTGATGGAAAACGACGGTGAGGTCAAAGATGTAGCATGTCCAGTTTGTCGCCGCCTTGCCTGCTCGCCTATTTAGTCCTAGGTTCCTAGGTAGAGCATTTGCTTGTATTTCATATCTATTCTGAGCTAAGATTAAAACAATGACAGTAAAACAAGCAAATGCTCTGCCTCTGTCAACACCAACCAAATTAATGCTGTTGGCTCGCTTACAGTTACACAGTGTAAACTGATTTGATTTGGAAACTTACCTCTTGTTCCATGAAGTTGTTCACTTCGTGCTGAGAATATCCATGGGTGCGTGCTTCGATCGGCAGCTCCACTGTTTTGACGAGGACCTTCTTGTTTTTCTCCTTAGACTTGTCCTTTTTATCGTCATCCTAAAATCAGAACAACAGGTTCAAAACTTTTAAAAACAGTGTTAGCCCCACCACCACACATACTTGGAAATAACAAACATATTTTTTACTATGAAATGAATGAAATTGTTGAATGATGCCATTTCCAAATAGTGTGGTGTCCCATTTGCACTGCACCATCCTAAACTACTACAAATTGAAAAAAATCACATAAAGCATTAAATAATAAAAATTATAAAAACCAATTGGCAAACAAAACATGCGTGGACACAGAGACTTAAAGTAAGTTGAGTAACACAAGAAAAGGCGATATAGCATCAGCCTCAAGAATACCAGCCTTGTGCAAATGGGGCCTCTCAGCGAGGGTGGGAAGATACAGCAATTATGTGGTGTGTGTTGCCCGAGTTTAATTCAGATAGAGGAAAAATGAGAAGAACATTCAATAAGGCTAAGATAACTGTCAGTAAGGGGGGCGAGGGAAAGAGGGCGGGCAACGAACACCACAAGCACTCGGCACACGGCACCGACACGTACCCCGCTGAACCACTGGCCTACTCTCTGTGTCCACGACTGTTTTTGTTGCGGCTCCCCCTGCATGTCATCTTCTCTCACCTCTTGGTTCTCAGGCCCATTTTGATGCTGTTCTTGGCTCCCGCCATTGGTTTCCATGGGCGACTCTTGGTTATTTTGCGCGTTCTCATTACTATTTTCCATTTCGATGCTTTCGTTTTGAGGGGCATCCTGTTTTTTCTCCACGAGAGAGGCCGAGGCGACGGTGATGATGCCGTGGATGTTTACTCGGACTTTGAGTTTCACTTTTTGTGACTCCCCTTCTGGTGTAGGTTGGACATCTTTGATGTTCCACTGACCTATTGCGGAAAGAAATAAATGAAATTAATTAAACAGTTCAATACTCATTAGTAACACGATAATAGAAGTTACTACGAAGGTCAATTGATAATGTACGTCAGTCGGCGTGTATCTAATTACTTGTCAACAATATAGGACTTACCAATGAATGTGTCCGGGTAGGGCACTTGATCAGAATAATAGGCGCTGACTGAGAAAGGTTCTTTTCTGTAGAAAGTCAGCATCTTCGAGAATGGCGCAGCATGGAAAGCTGGGAACACCTGCATAAAAGTTTATTCATTAAAATTTTTCTGGATAGATTATATAATTACGTATAAAATTATTCTAGCTAAAAATACAAATCATGAACATAGATCGGAATCTTATAGCTAGTAGTCACGATATTCAAGCACGAGGCATATTTATTCACATTGGCGCTAGCTTATTATTGTTATCCAAAACGCAACTTATGCAGATGTTATGCGCGTCAGCTTACCATTAGACTGTTTAATAAAATGTAAATCATCATCACCAAGACGTTCAGTACATAGAAGCTACAAACAGCTTGTGCAGGGGGGTGCCTAGTACACCAAGAAACAGCGGCCCATGTGGTCCTGGCGTGTGAGGGACTAAAGGACCACAGGGCAAAAGTCGCATTAGAAACGGGATCCCTCCGACAGATCTGCGAATGTCCGAAGAGACTGCTGAACTTCTGGGGGACCTGGGCTGGCTAAATTACAAAGGACCAAGTTTGAGTTCAAACGCGGATAAAGCAGCCCATTAACCGAAACCAGTGAGTGTGTATGTATGTAGAAGGTGGTAAATCCGGTGCTCACCTCCATATCGCCGTCCTCGCCGCGCGCCGCGTCCCAGGCGAGCCGCACCGCGAACGGTTGCACGTCGGTCACGCTGAACTCGCGCACGCGCACCGCCGGGCTCACCATCGCGCATTGCAGGGCGCACCCGCGGGACACCGCCTCGTCCTGGGAAACGTCACTCGTTGTTACCATCGTCATATTAGCGGAAGGACGCCCACTACTTCCCCATCGCGCATTGCAGCGCCTCGTCCTGGCAATGTCACTCGTTGGACCATTGACATATCAATCGAATTCGACCTCTACATCTAAGATATAGGCCTTAAGAGACTTTCGCAAATGCTCTCACCATCGCACATTGTAGTGCGCATCCGCGGGACAACGTCTCGTCCTGGCGCAGCCATTCATTGTTACCATCGTCATATCAGCAGAAAGATGACCACTATATTTGAGATATAGGCCTTAGAGATTTTTGCAAATGCTCTCTCCATGGCGCGTTGCAGCGCACAGCTGCGGGACACCGCCTCGTCCTAGCAATGTCACTCATCGTTACCATCATCATATCAGACGAAAGACGACCACTATATCTGTTATATAGGCCTCAGAGATTTCTAAAAATGATAGTCCTGTGCCATCTGCATCTCTAGTACCTGCCAACCATTACCAGGGGCGCTATTATAGAATCGCTCACCGATTCGAACGGTTTTCAATTTTGATTTTCAGCATGCAAAATTCGATATTTTTATTCGAGTTATTCGAATATTCGCCTAATTTCAATATTCGAATAGTAATTAAGGTAAAATTCGAATATTTTTAAACAATCAGATTTTACGTACTCGTGTCTTAATTTTGTGGTATTTAATCAAACGGATCGTGTGAACGCACCCACCGAATGCTCGGTGAATCGTGCCTGAGTATTCTGCTATACGAGACGCATTCTGTCTGATATATGTAATGTTTTAGTTTACATATAATTTGATTTTAATTAGTATCACTTATCTTGTGATATAAAATTCTTTCCTTTTTCTTGTTAAATCAGAAACCGTTTAGCATCCTAATCTCGTAAAATATCTAATCTTAGAACCTCACTGACCTAATGCTACCTCCTCACTGTCACGAAGGCCTCGCGATTCGACCTCGCGTGAGGTGACACGAGGCGAGGCGCCTCTTCACTCTCGCGAGGCAGGTACTTTGTATTTTGCTATGCTCGGGACAACACGGGAGGCAAGGAGACCGATTACACTCTCGCCTCGCGAGAGTTAAGGGAATTCGATTTCCGTACTGAATTAGATTTTTATTAGTGTTTAGTAATTGAATTATGGTTTATACTATTGGTAATAGTAGTTTATGCAACTGTCATATAAAAGGGGGTTTAAACATGTGTCTGTTTATCATACGAGGCGTAGCCGAGCATGATAATAGTTTGAGACGAGTGTTTTAATACCTAATTATATGCAGTTGCATACACTACTTTATCTACACTCATATTTTCATGTTAAAATTTCGTACCTATAGTTTTCTCAACTTTGCTGGAAGTAAGCTGCGAGTCACTTCCCTACTTTCACATTTATCTATTTATTTGCTTCAAACAAGAAAAACATTTACAAACACAACTTACAATAATTAGAAAAGAATAACCTGTTTAGCGGGAAAATAATTACACACAAATATAAACATAAAAATTGAATTTGTTAAAGACATTTAGGTATTCAGCCTACATTTGGCCGTGTCCAGGCGACCGACAAAACATTAAAAATAATTATGTTGTAACATATCAATGTAAACAATGTAACAATTTAAAATTTTATAGACTGGCGTGAAATCCTTAAACTACTGTTTTCGAATATGTAAATAGAACATTAAGATATGCGTGTAGACACATGTATATAAATGTGCGGCAAATCGCTTTCTATAGCTTAATAATATAATGCAGTTAAATCGAAAAAACCATATTCTTCGCTATAGGGGGCGTTGTTTTATGATTATGTGATTTTTATTTTTCATTGCTTTATTTATATTATTAACGTTCAGAAATCCATTTCAAGCTCATTTGGATACATTTACTAACGGCCAATTGCACAAACTTACATTAAAAACGTAGTTAATAAACTGATTCCAGATTTTACAATATTTCGAATAAAATTCGAATATCACCAGTAAAAATATTTGAATATTCGAATATTTGCAAGCCCTAGGTATGATGCTGCTTTTCCCTATTTTTGAACCGTACTATTTTAGTGCTGCCAGTGTAATTTAAAAAATATTGAATTTTTCCGAAAGTTAATTCTGAAAATCGTTCAAATTGAGGCAAGCGATTCAAAAATAGAGTCCCAGGTCGTTGATCCAGCTTGTCTAATCTAACTATACAGCGTGTAAAAAGACCGCTAGCATTAATTGAAACCTCATATTTTACCCATGAAACTGAACAACTTTCCCCAAGAAACATACCCGCGGAATCTCAAACTAAGCGGTTCTGTAGTTAGACGCAAGTTTTAAGTTATGCAATGAGTGAGGGCCTACTCTCTGTTTCCTATTTCAGATAGTATGGAGCATGCTGCACTCCTTTGGGCCAGATATCCACTAATTGAACCGCAACAGCAACAGTGACATTGGACCATCCATGATAATCAAATTTTTCCAACCACTAAACAATCGCGCCTAAAGGAATAAAATCGTAAAACCGCGCTGCGGTAGAAAAAAATAAAGATTTTCGCCGTCGTTAAATTTGGATTTTGGGTATCAGCTAGTCTTTATACAGGGTGTCCCGTAAGGTAACGATAAGTTTGAATAGGGTGATCGAGAAAGTCACTAGGGTCACCAGAAAAATATAAAAAAAAATCGCTCTTAGATATTTTGAAAATTATGGCAATTTTTGTTTTTTATCGAAAATTGAACACCCGTTGAGCCTATTTCATTAACTGTGACTACAAATATTGCTTTAGAAAAAAATAAAAAACTGTTATGTAAACGTTAATAACCTTTCTACAATCTGAAATAAAAAAAAACAATACATATCTGACCAAGATCATAAAGAAAATCATGTTTGTCCCTTGCCAAGGACTTAACAATTACGATTTCACTCAACTTTACCAGTGTCCTGAAAAAAAAATGTACAATGCAACTCTGGCAAGTTTCCTAAAAAGTTAGCTTATTTTATCACCATTCTAAAATAGTATTACACCTATTTAGTTAATTCATAATACGACGGCTAAACATTAATTCCGAGAAATGCACCCCAAAATCAAGAGACAAGCGAGATTGACGAAACCGGTTTTAAGGACAATACATTGTTAATAGAGGGAGTGAGACAGGTAATAAGTTATTTAAGTTATTTTCTGAAGCAATATTTATAGTCACAGTTATTGAAATAGGCTCAACGGGTGTTCAATTTTTGATAAAAAAAAATTAATATAATTTTAAAAATATCCAAGAGCGATTTTTTTTTATATTTTTCTGGTGACCCTAGTGACTTCCTCGATCACCCTATTCAAACTTATCGTTACCTTACGGGACACCCTGTATATTTATCTATTGTAGGACAAACACTTTTATGTCATCATAATGACAGAATGTAGCGGCTCCCATAGCTTTTATTCAAGAAAATATATTAGACTTACCTGATTCAAAGTAGTGGACGCATTTTTTCCTAAGACCTGCTCTATCAGACTTTTGACCGCAGGAATCCTGGTGGACCCACCCACAATTTCGACAGAGTGGATGTCTTCCGATCGTAACTCTGAAAAAAGAATTAGCAATATGATTGCACATACACATACATTTCATATTGAAATTTTAAGAAACTTCTAAGTAGTAGCAGAACTTGGAATCCGTCGCACAACTCTATTACTCTCTTTTCATAGAATAAACAAGCATACGCCCTGCCCCATTGTAAGCAAAGCAGTTACATTGTAGTAAGACATAGTGTAAGTGTAGTGTAGGACGCCCTCCGGCCAGATGGAGTGACCATTTGCGAAAGGCTGCGGGTGGATGCTGGATGCGGCAACCCGAGGACAGGCTGCATTGGCGCTCATTGGGGGAGGCCTATATCCAGCAGTGGACTAGTACAGGCTGATGATGATAATGAAGAACTTACTGGAGTTATGCAAAAGCGCACGCAGAGTGCGTTCGACGCGCGTGAACGTATCCGAACAGAGCTCCTCCATGTCGTCACGTTGCATCTCGCCGGAGACGTCACGCTCCTCCATGAAGCACTCCACATGGAGAGGCAGCTTCGTGCTGTTAGCTGACATCTGCTTCTTCAGCTTCTCTACCTCTTGCAGCAAACGCAGGAACGCCCTGATGTAATAGTTTATAGATAGATTCAAAATTCATGTGCCAACAATTAGCCATCCAGAGTCACTCAACAAATTAGTTGACCACCTTAGTAAGACCACATTCAATAATTTGTATGGCAATAAGGGCTAAGTGGTCGGCTAATTTGTTGTATGACTTACAATTTAATACTACTAGTATAAAAAAATTCATGAACAGTAACAAACTCATGAAAAGTAAACAATTCAATAGATTTGTATTTTTTGGTTAGGTTAGCATCATCTCACCACAAGGTAAACCTTGGAGCTAATATAACAACAGTATAATAAAATAAATTTTCTGAAAGGTATTTTAAAAACAGACATGAGTCATATAATTGACTCATTCATTGCATTGCACTTACCTTTGATTTTTGTTGGCATCCAGTTTATATCTTTTCAAGATATCTTTACTGAAGTGTTCAGCTAAGGCCATGTCAATGTCTCTGCCACCACAATGGGGGTCGGTGGCGGTCGCCAATACACGCAGTTTGCCTTTGTGAAAAGCACATGCAGACACCTGTGTAAGAGAGCTTTTTTAGAAAAAATTATACATAACATTACCCCAAATAGAGAAAGATTATATGGAGTCAGTCATATCACAGGACATTATTATGAAATAAGCAATATTATAAGCTGCTTACCTGCAGGGAACTGTGACCAAAATCAACAAAAATGACATTTCGTGGCTTTTCTTCTGGGGCCGGTAAGTCTTGCTTGTAAATGCCATAAGCTAAAGCAGTCGCGGTTGTTTCATTCATGAGGCGCAGTACATTGAGACCTGAAATAAAGTGATTTCCTTTCATCATTAACTTCTTAACCCAGATATAGATTAGATGTTAGGTTTTCATGACTTTGACAATAGACTTTTAAAAGTAGACCTGGAAAATTGTGTAGTTTTTAAGGAATGCTAGTAATATAAACTACTAATACACTTGTTGATTTAGTAATTATTTTTGACAATGTTTTAGTTTTAAGTTTTATACAGGCTGCATATAGGTGACGTCAAAAAAAAATAAGTCCCTTGTGTCGTGGGGTATCCGAATCACCCCCACGTATGATCTGCAATTTTTCAACTGACTTAAAAAAATTCTAAAGAAAAAGTAGAAGACCTTATCGAGATTTATATTGCAACTGAATTTTAATGGGTTGGACCATTATGCATAAAATAATCTTAATATTTTTCTTAAAATATTCTTAAGAGAAAAGTCAAGGACTTAATATTTTTTCTGACGACAATGATTTAGCCATCCTATATTTCATCAAAGAATATAATGAAATAATGCATGGCTTTACAAATTATAGTCAAAAATAAAAATGTGGACACATACATAGAACACCACAAAAAATAATGCACATCTTCCAAAGTTAGAATAACAATTTTTTTATTTGGTGTTCTGTAAAAAGTGAGCTAGTAAGAAGTGGGCTGATGAACAAGTGGGGGAAGAAGGAAGGTATGCAATTATTTTTGATAAAAATTTAGTTCTTTTTTTTTGTGCCTTATTGTATGTATGTTATGACAAAGTTCCGAATATTTATGAGTTATTTGTTACAGTGAAGTCAAAATCGCTATTACTTTAGTTATCCACCAAAAAATATTAAATCTAAACATGATTTATAAATGTAATGTGTATATGTGTAATATTAGATACCCATTAAAAAAATAAGCAAAGATATTGTTCAAATGGTAATATAGTCAAAATTTCAATGAACGTACCAGAAATTGCTGCCGCATCAAGAAGAGCATTGCGCTCAGCATTGGTAAAGTAACTTGGTACTGATATTACACAATCATTTATCTGAGTCTGCAGAGCTATGGTAGCAGTTTCCTTCAGTTTTGTGAACAGCATGGCAGTTAACTGAAAACATAATGATGAAATATTATTATTTTATTTAATAAACAATATTATATTAAAATACAAGAAAATAATCAAATCTCACATACCAATATTCTTTACATGACTTTTTTATTTCCAGATATTTACAGTTTATCAAAACATATTTCATGAAATTTTACCTGCTCAGGACTGAATACATTCTCTTCTCCTAAATAGTTAACCCTTATTCCAATTCCACCATCGGCCCTCTGTTCAACTTTGAATGGGTAATGTTTTAGCTCTTTTTGAACATGAGGATCGGAAAATTTTCTTCCTAACAATCGCTTGAAACCAAACACAGTGTTCTTCATGTTTGTGATCATCTGATTTTTTGCAGCTACACCCAGTATTCGATTTTTTTGAGAGAAGGCCACACATGATCTGGAAAGAAAGTGATTGTGAGTTTCATGCACAAATGTCTCTCAAAACAGTCAATACTTTGCATACAAAAGAAAGAGATAATGAAAATATCTAGAGCAGGGATCCCCAAACTATTTTGGGCAAGTGACCCCTTTTCCAAAATGAACTGTTACCTCAACCCCCATGGCCAAATTACCTACTTTTAAGATCAACCCCCTTATTCATAATGGTCGACTAACATAAAACAGCTGCTACAGAATGTTATTTTTCATTCTGACTTAGGTCAATAGAAGAAGACAGAGTGAGAATTAGCAATGCTTTAAGTTAGCAGACTATTATAAATAAGGAGGCCTATCTTTAGTTTTTTCCTATTTATACAAAATATACTTAGGTACTGAGGTACCAATTGGAAAACTTTGCACTTGGTTAAGTGAGTAAAAATAACGTCATTGAGTTAACTTGTCCACACAGACTTGCCGAGTTTTTCATCTTGTACGAACTTGAGACTTAACATTACTACAACAATGCTATTCCTACAAAAATATTAATTATTCTTAGTACACGTAACACAACACAAACAATACAGTACCTACCTATCTTGAAAGTTTTAAATAATAACTTATGTTAATTTAATAGGGGTAGATTTTTAGACCTCATCGACCCCCAAAATCAGTTTTCGTTTATGTCGACCCCTAGGAAACCGATATTGACCACTTTGGGAATCCCTGATCTTTAAGAAAGATAAAAATATAACAGACTAATTAACACCGGCAGCACCTGTTTCTGATTAAGACACCTCACTTGTGTTTACCATTTATCAAAATCAATTCTATTTTAAAATAAGGCCAACTGAACACCTGCTCAGGGAAAGAGACTAAATTGCTGGTATTCTACTAAATATTGGACGGACATTGGTCCAAATTCAAAATATAAAACTATAATAATAAAGCATAAATTATCCAGTGAAATACTTTTTACACATGGCCAAAAGTAGAATTCCTATAGGATTCTCATTGTCACATTTGATGAAAACCTTTCTCTAATCTAAACCATCAATTAAGACATTAAAAAATTATAACATTGTTTTGTTGTAAACAGTGAACTACCAATACCATAACCACTTTCAAATCAATAGTTTCCAGTCCTTGTAAAAAAAATAACCTTCAAAGAACATCCAATAGGATGACATTTTTGCATTGTAAATTAGAGGAAACTATTAACAACGAAATCTCTGAAGCATTTGGTGGAGTAAATCGGCTTATCGAGCTGTTCCCTGTGTAAATGTTCACGGGGCAGGCATTACACATAGCATAATGACAAGGAAACAGAAGAAGGTTTGTCATGATTTTAGCATCTGACAATGGAATCCTACGATTACTCACAAATAAAATTAATCTAAAATAGTAAAATTCTGGGTCAAGTCTTGTAATAAAAGTTGGTACTTACGGAGTAGCACGCAAACTGTAATCGTTAGCTATTGTCTCGATACCACCTGCTTTTGCCACAGCAATATAACAGGAATCATTACCAAAATCTATCCCAATAACGGACATAGCAGCCATCGTTGCCACAAAATTGAATTATTTCACTCGAAACTTTTATTTTATTTTACAAGAATAGAGAAAACACGTTGCTGAAATCAAGACACAATCGGTAAATCAATCGTGTGAATGTGAACGAAACGAACGCCGGTTTTACATGAGTTTTCGAGTCATCCGTCCATACCCGAATATTCTAGAAATGACGGAAACCATAGACAAAAAAGAAAAAATGAATTGAAATGTCATTGGGGGACCCTAAAACCATTACTACACTATCCAATTTTAAATTGGATAGTGTAGTCACAGAAATGAAACAAAAACAGAATCCATGTGTCTTAAGTCATGAGGGAAGCATAGAAATGGCCGCCATTTTATATGTCTGCGTAATTTTAGGGTTGCCATATACATGATCCATTTTGCCCTCTTTATGTATTATGTTAGCAATACAACTTTACAATAATAAATAAATAAAAATTATTAATTTCTGATTGTAATTATTTATTTAAAAATTCTTAAGTTATGAAATATGTTGATAAGAGGAGTCTCCCCGAGTACGCTCCATACAAATAAAGTTTGATCATATTTTCAATATTGCGCATTTCTGGCAGTGTTATTAAAAATAAAAACCAGACAGCTGTCCGGTGCAATTTGTTCTCGTAACCCTCCCGTACCGTATGCCTGCCGTAACCTTCCCGTACCCCTCCCATACCTCTCCTGTCACCTTCCCGTACCTCTCTTGTCACCTTCCCGTACCCCTCCCGTATCCCTACCGTATGTCTGCCGTACCCCTGCCGTATCCCTCCCGCAGCCCTGCCATACCTCTCCTGTCACCTTCCCGTACCCCTTCCGTATCCCTACCGTATGCCTGCTGTACCCCTCCCGTAACCCTGCCGTTTCCCTTCCGTACCCCCACCGTAGCCTTATCGTGCTCCCATAATCCGTGGCGTACCCCTCTCGCAACCCTCCCCTAGGTCTACCGTAACTCTGCCGTACCTCTCCCGTAGCCCTGCCGTACGCCTGCCGTTTCCCACCCGTACTCCTACCTTAGCCTTGTCGTACCCCTGCCGTACCCCTATCCTGCCCTATTTTCTTATTCTGCTATTCGAGGCGGGTACAAATACATCAAATTATAAAAAACAAAATAGCTATTCAGTTAATTTACCCGTTTTGGAAAGGCGTACGGAACCAAGCATCGTAGCCCCTTCGCGGTTGTTATAAAATCCACATCATTAAAATGTGCACTGCACACGGTACTCGCAGATGATGGGTTCCAATTGGTTTCTCTTCACTTCTATACAGTTTCGTATAATTAGAATCCAATCGTCTTTACGGTTTTTATTTCTAGGAAACCTATTAAAATAATATAACCCGGTTAAAATAAAATCGGGATCGAAAATAATAAGGGCTCCGCAGAAAGCGGTGTTATATTTTTTAATTATAAAATCGGACTACTATGCTTACATCATAGCAGTACGTAGGGTAGACTATAATTACAATCATTCAAGTTCTTTTTAGATACGATAGGTAATAAAAATTCGGAACCTGATCTGAGTCACAAATTTAATAAAGAATTCCCCACTTTATGGGAATTTTCCCCAAAAACAGGTAGCCACATCGTTGTACTTTTGTTAGAAATTTGCACCAAAGTAAATAAAACATTAATAAAAAAAAGTAGCTCGAATCATAATTACTTATGCGTGATAGGTAATTCCTCCTGCCTTGTTACATTTTTTCCAGTAACTTTTACACGATTTCACTACACATAACGGCATTTTAAAATATTTTTCATCGAGGATAAATATGTCCGATCGCTACGAAATGGCGGCGCGTTGTAAGACCCGAAGAGTGTATGACATGTACAACAAAGGAGATTGTCACACCTTGCATGCACCACATCTCTTTAAAGTAACATGGATTCTGTTTTTGTTTCATTTCTGTGAGTGTAGTATCCAATTTTAAATTGGATAGTGTAGTATCCAATTTCCTTCAAACCAACCTCCTTCATCTTACTACCAGGCGTCGTACTAAATGTTACCTACTTATGAATAGGCTCTACCAAATTAACTAGGAACTTGCCTACACTAATTATTTTCGATAGGTAGGTATGCTTAAATAGTCGGAGCGTCGGTGGCCTAAGGTTGCGTTATCCGACTCGTACGCGTGAGGTACCGGGTTCGAATCCCACTGCCGCCATGTACCACTAACTCTTTTCTAAGTTATGCACAGTAGCTGAATACTAACCGATGCTTTTACGGTGAGGGAAATCATCGTGATGAAACTTACACATTCAGTTCAGACGACTGAATGTGTAAGTAACCATGATCCAATCTGGTCAGGTTCCCTTGGTAGCAGGGTTAGGAGCCAGGAATGTCAGATGGCAGTCGCTCCACTGCAATTAATTACCTAATCTGCCAAATCCTAGATCATGGACCATAGTCTAATAATTTTGTGGAGAGAAAAGAATTTGTTACAGTGGAGCGACTACCATCTGACCTCCATGACCCTGCTACCAGGGGAACCTGACTCGATTGGATCATGGTTACAATTTCAGTTGCCAGAATTTGCAGATTTCATCATGATGTTTCCCTCACCATAGGAGCATCGGTTAATTTCAACTAATGTACATAACTCAGAAAAGAGTCATTGGTACATTGCCACAGCGGGATTCGAACCCGGCACCTCTCTCGCTTACGTCGGATACTCAACCGCCCAGCCACCAACGTTCTTGAAAAACATACTTAAGATAGCTACATAACTAAAACAGAATTCGTTCAATTGATAAATCGTTCTACACAAATAAGTAGGTACTATGTCCTACTAAAATGGTTCACTCATCTAGGGACCTACGTAGCGTAGGGAACCACTTATGGGACTAGTTTTGTTGAAACAGATTACAGACAGGTTTTACTAAATACCTACATGTTTTCATGAACAGATAAAAGCGTTGTCTTTTCTGCCTATTTCCCGTCGGAAAAGAACCTCCTAACGTTACGATTAGGTACTAGCTAGGTAGCATATCTTAAAGTCTAGCTAGAACCTAGACCTTTAAAGCATGTAGGTACGTACCTTTTTAAAGTTATTTTATGAAAACAAACAGCGTCAGGTGCCATACTTTCTTGCTTTCTTGTGGCTCGGATGACTGATAGGTATTAACTATCAAGTAAGCTTGCACTCGTATCGTAGCGTAGCTAGGTAGGTACACTCCATACACACAGATACACAACACTACGCAGGCTCTGGTTGCTATGCAATACGTAAATAGGTAGGTTCCATGGTGTTTGGCCTACTGCTAGCTTGCATTCATACACAGAATAATGATTATCACAATACTTAAACGTTGAACGCTGAACACAGACAAGACTACGTTAATACTGGTACCTGAAGCTATAAATCATTCGTTCACATCGTTAACACTCTTATCACAGTTATCTTCACAATAGGTACTTAGGTATCCTACAACTACAACACAACAATCATTTCGGTCACGCGAAAAGCTAAAAACTGAATGAACGAATACGACGCGAAAGTAGGCAAATTTCGTCAATGGAAGTCGCGCCGTGGGTCAAACCACAAAATAAAGAACGGCCCGCCAAAGTATTCTATTTTTAGATTTTGTAGTTTTCAGTTTCTATTTTGATGTCAAAAGCGCCGCCACAGCTCCGGCGCCGGCCTTGACCTTGACGGCACGTGCAAAAGGATTCGTACTTAGGGATCCGTGTTTTAGGGGTCTAACTTATTTCGCCTTTTATGTTCTCTCGTTTTATGTTCTTCTGGTAGTTGCACCATAATGTTGATTTTTTATTTATTTGTTAAAGTGAGTCTCAAGCGAATCCAACTGTGTGTAATAATAATCCTTATGGCGATGGCCTACATTTGCTTATCACGATTTTATCGGGTAGTTTGGTACAATGACAGTAACCTAGACAGTAATTTCTAAAATTGTGTTTGGGTCCGTGCTCCACCTAGGTGACCTAGGTTCTCCAATTGGGTGAAGCATGGGATATTTACAGGTAAAGCTCCATCAACTAAGAATCATTAAGTTAATTTTAGTTGATAAGAAATGTTCGTGAAAACGATAGGTACGATTACCTACGCGACACTGAAACATGACTGACAGACATGACATGAGAAAGCAAACTCGTAAAAAGACAAAGATGTTACATTAATTAGAGTTTGCTACATTAATATGCTACAGTAATTTGAATAAGACTACTTTGCTACTAGTTAGGTGGTGGTGCACTTTCGTAAAAACTATGAATGAACCTTTTGAATTAAAATCATAATTGATTACAATATTTTTTTGTACAGAACCCTCGAAACCAAAAAATACAAAAGGGATAATTTAGACCTCCTTAATATTGCGCCTAGTACGTGGGGTGTCCATAAAATAAGCCAGTGCAAATACAGGCATGACGCATTTCATCTTAGTCCTCACAGTGACAACGCATCTGCTGTTCTGCATGTTTGTTGCCTGCAACCTAAATGCTTAAATCCTAGTACGTAAATAGTGTTGCTAGGTATTTTTTCAGCTATTCAAATTTAATATTCACCTTCTTGAATTCAAACATGAGTAGAATTTAATAATTACTATTAGATAGGTACTAAAATGACATCTTTCCTTATTTCGGAGCTGGCGGAAAAGTTCAACGAGAAATGCATAAACTTGTGCCAAGACTCACCACATGCATTCAACAGGATGTAAACTGAGTGAAAAAATAGACAAAAAAGTATAACAACAATATCGTGTAGTTTTGCTGCACTTTCCAAAAATATTAAAATCTAGTGAATGTACTTTATGGACACCCTGTGATATCAGTATCCCGTACATAGTCCACCTGCTTCAGTCATGACTGCCTAGTACAATAGAAGATATGGCGCAGACGCGAAAACAAGCTGTAACTTTTTTGCCTATTAATGTTTATTGTGTTTTCGCAATTAGTTTGAAGACTATGTACCTAGGTGCAACATTGTGTTGAAGGCAACAAAAAACAAATAAATTAAAGTAGAAACAAACATCGAAATTTCTTGTTTTTGTGCCGGACTGCTCACGAGCTGCTTGTAATAATAATTTTATTAACCAGCCACTTGAGGTATTGATCGTAGTGATCTTTAGATTGAATTTTAAAACTCATATGAAACGGTAGGTAGAAAAGACTTAAAGGCACAAAACCTATATCCTATCTGTAACTGGTAAAATTGTATTATTCAGTTGATTGACCTGATTATGAACTTGAGTGATCTATTACAACTGATTTCTAGAGATGCGGTCTTTCGTTTTCAAAATGTGATTATCGACATTGAAAAAGAAAAAGTTCGATAGTCATTTTCTCGGTAACTATTCCACGCACGAAAAAAATAATTGTACCTATCGTTTTAATACGTTTAGCACTCCATCCAGTTCACGGCTTTATACATGTATTATGAAACACCCTGTATAAGTATATACCTACTATGTGATACTGGTTTATTTATTTATTTTATTTGTGCCTACTTACCTATCTCAATCATATTAGAAGTGATCAGAACACGAATGTAGTGCAACCTTGTATCTAACCTACGTACAATAAATAAAGTTAGGTACCAACTTATATTAAAAAGATTAACGTTTCTCAACGTTAAACTTTTTAAGATAAGTTGGTGCCTAGGTATAGCAGAACAGGTAGAGCTCGTCTAATCTAAAATGACGCGCCCCACTATCGCATTAACGCACACAAGCAAGTTTAAAATATGGACGCAATACATATACAAATGCCGTTGTAATTGGTCATTCAGTTGTCGGTGAGACACCAACGTAGGAGCTCGCGTCGTTTGATTGGAGCAGTCGACGCTCCCACACAGATGAAGTGTCGTTATTAATATTTGCACTCACACATCGAAATCAACTAACTAAGTAGTGCGGCGCGTCATTTTAGACTAGAGAAGCTCTACTACCTTAACGTCTGTCATTGAAATCGCGCGATTCATTCGGGACGGAACGTTTTCAGAGTCAGCTACGTACATCTTCATACGATATTGATTGGCCGCGTGCCTCGTACGGAAAATAACCGTACGGACGAAACGGAGAATAACAGCGCATGATACGCTTGCTTCCGTAAGAAATTCCGTTGCATGTAATCGATGCAGTAAATTTTCATACATTTACTTGAAGTACGAATTGAAGCCGGGGACACCTTTTTTCGTTCCACCCTGTCCCGGAACCTTGTAGTCCGAGCCTTAGGGCAGGCTGGAGACGCTTCGGCACAAGGAGGTACTTCGTCTTTTAAACTACCGACGACGAAGACGACTTATATTGTAGTTGGTCGGTTTTCCGATGTCTTTAAATGTTCGTCTGAGGATGGACCGGGTCGAAGAATGAATTTTTTGATAAAACTTGTATTCTTTTTCAGAGAATCTTCCTTCTCCAACTTTATTTTTCAACTCTATGCACCAGAAAGTTTCCATCGCCTTCAGACTTCTAAAATGAATACTAACATATACAGGGTGTTCTTACGCTCTGGACAAAGCCGAATACTACTAGTTGAGTAGGGGGTTTAAAACAAAACTGCAAAGTATCATAACAATCACTCCAGTATTTACCGAAAAATCAACGATTGTGCACAAAGCCGAAAAATAAAGTTGGAGAAGGAAGAATCTCTGAAATCCCTCAGCCCCGACTCTGACTTACTATTGCCTACGGTTTTATGAGTCAAAAGGTCAAAAATTCGAACGCTCGCTATGTTCGCTCAATTTTTTCTTTAATTTTATCAATCTTTCCAACTTTTTAGAACAGAAATGTCAAAAATTTTGAGCTCGCGTCGCTCGATCATTCATTGCCTTTAGTTTTTTCATACTATATTTCAAAACCTGAAATTCTCAAATATTCATTTTAACAATCACCCTAGCTTTTAAAAACCATAATGTTCAAAATTACGTGCGTGCACCGATTGCTTATTCAATAATTTTAATATTTTTTTATTACGGTCCGCATCACAGATCACATATCTAAAATCGCGAGATCACTTCGCTCGCTCATTAATTTAATAATCACCTCAAGCTTTTATAACCCAAAATATAATAAACTACAAGCTCACTCCGCTCGCTCATTCAAATCACTCTAGCTTTTAAGACCTCAAACGTAAAAAATTACGAGCTGGCTCCGGTCGTTCATTCATTGATCACTGCAGTTAAGACTAAAAATTTGATAAAATTCGAGGTCTCTCCGCTCGCTCACACATTCGTTATTCTCCCCAAGGTTTTGAAGTTTAAAATTTCCGAGCTCACTCCGCTCGCTCATTCATTTATTGTTTACCTCCTTGCCTTTGCCAACCAAGTTGCATTATCTAGGAAATACTCTAAACACTGCAAACTCTTTTGAATTGCATGAAAACTCCACGCCAGATTACAGCAGTCTGTTGTCGTCATACATTTAGTTACAATTTAAATTGTTATATACTTTTTTGTCTAATTAACGAAACCCCTATTTTATGATGCTGCTAAGAAGCAGTCTTGTACAAGGTTTCATTATTTCTCCAGAGGCTAAGGTCACCCTGTATGTAATATAGGTATTTAAAAGTATGTTTTATATTCACTAAAAGTACACTATCGATGTAAATAAATATTGTGTTATTCTATGTTATTTCTGAATAATATAGCTCGAAAATGGTGAAAAAATTATTTAAATCGGTTTAGTAGTTTCAGATCTTGCTTATAAAAAATAAACCCGCCTGGGATCGGGACCCGCGAACCGTGGCTTCATAGTCCGAAGCGTGAACAACACAGTCAGTCAGCATCACATCGACCTACCCAAACCTGTCAAATTACCACTTGTCAAATTATCCCAACTTATATCGAACTCTGTGCGTTGGACATTCATGTTAAGTAAATTTTGAAGACCTCTGACCCCGGTGAAAGTCGGAATAGTTGTGATTGCTAATAACAAATCTCATTTTTTTATTAATTTTAGTCAAAAGAAAAGCCGATATTCTTCATACTTACATTTTTTACAAAATTTAATACTTAATTCATTGCGCCAAGGCTTAATTCGCTAAATTACTGTGTAGCGGTACCTATAGCACAAAGTGCCTAACGTGCGATATTACGCCTGGCGTGACGTTCTTCATGACTATTTGAACTTAATTTTCTAGTCAAAACAGTCGAGTTCGTAATTTTGGTACTTATTTTTTTTTTTATTTGTATGATTGTGGCAGTGATTTCATGCAGCCAACTTAAAAAATAAACAGTTTATTTTATTAATATACTTAAACATAACTTTTGAAGATTGAAAGGAATGTAAATAAAATATTTATATATGTAGGACCTATGTTCCATTTTAATACAAACCTTTAATATTTGAATTATGTCCATTCTCGATCCTAGCATCCACCAAACGAACTGACTCAGTCAAATTGATGTTTGATTTGTTTTTAATAATTTATTAAAGTCTCCAAAATTGTTGAAAACTATTGATAAATACAATATTATCCAGTACAATATACCCAGACTTTATATTCTCTTCACTAAGTACCTCTTTCAAGCTATTTTCAATTACCAAAATTGTTGGAGCGCCATCTAGCGAGTGGCAAGGAATACTTTAGATACCTTTTGGAAAACTGCTTATTGTCGGCGTGTTTTCAAACAAATCAAAACAGTTTTTATGTAAATTAAAACTAAAACATAAGCGATACACGATTTCAAATTATAGCGCCCATATTTATAATAAAGTAAACATACAATAAAAAAACAACTGTAAAGAAACAGGAAGTAATTTTTTTTTGGACCGAACCCCTTTTTTGTGTTTCTCGGTTTCCTATTTTGTCAGGACTCTAGAAATTGGATAGTGTGTTACTAGTTTAATATACCTAGTCTATTCTCTATGAATGTTTCATTTTACGCATAGTCTGTGTTACGCATAATTTTTAGCAATATTTCAGCATTTTTAGGTGTGATATGTCGCTAGATCGTAGGGTTTCTTTCTCCGTTTTCTCTCCCATTTTCTAGTACTATAGGGTTTCTCATTTCTCTTTGTGTAAGACAGAAATTAAATCTGCTCAAAATAATATTATGCTCAATCTGGTAAATTATAAGATCCTTTTTCCAACACTGGCAGTGACAGGGGGCGGGTAGAGGGCGCGGGCGGGCGGCGGACCGTTCGTTTCATGATCTAATCAAATTTGATTTGACAGTTTAGATAGTTTCCAGCCAATTCCAGCGGAGTTTTCCATTTCACCAGCACTAGGTAGGTACTTTGTATAGATTCCACATTATATTATTTGTAATCCAACCCGTGAAATCGTAGCTGTATTGTATGTGCTTAATTGAGTATTTGTTTTTATCATTTACTTCTTAATAGGTATATTATACATAACAAGGTAAACCTCATTCTGTTGTAAACATACCTGCAGTATTTATAAGATTATTCGGTCTTTGTACTTAGTTACATAAATAAAATAGCTGGACCTCTTGTTTTTATTATTAAAATAATGGGCATGTTACGTGTGTATGATCGAGTGATCGAACACAGGCAAAATGATAATTGTCCAGAGGTTATCTTTAACATAAACGAATGACGATCGGTAAAATGAATGTAATGTAACGTAACATTTGTCTGCGGGGTCACCTTCAAACCGTGTTGCATTGCATGCTTGTTTCCCGGTCTTTTTCGGTCTATTCACGCTCATTCAGTATTTAATTATATTAACAGCAGAGTTGGCAGTCAGTATGAGTGGCGAGCCGCAAGCTAAACGTACAAAAATGAGTGCTCTGGAGCAGCTGAAGCAATACTCGACTGTGGTGGCCGACACCGGGGACTTTGAAGGTTAGCAATAAACTTTGTAACCTTGTGCAAATGCTTGTGAAAGTTCTTGAAACTTAATTAATTACATTGCCTATGATCTAGTCCAAACTCCAAACAACTTCATTTATCCTTTATGCATAATATGAATAAAATTAACAGTAAGTTTTTATGAATTACAGCTATGAAAGCTTATAAGCCCACTGATGCCACCACCAATCCAAGTCTCATTCTCTCGGCTGCTGGTATGGATCAGTACCAGCATTTGTTGGATAAAGCCATAAAACATGGAAAAGATGTTGGCAGGTTTGTGTCTAAGTAGATTATTACATGTATTTCATTATTAGTGTTGAAAAAATTATAATTTCAAATCTTTTATTAGGTTTCTTTGAATTTTAAATTAAAGTTTTACCTTATTTAAATTTCAGTAACATAGAAGAGCAGGTAGCTGAGACACTGGACATGCTGAGTGTAATATTTGGGTGTGAAATTTTGAAAATTATCCCTGGAAGAGTGTCAGTTGAAGTTGATGCTAGGTACATGCTTAATTCCTTATTTCTCCAAATATAAAATTAAGATTATTCTTATTGGATATTAAGTGTTGGATAGCTATTATTATAATATTCAATAACAATTTTTTTCCAGATTGTCCTTTGACAAAGATGCCAGCATTGCAAAGGCTATTAAGTTAATCAACACATTTGCAGAGTTTGGAATAAAAAAAGATAGAATATTAATAAAGTTAGCTTCCACATGGGAGGGGATTCAAGCCGCAAGGTAAGAAAAATATTGCTCTCTCTATTTTGGCCTTGACACTGAGTCAAGATAGTAGAATATTGCATTGTTGATTGTATGAGAGTGATAAAGCATAATGAGTTAGTGCACATGTATTTCTTTTATGGAATTTAAATTTGTTTTCCCATTTGACCAAGTCATGCATACAATAAAATGGATATAAAATCTTTTCTTTGAAGTACAGCAAGCCAATTAAAATTGACATTATTGTGGATCCTAGAGCCTAGTACAGTTGGCTCCAGAGTTAAATGACCTACATTCCATACATTAAATTTCCATACATTCCATACATTCATTCTGCAGATAGCTGTACTTTTTTGTATAGATACTCAATTTAATATTCTAATTGACCCTCGAAAATAAAAGTGATGCCTTTACACCTACAATATGTTATTGTTCTATTGTACATTTCTCTAATACTATGTGCCCTTGTTGTGCACCAACTTGTAAGTACAATTTTCTCTATTGTTTATTGTTTAGCAGGCAGGCCGTTTATTCAATTTATTTATCCAATTATTAATGTCATAAATGTAATTTTTTTTATAGGGAACTGGAGAAGAAACATGGCATCCACTGCAACTTGACTCTACTGTTTTCGCTTTATCAGGCCATAGCATGCGCCGAAGCGAATGTCACGCTGATTTCGCCATTCGTCGGGCGTATTTTAGATTGGTATGTAATCTTAACTGATTCATGTAAAACACACATTAACTTTGCTTATCTCGACTTTCTGCAGTATTTTGAATGTTTGATACTTGTCTATAAATGTTTGCTTATATGATAGAAATGGTTGATCTATACATAGTAGAAAACAGTCGTTTCCCGGCGTCTTGTCCCTATGTATCTATGTACGCTTAGGTCTTTTAAACTACGCAACGGGTTTTAATGCGGTTTTCAACAATAGATAGAGTGATTCAAGAGAAAGGTAAAGTAAGTAAAAAAACCGAACGCAGTCGCGCCGGGTCTACTAGTTTTAGTATAAAGCATCTTTTATACTCAATTAATTATTAATTACCTATTAAAGGTTGTGAAACCCACATTTTTGACTTGCAAAATGACGCAAGTATGTAAGAGTCTCTTTTAGACTAAAGATAACTGGTATAAAAACAACATTCTGATTATCAAGACTGCTTTTTACTCGCGGTTAGATAAAGAAGATACCTCTTATGTTTCATGTAAATTTCTCATATCTAAGACTAGCTGGCCTGACGCGTCTTCGTTCGCGTGTTGTCTTTTACCTTATAAACCTTCCTCTGGAATCATTTGTTGTTAAATATATTATTGAAAACCGCATGAAAATGCGTTCAGTAGTTTTTGAGTGTATCGTGAACAGACAGACAGACGCGGCGTGGGACTTTGTTTTATAGTATGTAGTGAAGAGATAATGATTTAAACTAGGGTTCACAAATACGATCCTTGACCGCCACCACCACCATGTGATGTATGATATTGAGTAGTTAATATTAGTTGTTTTTTCTTGTTAGGTATGTGGAACATACAAAGAAGACATACGAGGCTAAAGAAGACCCTGGCGTGTTGTCCGTGACGCGGGTATACAACTATTACAAGAAATTCGGCTACAAAACTCAGGTAACGATAGGTTCAAAAGCTCTAAGAAACTTTGGTTAAGATTTAAATTATAAATAACTTTTATTGACTTATTGGCTGTATAATAAGAAGGTAATTTAAATTATCTGTAGAAGTTGATATAGAGGTGATAAAAAATTTACCTTGCAATAATATTTGTCAAGAATAATAAAAACCGCCTTCGGCGAAATCTTAGGCTTCCTCCGGTTTTATAACGTATAAATATAAATAATACGAGATTAAATAATATGTATGCTTATAGTACAACTCGGTAATCATAAGAAAGGGATTGAAATCAATACTCTATTGTTCGTCCGGTTCTTTAAATGACCGAGTTCTACTATAAGCTATAACAAAGAGTGTTTTGTTTACATTTGGGTAATTTTTTTGTGATCACACGTCTTCCATTTCGGTCAGTACTTGGTCTGTCTTGGTGGTAGGGGGTCACTTGTAACAACGAAATATAATATGACGCGATCGCATATAACTCTGAAAGTTGTAGCACCTACGGGAATAATAGTCTACGCAATGAAAGTACGCGAGCAGCGAGACCTAAATAAAGAAAATATTAATTAAACTTTCTTTTACGGCGACACTGTAACTTTGCGACCCTCCGTGACCCCGGGGTGTAGAGGTTCAGTGACCCCCTTGGTCCCGAGCGGGTGACCCCGCGACAATTTGAAAAACATTGTTTTAGAGGATATAAGCCATTAATTACATTGTAGTGCAAATGTCGCTGTCGCGGCCTACATCTGGCAGGCATGTGATATAGCGGGGGCTGTACTTCGCCTTCGTACATCTTGGCCTTGGTTAAAATTATTTTGTGTTGTTGCTACGTGCCAATCGTAAGTTGGCGCCACTGAAGGCTGCTATAGCGCTATTGACCGCCATGTAACAATGTGATATTACTAAATCGAAAGGCTATCTGTAGCCAAAGACTTACTTAAGATTTCTTACTGGACTGTAGTCTTATTTCGTTGTAAATATTGTATTCAGTCATATGCGAAAGTATTAAATTGTTACTAAATTTATTATTTAGCTAGATGGCGCTGTGTTAATTTGTCCTAAAATATTTATTTTATTTATTCTTCCCCGCCTCTCCGTTAGCGCCAAGCTGAGCTAACCCTTAGTTATGTTTATTTATGTAATATTTGTATCAGCCTTCTGAGGATATGCGATCCCTTTTTTATTATCACACTATCCGGTGTTCTATAATCTCTTTCCGTCGCAGGTGATGGGTGCTTCGTTCAGAAACACGGGCGAGATTCGCGAGTTGGCCGGCAGCGACTTGCTCACAATCAGTCCCAAGCTGCTGGACGAACTCGCCAAGAGCGATCAGCCTCTCAAGCGGGTAAGATAATTTGTTTCTACTAATAAAGGCGGATACATTGTTTCTACTAATTAAGTAAGGAATGGCGGCTATTTAATCAAAATGAATGATTTTTTATTGGTGTGGCAGTCCATTATTCTCGAAATGAATGATTTTTAATTAGCGTGGCAGGCCATAATTCCAATCTAAAAAAATACCTTTTATTTTATTTATTTATTCATTATAGCTGAAGACCTAAACTAAAAGTATCGCCGAATACATTTTCGAAAAATGTTTTTGTATTAAGAAAAATCCCGAACTACCTTAAGCTAGTTTAAACAACGCCCAAGTTGATTCATAACAACGCTCTCATTCTGTCCTCTCATAGCCTGATAGGGACACCTGTATCGCTAGTGCTACATTACTTATTGTTTATATTGCCTCTCAAACTAACTCTTATATAACTCGCAGGTGTTGGACCCAAAACTGGCGGCTCAGGCGGAGATTGAAAAAATCACTCTTTCCGAGGCACAGTTCCGCTGGCACATGAACGAGGACCAAATGGCCACGGACAAGCTCTCCGATGGAATCAGGAAGTTCGCAGCAGACACCAGGAAGCTAGAGTCCCTCATCAAGGCTCTCCTTGCTAAGAAATAGACAAATCGTTACTTAAAATTACACCTACACTGTTGTGTAGCAATTTTGTTCATTTTCTCATTAATGTTAACTAAGAGGTTGTTCATTATAAATGCTAGATGCCTTTGGGCCAGGTATTTATTATTTATATCACGTTGATAATTGATTCAATTTTTCTCTAGACTCGTAAGACATTTCCATTATTTTCTTAGGTAAAAGTGGCTTCGAAATAATGATTTCAAACATTACTTTGGTTATTGATATTATCATTATATAATATTGTAATGCCGTGACGTAGTACAACAAAAGATAAGGTTAAGGGTTAAGGGCCAAGTGAATGAGTAAAACAGATTTACATATTGGTGCTATATTTGAATATTTGTCTAATCCACTAAAACTCAAATTATACTCCTACTGTTGTAGGTTTGTTTTGTTATATAGTACAAATGTTTTTGTAAAAATATGATCACAAAACCTTTGGGACCATTATATTTTTTACATTCCTATTTTTGTTATAAATAATGTGTTTATCGTGAATAAAATTTACACTTAACATTTGAATATTTTTCTTATTGCGTCCGGAAGTTGCGAGAAACCTTTCGATTGGGGGTATACCTTGCCTTATTCCGATGACCGTGAAATGGATAAAAAAATGGTTGAATCGAAAACATCACAATTCGCTGCTAGATGGTGTTGTATTGTGGATTTTTTTCATTGCTTTGTTTTATATTACTAACATGTAGAATCTATTTCATGGTAAATTGGCCAATTGCATAAACATACATTAAAATTTTTAAACCCTTAAAAGGATGTAATAACAGATTACATCAAATTTGTATGGAAATACGCCAGGGCCTGGGCCGCACCCCATTTACTGGAAGTGTCCGACCAAAGAACCAAAGATTTGGATAGATAGATAGATGTATCCGGGCCGTTTCCCGCATTCAGGCGAACACGCGCCCATTCTGCGTGGTAATAAAAAAATATCTACCTAGCAATTTATTTTTCAAAAATAATAACATTTTGAAATAATAATAATATATAATAATAATTACCGGTCACGTTAAGTGACTGAGATAAAATAAAATACATCACCATTAGCCCCACGGTAAGCAAAGCTTGTATTATGGGGTACTTTTAATTACATATCTTTTATATAGAACACCCAGAGGCGTACCAGAATTAAAATTAATTTTTTCAATTTCTGCCCGGCCGGGAATCGAACCCGGGCACTCTGCGTGGCATACCGGCAGATGTTAACCACTGAACCACTCGGGTCGTCTATTATCGTATGGAAATAATGTGAATTATAACATTATTTATGAAATCATGACGTTTGCTAGGAACCTTCGGCGAAATCTTAATCTCCGAAGGTGTTTTCTTGGCCGAAGGTGGCTGATGCTGATGTTGAAGCTCAGTTGGACACTAAATACTGGCCGCCGGACTACCCACGTCCCACGGTTACCCCCATGCCAACAACGGCGACGGACGGCACACCCGGACCGTGTCCGACAATGCTAGGCAGAACCGGAGAGCGCCCGACAAAGTCTTCAACGCCAACGTCAGAAAAATAAACTTTATTCTTAAGCTGCTCAGTGACAAACAAGCACACAGTCCACCTGGTGGAAAGCGGTAACTCGATCTACGTATGTTTAGGTATCAAAACTGCAGAACCGCATAATGCGTTGTCTTTGTGAGGGAGGACGAAAATAATAGAAAGCCCCTTGTCTGTATTATTATGCTAACTCCCTCCGCCCCCTCCTTCCTCTCATTGGCCTCGCCTTTCAAACCCAGAACACAACAATGCCAGCAATGTTGATAAGCGGGAGAAATATTACCTTTAGATACGGGGGTGAAAGGTCTACAAGCGGCCTCCTCAGGTTTGACCACAGAAACTATAGTTTGTTCAATATACGGCATTTTCTCGTGAAAAATATATGACAACGGTTTTAAACTGTTCATCATCATCATCATGTCAACTAATCAAGTAGATACCCGTTATAATGCTAACACATATCTTAGGTTGGCTGGAAAATATATCTTATAGTGATATTGATATCGTGTTTGTCAACTATTTTACTTAGGAAGGTGCCTAAAAATAATTACAACCCAAGAGACAATTAAACCAGCGTCGCGTAATACTAGGCAGGAACACTAATTGCGGTTCTCATGATTAAGGTTTAGGACCCACATTATCTACCACCCCATTATTTTGTTTTTGTAAAGTACCTAGACTTTATTTTTTATTCAAAGTAAGATCGAGAATCAACATAAAGTAATTAAAATCGTGATCCTACTGATCGGACGACATGAACTTTTTTTCCTGTTTTTTCGGGGTATAAAGTAGGTACCAAATTAATTACCAACCCTTTTAGGTAGGGACTATTTGATTATTATCGCGATTTTTCTCTCATACAGTTTTGTTTTATTACTGCATTCGTTCGGTAGGTACCTAATACCCGCACAAATACATAGGTACGTATTTGTGCAGCAGATACAAAAACGATGTATAAAACTCGTACCTACTTATACATTGGTTACACACTCAGCAGTATTAGGTACGTAGTTACTCGCCTTTGCTAGGGTAGGCGACTGTGCGACCACCTGTATCATAGTAAATAGTAGTGTACTAAGTATTTCATTGTAGTGAAAATAACAGCGTTGCATCCTAGGGTTTCCCGGCAATGGTTGCAACTTTCGAGTTTAGGTTGCAGTAGGTTTATCTATATTTTTCACTATTATTAACTCTTCCTAATGGACAGTGCAACGGAGCTTATGTAATGGATAAATAATTTTCAGCGCATACGTTCATAGATTACGGTGACAGCTTCACATCTGGCTGACTGCACATTTGCATCCTAAATGACATAAATATTGGAATAGGCATGTGGAGAGGTGGTCTGGCATCGGCTGCGGGGGCCGTGCGTAGCACTGCGTCCGCGAGGCGCGCAACGTCCTGCAATCAATACGTCTGCTCCACTTTCCGCGACCTTCCCGCCGCCATCGGCAGCGCCACCGGCCGCTCCCCCGCCCGCCCCGCCCGCCCCCCGCGGCACCCACCACTCCACCGCACACCTCACTACACGTAATGCAAATCACATATTTTCAAGTACGAAGCCATGAAAATTATACACCCAGCTAACCATGGAGCGGTACGGACCGAACGACTTTGAGCATTTTCATGACCCAGCGGTCATGTTATTAGGGTTCGTTTGGCCGTTTAGTGGTTCATGTCGATGAGTTTCGAGGACACATGATCATAGATACTTTATCGCATGGATACCTGAGCTATTCAAGAATAATAATCTAATCTTCCTCATTGCGATGAAACAAATTTACCTTCGTTATTTCTCATCTCCCGTCTACCGATCATTTCGAGTAGTAGATAGAGGTATCAACTTATCTACATACATAGTGTTTGACTAAAAAAAGTATGTAGTAGTTTATATATTACACTAATGATAATACAAAACGTGTATTGGTACATTCGCTAATGGCGACCTTCAGCATCCCCGGTCCATCCGCGACCTAGCATACACGCGGGGAGACGGCCGCAACCCCATCTGATATTCGTCAAGCGGAGCTGAGAACATTTCAGCGCGGGGTAAGGAAGGCGGGGTGCGGGGGCGGAGGGTTGATATTGACCTAGATGTTCATTCAGAGTTCGGTCGATGCGAAACTTGACATCTGCGCGCTCCTGCGTTTTGTACTTACCGATTTAATGTATGTTTAGCCGGTCGCTTTTTGGTTTATTTCTACAAAACTCAGTTAATTATGTGGAATAGTGTCAGTAGCGTTCGCCGTATCTGAACCCAGAGTATAGGCCGTGGTGGATGCGGAGGTCTCAGTGGGGCCGGTCCGCGAGTGCGATGTGCCGTGTTATGCACGGCGGATCCAGTGCCATCGACGTCCCAGTGCTTGCCAATATTATGCTTAAGTCGCAATTGGTGCTCAAATAGTTTCAGTTCACTCAATTCAGCTTATACAATGGAAAAATCAAAGATGCAAATCCCAGCTGTGACGAAAAATATTCCACCCATGGATTTCAATTATACGGACGTAAGTAGCGATAGCAACCCTTTATTTCATTTAGATGAGCAAACAACGCTTTCATCCTACATCAGATACCACGTAATATTACTTACTTATTCAAAATTTTACTTTTTCATACATATTTCAAGAAAGACATATAAATCAATAACTTAGCGAACAGCTGACTAGACTTCACGAGCGATCATTATCTCATCCAGGCAGGTCATTAAATTAAATCAATGATAGGCCAGTCTTATCTATTAAATAACAATCTCTCATTTGATGCTTTACCATCAATAATATTTTAAGTGGTAGGTACCTACATGTTGATATATGAAGATGTGTAAGTACACAACGTTTCACTTCAAATCGTTTCTCAGTTGACCTCTACAAGAGTTGAAAACGAACTAAATTGTTGTGCCTTTATGGACTAGTAAGTACTGCTGTGTACCTACTAGTACATAAAGGTAAACTACCAGTGATTTAGTCATGGCTGCTTAACAGTGGAAAGTAGACAAGGAGCAGTAGAAAAGCAAGCCACGGCCCCTCGCACACCCAGGATTGACGCCAAGATGACCTGATGACGCTATCAGGTGGTAGGACTCTGTCAAGCCTCAGGAGTCCACCTGGGAGAGTACCATCGCCTTATCTATTTCTGCCGCCAAGCAACAATGCTTGTATTGTTGTGTTACGGTTTGAAGGATAAGGTAGCCTGCGAATTTACAGACATGAGGCATTTCATCTTAGTACTCACAGTGACAACGCACCTGCGATTCTACACTTTTGTTACTTGCAACCTAAATGTATGAATTGTAGATGTTATGGGCGACAGTTACCACTTACCATCAGGTGGCTGTCTGCTCGTTTGTCACTGAGTAGTATAAAAAGATGATTTTGATGATCCTTAACAGAGCAAGGAGGAGATGGGCACGGAGCCTGCGCCCGAGGAGTCGGAGCCCGCGCGCGGCAACTGGACGGGCCGCTTCGACTTCCTGCTCTCCCTGCTGGGGTACAGCGTAGGCCTCGGAAACGTTTGGCGCTTCCCGTACCTCTGCTACAATAATGGAGGGGGTGCGTTTGTGTTTGTCTTACTACATACTTAAATAAGCATTATTGTGCAGATAAGATGGCGGTCACATGCCTGTCTTGTCTAATATATAAAAAAAAATATTTGCTGACGATCGATTTTTGTGTCATTTTTTTATATTATACTGCAGACAAACAAGCAAGCGAGCCACGTGATGGAAAGTGGTCACCACCGCCTATGGAAATCAGCAACACCAGGGGAGTTACCAATGTGTTTCCCATCTCTGAAGCGATTGGTTGACATTAACGTATTTACCAATGTCGTTTATCCTTTATTGAGAAATTGAGTACCTACTTAGTCAATTGTAAAATGGTATGGAAGAGCGGGCACACCTAACACAGGCAAATATATTGCGTAACAGGTGTGTCCAGCCCCGATTATGTAACCTTTAAGGTTTAAGCCCCGATTAGGGAAAGTAAAATAAAAAAATATTTATGAAGGTAATCCGATCTGTCTGGTGGCTTTAGTGTTACGTTTTGGACAGGCACCTTTTTACCTATACTGCAAATTAATATTAGTAATTTTAAAGTTTTAAAATAGGTCAAACAGTCGGGGAGCGTTGGTGGCTTAATGGCTAGAGGGTCGGATTCGTAAGCGAGAGGTACCGGTTCGATCCCCGGTGCCACCATGTACTTTTTCTTCGTTTGCTATTTATTATGTATACTAGTTGAACACTAACCAGTGAGGGAAAACATGGTGAGGAAACCTGCACATTCAGACGACAGAATGAGTAACCATGATCCAATCTGCTCAGGTTCCCTTGGTACCAGGTTCACGAAGGTCAGATGGCAGTCGCTCCACTGTAATTATATGATCTGCCAAATCCTGGATCATATTTAAGGTGCCCTAAGCCCTCACGCGGGAGAACACAGCCGGGTCATTAACGCCAGATGATTATTTGATTATTATTAACATTGATTTATTTGGTAGTAAATCAATGATTATTAACTATTACTTAGGTACTTTTGGTTTGCTACACTGTCACGCCACTGCCGTCACACGGGATCGGAACCCTCCGCACGCGAGTCAGCAGACAGACTCGTACTTGTCGGCATTTTTGGTTTCTTATGTCTCTGACGACCTGGTTCGCTGGACGAGTGGTTCAGTTGGTTAACATGCCGGTCGCCACGTAAAGGTCCCGAGTTCGATTCCCGGCCGAGCAGTAATTGAAATGATGAAATTTAATTTCTGTTATGTCTAAATGTAGTATGTATAATAAGTATCATATATTAAAAAAGTGTATATAAGTAGTTTAGCAGTTATCTAACACCCATAACACAAGCTTTGCTTACTTTGGGGCTAGATGACGCTGTCTGAATTTGTCCAAGCATATAAATTTATTTATTTACATTATTTATGTCCCATGCTGGTAGGAACGCCCAAGTTGTTAGTTATTGAAATTAACTTTCACTGACTTTGTTAAAAGGTATCTTTAGTTCCAAACTAGGTATGATGTAATAATAGAGACTTTTTCATTTCCGTATTGCATATTTTATTATTTACATTTAATTTGAATACAGCATTTCGAAAGCTTGTTATACCTAAAGCGTACGTGTAGATAACTATCACTTCATAATCCACATTTTTTAAAATATAATTGGGTTAATATAATATGCTCAAGGAGCATATTTCCATAAATTCATATTACATATGATTCTGAATATGGTTAGAACTGTTAGAAGTGAAGTGATCGACTAAAATTCTTTCACTGTGTTATAGATCCTATCTGTGTCGTACCCACTTTCTTAACGTTGATTTTTCTTCAAGCCTCTTTCGACATTCATATAACTCACAATCAATTATTTTCAGTAAGGTTTAGGAATTTTATGTATTTGTTCCGTGGTTAAGCAACATAAGGGCCTCGGGTTTGATTCCCGGGAAGGACGCTCCATGAATTGATTGAATTTTTTATTCTGGGGGTTGGTATGTAGATTTCCATGATGTCGACGCAGCGAGCCTTAGATCTAGAGAGTGGAATCTTTGATATATTATCTATTATTACGTAATTAGACACAGTTAGTGAGAGCCTTGTAGCATTAATTAGGCGCTGCTTGACACTCGCACCACTCACAATATTATGTTAATTGAGTGTTTCTGTTCTGTAAGTGTTCCTAAGGCCTACTGTCCACGGTGCGGCAAGACATATGCCCGATATCGTCATTTTACGCTTGTTTGCACTGTCTGTTTATCCGTCTGTCCGTCTGTCGTTTAAGTCAGAAACTATGTATTTATTATTATTATTACGATATTTACTAGTGAGCTGATTTTTGGTATAGTATGTATAATGTTCAAGTACAAGTTAGACAAAGTCGTAAAATAAAATCTTGAAAATTTTATATTAAATATAAATGAAATGATACAATTTTAAATATATTTAATATATAGGTTTTCAGACTTTCGTGGTTATTGACAACACTAACAAGCCAACAACAATATTAACCGTGGTAACAAACCCGATAATATGTGTAGTGACAGTTTATTTAATATTTCAATACAAATCATAAATCCCGTTTAACTTTGAAACAATATATTTTAAAGAAAATCTGACAAACCACAGACATGGATATTGATTTCTAAATCGCGTTTACAAAATTTCATTAGCATTGATTGATTAATACGGAAATTATGATCAAACTTCGATTATATGTAGCCAGCCTTCTTTTCGTAATCTACCTAGGAGTAGGTAGAGAACTCAATGTTGCAATTACTACAATCCTAACAAAGTCTCACTCTTAAACAGTCTAGCTAGCCTATAGACGCCAAGTCGTTACTTTAGTTTGTTCTAGGTCGTATTGCGTATTACTGAATAACCTTATAGCCTTGCTTTCCATATATTGCATAGCACTCACCCCCATATATCTCTGCAACCCGTGATAATGCAGGGAGCGACGCAGTCCAATATAGTAGGGGTATATTGCGGTCCAATATCTGCTGCACGTGTATTCGGTTAGCATATCTATCCATCCAATTATGCAAGAGATTCGCATATGAATACCCTTCCATAATACATGATGCGTTATGTATAGGTGTTATGCAAACATTATGGTGTAATGAAACGTATCGCAGCTTCGGTCGATCTTGTTATCTCGTATGACCGGAAATAATTTACATATTTAGTTTAGATGATTTTTTTGTTTATCATTTACGTGCGGAATAAGAAGTATAAATAATATGGTCGCTTAATCGGCGTCTATTCATAACGACAACACACCTATTCACTTCTGCTCTGTGTCTGTCAAACGAAAATCAAACCATAATAAAAGAGAGATTAGATGAGCATAGGCACGAGGCTTGAATGCAATTCGTTTGGAGGATGAGGACAAATATTTTATTTTTAAGAACAATGGCCTAATGTTATTGTAGATTTATGAATTATAAGATATCTATTATGCGTACTTCTTACGTAATTCTAACTTGCGAGGGAAAAATATCATCAGAAAATTTAATGATTGTAAAAATTTCGGCATGATTAGCGGCTTGCCTTCGCATTCACATAACTACTAATTGGATTGATGCAGCCAGATTAAATAAATAAATAAACATGCTTGGACAAATTTATGACCTTTATGCCCCAAACTGAGCAAAGCTTGTGTTATGGGTGTTACATAACTAATAAACTATACTTCATTTTAAATACTTACTTATTACACATACACCCAGACCCGTAACAGAAATTAAAATTCATCATGCAATTTCTCCGTGATCTTTCGCGGAGATCCGTAAGCAAACCAAGGTCACCGACATAGCTTTAAGGATTGCCAGACTGAAGTGGCAGTGGGCAGGGCACATAGATAGATAGATAGATTAACTCTTTATTGCACACAAAATTACAGGAAAGAACATTTATCAGGTCTATTTAAACATTGTGGGCAAAGGCGGCCTTATCGCTACAAGCGATCTCTTCCAGGCAACCGACGACCTGGTAAAGATCGCAGGTACCAGCTGGATGCGGTAAAAACAGGACCGGCCTTTGTAGAGATCTCTGGGTGAGGCCCAGCAGTAGGCGTCTTATGGCTGATATGATGATGATAATGATTCAATTTGTGCTCGGCCGGGTATCGAACCCGGGACCTCTGCGTGGCAGACCGGCCATGTTAACTAATTGAACCACTCGGGTCGTCGAGTCTATTGCTGGATTGGAGCTTCTCCACATTAGTAAGGGGTTTCGTGAGAATTACCATCTTGGCCGGAGGGTTGGAGATCGCAATGTATAAAATCGCCATCTGCCTCTCGATTTTGACCTTTCTTCCGTTGGTCGGCTGGAAGATATTTCTTTAGAAATAAGCTGTACCTGTTGTGATTTTTTTCTGCATGTCTATTTTGTGTATACTATTTATCGTGCACAATAAATGTTAAATAAATACATAAATAAAATACTCATAACCAGTATGTCGCCTTGTACGACACATACGATTTGCATTATTCCTACTGAACCTAACTCTTAGTATATATTCATTAATAGATATTTTAATTGTATGGAACCTTTTAACTGTTACGCAATAGTATTGATTTTATGTTCTAGGCGCTTTCCTGATCCCATTCACCATCATGCTGATCATCGCCGGGCTGCCGCTGATGTTCATGGAGCTCTCATTTGGCCAGTACGCCGCACTCGGCCCTGTGGCGGTCTACAACAAGTTCTGCCCACTCTTCAGGGGCCTTGGCTACGGAATGGTCATCGTCTCCAGTGTGGTCATGCTGTATTACAACCTGATCATTGCTTGGACCATATACTATATGGTGGTGTCTTTCGGGAGCATCTTCTACCAGCTTCCGTGGCAGAATTGCGATGCTGATTGGAGTACCGAATGTAAGTATTCAATTATTGAGTTTTCACCTTCGTATTTTTATTCCCGTCTGTACCTATTCTGAAAATATTTCTCCTTTCATATCACAGATTGCTACTCATACGAAGAAGCAAATAAATGTGAGGCAGACAATGGAACATACTATTTGAGGCAGTGCTTCAACCAAACGTATGCCACTCTGCACAATATTGCTTCGCTGGCCGAGCTCGCTGTCAGACGACCACCAGCTGAAGAATATTTCACGTGAGCACTTTATGTATTGTATTTTTTCCATAATAAAGTTTGCTAAAGGTTCTTCCTAATACGAGAATTAAACCACATTTTAAGTGTATCGCTTCATGTAATACAATAAATTCTACAGGTATACAATGTGTGTGGCCGGTCCCAATTATAACGAATACAACTGTTTTTAAATACTGAATGGAATGGTTTTGGTTAAACCCTTACTTTTTTACAGAAATCAAGTACTGGGTTTGTCTTCGGGTATCGAGGAAACTGGACACATTCGTTGGGGGATGGCGGCTTGCTTGTTCGCTGCATGGCTCATCGTATTTCTGTGCCTTTGCAAAGGAGTGCAGTCTTCCGGAAAGGTTGGCACCCTTTAGAAATTAAACTGTCGCTTCGTAATCTAAATACTACCTGATTATTTTGCTAATAGGACAGCTTCTTGACTAACTTCACTCGAATAGTCGGTAGTATCACTGTGACTTTCACGGAGGAGCTATGTTACAAAATCACGTTATAAAGTTAGGATAAATGATAATAATGGTGGGCGTCATTTTTCAGTCTTTTTATCATTTGTTTCCCAATCGGCAGCATGTTAGGACAATAATGAATATGACGTAAAAACATGTTAGTATGCCGGCGATGCTAGTGATTTAGCACTTATTCAAATGAAGTTAGTCAAGAGGTCGTCCTATTAGCAAAAGAATCAGGTTATCTATGTAGTGCGCGTAGTATGTAGTATAAATTATGTGTGTTTTACTAACTTTTTATATTTTTCAGGTGGTTTATTTCACTGCTCTGTTTCCATACGTGGTGTTGGTCATTCTGTTTTTCCGCGGGGTCACTTTACCGGGCGCGTCTACTGGCATTTTATTCTATCTTACACCGGATTTTAGCCAATTAGCTAACGCACAGGTATGTGAAATAAGATACTTACTTGCTTTGTATACAGTCCTTTGATACTGAACAGAATATACTTTGATTTGATTCTAATAAATGTCTCCTCATTCGCAGGTCTGGGGAGACGCTGCAGTCCAGATCTTCTTCGCCCTAAGCCCAGCATGGGGCGGCCTGATAACTCTCTCCTCTTACAACAAGTTCTCTAACAACTGCTACATGTTAGTATCAACTGAAATTTGAGATCAATTTTGTAATGGATGAACTCTTAAATTGCTGAGCCAATTTTGAACTATCTCTCACGAGTTCAGGATTCCCTAGAGTCATCACCTGTAGGATGTATATTTTGTATTCCCCTGCATAGGATAATTTGATTTCTGGATAGCCCTCAAAGTAGGACTACTCTAAGTAAAACTGACGGATAAAACAGCTAGTGTATGTATGTCTCTTATGAATTTTGTATTCGTGATGTGATGAAAAAATTAAGGACTGACCTTGAAATAGGCTTTCAAGAGTCTAATAATTTCATACAAATAATCAAATCGCATTCCTTCAAATCATTATATATTCAAAAATAAACTCAAACTAACTTGTCGTTCACAATCCAGCGACTCACTGATAGTGGCCGCATCGAACATAGCGACGTCCTTCTTCGCGGGGCTGGTCATCTTCTCCGTGATCGGTTTTTTGGCTCACGAGCTGGACGTCGGCGTGGACCGGGTGGTGGACCAGGGCGCCGGGTTGGCTTTCATCGTGTACCCTGAGGTGGTGACCAGGCTGCCGATATCGCCGCTCTGGTCGATACTCTTCTTTGTCATGCTGCTGACACTGGGGCTGGACTCGCAGGTGGGTTGGTGTTGATTATGTACCTGGATTTGCGGATGGCCGGGTTGTATACTCTCGTGATCTATCGATTCCGTAGTTTATTATCCCTGCTATTGGCGAAACTATAAACGAGCACGAGCAAGGAGCGTACTTCTAAAGTCCGATTGCACTAAACTTGGGCTTAGTTTTCCGAATACGAATTTCAAATTAAACCAATCAGAATCTTTTACTTTTGCTTGGTCTTCGCAGATTCTGATTGATCGAGTTCGAAATTCGAATTCAGAAACATAATCAGGAAAAGTAATGCATGCGGCCGGCCGTGGCCCGGCCGGCATATGTTAACGCCTAATAAAGTTACACGAGTGTAGTAAACTACAGAGCAAGTAAAATATAGTAGTTCGGAAAACTTTTGTGGATTATCATAATATAGAATAATATTATTATAACGAACAGCTTAACCCATTCGGTGTAGTGTAACAAATTGGTGAACAATGCGAGAACCCTGGGTTTGGTCGGCACAAAAACAAGTTTTTGTCGCCTGGGGACTTTGATTTTGTTTAGTGGTGTATGGGTTGTTTATTTATATAACTACGTATGTATCCAATATACATACATACACAGAAGTATATTATTAATTCAAGTGCTCTATAAAATTATTAAATAAATAAAATACATAAAATTGAGATTATTGAATTAGGTTTCTACTCAAGAAATTCAGATTACCTACTTCGTTATACTTCATCATATATCCATTTAATAAAATTTTCGTTTTAGTTCGCTCTCATGGAGACAGTGACGACCGCGATCCTGGACAGGTTTCCCAACTTCAGGCAGCGGAAGGTGTGGGTCGTGTTGATGGTGGCCATCTTTGGATACCTCGGTGGACTCATCTTTACTACAAACGTAAGATTTTTAGTATTTGAAGCTATTGTAGTCCAATTGGCCAAGTGCGACTCAATGCGACATACAAAGGATTCCCTAGTAATCACAAGTAATTCTTAATAAACAACAATTAATTGACGCTATAGATATGTCGCAGCCATCTGGTTAAATTAGCCATTTAATTAGAAGGCTAGTCCGTTAATTAAGCGCCGGCATTCAATTGAATGGCCAAAAGACAGCTAGCCAAGTAGTTGAATGTAACGTGCAGCTACTTGGCTGAACGTTATTTAGCCATTTTGTTAATAGAATATATATGTTTGGTTTGAGTGACCATTCGTAAATTATATAACTTTACTTAAGATAAAAAATACGAATTAATAAATATAATTTTTATTTAGAAACGAAAATATTAGTGGCAACAAATTCAATTAGTAATTGCATTGCGAGTACTTATAAAATTTATAGTATTTACCACAATAATAACTTTTAACTTATTAACAACAATGTAGTAAAGGAAGAATGTACTTTCTTATTTTATAAAATGGCACGAAACTTTCTTAGACATTTGTTTCTAATTGTAAACTTAAATTAACAAATTAAGTTATCCTTATTATTACTTAAAAACATCTAGGTACCACACTTTAAATTTAGTTAAAACGATAAAAATACAAAAACATTGCTATGCGAGCTGTCTGACGCCATATTTGTTTTAACGACTACCAGTGCTGCAGTGGATAAAATTAGAACTAAATTTAAATCACCTGCCTGATTTTACGTCAGCCGTCTTCAAAGGGCTGGCTTATAATAAGCCAACTAGTTAAACGTTAAGAGTCGATAGTTTTATCAACTATCGGCCTAGGCATTCAATCGAATGCCGGCGTTTAATTAACAGGCTAGCCTACTCATTAAATGGCTGATTTAACCAGATGGCTGCGACAGATATATATTATTGATACGCGAGTCCGACTCACACTTGACCCGGTTTTATTATTTAAAAAATAGCACTAAGTAGAAAAACCTACCTACTAAGTAGAATCTACCTACCTATAAAATATTTTTTGGAAAGGAATTTAATAGAGTGACGGATTCGCTCTGTTTTTTCGTTGTGGTCTTTTCGGTACAAAAGACATCAACGCGCGAGCTTAATATATTAAAATGTGAAATGTGAATCTACTCTTTATCTCTTTCCATATTATTTGGTTTTTTACTTGTATATTTAGAAAAATACGAATTTCATTTGATTTTTAGATACATAATAAGAAAATCAATATACCAAATGTATGTTCGCACATTACATTTAGATTTCGTAATTGTCAGGAGAGGGTTTGTAGGTGAGAAAAAAAGGGGGTAGGGTAGAGTCGGGTCGGGTAAGGTAGGAGTAGACCATGCGGCCGAAGTCACGCCGGGCAAGCTAGTAATCTTATAAAGAGAAAATATTAGGGTGGGGTATGGGTAGGAGGATTAGGGTAGCGTAAGGGTAGGATAGTGGTAGGGTAGGGTTAGCGCAGGGGTAGAGGGTGGGGATAGGGTAGTCGTACAGTTCATTAAATTGTAACCACGAAACGGACGAGTCACGACGGGCAGCTAGTTGAATAATAATAATTTCCATTTACTTACTACACAGGCTGTTGATGTTCTAGTCTTTGTGTAGCGCAAAGTACCTCCATAATCGTTTATATTACAGAGCGGAATGTACTGGCTGCAACTGATGGACAAATACGCAGCGAACTGGTCGGTGCTGATCATCGCGATCGGCGAGTGTATACTGATCGCCTGGATCTACGGCGCGGAGAAGTTCTGCCGCGATATCCAGCAGATGATCGGCAAGCAGAGCAAGCTGTGGGTGATCTTCTGGAGCGCTATGTGGCGACTGATCACGCCTGCTGCCCTCGTGGTGAGTATTCATACTTCCAGAGACCGCTGTAGGGCTGAAAGGTGCCTGTTGGGATGACAGGATCAGTAGTTACACTAGTGACATATATTACCACCACGCAAAACAGGTACTCGACTCGAGGTATGTATCGGTATACCATCGCCCGGATACTTCAATGTATATTAGTCTTGTTCAAAGTGGGTGGTGACCCGTCCTTGTTCGCTCTGGATTGTGGACTCCTACGGGGCGGTAAACAAAGAGCCTAGCCTCGATTCTAGTTAGAGAAACATAATGTTTTAAACTATCGCCGTTATTATCACACATTTTAAAGGTATTTTCCGGGATTCCTATGATGCATGCAACTGCGTCGAAATATCCGGCTACTCGTTAACAAAGGTACGCGGTAGGTAACCCGGAATATACCATTAAAATGTAGTTTGAGGGATTAGACTAGGCCCCAGCTATCGCTGGTCGCTTTATGCGTTGTTTTGATTTTAGATTCATAATAATTATATGTGTCTTGTCCTCAGTTTATCCTCGTATTTAACTGGATCGAGTACAAGCCAGCCTCGTACGGGCATTACGTGTACCCAATGTGGGCGGACGCGGTGGGCTGGATCATAGGCGTGTTGCCAGTGGTAGTGGTGGTGCTGATGGCGGTTGACCAGATTTGCAGCGGACCGGATGATCTTACCATTATGGAGGTTGGTGATGTGTACTTGGATTTTGATAACAAGAATACCATTCGTTTATCATCATCATCTGAGCGGTCAATTAGCTTTTATACTTTTTCTTTTTCATTTTGCCATAAATTCGGCATTTTCACGAGATACCCATTCGTACATGGAACAAATTAAATTATAATTGTAAGAAGGTGGCACAACCTATAAAGCCTACTATGTCTATGTGGTATAAAGTTAACGGTACTGAAACGACGACACAAAATCCTAAATGGATGAATCGTAGATGCTATGGGCGACAGTTACCGCTGCCCATCAGGCAGGCTGTATGCTCGTTTGTTGCTACGTAGCTTAAAAACAAGGTTATTGTAAATGGTTGCTGTAATTCACGGATCATCGAACTCGCGGACTACCCATACCGAGAACTATCATTTCGATTTACATTGACAAGGCTCCGTCTCATTCTGATCACGAGCCTATCATACTCCGTCTATCTCGCTGATTCTCGTTCCCCAGAAAGCGCGCGTGCTCTCCCGCCCAACCGAGGAGTGGGGTCACTCCTCGACGGGCGCGTGCGCGGTGGCGCTGCGCACCGACACGGAGCTGTCGCCGCCGGTGCTGCTGCTGCACGGGCGGCCAGTGCTGCGCGAGCGCGGCGCATGACCCCCGCACTCGCATCCGCTCGTCGTCATGCGGAAGGTATACCAACATTATTTGTCTGAGTAAAGTAGCCTTACTATGCGGTCTCACAGTGCGTCTGCTAAGTGAGCACACTGCGTTCAATTCGGTTATTTATGCTCGCTTGCTAAGTCAACGCACTGCATTGTTTATTTTGACGGACGCATAGTGCCGATCGTCAGTCAAGTATTTTCAGTTAGCCTGGAACCGAGTGTGTTCAAGTGTACTCAGACACATAATAGTTTATTTTTTAATTTATTGGAGTACCAACAGTTATATAATAAATATTATTTTAGAACCAACAAGCCAATTACAGGTCCTCGCTAGTAACAACGCTACTAGTCCGCGATAGTTGAACTACCTACGCTATATTTTTGGCAATAACCAAACAGCCAATGGCAGCCTTGAGCAATATCAACAATTCGTAACAGTCTATTGCTAGCCTTGATCAGTTCTCCTGGCATTTAATGCTTCTTAACTGTGGAGGGTTGTCGTAAGCTCCATGATTAACGGCTTTGATTATTCAGTGGAGATCGCAGTGTTGAATATACCTACTACAGAAAATATTGCGGACTTTTGTGGCCTATTTTTCTCCAATACAGTATTATGTTATTGGGATTTTTTTACAAGATTATTTCTGTGGATACAGACAATGTTATTTTTTCCAGACTTCTCAAGACGGAGGAGATTCAAGTTCTATTACTAGTGGGATAGAAAATGAAATGAAAAAGCCCGGGACAGGAATATTAAAAATGAAACGGAGTTCATTGAAGAAAAAGGTTCAATCATTTAGTATCGAATCCGACGATGCTATAATTGAGCCACTTCTTCAGAAAGATAAGGAAAAGATGAATGAGAACCAAAGTGCCAAATATTTGTTGTCAAAAGCAAAGACTGAATCACAGAGTGGAGGCGATACAGATAAACTACTTGGGGATAGCAAAGTAAGCAAACCAGCAATATCGAACATACCTTGCATAGCAAACAGTTCATTACTCGGTAATGGTACTAAGGAAAACATTACACCTAAATCAATAATTAGCTCCACGGCGATTATTCATAATCACATGAACACAAATGTTTTTGCCGGCCATGATTTCGTCAACAGTATCGCTTCCAAAACACCAATACTTGTTGAAATAGGATCAACCAAGCAGTCCGGATATTCACCTAGTCCTCTAATTTTCACAACGGCCAAAATCCATACAGACGGAAAAAATAAACATATGGAACCAGTTCAAGTTACTCCAGTGCCAATTTTATCTACTATTGAAGGAAGTATCGTTAAAGGGGCGAATTACGAGAAATATAATGTGAATTCATATAGAAATGATATCAATTCAAGCGGAATAAATGCAAAACCTTTAACTAGTGTTAAGGACCAGCCAACAATTGTGCCTAATTCAATTGTCAGCAATACTGTTAATTCAATAAATGCCGATAATTTTAAAGCCAATAGTAATATATCAACAAACGCAACCACATCGAGAGCAACTACTACGAATACAGACAATGCATATAGTGTGAACAAAACTAATGATTCTGTTGCGGAAAACACAAAAAAAATATTTACGAACAAGCTTACAGACCCAAATATCTCACATTTAGGCAATAAAAATGATTCTACAGCTAAAACTGAAAATGAAAACAAAGATTTAACTAAAGCTGCTGAAAACTTGGCATTAAATGTAACTGCTAATAACAAAACAGGAGTGAGTGTTACTCAAAACACATCAATCGATTTTAATAAGAACGTTGAAAGCGACGTAGAAAGGCTAAATGCCTCAAAGAACACAATAATGTGTAATACATCAGATATCAATATAAGTACAAATGATTCCACTAAAGCTACAGATAGTACGGGCAGTAAATCATTATTGCATCAACAGGATACATTATGTACACGTGTTTCTCCAAACTCTGCACCTAAATTAGGAACCTTAGTTGAGAATAAAAGTTTAAGTAATACTACAAAAGATTCAAATGATATATCATTTCCCCAAGCCGTATTAGACTCTGGAAAATCTAAAACTGAACAAGGTAAACTAGATGCACAAAATATGATCGAGTCTAACGGCAGTGTTTCTAATTCTTTGAAATTTCCTGTGACTGTCAGTAAAACCAGGGAACAAAGCGGAATAGGTTCTGCTTGTTTAGTTAAATCACCCGTAAATTCAACTAAAAATATTGAAACACCTTCTAATTCTGAATTTGGGACTGAAGGTAAAACGTTACATACATCTGCAAAACCGATTACAACTGAGATTCCTAGTGACAAAAAGACTTCTATTACAGTTTCCGAGGCACGTAATAAGACATCGGTGCCTTCAGAAAAGCCACCTATCACCACTAACATTTCTTCCGCAGACGTTTCAGTAACCTCGTCCGCAAAACCAGCTAGCACGATTAGTTCTATACCCTTAAGCACAAACAAATCCAATACAAATGTGTCTCATAACACGAAATCTGGGAATACTAGTGTAAAAACAGTATCGACAACTAAATCTAAAACTGATAGCAAACCTACAAGTACTACATCTAAAACTATTACATCTAAACAGCCCGCGATGTCTACAGTGAAAACTATTACTTCTTCATTTCCTCAACCATCAAAAGCGAAAAACAGTAATTTCAGTAATACACCACAAACGACTAAGACACCAGTAGCTTCTAAAAAAAACGATTCTTTGTCATCGATAAAATCACCGCAGACCACAAGTTCATCAGTACCATCGAAAGTTTCAACTGTCACGACAATGAAACCGATGACTACCAAAACATCGTCTAATGAATCTAGTTCGAAAAATGCGACTGCAACTCCATCAGTATCAGCAACACCGTCAGCAAAGGTATCAGTTTCAAACAAAAAAGCCGAATCAAAAGCTAACGATTACATTAAAGATGGCAAAGGTAACAAAGCATAATTAAAATAAATTATATTTTAGGAAATGAACCCGCTCAATATAAAGTGATAAATCGTGTTTTGTCATTAAAAATTATAGCCGTCAATCGTAGATAGCCCTTGCAAGTTTGCAGGCTTGTTACTGTGTCGCTTAGGTACCTAGTTCCCGTACAGTCGATCGCTTCTAATATAGAAATTATTAAAATTGAGGTGAATTAAATAAAAATATATTGTTTTATAGTTGTAAATATGTACACGATAACACGATTAATTTATGTCTGTAATAATATAGTAGGTTATAGATTTATAATGCAGACATGGTTGCGGAGATAAAATCGTTAGGTAGGTGGTTTGAGATATATTTTTGCCTTTTGCTCGCTATAACAATTGGAATTGAAGAAGTGTATTTTGAAACCCTATAAAAATGAATTGATTGCCTACGTTATTTTGTATCCTGTTAAACTATTCAGTATATCCATTTATAAATTCGTTACATATGAGAAAACCTATGATTAGACGTAGTTTAGTGGTGCTAAATAAATGACATGAATATTTTTCATAGACAATATTAATATTTTCGAAACCATTTAGAGATGATTCCTTTCGTCTCACACAGTCAATTTTTAAATGATTTTGATCTTAAAAAATACTTATCAAAATATTTCTCTACTTAATATCGTCCTATTCTATTTTAATTGAAATATTTATGAGAGAAATTTGAAACTCGCAGGGTAGCATCAGATAATACGAAAAATTATCTATTTAATAGACATTTAGATTTAAGAGAAAAACGGTCTGACTGTGCTCAGACATTATTTTACTTCGTTGATTGTTTGTCCCACGACTACGAGCGTATGATTATTAATTCCATACATTTTATGGTTCACTTCAACTTCGATGACTTATTACGCACAGGAAAGACCGCTAACACTTTGGGCGTTAGATATCCTTGTAAAGGAAGGGCTTAGTTGACAATATGTACCCATGTATTTTGGATTTGCATGAAATTAATAACTAAAGAATTTATTTTTCCAAATGATATTTGTATTATATTTTATATTTATATTTCAGTAGATAGAGAGACCATGGGTCATTTATGTAATAAAATATTAAACCAATATAATGTAATTAGTTACAAATGCATGTATCACGTCCAATGTATACAGCCACATACGTAGATGATATGATGAACCTAATCCGTCTATATTTTGCACAAATTCAACTCTTTGTTTAGATGTATAAAACTATCCTGTAATATTTCCAAGAGCAATATAATTCTTGTCGTACTTTATATAACTGTATTATAATTTCTGAAATCGTCTACATAACTAAAGTTTTCTTGTACAATTGCGACTACTTGGAATACTTCGTATAATATTTAAAGATAGTCTTGGCAACGAGTCCTGTGTAATTATTTTTCGTAAAAACGTTTAATTTGTTGAGTGTTTAGTTCTAGCTTTTTAGATATTGACCGGATTCCGTTTTAGGCTTATTACGTAGCTATGCGAGTAACAAATTAAAATGAATTCTATGGAACTTGAGAATTGAAGCTGGTTTGTTGGTAGGTAGAGGTATACAGTTTAAGGAGTTCTTGCACTAACTCGTTTCATAATACAGTATTTCAATTAACCGTAATGGGACAAAATAAGAAGTTCTGTAGGTAGGTACCTAACGATGTAGGTATCATATTATTAGCGAATTAGACTTGTCGTTTAGATACTTTATTCGAATTCTAGAATTATAGGAATTAATAAAATATAATACATTATTTTATTTGTAGTTATTTTTAGAAAAGTCTATTTTGATAACAATCATGTTTTATTCTGTAATTATTTTGGATTAATCTTACCTTTTGTATTTGGAATACCTATTTATTTGAATAGGTCCTGATTACTAGTGATTTGGTTTCCAGGAAAGTATGGTACTGTATGTGTACCCGTTGTAGCCTGTAGGTAGGGTGTAGCCACTGGACATTGGGGGCCGCCGAATGGCCTCTGGCCCTCCTGGGGCCACACCCTGCAACGCAGTGTGGAAGGGAGCATACCACGTTTCACACCTCGGAGGCTTTGCACTGGCGATGCCTGCCATTGTGGAATTGACCGTGGGAAACTTGTTGTGCTGCTTTTCGGTAGAGTAAAACCTGTCACAAATACGTATGTTTCTACGAGACAATTAAAAAGCCTAATGGTTAGCGATATTGTTGTTAAACTTGATGTATTTTAGAGGATTATTGATTAAATCGATGTTATATAGATGTTTATTGTAAATATTAGATATAACGAAGCCAAAGAATAAGAAGAGGTAGATGTTATAGAAGGCTGTATTTTTGAGTGATATATTAGGTGGTGGCAGCATATCTTTGATAAATATACTATTAAATACAATGAGAGGTTTGGGACAACGTCTAATGGAGGAGGGAGGATGATGGTAATGATGTGATAAATGCTGAACTTTAGTTTTAGTGTTGTTGTGCTATTAATAAAATATTATGTTCAAATGTGGTTATTTTGGTTTTATTATGAACAGTCCGCTGCTTTTCTCCTCAAAGACGGAGAGGGTTTTATTTTACCATACCTCTATGCATAATAAATCTATACATAGTATAAAACATAGTCGCGTCTCGTCATGTGTTATATCTATGTATGTATCTTATAAACAACGAATTTAAATGCGGTTTTAAACAATAGATAGAGTGATTAAAGAGGAAGCTGTTTATAGGGTAGGACAACACGCGAACTAAGTTGCTGTGGACTAGCTCTCTATTAACCTATATTTTTTTTAGTTATGACGAAACCATTATACATTACATAGTTAAAGCCAGGATCGTTCTCTTACAGTCGCTTAATTTACTTACTATATAGGTATGGGAGAGTTGTACGGCCGTGTGGTGTCCGGCAGAGTAGAATAGCACCAACCTCTTACACTCGTGGGTGTCGTACAAGGCGACTAATGTTTTCGAGGTAAAAGATCTAAGCGCCTCCGTAGACTGGAAAATGGGCAGCAGCATTTTGCATTGTTATATTATAACACTGCGATCTCCAACCCGCCTGCCAAGCGTGGAGATTATATCAATAACCTCCCTTTTTGTGGGAGAGGCCCTAAGTCCTGCAGTGGACTGTTAGTGGCTGTGATGATGATGATGGGAGAGTTGTATAGAACCGGGTATGCGGTCAATCCGGGTACCTTATAATTTCGAAAACTATTATTGGCATCTATCGGTCTTATAGTGAATTGTAACAGGTATTTTACTCCAAAATGTCTATTTTACTGCTCTCAGAGAATTTTATTCAAAATCCGTGAAAAGTTACCGATTTCGACTTCAGCGAATCAACTTTACATCTACATGTCTCTAATGATGAGTATGTCAAAGATTAAGCATAGTATAAGGAACAGTTCAATGGTGTTATAAAATGTTTATGTCAAATAAAAATTTGTTTATGTCATTTTGGAGCAATTCTAGAGACAATTATATCTTAAGGTCCCGGTTCTGCCCCACCTTCCCCTACTTAACTAATGGACACAGAAAATGTGGTAGCTGAAACAACCATAAACAGAAACATTAAGTAATTTACCCGTAAAATTGACGACACTAATCGCAAACAGCACGCGGACAGCGAACCGCAGCCGCGGCGCGAGCGACCATTCAGCGTGGACAGTTAGTCTGCGCATGCACAACATAAGTTATTTACCATTGAGTCGCCATGGCGAGGCGGAGGCTTTATTGACGGTGACGTCGAACTTTCTTCGGCTGTTTTATTTTAGCATTCGCGTTGGCGCTCTGTGTCGAGCGCACGTTGGCTGCGCGCGCAGGCTACTCGCTGTGACGCGCCGTGCCAGCCGCCCGCCTGCGAACGGCCGTGCTGCTCCCAACATTCGATCGCGATCCTCGCGTAGAACGGAATATCGTTAACCAGTGAAAACCAGTGCCAAACAAACACAACGATCGTGAAATGTTGATCGCCGGAGATAATGTCCAGTTATTTTAATTTTGTCGGCAGTGGAATTCGCCAGTGAAACAGTTAGTGGAAAAAGAGGTTTGTTTCTTTTTTGTGATATTTTTTCGATTAGATTTAAACAATCTGTTCGTTTTGCTTTTTATGGAAAGCTCGGTTAGATATGATTTGGTTACCATTTAATAATATATATACTGGTTCCTACAGCACCACCTTTGAATACATATCTAGATATCTACTTTAGTAAAATAATTTTATTGGTTTGCTTTGAGTAAGATGTATTTCATATAAATGTACATCTGTTTATTATCATATTGAATACTTCTAGTTGTAACCTTGGCTTGCGTTCAAAACACAAGTCTCTGATATTGTCACTCAACTCAAATGGTCGATAACAATCATGAAGAGTAACAGGGTTTTTGTTTTGACGCTGGAATGGTACCAATAATAAATACCTAATCTAATCTAAAAATTGAGGCCTCATTCAAATAATATCGGGTATTAACATCGTAGTCGAAAACGTTAACTTTGAATCTAGGGGATGCGTGTTGCATCATCGCACAGCACGTACAAAATTACGGACTTTTTATAATTACTCATAATTATCGATTGTGTACAGAAGGTTACTTAGGTAACGTTACTTTTAAATTCTTCATACATTTCCCTAAAACGAATTACTTAGGTTAATGATGCCCGTCCGCCTCATCCGGAGGATAATGACAGTTAGGCAGCGTTAGTTTTACAGGATGGAAACCAGTTTGGTTTCCTGCAGCAGTCACTACTATTTAATTAACCACGTACCTCGGCTCTGATTCCAGTTTTTACTGCAGGAGGCAGGATTTTAAATTATAAACCGATGTATAATAATAGGCACACTTAAACCCAGTCGTCTACACATATTACTTAGATAAAAGTAATGGGGTTAGAGACGAAATGAGAGACGATGACGTGACATTTTTCTTTATTTTAGAAATGGTATTTAGCTCAACTTACATACAAGATACTCGTATATGTTTATTTTCGTCAACACAAGAAGTAGGTACGAGTCCATCTAAAAGCCAAGGTAAAACAAGATCGAATAATAAGGTTGCTTCATTGAAATTAATGACTGTCGAGAATATTTTGTACACAGCCATAATATAATAGACCTTAATAAACACGTATGATTCTTTTCATTATGTATTAAAGTAAAACACGGCGCATATTGTGTAGTGCGTGAGAACAGAAACTTCTATATTCTCGTCCGTCAGCTCACTTTCCATCCATTCATGGTATCTCCCGCTTTTTCAAACGCTTTCCTCTTACATGTTACCCATGTTTAATTATCGACAGCTTTCTTCTTTGTTTGTGTGCTTTGCTAGCAGTCGATTGAAACATTTATGAAATCAAGGCATCGCTTTGGAAAAAAGCGTGATATTATGTATGTAGTTAGCATTGGAAATCGTCGTTTGAAATTTTATTCTAATCGATAGGGCCACATTGGCATTTGTTTACATTTTATTAACATATATTTTCTAAAACCTGGCGTTCGTCGCATATTATTAAGTTGTTTGACTACGGGATTCTGTTGACTCCACAATGAGGTTGTGAACGCAATCGAACGAGGTGGGTTTGCCATCGGAGGAGCGCAGCGCCGCAGGTGTGTCAAGATGTGTCAGATTGCGCAAGCCTGCGCCCGCGCCGCGCAGTCTCTACTGCTGATCTTTCCCATTACCTATTACAAAATCCAGCAGTTTCCTTCTCATTCCAATCTAGTACTTCGGTTTCTTGTGGGCAGTACGTAATAACGTATAGAGAAGATAAAGTACCAATTTTTTAACTGAACAAAGAAAATTCTCGGGTCGAATAAGGAGTTCAGATTGCTTTGTAGGCTAGGACATGCTAACAGCAGCTGACCGGTTTGTCTGAGTGTTGTAGGGCATGCAGTCAGCTATCTATGAATAGTATCGGGAGGCACGCGGCCCAGAGGTCGGATGCGGATAATTGGCGAGGCGTCGCTGGACCCGGTTTGACCGCCACTTATTATTTTATACCATTCCTATAATATTATATAGGTATCATTCCTATGCGTGCCTAGCGCTTGTCGTAATAACTCAAAGACAAAGGACATTCTACGGGTTTATTTACCCAGGTTTACCTGTGAGATGCATTTTATGTCTTTATTCTATTCATATTCAATGGCAATTTACGTCCTTTATTTAGCTTTCAAGTACCTACATTTAATTCTATAGTTAGGTTGAAGTATGAAGTATGAAGTACGCCAGATAATGTATAAGGTTCCGTTCCTCACAAGAAAAAACGGAACCCTTATAGGATCACCTTGTTGTACGTCTGTCAAGAATTGACTCAAGACTCTTTTTCTCAGGAACGCGTATGAAGCTTTAATTAATATCAAATACAAAGGATACGGCCAAGGATAAGTTTTTGCTCCGTTTATGCCGTATATTTTTATGCTTGCAAGGGAATCATAACCTATAGGGTACTTCCCGTTGATTTAGAATCATTAAATTTGGCAAGAAGCAATGCCAGTAAAGGAAAAAACTTTTAGTTAAAGTAAATTTTTGAGAATACGGATAAATTTACCTGGAAAATTACCTTGTTGATATAGGTTTAACTGTGGGTGGATCATATCTTTCTTTGTGGATAGGGAGATAGTTTCCTTTTGATAGAGATTATTTACAATTTACATTTTATATTTGAAAGGTTTTCTTTCTTATAGAAGGAATGATATCCAATGAAAATGAAACTAACCAACCTACGCCCCCTTAAGCGTCTGCAAGACAGTATCGCGCCTCATCTTCATTTTCCAACAGTATGTTAGAATGAGGATTTCGAGGGTTTCCATTAAAATTTTAAAAAAAGGACTGTCTGTCTGTCCTTCTCCAATGATCTTGATCGTTGCAGTACATCATCATCCGAGCGGTCAATCCCTTCTTCAGCCAGGGCAACTGTCCTACTTTTTCTTCTCCACTTTGCCCGATCTTCGGCGTCCTCACGTCTTAAGCCATTGGCTCTCGATTCCGATACGGCGATGTCAATCCCGAGGTCTTCTTAGGTCTCCCGACTTCCTAAATTTTTAATAAGGCAGATTCAGACACCTATTTCCCACCTATTCATGGGGTTTACGCAAAACGTGACCAAACCAGCGCAGGCTTGCTTCTTCGATCTTATCCGTGTTGTCTCTCACGCCAAGGCTGCCACGAATGTATTCGTTACGCACTCGATCAAGTCGCGTAATGCTACACATCAGCGTGAAGTTCGCAGACGTGCCTCGGCGGCATCACAGGCTTAATTATACTCTTGCGAGCGTGTATTTAAGCCCCTTGAGCTTGATCGGGATTTTAGGGTCACAGGTGGCTGCTGTGAGCTCCCTGCATATGGCTTATGCTGCAGATATTCAGGACTTGACATCGGGACCGATATCGCCGGACTCGTGCCGCACGGATCCGAGGTATTTGAACTTATCTGTTGTATTAACAGCTTTGTTCCCTATGCTTGTTTTAAGATCCGCGCTGCAGCTAGCCATGTACTCTGTTATGGCGACGTTTAGTTTGAAACAGCCGTATTCTAGCACTTCCTTTTACGTGTTTAGTTTTTATCCTGGTCTCAAGATCCTGCACTTGATCGTTGCAGTACATACCTGGATATAAATTAAATAATGCAATGCCATATCGGCATATAAAATCGCTGAACATAAAGCAATATATTTTGACGTAGCAATAGTTTAAAACGACGTTATAACTTTGACGAGATTAGAGTATCTTTTTTCGTTTATGTCTCTGTTTCATTTTGTTTTTTTAATTTAATTTTAAGAATTTTGTGTGTATCTAATAAATGAGTTTTACTTACATACTTTACTTTACCAAAATCAATAAACACTACTAGAGCTCGAATCAGAAGTATGAGTTGTTCTACTGTAGTAGGATAGTAACGTTTCAAAAGAAAAATCTAGTAAGATAGCAGGTACAAATAAATATGGAGATAATTATTTGATGAGTAACCTGCAGACTAACTGGGGTGCCCTCGATAGTCGCGGGGGAATGTAACTCTATACCCGATTCCCCGCGGCATGGCACAGGCTTCCCCAGCGTTCGCCGGAAATTACAGTCCCCTGCGTAACGTGCGACGATTCCCCTAAAAAGTTTCCATTGTGTATCCTAGCAATATCGACCCATTACTTACCTACATTACCTGCAGCGTAACCTTGCATTCGAGCAACATGTTCTGGAAGTGTAGACTAGTCTAACTTTGTTTGACTATATTTCGCTCGAGTTATGACGAAATACTGTAACGACTCCGGCTTATCTTAACGTCCATCTCCCGGCATCCGTCAAAAACAATATAAAGTGTTTCCTCGAAACGCGGAAACTGGTTATGTTTGTTCTCCAGTGCTCATAATCCTCAGGGTTAGAGTGCCTGCATATCTACATTAGTTTTTAGAATTACGTCTGCGATTTATTCGAGGCCGTTGCTCTCGGCTGGTGTTGGTGAAAAAACGGGGAACAGTTGTGGAAGCACAGGCAGGGGAGGGGCGCGGGGGGCGCGGGGATTCACGGTCGAGCGCCTCGCCACCTGCGCGGGCGCCGGCCGCGGTATCGCACCGCACCACCTCGCTTCGCACTACATTACAATGGCTTTTGTTCCAAAAACCTAATCTAACTATTCCGATTATTCGTTTAGCTGAAATAATAAAAATAGTAATGCCCTGGCCATGTCATCGGCTTCGAAATTCGTTTGATTCGTTCAAGGATAATTTCAGTCAATGCAGGACAGACACAAATCGATACAAATATTATGGCAACTTTTCCAACAGCATAATAAATTGAAGAAGGCATAAAATTGCGAGAAATTAGATACAAAGCGCTTACCGTGTGAGTTCTGTGGTTGAAGTTGATTGACAGTAACAATTGCCTGTTCGTACCTATTGATGCATTTCCATTCTGCTATGCGCAGACTTGTTTATGTAGTTACTTAAAGTTCCGTGTACAATTGTTGCGTAGCTAAGCTACCTACTTCGCTATGTAAGTATCTAATAATGAAATATATTGCGGCAACTACCTATATATTTCGAATAGTCGAATTAAACTTTCTCTTTCTATTCGGATTTGATGAAAACGTCTCTTTTATTGAAACGAATTCAATCTCGCAGACGTGACTATGTTGACTTTTAATCGAAAGTTTGTAGGTGGATTACGTTGAAGGCAGGTTATTCGTAAATATACGCAATGAAACGTAGGCTCCGACAACGTGGGTCATCATTAGACAGTAGGGTCGGTTGCTCGGCCAGTGTAGGTGATTAAGGTTAGCCGAGGCGCATGCAGCGGCGTGCGTGCTACAAACCGTAGTGGTTGTATAGTGAGTGTGTCAATGAGTGTGTCGAACATTTATATTGCGGCGTTGCAGCGGATTACAGATGAGAGGCTGCGCGGGCGCGGAGGTCATTGCACCTCGTCCGAGGAGCCGCGCGCCCCGCCCGCCGCGTGACCCCCGCAACCCCGCACTTAGCACCGCACCAACAAAGGATACGACAACTGACAACCGCATAATGATTAGACGGCTAAAACAGACAGAACCGTTTGCAAAGCTTATCTATTGTTCGAAAGATAATTTGCGCATCGACACGAAATTCCTCCACATCTCGAAGTTCGTCAGCAAATGTTGAAACGTCTACCAACTGTTAAGTAACTGCGAGTAGTAAATAGCATTTGATACGACCTTTGCTATAGCAGGCAGAATTATTATGATAAATGTCAAGGGAAGTAGCGAGGATCACTACGGAGTTCGACTTCTTAGGTAGGTAGGTAGGTGCATGCGATGTGGTTAGATAATATTTTACAAGTCATTATTTAGGTAGGTACGTACTTCTTATATAACGTACCTTATAATTATTATATTTGACACGAGTTTGAATGAAGAGTTAATTTTTTTAAATTAGACAACGCAGGCATTTGACCGCCATCTCACCTGTTGGTAAGTGATGATGCACAATATGGTGGTGCATACCTGTCTAGGAACAGCCTATTCACTGAAGGCGTCATGTAATTACTCTTAATTTTCTAGTTAATAAAATTAAGAAGATCGGTTTTCAATTTATCTCAATTCTCTAGCAGACATGATTTAAATCAAGTGATGGGACACGATAAGGGGTCCGAAGACTACATCATGCTTTCTTGGAAATACTTGTTTCCTCTAAAATGGAATACTTCATGTATTTAGGTTCATATCAATCGAAAGTAAGAAGCGGATGTAGTCGCGGCAAAAGCTAGTTATTTATGAAGTATTAATGTCGTAGTCTATGAAATTGTCTTTGTCATGTACCTAGTTAACGTTTGCGTGAACAGAAGTGTATTTCTATGGCTTCTTAATTTAGGTTAATAGGTTTTCTAGTATAGGTATCTAGTTCGTAACGATATAGCGTAGGTATTAGGGATTATCTTCTAAGCCTGTAATTATTTATTATCTATGAACTCGGCCGACGCCAAAAGAATGGTCAATTCGGTTGAAATGAGCAGTTTTCCAATAGGTATCTAAATCATTCCTAACCACTCACTAGATGGCGCCCCGACAATTTTGGTAATTGATAATCGCTTTTATTTAAGCGGATTTTGCAATCAGGATATAAACACTGGGTACGTTGTATTGGATAATATTGTAGTTGCCAATAGTTTTCAACCATTTTAGAGGTTGTAATAATAATGGAACATAGTGCCAACTTCTATAAATATTTCTTTTTACATTTCGTTCAACCTTTAACAGTTACGTTTATATTAATAAACATTTTATTTTTAAATTTAGTATTAGTTGGCTGCATGGAATCACTGCCACCATCACACAGATTTAAAAAAGATTACCAAAATTGTAGAAGCGCCATCTATTGATGCTTTTTGAAACCAACTGACAATACTCGAATACGGAAAACTCCTCATTCAAATGATGATCGGCTTAACGGAGAGTTAACCAGGAGTTAACATTCGAAACTACGAATATTTATGATGTTAGCGAATATAATCACGGGTTTAGAATATGTTATCATTGGGGCCATATTTTTGAACAGCTGCAAACGATTCGCCACGAGCGGTCGGCGAGGCGAACGGCTTTATTTTTTTCTGCGTAAAAACAATGAAATAAATGAAATATTTTACAGTTCAGAAATAGAGAAACATGCGCTATGCGACTGAATAGGCGTACCTATACGGAGGCCTATGCGTTTAGCGGCGAGCGCTCGATTCAAGGTGAGCGCTTTAAAAATAGGGCCACACTTAGAACTATTCTAAGAATATGTCAATGAAAGAGATGGGGAATTAGGTATTGGTAGTACTGATCTAATAATATGGATGATAAATATTTTCTAAAATGTGAATGAGGAAGTCAGGGGAAGGAACAGCAGCTGCGGCTTTTCAGTCTCGTGGTGGTGGTGGATTGCATCAAGATATACATGTGGGCCTCGAATTTTAGTGAAGTGCACTTTGAGTGGGAGGGTGTAGGTAGCGGGGCAGCCTTTTACTGGCGGCTAACCAGCTACTTGGGCCCCAAACTTCCATCGGTCGGCCAGCGGCGGCACCGTGCTTCTCTACGGACACGGACAGTTATTGATTCCCAAAAACGTTTTTAATCAAAGATTTTAGACCCCCGGCACACAAAACTTTTTGGACCACTCTCTGTCACTTTCTCTACGAATGAAAATTCTGTCTTCTCTCTAGGGAAAAACGTCAAAACTTGGTCAAACGTCAAAACAAAACATAAAATTTCAAATATCACGAAAAATCCTAACCCCTTAAACATAAAGTAAGAAGAAGCGTAGCAGAGCAGCGTCTGTTGCTGTCAAAGACAGGTGCGGCCACATATGGAGTATTATTCCCATCTTTAGGCTGGCGAAACTGCCAACCTGCTTAATCCTCTGGTCTCCATACATAGGCGCGTCGTACGAATAGTCGTCGGCCCAAACTTGCAAGCAAGTTATAACCATTGCTTACCGAAGGGACTTTGGCTCCCTGTGTGTGTTTTACTGGTTACGCAATGGGGAGTGTTCTAAGGAACTTTTTGATCTGGTGCTCACAGCACAGTTCCGCCATCGCACCACCCGCCGCGGCGTTGATGACCGCCAACCATAGAACACCACCAACGATGACCCTCTGTTGGTGACGCGAAGGTTTGAAATAACGTTTCTCGCTTGTTCGATTCGGATGTGGAATGAGCTCTTAGTTACAGTATATCGGACTATGTATGAGATTTTTCAAGAGGTATATTAGAGGTCTCTATAGAGGCGGACAACGCATTGGTAGTTGATGTTCATAGTGGGCGGTGACCAATTCTCATCAAGTGGCCCGCTTGCCTGTTTGTCTGCAGTATAACATAAAAAGACAAACACTGTCTCGGGGCTCGTCGCCCGCCGGCTCCCGAGACTGTTCAACCATTCTCAGGGTGCCCAGCGGAGAACTTAGTCAACCTCACTTCGCCAACTGAAACATATCCAGTTTTAAAACAATATAGAGAAGTACTATCCGTAATATTAAAATAACAACACTATTAATAGCACACAAACGACAGGCTGTCAGGTAACTACATGTTACCTGTGCTCACACAACCAATATTGTGTACGTTCTGATTAAGTAGACCATCGATTCTCTACATATAGGGTGTCGTAGAAGACTAGTAAATTCTAGAATCTTGGTAGCCCGCAAAATGGCTAGCAGCCTGTTACTACGTTATTGACCCCATATGCCTAGCCTGAAGAAGACTATTGTGTGTGTGTTGTGGAATGGAACCGTGTGTGATTGTTAACAGTTTAAGGCAGGCAATTATGTTTCTGGATTGTAGTGTACCTACGTTATGGATATTGTACTCTCGTAGGCTCTTCTCAGAAATGTTAGGTACTTTTGTTGTTCATTAACCCCGGACTCTAGCGACTGAACTCTTCACTAACTTCAGTTTCGATACCAAAACTACCAGAGATGATAGAGAAACAGGCAGTTATCCATATCGACAGACATACAGACACACAGACACAGACTAAAAACATACTGATCATACAAGAGATCTATTTTTACCTTATATCCCGTGCTGTTATCCCACTAAATGGGGTTGGCACAACATGTCTTTCCCCATGAGCCAACTTGCAAAATACCTTTAGAGACTCGTAATCCTAACAATCTATCGGAGTCTGTGACACTACATGTTTATTGGTAGTGTATGAAAATAAAACGTTCATACTTGAATCTTATAAAAAAGTTATCCACAAATTGACAATACCACGTTTTCAGGGCGATGTACTCCACATCCACGGCGTCGACGACGTCCGGCTCGCGCGCGCTGCCGGCGGGCGGCGAGCGGCGCGTGCGCGCGGTCCGGCTGCTGCGCCCGCGCCGCTCCGCGCCCGCCTTCGGGTTCTCGCTGCGCGGCGGCCGCGAGTACTCCACTGGGTTCTTCGTCTCCAAAGTGGAGTTCAACTCCGAGGCGCATCTGCAGGGGTTGAAGGTAATATTGTCGTGTGGTGTTGTGACAAGTGGCTTGCTTAGCGCCTAAGGATAGCGAAGTAAAACGAACTCTAGAGAATGCTTCGCATTCCGTGCCGGGTTCGTTACTCGCTATACCCACACTTTTGGAGGCGATTAGCTAGGTTCTAGGCTCTAAGCAAGCCATGTCATTGCGCAGCCGTAAACTAGAATAGCACCAAACCCTTCCCTTGGACTTACAAGTCTCGTATAAGTTGGCTAATGTCTGAGAGGCTAACCAGTAAGGACCTCTGCAGAAAACAAATGTGCAGCAGTGTTTCCTGTTGAGTATTTTTAATTCAATACTGCGATCCATTTTCAATCCACCTATCAAGTGAGGAGGCTTAAGTCCAGCAGTGGACTAAACTAAATGATGTTGATATGATGTGATGAGCATTTCAAAGTTAAGGATCATCTAGGATCACCATTGACGAGCACCAGATTCTATTTTCTATCTTCAATGCTATCTCCAAGTTAACCAGAATGAGACGCCTCAAGGTTTTCTAAGCAGTTAACGCACCACGCACATAAGATCTGTAGGTACAGGTTGCAGATTAAAGATAACCTATGTACCGTAAAAGTCTTAAATGGCGAATAGATACCATATCACTGGTAGATAGGAAGTATTCTTTGTCTTATTGTGTTGAATGTTTTTCGAACACATTCTTAGCGACTAGGTACTTAGATTTTTACATGCTTAATGAACAATTAATGTTATTGTTTGGTCTGGCTATTCAATGTTGTTATGGTGGTTTCGCTTGTGGACTGTAGGTATTGCGTAGTTTCCCACGGGCCCTGCGCGGGTTCCACCGCTGGGCGCGTGCGAAGTGCGAACACATTCGCTTACGATCAGTGCATTTAGCGTTGGCTCGCGTTTGCCGTCAATAGAATTACTCGCATCCGAGGCTGAACTGTGGCAATGCACATTCCATTCTTTTCGCGTGATCACGTAATAAAGTTGTTTCCGTTGATTTCATCTCAAGTACTTAACTGCTAAGTGGTTGATGATCGTTGTGTTGTCACAATCAACTGGGTCAAATAGTTCATTTGTCGATTGCGTTGCGCTAGATGCGATTCATTGCTGCTTTGTTAGATAATAAACAAGTAAATAAGTTCTCGAGTGCTGATTATCCCCGTAGCCACTTGAAGAGTTGATTCACTGATAATATTAGTTGAAAACCAATAAAATATCTCCTTTAAAGTAAATTTACACGGTCATATTTGATATGGCGGATAATGGCAGATTTCTACAATTTTATTAAGTATATATAGGTACCTATTCTTACTTTCCCTAAGTACATACGAGTCTAATGCCAGCCTACCAGATTTTTTAGAAGATAACATCTAATTAAAGGTTGACCACAAACCGCTGTAAACATAACATAACCGCGTATTGTTATAATTAAATGGTTAGCGACCAAAAAAAGAACCGCCCACATTATTCCGCAAACGTTTCGGAACTTTTCACACGATTACTTCCTTAACAAAGAAGTTACGAAAAATACACGTACACATCCGTTGTTGCCCGAATACAATGAGATGTTTGAGACAATCGCCGAGAGTCCTGGGAAACGGAGGTGTCCCAAAGCTTGGAGAAACGAGAAACGGTACTCGGCGTCAACGACTCGCTTCAATAGTGCTCCGAGAGCAGGCTGAGAGTTATCCAAAAGGTGTTACGGTGTTACGGTCCGTGACAGCGCTCGCAGCTTATCAAAGTGGGCCGGCACTGCGCGGGCGCATTGTTCGCCGCGGTTTCGACAGGTGTCGGCCGCGAGTGCCGCGCCGACATTGTATTTCAAACGTTATTGAGATGCTGGCTGAACTACAGTTACCTGCTCCGGGTGTTATGCAATCTTATTACAATACCTACCCTGTTTCGATGAAAAGAAATTGAAAGCTTAAGATATACGCTTATGAATATACGAATATCTACGATCATATTTATTCTTTAGATAAGTATTCGAGATAGGTAATTAAAAAGTGATCAGCGCTATACGGGATATTCGCGACAAGACTTTAATTGTTTATGATTTCATAAATACCAGCGGTCCTCTGCTAAGAAGAAAAAATAATGTTTTTATAGAGTCGGCGACACTGGAGTTTTAATCTGGCATAAAAATCATTCGACTAGCCAGCGGGATCCTTCCCTAGAAAGAATTATATTTTAAATTATGTAGATACTCGGCACCCTCCATCCTGCTCCATCCCATGCAGTGTAACTAAGGCTGAGAAGCCGTAAAAGTTTCATTATAAGTGTGTCGAATCGTACCTTTATCCGCCGAGCCGAAACAAGCGAGGTGCAACCTTTTGCGCGGTGTATTCTTGCTAACTCCATTAGTTCCACTGTCCGAGAGCCTTCCCCCTGGACATGAATTACCAAGGTCAGTTTGTAAGTCTTTAAAATAGGCTTCAGACTCAGACCGACCAGAGCAAAGGTCCCCACCTGACTATGACTTTTGGGTGTGTCTACTTGTATATAGTCATACTTGTATGTAGTTGTTAGCCTTATAAATAATAATCTTGGCGTTATTGTACCCGTTGTGATCCGGGATTTGGCGGATCAGATAATTACAGTGGAGCGACTGCCATCTGATCTTCGTGACCCTTCGTGACCCAGGGGCACCTGACCAGATTGGATCATGGTTACACACGAGTTTTCCCTCACCGTAAGAGCATCAGTTAGCATTCAACTAATGTACGTTACATAATTCAGAAAAGAGTTATTGGTACATGGCCGCAGTGGGATTCGACCCCGGTATCTCTCGCTTACGAGCCGGATACCTTAACGCTTCTAGTTGTTAATCTAATAGACCCATTCTAATTAGTAACATCGAACGATTGAGTGAAAACCCTTGACGGGAAGTGAAACTTTAAAATTATACCTACTTACCGCGAGAAACGTCCGTAGCATATTATATTCTGGAGCACGGTATGCTAACTGCAGGAAGGTGTAAGAGGTGCAATTAAATGACAATTTAGAAGTAGCCTGTGCTCCCATAAGTACGATGTTCAGTCCGGTGCCAGTGCGTGAGTCAGTCAATTACAGCGCCGCGGTTGGTGGATGACTTTCTACCGCTTTACGCTCGCCCGCCCGCTTACTCTTCGAGTGAACGCGTCTTGTGTAACATTTGCTAAAATAGAAAAGCGCTAATGCGGTCCTTCGGAGGCCGACACGTATGGGGTCGCGCTGGTGTCGTGAGCGAACACCATTACCTATATTTGAGGAACTGTTGTTGTCAACGATTTCGACTAAGTATGGACTCTTTCTTTCGCTGATTTTTGTTGTCGCTCGCCTCGATTCGAACGGTTTTACAAAATTTTGAAAAATTCAATCTTTTTTAAATCATATTGGCAACACCGAAAGAGATTGGTTCAAAAATAGGGAAAATCGGAATTTTGCATCGAAATATAAAATATTCCATGCTGAAAATAAGAATTGAAAACCGTTCGGATCGAGGCGAGCGATTCAAAAATAGAGCCTCTTGTTTCTGAAACGATAGTGGAGTACAGCGATAGTGGTGCACGAGCGAACCCACCTAATTGAAAGCCGTACCTATCGCCCGCAATCACCACGACAGGTTTTATTCGGATTCGTTCTGCGATATTGTTACACGTGTGTAATTTACACAATATGTAGGTACTAGGTACTTAAATAAAATGTGATTGATATAGGTATCGAAAACAACCATATAATTATTCTTTACTTGTTCTTTTGCTATGCAATTAAGTCTATTACTATTGAAAATGTCATACTAAATAGCCAAGCAAAATCTTACGCAACAGAAGTAATATTTTTCACTTATTTTTTCATGATGTATTTACCTAACGCCAACTTACATCCAACATAGAATTACATAGTTACACTATACCTACAATAGGTATACCAATGAAATAAGCGGTTATCGTAGAATGACTCACCGATAATGCAAACATGGAACGCTGGCATATTGCATGGTGTACTCAGCTGAGCGGTGAAAATTTAATGCTTATAATAAATAATAATAAAATCTTTATTGAGCAAGTACTTAATCATATACAGTCGATCAAGCTGTAGGTAAAATAGGTAACAACCTGTGCTATACCTCCAGCTAACAAATATAAAGTTCACTTTGACAATAGTACTTTTAAAATAACTATAAACTTACAAACTAATAGTATTTCAAATGCTTTATTTTATGCTAATTTATGTGTGTGTGTATGCTTGTGTATATGTGTGTGTGTGTGTGTGTGTGTCTGTGTGTGTGTGTGTGAGTGTATGTGTGTTGCACTGTGTTATATATTTGGTAAAACGTAGGACAGCAGTTAATTAATTTGGAGGATGAATGAGGCACTCAACAGTTTCATAAGAGAGATTCTGGAGCCAGCTGGTGACACTTGCTTTAAGTTCATGCTTGTGTCTGAAATATACAGGGTGTTTCATAATACATGTATAAAGCCGAAAGGGTGTTAAAGTATAGCTTGCAAAGAGTACACTGGCGACTTCATATTATCCAGACATTGAATTTTAATTTTTATAAAAAATCTTCGTTTTTAAAGAAAAATAACCATATCGACTACGTTGATGCGCAGCTCTATTTCAAGTTGATGATCCTAGAAGGAGAAGTTTAACCTTTTAAATTAAAATTACAGTATTTTTTTGTACAGAACCCTCAAACCAAAAAATACAAAACGGCTAATTTAGATCTCCTTAATATCCCATTGCGCCTAGTACTATGAACTTGAGTGACCTTTTACAACTGATTTCTAGAGATGCGGTCTTTCGTTTTCAAAATGTCGATTATCGACATTGAAAAGGTAAAAGTTCGATAGTCATTTTCTCGCTTACTATTCCACGCACGAAAAAAATAATTGTACCTATCGTTTTAATACGTTTAGCACTCCATCCAGTTCACGGCTTTATACATGTATTATGAAACACCCTGTATATTAAGAATGCGGCTTAAGAACATGACTGTCTTGCATCGGCAAAATATGAACACGACTGTTCTCATCAATTCAGTGATGTAATAAATAATGGCACGCTACTTAACCTGGAGATATCAGAAAACACTTCATTGAGCCCGCGGCCATGCGTGAAAGGGTCGGAATGCGCAGTCCAGTCACTTTCGTGGTCGCCCATCGCCAGTTAAGCTACCGGTACCATATATGTGCGCGGTTAATTACGCGAATTTCGTAATGAAAGTAAGTTTCTGAGAGCCGGGCGTCGAAGAGTCTGCCGTTGGCACGTCACTCAAAAAAGACAAGCTGGAACGAAAGTCTGATCGAAAGTTGTCCGATATGTGGGGCGCGTGGCGACCTGTCCGGCTTCTTTTGCCGCGGCCGAGACGAACGTGAAGAAAGTGCTGCTCGTCACAGCGGCCGCGTCGGCGGCGGCGCGCGCGCAGCCCGCGTGACGTCACCGACGGCCATTCATTACCGCACTCCCGGCACCGACGTCTTAACTCACGCTCTCCCCTCCCTCCTCTTGCCGTAAATGGTCGCAATTGTAACCGAATCAGCTTAGCAAAGCATTGTGACGGGATTTCGTAAAATTGTTTTTACCGAAGTGAAACAGACCGCTCAGTGAGCGAAATTAATGCCTTCGGTCGGTTTGCTTTCGTACTCACAATCCCTTCGAGCAAACTTCCAATTGCCAATAACTGTCGACCGAGAAAAGTAGGCCAGGGTTTATCAATGGTGGCTATGGAAGCCTGGTAGTCTCAGATTTCACAAAACGAGATTGTCAAGAAAATATTATGTTACCTATAAAGTAGCTACCTAACTCATATTTACTGGTAGTGAATTTATTTTATGTGTGCATTGTGTTATGTTTAACCATAATAACAACGAACGAGATAATTATTTTCTGCATACGCGTTGAGACATGACTAGGTACTAGGGGAGACCGGGGATGGTTGGCTATAGGGGCAGGTAGACTAAGCAACAATAACTCGCCACCATCACGTGTTTTTCATTAAAAAATCACGAGCCACGATGCCTCCCCGCGACCCGCGAACTTGTGCGAAGTGAGCCGCCGCAGTCGCGCGGCGTTCGTGAGTGACATCACATGTTGTATTTTTGGGCTCGGTAAGTAATTTTTTTCGTTCGTACTTTTTTTGTTATTGTGCGTATGGATCTGTTAGTAACAATGTTATTGTTATGCCAAATGTAAATATTATAGTTTTACTCTATATTACATAGTATTGCTTCCATGTTAACGCCCGAGTTTGTATATGATACGCAGGTAAAATTCAAAATGGCGTCAGGGGTTGGTTGACAAATTTTGTTTGGGGTAGGTAGACTAATTAGTCAACCAACCCCTTTAAAATAATTATAATATTTTATACTCATTTAAAGAATTGTGTGGGCTAATGTGTACCATCAATGTAAACACTATTATGGTCTTCTTTCGTATACTAAATTACAGTTGTATTTTTACAGAAAATGAGGACGTACAAAAGAAAATCTGAAAGGGGTGATGTACAGTCGAGTTCATTAATATGTGAGCATTACCATAATATGTTTGATGATGAATCTGCTCAGATATATAAGTACCCTTTCATGTACATTTATATTTGAAGCCTTGGCAATGCTCACATATTAATGAACTCGACTGTACCAAAAGATATCCTAGAAAGAGCTTGCCACGCAGTGATCTTCGATAATATAATAGCATAAACGCCACATCAAAGAAATACCAAATTCCATACAAAACGTTGCATCGTTATGTAACCAGACTTAAACAAAAGCTATAAAGTAATCCGAACCTCAGTAGAGCTGATTTGACCCTGGACACGGCGGGGTACATAAAAAATAGACAGATATTTAGCGATGACGAAGAAAATAAACTGGAAGCTTATTTGAAGACGGCTGCTGACATTTATTATGGATTAACACCGTATGAGACACGCAAGTTTACATTCGAATACGCAAAAAAGAATAATAAAAGGTTGCCGGAGTCTTGGAATACAAAATTAATGGCTGGCGAAGATTGGCTTGGTAATTTAAAAAAATAATTAAAATGTTTATTACTTTAAACTTTATATAAGTTATTTATTGACCAAAAATCGATCTCAAATTTAAGTTTGTTCATAATTTAATAAAAAGTTTCTATTATGTAGTACATTTCAATGTTATATTTTATACTAATCCTCTTTATTTACACTAATTACTGCCTAGGTCAACCTACCCCATGCTTATGGTCAACCTACCCCGGATATGGGGTAGGTTGACCAAGCGTCAGGGGTGTAGAAAATCTACTAAATAAGTATTATAATGATAAATATATAGGTTATAGAGAAGTATTTTAGGTACCTGAATAGTTCTTCTATCTGTATCAACTGTTGTTTTTGTTATTATAAGTTAAACATCAAAGATATACGAGCTTAAGTCAAAAGTTAGTCAACCATCCCCGGTCTCCCCTATAACAGTTTTAAACGCCTGTGTAATAATACAATGAAGTTATTTTATGTTGGTATGAGCTTGACATGAGCAATGATTAAGTGCTAAACAATATTACAGCAACCACTTACCAAATACAACAAAAAGCTTCAGAAAAATAAATCGAAGTAGGCATTGCATCAACAGAATGGTCTGGACGCACGCTGCCAAACGCCATGGCGTAATACCCACTGAGCTAAACTAATAACTTTATCGCCCATTGTTATTTCGACACTTATGAAGTACGTATCTACTTCATATTTACATTATCTGATCTGCAGTAGCTATTCATCTGATTAAGTTTCCGCCTTTCGTTTAATCCTAACCTGTAATATTCAGTTTGCTAAACAAGATTAATGCATTGCCTTAATAAATTGGTAGATTTGGACGCGATAAAGTTGCGATTCGGGCAATTTCGTGGCTATTGAGTAGTAAGTGCCTCTTGGGATGGGTGAATAGCAAAATTTAGTTAGAGAAACAGACCATTTAGCGTGCAGAGCGCGCACGGAATAGGTACGTATGAGGCTTACCTTAGGCCTCATATCCATAAGTGTGGGCAGCGTCAGGTTTTACTTGACAGATATCTGTCATGTGCATGTGCACAGTTTAAATCGCAACAGATAACTTAATTTGTAATTTTTTAAAGCCTAAATTTATTTTTTAGTTCAGTTTAGTGGATCATCCCATCATTATATCAGTCGGGTCATGTCCTGTCGGCTTGGAAGAAATCCAGGTCGCAAGCCTCCCTCGAATAACTTCAAACCGATCGTGTGTCCGCTGAACGCGTCCAACTAACTCTTTTATATGTGTTGGCTTTGCAGGTGGGCGATCAGCTGATCACCGTGAACGGGTACCGCGTGGAAGACGCCGTGCACGGGGAGCTGGTGCACTACCTCGCTTCGCAGTCGCGGCTCAAACTCAAAGTCCGATGTGAGTAGCCGGCCAAATTAATTCCACACCATTTCCCATAAACATTCCGATGCATTCGATTGTGCGGCTTACGTAATAATTAACGTGAATAATACTCTAGAGCCGTTTGCGTAATCCTAATCTTGCAAACACGAGGACTCAAATTTCAATGGAAACAGATGGTCAACGTTATGCAAGCGTAGACGGAGCGCTCTCCACGCGTTTAATAACGTAGGTAGCTATGCTAGGTATGCTAATTAATCAAAGCTTCAGGTGCGAGGCGGCGCGTGTGATGGCCGCGAAAGCGCGTGGGCACCCACCTCTGGAGCCATCGGCGGTTGCGCAAACTGCCACCGCTTCAAACGAAATGGAAATCATTAACGGCTCGCCGCTATTGTGATCGCCATAATTTGTTTATTCAATACCGGCTATTGTGATCGGCGGACCGTCAGCGCGATCGCTTCCAATGGGATAACAGTGTAACCCACAATGTACCTGCGTGTGTCAGAATTTTTGTTTCTAACACGTTACACGCCTTTGTAATTGCTAAGCTCTACACAGGAACACCATGAATGTGAGAAACGGCTTTGAATGAAGCAATAAAAACTCGCATCTTGCTTTGAGAAATAAACTGAATGGTGATACAGATTTCACACTATTTTACCTTGGATTACAGTAGTCAGTAGCTTTTAATAAGTACCTAGTACGGCGAGAAATTTGTTGCTTTGTAATTCTAAATCTCCCTCATGTTTTGGCACGAATAAGGTTGGATAAGTACTTATACAAAAATTAATTTTGTTGTTTCAGATATTGGGATGGTGCCAATTAAAGAGTGAGTATATTTCTATCGAATCTTTTTCTCTAAACATTTGCGGTCGCTTAATTCGAAAGTTTTTGAATGGTTTTCTCTTAATCTCTAATTGACTGATCAACTGATCAACATTACATTATCACAGCAGAACAAGTATTTACCAAAGTCTAAGGGGAAGGTATATCAAGCCATTTGATACATTCCTTACATTTTCTAGAGGTTTAAATGTCAGCTTGCAGCGACAGCTGGATCAGTCCATTTTACATCCTAGCTATCATTCACAGTATTGTAACTCCTTCTTACACGACGTTGTACCATTGCAGGAAAGCCCACGAGAGCGTCTCCTGGCAGCTAGTGTCGGAGCGTGCCGGGTCGGAGGTGTCGTCGTCGCCGACACTCTGCCACGACACCGACAGGCTCGCAGACCTGCGACTCTCAATACTGGTGCCTCCACGCGCCAAACTAGGATGCGGGTAGGTGTCTAGCAGTCGGACCACGTGGCCAGGGTGGTCTTTTGAACAATATACACGAGGGTTAGCGGTCAGACAGTCCATTGCAGCTGATGCAACATGCAACTGGAACATCTCCTGTTGTAGGGTAAAGGAGAGAACACACCTAATACCAACTTGAAGCAATTTATTCATTTATTCATTTGGCATTAGTAGCCGAGTCGTCAACTTGAAACAATACAATTTGTATGCTCTCTCGCTCTGACCACAGTCATGACTCATGACCTTTCTAACTATAGTTCGTGTCAAATGGATTGGCAATACAGGACATTGATCTCTCGGTTAGAACTAATTTGTAAGTGATCACAGCGATAGTTGTAATAATTGAAATAGTCGTGTTTGTTACAATTTAATTAAATATAACAGTTTAGCGGTTTTCATATATTTTTCGGCATTTAATTCATTTGGCATAAACTATAGGTCTGTATGTGTGAATGTAAGTCGAGACCACAGAGAATTAGATGGAGATGCAATATTTTGTAGGTATTTGAAACAAGCTTTTGTTCAAATGTTCCCTGTCTGTATCTACTGCTTCATGACTTCTGGCAGTTGGTGTCGGATCGCGTCAAACTAGGTCGTTTTTCAACAACATCAATGAGGACACACTGGCAGACAATCCATTGCTTCTGGAACTGGAGCGGCTCCTGGCAGATGATTTCGGAACGCTCATGTTCGGAGGTCTCATCCGACGCTAACACACGACACCGTGTGGTTCAAGGACCTGCGGCTTTCTATACTGTGGATTAACGTCTCAGAGACTATAATAACCTGCTAAGACCTCCGTAGACCAGAAAACAGACAGCAGCAATTTTTAAGTTGTGTTTATTTATCTGAGATAGCTGCAATCTCGAAGACCCCTGGCGCCTGGGTTTCACTGCGTAGAAGAGAAGCATTACTGATTTATTACATGGTTATTCCTGATACATATTATATGCCTCTGTGATTAGGCTGTTTCTAGACAGTCACTTACCACCAGGTGGAATATCTGGCATCTTCTTTTTACCAGTCAACCCCGGTCTCTGCCAGGGTCCGATCTCCTGCATCGATTCCTCCATTTTGCCCCGTCAATTATTATTACGTGTTATTATAAGTATTATGTTTTCTATTCTCCAGAATATGCAAGGGACCCGAGTGGAAGCCGGGCATCTTCGTGCAGTTCGTGCGAGAAGGCGGAATAGCGCGCGAGGCGGGCCTGCGCCCCGGCGACCAGATCATGTCATGCAACGGGCAGGACTTCGCCAACGTCACCTTTAATGAGGTCCGTATTGTTTTTATATTATCATCATCACAGCCCATAACAGTCTACTGCAGGACTTAGGGCCTCTCCCACAAAAAGGGAGGTTAATAATCTCCACGCTTGGCAGGCGGGTTGGAGATCGCAGTGTTATAATATAACAATGGAAAATGCTGCTGCCCATTTTCCAGTCTACGGAGGCGCTTAGATCTTTTGCCTCGAAAACATTAGTCGCCTTGTACGACACCCACGAGTGTAAGAGGTTTTTATATACTCGGTAAGAATTTTTTCGTCACCTCACCATAAATAAGGTAACTATAAATCTATATAGTGCCTAATCACTCTTGCCATAAAAGGACCAAAGTATATTTCTCGGGAAACAGATACACAGGCAAAGGAACGTAGTTCGTATACCGTATACTGGTAAGGGATGCCAATTGGCTCCCAAGACTGTACAACCAGTCTCGGGGTCCCCAGCGTAGGACTTGCCCAACCTCACATTGCTAATATTGTTTAAGAGGTATACCTAACGAGTGGCGAGCTCATTGCGATGCTGGAGTTCGACTAGCTTGCAGTACAAAACGGTCACCCATCCACTACCGTTGCCGCTTGCGTTGCTTGCTATCTTTTCTTTTTGGTCTCGCAAGCACGCTCCCACTAAACCAGAACCGCTCCCATCTACTTCATAATAAAATGAATATTGTTGCAGGCGATATCCGCGATGAAGGCGTGTGGCCGGCTGGAGCTGGTAATCCGGGAGGGAGCTGGTGTCGATTTGGTGTCGCCCGAGAGCTCTGGTTACAACAGTTCGGCGTCGTCGGCGGCTGGGGAGCGCAGCCCCGCGCCCCCCGCGCCCGCACCGCCGCTCGCACCACCGGCCGCCCTGCGAAGGCGACTCGCCAGCGTCGCGGAGGAGGCGGCCGACCGCGCTGATAGGTCTGACTCTAGCAATACTAATAATAGAAACATCGACCTGAGTGGTAGTTTATCAGTTATTTAGCGCCCATAACACAAGCTTTGCTTACTATGGGCCTATGTGACGCAGAATTGTCCAAGCATATTCATTTATTTATTATTATAATTTACTCACGCAACGTTTTACTTGTCGAGGAATTGCGAATCCTTCGACATTGCGAGACTCGACATGGTGGCTTCAATTCCTATAAACTCCTTTTATGAGTTTTCAATCTTTCACCAGTCCAGCACAGTCAGTGCCAAATTCGCTTGAAGAGTTCAGCAATAGGGGCAAAATTATTTTAAGGGTCTCGTAACTAATGATACTATACCCTCTTATTTGTTACAAATGCAAATCCCCCGCCCCGCTGCCAGCATTAGACAAGAATATGGACTAACAGTGCAAGTGCTTACGTTGTATGCTTCAGTGGTTTCATGTTATTTTTTATAGATGTGGTTACATGATTTGAACTGGAATTCAACTTGAAACGTCGGTCGTTCCGATGCATGCACCTATTACTTTTAATGCCAGTACGGGAAGTTCTAACTGGATGAGCATTACCTATTTCGGTAGTAGAGCACATTAAGATCCGGTTAAAAAACTGTACCATCATAACATCATCCGAGCGGTCAATCTCAGCTTATGCTATAGTCCGTTTGGCTGCTCTTTATTCTCCACTTTGTCCGGTCTTCGGCATCCTTACGTGGCTGATAGCTCTCGCACGCAACTGACTCGGCGATGTTTTCCTGATACCGTCAGGTTTAGGCACCTATTTGGATCGAGGGATACGTGGGAAATATCTGCCAAAACCTGCCGGTATCAGGATAGATGTGGTTTAAAATCTTATTGTAATGTCGTTAAATAATATACTTTTACAAAAATCGTTAAAAGTGATACTTAAATTGTTTCAGATTGACAATGAGCCGGCTGAAACGACGGACCTGGGACAGCCTAGACTACGACTGGAAGACCGGCGACATTCACAACTTCGACGCGCCCTCAGACATAGAGCCCGACTACGACTGCCCGAGCATACCGAATAACCCGCACACGTACGAGAGCAAAAACAGTACACGACCCAAGAGCAAGGAGTACGTGAGCACACCATCGAATAGGACGATAATAAACTTGACTGAGGATGGTGCTACAATACAGTGTAGTTACGACACTCACAGTCAAGCGCCGAAGACATATACGAACGCAACGAGCCGCGAGAGTGAAAAGAAAACGATAGTGGTGGAGGTCCACCATACGAGTGGCGCGGGCTGCCAGCCGCACTGCTACCCGCCGCCGGCGCCGGCGCAGCCGGGCGCGGACGCCGCCAGCGTGGCCAGCTCGGCCTCGCTCTCCAGTGCCATCGCCGATGAGATCCAACGAAGGAGACTGGTACGACACAATTCATTACAATAACCTAAATTTTGTATAGGAAAGTACAGTGTAGTCATACAAGAGTATGAGAGTGTGTGAGTAAACTTATGAAAAGTATTTATGATTGAAAAGACAACTGAAGTGGTCACCATACCGGTCAGCTGTATAGAGAGGTCTAGATTCGAATCCTGACAGGGTAGGAATACAGAAGGCAACAAGAAGACGTTATTACTGGCCGGACAGTTTTTCGAGACACCGAGGTATCTGTTATGGATAATAGATAACCGTCTGGATGGGAGGTCAGCAGAAGGGAAATTCAAAATAAATTTATGGTACCCGCTTCCTGATTCGCAGGTTGAAAACTAACTGGCGGGCGGCCAGCGACGATACGTTTTATCTGGTCTTCATGGCTCCTACGCCAGCCACGCCCAAGTCCCTACAAAGAACAGGGACCTACAAGATAGTAATATTACAGCACTGGGGCGAGGGCAATAGAGCAAACTGGCGGAACACTGCCTAAAGGCTGGTTAGCCTAGCCATACGGAGAGAAATTTCAGTTAACTTTTCGCACTAGGGTCATGCGTAGCTCACCCTTTCGCCCTATATGGCGTTAATATTGACATACTCCGCAATAATTTCGACAACGGAATTTATAACTATAACTAGGCCGGTTGATATACGTATACATTTGACGAAATCTTCGTCTTGACCATGTTCATTGTCAGATTCAAGTTAGGAGATTCTCGTTAGATCTTCGAGCATTGCGCCTTGTTCTGGCTGGCTATATCTACGGTCTCTGCAGAGAATAACAGCAGCGTTTTAGTATTTTCAACCTGCGAAAACCCATTTCCTCAGTAAAGATAACTTTACCCTTTCGGTTTTAACTATAATTAATACATACACCTACATATATATGATTAATGTTTATAGCTTTTATTGATAACTAATCGAATACTTTTTTAGAATAAGAAGTCTGAGTCACGCCCAGAGGTAAAAGCTAACCCAGCGCAGAAACCAAATATCAGTAAAATCGTAGAAGACCCCCAGAAGAAACAGCATGCCGCTCTAATGGACGAGTTCAAGAAAGTGCATAGAAAAATGTTCGCCAACCTAGATGTCAAAACGGATGAAATATCTAATAAAACGAATGTCTTGGACGAAACTGATGCTGATAGTTTGGTGAGTACCTAGGATCTAGGTGATACAGGCGGGAGATTTGAAAGTTGAGTCATCGACCGTCATAAGTAATTTGACAGTGTAATACCATCGATTAAGGTGTATCTGTAGAAAATAAATCTATCGGTAAAACAGAGTCTCGTAATGTCTATGTGGTAATCCATAGGGATAGACCACGAGATGCGCGAGAGCAAAACCGGGACATTAACACCAAGATGATGATAGGGATAGACCACCTCTACAACCCCGGGACACTGCTCTGGCAGCAAATCGACATCCCAAAGCAACGGTTCCGAGGACCACTAGAAACCTTGTTAACCGACAGGAACACAGATTCTGTAAAGTGGAGGCTGGAGGTACTTCCCCAGTCAGGCGGCTCCAATTCGAACGGGATCATTATCCTGATTCGAAGTCATATCGCTATCCTATCGCCCTATCGCTCCTAAAATATGACCGCAGGTGACTCAACATTCAAATCTCTCGACTGTACAATATGAAGTACCTACACAGGCAAATCTAATCTGACATTATCTATATCAATATCATAATATTTGTCACCTTGTCCGAAAGTTATCCTACGAGATAACATACGAGATTACAACTTGTTTCATAATATTAGGTGTTTTACTAAGTTTACGGTTTAAAAGTAAACGGAACCCTTTTAGATGACTTTGGATATATTTTCTATCTATCCTTTCTGAAATATTATGACGTAACAGCACATTCGCACGAGTTCAACTAAAGGTTCGCGTCACCTACTTACGTTTTCCATACCTTGCTACCATACCTATCTACTGGTAGGTAGTTAACGCCCCTGCCTTGTAGATGTGGGTTCTTGGTTTAATTACCAATCGAAAGTTAGATATTATATGCGCAACGGGTGTAAATCAGACCCGACACGAGGTTTTTGTCAGTGTGACCTGCCAAAGTACGGCGCCGAACCTTCAATGGCTGAAGCATCAGTCGTGCTATTCGGTGGCGTCTTTTTCAGACGGAAAGTTACATTACGTGGCGTTGTCGTCAGTGATGAATAGGTTATCAAGCGGTGTGATAGGTAATCCGGTCCGGTTCGGTGGTCAGATTCAAGGACCAGGGCCTGGACGCGGTGATGATCTGGACCCGAGCATGGACTAGAACCATTATCTGGGACCTTGGGGTTTATTCTCACGGACAAATGTTTGTTAGTAAGGAGTGGCCCGAACAGTTATTATGCTGAAACGTTGTCGTAACAATCATTCTTTTCACGAGTATAGCTATTAAAATCAATTGTTTCCCGATTCGTGTGGCAAGTTATCGATGTGGCGAATAGTATATACCATATTCTCGTAGGACGCACAATTTTTCAGATTTTACAAACATAAAAAACGGGACCTCTCGGTGTGTGGGAACACAGAGCTCGCGTTCCTTGACTGGGGACTTTTAGTATATAGCCGGGGGTTACCCCCACCAGTCAAAATAGCAACCAACAACTTCACGATTTTTGCATTTATTTTTTCTTGTTGACGGGGATAATGGGGTGTTCAAGTCAAGAGTTAATAGGTATCTTCTACGAGTATAAGCATGACATCTTCGACCTCATTGTCGCGTCTATCAGGCGAGTTAAGGTCAAATGTAAAATATTCCAGGTTTAATTCTTGTACCCCAAGTATAACGGTGTGCTCAAAAATTTGAATACTCTTCGATCCCGTTAATCGAGCTTACAATCGTAAATCCGTTTTTTTTCTATTTTATATAAAAACTTGAACAGCGCCTCTAGCGAAAAGTATTTGAATCAAAGTTTTGTTATTGACATAATAATAAGTTCCTGAACGTACCGGCTGCGTCACAGATAAAATAGTTACACAACCGAAAAGCATACGTAAAATGACTCAATTGATGTTTGGCCAGTGAAATTCTGCGTTTACGTGGTTTGTTTGGTTTGTTGTTCATAATTTTACAGGAAATCTTTAAGATACAGAAGAATTATATTCTTTTTAATATAATTCTTCTGTACCTACGTGTGTTTGTCACCTAACTCCTCCTAAACGACTGGACCGATTTGGATGAAATTTTGTGTGTATACTTGAGCCCTGGATCGTTTGAAAATACAACTGAACCCAGTAGATGGGTCATGGTTGCGTTTTCATGAAAATAAAAAACGGAATGTACAACATTTCATAATTTTGCCCGGTACTGTTGTACCGTACGTGTAGGGTAAGTGTAGGGTAGGGGTAGAGTAGGATGGGGGTGGAATATAGTAGGAATAGGGCCAAGAGACAAACCCTGTTTTGACAATGCCATAGGTAAAATAAAACTCTTTGCTGAGACCATAGAAATAAGGCTACCTATACAAACTCTTTGATTGGAACTATTTTCGTAATCGATAAAACGAAGTTTCCCTCCAATTCTTGTTCTCTTCTTTACTCTTGCAGAATAAAATCAAACATTACTTATTTATTGACTAGCCCGCGACTTGACGGACGTCTTCATTATTCACAATCAGGTTATTGGCTTGTTGAATTCGATCAATCTTAAAATTTCCCAAGACGCTTTACTTTTTAAACAGTCTCCAATTCTGTAAAATATTTAAATAAGTTTCCATATCAAAATAAAACCTTAAGCCGCGGGTAGACTCTATGATCTATCCAGTGTTCGATTCTCGGATTTATGTGAAACTTTAAATGAAATCCAATTATCCTAATATAGTAGGACCACGCTAACTCCGAATCGCTTTTTAAAAAAATAAAATAAAATTCTCTGTATGGCAACTAATGCCATGTCTTTTATGCGTCATAGAACGTCATTCATAAAAGTCATAACAAAGAATTTGACTGACTTGAAAAATATTTTTGAGGCGATTGGCACATTGGAGCGCAGCATTCATTCTGGCGAAATTTGGAAATATGTGTAATTTTTATATTGTTTTATATACAATAAAAAATTTAGGAATTCTCCAAATTGTTATAATCTTTTCATAAAATTATATTATTTAGGCGAAAAATAATTTGAGAACTGAGTAACGGAATACCTATTTGACAATCCTGGAGACCTCACGTCACAGCAGCGGCCTATTTGACGCCTTTTTATGTGGAAAGTACAGCGCCAAAAACTTATCTGACCCGCATCCCGTGTCAAATGTGTCAAAGAAAAAAAGGGACGGATCCGCACGAACACGCGTCGATGCGTTTTTAGTGTGTTCGACTATGAGTAATTTCCATAGAAACCGATGACCGCTCAAATAACTTTATGTCATGCACTAACGCACGTCACGCACAACTGTACGGTGCTGCGTTCCAGTGTGCGGATCGCCTAAATAATAATGGACAATGACTGACAAGGACAGATTATCCAATAGATATTGCCATATCCACATTTTATATTTTCTACCACTGTCAGTTGATTCGGACTAAGCGTGGTCCTATTATACTTTAGAAGTTATTATGGTTTTTAACACGGATCATAGGCATAAATGGTGACTCTTTCAGATTTCTTTGAATGAATGAATGAAATGAATGAAAAATTCTTTTTTGCTTATACATAGAGTAAAACAAAAACAGAGGAAAAAAAGAAAAGCAACCGGCCTTATCGCTTAAAGCGATTTCTTCCAGGCAACCTTAGATACCTAGAAACAGAATATATTCTAGGACAGGTTGACTTTGAACTGACGTTAATGTCCCGGTTATGCTCTCGCGCACAAGGGCCAGGGCCTTGACCATGTTCCAGGATTTGGCAGATAATTACAGTGGAGTGTCAACAGAAGGGAGAATTAACACATCGTGAACTTGGAAAATCGATTTATTATTTATCACAACTTCATCAGCACGAGAATTTAGATCGATATATCTACGCTTAAAACCCAATCAAGCTCCCTCGTGTCACCGCAACGCGAAACCTGCTATTTTAAGGAAAAATAATCAAACATAATGTCTATCCACATGACCCGCCAAATAAATCAACACAATACTTTTTTATCTAACATTCCCATTGAACTAATCATTCGCGAGTGATTTCCATGTGACAAATAAATAAATAAATATTCGTGGACAAATTCACACAGCGCCATCTAGCCCCAAACTAAGCAAAGCTTTTTTATGGGTGCTAGATAACTGATATACTACTTAAATACTTTTTTTTTTAAATACATACTTATTAATTAATAAATGATCGATTTTATGGAACTGCTCAGCTCAGCAATAAATTAATTCAGCACAGCATTTAAACAGTACAGCCCAGCATTTCTATCAGCTCAGCTCGGCTTCTTTGTCCCCTCAAGGCAGCTCAGCGAAACAGCTCAACTCTCTTTCTCTTACAGGAGCAACTTCCATAACTTAACCTAACCTCTATGACCTTGTTACCAGAGGAACCTGACCAGATTGGATCGTGGTTACACATTCGGTCGCCTGAATGTGCAGGTTCCATCACGATGCTTTTCCATCCATCCATTCCATCACCATAAGATCGTCGGTTAGTATTCAACTAATGTATATAAATCCTCAGCAGTGAGGGAACGATCAAGATGAAGAAGATATAACTCAGTAAACAGTCATTGGTACATGCCCGCAGCGGGATTCGAACCCAGTACCTCTCGCTTACGAGTCGGATACCCTAACCGCTCGGCCACCGACGCTCAACTGTTGCTTAACATCAATATTTACATTTAAACTACTACACCACCAACATCCTAACTAATCCAAACTTTCCAACAAATATTATAAAATCCGAATGTAACTCTCTCTGTATATCTGTCTAAACTACCGAACCGATTTTGACCAAACTTGGGAGGGACATTCTCGGCAACCCAGATACATATGCCGTAGACATAGGCTATGACGTCATTATAAATTCAATAAGGCGGCAACCGCGGTATAAAGTGTAGTCCACACGGACCTTTTTAAGCCGCTGAATAAATTTAGCTAAATTTGTCAAAAATAAATATGGTGACCTGGAGCATGGTTTACTTTGTATCTACAAAAATAACCAAATTTTACGCATGCAATGGCTACTTACAAGTTTTATTTATCTTTGCAGTACCTGAAGCAAATGTTTTATTCGTTATAAACGTTGCCTTGTATTTTTTATCAAATTCTATATTGAACTAAATGAGTTTTCCGTGTTGATCAATAGTCGGAACCGCGATAAGTGTGAATTGATAACATTTTTAGCATCATAACATTATAATATGCCCGATTAGTATACTGTTCCATCATAAATGAGTCAATCTCAGTACGAAATCACGGTCTGAATCAATATGTAAATTGCTACAGTAATTTTATGATGCATAAAAGCCATATAAGTATAGTGTCAACAAATAAAGATCGATTCATATAAAAGACATCAACGCGCTCAATTTACATTTTCCAGGAATGATTTGATATTGGATGCGAATCAAAATTTATGGTGAATGGTGATACGTTCTTGGAAGTATTGTTCTTACAAGAACGTATTCTACCTACACATTTAGTTAAATATAGATTTCGATAAAAATTACAAAGCAACGTCTAAAACGAATATATAAAACATTTGCTTTAGATACTGCAAAGATAAACAAAATTTGTAAATAGCTACTACACGCGTTAAAATCGGTTATTTTTGTAGATAAAAAGTAGACCCAGGTCGCCATATTTCTTTTTACCAAAATTAATTATAGGCGTGAAAAGTTCCGTGTGGACTACATTTTATATTGTAGTTGCCGCCTCATTGATTTTATGATGACGTCATAGCCTATTTCCAGGGTTGCCGAGAATGTTTCTCCCATGTTTGGTCAAAATTGATTCAGTAGTTTAGCTGTCTAAAAGGTAACAGACATACATACAGAGATACTTTCGGATTTATAATATTAGTTGGCAAGTTCGGAATAGGTAGTAGTTTAAATGTTATTATAGATGGTAAGCAATATAAATAAGTCAGTTGTGAAAAATCGGAAAGAGGCGCAATTTATGCCAATGATCCGTCTTAGGAACCATGGCTTCGATAGAATTAGCATAATTGCATTCCATTTCAAGTTCCGAACAATCAATTTCAAGAATCGGACACTGGGTAGATCATCGACACCGACCCGGTAAGCGACGACAAGCGGTCGCCTGCCTCTTTGAGACCATGTTTAAATATTTGACAGAATTGCTAGGTAGACTCTGTCTATAAAGTAAAGATTTGGGAAAACTGGTTGAATAATATAGACGTCCGTATGTATAGTGCAATATAGTAGCTAAAAGATGGACGTCGTCTTCATTATTTAAAATAAAGTTGTTTGCTTGTTGATTTCAATCAATCAATCAATGACAGATGTACAGTTGCGAACTTTTGTTTACAATCTTTATCTCTTTTCGTTGGAGTTGGTTGAACTCTTTCTCTTTCTCTCTCTCTATTCGTGCATGCTACAATCTGTACTCTAATGGATCGGATTACCGGTATAAATAGTTATATCGCTACAGCAGATACAGTTAAAGAATATGCTTGTGTGCCTCCCTAGTTTTATCTTTTTATTCGCGCTAATCTTGCAATCTACGGAGCGGACTTTGGTAATTTTGTTAATGTTAGATTTAATCTGTATACTTTACAGGTGAGATGGCGGTCAAATGCCTGGATAGTATAATTTAAATAAAAGTCGGTGGCTGAGTAGTTACGGGAACCGACTCGTAAGCGCGAGGCACCGGGTCCGAATCACATTGACTCTTTTCTGCACATTCAGGCGCCTGAATGATATAACTATAAAACCTGGTCATGTTCCCGTATTAACAGGGTCACGGAGATCAGACGGCAGCCACTCGACTGTAATTACCTGATCTGCCAAATCCTGGATTATGGTCAATGCAGACCCCGGGCCCTTCCGTGCCAGGGCACAACCGGGACATTAACGCCAAGATGAACTCCGAGGATTTCATATTAATTCGGCAATTAATTTGATCCGCGTAGAGAGAAACCTGGTTGTAACGGGCTCCGCGATACGGCCAATTTATCTGATAAAAATTCTTTGCGGCACCCCTCAAGCCGGCCCTGTCCAAATGAACTCATATCGCGGCCACGATGCACCGTCCGAGAAGTATCTAGGCTTTTAGTTGTTGAGAAGTTGTACCACAGAATATCTATAGGTAATGTTGTACATGGTACAGAAATGCGAAGACGTAATACTGCCGTGAGCTCAGACTTAACAGCTAATCGATTGTAACTTATGTTTACCTTTTGAATGTATTATTCGATTGTAATGACTTGTTTTAGTCTGCTTAGAGTAAGCGTGGAAAACAGTAAGAACGATTAATAGAATATATGTAGGTAAGAAGAATTTTTTTTAAACATCTAACAGAAACGGCCGAGTATTCGAATATTTTAAAGAATTACACCATGCGAATAAGGTAGTATATTAAACGAATTTTCAAACTCAAAAATTTTAGTTCACCGAGATTTGCAAGAGACAACCAAAACATAAAAAATCGCTCAATCTCTTACTATCAAACCCTCTTAAAGAATGACCCTACACCGTGCGGATTTTGTGGGGACACGGTCATGCTATACCGTGGGGCAACTGAGTGGCGGCCGAGCGATGACAACTCGGTTGCCCCTCATTATAGCATGACCGTGTCCATACAAAATATACGGGATATTAGTTAACCGAGCTATGGCTGAGGCTCGGCTCGGTGTAACGCGAGTCATCCTTTATCCGTCACGGGAGCCAATGGGTTCCCGAGCCCGTTGAACCAGTCTCAGGGTCTCCAGCGGAAGACCGTCTACAATAACTAGGAAATTGGAGCTTATGCAGATCTACTATCACATCTCGCCTGCTCGCGTGCTACCAAGTATTCCGGGCGAAAGTAAACATCTCGTGGGGCCATGTGCGTTTGAATGCAAGTAGCAGATTAGCGTCGAAACAATGGCAGTTAGTCGATGTCTCCTATTGATTGCGGATCGCGCGAGTTCCCACACTGCGCGGTGTCACTTTCGCAAGTGAATGCGGGGCGTAGGAAAAACGCTCAGTGTCGTAAACGTCAGTTGGTACTGCCGCTGGTGAACTATGCTGGCATGCCCTTTACGAAATGTTAGCGTTAGCCCTATTAGACAATGGTGTATCTGGTAGGTGATTCTGTTATTTTAATCTTCGCGCAAATGATCTAGTCTGAAGCGGATATTGTATGTGGGATGTTAGGCGCTCTACACAGTTTGCCGATTGAGTGACTTGGGTAGCTTATGGGGAAATAACCTCAAGCATAGGAATAATGGAGTAGATACCTATATTAGGGACCTTTCCGTTTAGATTTGAATTGGTACTAACATTTAATATTTAGTAGGCCCAAGAAGTGATTGATTGACATCACTGAGTGGGACGCGAGAGCAAATAGCCTATAATGCGAGGTTGCCCAAGATCGGGCGAAGTAGAGAAGAAAGAGTCGGAAAGTGGACCCTGACAGAAGCCAGAATACTCTATGCTGGGACTATTCGCTCAGAAGATTACTTTACCCTAACTACCCGTTTTATCTTGCTTATAAACCATAAACCTTCCTCTTGAATCACTCTTATCTATTATTGAAACGGCATTAAAATCCGTTACGTAGTTTAAAAGATCTAAGCATACATAGGGACAGATGACGGGCAGCAACTTTGTTTTATACTATGTATTGTGTAAATGCAATTGCTGAAAAACTGTAAAATAAGTAAATAGACTAGCATGAAACAGTGTCTAGGTTGTTGTTAATATATTACGTAATTTACCAAAGAACTGACAAAAAACACTGATAATGGCGATCATTTGTCATCGTGACATGCCGAAGATGGCGATGTCAGCGCGAAGCGTCACGCTCCTCAAGGCCGCCGCGGCAGCGCCGTGTTTGTACAATTTCAAACAGAAAATGGCGCAATAGCCACTGAACCTCGAGTCTGAACTGAATACCGGCAACATTACTGCAATAATATGATCTATTGCTTGTTTCACGGGGTTGAGCGATTGGAATCGCATAGTTTACTAATTAAGTAATTCGGTACATACAACATATAAATTGACAATCTAACTTTAAAGATAAGTAAGTATTGAATTTGAAAACATAAAGGATTTTAAATAAACGCTCTATTTGGTACCTGCTTCATCTCAGTATGATAACTTCACACACGTTCATCTACTCGGTACTGTACGAACGTGTGTGAACTTGTGAAGTTATTGAATGTAAATAGGTAGGTACCTACATTTGTCTCCTTAAGCAACTTTGTTATATAGGTAGATCTAGAGATGAGCCGACTATGGCTTTGACCGACTAGCTTACTGGTCGACTAGTCGGCTACAATAAGTCTGACTAGTCGGTCAAGCTGATAATAGTTTCAGGCGAAGTTCAGATAGTATCCGCAATTCCGTAGGTGCAAATAGAAATCACATTGTTCCACCTGCTATAAATAGTCCTGACAAACTGCTCCCACTTTTGCAACATTCATCAACTTTTAGTTTAGGTTTATGATACCTACTCTTGACCTGATCTAATTAAATGTACTGGATTAGATCACGGAATGTACGTCTAGATCCAGATCTTGGTCCCCTTCCAACTGTTACATTCAGTCTTGCTTTATACGCAGATATCCAAGGTTAGCGTCAATATACTCTAGATTACGAATAATTTTCTTAGCACTCTTCTTAACCGAATTCAAAGCAGCCACTTGATATTTGGCTGTTCCATCTCAAAACTGGCAGCGATACTCAATACAAGACCGAATTTGTGCTTATTGCCTAACCTTTGATAGATGCCATTTTTTGCTGCAGTTTTTGCTTTGCCTTTTAAAATACAGGCCTAAACAAGATGGAATGAGCTCCGTTTGGTGGAAAACACAAAAACGTCAGCGTTTTGGTAGAATTGAATAGAGCTACATTCAGAATTAGCATTGAGATTCGACATTCATCGCAAAAAAAAACGTAATTTTAAGACACAATCTATTCTAGTTCTCTGTGAACAAGGCATCTCAATAAATCAAAAGCGAGTGAAATAGATAAGATTGTTTACTGATAGCGAATGGATTTCATTTAAATATTATTAGAATTTTACCCCTTAATAAATTTAAGTAGATAAAAGAGCCGATTAGTCGGCTGTTTTTGCCAACTAGTCGGCAATGTAGTCGAATAGTTGGCACATCTCTAGTAGGCACTACAGTTTCACATAACATTGAATGAAAGGCTATACCACGCGCATATGAATGCTGCACGGCACTCCATTATAACTACCTAAGCTACTGGCTGCGTACCTGGCTGTGATTCATACCTAAATAAGACATTAACTGATGTATTCACCAGCGTACAATGATGTTTATTAGTAGATTCTTAAATTTTCATATTTGCGTTTTTATAGTGGACGCGTGGATGCTATTTTGTGTTTGAAACGAGCACATACGCACATATAGTAGATACACTCACGCACACATAAAATCATTCTTGTAACTACGCACTACATCGCAAAAATATCGAGACGGTTTTAGAGGGCAGTTGTCCAACCAAAAAATCGTAGCGTCATATCGTGGAAGTGCACGTTATAATAATAACAACGGCCGCTTTTACAAAAAACGCTTTTAAATTATCACGTGTACGTCGTCGTGAATAGAAATTTAAAAGCGGTGTCATATATTTCCATACATATTACTTCCCTGTGTTATCGTACTTGACCGATTAGGTGGGTATTTTATGCTCTACGAAATTGAAGAATTAGGATTGAAGATAAGTTTTCAATGTTTACAACGAATTAAATACATTCGAAAGTACGGTCCATTTTATGAAATCAGCATCAAATCAATGGAGTAATTTGGAACTATGTCAAGAAGTAGGTGGAACATGCGGAAATTTAAGAACAAACGCAATCCGTATCGATACAGTTATAGACAGTGAACTTACGAAACGGATACGGTCTCTTCATGGACCGGTTTCTACGCGTTACATAATTGCTTTTATTGGAGCGTTGCTGCATTTTATATTACGTCGCACAGAGTAATAGTTCAAAAAATGTTAATGATTAAATATGTATCTGGTTTGGCCGAGTCAATCTAACGCTTGCAAAAGACTGGTCGGGCTAGTGTATTTAACAAAAAATGTTCTGCTTCCACTAACTACGCGGCTAATTAGTAATGGGAACGAGTGCCTAGCTAATCCTGCATTGCTTAAGCGCAGCCAGTTTGCGGTGCAAATTTTATTATTCATACTTACATGCGAGATGCTCTATCTCGTATAATTACAGCGCATTACAGCTCGCTCGGCATAGTTCACTACACAAACAGTAGTGGTACAATACCCGGTTACTGAAATAATCACGGGGCACCCGCTCACGTACAATTGCAGAGATTGGCCAGGCGAAATTGTGCATTGCATAACTGCTGATTTAACCGTGTGGCAACGACAAACATTGTTCAAACACGTGGAAATCAGCAAATTACACCTTCGTTCCCAGACAATGCTAACAAAAGTGACAAGGCTAGTTATTGAATGGCCACTTGTCAGCTAGATCAGTGTGCACCAGATTCCAATGTAGTGACAGAACGTCGATGTATTTTCCTGTCCATTTTTAAGTACTTATGTAGAACCTACACAAAACTAGTATTGTTCGATGCTTTCGCAATGATTTGTAACATATTTTTGTAGTATTTCTGAATTTTCCTAGATATTAATTGAAGCTAATATAAAATTATTGCATGATCAAGAAATAGGAGAAGAAAGGTACAGAGAATCATTTTCTAATTTATTCTCTGTCGGTTACTATTATTTTATACTCAGTTATACGAGAATTATATTGGAGTATGAGTACATCATAAAAATATTTGACCATATATTAAGGCACAGGATTTATTACACTTGCTACAACAGACAGATTCAGTTGTCACGAGGAAAGCACCTCGCATATTTGGGTTAATTACTCTATTCGTTTGCAAGTGGGGTACCTAGGTACGTATGCAGATACGTTTTCCGTAAGTGGGCTCGTCTGGTCGCCCTGCTCGGTGCAGTATGATTTTCCGATAGCCGCCGTGCACTGATAAGCGGCGCCGGACGGCGGCGCGGCCGCGCTCAGTCGCCAGCGCACCTCGTTCCGCGCACAGCGTCTGCGCAGATTTATCACCGCCGCTTTTCGCGCATCGGAAAAATTATCGCTGACCTTCACGCGTTCTTGTTTTCATTATTGTTTTTCGAACTATCGCGTGTTTTGTTACCGCCGCTGGCTGAATACGTGGACTTAAGTGATGCGGCCAGAATCGCTGGCGATCTGACAAATTGGGCATCAACGCTACTTTGCTTTTGAAAAATGAAGAAAAACATTAAGTCGAAGCCTCTGGTTGTCATACAATGCTACGAAGTAAGTCCCGTGTTAGCTCAGAGGTAATAGAGATCACGTTTTATTGGAGCGAGAAAATGCATCTACGTGTTAATTATACGTAGACATCTACCCACATAAACTTTGTAATTATATCCAGCTATAAGCTATATAATTGCACCATTACCTTTCCATGTGCATTAGGGAGAAACTATTTTTAATTAACATAGCTAATTACAACAGAAATTCCATTCACTGGTACGGTTACAAACTTATCAATTAACATAAAACTGATTCACATGTGATATTACGTTCAACACTATCGAGTTTATGAGATACGAGTAAAGGTAATAGATAGTATCGCTATCGATCGACCGATTACCGACATATTTTAAATAAAAGCATACTGAGTGTATCATAGTCTCTAAAACTAATAGTACTCCATAAATTTCACCTACCAACCTATCTAATATTACTTTTAAAAGTTTATTATAACCCACAAGCCATCATTATTAGCGTTTATAATGCATAGTTTATGCTACACCATCTATTTATGGGTAATCAAGCAACATTCTTACTACGTACCTATACAACTACGTTCTTAAATAAGCCACGTTGAAGAGTAGGTATGTTCTGGTGAATCAATGTACAAAGGTACTTACAACTAAAACCTAAGGCTGTTTTAAGAGCAAAGAAGTCGAATGTCAAGTCATGCGTAAATTACTTAGGTACCATTGTTATATAACCTTAACCACATAATAATATGCAGGTTCTTTAAAATTAAATATACAGGTAGTCATACATATTAGATACCAGCAGCCCCCGCGGTTTTCACCCGCGCAAAGTTCGGATCTCTGTAAACATTCATCTATCCCGCGATCTATTACTTTTCTAGAATGAAAAGCATATGTCACTAAGGAATAATGTAGCTTCCTATTAGTGAAAGAATATTCAAAATCGGCTCAGTTGTTTCGAAGATTATCCCCAACAAACTTACAAACATAAACTTTTCCTCTTTATAATATTATAGTGTAGATATTTATACTTATATCTAGACTACAACACTAATACTAGTACCTATTTTAACGCGTTTTCTGTAACGAATCGACAAGGTATTTTCTGTATATTTTCTAAGTACCTATGAGTTATGTTCATTTAGTGTTTTTGTACCTAACTAACTATTCGCGTAGCGTATCACATGTAACTTCCTGTGTTTGATAATGAACTTTTTGAGTTCGCAATAATAATAGGAACTGATAAGTTGCACAGTAATTGGAGTAAATTTTTGTATTGTAGTTAAATCTGGGTAACTGTTCAGCAAATTTAATCCATTAGAGGAGATTGTAGCGCGGGAAAAATACACAAGATTCGTAATAACAGAGTCGACAGAGCATAGCGGGAACCAACAGATTGGCTGGGAACTCAACGTTGTAGAAAGACGTGGTATAAGACCTGTAAATTACAATTGGCCGTGTGATGACCAACGAATTGGAATGTAGCACCAACCTCATCCGTTCAAGTGTGGCGACTAAGGCGAATAAGGCGACTAATTTGATCGAGGTAGACCTTTTTTTAAACAAACTAGCCAGGCATTTAACCGCCATCTCACGTGGTGAGTGACAATGCGGCCATCCATCTATTTAAACTCTAGCTCAAAAATTGAAAATTATATTTTAATTAGTCAAAATAAAGAAGTCGTCAAACGAGCTCACCCAGGCGCACAGTTTATGGCAAATCTCTGCACCAATGTGGGAGAGGCTCAAGTCCAGCAGTGGACTATTATGGGCCGTTAAAGTATTGATGTGATATACCTACCTAATAAATGCCTCAACACATAAAAAATATCTATAGGTTTAGACGTATTTTACCTGTATTCGTAATGCAAGAGTTATTTAAACGTGGATATGTTCACGATTACAATAAAAGAAGACTCGTGGTTTAGGTACCGGTCGCGGATCTGATAGCATCATCGTCGCTTGTAAAAAATAATATAAACTTCAAGTTGAGAGGAAGGACGTGCATTGAGATTAGTTGGATGACGTCATGTTATCGTACGGGGAATGTCCGTACGCATAGTTGATTACGATCATGTGAGGTAAATTCGCAAAATCGAATATGATATCAAAACAGACAAAGCAATTAATATGTGACTGTACGCTGACTATCAAAGGGTAGCGGCTCTCTCTTGTGTTGCTGTGCCTTGACAAGGTCCATAGGGAACTATATGACTAGAATAATGTTACCTAATTGTTCTTTAACAGTTATTATTATAACATCTTTCTGTAACCTATGGAATGCAATAAATATTACTACTTGTACTACGAGTACTTACTAGTACTCCCTGCTTCAATATTGTAAATGCTAGTGCTTATCTCTGTTTTTTGTTGCGTTTTAACTGCTAAACTAGCTAACCGATTATGATGAATGAGATAGATTAAACTCTAAGGACGTAGGTTATCTATTATAGAATTGCGCAATCTCTAAAAATATTATAAGAATAATCTGTGTAGCGTAATCTCGACGACATAAAAATATCTCTGCATAAGTATATCCCACGGAAAATATACAGCCTTGCAGTCCATGTGAGTGAAAGCCGCGGAAATAGCAAGTATCTAGTAAAAATAAAGTGCTAACGCAACCGGTTAAACATTATACCCGGTACCTATACCCGGTACCTAATACTCGTTAATGTTAGTTCCTATCTCCTACGTATATGATGAGTGTTTGCACCAACTGGTTCCCTTTAGAAGCGTGTGGCCTCGCCCACTAGTCAAACCTGGATTAGAAACCAGATTCCTCCGTGTGAATACGTACCTACCGATGCAGTTACCTATCCCTAAATTATTATTTGCACAATAATACAATGCACAATGTGCGTTTGCGACATTTTTAAATAGGAATGCGTTTATAATGCAGATTCTCGTATTGAAACAATAACTTGTTGATAAAAAGAATATGAATGTTCCAGGACCGTCAGCAAACGCTGCCTTTAAGGAAGGTAGAGCAACAACCACAGGAAAATGGATCCGCCAAACACCACCAGCCGCAACGGGATACCACCGATAATGCGCCTCCCCCACCACCTGTAAATATATATTTTTCTAGAAACCTATTAAGTAGCCTTTTATATACGTAATGGAATGTCTAATAGAGTCCTGTTTGCAGATGCCCACCGAGAATGGTCACCAAAATGGCCAGACACAGCCACCGACCACGAACGGCTACCATAACGGCCACGTTAACGGTGACTACAAAAACGGAGATCATAAATTCACCCCAAAAAAGATGGATAACGATCTAATTAATAGCATTCAGAATGGTAGAAAAAACGGCACGATATTGCGGACGCCCACGCCGGATTATAACAATCACAAAGCGGAAGCTAACACCAAGGCGAGGATTGCGAAGGACGAGAAGGCGGAGATGGAGTCTCTGGAGTCGTTCAAATTGAAGAATCCTTCGAGTGTGCAGCCGAAGCCGCCCGGGAACTACTTCGTGCGGGCCCCGAACGGCACCGCGACAATGAAGAAGCACGTTCGGCCGGTGTCGGTGACGATCGGCGAGTACGCGGGCGCCGGCGCCGGCGCACGCCGCGAACCCAGCAAACTGGAGTTCCTCGGCGAGCGGCCGGCCGCGCGAGACGCCGACGACCTCCCGATCACCAACCGCCTACAGTCCGAGCTCGTCATGACTCTGTCTAGATCCAATCTGCGGAAGAAGACTGATACACTGGTGAGTACCGCCCCGTTATAGCAACGATTTAACATTGGTGGTACATATTTTTAAATGCGAAAAACCATTCATTTCAGAATCATGCTGTAAATATGCAAAATTTAAAAGAGGATAACTTCCAAGAAGACTCGACCCTAGATAGAAATTTTCACGCTAGATACGGTAACAACTTGCTACCGCTGCCGCCGTCGATAACTATACCGAAAGTTTCAAAATTAAAACACTAACATGTGAAATTATATTCGAAATTCTACAAAATTCAACCTAGGAATTTTGATAAATGAAACGCAGAACGATCTGTAAGATATTAGAATTGGTCACTGTAACGAAAGCATCACCAATTGCTTAGATGTGCATGATTCGATCTAACTTCACTATATTAATCGTCTGACCGACAGACCCACTGACTCTAACGACACCTTGTCACAGCATTACTTTGGTGGAGGTTTAATCTTTTCCGCGTGTTCTGGACCAGGGAATACTTAATACTTACTAATCTAATCACCAATGGCAATATAAATGACAAGATTCAATTAAAAATTACATAAGTTATGTTCATACACATACCAAATCTGGTAGTCGCACTTAATGTAAGAATGCTTATTTTGTTACGAAATATAACTAATTACTTAATCTTTTTCTTTTTCAGGCCGATGCCAGTCGATAGCGGATAAAGTATAACTAATGGAGCTGTGGAAATAATTAACTTTAGTCTCAATTTGGTGTAATAAAATGTTCAACCAAAGTTAGGTACTTGCTGCATTAAAATTTCGTATTGGACATGTAAAAAGTGCCACGACTCTCTCCGTTCATTAAACTAGTTAAGTACCTATAGTTAAGTATTTAATTATGAAGTTATTTATAATTTTTTTAATGTTAAAGTAATATCAGCCATAAAATATAATAATATTTATTTGGGATTTTCCTCATATAGGTAATAAAATAACACATATTTATTAGGTCCGAAGGAATTACATTTCCTTAAACTGAATCAGATTGTTATAAAAATCGTTTAGAGAGTTCATAGCGGGCGGACATTTTCAATTTTTCATGGAGAGCTGAAGTATGGATTACAGTAAACATTACATACTTACTTGTATAAAATCCATCTGATTATGCGTTTTGCGTTTCGTACTGGTTATAATGTGAATTTTAATGAATTTATAATTTTGTTTGTATTTATGGTGTTATAAAACACATTATTTAAAATAGGACACGCAATACCTAAGTCATTATAGTAAAAATTATGTAAATATTATTCCAATAAAATTTAATTAATTTATGAGGTTTTTATTTTTCTCAAAACTCAATAATTTTGTGCTAAGTTTGAACAAAATGGGTTGTCGGCGTAATTCCAGGCATGAGGCAACGACATTAGCTGCTTTAAAGTATCTTATTTTGACAACGCACTTGCAGTTCTTTGCGCCGCTTTCCCTCTGGTGCGCTGTCTGCTCTTTGGACTAGTGTCCATCCAGGTTCATCATCATCATTGAAACAAATAAAATTAATATTAAAACATACTTATTAATTTATTTTGAACCCCGCACACTACTCTTAATACATGTAACCTTATACGTGTACCTTGCGCCTTCCATACAAAACACATGAATGCGATTAATTTCACTGTCAGAGTGTTTCAGATCAATTATCGGTGCCCGCAGTATAGAATACCTATATCACCAACCACTTCATAGACAGGTGTCGTAAAAGGCAACTAATGTCGTAGAGGGAGACCAGCGATTACCTCCGTAAACCAGAAAATGAAGCTCTGTGTCTAGAATTAAAATTGGCCGTGTGGTGTCCGGCAGAGTAGAATAGCATCAACTCCGTCCACACTATGGTGTGTGGTAAAAGACGACTTAGTTCAGAACTTCATAGGTAGACCATCTGCGACCTCAGTTGAACAGAGAATGGGTAGCAGCATTTTCTGTTATGCTCTTTACGACATTGCGATCTCCAACTCACCTGAAGATTTTGGCAAAACCCCCTAAATTCAAATGACAACCCGCTCAATACCACGGCCCCCACCCGGCAGCCTCGGCATTCCGAACTATGGTAGTGGTTCCGGTAAATTATCTGGAGCCGAGGGTGAAAAGAATCACTGACGTAGGAACGGGCTATCTCCATCGATGACTGGACTATGCGGGCTGATGAGAAGCTGACTACAGAATTGGAGGAGGAAATGGATAAGTTGCAATGGGATATTGTGAGGTTATCAGACATTCAAGACAAAGGGAGAAGATAATCCTTAAGACCGGCACCCTGTTTGATTCCAGGAGGCCGACCAACTGTACCAAGGTGGTATTGGGTTTATCGTCCAGGTAGAGTTCTCTCTGTAATAGCATGTGTCAATCATGTCGGCCCGGGTTGCGTCCCTCATTCTAAGAATCACCAATCTGTATGCGCTGAAGTTATTGCAGATATACGCACCGTCTTCGGCACGCCTGATGAGGAGGTGGAGGCAATGTATGAGAATATTTCAGGAGCCATACATGCCTTATTAGCCATACAATGTTATTGTGAGTGATTTAAACGCAAGGCTATGCCAACAGCGTTGACTAACTGAAATTGTGGTAATTTAGGGTAGGTCGGCGCAACTAATGGGTTGGGACTTTCAATAAGGCTTTTCAAAATGAGCTTCCGACAGTTTTTCTTAACAAATCTAATCTTCCTTACTTTTTCCGAGTTCCTTTTCATTTTCTCTGCCTCCATGTTCAACAAGATATTTAGGTAAGTATAGTATGGGCAGCTCGTAGCAGCCAGAGAAGTTCCGAGCTCAACTGACTATTTAGCGACATAGACTAGTTTAGCTGTTGGCCGCTGGGGAACCGCAGACGGAACTGGTCTTGAAACTGAACAGTTTAGGGCCCCATTACGCTATATTTAATAATTTCTACTATTAAAAACAAAATACTTTTTTATTTTACATAATTATTAGCTTTGCAGCTGTACTGCGTAAGCGTCATTGCTGGCTAGAGAGCGGGGTGCACCAACAATCTCCTCAATGTGATAGCGGGCAGATTGAACGACCGAATATTTAAGCACTGGTTATTGTCCACAGAAATAAGCAGTTCCAATTTAATAAGCATATAATTTACCTAACATAACATAGGTAGTAAGTAAATAAACGAATACCTAAGGACATGTGTATACCTATATAAAACTTACTAAGTCTGAAATAAAATGGTCCAAGTTCTTTGTAGATATCCCGTCTTTTTTATATAATGTTTACGCTCTTTTTTATTTCATATCTTTGGTTATTTAGACACTATATCTTTTATCTATGATCATGTTTTACACTTTGTTTTGTTTCATACAAAGATATTTCGATTTTCAGCGTTTTGGTTGTTGGATATTAATTCCTCACTCAAATATAACATGAAAATGAGTTATAATTGAAAATTAACTGTGTATCAATGTATGTATGTATGTAAAGTACTTAGAAATAAACTTTAAAGGATGTTTTGATGCGAATAGGTTTCAAACAACAGTAAGAGAGTAATCCACAAATGAAGTTACAAGTATGTGCGTTCACGGCGAAAAAAAGCCATTTAATGTAATGCAACGGTTCCAGAACGTTCCCCTTACCATCACTGCAATGACGTACGGAGTTATCAACAAATTGTTGGAAGAAAAATGTGCGGGACTTGAAAGTGAAGCCACTGCTGTGATAATCGAAAGCCCCTTTATAGAGACCACTAGAAAAGGTGTTAGTCAGTTAGGACCCGTGTTGCTAGGTAAGTGACCCCTTGGCACCCCTTATACAAAGATTTTTAGCAAAATACGTGATTGCTTGAACTTTAATGACGCTTGGTCCCAGTAGTTCCATTTTTTCAGCCAAATCAATTTATCTATCGATACATCAAAAACCCTTAATGTAGCTGTAGCTGCTAAGAATGTTTGATTAAAGTGGTACCAAATGCTCTTATGCTCTTGTATTAGTTACCTATACATTTGCCAAGGATAGCTTTCCCATTTTAATTTCGTAAAACCTCTCATTTACAGCGCTAACACCTGTAATGTTAGTGATTGCATATCATCAAGAGTTCAGAGAACCGAAGACGGATGCAAAAGCGCGAAACTGTTTTGTTAAAAACAGGCCGTATGAAATTGATTCCATCTATTTTCTGGACACAATCAAAATCGTATTATTCAAGAAAACTAGCAGACAAGTATTGAAGATTTCTTTTTACAATCAGTACACGAGATATTTTGAAATCGGTGCGTTTGGGAAACGAAAGGTTCGTTAACGACAGTTTAACGCCCGACCAAAAAAGTAGGGTGTTAGAGCTTGTCTAAGCTGAAATGACGCGCCCAAGTTTGACGGCTGCGTCTGTGGATCTGTGTATGTGTAGAGGTGTGTCTGTAGCATTGTAGCTCACGAACGGATGGACTAATTTCGATGCGATTTTCTTTACTTTAAAGGCAATTTGATCGAGATGGTTGTCTCAGTCAAATTCAATAGATTCAGTAGTTTAGAAATATTTGAGTATAAGGTAAACTTGGGGGCTTTCCGATGTTTTCTGTCGATTAGGTTTTTCGGTTCAAAAATAGAGTTCTGATTTTTTTATTGCCTAGGGAGGCACACGGACGGACGATCCACCTGATGGAAAGCGGCCACCGTCGTCCAGGACATCTGCGATCTAAGGGGAGCGGACGTCCGCGGGGGAGAGGGGAACGGTGACTTTTGGCAGAGGACAGGCCTCGCCTATTTGATTCTAGAGCGTGTATTACTACGGGGTTGGCCTGGCGTTAGTTAAACAAAGCCATGGTTCAGAGGCTATGATAACTACTTACTATCAGGCGGACCAAATGCTTGTTGGCGTCCTTAGTAGTATAAAGAAAGTTTGTTTCACTTCAGTCATACAATTGAAGTGATAATGAACATACTGAAAGCCGGAGACGGAGCGGAAAGATTCTCGGCGACCGCGCGTCTCCCCAACGGGATCAATGGACGACCTTGTAATGGTTGTAGCCGATGGATGCAAACTGCAAGGCATGGGGAGGCCTAGTCCAATGGAAGCTCCACATGTTGGCCAAAACTCTACGAGATTTGGCCTTGGTCTTGTGTTTTCGTCACAAGACGTCCATCACTAGCTGTGCACCCCAGAACCAGTACAATGTCAAATAACTGACTTACTCGTAGGTGCAAATGGTTCAAAATGTACAATAATAACTAGACAATTGTGTTAGGCAATAGACTTGCAGGAAAATATTGATGTATTGACACCATATCTCGACCTGAGATATTCAGTTGGTTAACATGCCGCCGGTCTGCTACGCCCGGGTTCGATTTCCGGCCGGGTAGAAATTGAAATGATGAATTTTAATTTCTGTTACGGGTCTGGGTGTTATAGTTATCTGTAATAAGTATGTATTTAAAAAAATATAAGTAGTTTATCAGTTTTCTTGCACCCATAACACAAGCTTTGCTTACTTTATGGCTAGATGACGCTGTGAGAATAGTCGATACTTTTTTATCCCTAGCACATATAATACGAGTAGAAAAGAATGTAGAGGATCGATGAAAGTCGCGATTAATGTTTTGCCATAAGTTTATGCCAACATGTGAAGTCTCCTCAACAGTGGGCATCTTGCGGCTGCACACACGATAATAACTTAACTACACTTAAGAGCATAGGTATCTATCGAACCACCTGTTTTTAAAGGGGTACAGTTATTATGCAATGGGGTACTTGAACAGCTGCAATCAGAACAGCCTAAGAAAAAATCAGTCTACGGAAAAAGCTGGTTCGATATATATGCTCTTCAGTGTATTACATCGCTAATAAGTTGCACAAATTCACAAACATATATGGAGTATTACCACTCAACTAATAACTGTTTAGTTTCCAATAATGCTCAATATGCTCATGCTGAGGTTTTACCCGTAGATATTTTGGAATTTATGGCTGTATCATCTCGAGGAACTGAATGCAAGACCAAAATTGTGGCCGTTCCTTTATAACAACAATATAAAATATATAATAGCAAATATTTTAATAGACGAGTCTCGATATATTGAAGAACAGGAAGATGATAATAGTAATGGTGAAGAAGTATGTATTGACATGGTATAGAAGGTATGTATGTTGCAGTTGTAGGTCTGTTTTCGATTGAGCGTTGATATTTTCATTTTCATACAGACCACATACCCGCTATGGACGGATAAATATGTTTATTTAGGTACGAAGAGGGAGATTGATGACAAAATACGGCCTGTGCCAGTTAGGCGAGAACGTGCTATATGGAATGAATTCGAGCACCTCATGAGGCCTGGTTTCTTCATTGCGACTGCGCTAAAACCTGAGAACTAAATAAATATCTATTGCCGTTAACTATTAATTTTATTTGGAAAACCAACACTGGATACCTAACGGAAATCGAAGTTTATGTCTATGTTTTCTATCCTTTTTAAGGTACCGAAGTAAAACAAGGAACCCTTATGATTTAGCCATGTCGAACGGTCTGTCCGCGATTTATCTCAAAAGCTACTGGTACTAGAGAGCTGAAATCTGGTATATTTTAAAAATACCCTTACCCAAAGACCCCTAAACGTAAAGCGGAGGATGAAGTAATTTTTCGCGTATAGTCCATTGAGTGGGGTGTCGTGGGATAGGCCATTTCAAGTTATTTAGGATATCCAAAGAGCGATGTTGAATTAAGTTTTCCGTTTTCCGTTTTCCTATAATGAAGTTAATAGGAAAATTATCACAGCCTACTGTACTCCTACGGTAATATGGTCTACGTTTTGACGACGACGGCTTCAGTGCTGGATGATCTTGATATACGCCTCGGGCACAGATTTTGATCTCAGAGCCCACCAGATTATTCGAAGGCCCTCTGCAGATTGAGGAAATCGAAATGCAAGTTTGATTCCTACTACAGTGGGACTCCTGGAGGACCTTGAGGGCAAATATTGGATTCATGATGCTGCAGCCCGACCTGAAGACGTATTGGCATTGCGACAAGGAGCATTCCTGGCGAAGTCTCTGGTCTTCATTGTGTGGCTCATAAGTAATAGCCGGCCAACTTATGAAATGGATTAACAAACATTTCATATAAATTGCTTAGGAAAAAGGTCGAGCAACCTGCATTTGTATCTATGTAATGTGTTTACAGTCTAAAAAAAGCTTTTTCTTTACACGCATACTATGACAGAAAACTACGGAACCCTACACTTCACGTGGCACAAAACAGGTCTCGGTCGGTTTTATTAGAAAATAATGTAGGTAGGTGAGTAACTTTACACATTCAGAAACAAAAAGCGTGAGAGCAAATCAAAGTGGAATGTATTGCTCATAGAATAAGGTCCATTTTTGTATCTCTTATATTATGTCACGTGTCGCTCCGCTTTTCAAAAATCCGTGATACAAAACGCTACAAAACTACAAAACTCTCACGTTTTTTGTTTCTGAATTTTGTAACTAAATATAGGTATGTGTAATAAGCGCATTACCTTGGATCCATGATGAACTCCGGGGAGTCAACTCCTGTATGTCTTTACCTTGGGCTACCTCAACTCACCTCAGCTTTAGCTTGACTGCCACCTTAGTGGTATATAAAAATGGGGAGCTCTATCTACACTTCAGGGCATAGTGTGAGTTTAGTGTCCATTTCTCGGTTCTATTCTCTAACAAGATATTCTCTTAATTCGATAGTCACTAACGAGAACTTAAAACAATTGTTCATAGCGTAACCGCCAGGGGCGCTTATTTCGCCATACGAATTCTTGATGCGCTTGAATAGAATCGTCAATGTAAACTCGCACTACGCCATCTGTAACCCTAAAATCACTGTCAAGCTCAAGTAAGGGGCTTGTGAAGTGTGTACAAGACCATCATTATGTCTGCATGAGGCTTTATGGCTTGGAGTCTTCGCCAGTCGGCACTGACCAACCACGTAGAGCTCGTCTAGCCTAAAATGACGCGCCCCACTACTTAGTTAGTTGATTTCGATGTGTGAAAGCAAATATTAATAACGACACTTCATCTGTGTCACTTCGTCGACTGCTCCAATCGAACGACGCGAGCTCCTACGTTGGTGTCTCACCGGCAACTGAATGACCAATTACAACGGCATTTGTATATGTATTGCGTCCATATTTTAAACTTGCTTGTGTGCGTTAATGCGATAGTGGGGCGCGTCATTTTAGATTAGACGAGCTCTACCTCCGCGACATCTACCACAACGATTTGAAAGTAAATGCTGCATGCGATGATGTCCGTAACGAGTACCTACATTCGTGGCGGCTTTGTAAGAAATAACGCGGATAAGTTCGAAGAAGCTCGTGAGAGGCTCGTGAAGCGATGGGATTGACATCGCGGAGGCGAGGATGCTGAAGACCAAGCGAAGTGTAAAAGAAAGATAGTAAAACAGACTTTAGCAGGAGCAGGGGTGGACCGCTAGGACAATGATGACATGGACAATAACATTATGTAATATAATAACTAGAAACTATAGCTATTGGGGTGTAACAAATAACACTTTCCCACCCAACCAATCTAGTACTTATTGAAACAACATTTTAATTTATCTAGTTGCATTTTTAATTAATTCATTTATATAAGTCATTTTGTCTTCTGTTGATCTTAATGTAGTGTATACACTCCAGGTAACCTGTAAATAAAACAATCACACATAAACAATGACTAAAATTGAGAGGAGTCACACATTTCTTATTGATGAGAGAGCATTTTCCTTACATTATTGGTACAACAAACTTAGAGATTAAATACACCAAGAGTCGTAACATAACTACCATTCTCACATATTTCTCAATTTTATGCCACTATCCTGAACCGCAGCAACTGTCCTCCTAATTACTATATTCATCACTGAAAGTTCTCAATTAATGCCCTTCTATATTGGTGGCCGTGTGGAATCTGGTAGCGTAGCACCAACCCCTTATATTCATAGTCATAGTATTGTACAAGGCAACTAGTCTTATCGAGGCCAAATATATGGGCAGCAACGTTTTCCATTGTTACATTTATACCGTTGAGATCTCCAATCCGCTTGCCAAGCGTGGAGATTATGGCAATAACCTCCCCTTTCATGAGAGGCTCTAAGTCCTGCAGTGCTATGGGCTGTAATGATGATATTAGTATTATTATTATCCATCAGACTATACTATTTTGTTTGTGCTTAGAACTGGGATTTTAAGCACAAGCAAGAGACCAACCATAAAATTATCACATTATTAATAAGACTAACGGTAAGAACGTCGGTAGCCGGATGGTTGAGTATCCAACTCGTAAGCGAGAGGTACCGGGTTCGAATCACGGTGCGGCCATGTAGCAATGACTCTTTTCTGCACATTTAGGCCACTGAATGATCAAACTATGATCCAATCTGGTCAAAAGTTGAATTCTAACCAATGCTCTTACGGTGAGGAAAAACATCATGATGAAACCTGCAAATTCAGGCAACTGAATTTGTAACCATGATCCAATCTGGTCAGGTTCCCCTTCAGGGTTAGGCCTAGCAGGGTCACGGAGGTCAGATGGTAGTCGCCCCACTGTAATTACCTGATCGCCAAATCCTGGATTATGGTCAAGGCGGACCCGGGCCCTCATTCTTCAAGAGCACAAACGGGACATTAACGCCAAGATAATTATTAATAAGAAATCATATAAGATAGTTTAACATTAAGTAGACTTACCAACATTGGATAAAATCCTAAAGCTTTCATCTCTCTAACTTTTGATAAGTAATGGCCAGTCGGGCTATCAGACCCTCGAATCATAACATTTCTTCCTGCTATAATGAATACCATCCAGATATTATTATCAGGAGGTTTACGAAGAAGTCCAAAAGATTTTGTGTTGAAGTGATCATGTACTGGCAGTGGTGCACCATCACGATTGTTGCAAATAATTATATCTAAAAATTAAAATTATTATATAATATTAAAATGAAGGTAAATGCAAATCTAATATATAAAAATAATTTGTTCCGATTAGGGTCAGGTAGGGGTAGTGATTGAGTAGGGATGGGGTTTGGGTAGGACACCACGCAGGGCCAGGTAGTTATGGATTATAATGCTTATAACTTTTGTAAACTGTAATAAGTACCTCCTCTTTCATGATGTGTCACTATGTGATCGCCCACCACATAGTCATTTCCACCCCTACTGTCCTCTAATAATTTATAGACATCCAAAAACATTTTTTCTGTAATGTTATATTGTTTATTATAACTTGCGTTAGGTACATAAACGGTAAACTTTTTAGCTAATATTGCTGCCTGTTTATTCGTAAGTCTATTTATGTTTGCTTTACAACAAAATATTTGGGCTATGTTGTGTACTGCTAATACTGCTCTGTTGTAAAGAAAACAGTTTTTTCCATAAGTTTTCTCCAGAAACTCAGGACTTAAAGCTTTATTGATTAAATCTTCGGGATATATTTCTAGGAAACCAAGATATTCCAGGCAACTTACAAAGCTTCTTCCATATTTATCTATTTCAAACTGCCTATTAGGATTCCTTAACTCACTTACAATTTTTTCAATAAAGTTTTCTTCTGTTTGAGGCTTATAGTTGAAAGTGCCATAAGTTAGAACTAATCTTTCGAAGTCCTTCAGTCTGGCATCTGGCATAGCCTTTAAAACTCTGTCCGCAATTTTATTGAGACATTCTTCATGAACTGTCAGTGTAGATGTACCGAGTAATGCTAAATGCACATTGCACATTATAGACAGCCTTGGCACCTCATTTTGTAATACATCCAGTATTGAAAATATACTATCATCATTTGTTATTTTCATGGAATACCTTATCACCTTCAGAAGAGCAGCTAAGGAAACTTCATGTATATCTTTTGAATTTTCTTCTATTCTATGTATGATTTTTTTAACTAAATCCATGTTTCTAATTGGAGTTTTGCTTTTGAAAAACCCCATGGATATTACAGCTAGGTCATTTACAGAGAATTGCTCAAAATTTTCATGTAAAAACAATTCTAAGTTATACACATCAAATGGTTGTTTTCTCTGTACACCAACATAGAACATTGTCTGCACAAATTGGCTCTTATTTAATTGTTTTGATTTGGCCGCAAGTCTCGTTAGAGCTTTTTTTGAAAAATCACTTATTCTACTTATGTTTAGCATAAACATTAATGAGATAAACTTTAATAGATCATCGTAAGTCCAATTTTTAATTCTTGCAAGACATTCATCATCTAAAGCAGCCCAAACTTCTATATAATTTCGTGTCCGAACAGAAACAGGACTTGGAAAACTATTCAAAGAATAAAATATTGACATTAACTCCTGATCTGAAGCCTTGTTAATATTATCTGTTAAATTATCAATAAAATGATCAAACAATTCATTGGAAATACACAACTTATGTTCATTGCAATAATCTGCTATAAGCGCAAAAGTTTCAAACAACTCTTTTGGTGGCTTTTTAGACCAATCTGTTTGCATAATAACACCAAATTGTTCTTTTGTGATTGGTAATTTACTAGTTACATCCAAACTTATTGAATAACCACTTTTTTCCATTATTTTATATGCAAATTGGTTTTCCTCTTCAACAAACAATTTGACATTTTTCTTTGTTGTGGTTTGAAAGTTTTTAAAGAAAATCGGAATTACTACAGGAAGTTTGATATTTTTCGAGTGTTGTCTGTAAGCATGAACTGCTCTTATTCTTGACCACATCAACATTTTAAATCTACAACAAGATATGTTGCATTCGTTTTCAAGATAAAACAAATTTTCACAAATAATAAACTAAAAATTAAGTTGTTTTCAGGTTTTGGTTGGTGTGCAGGCCGACACTTTTTTTCAATCAAAAATTAGTTATCACAATTTAATTAATTGTTATCGATTTCAACGTTGTTTTGCTTTTGTATTTAAACCCCGTATATTAATTTTTCAATTTTCTCTTATTTTAAACTTTTAGAGGTTATTCTCTTTTTAGGTTAGTCTTACCAGGGTTGCCAGATCTGTTTTCTCATATTTCCCCAGATTCATAATTATTGATTTGATTAAATAAATAAATAGGTACGCAATGAGGAGTTTTCCAGTAGGTATTGATAGTTGGTTTCAAAAAGCATCAATAGATGGCGCTCCTACAATTTTGGTAATCTTTTTATAATCTGTATGATGGTGGCAGTGATTTCATGCAGCCAACTAATACTAAACTTAAAAATAAAATGTTTATTAATATAAACATAACTGTTAAAGCTTGAACGAAGTTTAAAAAGAAATAGTTATAGAAGTTGGCACTATGTTCCATTATTATTACAACCTCTAAAATGGTTGAAAACGATTGACAAATACAATATTATCCAATACAACGTACCCAGTGTTTATATCCTGTTTGCTGAGAACCTATTTCAAGCGATTATCAATTACCAAAATTGTCGGGGCGCCATCTAGTGAGTGGTTAGGAATGCTTTAGATACCTATTGGAAAACTGCTCATAAACACATTATTTCTTCGTTTTTTTTTAATAAATGAAAGTTAAATTTCACTAAACAAATTTAACATTTCAATGTCTTCGTCTTCGGTTGAGTAGACGTTTTCGTGAACCGTTTTATCCATGTATTTTTATTAATTTTTGTCTATTTATATTATTCATTAGAATCACCATGTCGATTAGAGTCATAAATCAATGAGCAGTTTTCCAATAGGTATCTAAAGCATGCCTAACCACTCACTAGATGGCGCCCCGACATTTTTGGTAATTGATAATCGCTTGAAATAGGTTTTTAGCAAACAGGATATAAACACTGTGTACGTTGTATTGGATAAAATTGTATTTGTCAATAGTTTTCAACCATTTTAGAGGTTGTAATAATAACGGAACATAGTGCCAACTTCTGTAAATATTTATTTTTACATTTCGTTCAACCTTTAACAGTTATGTTTATATTAATAAACATTTTATTTTTAAGTTTAGTATTAGTTGACTGCATGAAATCACTGCCACCATCATGCAGATTAAAAAAAGATTACCAGAATTGTAGGAGCGCCATCTATTGATGCTTTTTGTAACCAACTGACAATACCTACTGGAAAACTCCTGATTCAAATTAAGGGTTAGGTCGAATCATGATTTCGGCGTAAACTATAAGTTTCCGCGGGTATGTTTCTTTAGGAAAGGTAGGTAGAATATGAAGTTTCAATTAATGCTAGCGGTCTTTCTACAGCCCTGTATAAGCCCTTTGAGCTTTAAAGGGATTTCAGGGTCACAGGTGACTGCCGTGAGTTTCCGCCACTCGGCCCAAGCTTCAGAGATTCGGGACTTGACATCGGGGCCGATATCGCCGTATATGAGCAATACATTCCACTTTGAGTTGCTCTCACGCTTTTTGTTTCTGAATTCAGTCACTGAATTTAGGAATGTGTAATAAGCGACTTAAATGTTTCACAGACTTTTTTGTTCAAGGGTTTTATGGCACTGAAATCAAGTTTTTTGTTATTTTCCCTAGATCTTTTTTCCCCAAAAGATTCCCTAAAGATTCTGTCTCCCCAGTTTTTCCCCAAGAGTCAACCCCCAATCTGGCAAGCCTGAGTCTTACCCAGTGTTACCAGCAGTAGTTTCCAAAAAAGTACGACCGGGCTCTTAAAATAGTATGAAAATGGCTAAGAAGTTACGATTTACCTTATCTTCTATATTTTATCGGCCTTAGTCAATAAAAATTTTGGTGCTGGTGGTCAAAATCAACCCTTCCTTCCATTATTTTACGGTATTTAGCGGACAGGAAAGGCGAAGTGACCACCCCCTAGGCTAAATTTAGCATTTTGTAAAAACGTACTAAATAGTGGAGCAAAGTACGCTAAAGGTATCTCTTTGTAAGGCGTCAAGCACGGACTTTCTAACAACTGCCAGGGGTCGTACCTCCCAACGCTTTTCGGCGAGCCGAACTTGGCGGGACGTCCAGTCTGTCGGAGGCATGACCACACCTCCGCATCCGAAAAGCTACTTTATTTTATACTGAGTAAGGATTAGTATTAACTCTCTCGCTGCCTCCTAGATTAGCCTTTTGGGCGCTGCAGTGACGAGAGTCCTTTCAAATTACAGACATCCTAATCTAGCTCCGGTCGTGGCCGGTATATATCGTGTAGTGCCCGGCAGAGTAGAGTATCACTAATGTTTTCGAGACAAAAGTCCTAGAGTCTCCGTAGGCTGGAAAATGGGCAGCAGCGTTTTCCATTGTTATATTTATTAAAAACACTGCGATATCTGCCTGTCAAGCGTGGAGATTATGGCAATAACCTCCCCTTTCGTGGGAGAGGCCCTTAGTCCTGCAGTGAACTAATATGGGCTGTGATCATAGATGAAAAATTATCTACAGAAGCAGAGAGTACATACCGAGTTTCAATTCGATACAAAATGTCACACATCTCTATAACACACACACAAATGCAAATGCAGGTACGGAACAAGGCAGCCCATTTGCAGATAAGTTATATTTTGCTACGAATTTATACTCGTAAGGAACATAAACAAATCTGACTTGTGGGTATATTTTGCTCCGGACGATTTCGTAATTTTTTAGACTTGTCCTAAATGATAATTTAATATTGTCTTTATAATAAACGGTAAGGTGTCTAGTGAATCAAACCCACGCCTGGTACCTACCAACGTCTTTTTAATCTCTCGATCCTACATATCGTGAATCGGCAGTGCTTGCTTTTGCATAAAGGAGGGTTGTGATTTTGACCGGTATCAATGTTTATTTGTTGCCTTATAACTTCTAATCTAAGTGGGTACCTACTTACTTATCGTTAGAAGCGTTTTCATTTTCCACAGGTTGGCCTATGTGACATACATAAATATATTAAACAGGCAGCATATTCTTTATTTTCACAAAAATTTCAAATAATGATTGTGCATCAGGACAGAAGGGACTTGCATCGACTTATTATCTTGTTCCTCAAAATGTTTACAACGCAACACTTCCAATTTGCAACTCAGACATAGCCATGTCTGGTCTTTAGGAAACCTAGAAAAACAAATAAATGTAAATAAACGTAAATACGCGATTAATCCGTTAAGTTGTTTCATAAAATGTCCTAACATTAAAAATGTCATTTAGGTACAGTTTTGGTATGAAACCCTAATTTATACATATAAAATTGAGGACCGCTATTTACAAGATTTGAGTATTAAAATTTTATGCAATTAATACTAAATCCGACCCTGTTAGCATCAAAATATTTTCGATCACCGAAATATTGCTCAATGAGGAGTTTTCCAGTAGGTATTGATAGTTGGTTTCAAAAAGCATCAATAGATGGCGCTCCCACAATGAGGAGTTTTCCAGTAGGTATTGATAGTTTGTTTCAAAAAGCATCAATAGATGGCGCTCCTACAATTTTGGTAATCTTCTTTAAATCTGTATGATAGTGGCAGTGATTTCATGCAGCCAAGTAATACTAAACTTGAAAATAAAGTGTTTATTAATATAAACATAACTGTTAAAGGTTGAACAAAGTGTAAAATAAATATTTTTAGAAGTTGGCACTATGTTCCATTATTATTACAACCTCTAAAATGGTTGAAAACTATTGACAAATATAATACTATCCAATACAACGTACCCAGTGTTTATATCCTGTTTGCGAAGAACCTATTTCAAGCGATTATCAATTACCAAAATGGTCGGGGCGCCATCTAGTGAGTGGTTAGGAATGCCTTAAATACCTATTGGAAAACTCCTCATTATGGTAATCTTTTTTAATCTGTGTGCCGAATCAGGAAGGCGAAGACCAGGCGAAGTGGAGAAGATTAAGTAGGAAAGCGGACCCTGGCAGAGGCCGGGATAAGCGCTAGGACGACGACGACGTATTGCTCATACAATAAGGTCCATTTTTGTATCTCGGACTTTTGAAAAGAGGAGCGACGCGTGACTTGATATAAGTGATACAAAAATGGACCTTATTCTTTGAGCAATACATTCTACTTTGATTTGCTCTCACGCTTTTTGTTTCTGAATTCAGTCACTGAATTTAGGAATGTGTAAGGAGCGCATTAACTAGTGATGGGACTCGAATCGAAAATTAATATCCGAATCATCCGGCAAAAATTCGAATCATGATTCGACCTAACCCATATAGTGAGTGGTTAGGATTGCTTTAGATACCTATTGGAAAACTGCTCATTTGCCAATAATTTGAAATCTATCTTTAGGTAAAGCATTTCAATTATTGCAAATTCACACTATTACGATGCATATTTTTGTCACAATTTCTAAAATTGATTCCCCTAGATTAGAATGTGTGTAAAAGCACCTTTAGCACAACTTGTGGAAATAACTACCACACCTCAAATATAGTATACACTGTGGTAATTTTTGATTGTGACGTTTCTGTGACGCTTGCTTGCTTGCTTCTTCTTGTCGCTTGTCTTGATTTCGCGCCCGGCGATTCGGAAAAACGTGAATAACTGAAATGTCTCTCTCGAATCTGTGTGATTGAAATCAGATCTAATATTCGTTAAACTAAAGTTACGTTTATCAGTATTATCATGTCGCAAACTGAGGAACCGATGGAGGTGGCCGACGTGGGCGAAAATTCTGTTAGTATTGTTGGAAAGTTCCTTGTGCGATTTGTGGGTTCGTTTTTGTATTCATTATCCATCGAATACTTATTACTCAAATTATTCCATGTCTCTTTTGTAGAATGGTTCGTCCAGTGATACAACGTCGTCCAAAGGGAAAGAAGGCGATTTCGAGAGCAAAATCGAAACCGATCGCTCCAAGAGATTTGACTTTTTACTGAAGCAAACAGAGATATTTTCTCACTTTATGACAAATGCTCCCAAATCAAATAGCCCACCCAAACCAAAGGCTGGCAGACCCAAGAAAATAAAAGAACCTGAACCAAGCGAAGTTGGAGAGTAAGTGAATTAGTCTCTTCTCATAACTTTGGATATTAGTCTTTTAATTCATCATTTAATTGTTTTGATTCCCTCAGTCATCGCCACCGTAAAACTGAACAGGAAGAAGATGAAGAATTGCTTGCTGAAACTAATGCTAAGATTAAAACTATTTTTCGGTTTGAAGCCTCTCCTCCATACGTAAAAAATGGTGAAATGAGAGATTATCAAGTTCGCGGGTTGAATTGGATGATTTCCTTGTATGAAAATGGAATTAATGGAATCCTGGCTGATGAAATGGGCCTCGGAAAAACTTTGCAAACTATATCCCTGTTAGGATATATGAAGCATTTCAAGTAATTATTTCAATTAATTGTTATAATAGTAAAACAATTTCAATAATAACTGCTAACCATACATTTTTTATATTAGAAATGTTCCAGGCCCACATATTGTAATTGTACCAAAATCAACTCTAGCAAATTGGATGAATGAATTTAAAAAATGGTGTCCTTCTGTGAAAGCTGTATGCCTGATTGGTGATCAAGAAACAAGAGTAAGTATTATTAATAAATTTTATATGAAATAAAAAATATTTGTTTGTCCGAAAACAGTAAAGTTAGAGTCAGTAGAGAGTTAAAGTCAACTCAAGCATGCAAATTATTGTATATTGTCAGCACTATTATATTATTATTGTTTTACTAATAGTAACAAAAATATGAATTTTCAGAACACATTTATCCGTGAAACACTTATGCCTGGGAATTGGGATGTTTGTATTACATCATATGAGATGATTATTAGAGAAAGGTCAGTCTTCAAAAAGTTTACTTGGCGCTACATGGTTATTGATGAAGCACATCGTATCAAGAATGAAAAATCAAAGTTATCTGAACTGCTGAGGGAGTTCAAAAGCATGAACAGATTGCTTTTGACAGGTACTCCATTACAAAACAACCTCCATGAACTTTGGGCACTGCTGAATTTCTTATTGCCTGATGTGTTCAATAGTTCTGATGTAAGTAGAATTAATATTTTTTCCCGAATTTAATTTACTGCAAAATGTCTATTTACTTTTTACTATAAATTACAATTTATAGGATTTTGATTCCTGGTTCAACACGAACGCAGCCTTGGGAGACAATCAACTGGTTTCACGTTTACACGCTGTTCTAAGACCGTTCCTTCTTAGACGACTGAAATCTGAAGTAGAAAAGAAATTGAAACCTAAAAAGGAATTAAAAGTATATGTCGGCTTGAGTAAAATGCAAAGAGAATGGTATACTAAGGTACTTATGAAGGACATTGATGTTGGTAAGTTGATCTCAAAAATAACAAAATCATACTAAACTTATGCACTTATAACTTAGCATGGGATATATTGTTGTATATCCCAAATAAAAGTATAAATGGTATTCTTGTAATTTTTAGTAAATGGTGCCGGAAAAGTGGAGAAAATGCGATTGCAGAATATTCTCATGCAGCTTCGTAAGTGCTGCAATCACCCGTACCTGTTTGATGGAGCGGAACCAGGCCCCCCATACACCACAGATGAGCACTTGGTATATAACTGTGGCAAGTTGGCTATTCTGGACAAGTTACTGCCAAAATTGCAAGAACAGGATTCTCGTGTGCTTATCTTTTCACAAATGACTAGAATGTTAGATATACTGGAAGATTACTGTCTATGGAGGCAATACAAGGTGATTTTATTTGAAAATATTTAGCAAGACATTTTGACAAAAGAGTTTGTTTATTTATTGACAACCATTGTTACATGTCAAAAAATACAGCAAAATTCATAAATATTGTCATTCATTTATCTCAAAAGAAAGACTTCCTTAAAAATAAAATAATATAATAGTGATAATAAGCAAAAAATTTAAAAGCATGGGAATAAAAATTCATTTCAATTAGCAACACTACGGAATGTTTCAAAATATTGTTTGTATTGACAGTACTGCCGTCTGGATGGTCAAACACCCCATGAAGACAGAAACAGACAAATAGAAGAGTTCAATTCCGAGGGCAGCGAGAAGTTTGTATTCATGCTTTCTACACGTGCAGGTGGTCTTGGAATCAACTTGACCTCCGCTGATGTTGTTATTATTTATGATTCTGACTGGAATCCTCAGATGGACTTGCAGGCTATGGACAGAGCTCACCGTATTGGTCAGAAAAAACAAGTAATAAGAGATTTTATATTATTATGAATTGTAAATTATGTAACCTGACATGTTTCTAATTGGTGTTTAATTTCCAGGTGAGAGTATTCAGATTGATCACAGATAACACAGTAGAAGAGAAAATAGTAGAGAGAGCTGAAGTGAAATTGCGCCTAGACAAACTTGTGATTCAGTCAGGCAGGTTGGTAGACATAAAAAATCAGCTCAACAAGGATGAAATGCTTAACATGATCAGACACGGAGCCAATCATGTGTTTTCATCGAAAGATTCAGAGATTACTGATGAAGATATTGACTCCATATTAAGTAAAGGAGAAGCCAAGGTAAGTAATGAACTTGAAATAAAAGAAATCAAACATTGTCATAAGTCATCATGTCATAAATTGGTGGTTAAACTTTCAGACTGAAGAACTTAAACAAAAACTGGAAAGTCTTGGGGAATCCTCTTTGAGGGCATTCTCTATGGATACACCTGGTGCAACTACTGATTCTGTGTATCAGTTTGAAGGTATTAAGATTAAGGGCTATACTTTAAATATTTTATTTTTAAATTTATAGTGTAATTGCTAATTTATAATTAATCTGATCACAGGTGAAGATTATAGGGAGAAACAAAAGATTATACCCCTGGGTAGTTGGATAGAGCCTCCTAAGCGAGAGCGCAAAGCTAACTACGCAGTGGACGCGTATTTCCGAGAGGCGCTCCGAGTATCCGAGCCTAAGGCACCGAAAGTCCAGGTAAATAGGTCTAATATAAGTCTAGTCCTTAGTTGTGAGATTGGTGCTGTCGACTCCAGGGTGGGTGGTGAACTGGTCATGTTCATTCTTCATGTGTTGAGCAAAAACTACAATGTAGTGGCCCAAAACATGGAACTCACTAATGAGGATCAGACACGATTTTTGTTTAGTGACTTTTCCATTAGCTTATAATACCATATAAATGACTGTGGAGAAAGGTTCACGATATCTCTTAAACCGGAGAAGGTTTTTGTGCTAGAACACTGTGATTTTGGCTTGTCTGATGACGTCCTTCGACACCCCAGTAATCCTTACACACCACGTAATAAAGCACATATTTCATTCTCTAAAAAAATGAAAAATGTTTATACTGGGTTTCCTTGCCATGAAAGTGCGTTCAGATTTTATCAATAACCGCATAAAATTCTACCATATAATTGATCCCATTACGCTGTTGCAAATCTATGCTTGGTTTGATTATTCTAAATATTTTTAGTATCTGAACTAAACAGAGCCAAAACGGTTTTACATTATCGCAGTTACTGGTTACATGTTTAAAGAACTACAAATTACTTACTAAAAGAAAGTGGTATTAAATAAGAATAAGAATAAGAATAATAAATATTTATTTACACAAACAGAAACACCACAACACAAAAATTTGGAAAACACGACATTTTGTAACACAGAAGAAAAGAAAAAGTACATAAAAATTAACAAAAAGCACATAAAAGCAGGCATAAATCAAGGCTTTCTGTCACAGGCGCCGCGGCCCCCGAAACAACCGATTGTGCAAGATTTCCAATTCTTCCCACCGCGACTGTTCGAGCTTCTTGATCAAGAAATCTACCATTACCGGAAAACTCTTGGGTATGTGCCACGTCTCTCTCTTTGTTTGATCTACTCTATTTTAAAAGAGCGTATTTCACAGTGTGGTCGCATTTGTAGGTACAAAGTGCCTCGTAATCCTGAATTGGGTCCGGATGCGGCGAAAATACAAAGAGAGGAGCAACGCAAGATAGACGATGCCGAGGCTTTGTCGGAGGAAGAAGTGCAAGAGAAAGAACAGTTGCTAACTCAAGGTACATTAATACTGTAATATTATGTGATTCACAAAAATTAACAGTTATCTAAACTAAAAAACTCTTCAGGCCCGACGATCTGGTAACTGTTTCTGCCGAAAAATCAACGGATTGTTAGAATTTTTCTTAAATAATATTTAAAATAGCATTCCCGTAGTACTTACCGTAATGCTTTAATTTGCAGGTTTCACAAATTGGACAAAACGTGATTTTAACCAATTTATCAAGGCTAACGAAAAATATGGCAGAGATGACATCGACAATATTGCGAAAGATGTCGAAGGGAAAACACCGGAAGAGGTACGTACCATTTTCGTTTATGTACTGAAGTAAAAGATAAAGTTAATTGTTCTTGTGACTTATAATTATTTTTCCTAGGTTATGGAGTATTCTGCAGTATTTTGGGAACGTTGCCACGAGCTCCAGGACATAGATAGAATTATGGGACAAATTGAACGAGGTGAAGCGAAAATACAAAGAAGAGCCTCTATCAAAAAAGCTTTAGATGCTAAAATGGCGAGGTATAGGGCACCTTTCCATCAGCTAAGAATTTCCTACGGCACTAATAAGGGCAAGAATTATGTTGAAGAGGAGGACAGGTAAGCTACAAACTTTATTGGATTTCTTTATTCTTCATAAGTTTAAAACATATTTGTTGCCGAGAACGTCGTCGTTCTAGCAGAAAGCTATAAGCGCAAATAAGCGATGCGATCAAGTGTGTCCAAATCTGATTGACCATGTAATTTAAATATGAACAACTATTGTTTCCCGTTCGATTCAAATAGTTATGTATTCTGATGGTATTATTGAACTGTGCAATCTTTAATATGCATTCAAAACCACCAAAATGCCTGGCGACATAAGTTGGGAAATCAACTGTACGTGTGGCGCTTTCGTGTTAGACCATACAATGAGGAAATAGACCAGAGGGGCTATTGGCTATCTCAGCGGACAACAGAATTTGTAAAAAAATCTTACACTATTAATTTGGTAGACGCTATTGCCAGTAGCCAACGCAGATGACGTAGTGTACAATTATCCAGTGTCAAATTCAGTTGCCAACTGAGTTAGCCAATAGCCCCGCAGATGGCGCCACTGAGGTGCAAGGTCTGTTCTCAAAATAAAGCCTTGTCATTGGCTAGAATGGATCCGCAATTTTGCAGCCGTTGTATCTTGTCTAATAGCAAAGCAGGAATTTGACTGCAGACCTACCGCGGCAGCAGCGTCTTCTGGTGGAGTCTTAAACTCGGAGAAACCCTATGCGTTCTAAATTCCAAACGAGTACATCCCCGCACACATGTTGTGCCGAGTAGTGGCGACGAATGTTATATTCGTGAACATGGCCGGCAGGTTCCTGGTTTGCATGCTGCACAAGTTGGGCTTCGACAAGGAGAACGTGTACGAGGAGTTGCGCGCGACCGTGCACGCGGCGCCGCAGTTCCGCTTCGACTGGTTCCTCAAGTCGCGCACCGCGGTCGAGCTGCAACGACGGTGAGTGGCATCTGTCTATTTTATTTCACAGACATGTGTCAAGATGTGTAAACTGAAATATTTGTACACATATTTTTGCGCATCTTCGTACACATGTTGACACATGTCTGTGACCGGCATAACAGAGGGGAGGCTTATTGTTATGTTAGACGACCTGAGTGGTTCAGGGTTCAACATGCCAGTCAGCCACGCAAGAGGTCCCGGGTTTGAATCCCGGCCGGGCAGAAATTTAAATTATGAATTTAAATTTCTGTTACGGGTCTGGGTGTTCTATATATAATAAGTATGTATTTAAAAGTATATAAGTAGTATATCAGTTAGTTAGCACCCATAGTACAAGATTTGCTTAGTTTGGGGCTAGATGGCGCTGTGTGACTTTGTCCACGATTATTAATTTATTTATTTTATTTATTTCACTTCTAGGCAGGGCATTCGACTTCACTACTCACTTGGTAACTTCGATACTGACAGACAGAAACAAATATGAAAAACAAATGTGTTTTTCTTATTTGTTCCGCCGCGGAGCTGGTGTGTGTGGATGTGTGGGTCGGCGCGGTGCCGGGGGCACGTGCGTGCTGTGGCCGTGTTGTGCTAATGTGCTCACGTTCACAGTGCGCGGGATCCGGTGCCGTGTTTTGATTTCACCAACCTGCGTAGCATGACGAGCTTTGCCGCGTGTGATACAACCTCGTGTATCACTTGCTTCCTTGCAAATCGAAAGAGCTAGCTAGAGCATTTGATCGCCATTTCACTTGATGGTTACTGTGGCCGAAGATGGAGAATGCCTGTCGAGGAACAGCCTATCGATCTAGTTGGGTAGGTGTAGTAGGGTAGGGTAGGGGCAGGACGCAACGCGAACGAAGTTGCACCGCCGGGCCCACTAGTATTGTATATAAGTAGAGCTCGTCTAAGCTGAAATGACGCGCCCCATTATCGCATTAACCCACACAAGCAAATTTAAAATATGGACGCAATACATATACAAATGTCGTTGTAATTGGTCATTCAGTTGCCGGTGAGACTCAACGTAGGAGCACGCGTCGTTCGATTGGAGTAGTCGACGCTTCCACACAGATGAAGTGTCGTTATTAATATTTGCACTCACACATCGAAATCAACTAATTAAGTAGTATGATAGATAAACACTAGTCATGAGACCTATAAACATACTTATTTTCCAAACTTGCAGATGCAACACACTAATCACATTGATTGAGAGGGAAAACCAGGAATTGGAAGAGAAAGAGAGGGCCGAAAAGAAGAAAAAGAGTGGGGCAGCGAGTCAGAACACCCCTGGCGGCAACGCCACCGGCAAAGGCGCAAACGCGGGCAAGCGCAAAGCCGACGCCACTCCCGACACAGCGCAGAAACACAAGAAAAAGAAGAAATGAAGAAACGTGAAAGCACCTATGCTTTTATAATCGCCACAGAACAATTGTTACAAATTAGTGTGCTAGTTGTAAGTCTTTTTAAGTATACACTTTATTTAATGCAAATTGTATTGTTTGTTGTAATGTGGAAGTACCTATCGATTAGTAGTATTTATCATTCTGCCACAGCTATTTAGTTAAGTGCATCTATTTGTAGCTTTCTTCACTTGTATACTAATTTATTCGTGGACGTAATTTGATCTGACATTCCTTTTTGATTATGTTTTCCGTAATTTAACTGTAATGTTTTACTCGCAGATTGTAGTTTGTGCTAAAGGTATTCTGTGCTGGTGCACAATTGATTTGAGAGATTTTGCTAATATTTTGTATTGATAATAAAGTGGCAAATGTATATTTTGTTTCAATCGTATCGATAATGTCTTGAGTAAGATCTTCCCAACTGATACCTACCTCCCGAATACTCGCTCTGACTGGGCAAAGGGTACGTAGAACCTCTACCTGTCTGTCATAGCATGCCATTTTAGAGCTAAAACAAAAATGGCCGTGTTTGAAGATAACTTCTCTTCCATGTCTAACTATAAATGACTCTTTCATTCAATGGCGATGATTATAAAATTAAACCTTAATAACATATATATAGACACTTCAGCTACAAGCACTAGTAATATGTAGTGTTTAAGTTTAGTACCTATATAGTTTAGTCTGTGTAGAGGGATCTGGCTGGCGGATTGAGGTCATCGAAGTCGCTAATCAAGGTTTGCCAAGAATACAGAATTCTCTTGGCTTTAAGCAGAAACCCAAATGTTGTTGAGATATTTGTATTGTGGTGCTGTCGGTGTACGTACTTTGCAAGTGCGCATCGATGTAGCTGTTATTGCCAGTGCATCGCCAAATTTGCTATGTCTTCAATATGGTCATATGGCGTTTGAGTTGTGATCGTCCATCTCTGCAAGCCCTTCATTCTGGTTACACTATCTCTCAAGAGATTCAGGCAAACTTAAATTTGCATCTGGTCACGCCCTCTACTAGCGAAAGTTTGTGTGTTTCTTACCTCTTCACGTCTAAACAGATTTGGATGAATTTGATAGGTAGGTTAGGGTCTGGAATAAAACAGGTTGATCTTTATATGGGTGAGCTTCTTTTTAGCTGCGGTTTGGCCAGTCCTTGACGCAGTCATGCGTCGGGTTTTTGACGCGTGCTGTGCTGTCCACACCGAAGCTCAAAATACGCTCACGCTCATGCGTAATTTTTTTACAGACTACGAGACAGTCGCGTCTTTTACGTCGACTGGGTGGTCGCATCCCTGAGAACGACGCCATGCAATTTACGTTTTGTGATTTTGGCGCAGCTCATTGACGCAGTTTTAGCGTATTTTGAGCTACAGCGTCAAAATTGAGACAAGTCCTACAGCGAATACGTAGCGACAGCGTATTTTGGAAAGTCATTTATATCGAAGTAGATGTTTGACGATAATATTTAATAATTAAAACTCTTCTCTAACTGACTGATTCAGATTATGATTGACTACCGTTTAATAAAGAATTAATTCTTGGGTTCCTAATGCAAATGACAAGCAGGTGTTTATTAAATATTTCTGGTATTTAGGTAATTTCTTTAATCATATAGTTTTTGGCGGGTGATAAAAACTAAATGTATCAAACTATTCTTATCTGGTAAGAGGATACAAATCAATTAAATGTTATAGAAGAAATAATTCCTTAAAACTAAGACGATATCAATATAAAACATTGCAATTAATTAGTAAAATATTTACTATAATGATTAAAAAATAATACTAATGCTAGGACTTAACTAGAAGCTACCCATCAGTAATATGAAGGAGTCAAAGTTCTAAATTTAATCATCAAAATATCTGTGAGTTACACAATTATGACGTCTAGTATAGCGAGCACTTACGTAAGCAGTGTATATTTATATTACAACAGATTTCAATATTTTATGTGTGAAATAAATAAACGCGATGCCGTTAACCTAGATGATCTATACTATAGCATAATTTTTAATAATGTGATTACATGAGACTTCGCCGTACAGTTACAGCCTAAAATATTTGAACATTATAATACCATACCTTGTAAAATAGGTAATCCTAAATAAAAAGAAATATAAGAAAGTCATTACGAAATGATCGGCACTAGTGTTCACATATTTTGTGCTGTCACCGTATGTTTTAATATCTAACACTGTCTATTTTAAAATATCTTTTGCGTGATTTATTTCATTAGTCCTACAGCAAATAAATGCAAGAGTTTTTCATACTATTAATCAGTTCACAAACACAAAGTGACCAATTACAAAGTGCCCTGTATCCCGCTGTCGTGCCAAGCAACGGCGCGTCGTGAATCTGCGACATAGATTTGTCGCAATAAAGTCCTTATAAAATGTTATTATGCTTTTTACCGTTTGGGCTCAAAACATCTAATTCCTGTTTCTAATTATAATAAACATTAGATTAATATACCACTAAAAATTTAAGAACAGTGGCAGGGTTTTATACGATATCTAACCTATTACACATGTAATGTTTTACAGGGGTCGGTGAAATCTACAGTTACAATATTAAATCGTCTATGTCATAGTTGATAAAAAAAGTATATACTAAACTTAATTTTTGCTGTGCATCTACAACCGTCATAACCAATTGTCGCCTGTAAATCGAGCACAATATGTATAATCGGCAAATAAAGTGGTTTATCATCCCAAGTTGAAGTTCAGTTGCTTTAACCGCAAGGTTGAATTTCCTTTGTAAACATTCAGCGCTGAGCCTCCCTGACATTTTGGTTACACGGGAAATTTTGTGATAACTGATAAATCACTTCATGGCCGACATTGGGTCGCGGTGTCCTGCCGTTATCAGTCAGACGGCCAGGGGAAAATTGGTTTGAGAGTCGTAGTGGTGGCAATACACCCGAACTCACGCAAGTGTACTGACACCAAGACGTACAGCGGGGCTGGCTATCTCAGTGGACAACTGAATTTGACATTAGATAATCTTACGCTTCTCTAATTTTGTATTCGATATGGCCAGTGGCCAACGTAGATGACGTAGTGTACAATTTACGTTTATCAAATGTCACATTCAGTTGCCCACTGATTTAGCCAATAGCCCCGCAGAGCAATGACATGCCATGACAGCATGAGACTATGTGTCAAGTATAGTTCTCGTCACGTAAAAAGAACGCTGAGTGGAGTGGGGATACGTGTTCCCTTCATACCTATTAAGCGGCATAGACATGGTGAGTATGCCGCAGCGAATGGTTCGTCACGCATGCTTCGGGCTGTATGGACGTGCATTGCGACATACGCGCATTGTGAGGCAATTATAGTACTGCCTGAGCGCGAGCTGCGCGTCTCGTGTGGATGGGTGTTAAATGCATGAACGTTCTGATAATTACAATAAATGTAAAAACTCACGGAGTCAAATACCATAGCAGCGTGCGTGGGAGCTGGAGCATGTGCCGTTCTGATAAATGTTGACGCATCAATGCCACAGGTACTTTTTTAAACTTTCAGCATTATTTTTCCGTGACGAGAACGTAGGTAAACTTGTCGGTGTAAAGTTTACGCCAACAAGACACATATGAACTGTAAAGTTATGGGTTAAACTGCGAAGTTACGGGTTGTCAGCGTTGGGCGCTGGGCGGCGCGCCTGGGGTCGCGCTGCCGCCTCGGATCAGGACGAGTTCCCGTTCTCGCCGTTGTCCTGGAAGTTGTTCACGTTCACGGAGAACGGCGCCCCCAGACCGTACAGGTGACCGCTCGAGCTCTCTATGTTGTCGTCGAAGAAAATCTGCAATTTTATTCTTCGTTACTGTTCCGACAGTCTCTTGGAGTTGGTTCTCATTTAAGTGCTCCATAGTGAACTAAGGAGGTCTTGGAAAAGACCCGGGAGGCTACTGAATTTATTATTAAATTGGTATGGTCATACATAGGCTCTTCGGAGTTATTAGATTTATTACTTTCATTTACATTCTAGTACATGGAATACATTACCATGACCTGGGCCCTAAAACCTTGTATAAACAATTTGAATGATGAATAACTCATATCAATAAAATTGATGTTTATTCAGACCAACTTCAGGAGTTACCAATGCTCCTACTGTGAGGGAAGACATCGTGATATAACCTGCACATTGAGGCGACTGACTGCGTAGCCATGATCTAATCTGGTCAGGAACCCATGGAAGCAGGGTCACGGAGGTTAGATGGCTGTCGCTCCGCTGTAATTATCTGATCTGCCAAATCTGGAGACTATAGTCGCCTAGCGACAGCTAGTCACTCAATTGACACTGCTTAGGTATAACACATAGTCCATTCGCGTTAAGAAAATAATGAGTAAATGTGTGTAAAAAATTCAAACAATATAAAATACATTAACTTAATTTACTTGACTTTTATTGTCTTAAAATTAAAATAAAATCAAGGATATCTCTTTGCTTAGCAGTCAGTGTAGTATTTGCTGTTTATTCCAAAAGGCGAGGTACTCATTTTTATTACTTTCTGCCGTCAACTGGTCACTGTGAACTAAAGTTTCTAATTTATTACGACCCCATTGGTCGCGGGGCGGGGCCGGGCTAGGCAGGCGGAAAACGATGACTCACTATTTTCTTATCGTGAATGACCTATAGTAGGAGCAGGACATTCATTGACTTACCTCTTTAATTTTGAAGAAAGCCATTCCAGTGAGATGAGAGTCGGAGCCGGCCTGGTGCTGAGGCCCCACGCGCCGCAGCTCCAGCTGGTCTGCGACCTCTTGAAGCCCACCCTTTAGATTTTTGCACAGTTTCATCAAGTACTGGAAAAATTACAAATTTCTTTTTAGAATTTAATGGGAGGTTTTCTAAAAGCCTAATAAAAAGAAAAATAATTGTTCAAAAAATTTCAATAGATGGCGTTGATGCAGCACGATTTTCAAATATCACTACAAAATGAGGCATTTTTGTTTGTTAATATTATCACTATTTAACAAACCATCTTTCCAAGTTGCTTGGGGATTTTCGTATTTGAGAATCGCCTTTGACTCATCGAGTCAAACACATTATTTTTTCAGAAAACCGCATATTCTTAATTACATCTCAATGAACAGTTTTTCAATAGGTATCTAAAGCATTCCTAACCACTCACTAGATGGCGCCCCAACAATTTTGGTAATTAATAATCGATTGAAATAGGTTCTTAGCAAACGGGATATAAACACTGGGTACGTTGTGTTGGATAATATTGTATTTGCCAATAGTTTTCAACCATTTTAGAGGTTGTAATAACAATGGAACATAGTGCCAACTTCTATAAATATTTCTTTTTACACTTCGTTTAACCTTTAAAAGTTATGTTTATATTAATAAACATTTTATTTTTAAGTTTAGTATTAAGTAGTTGGCTGCATGAAATCACTGCCACCATCATACAGACTATAAAAAGATTACCAAAATTGTAGGAGCGCCATCTATTGATGCTTTTTGAAACCAACTATCAATAACTACTGGAAAACTCCTCATTGATGAAGACAAATAGACAATACTTACTTTTACGTCATATACTGTTGGGAAGTACAGCCGCAAGCTCTCAAAGAAATCATTTTCATCTTGAGGTAGGTTTTGGTCTGTCAGCAATTTCAGTAAATAACCGAAATCATAGCCAGAGTGAAAACTTAACCATTTGATGTTGTCCATCAGAACAAGACCTGTAGAAATAACATTAAAATATTGAAATTGTACAACAATAAATATAATAAAAGGTGTGAAGTATGCATGTTTCATTAACAAAACCATTAATTTTAAAATAACATGTACATACCCGAAGACATCAGTAACTCTGCAAACTCTAAAGGCTCAATGCCATCTTCTTCATGTTTTCTGAACTGCAACCCCGAGTTTTGTAACAAGTCGATGGAGTCTTGAGCATACATGTCTTCCCTGAAAATAACATAATTATTTATACCAAGATAATAACAAACATGTAGGCTGAGCGGCATTGGCGTTTTACCACATTTTTTTTATACCACTAACGTGCGGTGCAACAAGCTTACGGCCTGCCTGATGGTAAGTAGTCACCGCAACCTATGAACGTTTGCAATACCAGGGGTATTACCTAAGTGTTGCAGTTTAGAGGGGAAACGTTACTTTGGCAACAAATCGGAAAATTGGATCCTATTAAAGGATTTTAATATCAAATCAAACTCCATGACCCTGCTACCAGGGGAACCTGACCATATTAAATCATGGTTACACATTCAGTCGCCTGAATGTGCAGGTTTCATCACAATGTTTTCCCTCACCGTAAGAGCATTGGTTAGCATTCAACCAATGTGCATAACTCGGACAAGTGTCATGTCAAGTCAAGAGTAATTGGTACATGACCGCAGTGGGATTCGAACCAGGTACCTCTCGCTTACGAGTCTTTACTGTAACCATTCGGCAACCGACGCTCTGTAATTTATTAATATGATAATTAATTTATGTTATTTAAATATAATTAAGAGTATAAGATGTTAAACATGACTTACTGCAGGTTAAATTTGAAGTTAAATTGCCATGTAGTATATCCTGGAGGTGTTTTGCCATTTTCATCCATAAATGTTAACCCAAGTTGAATGATTCTCAACAGATCTACATTACACCTGAAAATTATTAATGAATCAATGAGTAATATAAAAATATTATTGCTTTATTTTATAACAGTCCGTAAGGATTTCAATCTCCAAATGAACCCTATTCTTTATAAATAAATAATTTTATTTTTATTTCCATTAATTGAACATTACATAACAGAAAAAAATACAATTTCAATGTCAATGTTTCTTATCAATAAGCCAGTAAAGTTTTCTCAGTTCTATGCCAAGAGCTTTCCTTTTCGTGAAAATATGTTTCTGCCATGTTAGACGCCTATCCAGGTACAGGCCCAGGTATCTAACATCCACAGCTTGTGTACAACAACTTCGTTCAATGTTACAGATGGGCATATTTTCCTGTGCAGAGTAAATGTCACGTGAACTGATTTTGTTTAGTTTGCCTTGATTTTCCAAGTCTTTGAGCCAATCCGATACCGTGTCGAGACTCTTTTGTAGTTTTCTTGAAGCAACATCAGGATCATCGTCGATTGCCAGAGCAGCGGTGTCGTCCGCGAACGTGCCAATCACCACACCCACCGTAATGGGCAAATCACTGGTGTACAGAAGGTAGAGTACTGGGCCCATGACACTGCCTTGGGGAACTCCTGCATGTATGTCATACAAGTCTGACATACTTTTACCTTGCTTGACAAAGTAGTAACATTCTTTGAGGTAAGATTTAATAAAATGGTACTTATTTGTTGGCAGATTCTTCTTGATTTTGCATAGGAGTCCCTCGTGCCAAACACAATCAATGGCCTGTGATATATCTAAGAATTCTGTAGAGCAGTATTGTTTATTTTTAAAAGCCAGGTGAATATTCTCGACAAGCCTGTGCACCTGCTCAATGGTTACGTGTTTTTTTGTGCCACTTTCCATTGTGGAGGCACAAATCCTCTCCACAAGATAGCATTAAACAGTTGAGTTAGATATAGTAAACCTTCATATGGTATTTTCTTTAATATTTCTGGTGTAATCAGATCATAGCCAGGCGCCTTGTTCAGGTAAATACGTTTGATGGCAGATTTCACCTCTGCAACAGAGAATTTATGAATTGGAGGGTCAAGTTGGTCTACTGTGCCAAGTATTGTCCCAACCTCTGCTACAGTTGATCTTATTTCGACCAATGCATTTGGAGTGAAAAAATTTCTGAGGTGCAAAGCAAAAGTGTTAGCTTTATCTGATTCACTATTAGCCCATGCTTCATCTTCTCTCATTATAGGAGTAACCTGAGTGACTGGTCTCTTGCATTTTTTTGTAGCTTTCCAGAGACTATAATCCGAAGATTTTGTAGGATCAAGGTTTTGCAAATACTGGTGCAGAGTCTGGTTTTGGTCATCAAAAGGTGTTTCTTGAGTTCAGCTGTAAGGTGGTTGAAACTTTTTTATCGGAAGGGTGTCTCCTGTCACTGTTTTCTTGCTCTCCGTTTTTCAGTTAGTAGCTCGCGAAAGGAAGGCGAATGGTTAAGGTCACGCCAATCTGGAGTAGGGGGAGTTAAAGCCATGCTGATTGTTGAATGCACTCATTGAACTTTCCATCTGCTATGATGATGTTGCTATCTGATTTAAGCGGAACTGTCATGTCCAAGTTACTCGCCACCAGAGACCTGAAGAGATTCCAGTGTGTTCAGTGGTTGTGCAGTCTGCACGGTACAGTTGGTATAACACTTCTATTGTAAACAATTTCAACAGGAGAATGAGTAGACAGGCAAAGTGCACACTGGATATGCCCTTCACTACACAAAAATCTATTAAGTCGGGGCTCTTTTTTCGATCCGATGGCCAATATGTTGGAGATCCATAGGAAATTGTGTTCAAATTCAAGCTTTGGGTAGCAAGTAATAGCTGTTGTCCTTCCGTTGTGGTAATGCGTGACCCCCAATAGGTATTTTTGCCATTGTAGTCGCCTCCAGCTATAAATCTGGGCCCAAGAGTTTTAAAAAAGTTTGTGTAGTCTGTGACTTTCAAACAAATTGGCTTCTGGACTTATGTCGATCACATCAGACTTTAAAAGATTAAAACAAAAATCTCCAAGAGACCTGCTAATCTAGCTATGCTGAGTGCTGAATGACAGAATGGAGGTGCTATTGGGCACCTACCTAGCAAGATCACCCTTCCACTCATAACAAACTGATAGATGTCGAAAAGAAAAAAGACAGATAGCAGTTAACAAAAAAAAGGAAAGTCAATGTGAATAAGCACTTTTCGCGCCATTGTAACATTCAATAAGAAATTACAGCTACAGGAGTGGGTACCACAACACGGCTAGCTAAAGTGTGCTCACGACACAGCTCATGCCATGAGACAATGTTTGTTTCCTTCTCTCAATATGTCTTTCATCTTGAAGATGAAAGGTATAGCAGTATCTATGTCGCACCTTTTCTCGCTTATCGGGCCCGAGTGCACACTTGTGCTAGCCATGCTGGTCATACATTTCCTGGCATAATTTCCCTGTAGCTTACCTCAGTAATTGGTATTGGTAGTCCGCTGTAGATCTAAACTCTCCTATAGGTCTAGCCACTACTCCAGGAAACTCTGTGTCCATTGCCACCCAGTGGTATTTTTGTACAACCTTAAAAAGTCAGTTAATTTATAGTTATATTATTTACTAGCTTGTGCATTTTCTAGATAGTAGTAGTATAGAAATTGTTTTTATGGCAGCTTATCTTTAACCATTTTAAATGACTCCACTAATGTACGAAAGCTAGTGCTACAGAGAGGTCAACCAGTATTTCTGGTTCTGCCCAACTGAATTAGATGAAAGTTGGCCTAGATTTTAAGTTGGTTTAAATAGTTTGGTAGTTTACCAAACTGTTAAATCCCATCAAAATTTGTTAGGCACCATTTCCAAATTTCTCATAGTTTACCTGGTTTATTATGGTTCTACATCAGATGTTTTCAAAACAAATTATACCCTATATGTTGCTCACGCTTAATAGCTACACAACAAAAAGTTTCATTCAAATCCGTCATGTAGTTTCTGAGATTAATGTGTACAAACAAACAATTTTAAAAATTGTTTGTTTGTATTCTATTACTATTCCTTCATCTCCCTAAATTTTTTTTTTAATATATTCAATGTACAGACACTATTTTTACTGTGTTATTATATGTAAAGAAGATAGATATGGACCATATCTTAAATAATGTAAAATATCTAAACACTGTAAATTGTACCTTTCTAATAATCTGAAATTCTTCATGAAGGTTGTGATTCCAAACATCTTTAATACCACAGTCATTTGCTGGTAGTTGGGAAATAGATCCAAAACTAGCTGCTGGCATCTATATAGAGAAAAAGGAAGAAATAAGTAAATATCAGTAGAAATTAAATAGCAATAAGATAATGTTAGAATTATTAATGAAGCATTTAGAAACAGAACTGCTAATGTAGGCTTTTTGTAATTCTTTAGTTAAACTATTACATACAATGTATACTTTATAGAATAACAATAAATTACCATTTTAGTGAGTTAACTTCTTATTTTTTTGGAAGAATTCTGCCAAGACCTGGTTAAAACACACACTCGACACGGCACACGGCAGGTAAACACAAACCAAATGACTACAGACTTCTGTATGCTGGTGTTTCAGGCTAACAGAACATACCACGACTAAAGGACATAAAGAGCGACCATGACAACTGTCGGAGGTAAATTGTTTTTGCACCTACCCTGTATCTATTGTCTGCTTCTAAATGTGCAGAGTCGTCAGATTTTTTCGACGCCGTGGTTTTAATTTTTGTATATTATTACAAGCGCGAAAAAGTCAGCACTTGACAGCCATAAACAAATTTGCTAATTTCAAGTTATTTGTCAGTTTTCAGACAGTATGAGACTTTGTGTATATTAGAAAAATTAACACAATGATAAACGAAAAATACTAATGTTGAAGAAGTAATAAGAACGTAATATTTTGCATTTATATCGGGATTAAAATAAAATTAATTTTTTCTTGCGAGTTGCGTTATTTGAAGGATGAATGATTGATTGAATTTGATTGACATTGACGGATCAGTCGTGGGATTGGAGTGATAAATAACACAGACATACAAGGTTCAGTCGGTCCAATCGCAATGCCACGTCCGCGGCGTGTCCGCCACAGCTAGAGAGTATTTTATGGTCGTTTTTAACCGCGGGCGCATAAAGAAGGGTTATAAAAGTTTGACGCATGTTTGACGAGTGTATCTACCTGTGGCATCATAGCTTCTAATATGTTCTATATAAATATATAGAATGGCCCGATTTCGGTGCGTTTTTCTTAATTTAAAAACCTTTGTTTCATTAAAATTGGTGCGGTATTTCGGTAAATATTTGAGTTCCTTTATGTATTTACTTGGGGATTTTCTGATATCTGTTGTTTAGAGTTATTAAACGAATAGTAATATTCTTTATTGATAAACCATCCATACGTGATTAAAATGTGCCTCTACTCAGGAGAACGAGTGAGAGTGAGAGAGAAATATAATTTGATTGTATGGCGGTATTTTTAAGTTCACAAATTCTGTAATAGACTGTAGTCGAGAAATACCTTAATGTGATTAATGGATATTTTTAATATCTTGTGAGCTCACGAGTGGAATGAAACGTAGCCCATGGTGTTTGCAAAAAACATACATACCGAATTTCATCATAATTGATGCAGTGTTTAAGCTGTGACAGAGTTACTCTCGTATTTTTAATATTAAAGTAGGGATCACCCTCCAAGTCCACTCAATCCGCTCGTGCGAGAGGCAGCTGCCTACTCTCCCCGCCCGGTCTCCGGTCACGTGGTGCGGAGACCGAGACACGTCCTCACGGATCCCCCCGACGAACTGTCGAGCGCCCTGAACCTCCTCCTGGAGGCTCGGGACGACTCGACAGAGCCCCCCTCCCTGCCGTTTCAGCAGCCCCCGTAGGCCCCCAATCCCAACCCACAGCAGCGGGACCCTCTTCTGGGGTCTCGCTATAAATTCTCCAGCGTATGCTCCGTAAGGAGTGACGTTGAGCGCACCCCGTCCCTACGGGGTGTAGCATCCGATGAAACCTGAAAAGCCCTTATGGCTACAGGTGCTCCCAGGGGGTGTTTAGTACGTATGCGCCTAGGTTCTTTTTTTTGGCGAGTCGTGCATAACCAGTCCGGCCGGCCGACTGGAACTCAGGAGAGTTCACCTCCTCCCTCCCAACCGCTATACCGGAGGGTGCCCATTCCTATGCGTTGGGCACAAAAAAAAAATCCAAGTCCAGTCCAAGGAACACTCCTTTCCATCTCAAGAAGTATCGGGATCCTTGGTGTCAACATATCGGATAGCGTGCGATTCCGGAGTCACCAAGGTAAGGCCAAACTGGCTTCGAAGAAGCTTGAAGTGTTTAACCGGTCCAAGCGATACTTGACCCCAGAGCAGCGCCTGCTGCTCCACAAGACACAGGTGCGGCCTCATATGGAGTATTGTTCCCATCTTTGGGCCGGCGAAACTGCCGACCTGCTTAATCATCTGGACTCCATATAGAGACGCACCGTACGAATTGTCGATGATCCTATACAAACAAACAAGTTAGAATCACTGACTAACCGAAGGGACTTTGGTCCCTGTGTGTGTTCTATCGGCTGTAATGGGGAGTGTTCCGAGGAACTTTTCGATCTGGTTCCCACAGCACAATTCCGTCATCGCACCACCCGCCGTGGGCTGAGTAGTCATCCCCACTACGTAGACTCTCTGTTGGTCACCACGCGAAGGTTCGAAAGAAGGTTTCTCGCTCGTACAGTATTTCCTTTGGACGATGACATGGGATCGTTCAAGAGGTATATTAGAGGTCTCTTCAGAGACTTTCCGGCTACCTACTTGTCCTTGTCCACTTCGCTGGGTCTTCGGCATCCTAAGCGAGCGGCCACACAGAAAAGACTCAGACACGTCGCGGACAGGGCACAGACGGGACGCGGACGCGACTTAAAACATACAGAAAAGACAGGGCAAGGACGCGGCGCCGCCGCGGATCAGTCAAGAGCGTAGGCAAGACAAGGACAGCAAGCGCTGCGGGCGAGGCCCGGCTCCCACGCCCCGCCCGCACCCCCGCTCTCGCCCACGGCGTGCCCTTTGCCTCGTCTTTTCTGTATGATTTAAGTCGTGTCTGCGACGCGTCCTCGCCCTGTCCTAGCCCTGTCTTTTCTGTATGTTTTGCGTCGCGACGTTTCTGTACATTTAGTATTAATGTATATTGAATGGGCGCCGCGTCTGCGACGTGTCTGCGTCTTACGTCTTTTCTGTGTAGCCGCTCGCTTACTATATTTTACTTAAGTTGTGTGTGGAAAGGAAAATAAAAATAAATATTTTGATTTGATACTGGTGACTTTATTAGCACGTGTCACACACTCTTCTTTGCCTTTCTTCTTTTTTCTCTTTTTCTTCTTTCTATCTTTCTTCCGGTGCCTGGCGGGAGTGCCATGCCCAGCCAGTTATTTGTACCCTACATTTGTCTAGAAACAGGAAGAGAAGCGTTGTATTCTTTAATCTGTATTCCTTAACAAATAGACAAATACGGGGTCCGTGGTTACACACACTGACAGTCCTAGTCTGTACACTGCTTGCGGAACTGAATGTCCACAATGTGTTCAAAGAGGTAGTCAGTCCCCATTTGTTGGGTATCTTCCCGGTTATAAAGGTCGGTATGGATTCTCACTCCAGGGGAGCCCATCGATTTCCCCGCTTCAATAGAGGCAGTAGGCAGTAGGCAGTATTAGTGGTGTCAATAGAGATTGTGTCCGATAGTTTTAGACGCTTCATGCAGGAAGAGCCGTCTCGACTTCCTCAAGTCCTTGATTCGCAGGGAGGTCCGGTAGCTGCACCTATTTATGCTGCTTCTTCAGCAGTTCGTAGAAATAACGGCGTTATCTTTCCTTTACCTTGCGGTCGTCGCATAACAGTAGCCGTATTCACAATGGCTCGGAAATCGGATTCGGATTCGGAATCGACAAAGGACCCCGCAAAAGTTCTTAGGAAAATGTGGTTTCAGTTAATTTTGATGAAATTTTCATATGTTATAGAGAGTAGTTTCCGTGGAATCTATCGGAATTCTGAATAACAGTTTTCGAATCGATCGGCACGGATTCGCCGCTCACGAATTTCGTGTCGAATCGTTCGGAAACGGTTTCGAATAATTGTGAATACAGCTACAGAACAGGTTACTGTGAGAGTCATTTACACTTTCACATCACCCTAGTCTCCCTCTAGACTGTGTCGTTGTCCACTCTTGTTAAGCCTGCGTTCCCACTTAGATACCCCCAGTACCGTCCTACTTACTACGATAGCTACTTGAGTTCTGTCATAGAGTTGTTGTACGCGTTGGTCGTCTGTCGCTATATTAAGGTCTCTGACAGCTGGGGCAACTCGTGGGGTTCAGAAACGTTACATTAGGTCACAGGCACATGGTGCATACTTGAGTGGCGATCTTCACTAATATTGTGTCTGTCAAAATAAAAGTATAGTATAAAATAGTTACACAGTGTGGGTAGACCTCCACTAGGTAGGCCGACGACTGAAGATCGCGGGTACCAGCTGGATGCGGAAGGCACAGCCCCGCCCCGCCTTTATGGAGATCTCTGTCTCTGGCCCAGCAGTGGGCGACTTTCGGCTAAAATGACAAAATAGTTGGGGGGAGGCGTTCTATTGTCTGGTTAAGGCAATTAACAAAATTTACCAATCTTATTTGATACGGATTCCGTGAAGGTCGGTCGGTTGATGATCTGTTTGTATTACCTACGAGTGATTTGAAGATCACCAGACCTGAAGACATAAGCGACTCTGAAAAAAGCTCAATGCTATCTTCTTCATGTTTACTGAGATCTTACGCATCGCCAATTAAATTTACCTACTGTGGACGTGTGTTTTGCTACAAGAATACCCCGGAGTAATCAAGAGTAATAAGTGTGAATCTCGCTATATTTAACCACAGGTCAGCGTCAATGTTGTGAGGAATTTTTTAATGAAAATGGAAATGAAAACATCTGGTGCACACAGCACAATTCCGTCATCGCGATTCCCGCCACGGCCTGGATGCTATTACACATTACGTAGACCATGTGTTGGTGTTCTCGTGATGGTTCGAAAGATTTTTTCTCGCTTGTAGGTTTTTTATATCAAACCTTAGGCAAACAGGCAAGCGGACCACCTGATCAGGTTTGCTGCCTATAGACATTAGCAACACTAGGGGTATCGTAAATGCGTAGGCCACCTCAATAGCACGTTGCTCTGGCAGCAAAAGGCAAAAGGCTCCACTGCCAAAACCACGGTTCCTCAAATCCCGGGGCCATGGAAACCTTACTCACGGGCAGGAACACAAATACTATTTAAAATAGTATTGTGTGGCTGTGGTATTCTGTAAGGTGGAGGTATTTGCCAGTCCGGCGGCTATAATTCGAATGGGATACCAAGGGGATACCCCGCTGTGTCCTACCTCATGTCTACTATTCGAATGTGGAATTATCTCCCAATGTTTCCTTTGGATTATAGTGTCATAACATAGGATGCATCAAGAGGTGGCGACGTAGCCCACCGGCTACGTCGTCACCTCTTGTTATGCGGATTTATTTATTTATTTCATACACATACTTATTGCTAACAGAGTTTCCAATCGCAATAGTGTTTATCTCCATCTCTACAATACCTAATCATAAATATACTCTATACATGATCTAGAATAAAATAAATAAAACATGTCAACAAAATTTAAAAAAGGAATGTCAAAATACAATAGGCACCTATTTCTAAACGGGATTTCATAACAAATACCTACATAAACATTTATTAGCACCAATACCAATAAAAATTGTCAAATTAAAATAAATGTCAGATTTAAAATTAATAATTTGTAGAAGGTTTTGGTCAACGTTTCAAAATAATGACCCGCTATTATCTCCACGGTACCTAATCATAAATACACATTTCAAACGTTATCAATAGACTAGTGTAAAATAAAACATGTCAACAAAATTTTAAAAAGAAATGTCAACATACAATAGGCACCCATTCTATGGGGAGTTCATAGCAAATACCCATACAAACATTTATTGGCATCAATATAATAATATAATGTCAAATTAAAATAAATGTTAGTTTAAAAATTAATAATATATAGAAGATTTTGGTGTCAAAGTTTCGAAATAACGACCCGCTACTATGTTGAAATTGCCTTCGGTACATGTAAACATGTCTAAACTAGAGTCATAAGCAAGAATACAATTCATGTAGCGAAGGCCCCGAACTAGCGGCGCGTCCCTACCCAGGTTAGAGCGTGCTGCGGACTCTACAAACAGCTTCTGTCTGTGGGCTCGCACCACATGAGACCTGGGAACCGCAAAAGTAACCGATGATAGCATGGGTCCATCACATATAATTCCACGGACTAATCGGAACACGTAAATGACCAGTGACACATTTCGTCTAAGTTCGAGTGTGCGGTACTCTACCATTCCTAGGATAAAATTAGTAGGATACATGTAGGGGTAAAACCCATAAATTTTCCTATATAGACATCTGAGAAAGGCTTTTAGTACTTTCTCAATCATTAAATTATGACTTACGCTCGTAGGATTCCACACCACCGCATTGGTTTCTAGTTTGCTCCTGACAAAAGCATTAAATAGTAAACACAATGTGTGTCTACCATTGAATAGTCTTGTTTGTCTTAATACAAAGCCAAGAGCCTTTCGTGCTGAGTCGATATTAGAGCTTGATATTTTTGTCATTTTTGGATAAAAAAGCATATTCCAATGAATTTAGAGCAGTGCTATTTTATTTTAAAGGTTTATGTGAAAAAAGTACGTCTTTCAACATCCTAGAAATTTCAGATTCTACCATTATTTAGAGTCTAGAATCTCAAATTCAAGGGTAAGATTTTTTAAAGCTACGCTGTGAACAACGAGCAGACAACCCACCTGATGGTAAGCGGTAACTTATTAAGCATTGTTGCTTGAGGGCAGAATTAGATAGGGTGGTGGTACTCACCTCATGCTTAACAGAGTCCCACCACCTGGTAAAGATTTAGTAGTAGACTTATGAAATACACAAACAAGTCTAGCTTATATACTTTGAATTTTATTTACATCTTAAATACATGGATATCAACACTGACTCACTAACTTCCAACAAAACCTCTTGGGTACTTCTTAAGGACCTAATATGCTGAATCTTCGTATACGGGCCAGGATTTGTACATAAATAAAAGGATTAAGAAATCTGTAACTTTTAACCACTAATTCTTGTTATTTGCCCACAAATAACAAGAATATTAAGAAATATTTGACTTTTAGCCTCCAAACCCCTAAATGGGGATGCGAGTCTGTTTAAAAAATTAAATCTAACGGCACTTCTCGAAGTGCTAGAAAGCTGAAACTTGGTATGCATTTAGGATTTGTACACATACAAGAATAATGAGAAATCTGAAACTTTTAACTCGAAGCGCTAGAAAGTTCAAATTTAGTACGCTTGGTAGAAAGATGAAGAGCATACATTCCATACTTACCACAAAAACTTATGTAAGCCCACAAAAAACATTTAGGTAATGTAAAATTGATTGACCAGGTCACGTAAGCTCTTAATCGTTTCACTGAGAAAAAGTTATCAGTTCTAAATAAGAGCTAAGCTTCTAACTCTACAAACCCTACATTTCGGTCAGAAAGTATAGCTTGGACGTTTTATACATTCAAACGTAGCTCCATCAGAGACAATGATCAACTGATGCTATCTTGGTCATCGGCCAGCGACGACATCAGCCCTAACCGTCTATCTAACATTGAATTCAGCCATAGTATGTGTCATGCAAGGAGCGCCGGTGGTCGAGTGGTTAAGGTATCCGACTTGTAAGCGAAGAAGCTTGGCTCTCCATGAGATCCGATTCGAGTGAAACCGTTAAAAGCTTACGAGGCCTGGCCAACCAATTTTATAGGTTGGATAAAATAAATAATCTGCCATAGTTAAACATTATAATAATTTTATTTATGGACACTCTTATTTATTTATCGACATTCATGTTTTAATAATATTTCACTCAATACTCATATCATTGGCGAAGTGAGGTTGACTAAAAGTCTTTTGCTGGGGACCCAGAGACTGGTCAAACAGGTGAACGGTATGTGTTTCCTGTTCACCGGGTTGCATATAAGCAAAATCTAACTACGGAGTTTCGATAGTGATCTCTGATTAGTCAAAAAGCTTCGTACTTAGATTTTGCGTGCAAACTAATGAGAGCGCTTCAATATTCGTCTTTGAATACGACTGTGCTAACGTTTTAAATTTTTTTTTTAAATGCCTGTAAATTTTCGAAAAGTTCTTGTGACAACTACCCAGAAACCCCAGATTTGGTTGTAAAAAGTTACGTTTTCTACCAAATTAAATAGTTCGGTGGACTGCGGCGTGGCGTATGAATTAAAGAATCTGGAATTCTCACATTAACCAAATGGATTGTGAAGAAAACCAAACCTGCGTTGCAACGAATCATAAACGGAACGAAATCAACGGAAGCAATAAACTTTCATACAAATTAAATCGAAATGCAATACGGAGAGTACTTCTAGTACGGAGAATTCTTCCCCAGTCGGGCGGCTCCAATCGAACGGGATACCCCGCTATGCCCTACCTCTCTTAAAGTTTCAACTGGATATTAAAATATGAGTAAAACGGTAACATTTTTTTTAAATATCTCGAAAAACAATAAAGTTATGAGAGTTCAAAGCTGCGATTTCAAGAATAATTTCGTTAGGACCGCAAATTCGTGCGTGACGTCACCAGGCCGGCAGCCCGCCCGCTACTATGGCGTCCATACACTCGTTTTCTTTGTGACTGTATCTTTGGACCTGCAATTGCTAGACTTGAACTTTTGATAAAGTATGTGTTACTATGTCTGCTAAAAGAACAAATAATAATAAAAAAATAAGGGGGTATACATGAAACTATGCCTAATATGCCTATGCGCATTCGTGGCATAGCTACGTTATAATACTGTAGGGAAATAGCACCGACGCACCGTCTCTGTTTATCTCACAAAAACTTAATTCGCATACTGATGAACATTAAACCAACCGATAGCTGCAAACCTCACTTCATACAACGTAAAATACACACCATCCCATGCTTATATATACTAGAAGTTAGTAAATTCGTCCGCAACCATCTTGAGTTCTATCAGAAACGGGAGGATGTACCTGTGAAATATAGCCTGCGCGACGAAAGCAAACTAATTTTACCCACCTCACGCCTCACAATCCATTCAACCAGCCCATTGATAATGTCCATAAAGATATATAACAAATTACCTGAAAAACTCCGAAATGAAACGAATAATAAAACATTCACCCAATACTTAAACGAACTACTTCAGACTAAAGGTTATTACAGTGTGAAAGAATATTTAGAAGATAAATTAAAGTAATTTCATTGTAATATACATATAATTTTACTATTTAACATACTATTTACATGTGTATATGTATTGTATTTAAATTATTATTTACGTATGTATATGTATACCTACCTATTAAACTTCTCTATTTTAGATTTATAAACTTGTATACATATAATAAATAGGGCATTAGGTTAGATATTACAATATCGTAAATTATACTTACATAGATACTTATTATAGATAGGTATAGTTTTTGCCTGCCTTTGCAAACTTTACAATATGTAGATACCTAAAGTAAAACAACTTTTACTTATATTATTTAATATTAAGCTTAATAAAGATTGCCTTGTTAATAGCCATAGTAGGTAGACACGACACTGTTATTAAAATTAGACAATTAACCCTAGTATTTTTAAGTTTTAATATTGTAGTGCCCGTCAGGGTCATAATTGTAAAAATTACTTTTATGAAGCAATAAACATTTGAGTATTGAGTATTGAAACGTGATTTGAAGGCATTTTCAGAGGTATTTAGTTTTTCTCTATCGCATAAATGGTACAACTTACAAGCGTCAATCTTTGGGAAAGTGGTAATGTACTTGTGAGACCGATAACCAAGGTAAAGCAATGCACGCAATGTCCGGGAACTGGATGGGTGACCGTTTCGTACTTTGAGGCTAGTCGAACTTGAGCACTGCAACGAGCTAGGTGTGCCTTCAATATTGGATTCGATGTCCAATTTAGAATGATACCTAGCAACATTAGATTTAGAAAATTGCTTCATTTCCATGCAAAATAGAATGGAACTATGATCTGTTAGGCTTGTTTTAACCTTGGTTAAATGTGTATGATTTTAATTTGGTTTTTAGGATTACATGGTCCAGACAGTTGTTTGCCCTGGTATACATCGACACTGGGGAAAAGCAACGAACACATCACTATCACACGCCCGCCCCAAATTAATTTTACATATATCTTGGGATTAAATACATAATTATGAATTGTCGATGTTTTCACACTATATTTTACAGAGATTGTCGTATTATTTAAGTCAAGAAATTACTTAAACCTCGAAATATTTCAAATAAAAAGGCTCATGAAACAAGAATCTTTAAAACATATTCTGTACACCTCTACACACATTATACGAGCTATAACCAGCGACTTACAGTATACTTAAGGTAGTGGTCTAATGCACTTCACCAATATAATACAATAACAAAACGTTTAACACAAAATATTACATTATTTTGCCAATACATAAACTGTATCGTTTGTTTACAAATTTGTGTCTGACAATCAAATTACTTGTCACGCTGACAGCATGGCATGAATTTTACTAGGATCAAGAGAATTTTATCCCTGAGGGCCACTCTTCATAAGCATGAAGGTAGCTAACTTTCCAATCTCTTTGTCGCAAACCCACTGGTTTCACTGTGAAAAAGTTATCAGATCTCATAAAAAGCCTAGCCCCTAACTCTACAGAGCCTAACTTTACGAAATTTACATTTTCGTCAAAAAGCGTATCTTGGCCGAAGAGAAATACTGGTTTACCTTAAGGAAGTGTTTTAGGGTTGATGTTATTTCTTCTGTTCGTAAATAACCTCCCATGCTCTATTTCTCATAGTTGCCTACACTATGTATAAGTATTGTAGGTACAGAAACAGCTGATGCAAATACATATAAACAATAAGTAAGATTTTAATAATTACATGATTACTAATTTCAACGATTTATTTGAACATTTAATTTTTTTTAAGCATTCTTTTATAGATATAAATCATTATTACATATAATAACTTCCTTAACCTTTTCGACAAGGAATATAACTTCAAATGTTTTTAATTTACTTTATTTTTTCAAGATACTGTCAGATTTGCAGTCTACAATCAGTTTACTATTGCGACAAATCCATCTAGGTAATTCTATCAGCGACTATAACACTTGTGTATTTAATCAAATGTGTATAATTTTCACTGCCTTTCCTAATACCATTTCATTAGACGTTGTTGACTTCAGTAAATATTTCAAATAGTTACTTGCATAAGTGCATAGCTTTTTCTATCATTGCATTACAATCTGATTAAGCGCGAGAAAAAACATTTTCTCTATTTATTTCTACAGTACCATGTCACTGCGATATGAAGTCCCTCGAGGGGATGTTTCCTGAGCGAAGTCGAGGTTGCAGCTGAAAGCGGACAGCGAGGGTGACGCATTGCCAGTCACTTCAGTCAGTCCGTACTTCAGTAGCTCGGTGACGCTCCGCGGTGGCAGCCCGCTCGCTCGTCCAACCAGCCGATCGTTCGCGGCAGCCGGTTTCCACGAACAACTTTGTGACAGTGAACTATCTAGCCGACAACTTTTATTTTAGTTTCTATGCGATGTGATATTTTTGTTTAGTGCCATTTTCTTTTTTATGTTTGTTGTTGCTGTTCCCCTTTTGTTTGAGAGGTCGCGGTCGTGTTGTGGCATACGTGAGTACATGTTTTTTATTGTTTTCGAAGAACAATTTGTTCGGAAATGTTTATGTCTAAGGCAGGTGTGAAACATTCGAATTTCAATCTTATTGTAATTTAATCTTTTATTTTAGTATGAGTCTCGGAGAGATCATCCGGTTGCGCAAACATTGGGAACATTGTTAAAATATTTAGGTCGCGTGGAAAGCGTTTTACAGGATGAGTTCAGACCGGAGAGCATTCTTTTTAAGCTCAGACCGTTGTTAATGCATACAAGGATAATTAATTTTAGTTTAGTTCCGGCCACTGTTCTTGTAAAAAATATTTATAGCTAAAGAAAATATTTTAAGTAAGCTTCAGCTACATACCTTAAAGCACAGTTCAAAGAAAACCTAAGTAGTAAAGTGCCCTACTTTACTACTTATAAGTATCATTGTAAATTATGTGATTATTTATTATTTATCGTATGGCTTTTGAGTACCTACTGCTACTTAAATATTTTAATGATTTTTTGTATGTTTGTTTGTAGCTAATGGTTAAATGTATACTAATTTATTGAAGCAATAAATATTGAATATTGAAACTCAAAAACTATTTAACTAATTTAAAAATTATTTCATCGGCAATATTATTACATACTTATCTACATTAGGTTTATCACCACGGTTACGTTTACTTTTACCTTGATATTTCATAATTTATTTATTATTTTAGCGAATAACACGGTCTGTAGATACATTTTCATAGAAAGCGAGGGTTTCAAAACATTGTTGATAAAAGTCGTATGTTGGGGGTCGTTATAATTTCCGAAACTGCTGAATCAATTATGGCCCGTAAAATTAAAGGATCCCGCGGGAGAGTCGGATGTTAAAAGAATTTCGATGCACGGCTGAATACTGCAGGGTCCGAATATAGCCTTACTGGGTCACGTGCCTACCTAACTGTTACACAAAATTGACACATTTCTAAATTCGGAAACCTATTTATATTTAATTAGTTTCAGAATACTTCAGTGTTTGATGAATGCCTGTGGTATATTGTTTTATAATTCATTTATGTTATATTTGTTGGCTTGTATAATGGAGTGACATTGTCTTCGGACAAATCTCCATAACTAAAGATTAAAAAAAAAATCCCTTTGTTAGTTCTCTTCTCACTGATAATCTCAAATTCAAATTCATGTATAAAAATCATATTTGTAAAACATATCAATACCTGGACAATCGTGTAAACACACATAGTAAGTAGTGACTCAGCGGTGTTCCAAAGTCTTTCAAAACAGAGTCAAAATATTTCCTCGGAAATATTCCCACAGGATGTCGTCGCCGCGAGTTATGCCGCCCGAGTTGGCGGCAGCGAACCTGCGTGGGTTACAGACTATATAACTTTTTACAAAGCTCGTTAAAACAAACACTGGCCATTATGGCTCAATTTACACTACTCCCACCGTGTTACCCCAGGCTTTTAGGTCCCGTTTACGAATTCACGAGCTTTAAACGTCTTCCGTTGGCGGTTTGCGTTGCGCATGAGGAAAACTCGACCTTGAAATATGTAAGCACAGAGAGAAAACCATTTTCGAGAAGTTTGGAAAAGTTGAAACTTTAATACCTAACTAACTCTGGATATTTACCTATCTATGTTTGTCCGTGTGCGCTTCTAAACCACTGAGCTGATGGTATACCCTCTACAGCTTGGGGAAGTTGTAAAGGATATGCCAGAGAAGATATGGCCATGTCAAGGGAGATAAAGGAATAGGAATTGAAGTCGCCATCAGGAAACCGCTAGCCTTTTTTATATGCCTATACCTAAGTACTTTTCTTTCATTGATTCATCCGTAGGTTACTACTTTAGTATTCTGTACCATAGGAAAGAATTTGTATAACGGAGATAAAGGAGAGTTTCGCTCTTTGAGAAGGGTCGCAGACAGATTCGAATTTACCTAAATCGGGGACAGATTGCAATTTCTTTGTCTTCAAGAGTTGAACTCATGATAATTTGAAATGATATATTTCAACATATAAAGAATACGATACGGTACGAAGCTATCTCAAGTTACTATTAACAGAGATATCTAGACTAAGTACTTATCTGTAACTTCAGTTGAATATTAATAGTTTGTAAGTAAGGTATTTTTCTTTTGTTGTTGATGTAGGTACTGTAGTATAAAAATAGAAAAATGTTAAATGTCACAGTAGGTATGTTACTCATCAGGACACATTTACCAATAAACCAAAATCACGGCGAATGTGCGTACTGGGAAAAAAAAATAGATACTTAATAACATACTAAATGTTTTCAAATTATAAAACCGATTGTTAGAAATATCCTATTTCTCCTATAATTTCAAAGTAATAAAGGATTACACTTGAAACAAATGTAAAAATATAGAATAAACTGTAAACGGTCTAACGAAAATTAGTGCCGAGTTTTATTTTACCTTAGAAACGTGTATCATAAAAAAAGGTTACACTTGAAACAAAAGTAAAAATTAAGAATAACAGGTTAGTTAATACGGGAATCGACATATTTCCATAGGAGCTAATTTAGTTAAAAACATAAAATTCAAAGTCACGCAAAAAGCAAAAGGCCTGCTTAATCGATCGATAAGGTTTTTCTGGTTAGTTAATTAGACCAGGAAAATGAAATATATTATACTACGGTTAGTTACTATGTTGGATGCCTATATTAAAGTTGATTTAGGTTATAGAAGGTAGAGTTACAGCGTCAAAGTCAATTTCAAACTAAAATAGGTTAAATTTGGAGGTAAAAATATCTCAGAAACAGGTTAATTCAGGCTCGGCGTTATCCGCTATGATGATTGTGCAACAAGACGTGCAATGTCTCGTTTGGGGGGCTTCAATTGAAAATTCCTGTTGTCTGAGTATAATAAAATGTGACATCTGAACAAAGCTGCGACCTACAGTCCGCAAGTTTATGTAGGGTCCTTCACCATGTCAATCCTCTTCGGAATAGGTGAATGTATGTAATTTTTATTTCCGGTAATAACAAACCGGTGAAAAGGACACATAAACTTTTTTTTTATGACGTACGATAGGCAAACAGGCAAGCGGGCCACCTGATGGGAAGTAGTCACCACTGCCTATAGACATTAGCAACACCAAGAGTATCGCCAATGCGTTGCCCACCTCTATAACACGTTGCTCTGGCAGCAAAAAGGCAAAAGCCACTCCACTGCCAAAGCCACGGTTCTCCAAATCCCCACCCCATGGAGCACTGGAAACCTTACTCACCGGCAGAAACACAATACTATTTAAAAGAGCATTATTTAACTGCGATATTCTGTAAGGTGGAGGTACTTCCCCAGTCGGGCGGCTCCAATTCGAACGAGATACCCCGCTATGCCCTACCTCTCTTAAACTTACCGGTAAATAGAACATAATTTCTTGCCGTTAAGTAAAAGCCTGAAATGCGAAGACGAAAACACCAACTTAACTCTTGTAGAAACGAGGGTTTGCATAAGACAAATAGAAGTGTCTCGCATTGAAGTAGTAAAAATTATGTACATACCAATGTAAAAAACTATAAGAATAAATGTCAAACAGCCCAGAATTTTCAGCCCAAATTTGAAAATAGATTCTAAGAAACAAACCTTAGCAGAAGAAAATATCAGAACATCGAATTATTACGATTAGAGACATTGATATTCAATTAATGTCCCGGTTGAGCTCTTGCGCACGAGAATTTAGTAAATTAATGTTTTATTCCTTAGTAGAGGTAAGCAATAAACAATCAAAAGTTTTAATTCTTGTGATTACTAAATATTTTTGAAAAGAAATCGTCGAGAATGACATAATAAACAATTAATTAAATTTGTAAGCATATGTCCCTATAGTGTAAGGTTCCTGTTGTATTTATTTTGTAAAGGCTGAGCACACTTTTATTATCCACATGTACCTCCTCCGTTATGATAACATTTGTAGGTAGGTACTCATTCTCGTTGTTACATAATATTGACACATTAAAGAATAATGTTTTTGTTCATTCAAAGTACGATGATCAAACAATACCATTCGGTACCTACTACGCGCTCTGTAATAATAAAGAGGCTCGGCATTAAACAGCTTCATTATGGATTATCACACATGGCAGTAACTTCTGAAGAGGTTAAGTTAGTAATTAAATCACCCACTGTAATTGTTGTAACAGAGATGACGCTTACATCTAGAGTGCATCTTGAGCCCCATCACGCTTATATATGTATAATTCTCAAAATAAGAATCTTGTTGCAATTGTGGAATTTAAATAAGTTCACGTTCCACTTGAAAATAAATATGAATGAAGTAAGTAATGAAGTTAATTAAATTTCGAACAAAGTATTTTTAAAATCCGGCCAGGAGTTTGTGGCCCACTTATTAACTTAGGGAGCAAAAATTGAAATATCATTTGAAATATTTCATAATTTTATATCTAAAAATCAGGAATTTCAAATCATCGTAATTACCAAGACCTTTTCGTTGAGACATGTTGCTGTTGGAGGGTGGCTTTATCTGTGGTAGACTTTTGTCAAGTCCGATGAGTCCGCCTGGTCGAACAAACATACGCACACACAGAGAGAGACGCTTTAATTTGCATACAGATTGATCACACCACCTTATGTATTTGGGCCTCCTTTTCCTTCAAAGCCTTCCGTTTGAAATGGTTTCGAAAGAAAAGGTCGCCATTATAATTCCGGCATAAGGCCTGAGACGAAATAAGAAATAAAGATAGAATCCTGCGAATAACGTGTACGTACCTACACGGTCACACGCGCACATTGAAAATCAAACTACGCTTTGGCACTTTGTTTGCGAAACCGGCCTCATGTCACATTTGACAGCGCGCCGTCTTTATTTCTTATTCGAGGTATGCCAGCTCAATTCAGACGGTGACGACGCGTCTGCGGAACTTCTGCAGGTTAGTCACACGTAGCCGTAGGAACTGCGCTACGTCGGACGTAACCCGTGCGTGGACAGTAGCATCTGTTGAACATTGGAATATGTTATTGTGTTATAAATTATAATAATTATTAGTAGACCGGGCGCGACTTCGATCGCGTGGTATCTTACCCCTACCCCTACTACACCGTACGGGGTAGGGGTATGATACTACTGTAGGGGTAGCTACCCTACACCTACTCTACACGACCCTACGCCTACCCTACATCTAATCTACACCTACCTACTTTACCCCAACGTACCCTATTTTCTTGCTTATACCTTTCTCTTGAATCACTCTACCTATTCTTGAAAATTGCATTAAAATCCGTTGCGTAGTTTAAATGATCAAAGCGTACAGAGATCATATTGACAGACGGCGGGAAGTGACTTTGTTTTATATTATGTAAAGATATCACAGGGAAAAATTACTATACAAATAATGTATTAAGGAGTTTGTGTAGTTTGCGTCATTCCTTTCATTCTTTAGCAGTTTAGAATAAAGTGTACACCATTTTTAGCCGTGTGTTCAGTGAAATACCATACATGGGCCCTAATCAACCCGAGGAGTTTCAAAAATTGGATTAGTTGTCCGCTCATGGTCGCGTCAATAATTATGGCATCGTAAACGTTCGGACGGTCATAGCGTATGTCGTAAAGCGTATAAATATAGCATATTGCAGAATTACCGCGATTGAAGCAGAATGATTTATGTGATTAGATTTACTTTTTGGCACTGACCCCTCAATTACTCTATTAAGGCAGAAGTTAATGTTTATGATAGGGCTGCGAGCGTGGAGATTTTTTTTTATTTTTCGTTTTAATTATTTTTAGGTACAGCGCACGGTGTTTTAGTTAAATTGCAATACATTTTCTTGTTTCTATTTTTGTTAATTCGATAAAAATGTGGAAAGAAGAATATGTGTGGGAATTTTTACTGATAAAGTACACAATGGGTACACAAATACGATTATAGTTTCAATAAGCTTATTGTAATAAATGTGTAATGAGTTAATTATCCTAATTGGATTAGGTATACCGTCATAGACTGTATTTCAAGAATAAGCCACAGCGGCTATAGGTACGTACCCACCTACTATAATAACATTAGCATGATGTAATGAAACCTTACGTACGTTCCGTTGGGTATTTTGTCTAGACATACATGATTAACACCGTAAATAATGTTCTATTTCATGGCTTAACTCGTATATGATTGTGTGGCTCTTCGGTATTTACACAGTATTAGTGCCCTTTCAATGGCGTACGTGGCCTGAAGCCAATACCTAGAGGTTCATTCACAGAATACTAATCTAGACGAGGGTGTGCTACTACCCGTAGTAGCTCGCCAATAAGCATTTAGAATGCACCAAGGTTCCAGACTTCTTATTAGAAGTACGAGTGGCAGTGGCTGGATGGTAATCCCGGAGTAATGTAGGATAATGAACAATATTTTCAATATTATGGGATCTTTTTTTGAAGCGCTCGCGTTCCCGAGTCGAATGGTTTTCAATTTTGATTTTCGGCACGAACACTCAATATCTGTTAAATTACATTGGCGAGACCGACGCGACGACGTACGGATTAACCATAGGAAAAAACCAGCATCTTGCACTAAAATATTTGACATTTCATGCTGTAAATAAAAATCAGAAAACCATTCGACTCGATGCGAGCTGTTTAAAAATAGGGCTTCATAAATCGTTTATGAAATATTTGCGTAAGTCGTTGTTTAGTAGAGTTACATTATCTAAAAACATGGCAACGACTATTTCTTAAATATATTGGCAGCATAACCGTTTAATTTAAACGTACATTTTAGTAAGAAATAAGCTCCTAATTAGTGTTAAACTTTATGCATTATGATAAGACCCTTATTTATTTATTTATTTATTAAATCTTTATGCACTAAAGGTACATTGGCGGACTTAAAGCTAAAGTAGCCTCTAGATCTACCAGTCAACCGTGACAAAAAAAATATCGAAAACAGTAGACGGTGCGGGATAAACAATACGATAAGGTGAAGGAAGGGATACTTACATCAATAAATGCTAAATTTATACAATTTTACAAAGATACAAGAAATAGTTAAACAACAAATACATACTAAAGATAGGTACATAGGATAATACATAGGAGTAAATAATAGGGGGAATAATGTAATTAAGGGGAATGCAGATAATGCTTGTGTACAGCCTTTTTAAATGAGAATTTGCTAGTCAAAAGTCTAATTTCAGAGGGGAGACCATTCCAGAGCCGCATTGCCACCATCGCGAAAGAGTTGGATATAAAACCAGTGCGGTGAAGAGGAAAGTCCTTATATCACGGACTTCTTTGAGGCCTAATAGAGTTGACACAAACAATTAAAAGGGGCAAAGCAATCAATATCGCTAGCCGTGAAAGTGAATACAGAGTTGTGTTCGACCGATGGTAAATTTCTGGCCGATGCCGAAGCCGATTAGTCGACGATTATCAGTACAACCTTCTACAAGTCTAAGAAGTTTTGTTTAGCTACAAGCCACAATTAAAAATAAAAACATTTTAAAACTTCGAAATTAAAAGTTTATATTGATTCATGACTGTATATTATGGAAAGGTAGGTTAAATCGTCTCTAGAAGTTGATATAGAGATGATAAAAAATTACCTTGCATTATTTATTGTCATAAATAATAACATTTTGAATAATGTGAATTTTAACATTATTTATTAAATTATGACGTTTGCTAGGAACAAAACGGACAAGTTCCATCTTCGGCCGCATCGTCACTTACAAAAATATATAAAAAAAACCTTCGGCGAAACCTTTGGTTTCGACCAGGTTTTGGGCCGAAGCCAAGGGTTTCGCCGAAAGTGTTTTTTTTTGGCCGAAGGTGGCCAAAGCCGAAACCGAAGCCAAAGCTTCGGTCGGACACTATACAGAGTGAATTATTAATAAGGATAACAGAAGCGAATTGTCAGAGTGTACAAAAAGTGATTTAATTCAGAAGCGATTTCCTTTAAATAACTTCGAGATTTCGTGAAGTTCAGAATTTGTCACTCCTATTGTGTCTCTGTAGATTGCCACAAGAAGCCCTGTCGGCGGCAACCTAGGCCACGCGTCGAGTTTAATAGCCGGCTATATTGGCAGTCAATCGGAATGTTTTATGTTGGTACCAACCTAATTACATGCTTTGGATAGTAGTTCTGGGCTGTAACCGCGAGTTGCTGCGCCCAAGGAACTCGCTCGGATATCGTCGCCTCTGTAACACCATTTATTTCGGGGACGAGAGCGTTGACTCAGTTAGATTACGATTTAAATATAGGCGGGGGCGAGTTGCCAAATCATTGGGGAAATGTTCGTCACGGTGAGCACTCACAGCGCTGCGATTGTTTCGCCCGACTCTCCGATATAACTTTTATATTGCCACTGATATATGGGAAGTTAAATTTACTAGACAGAGGCTCATTAAGAGCTGAGTTTAACGGCGTTTAAACGTTTCAGTCTGGCGAACGGTTTAATGCCCGGCTTGCAATACGCGAGGCTGCGAGATTAGCTGGCTTGGGGTACGTGCGTCTGATAATCTACCCCAGTGTGTGTTTACAAGACAAGAAGTCTAGCAACGTGAACAAAAGTTGAAAAGTCAATTTAGGGGAACGTCATTTTCTGGGTTTGTTATCTTCTCAGTAGGTCAGTTTCGAGGGACTGCCTCTATAAATAAGATACTGGTCTGTCTTATTAGGAAGACTATAATAGTATGAAAAGGAATTATTATGTTGGTAAGTTTGTATGTTGGGGGGTCGGTAATCTCCGAAATCTCTTAACCTATTAGTATTTGCGTCGGCAAGTATGTTCGGAATGCATGTATGCTTGGATATCGAAAGTTTCTGCAACATTTCTGCTCCGTTTATATATTTACAAACCGCTTATTCAACTTTGTCAGATTTAACCAGTGGACTAAATGAGAAGACAAATTTTTTACATCTAACCTTACTTATTAAATACAATTATTAATTTCGAGTTAAACGTTTATCTTTTTGCCATGCACTGAAAACCTACAAATACAGATGTTCAGTTAGTTTATAAAAATTTGGGTATCAATAATAATAAATGTTTCTATTAACGAGTAGGAAGTATCTATTACAGCAGTTTCTGCAGTTATTTAAAAAATCCAGTCTAATAACGAAGCGTACCTAAGTATTATGAAATTGTATTCAAAATGATCTCAAGTTATAAATACTTACTCACCCATTGAAAAGCATTTCAGGACCGCCACTCCGCGTTTTTATGGATTACGAAACAATTTGCTCTGAAAACATCAGGCGCGTCTAAATATTTATGAGAGAAGATTATGCTATAGAACAATTTCCCCTTTGCTGTATGGAATTGACTTACCTTACGTTAGCAGCGCTCAGTAATTGGCTTGCCGTACGAAAACTTTCGTACAAATACGCAGCTAATATATTGTACGAATTATTGTTACTTATACGCACTCTATATACGGCAAGATGTCGGAATAGCCCGACAGATTATACGAATACCTACTCAAATATTTTCAAACACCTGAACCAATTTTATTGAGAAAAAACAACTAAGATCCATCCGAAGAACCGACTAAACTATGTACCTAGTTATCTAATAACGGAAACCGCATCGAAAACAGTCCATCCATTCTACGGAGCTACGTGCCACAGATATACTCACAGAGTCTTACTACACACCTCTTTTTGCGTAGGGGATTAAAAACTTATCCAAATTCGTGGATACGTTTCTTCTTGTGATGGCGATGATCGATAAACAAGATGTCTATATGGCCACAGTGCGGCTGGATTTTCTAGCCTAATAGAATAAAACACACTTTTATTATGACCCGGGCAAGTGTCTTTGTTCCCGGCTCGTATTCGGGAAGATGAGCGGTGTCGATCAGCTCTTAACCTATATTGCGTAGGCCGTAAAACCGATATTGACGGGACCTCGCGCAATTTACGACCAGACTACCCTTAGCACGGCTGAAAATGCGTCATAAATTAACAAACTTTTGTTATAAGAAGAGCCACGGCCTTCTGTCGGGTCGAAATTATTAAACACCCTCTATATCAACTTTGCAGCGACTTGAGTCACGTAAGATGGAGGTTTATTTGTGTTTCTCCTTCCGTAAATCGCGAAAGCGAAAACAGTCCGTTACCTAACTAAAGAGAAAGAGAAGTTTTTTGTATTTATCTTTGTGGAATATAGCAAAGGCCATTATTTTTCGTTCCGATGGAATAGGTAGGAGTAGGTTGGTATAATTAGGGAGCTCTTTGTAGTTGGTGAAACTAAAGATATTTTCTTCTGCTTTGATAAAGGTATTTAATTTATACTTGTTGTACGATTTACAGTAAACGATGTCAGACACTGCATAATTGAAAGCTCTAGTAATTGAAATGACTTGTCATTTAATATAACGTCAATCTGTGTTTATCTAGTTCGCTGCTCGTGCGATGTGGTTGGAGGGCGCAAACACAATTGTGGCTTTGAGTCGCATGCCAATGCATATTCATTAAGTTGGTCCCTGGGCAGGAGCTATTTATTTCATAGACTTATATTTCTTACTGATAGACTTCTATTTAGTTTTTATTCTACCTACTTCTGTTTAATATAAGCTTCTAGCTTCTAAGTCAAGGAAATGAAATATTGTTTTCGATCGATCTGTAGTCCTTTCCTATAAATCTTCCTCTTGAATCACTCTATCTATTGTTTAAAAACTTGCGCATTTGCGCAAATCGTTTGCGCAATTTAATAGTTCTAAGCCTATACTATATACATGCAGAGGGAAAGACGGCGGAAAGCGACTTTGTTTGATCCCATGTAAAAAAATATTCTTTCACGTGTACCCGACGAATTCTACTGTTTTTTGGACCTGGGGCTCGATTTTGGAATCGATTCGAAATAGTTTCATTTTTGAAATTCGACGTGAAAAATTCAATCTTTTAAAGTCACAGTATCAACACCGAAAGCAGCTTAGGCCAAATGGCCAAACTCACGGCAGTCACCTGTGACCCTAAAATCCCTGTAAAGCTCAGAGGGCTTATATACAAGAGTATAATTAGACCGGTGATGCTCTATGGCTGTGAGTCATGGCCAGCGCTGACGAAACACGTTCGCGAACTCCACACCAACGAAATTAAAATGCTGCGGTGGATGTGCGGAGATACGCGACTCGATCGAGTACGTAACGAGTACATCCGTGGCAGCCTTGGCATGAGGGATATCGCAGATAAGATTGAGGAGGCTCGTCTGCGCTGGTTTGGTCACGTGTTGCGTAAGCCTCAGGGATACGTAGGAAATAGGTGCTTGAACCTACCGGTATCAGGAAAGAGGCCCCGTGGGCGACCCAAGAAGCGATGGATTGACATCGCTGAGTCGAATGCGAGAGCCAACGGCTTACGACGAGAGAATGCCGAAGACCGGGCGAAGTGGAGAAGATTGAGTAGGAAAGCGGACCCTGGCAGAGGCCGGGATGAGTGCTAGGACGACGATGATGATCACCATTGAAAAAGTGCGGTTCCAAATTTGGGAAAATCAGCAACAAATTTCATGGCGAAAATCAAAATTGAAAGCCGTTTGAATCAACGCGAGCGATTCAAAAATGGGCCCCCGATACGATATGGTTAAAGTGACATCAGAATCAGCTATAAGCGGCTTCTTATCTTCTTATCAACGGAAGCGAAATTAAAAGCCTACTAATTTCATATTTTGGCAACGATAGATTATAATTAAATTTCAGCGAGTAAAAGCGTTTGTTTGAAGCTAATTATAATGTATATGTAGGGTTAGCGCCATTTAATTTTCATTGTCGGAGTTTCTCACGACCGGAAGATACCGACGGCGTCGGCCGAAACAGCGGAATTTATAACCAGACACGTATGCGTCTCAAAAATAAAGGCGTGCGATACGAAACTCTACGTTTTATGAGAGATGCCGCGGAGTAAATACGAGGTATCTATGTGGGCGCTTATTTTCGTAACCTTGAGGTAATAAGTCAGAAAGATGGTTTAGTTTTTCTAAAAATAATTTATTTTAGTTGATCGGTGTATCAGACGATCTGTGTGGTTCAGTTGATTAACATGTCCGCCACACAGAGGTCCAGGGTTCGATTCCTGGCCGGGCAGAAATTAAAATGATGAATTTTAATTTCTGTTACGGGTCCTGACCAGTATGCAAGTATAATAAATATGTATTTAAAAATATTTAAGGTGTTGATTAGTTTTCTGGCACCTATAACACAAGCTTTGCTTACTTTGGGGCTAGATGGCGCTGTGGCCCACATATAATACGGTATAAGGGTTCCGTATACCATATGTATCCGAAGGAACAAAATGTCTAGAAAATTGCAATTGATTGAATGTCTCGAGAAACCAAACATCTTTAAATGCCATAGTAGAGATGAAATCTGTCAATTTTTCATGAGACGGAAAATTGTTTTGGCAAACACAGACATGGCTTATCTCTACTACGGATGGAATCGTATAGCTCAGTGATTTCTTAGCGATCACGGGATGGCGTCTCAAATTGAATTTAGCTTTCATTTTAAAAAGACATAAATACACGTGCTCTAAGGGTTTCCTACAAGTAGGTATTCTAAATCGACTCAGCTGATAATATCGTCTAATTAATTTTGCTGTGAACATATTATTGTCAGTCACACTTTCGCTTTTATAGTAAGTAAATATTAGAGTAAATAGGCACACAAGACTGGCCGTAAGCTTGTTTGCCACATTAGTGGTATAAAAAAAATTATACATTGTATTTTAGGGAAGAGCGTCGATGGGTTATTGGTAAAGGTATCCGACTCGCAAGCGAGAGATACCGCCTTCAAATTCCACTGCCGCCATTAACCAATGACTCTTTTCTTAGTTATGTAGTTGAACACTAACCGATACTGTTACGGTGAGGGAAAACATCGTGATAAAACCAGCACATTCAGGCGACCGAACGTGTTACCATGATCCAATCTGGTCACGTTCCGCTGGTGGCAGGGTCACGGAGGTCAGATGGCAGTAATTACCTGATCTTCCAAATCCTGGATCATTGCCAAGGCAGATCTTTCCAGATTGCCAAGGCAGATTGCCTGGATCGAGCGCTTGAGCACTACCGGACATTAACGCCAAGATAATGATGATACATTTTAAGGTCCAAACCAATCTCGGCCAATATCTATAGGTATGTGCTTGTCATTCAACCCTCGTCTGGGGGTTCAAGCATTGTTGCCCTAAAGAAGATACATGGCTTCTCGCGCCATTACAATGGGAACTTCCCCCGTGCCGCGACCTTGACTGAAGAGACTTCCGCGGAACTAAGGTACTTTACCCCACTCTCTTAAGTGGGTAATTAAACTAAGCCCGCTCGCGGGTAGAATACATTTCACATGATATAGGTACTCGTAGTTTCATTAAGTAGAGTAACTTGGATGTAATGTATCCCATTGAATACATAATTGTGAAAATGGAAGCGTAGTTCAATATTTGGATTTTTTTGTTTAAGAGGGAGGTTAACGAGGTTAACCAAGCTGGGCTCAAGTTCGCTAATTTATAAATTGAGCTATGGAATTGCAATTGGATTGCAATCGCCTCTCAATGGCAGTTTAACTTTTTTTTGGTATTCTGCTACAATTAAAACTGTTGAGCTGCTATTGCGATCCAATCACAAATCTATTGAGCTAAGTAAATTAGTGGACTCAAGGATGGATGGTAATATGTATGGTTATCGACGTCGCCAAAAGAACTGAGATCTTAATGGATACCAAGTTCTGTAGATGCCGAAATTTATGTATAAGAATACTTATATAAGATTCTAAAACAAAGGACTACATTCTTACAACAATGTTTGCTATTTAAAAATGTAACTTTATTCCTGAGAAGTCGAATTTGTTGGACACTAATAAAATTTCCAGTACGAAATTAAGTACCTCTATACTATAGAATAAGGCAACCTTATTTTTTTCTTACTTTTGTAGAAAAATCCTTAAAGGAAACGCCGCTGCAGATTATCTTTCGGTTTCGAATTCGTAGGATTTCATCCAGCTTTCGTCACCTGGGACGATGGCAAATTCAAAAGCATTTGAATAATCTCTGTAGTACGTTTGTAGCACCTCGAGGCTCCAATCCGAAGCCCTACCATAGAGAAAGCACTGAAAAAATAACAACAATAGTTCAAGTTATTTCTAAATAAATTTCATTAAAACTGGGACTTGATTAACAGAAAAGATTAAATAACAAAAACATTACAGTTTTTTAGCTTTAAAACATTGTAATCTTGTAGCATGGATTATAGAAAATGCAAGTGTTAAAGGTTTTTTGAGAAAATATTTAAACAGTCAGAATGTAAATTGACTGTGAAGGTGGAAAGTGTTAATTTTGCGTATTTACTGCCATTCTGTTTCCTTTCAGAATAGACTCATTAGTAAACATCCCAGCATTAAATTTTAATGATATAGCCCAGCTGCTACGAGGCGGCAAGTTAATATTTTCCTGTTCAAAAGTAGTAGGCGCCAGTGTAACTTCGGAATGTTTATGAAAATCCGGATTTTTCGGTAAACTTTTCTGCATACTTATTTTGTTTCACTTTATTAATTTTACTTTAAGAAATGAATATGCAAATGAAAGAAAGGTTGCTATAGGATTTCAGGAAATATGCCCGGCCGTAATAGCAGGGAAGCCTAACTTTCTTAGCGTTTTAATTGAAATGCCTATCCTATTTTTAGACGACTTCAAAAAGAAGGAGACGTTATTCTCGGTTTTATGTTTTTATGTATCGTAGGAGGAGCGTCCGTGGCCGATTGGTTAAGGTATCTGACTCGTAAGCGAGAGGTAATACGATCTGGTCATGTTCCCCTGGTAGCATGGTCACGGAGGTCAGATGGCAGTCGCTCCATTGTAATTATTTGATCTACCAAATCCTGGATCATGGTCAAGGCGGACCCCGGACCCTCGAATACAAGCGGAACATTAACGCCAAGATGATGGTGATGTATATTTTTATGTAGGTATGTTAACCGATATTTCCTCTAAAGCTGATTTCAATAATTATTTAGGTACTAAATTTTGAAGGGCGGCTATCTAGCTGAGAGGATGACATTTTACCCATGTTTTCGGCATACTCGTATACGTGCTTTTAAGCAATATCGTATAGTTGACAAATTTTGATGAAAATGTTAGGAATTAAAAAAGAAGTTTGTCACCCACAAGAGTGGAACTAGTAGTTTATGCAACTCGCATATCAAAGGGGCTATTACAACATGAGTGTTGTCTTGTTCACATTTATCTATTTATTTGCTATAAACAAACAAGAAAATGCGCAAACATAAACAGCAACAATGAGAAAAATTCTGTTTAGCGAGGAAATAATACCATCAAACCTATTTCACCCTCCAACTTCGGTATTCAGCCAATAAACCGCGCCCGACCAGAAATTAAAAATTAAAAGTGATGTATAATGATTAAAAAGTTATTGTACCAGGTAGGTACCAGCTGGACGTGGAAGGACCGGCCTTTGTGGGGATCTCTGGGGGAAGCCTATGCCCAGCAGTGGGCGTGTTCCAGTTGATATGATGATGACCGTTGTAGTGAAAATATTATGGGAAATGCTGTATCATAGAATACTTTCTTAAAATTTTATAGTGTCGTGTTTAAAAGACCGTCTTCGAATATGTAATTATAACTTTAAGCCATGATTGTAGATAAAATATACTCAATGATGATGCACGACGTCGTAATCTAGGCTTGACAAAGGTTTTATTAGGTACCTAACTGTAATGAAAGTGTAGCTACACTGATAATTATAAAATACATTAATTTTGAATAATAATAAAACAGAATTCAAAAACACAGAAAGTAATTAAAATGCCCAAAGTACAATTTGTTTTTGGAGTTGCCACCACTCGTTCTCTAGTAATAAGTATTAAAGACATAGTGTTCTGGAAAATTCAGAGACTGAAAGGATTATATTAAAGTGGCTAGGGTGGAAAAGGCAAGGCTTAGCATGGTCACGTAGAGATATAGACGTACAGAGGACGAATGAATGAAGATAAACGAAAGGGATTTATACGCCAGGAGTGAAAAGCATTGAACGAGGTCGTAGACGGATAATGCACGAGCAAATCGAGAACATTTCAAAGACTCGTGCACTAAACTGACCTGACAAGCGAAATAAAGTTAATGTTAGTCGAAAAAGTGATGGATAGAGCTTTTGGACACTTGAAAGTGCATCAATGTGGATCTCAAAGAGTGTTGACTTTAACACCAAAGTGCAACTTATTATTTGAAGAACTTTAAACACTTAAATATTAAGAAAATTGGTGTTGGTAGATACACCAGATAAGATCGAGTAAATAAACATGAACGAGATTCAAAATAAAATAATCACTGCAAGTTATAAAACAAAGTCTCACGCCGCGTCTGTCTGTCTGTTCGCGATAAACTCTAAAATTACAAACGGATTTTCATGCGGTTTTCCCCAATAGACAGAGTGATTCACGAGGAAGCTTAAGGTGTATAATTTATTAAGGTAGGTAATGTAAGTTAGGTAATAAGGTAAAAAGGAGGGCGGGTTGCTCGTAAAAATATTTTGATTAAAGTAATAAATAGCGTTGGAAATGAATTAAATTAAAACGCACAATGATGAAAAGTGAAGTATTTCTATGGAACATTGATTTTAAAAATAATCAGCTAACCCGTAGGTACACTGAGACAAGAGATATCAACTCTCTCGTCCCTGCCTCAGTTTGTCCGCAACTGAATAAGTAATTTATTCTAACTCTGTTGTTTTTCGCAAAACGTTGTTATACTCGTATGCTTTATAAATTACGCGCGGTTTGTCACGCACGACACGGCTCAGTGAATCAGTAATTATGGTACATTGTCTACTTAATTAAGCTTTAACCGTTATATCCAACCGTTTGTTTTTATTCTAATGCACCAGCGAAGGTACGAATGTACCACAAATAAAATAGCGTAACCTACAAAGATTTTACTGTTTCTCCTGCTTAATGTGTCAAATTACGTTACGTTTTGATCAACTTTCATTTATCAATTCCACTGGGATAGCATTCCAAACAAATACAAAGATAATATACGAAGCGGTAATGAGTAAGAACCGGCCTTTGTTGATACATCATTGTTATAGCTAAACAACCCATTGTTGGGTAACCAATTAATCATTTCCTATCATCATCGTCTCCAGTGTTAACAATAACCAGGTTACTTAATTAATGTTCAAATTAGCGAGTTGCTCAGCAGTCCCTGATTATTGGCGACAGACTTATAGTGTGATAAATGGACTCTGTGCACGATTCTTTATCCCTCGCGCTACAAAAAGGGAAGTAACGTAACAAGGTGAATTAACTTTTAACGATTTTCGGCCCTAAACGAGGTAGACGAAGTGGGTCACTAAGTATATCTTGTAAACTTGCAAACTCTTGATAACTATGCTGACATATAGATAGTAAGTAGTTACGCTTATCCTTTTGCTTATTAGACTTGAAAACTTTTGATGTTCGTTTGTTGTAAGCTACTAAGCTTGGACTACACGAAAGTTAAGTCACGAAATTCTTATTACTTGTCCCAAAGGACTAAAAGTTTATTGGGACATGTAATAAGATTTCTAATTTAAGAGCTGAGATGTTCTCAATGGATACTTAGTTGCATTAATTGTAAGTTTTTGTACGGTTTGTGATAAAATGCTTTATGTTGCTAACTATAAGAAACATTACTCTCAGATTAAATGGCGCATAAGACACTGGACTAGCGTATTAATTATGTCCCAAGCAGCCTTGGGCTCTAGATTTATCAGTTCTTTGTCGTACATACCTAGCCTATGATTTATCTATCTAATCTTCATGAAGTTTGATTGGAATTGATGACTTCTATTAGTCCTAATTGTAAACGTTTATTAAAGTATGTTTGTAGAGCAATTAGAGACTTCGATGAATCGTCATACATTGTGGAACTGAGCAACACGACATCTGACGATATCACTTACGAGTAAAGTTTTATATCGGATATAGATCCAATTCTGTACTTAAAAAAAATAATTATGTCTTTTGGAATAATATATAGGAATACTAGATAGATAAAAACACATGATTGCTCATACAAAACATAATACAGTGCTGAACTGTCTCAATTATTTTAACTAATACAGTTAAATAATTGAGACAGTTGAGCAAAGGCGGCCTTATCGCTACAAGCGATCTCTACCAGCCAACCTTAATAAAAATGTAGAAAAGAAATCGAACAGCACGTAGAGTTGAGCACGTAACAAATATTAGAACAATCAGCTAGGAATATATAATTATAAAACACACATACAAATTGGAGTACAAAAAATAATGAATTGGAAATTAACAAACTAATTAGGTACCATAGATTAGTAAATTTTTGAGAATTAATAGTTCTGAAGTTTTGTTTTGAAAATAGGCAGAGACTGACTCACGTATCACATTATAACTCATTCCATCAAAGTAAAGGAATCAAAGAAATAGCCAGAACGTGTACATGGGGTTAAAATAATATAACAAAATCGATATATTTTTGTACTTACTTTTTTGCGAACACAATATCGTCAGTTTCACTAAGGTTTAGTCACACAGGTGCCAGCGTATTTGCGAGCGATTTTCTCCGGGGTTTATTTAACGAATTAGTAAGGCTTACATGGGGAAAGTTTAATTAATTTGTACATGTGGAAAGCAGCCGGGTGTTGTACGTGCTCAGGCCCGAACACGCTACAAGGTAGACCCTCGTGGATCTGCTGAGACGGCGCGGGACCGACCTTGGGCGACACATACGTGGGAGGCATGTATTTACTGCAAAGGATGCTGATAATGACGAGGATTTATAGTATGTTTGTTAGCCAAGACAAGGTTGAAAGGGCAAATAGAGTAGGGCAAAAAGGATAGAAGGTTAGCTAGAGAGCGATCTAGAAGTTATCTATCTATATTTTACCTATTATGAAACTGTAAAAAGCCGTGTACACTATATTCGGGATAGGATTTCGGGACGTTAGTGTGACTAGAAACTTTGTAAATTTTTGTCTGTTTGTATGTTTACGCATCACGCAATAACTACTAAATGGATTTTGATTCGGTTTCGATAGTTTAGTAGCTTGAAGTCCAGGGTACAATCTAAGCTTTTTTGCTCCATTTTTCATCTAATTTGTTTACGTAGAACCAGAGATACAACTTGACCTCCCCATTGTACTAGCATTCATACAATACGGAGGTCATTTAAAATGGTAACTCTTGCAAAAGCGAAACTGTAATAAATACTATTTCCACGCGGTCGAAGTCGCGGGCAAAAGCGTGTAAAAATATAATAAGTGAAAGAGAAATCACTTTCCCCCTCAATCACAAAAAAGAGGATGATAAACAGATATCTCTCAACTAAAAGAGCGAGGCTCTTTATAAAAGTAGGAATCGAGAAATGGTAATTGTTATTATATGTTACTGTTATATATAGCCATGATATCCTAAGTTGTCAAATAAATATGTGTAGGTACCTAAAATCTCAATCCGTTAACCAATTTCGACATTACATTTTTGTAACAAACAAACATACCGACAACCCTTGCATATATTCCCATACGAACATGATACTAGTAAAATGGGACACTGGGTACATTTTCATCATGAACTGGCAGTTTTCTCGCATATTTTTGGATTGGAACCCGCGCGCTTACACACAACTGCGAGTTGCGGATGAGTGGCGTGATGCGGCGGCCGCGAGAATAATATTAGTAACAGACGTTCCGTTGCAGTTGATAATATAATCTAATCCTTACATGGTATAAAATAAAGTAGCTTTTACGTGCGGGGGACGTGGTCGGACGTCCGACCAAGGTCGGCACGGCCGCGCAGCCTGTTTAATCCAAAAGCGACATTATTTTGTACAACGTAAGGATTAGTATTTACTGCAACTGACGGTTGGTCGGTTGCAGCCAAATCGGAGCGTCTGTTGTATAAACCATCCACCGATTAATAAATAACAGGTGGACAGTGGCATGTCATCATAAATCATCGCCACTACATCAATGGCACCACGAAATATTTTAACAATAGTGTTTTCAATATCGATTGAAATTTACTTCGAACATAATAAATTACAAATGTAGGTTATTGATTATCACTTGATTTCTTTGACTTGTAATATGTATAATTAAATTTACATTAAATTACTAAACTGACATTGTATCAAATCATATTCCATAATACTGACATGTAAACAGTTTAAATTGAAAAGTAGACATCAACATATTTATTAACCAAATTGGATGTATGACATTTACCTATCTATGATACGTGACATGTAAACATTTTAAAAATGAATAAATTCTATAAAAAAACATGAGTGTCTGTTTATCATACGAGGCGTAGCCGAGTATGATAATAGTTTGACACGAGTGTTTTAATACCTGATTATATGCAGCTGCTTTCACTACTTTATCTACACTCATATTTTTATGTTCAAAAATCATACCTATAATTTTCTCAACTCTACTGGAAGTAAGCTGCGAGTCAGTTCTGTTGTATCTACGCGTCGAGCGGCAAAGCGGCGGGAATTTCTCTTTACTACTTTCACATTTATCTATTTATTTGCATCAAATAACAAAAAACATTCACAAACACAAATTACAACAATTAGAAAAAATATTCTGAATAGCGGGAAAATAATTACACAGAAATATAAAAAGGAATTTTTAAATTTTGAATTTGTTAAAGACTTATGTTATGCCGTGTTACGGCGCACGACAAAAATTTAAAAAATAAAAGTGTTGCATAATGATTAAAAAGTTATTTTGTAATGAAATTAGTATGGGAAATGCTGTATCGAAAAGTAATTTTTTAAAGTTTTATAGTCTGGCGTGAAAAAAGTGTATCCTTAAAAGACTGTTTTCGAATATGAAATAGGAACATTACGCTATGAGCGTAGATAAATATAATTGTATTGTACTAAATAATCTTTATTGTATTAGAATATTGTGATGTGAAATGTAAATTCATAATTTATGAAGTAAATAAATAAATAATCAATTGTAGTTTCATATAATAGATATACCTACAGATGTATTTAAAAATAAGTAGAATATTCTTTAGCTAAAGTAGAAAAATAAACTAAAAAGATCCGGGTAGCGGGTCGGGTAATTTGTCAGACGAAGACAAAGGGTGACGGAGGTGCACTTCACTCAGATTAAGTTTTAAAGTCAAGTACTTCACTACTCTAAAGTCCGCAATATAGTAGGTACTCAATAACATTGACTTACCTGATCAACTAAATCCTGGATAATGGTCAAGGCGGACCCCGGGCCCTTGTACGCGAGAGCACTACCGGGACATTAACGTCAAGATGATGACTCAACAACATTGATCATTACGATTGCATTTGGTTAAAGGTTATCATGATCCTCAAAGATTTTTTTAGGATTTATTTAAAGATTTCCTTAGGATATAGTTTTAAAATTATTTACGTTAGAAGGTAAAATTATTTAATCTTTTAGTTCGTCATTAGAAGATTCCCCTTCCAAAGCACTTCGTTAAAAAACACAGCAGTTAAATAAAGAACCGCTCCTCCCCCGATCCTAGCAGAACGGTTTTATGGTTAGAAAATATCACGTATCCATTGATTTTAAATATAAGTATATAGAAAACTTTACACGTGTCCAATACCTACCATTTTGTCCAATATACCTATGTCCACCAATTATTGCAAAATGCCATAGATGAGAACTTCTAAAATTAAGAATGTCAGTCAATATCTGCGGGGCCATCAGTCACTTTCGTGACGGTTCGCATCAACGGTAGTGGAATTCCGTGTATCTTTTTATGCCACCCTAAAATAACTTATTGTGTCATGCAATAAAATGTTTATTCTGCTGACTCTGTTGTGTTAATTAAACCAGTATAATTTCCTGTGTTTGCTCGTCTCCGAATGAGGGTACTTGCGACTGATGGGGTAATATATCAAGATTACCGTAGATATAGCTAGGTACGTATAAAATAAAATATATCGTTGTTTGCCAGCAGTGTAAGATAACTCTGATGGGTGGTGTTGCGTGCGATTTGTGAATAATTAAACTTATCTTCTTATCGAGTCGATGGACTTAACTCCCCCTTACACTTTCTTCGCCCAGTATTCGGCCACGCATACAGCATGAAGCATCTGGACTGGCCTCGAACAATTACTCCATTCTGCAAGTTTTAGGACACGCCGAGCATGAGACGAGGTAGTTCATGGTTTGCGGAGATACCTACGCCACAGTCACTGGGAGAAATTTCCTATATATATTCCCACTTGAAAAGATTGAGAAGAATAAACTGAAACTATATAAATAATTTAATATTTGTATTGTAGGTAGGTTTACTGTCTGATTGAACTAACTAATTTCCAAAAATAATAAAAATGTTTACTAATCCGAAAACCCGTGCGTTGAATAATTATATTTACTATACACTGAACCAAATATAAATACCTAGGCAAAATTAAAATCCCAATACCACCAGGATACCTTGAGGATTCCTGGTGGACCGATTCGATTAAAATGGCTTTCAATAAAAAAGCTCATCTAAAACAGGGTAATTCTGTAGCGGCGATGTGGCATCGTAACACCTTATGACCGGTTTCAAAATTCAACGAACCATTATCCTTATAAAATGCCGAGTTGACATTTGAATACTGTTTTTAATAGAGGGAAGGAAACAAACTAGCGTGCCACCAAAGTGATCACCGTCGTCCATAGACAATCTCAACATCCGGGGAATCACGAACGCGTTGCCTGCCTTTGATGTACCTACTGACCGCTCGCAAGCTCATGTCCATCGGGTCCGACCGTCTAACTTGAACGGATTATACATTGCCATCTCATTCGCTCAGTGAGATGGCGATGTATCGAGCCTTCAATATTTGCTACTCGAATTATTTAAGCGGGCGTGCCCGATGGACATGAACTCGCGTGCGCACAGTAGATGGTATGGCTCGTATCTGAACATTTCAATGACCTAACAGTTTGGAAACTGCTGCGGGATGCTTTATCCAATGTGTGGTTGTATGAGGCAGGCAGTTGCCTAAAAAAATACGGTCGGTAGTCGACTCGAATTTCGGAATCAATAGGTTATTATTAAATCACAAATTAATAGCTTTAGAGATAAAACCTCGTGATTGGCTCGTATTTTTACCGATAAACCGGGTCGTTAAATATTAGAACCGGGCGTTAGTAAAACTGCCAAACCACAGTAGTCTGTGAGACAAACACATCATATAGTTATAACACCTCTCTTTGGCGCTAGGCATGCACAAGTCTAAAACGTAAGTTATTTATTTTAACTAAAGTACGTTTCAATAGAATGAGTTCTCAAACGAAAAAGATTTTATCATGACAACTTTTATCGCGCGGTATAGTACACGTCAAAACCATTCCAAAGAACTCAAACACGATAGGGTTATCTTGTTGCGTTCATTAGTTACTAAGGCCATCTTTGGTCCTCATTATAAGACCTTGAATATTTCCTAGGGGTATAGTACTCTTTAAGACCATTCCAAAGAGCCCGAACACGATGGTGTTATCTTATTGCGATAATTACTTCCAAAGACCAACTTCTGACTCCATCATCAGACCAGCTCCATGGTATCATATTAATGTCATGCAAGTTACACAGGTATACGAAATTTCAGCTCAATTGAATACCGGAAAGTGGATCAAAATAGGCTTGAAAGATTTGCCCTAAACATACATAGTTACTAAATAAAAGCTTGTAAAAAGACAAAAGTAGAGCACAAAAACGAAAAGTATCCAATGAAAAAAAGAAGTTTATTTGAAACAATTATCAGTATTTTTAGATTTCTTTGGATAGTACCTACCTACCTTCATTAAATAAGTCAATTTATTTCAATTTATGGCGCTCAATAGTCTCTGCCTACGCATATGGGATGCGGGCTTGAGTGAATTGTATGTATTCTGTGGATAATACTTACCATTGTCGTGCTCTACTTGTGTCTTATTTCATTAAAACATACTTTACTTGTCTATAGAGGTACCAACATAAATCTGGAGGTGGAAACGATAAGCATAAAGGATTATTTGTGTCACACGGACCTGGATCCCGCAGAAGCCGTATTTCGCAACCGAATAAGTTCTTCCAACACTTTATCCCAATACTGGGACACACGAAAGCCGAGGATAAATCCATATTTGTGTTCGGAAAATCAGGGGTCCCTATTGAGTTATTTTCTTTTATTATATGATATGGCAGGGTTCGACGGAAGTAGGCACTTACATCCATTAGGAAGGTTGTATACGACGAGGCTCAGGACGCTGATGTGAATGGGTGTCCCATATCAAAATCATCGCCAAATATGCCACGTCGTAAGTAATCGGCTCGGCTTAACCTACTGGAAATTATCACTATGCTTTGCGAAACTGGGATTTGCCAGCGAATGTGATAAAATGCTACCTGCCTATTAGGTAATATATAAGTATATAATTTAATTTAATTTAATTTAATTTAATTTAGTTTCAGTATATAATTTAATTTAATTAAAGATCAGATTTAGTAGATCATTAAAATGATAAATGAGAAAGGACACGGTGACGGCGTCGCTGTCGCTTTATTTTGAAATTATTTTAAAATGAAGTGCCGCCTTTCCACGGTTCCAGATTTGGCCACAGGGTCAGATTTAACTTAATAAGTTTGTACCATTGTATACTGTCACCATTAATTTAATTTATTCAAATAATATAATTATCATTACGTTAACTATCTTTAAAAACGTAGAGTATAAGCTATATTATATACTAATTTATTAAAAGTAACGAATTATAAATATATGTCAACAAAATTAACCCTTAAATCAACCACAACAATAACAAACTTGTTAATTTTGAAATGCGCGGTCTTTATACTTTCGAGCACCTACCTAATCCAATCACTTCATAAAATGTGGCGGGTCTCCATGCCATAATCTCAGCACTTGGAGCTTAATAGAAGCGGAGATACGTGAAGTCACTTGGTCATTATTGACCCGCGTTTCCTTTTTTAATAATAAAAAAATATTTCGCATTATTGATTTAGTAATAGCTTGCCATATTAGTACCTAATATTTATTTTATGTTAGTGGAAAAAGAAATATACATTCTACAACTTATAACAACACATATACATATATACACATGTCAGGCGTACATATTCGATAATCATCCCCCCGCTATACACCTGATACAGCACACCAATGGCAAATGTACCTAGTTTGCGTCTTTAATTAAAGGTCCCTAGACAAACGTAATAGTCTTTGTAGTTAAGTGTTGGTGTGGATAAAGGTTATACACACCCTCTATCCCGGGGTCATCGGTGGGACAGTCGTATACCGCACGAATCCCATCACTATTGTCTACACTCTACATGCAATCGAGTGAGCGGCCCCAAATGACCCTATCTACCTAGCTACAGCTAAAATTAGATTCACTCACAGCAAATGCCTGTATTTTATAGGAATGTCGGTGGCCGAGTGGTTAAGTTATCCGTTATCGTAATCTAGAGGTACCGGGTTCGTATCCCAAATGAAGAAAATGTACCAATGACTCTTTTTCTGAGTTATGTATATTCTTTGAATGCTAACCGATGCTCTTATGGTGAGTAACCATGATACAATGGTTCCCCTGGTAGTACAGTCAGATGGCAGTCGCTCCATTATAATTGATCTGGTAAATCCTAGATAATGGTCAAGGCGGACCCCGTAATTATAATTTAAAATAACCCCGATATTGAGTAATTTAAAATAACATTTCACTTCCATACTAAGTGCTTCAAGTACCTACAAACTAGAAATCTTCAGTCTTCAAAATTATAAAGCTATAAAATCGTCTGTTGTGAAAATCCTCGGTATACCCAAATAAACTTTCCATTTAGTGTTTTATTTGTAAATAATCAATACACCTACGCCGCCGACTTTATTTGTGATTGTAAAACCGTAACAAGGTATATTAAATGTTAAACTTTGATGGTTCAATGAAACAACGGATAATATAATTTGTTGTCAGGACATGTTTTGGGCCGTACATGTCATGCCTACGAAATTCTGGGCAAGACATGTTAAATAAATAATTACAAGAACACAAACAGAGAATAGTCCCGTAATAAACTAAAGTTCAAGGTCATAGTTGAAACTAGTGTAAACAATAGTTTCACAAAGGGTTCATACTCTTACGTATGCACTACCCACTTAATTATTCAGGTATACGAACGTAAATATTGTCCTGCATGATATTTACAAGGCGCCATAAAGCCCTTCCGCGACCTTTCTGCTTTTCGCTGAAGCCGAGTGGCGCGCCTCTCCTTTGTGTCCTGGAATTAACTTCGGAATACCCGAGGACCCCTGAACGATCGATGGGACCCTCCAATATCAAGCCCGCACGCTCTGTATGTACTATGGCCTATAGTGTCGCTAATTGACTACCTCCTGCTTAATAAACGGGCGTGGAAGCATTTGGATTCAACCGTGGCGGCGTTCCGTTTAATTTGGCAAGCAATGGGATTAAATTCAATCCAACGAGTAAATTAGATATCAGGCACTTTTCGCAATCTAATTTCTACCTTTGAAGACGTATCATTATAACTTTTTTACAATTACAAAAATGAAAGAAAAAATCGATTAAGAGCGGAACTATATTCCTACCTGAGCGTCGGTGGCCTAGTGATTAGATCCGACTTGCGAGCGAGAGGTCCCGGGTTTGAATCCCACTGCGGCCACGTACCAATAACTCTTTTCTGAGTTATATACATCTCATATATGCTCTTACGGGTAGGAAAACATCGTGGATCCAATCGGGTCAGGTTCCCCTGGTTGCACGGTCAGATGGCAGTCGCTCCACTGAAATTATCTGATCTGATAAATCCAGGATCATGGTCAAGGCGGACCCCAGGCCCTCGTGCAGCACAACCTGTACATTAACGCCAAAATGATATTTTATGTACAGTGCCGCAGACTTATCTGACCCGGTGACTTATCGATTTTCATGAAAGTTTTTTCATAAATTAAAAGTGTGGACGCCAGCAGTGATGGAAACCTTTAACAAGATTGACTTGACTAAAATACACGGATACACCTGACGTCCTGTGAGATTTACAGCTTTTCCGTCGCTACAAAATTGCATAGGCTAGTACAATGTAGGTAAACGCGCTGCTTTGCTTGGCAACACAATTCTTTTTCCTCATTGTTATTTTCTTATAACTTTCAAATCTCTCTATTAGACAACAATTAATTCAAATATGCCACAGTAATGTTCTGTAGAACAGACTTACCACCTACCCTAGATTATATTCTGTTTCTCACCTAGAAACAGAATATACTAATATAAGCAATAAATAATTTTTCATTCATTCATTCAAATACGTAACTTTAATATCGACTCTTCTATTAATACCTACTCTAACACTATTTTATAAATTACGTCGTTACTTTAATTAGGACATACCAACATTACTATAAATCACAGGCGGCAAGGATACTCTACAAAAGAAAATACAGTTGTAAAATGCAAAAGTCTGGCTTATCCTACAACGGGATTTCTTCCAGCTAATCACTAATGTGATCCTTAAGCACTGTCCGAATTGGCAACGGTCGTCGTGTCACGACCATGGTCATACGAGGGACGTCGCCCGACCTATAGGAGACCTTAAAACCGTCCGTCGCACGACCTTTGCCAATTAGGACAGCGCCGAAACCATATATTACCGTGACGCCTCTTTGCGTAGGCGTACACAACCACATTAACCGTTATTGATGGCTTTTATTCAGTTGTAAGTATTTATTATGTATAAGACAATTATCATCAACATAACAACGTTAAATCCAATAACCCCAATTCGCCAGGTAATCCTCAAAGTAAATATAAGGCATCAATTGAGGAATTAAATTTATTCTAATTATTATGTAGAGCGCGAACCCCGCTATTGACTTTTCTCTTGTTAATGAGAATATATTTACCCAGGTTAAATATATCGTTGTGAGCCCTCCTGCCTACGTGGAAAGCAGCGTAAGAGAATCTCACTAACAGGCCGAGAGAGATTTTAATAAAAGCTTTAAGATTGTGAAATTGAATATCACGGTGAAAGGGAAGCGAATGGGCATCTTTATTAAATTTATTAATCACGTCGATATTATTTATTATTTACGCCTTGTGCCTTATCCATCCAAATTGTCGCCAGAATTTATTGCACATCAATCAATCATGCCTGGAACGCCCCATTAGATATTACATGTAAAATTTTCCTGTTATCGATGTAAAATGTCAATAAAGAGATAATTTTCCGTACGGCCGTGCACAAAGCCCTTTTGATATTAGTTATCAGGCCAGCTGATCTGGTGGCACCGCGTATGACGACGGTACAATGAAAGGCCGTATATTTTGGGATTAACGTTTCATAAATTGTGACAGTATGTTGTCCAATGACCTAGTGAGCATTCGGAATTCGTGCGTTCGTTTATAATTTTAGGTTAAAAAGCTCGTGTAACAGTATACGGGCTTTATTGTCTCATGGGTTTAGCAATGTATTCTTTCATGACTGTATTTTGGCGAGGGCAGTGTAGACGCTTGCAGTAAACAAACCGTAAACTGACATACCAAGTTAATGTATTGTGCCTCCGGTGTAACTCCGTATCCTCCATTACCTTGTGAGCACTCTCGGAGGATAGTTAGTGCCGACGACCCAGTATCCACCCGGCGCATTATTATTCTAATAACTCACCATATAGGACTTAAACTTGTCTTTCCCGAATAATTTATAGAAGTAACTGCGTTTGCTGAGTTATCGTCGACCAACTAATATTTATAAGTTAGAATAGTGACTAACATGGAATACACGCTGAACAAACTGAACAAAGTTTGTAGGATTCGCAAATTCATGAAAACGCGCTGAAACATTTCATGGTTCTCATTTTTTCTATTGAAACTGCACTCGTTTCACAAATGTTTACATTGGAGCGAACAGTGGAAATGAAAATAATTAGACATGCGACTTGGCGGCTTGCCACGCTCATTACTGCGGCGAATTACTTTAGAAACACCGCGTGCGAATGTAAATCGTCAATGGATTTCCGCCGAGGCAGATAAATGCAAAGCTTCCGAGGAAATATGAACATATTTCTTTTATGGATAGCGGCCTATTTATTTTGAAATATGCCCTAATATATTTCGTCGTTCTATTCAGAACGGCACATTCTCGTTGTGTTTGAAGCCGTTGAGAGCACGTTTAGGAGCTCAACTGAGCTGATACTTGTATCAGTTTCGATAGTTGTAATTTTTATTAAATCTAAGAACTACGCGAGCTCTTTCTGTCATAAGTTAATAATTAAACTACGGAAAAGGCCTTAACATATATATTCATAATATTCATATTTTACGAGCCGTACTTATAATGAAGACCGGCATAATTATTTGGTATCCCGAAAATTTCAATTCTAGAAATCCATGTACCTACTTAATTAATAACTTTTCCCTGATTGATGGACAGCCATCCAAAAATAAACGTTAGGTTCAAATATTTACTCGTCAGTTTTACGTAACAATGTGAAATGAGAACGGTTTATCCACTGTATTCCTGCTAATGGACTGAGCGTTGACAGAGAATACTTCAGCGCAACGAAAAAAAAAACCGTCAATTTCCTCGCGCCTGAATAAACATAAATCGTACGGTGTGAATGGAGCTGTGTATTATCTCATCTCCTACCCACTGCGGTCCCGAGTGTCCCTGACATTTGACCTACACATTGTAGAACTAATGCCGGGCGTTTCCACATAATCCTTTGAAACCTCTAAAAAAGATATTGTGTCCTTTTATGGCGGGACACTTTTATGTAGGTAAGCAAATAAAAAATAACTTTACGAACTTTGTAACGAAGAATAGAGTTCGTAATCAGAAGTACCTACTGGTTTTGAAATCAGAATTTTAGTAGTATTCGCCGGGATCCAATTTGTGTTTCCGGTAACAGTAGTTTAAATAAAGAGCGAGGGAAATAATTAAGTTCGACTAGTGAGCGAGTACAGAAATCGCAATATTACAAATGCTTTGTGCGTCTGTCTAGTACAGGTTTGATTTACCGCAATTAAAGTTATCGACATAGTAAAAAATGTAAGTTGAAACCAATCCTTACATACCTAAAAATAATGTAAATGGCTGTTTGCCGTAGTGTATAAAGATTGTTAGTGTTTATTTTTTTTAACCCCATTGTTTAAATAGTTATAAAAGCAGCATTGTATGCTTATAAAATTATTATATGTTAAACTAAATTAGTTATTACTAATGATTTGTAAAAGTTTATGTTAAATTAATAAAGACTTTTTAAAAACAAAACAAAACAATTAAAGTTATGTCCGTCTAAAGTTATTCTATGTAAGTTATAAAAGGAGTTATTATAAACGGGCTGCAAAAGTGTCAAAAACTGTTCTGATCAGAGCCTTTGTAAAACCTGACTACACAGGAGTCGCTGCCCTGTCTGCGATGGACCTTCCCTGTAAAAGACCTCAGATGGTAACGTGATCTTAGAAACACAAACCTTTCCTTTTATTGTACACTATTTTAGATAAACACAGAGGTTTTATGAGCAACAATCCCACTTTATGACGGGCGGCGGGATATTGCTTTATAGAATTTAGAGATACTATTCATTATACCTATGCTAAATTTAAAGCATTTCGTATTCCTATAGGGAAACTGGAAGCTTTGCTCTAAATAGCTAATAAAACGACTTAGCAGAGTCCTGGCTTGCTGGCTTTGGAAATCGAGAATAGTGATGGAACGATCGAACGCGGACAGGTAAACAACTGTCGTAAGGCAAACATTGTGACGAATGGCGAGAGGCACTTGTTCAGTTTGTTGGTATTGGAGTCGTTCTCGTATATAGCTCGCTCCGAAATCGTGGATTGTTCGTTTACACAACCTCTATTCGACACCTTCATCTACGTGTTGCCTTAGAGTAATCTATGACCCAATTAGATTATTCGCTAGTATTATGAAACGGCTATATTTCCTTTATATTGGGTCCTTAGTTATGATGAAATTAGCGTTTTTTTCGCAATTACACATATGTTCTAATATTTTTTATTGTATCATCATCTTGGCCTTATGTCGCGGCACGCGAGGGCCCAGGCTCCGCCTTCTTGCTACTCTTGGCCCATCTCGCTCGGTCTTCGGCATCCTTAGTGGTGAGGTAATTGGCACGCAAATTATTCTTGACTACGTCATCGCTTCTTGGGCCGGCCTCTCCTGCCCGTGCCCGGCTAGGCAGGCATGGCCAGACACTTGTTCCCCATATAACTTGCCGGTCTGCTAACAGCTTTAATTGTACTTATAATATCAAAATTAATACGTGATTTCGAAAATAGAGCAGGTTAAGACTAAGAATAAAAATAAGAATCATTTATAAGCATTAATGGCAGTAAGTCCCTAAAAAAATGTTTCCAGGTTTTTTAGGGGTTTAAAATATACCCCCTTTTGCTTCTTTAACCAAATGTAATTTTATGAAAAGGGTACTTTTAAAAATGAAATGGTGTTAGCTTTATCTTACCTTGTTATACCTACAAAGTTTCATTGTAATTGGATTGGCCATTTACAAGAAATTCCAGTTTCCGTCATTTTCGCCTTACGAAACGCTAATTTCACCACCTAATATTATTCCTTTCCATACATAGATATGCAGACTCGCCGTGTTTATGAAAGCAATCCGTGACTTTCGTTTAAAGGTTCGATTGGAGAGATCTTTTAAAGCCGGGTCGACATTCTACAGGGTTAATACTAATCAGGATTAAGCGGGTTCTATTGTGACCGGCCGCCTGTTTTGATTCCCCTCACAAAAGGTTACGATATACATTGACGGTATTTTTGTAGCTGATGCATGACTTGAGTAGTGGACCCGTTTTGGTTTTAGAGTCAACTTCAATATCAGTGTTTTTTCACAAAGATTCGTGCTTTTTTCTGATGAAAATTACTCCACTGTTACTCCGGTAATTAGAATTAATAATCGGTCGTGAAAGAGCGAGTGATACATATAGAGATTTAGGGTGTTTTAAATAAACACTGCCAGTTTAATTTACTTGTTTTATTTATAACGTCGTTTATTTAGTTAACAATACACAGAACAGAGGGCTGCGTTGAAGCTCATGTTGAGGTATGTATACTCCCTGAAGGGCAAGAGTTTTATTTGTCCTGGCTCGGGTAAAGCGGAACACACGGTCGTCGCGCGGTCCCTACGCACGCACGCTGCGGTAAACTAGGTTATTGCTGCTGGGCCCACTGACAAATGAAATAAAAACTTTCGTATCCCCATGACGTACAAGTTTCTCGTTGAACAGACGTGACGAAAGCTGCGAATCAACTTGCATAGAATCTCGACTGTCGCACTGGGGCCCTATATCTGAACAGCTCGCGTCGAGGCGAACTGTTTTCAGCTTAAAGTTTCGGCATGACAAATTTAACCCTGATTCCTCTTATTTTAAACCATCAAAACAAAATCAAAGAGACGAACAATTCAAAAATATAGCTTCTGGTCACGTTCAAATATCGACCATCAATTTTGGGTACTGTCCGGTTGCCGGATCAGTATACAGTAAACATTATGTTCCCTTTATTACGATTCAGTTTTGCACTGTCTGGCATGGATGCTGTGGAACTGAATTGTCAATATCAAATGAGGTACCAAGTGCAGGGATATCGGTACAATAGCTTGAACGAACTTAAAATTCTTGAAAAATGTCTTACAAAACGATAATAATTCACTTCCTATAGAATTATAGAATAGAATTCAGTGAGACGGAGACGAGGATCACCGTCCTAATCATCACCCCACGGCGGGTAAATGCTAGGCAAAACATATATAGAGCTGCTAAAATCATCATCATCATCATCATCATACAAGCCTCTGTCAGAGATCTTTATAAATGCCGCATCCAACTAGTACCTGCCATCTAGTGTAGATGTTAGAATACATTTAAAAAATCTACCGCCGCTCTTAGGTACCAACAGTTATTTTTGTAATTTAAATATCCAACCGTTGGTGTTCAAACTGTTCAAAGTGTCGGCATTTAACGAGCATCGCTTTATGTGTATACAATAAAGAGTTTCATGGGAAACAGTCGCGACGTGCCGTGCGCTAGCGATATTTACAGATCATTTCTTGCGAGACAGCGCTCGCGCCGTTCGCGCCGAATGACTGCCTTTATTATATCGTTATTGTCGTTAGGGTTGACCGTCGTCATCCCTTGTGTTATACTTTAGTACTATAAAACTGGTTAAGAGGAACTGCTAAAGATCGCAGGTACCAGCTGGATGCGGAGAGCACACGACCGGCCTTTGTGGACATCTCTGTGGGAGGCCTATGTCCAGCAGTCTTTCGGCTGATTTGATTATGATGATGACTATAAAAACTAGTCTCCCTAGAATTTAAGCTATATCCAAACCTCATTATCAGCATCACAGCCCATAACAGTCCACTGCAGGACTTCCCACGAAAAGCGAGGTTATTGCCATTATCTCTATGCCTGGCAGGCGGACTGGAGATCGCAGTATCACTACATAGTATAAAACAAAGTCGCTTTCTCTGTCCCTATGTCCCTTTGTATGCTTAAATCTTTGAAACTACGCAACGGATTTTGATGCGGTTTTTTTTAATAGATAGAGTGATTCAAGAGGAAGGTTTTTTAAGTAAGAAAAAAAGGGTAGGTAAGGGTAAAATAGGTGTACGCGTACGAAGTCGCGCCGGGTCCACTAGTTATAAATATAACAATGCTAAACGCTGCTGCCCAATTTCCAGCCTACGGAGACTCTAGATCTTTTGCCTCGAAAACATTAGTCGCCTTGTATGATACCCACGAGTGTACGGGATTGGTGTTATTCTACTCTGCCACCACATGGCCAATTATCCAAAACCAAACTGAATGGTAGCAAATTTGGCCAAGACCAGTAACGAAAACATAACGTTAGTTTTAATTAACCGAAACAGATGTTTGTAACCTTTTCAGACAATATTCGGTATATTCGGTAACTTTTCAAATCACGAAATAGACTGTTCGTTGCCAGACCCTCGAAGGGAACTTGTAATTACGTGCAGACATACTTCGCGTGGACCCAACCGCCCATCCAGAAACCACGTTTCCTTTCATCTGTGTGTGCTTTATGACTCTGTTGACCCGAGAAATACCTTTTCACATGGTTGGAAAATAGCGAACAGTATGTAATAGCCTGTCACGGACGTGCTACATACGAGTTTGTAGAGATGCATGCATTAAATATTAAAGGATGGACCGACCCTATTATTGTACACCGGTGCCTTCTGCTCTATTGGTCGAACTACGTCTCAGATAAAAGACTTGTTAGAATTTCTCAGAATGCTCAGACTTTGTTTCGCCGCTATACTTAAAATAAAAGGACTTTATCTAATCCTTGACTACGACTCTAATTTATATGGAAAAGCTGATAAGATTACAGTCAGTTACGGCACTAAGCTTGTTCTTAGAAAAGGATTAGGAGAGCTAGACACTGGGATCACTGTTTATGCCATTTAAAATATTTGGTTGAAGGTTATGTGTTCAAAACTCTTTTACTCCTCAAATATGGAATCCTATTTACGACGTTTATAAAACAAGACTAACGTTTCAGATGAAGTTTATAAAATACCTTATAATTTAGTATAAGTCTAAGCTATATTTGGATTTATTTAATAAATTCAATTTACTGCCATTGGATCTTCGACGCAATATTGCAGCAGACTGTCTCAAATTACTCTGTAATTTACAGTATCAGGTACCGAGAGGTCATCGTGGTCGTCGTATTTTACTAATTACGAGCAGAATTCGTGTCTTATTGGGGTGAGTAGGAGTTTAAAATTATTGGAATCGGGCGTTGATTTTGATGTTTTTAATTTAAGTGTTCACGCGGGGCGTAAACTGTTAAGCTTTTTTTTTCGTAAAATCCTTTGACTGGGGTATCATTGGAAAGGCCTTCTAAAATCATTTAGGGTTTCTGCAAAACGTTTTTGGATTAAGTTGTACGTTTCCGTTTTATTTAGATTCAAAGTGGATTTTTTGGGTGACGACCTGAGTGGTTCAGTGGTCAACATGCGTCTGCCACGCAAAAGGTCCCGGGTTCGATTCCCGGCCGGGCAGAAATTGAAATGATGAATTTTAATTACTGTTACGGGTCTGGGTGTTCTTTGTATAATAAGTATGTATTTAAAAGTATATAAGTAGTTTATCAGTTATCTAGCACCCATAACACAAGCTTTGCTTACTTTGGGGCTAGATGGCGCTGTGTGAATTTGTCCACGATTATTTATTTTATTTGTATCGTCCCTATACATATGTAAGTATAATGAAGTTAAAAGAAAAACTATCACAGCCTAGTGGACTCTTTAAGTTATCAAGTAATAGTCGACCAACTTATGAAATGTAGGTGGATTGCCAAGCATTTCATACAAATTGTTTAAAAAAATATTGAGGTACCTTAAGTTTTAACTTTGTTAGCCGCTTTCAAGCGCTGTTTCTCGAAGACGCAACCGCTGAGAGAACCGGCAGATACATTTTTTTCAGTGTGAGTGATGTGACTCTTCTAATACATACCAAAACTGACCATTTCCCTTATAGTTTCTTTTTCACAACAGTGTGACTTCTTTCAAGCGCTTTATCGCGAAGACGTAACCGCCAAGAACAGGTAGGCCTACATAAATCAGATCAGGGGACCACTCTACAAGCTATAAAAATAAATCTACCCGCTTCCCTGATCGTTTTAAATTTTCCTGTCACCTCCATTCTAACAGATAATGTTGTTACCCATTTTCAGGTTCATAAAGGTCAGCTTCTATGATATTAGTCGCCTTGTACGACACAGGGGTATCCATTTACAGAAACGGGTTGGCGGTACCTTCTACTCTGCCGGAAACTAAATTTCTAGTGTACATAGTAGAGATTAGCGACTTCGTCCGCGTAATATTTGCTTTCAGGCTCCGGATCTGTTCCCGTGGGAACCACATGGACTTTCGGGAAAATCTTTAACCTATGTTGCTCTGGGTAGTTTTTTCTGGGTAAAATAATTTAAAAACCGGTTTTGTACTTTTTGAGTTTATCCATTACAAACAAACAAACAAATATTAGTATAGATCATGACGCCTGAGTCCATCACCTTTTAATATGTTTCGCTATATTAGTATATAGGTACGTAGGTACGTTAGGAAAACAGATCAATGAATAAAACAAGCACAAAGCAAACAATTTCGATATACTTTAGAAGGCTTAGAATAAAAAAGAAATACAAAAATATTTTCGGACTTAAAAAATAAAATCCGTCGTTTCTTTCAGACTGCAACATAGATTATGTTGGCACGTACGTGTAATGTCGCTTCAATGGTTCTGAAATACACGAAATCCAGTGCTTGTTTTTCCAGTCTGTTGTTCTGCAATGACGGTAACCCTTTGATTTGCGACGCACGTCCGAGGCGTTTGCAAGGTTTTATGTCTCTTACAAGCGGCCCCATTCGCTGAACTTGCGTAAGCGGGGTTAACAAGATTAAAACCGCAAGGAAATACTTAATAGTATTTCCAACAATTTTATTGGGTTTTAAAGTATTGTACTTGATGGTTTGAAAGTATGAGTTTGTTTGGTGTTAGAGATTTGTTAATAATTAGTTCTTTGTTTTTTTGTACCTAATTATCGTGGCGTGGTGTGTACGTGCAATAAATGGTTTCTTTCTTTATTTATTTAAGAATAATTGTAAAATCTATTATCAAACGTTTTCCCCGGTTTCTATTAAAAATCGCTATCAGACATGCATTACACATATGAATATGATTGCATCATAATCACAACGAAGAGAAGTAGTAGTCAAAAGGTTTTATGGGGTCGATTACCTACGAGTGACGATACCCCTGGTATTGCAAACGTTTATAGGGTACGTACGGTAATTGCTTACCCTCAGGCGGACCACAATCTTGTACCCGTAGTGGTGTACCAAATGTTATGTGATAAAATGTCAAATAGCGCTTTCTTTCGCCTTAACTGCGTAATTCTATGCCGAGATTTTGATCTTCTATCGCAATGCCTAGCTAGACAATTAAAACACAATCCATCTACCCGTGACCATGATAAGTGTGGTCGAAACGTCGGGATAATCGCGATTATTCCGTTAAAAGCGTTTTATTTGGAATGTTACTTTCAAATGAAAAACAGGCTAAATTGGTTTTCCTGAGAATCAATCACTGCTGTAGAAAGTACAGGCCTCCGCCGCTACGCCGATCGACTGTTGCTTCAATCGGCTCGGGTCTCTACGGCCCTAACGAGAGATTTTTATAAAAGAACGCGTCTTGTCCGCGGATTACAAGTCATCATCATCCGAGCGGTCAATCCCGTTTCTGTCAGGGTCCGCTTTCCTACTTTGTTCTCTCCACTTTGCCCGATCTTCGGTATCCTCACGTCGTAATTCGTTGGCTATTGCGGCCGACTCGACGATATCAATCCATAGTTTCTTAGGTCTTTCGCGGGACCTCTTTCCTGATTCCTAGACAGGTTTAGGCACCTATAACAAGTACATGGTAGAATTCAACTTGGCGCCTATGCTCATATAATTAACTAAGGGCGCAGCTAAGGGTCATTTTCATTCTCCTTTTGCGTACCTGCACGCAACGTTTTAGCCCCCTCGCAGGAATACCCCTCAACGAAATTCTAGGATGTGCTTGAAACCCAAAGTTCTCAGTGTTGTCGATTAAGGTTTACCCTGATAATGATGGGAAACAATTGCAGTACGTGTCATGAATACCGAATAGAAGCTTTACTCAATTGTCATAGGGTCTACCGTATACAACAATATGCAAATACACATGATACGGCAAATCTACTCAAAGTTTTCTAACTATGGATTTGTACCTAAATCTCTTCCGTACAAAATTTGTTCCATTAATAAAATTTAATGAAAAATACATTGTATAACAAAACTAGTGGACCAGGGCGCGACTTCGTTCGCGTGGCGTCCTACCCCTACTAATCAACTACCCTTCATTTATTCGTTTTGCAACAATACAATACACGAGAAACATATTCAGCTGCAAATTTTAATCATTTGCTACGTCACAAAGGGTGATCAGATCCTCCGGCGGGCCAGAGTAAATTGTGTTAGGGCATTGCGATAGTATGTTCCACATCGACTGAATTGGGAAACCGCAGGGACATTGGGGGATACACTCTATCCACAGCGGTATTTGTAGGAGGCCATGGCCCGTGCGTAGTCTATTTAAGTTGTACCTGTCTTGCCTAGACAGTTCCGATCGAATTAGGTTGCTCGTTCACGTACGTATTGGGTAGGTGTTCGCCCTACACCTTCACTACCTCTACCCTACACCTACCCTACCTGCCTACTCTTTTTTGTTACTTATAAACGTTTCTCTTGAATCCCTCTATCTATTGTTGAAAACCACATTAAAATCCGTTGCGTAGTTTAAAAGATCTAAACGTACATATCATACTACATAGGGACAGACGGCGGGAAGCGACTTTGTTTTATACTAATGTACAGATTTAGATCAGTATCTATTGAAAATCAGATAAAATAGACACTTCTTATAGGTAGACTGAACTCATGCAAATTAGGTTAGAGCGATAGAATTATCCTGACTACAGTTCCGTGCTCTATCTGATGACGGGATCTTATAATAACGAAAACACTTTTACAAATTCTGTGAAGTTCCTGGCGAAAGTTTATATTATGGACAAACTAGAGGCTCTCCGCGGTTTCACTCTGCACATTCGATTAATCTGCGGGATCCTGGTAATTTAACGGGAAGGAACGAGCACCTACATCCGTGGTAGCCTAGGCGTAAGAGATATCGCGGATAAGATCGAAGGGGCTCGCCTTCGCTGGTTTGGTCATGTGTTGCGTAAGCCTAGGCAAACGAGGGAAATAGGTACCTAAACCTCATGAAAGAATTTCTAAATTCGGTTTTTTTTTTTTTATATAAGAGGGAGGCAAACGAACAAGCAGATGGTCAGTGATTGTGTTGCCTATGAGAAAAAGGAAAGGTTAAGGTATTATTGTTTTATTAGCTGGCCCGGCGCGACTTCGTTTATGTTGTGTGAAGTGGTGTCCTACCCCTACCCTACTCTACCCCTACCGTACTCCTATCCTACTCTACTCCACCCTGCCCCTACATTACTCCTACTATACATCTACCCTTCACCTTAACCTATTGTACACCTACCCTACCCTACACCTACCTACACATTTTTCTTGCATACAAACCTTCCCCTGACAAATACAAATCCAAAAAAGAATTATAGAAATCGGTCCTGCCGTTTCTGAATTTTAACGAGAGTAACGACAGCCAGTGATTAAAAAAAAATTATTCAAAGCCGCCAGCCGGACCGAGTTAGGTCCAGCCGTTTTCGAGTTTTAGCGAGACTATAATAAGACCACGCTAAGACCGAATCGCTTATTAGAAAAAATAATATAAAATCTCTGTATGGCAAGTTTTTAAACGTCATAGAACGTCATTAATAAAAATAAATAAAATCCATAACAATATTATTAAATAATAAGCAAAAAAGAAATGCGGGAGATAATTTTCTGCATGATTATTAATTTAGACAAACTAAAAGCACAAGTTCAAGCTAATGGTGACCAAATAACTGAATGTTTACGAGAAGGACTGACAGGAACTGACAAGGACAGATTATCCCCAGATTATTGCCATATCCACACTTTATAACTTTTACTAATACGGACTTATCGTGGTCCTATTATAACGCACAGCAATTGGTTTTTATATTTAACTATAGATAGATTATAATGTATACAAAATAATTGATTAGATAGTTACGCTTTCCCAATTAAAGTCTTAAATAGAACAAATTTTGATGAAACTTTGCTTAGGTTTCTTGAAACTTGTTAAAGGACGTACGAGTAGTAGTACTTTTAATCGATTTCTGCGGTCTGGAATTCGGAGTTCGAAGTCGACGTATAAGCAGAGCAAGTAGGTACTACGAGTACCAACATGCAAGATAAAGGAAAAGATTTGTTTGTCGCTAGTCGCTTTGTTTGTAATTGATAAACTAAAAAACTACATAACCGATTTTAAAATTATTTCATCTACAGAAAGGTACATTATCCCTAGAGATCCCTAGGAAAATTGCATTAATATAACCCAAGGCATCAAAATATTGCATGTTCGCGCTTAACGTCAGAACGGCTGCACCTATGTGACTAATTCACAGTGGTGTGGTAGGGGTAGGGTAGGGGTAAGGTAGGGTAGGATATGGTAGGGTTGGGGTAGGGGTAGAGTTCATTAAATTGAAACCACGCGAATGAACCGCCAGCTAGTACAGAACATAGTTTCGACGTTACAATACGGACCGATATTTTCATTTAACTGAAGGTACATATATTCTATCATGAGCTAATCGCGAGTACGTCGTCGCCTGTAGAGCGAATGGCTTTCTAACACATAAAACCCAAGGGAAATAAAGAAAATCGGGTTCACGAGCGACATTTAAACTCAAGCTCTTGTCGATAAACAGATAGCGGTTGAAAATCTCTGTGATTCGAGTCCATTTTATTTGATTCAATACCTTTGAAGACCCAAATGAAAAAAAATTGTGGGTACTTAATCTAGTTAGATTACTATGGTTATAAAAAAATTAGCACAGCTTTAATTTTTAACTGTTCGATGGCTGCCTGGAATAAAACCGCAACCGCAAAAATCACATTTTACTGGAGAAGAGATTTAGTGAAATATGGATTATCTCGAAAAGTATGAAGTATCTGAAAATGAATATATGTCAAATTGTTCCTTATTTGTTACTTGATGTAAATATATAATCAATATATTTGTATAATTTACCAATATAGAAAAAGTATTTTGTGACATCAAGTCCTTCCCGTAACCATTCTTTGCGGCTTTGTTCCAGGAAAAAAATATGAACTTTGAAACAGCAATAATTTACACAGCATAGTATTACAGCAAAACATACTTTGTCTTTAATGTCGTAATTAAATGTTGTGGTCTTATTCTCTGAACTTATTGCCCGCTTATAAAACAGTTATAATGTATTGCTATTTATTTTTTATATTTGTGTGAATTGTAATTTCTTTAAAATAAAAAAAAATTGATAATATAAAAGAGTGAGTATCTTTAAGAGTATAGACAAAGGTTCAATAATTAAATAACGAAACAGTATTTAACTGGTTTGATTTTAAACTAAGTATGATAATTATAGCGAAGAAACGGCGAAATATGGGGCAGCGAGGCCGATAACCAAGGTTAAATAAATAAATATTCGTGGACAAAGTCACACAGCGCCACCTAGCCCCAAACTAAGCAAAACTTGTGCTATGGGTGCTAGAAAACTGATATACTACTTAAATACTTTTTAAATACATACTTATTATACATAGAACACCCAGACCCGTAACAGAAATTAAAATTCATCATTTGAATTTCTGCCCGGCCGGGAATCGAACCCGGGACCTCTTGCGTGGCAGACCGTTGTTGACCATTGAACGTTGAAGCGATGTTGACCATTGAACCACTCAGGTCGTTAAGCTATGCTTGTAATGTCCGGGAACTTAATGGGCGACCGTTTCTTACTTTGAGGCTGGTCGAACTTCAGCACTGCTACGAGCCCCCAGGGAACTGTTCAACAACAGAACTGTAGTTGCCTCTAAGGGCAACTATCCGCAAAAGTAAATGGGACGACTACCCTTTTTGATACGGATACTTGCTCTTTTAATTTCTGTAATAACAATGTAATTTCAAGAACGATGTAATTTAAACTTTAAACATAATGAACAAAGTAATTTAAACTCGAATGCATGCAAATAAACAAAAAGTAGACTGACACCACAGTCAGCTATTTAATAGAAACTACTTACCAATATATTACCCATAATGCACATTTTCTACTACTTCCCTGTTTATTATATGTCTCTCCACATCCGGTAGGGTTGGCTGGAAGAGATCTCATACAGAGATAAGCCCAACTTTGTAAACAACTTCTTGTAATAATTGTTTTGTTTTACGTACAATAAAGTATATAATACCAATATAATTTTGACGCCCGTCAAAGCTTCGTCGTGGAAGATTCTTACTTACTAAGACAAAACTCGTGTGCCTACGCTGATGGATTACATGGCACTAAGGCATTTGGGAGGTGCATTTTCAATTACAGTAAACCGCTAACATCGCCACCAACCCTAACGTTGTGTATTCAAAACTGGGGCAACTATCCGGCTTTTACCCTATATGGCTATTGGAAAAAATCTTCCATCTGACATATAACTTAATTAAATAACAGATGAGTATGATGACTAGATGAGACTGTACGTTTCATGTACTTAAGTTTCAAGTAAAAATCAAGGCGGTGGTACTCACCCAGGCGGATTCCTCAGGCTGTACAGAGTCCCAAGATAAAGTAACTTGGCCGCGTGTAATAATGACGGCGACGAAGAAATCAATAAAGGTTTGGTTCCAAATACAGTGCACAGACATAGACAAATCTTTACATACGTAGACTCGGCCTACAAAGTGAAGTGACTTGAGAAATTATAAGATGTTTCGAAATCAACAAGTAAGCAAAACTGAATGAATAATGAAGACGTCAGTCTGAATACAACAATAGTACCTCAAAGATGAATGTCTTTATTATTAAAATCAGGCTTACTTGCTGATTTAAATCAATCTTCTAATTTTCCATGTCTCTTTGCTATTTACACAGAGTCTTTCAGAGGTACTACTACTCGATTTGTCTGACTCCTAAGAATCTTGAAATCAAGCAGGTAAATAGCACAAATTCACCGCAGTATGTAGCAGCAACCACTTACTGTAATGCGAGTAAATAACTGTACCGAGTTCGTAAGTGTCTACACTAGCTGAAAAGAAATCTTTTCTATGTGGAACGCGAATTTCAGGTCGTTCGTGTTTGCGGCGTATATAAAGTAAAGTATTTCCTTCTCCGTTATCCAAGTCTCTGTAGTACTGGGGTACTTGATGTAGGTTAACCTTTTACGTGTTTTCCATTATTCTTTTACCTATTCAAAGGGCGCTCTGATGAGTTGCGTTTTGTATTATTGTGTGGTACACATACCTACACTTTAGTCATGGCGGTCGTAATTTCCAGCGGCAGCATTTCAAAGAATTGCGATCGATACCGGTGAAACAAACTGGGTAAAGCTGTTTCAATACGCCTGCAAACATACACATTACAATCAAGTTAACTAATTCAATGACAAATGATCTAATTTTGACTGTATCGGTAGTTAATACCGCTCACGTGATGTGAATAGTAATGAGTTCGCTTATAATTGCGGAAGATTAGTTTCATACAAGGCGATCCCAGCCCAACAGCATGTCGTCTTGAAGTAGCATGTTCTAATAATTGATAAATTTTCTTTCACAGAGTTCCCCGCATAGCCACCGACAGGTGATGTTGACACCCCGGCGCCGCAGAAGCCGTCACCATTCCCAAGTCGCGACAGAGCAAGCCGAGATGTGCCCGGAAACGAAGAGATAAGAAATATAAGAAGGACAAGAGTCCCACCATGTTTTCCTTGGCGGAAGGATGCGGCTGCGTGAGTTTCCGGAGCGGAAGGCGCGCGCGCTCTCTCGGAGACGACTCCTCCTCATGCAGAAGTTCCGAGATAGAGCAGGAGGTGCCCAAGAAGCTGGGGAAGAGGATGCTCAATGGCGACTGCACCATAAAGGCGCTCGTTCCGTTCCTCAAGTTCTGGAGACGGGACGATGTTAGCATGACCAAGGCCGAACGAAGTAAGTGTAAATCGTAATTAATAATTATAACGAAAATGTTTCTGTAACTTCATCTGCTATCCCTTAGGAGCTATCGAGGATGAGTCGATCAAGATAAAAGATGGCAGTAAAGTTGTAAGATTAACGCAGGCTATGCTAGGCTATATTATGTTATGAAACACGGCCAACGCGCCGAATAAAAAGCTTTTTTACAACCTACATGTCTAGAATACGAAATGTTTATACGAGTAGGCCCCCTATAAGATCCATCTCGTACCTACCCACAGTACCCACCTACATGTATTTGCATTAATCTTCACCGTAACTATTCGAGGTTAAATAATGTACATACGTAAATTGAATCAGCCCTAACTGAATAAACAAGTATGAGGGATGGAGACAAGGATTTCAGTAGTGTGTACTGAGGACTTGTTTGTTTGAAACGTACAAACATTTATTGGTCTTGTATAACTTGTATCACGTTTTAACTTTGTCTTGCGCCCATTAATGTATCTACTGGACATTAACACGTTTGGGCAGTCCCGCGGGAATATTTATGTTTATCGTTTGTTAGGTTCATGTAAATTGTAATAAGCTACGATATAGCTACAAAATAGCACAATTTGTGGATAAGTTTAATTGACCATAATATGAAAAATATTGAACGTGTCGTTATAAAAATGTCTACGAAGATATAAAATCTTAAATTGTGCGTTTCGCATGCACGGCCTGCCACGAAAATTTGTATCACTCGTGCAGTGACTGCGATATGGGGCTGAATACCTAGAATTCTAAACGGAGCATGCTAAAACTTTATTTTTCTGCGTGGTGATTGCATTCATTTCGAAACGTCCGCGCGTCCCTGACTTAATACTGTGTGTGACTGTTTTATTAAATCCTCCCGCAAAAAGAGAGGAGTTATAAGTTGGCGTGGATGACTGGGGAGTCGTGGCTCCGCAACAGTTGGGCCACAATGCGTTCGAAGAGCTTCATGGTGTGAGACATCACCTTTATACCGCGGTAATTGGTGCACCGTGAGCCCTTGAGTCATTGAGCCCTTACCTTTAAAGACTGGGATAATTATACTCAGCATCCATTGATTAGGTATCTTCCCGGTGAGGAGGATGCGATAATAAAGGTCGGAAAGATGTTGAATAGAGACTCCATCGGGTCCGCTTTCCGATTCTTCATGTGGCGAAGAGCCGCCTCGACTTCCTAAGGCGATATCGGTGGCACGAGTCCTTGATTCGGAGGGAGGTCCGGTGGATGCACCTCTTTATGCTACTTTTTCAGTAGCTCGTGTTAATACGAGCGCCATCTCTCCTTTAATGCGCGGTCGTCGTATAACAGGTTACCTTGAGGGCATTTACTTTACATGTTACGCATATTAATAATAGAGTTACATAATGTTAATCTGTTTTCTAACAATAATCAACTTACTACACAAATGGGGTGTTTGCTCGTAAAGTGTGCACTTAAAATCTAATTATTTGTCGGTTGCGACCACTGTGGCACGTTCGGTTGCCGAGCGAGTGCTATTCGAGGTGCTAAAGATCGTAACTCCATACGTTTATTAACAAATGTACTACCTATTACCGTGCGTGTGTGTAGGTAACTTAGGTTATTTTCTTACTCCTTCTACTCATAATAAGACTATCTCACCAAGCAAGTTCGTTTGTTGGAATCTCTTAATTGCATAAAACATTACACTAAACAGTTTATAATACAAACACGAGCTTATCCCACAACGGGATTTCTTCCAGCTCACCTTTGATAAGCCGAGAGGACCTTTGGTGAGCGGTGAAAGCAATAACGAATTTAAACAACTTAATAAAAGCTTAAAATACTATAAAGATGAGATGCAAATAGGTGCAATATTAATAAGTGACCTATATTAAATATCGGTCAGAACTCGGCACACAATAACACAAATATTGTAGCTTGACGGCAGAACTAGATAAGGCGATGGACTTACGAGTAATAGGTAAGTACTACGGGTAGTATCTAAGTCAGTATTACTCCTCAGGCCCATCGAGAAAGACCTACAAAAAGTATCTAATCAATATTAAATACTACAATTACCGGTATAGATAACGTAAAAATTATTTAGACCTGAAGGAGGCTCGTATACAAAAAAAGGTGGACATAAAGGTCTCTCAATAATGACTCTCCTAGTCCTTTGATGTCTTGGTACCGAGAAGTTTATTTTTATCAAGGTTTCAATTTGGTAAGACGACGGATAAGGTAGGAACTTAAATCACATCGTTCGTCAATCGGCAGCAAACCTTTTATTTTCAAAAAATGATTCGTGGCACTAACGGTAGAGCTCTACTATTAGTGCCATGGATTTTTAAAATTAATTTACGGTAAACGGTTTTTAAAATGTAAACAAACCGAAACAATAATATTTAAGATATTCTGAATTTACGGTAGTAATATTGAATTAATAATAGTAGAGCTACGGTTAGTATTAATTTACCGTTGCACTACTTATTTATTTTGATAGCATATCATTATGGAAAAAGTATTCATTATTTATTTTTCAAAACAATTGACAGTTGACACAATTTGGTTTTACAGTCAATATTTTCTTTACAAATGTTTTTGTAGGAGCGCAACTGGTCTAGTGGCAGTGTGCTTTCGAGACCAATAAGCATGGTCAAGCAATGATCGTAGTGGCCGAGAACTGGATGGGTGACCGTTTCGTACTTTGAGACTAGTCGAATCTGCACCGCAACGAGCTCGCTACTCATTAGGTGTGCCTCCTATTGCCGTTGGTGAAGCGAGGTTGACCAGGGTCTTCCACTGGGGTTCCGAAGACTGGTTGAACAGTTCAGGGCCCCGTGACGGTATTCTAATTTTTGTTACCTGGACTATGTAGGTACTCTATTAATGCTTTCAAAACATATGTTATCCATTTGAACCACATTTTCAAAAATCTACCAAGTGGGTGCTTACAATTGAAGAAAAAAAAACTTTCTTATTTAAAGCCGAAATCCGTCGCTCATCATAAAGACACTTATTGTTATATAAAGCGCCTCAGTGCTTGAAGTCTTGTTATGTTTTCAAAGACCAAATGTAATTTAAGTACAAAGTCAACGGCTGTTAAAATTATTAATGATATCCATTTCGGAGTAGAACATGTGCCGCGTTTCTGATTGATTTTCGATCGGGACTAATGTTCCCTCAGTGTGTTCGCTCATGTATTTATCACGCTACCCCGCCGCCGTTCGGAAACTGAATAAAACTCTTACAAATGTGTAATCAATAGAAAAACGAGGGCACGCATAAATGGAGTAAAATTTTCACGCAATGGTGATTAATATTAATCTGAAAGTAACCATTCTGGGTAATCCGCACAAATCATCCGTTGAAATTTTGCTAAATGCTTATAATTAATATTCATTAGGTTCAGAACCGAAGTGGTTCGTTCGGAGAAATGCGTAATATTTTAAAGTGGTTTTAATTCAACACTTACTTAGAATAATTCTAATTTTTAGCGAAGCTTATATTTCTAGAAAATAAAGGTACTTCCTTATTTTAATGGATTGTTCAACTGCCTGCTTCCATCTCTCCCGCTGTTGGACATAGGAGGTGTTGTTTTGTACAACAAGAACAACTCACAACATAAACAATGACAAGCACGCCATAACCTTAAAGCGATTTTATTTGGACCCATCTATAGCTGCAATTTATCTCAAAATTTTCTTTATACTCACGTGTCAAGTGCTGAGGGTGTTACGCGGGCGCGGGGGAATGCACTTTCCACAGGCAATAGAAAGCAATTCAATTTCGATCTACTTGCAAGGCAGCTTGCCTATCTTACCTCGTGTACGCCCTCGAACTTACAATTCCCCAAACTTAGATGGTTTAGCTCAGATGGTTATGGAATTATTTTCCCGACTTTCGAGTACCTACATGTAGCGCGTCCGTGCAACTTTCGATCCGAAGATATTTAGTATCTCCCTATGCTCGTAAATATACTCCTACGAAGAACTTTTCGCGAAGTGCTTCATACATATTTATGTAGGTACCTACTTACATTCATGTTAGGGCAGGTTATGATAAATTAATTTGCATTTTAATTTATGTAATTGAATAATATTAATTTACATTTATATCAAATTCATTACTGCCTTTGCTTAGCTCTCTTCGGCTTGTTAAGGTTAAGGGTTACTGGGAGATATCTCACTGTGGTGCAAAAAGCAACCAAATAAATATAAAACTAGAATCGTATTTACCTATCAAGGTCGTTACTTATTATACTTAAATTAACACTTACTTCATTGTTGCAGCAATGAAAGCCGCCATTTTGATCCAGCAGTGGTACCGGAGGTATCTGGCGCGAATGGAGGTGCGCCGGCGCTACACCTGGACCATCTTCCAGAACATCGAGTACGCTGGGGAACATGATCAAGTTAAGGTAATAGAAGTAATTTAATCTCGACCTCTGTTGAGCAAACCGCATTCAGATTGATTAAATCGCCTTCCCACTAGAACCATTCATTTAATTTTTTGTTGTTTTGACTTTTCACGTGCGACGACTACTTCGGCAGAGCCTCGATAGTCTGTTAGACCATGGGGATCACTTGAGGTTGCTGTGGGTCTAGAAGATCTTAGCAGGACTACCTAACAACCCCTTAATGTTGTCTATTTAAGTATGACAGACAGGCAAAAAATCTCGGACTAAGTAAAATCTGTCTACGAAGGTGGTTACTAATTGAAATTTGAATTAACTAGGTAAGTTGGTACGACTTCACTTTGCCTTTATTCTGTTGCCATTTAAAATTCTAATTTATTGTAGGCACGTAATGTCGCCGGCTTTAGGCTCGTCTCAAAGATTTGTCCAATTTGCCTCCGCCCCGGATCCACACAAAGCAAGAATGCGCTGGCACAATCAACAGGCTGTAACAAGTTCTTCAGTTTACATATCGAGTAAGGACGAGCTATTGTCGTTGATTAACGCCCCCAAATGAAATTAAATTTGCCGCTCCGTGTCGGCGGGTCTCCAAAATGTAAATTACTCAAAACGATGCTTTGTTAAGATGAGATTTACATTCCATTTGAAGTTAGAATTGGTTCGAAATGATTTTAATAGGAGACAAGAAACATTTGCATAATGTGCTTTCCATGAAGTTCAACGGTTTAAGCCGTAATTACTTTACTGTGATCTCATTACTTACTGCATATCATGGAATACTGGGTGTCGTACAGGATACTAAGGGGTGTTGTATCTTGCGATCACAAAGTATAGGCTGTGCTTGTCTGCTGGTTCGGGATCTTTGGTTTCTGTTGTGCTGTAGTCTATGCATTCCTGTCAATTCAATTCAAAATTCAAAATTACTTTATTGATTAGGACAATAAATATCTCTTTCAATCGTCAAAAAGGAGGGGGGTAGGAAAGTAGGAAGGAAACACACAGTGACACGCTGACCGCCCTATGGCCGTAGATAAACGTATCCCTCGCCAACCGAACCGTGCTCGACAATGCCAGGCAGAGCCGGAACGCTATATTATATTATATAGGTATGTCTAGTATAATTAAGAAAAAAACCACCTAGAACTACAGCAAGAGTAAGCCAGTCCACCAAGGCAGCACCCGTTCAGGAGTATAACGCAGGGCCCAGCCATCGTCCAATTCAACCATATTTGAGGGAAAAGAGCGACCCGGCCCCCACGCCACCGCCAGACAGACTTTTAAGTGAGCGTGCATCACACATGCTGTATGTGGTAGGTAGTCGCTACCACCCTACTCTATCCTATCCCTTCCCTATCCTACCATTGCCTTAACCCTACCTTACCACTACCTTACCCCTACCCTACCACTATCTTACCCCGACCCTATCACTATCTTACCCCTACCCAACCCTATACTACCTTACCGCTATCTTACTCCTACCCTACCCTACCCTACCCCTACTCGAACTACTACCCTACCCCTACCCTAGCGCAGACAGGAGACACCATGTGTGGGAGAGGAAGGAAAATTAACGCCGCTTCCAAGGTGGTTCTCCGTGGGGAAAAGAAACGGCAAGAAACCCACAGAGCCTACGTTAATTCTTTTTTTTTTTAAACATGTCTTATACTAATACATTATTGGTCCTATATACTATCTTAAAAGTAAATACCTGTATAGAACAGCAGTTCAGTCCCATGGACTTTTGTCATTTACATATTCAAATATACTATAATAACTTTTTTGACATAATTTGTTTTTTATAGCGACTTTAAATTTATTCAATGGTAAATTCTGTATATCTGTTGGGACCTTATTATAAAAGAGTACACATTGACCCATAAATGATTTGTGGATTTTGGCTAGACGACAAGCACCAGCAACAAGCTTATCTTTATTTCTCGTATTAATATTATGAACATCACTATTCTTCTTAAATAAGTGTAAATTTTTATGAACATACATTAAGTTCTCATATATATATTGTGACGGCATTGTCATTATATCAATATTCCTGAATTTATCTCTTAGTGAAGTTCTAGGTCTCAATTGATAAATCGCGCGAATAGCCCTTTTCTGCAATATTGTGCCAGTCGGCAGCATGTCCCACAGCAGTATGCCATAGGCCATAATACTGTGGAAATAACTAAAGTAAACTAATCTTGCTGTAGCCTCGTCAGAAATACCCCGTATTTTCTTTACAGCATATGCTGCAGAACTTAGTCTTTTCACCAATTTATCAATGTGAGGACCCAATTGCAATTTATTATCCAGAGTAAAGCCTAAAAATACTGTAGAATCAACAAGATTCAAATTTTCGCCTTTTATTTGTACATTAGTGGGCACTGATCTAACATATGGCAAAGAGAATTTTAAACATTTTGTCTTCTTGCCATTCAGTAATAAATTATTAACCGTAAACCAGTTTACCACTTCTGCAATAGCCTTGTTCACGTCTTCATATGTTCATTGTTGTCTTTTTACTTTAAACACTAAAGATGTATCATCCGCGAACAAGACAATTTCATGGGTATCTTTTACAAAGTACGGTAAGTCATTTACATAAACAAGAAACAAAAACGTCACCCCCTTTTAGCCTGTACCATATTGCAAGATTAGTACTAGAGCATATTGTCATGGCTATGATCTCAATGCCGCCTGCCAAGTGTGGAGGCTGTAGCAAACCGTCCACTAGGGCAGAGCAGGGCTCAAGTACAACAACGGAATCTGCATTATTTCCGCCAATAACGGAAAAACCGTGGCTTTAATAAAGTCTGCAAATTAATTTGTGCCTGGATGGACAGCCCCGGGAAACTTTAAAACTCTATTATAAACTTTAAATCGTTATCTGCATACTTAACTAAGACGTGCAGCAAACTAGTTTAAGTTGTGTTCAGAGTGCTTTGCCTTCACTTACAATGGATTTGAAGACATTGATACAAATTGAATTTGCTGTAACTATGGGAAGCCTTTTGCTAAGCTTATTTTTTAATTATACGAATTGATAAACGAAGAGACAGACCACCTGATGGTAAGCGTTAACTGTCGCCCATAACTGTTTAAAATAACGTGATTCAACTACCATTTCTTTGTTTAAATCATATCTTAATTTTCAATTGATGGGATACTTTGATGTTGAGATTTATTAGCCAGTTTATTTTATTAGTATAATTTGATATAAGTACATAAATTATTTATGAGCATAGGTTAGCATCTGTCTTGCCTCATTTATGACATGTCGATATTTTTAATGGATATTTTAACAACCTAACCATCTACAATTGAATCTATATCAAGGCTTGCAGATAACTTATTTAGCATATCCATTATTTAAAGTATCTACCTACTCGTATTGTCGATTCTAATTTATGGCCCGCATCTCTGTGACTGTGAATAACTATGCAGAGCCCGGCGATAGAATTAGACGCATTTGAATTAGACAATATCTATGAATTCTAATGTAAGTAGATTTCCACAGTCGTGCGCAATTTATTGAAATTTTTTTATGCTACTCAATGACAAATGATCAGATAGCCCACTTGATGGAAAGCGGTAATTGGCGTCCATTACATCTACGATTCATGGTCTTATGTTTAATGTAACAAAAGTGAAGAACCGCAGGTGAGTTGTCACTGTGAGGACTAAGATAATAAGCATTGTTGTTTGGTGGGAGAACTTCTCAGAATTCTTCTTATTAGATTCAGATATTAAGATATTTATTCAGATAGATTCATATCCAGTAGAATAATTAGTATAAATAGTCCATTATTAGTTAGTCTTATTTAATATGTAAAGCCGTGTGGTATCCGGCAGTGCAGAATAGCATCATCGTGGGTGTCGTACAAGCCGACTAATGTTTTCGAGACAAAGATCCCGTAGAGTCTCCGTAGGCTGGAAAATGGGCAGCAGCGTTTTCCACTGTTATATTTATAACACTGCGATCTCCAACCCGCCCGTCAAGCGTGAAAATTATGGCAATAACCCCCCTTTTCATGGGGCAGGCCCTAAGTCCAGCAGTGACTTATTGAAATTGGATAGTGAAATGTAATTTTCATACCCTAAACGAAATTTTGCACGCAACATCGTCCGCGTAAAATGTTTGATGTCATTTCCCACACGATCCCAGTTTCATCCCTAGTCGTGAGAATATGCAAAAACCGTTTATTGTTATTGAAAACTGTGCAAAATTTCTGAGTTTAGGGCGGATTATGTGTTTAGGATTTAAGTGTTAATTACTGGTGTTACCGGTGCAACACGTAATCATTATCTTCTTTCCGTTAGCCTTGCTTCAGGTTGATGTCAGTCAGACATCCTAGAGTATATTCTGTTTCTAGGTGTCTAAGGTTGCCTGGAAGAAATCGCTTTAAGCGATAAGGCCGCCGGTTGCTTTTCTTTTTTTCTCTGTTTTTGTTTTATTGTATGTATAAGCAATAAAGAACTTTTTGTTCATTCATTCATTCATTCAGTCTCTTGTATGATAGTTATTTTGCATGCGACTTCGTCCGTTTGCTCCGGGAGAGAATAACATTGAGTTATTCAAGAAAGGGGTGAAATGGTTACGGGGTCGGCAGCGCTGATACTACTGCTACTGCAGACGTCCATAAGCTGCGGTGACTGCTAACCATCTGGCAGGCCGTAACCTTGTTTGCCACCTTAGTTGTATAAAAAAGTCTTATGCCCGTTTTCACCTAAGTTTTAAATCACTCCAAATTTATTTTTCATTGAAATCCATTAATTAAAGCGGTTTAAGGGTCCCCTAAAACTAAGGGAATGATAATGACATCGGCATTAACTTTTTTCTTAATTACCAAAAAAACTCCTTTAAAACGATCCAAGCTTTATCGTAGTTCAGGTCAGGATTTTTTCGGTGTCTAATCTCAAGCCGACCTAAATCTTAAAACATGATTATTAAAAGTTGTGATTTTTTAAAGTTGAGATAGATAATTTGAACACCATGTGCGTATGCCTCATAAGTTAAATAAACTATTTCCCCGAAGGTAACTTGTTTACAAGGATAAAATAAACACCAGCGACCCAACTAGATTGTCATTAAATGCCTTTAATCTCTTGGCTTGAATGATAATTACATGTGTGATGTATTATTATAGTAGCTGAGGTAATTGCTACACAGTAATTACGCTTTAGAGTTTATGGGACTGTCTTGAGTGCAAAGTCATAGCTACACAGCAAATAATAAGGCTTAATATGCGTTTAATATGGTAATTTTAATGGAAACCTCATTAAACGCTATTGGGTATCGCCACATGTGATCTAAATTGGCTCGCGCCGTGCTGAGGTTATCATAGTTGCTCAGTCAAATAACATCATGTGGGTTTCTATAATATAGATGGATGAAATGGAGAAAAAGTCACTATGTTGAATAAAAACGACTTTTACGAAGGTATAGAGCAACATACTCGTATTTAAGAAAAAATATTTTTTTTTTATACCACTAAGGTGGCAAACAAGCTTGCGGCCTGCCTGATGGTATACGGTCAATAGTAAATGATAATTAAGGCGCTACTGTCCTAGAGTACTTGGAAATTAACGATTTTCGACATCTGATTACGCCAAAAAGCCAAATTTTTTGTATGTATTTCTTCAGTCTCGTCAGTAGATTACGTAGAAATCCTATTATTTTTTTATATTTTGACAAGACAGGCATTTGACCGCCATCTCACCTGTTGGTAAGTGACGATGCGGCCGAAGATGAAGCATGCCCGTCTTGGAACAGCCTATTTCACTCTAGCCTTGAAGGCATCCAGATTATATTGATCAGGGAACACACTCGCAGGCAACGCGTTCCATTCCTTAGCCGTACGCATTATCAAGGTCGAGCCAAAACGACTCGTGCGGATAGCTGGAAGATCCACGACATAAGGATGAAGCTTTCGCCCGGATCGCGTCTCCCGATGGCAGAAAGGGGCCGGCGGAATGAGGTCGTGCCGCTGCTTCGCACACTCTCCGAAATGTAACCTGTAGAAGACTGACAGATGCGCAACCCTACGCCGATGTTCGAGGCTCTGCAGCCTAGCCTTAATCAACCGCGGGTCACAAATTATCTTCTTTGCACGTTTATCCACCGAATTCAAAGCCGCTAGTTGATATTTGGCTGATCCATCCCAGAGGTGGCAGCAGTACTCCATGCAGGTTCGCACTTGTGTTTGATATAGCTGAAGCAATTGCTTTGAAATGAAATACCGCCTAACCTTCGAGAGGATACCAAGTTTTTTTGCTGCAGTCTTTGCTTTGGATTGGATGTACTGACCGAAGTTGAGATTTGAAGATAGCTTAATACCAAGTTTGGCGGTGCAGGATAATGTTGCCGCCAATGTTGGCAAGCGAAGATGGTGAGAAGGGAGAAAAGGGTAATTACCCACCTGGCCGGGTGTTGTGACCAGGGGACCAAGGGCCCGACAGTTGATCGTCGGAAGTTGTATATATGCCGTGGAAGTTGGCACATTTCTCTAGCGCGATGTAGGATTGTTAGCGCCATCTATGTGCGGATGCTTGCCAACCTTGTGTTCGTGTACTCGTAATGTGAGTATCGTTGAGTTTCCCTAGTGGAGCGATAGATGTCGCTACAGTACTCCCCCCGGAGACTGGAGGTCGATACCGAAGCGAGAAACGCTGAAGCTGACGTATGAAGCATAGTCAGTCTGGCGATGCGGTGAGCAATGGCGTAGCTCTGGCGTGAGGTTGCGCTGTGAGCTGTGCCGAAGCGATGCTGTTCCAAAGTCTGCAGTGGGTCGAGACTGGGTGGAGACAGTGAGATGCCGCAGGTGAACGACCAGGAAGCACGCGTCCGTGCCGACTATGGTCAAGGCTGTGACTGCTGTGTGCGGGAGTCAGGTAGGGAAGACGTAAGGATCACGTCGGGGTCACCACTTTGGCGGTGCGGGATAAGATAGCCGCCAATGTTGGCAAGCGAAAATGGTGTGAAGGTGGAAAAGGGTAATTACCCACCTGGCCGGGTGTTGTGACCAGGGGACCAAGGGCCCGACAGTTGATCGTCGGAAGTTGTATATATGCCGTGGAAGTTGGCACATTTCTCTAGCGCGATGTAGGATTGTTAGCGCCATCTATGTGCGGATGCTTGCCAACCTTGTGTTCGTGTACTCGTAATGTGAGTATCGTTGAGTTTCCCTAGTGGAGCGATAGATGTCGCTACACCAAGAAGCTGTAGATTGTCGGTAATTTCCACAGAAACATCCCGAAAAGTTGGAGTTAGATGGAATGGACTCCTTTTGGCGAAAAACAAACATGCCTGAGTTTTGGTTGCGTTGAACGCCACCAGATTGGCGTCTCCCCATCGAATCGAGCTTTATCCAAACGATCAATCATGGCATCTCTACAAGACTGAATATCGTACCTGTTGGCTTTTGCCTCTGACAGATATCTATCCATTACTGTGCTGTCATCTGCGTACCCAAAAGTACCTGGTACAAGCAGTTTGTCAATATGCAGCAGGAATAAAGTCCAACAGGTGTACCAAACGAAGGAAGAAAAGGCCTGCATGCCAAACCCTGTTAAAGGAGATATCAAGAGACAGCAAGGGCCTCACCATGTCTCTCAATGGCCTCACTCCATAATTGTGTGGCATACACCAGAAGGTCCCCAATAGACCGACCACGGCGGAATCCGTACTGGTGATCGCTGAGGTGATCGTGACCTTCAAGATGCGCAAGGAGTTTGTTGTTCAGTGCACGTTCCATAATTTTACAGAGTATGGAAGTAACCGAAATAGGCTGAAGTTAGCAGGGTCGGCACGACTGACTTTTTTGGGCACTGACTGCACATTAGCAAGCTTCTAAGACTTAGGTACAATACCAGTCTCAAGTGAGAGGCGATACAGGCGCGTGAGAACAGGAGACAACTCGGGGGCACATCTACGCAGGACTATTACCGGTATACCATCAGGTCCACTAGCCTTGCTCATGTCCAGACTCTGCAGGATTTTTAAAATATGTTTCTGATGTATTCGCACCTCTGCCATAGCGCAGTCAGCACGGGGTGAGATAGGTGGTGTTTTTCCTATAGTATCCAAACGCGAATTCACCGCGAAAAGAGAAGCAAGCAAACTCGCTTTCTCTTCAGCAGCATGGGCCAAAGTTCCGTATGGCTTCAGCAACGGTGGTAACGAAGATTGACTGAAATTTGACCGCTTTTGCCAAAGACCAAAACGCCTTACTCCCAGAAGGGTAAGAGGCCAGTTTGGCGCTAATCCGGCTTATGTGGTCGAATCGAGCCCTGCGTAGCGTCCTTTTGCAAGACTTGGCGGCGAGGTTAAAGGCTCTCTTCAGTTTGCGAGTATCCGGAGACAATTGCGCTCGAGCCTCAGCCCAGGCAGAGTATGCCGCCTGCTGTGACACTTCAGCGCGACTGCACTCAACATCAAACCATGGACGGGACTTGCCGTTCATCGCTACATCAGAATATGGAATAAAGTACTCCATACCCTGCCGCATAACCGCGGTAACGGCTTCAGCACAATACGACGGATCGCCCGAAGAGAAGCATGCCTCTCGCCAAGGATAGGATGAAAAGAAGTGGCGCATCTCATCCCAATCTGCTGACTTGTATCGCTACACCCGTCGAGGGTTGCATGGGGTTTGTTCGGAGGGGGAATAAACGGATACAGATTTCACCAGACAGTGATCGGATGTACCCAGCGGAGCAGAAACCGATACTGAGTGCCTGTCCGGATCAGTTGTCAGCAGAAGGTCTTAGCAATTGGCGGTATGGGAGCCAACATCAGGTACCCTCGAGGCACAATTTACCAGCTGAGTGAGATCTAGCGACAGAGCTAGTTTACGCGCCTCTCTCATGGTATGGGAAAAGCCACTCTTGGTGGTGGGCATTGAAATCCCCCAGAATAACTAGCTGCGCCGCGGGGTAATGTTCTCTCGCTTCATCCGCCACTTCTACGAGATGGTCACATAGGCGAGTCGTCTCCTGATCCCCGCTGTGCGATCGGTAAGTGCAGGCATACAGGATTTGCACTTGACCTGTATCCACCAGCAACCATAAAATAGAGAAACTAGACCCCTCAAAGCTCCTTAGACGCCGAATGCAGATGTCTTCGCGAGCGTTCACACAGACTCCGGCACGAGGTACGAACCTGTGCTCGAGAGTATACCCTGGGTAGCTGAGTTATGCCGCGTCAGCCGGACATATGATTTGCGTCTCAGTGAGGAACAGCAGCTGCGGATTTTCAGTCTTATGGTGGTAGTGGACTGCATCGAGATTTGAGTGCAGGCCTCGGATGTTAGTGAGGTGCACTTTGAGTGGGAGGGATGCAGCCGCTGTTTAAATTTTCTCTTGTTTTTACTTTTTATCATGTTGTGAGTGAAAAGGTTGTTTTAGAAGGATGGCAGTTGGACGAGGTGGCGCTCCGCCTACCAGCAAACATGCTCACCAATACCGCACGGGAAGGTGCCTGACGCGGAGACCGCGGTGTCGCCCGAACCCCGCCCAGATTGGCTACTTGGCCCTCCCATCCGGTCGCCAACCGGCAAGGTAGAGCAATCTGGGATTTTTTGTAAGATGGCGGGGCAGCCTTTCACTAGTGGCTAACCAGCTACTTGGGCACCCAACTATCTACGGTCGGCCAGCGGCGGCACCGTGCTACGGATCCCGGTGCCCTCTGAAGCTAGGTACCCGGTACGGGAGTGGTGAGCATCAAGAAAAAGACGGTTACGCAGAACGAAACACGGCTGGGCCGCTTGACGACGCGTTCGCCTGGAGGGCGGTGACCAGCCACGGCCGAAGGCTACTACCGGAGAGAGTGCTGTCCATTTTGCACTACCCGGGGCTCAGGTGTAGGGTATCTAGAGTCATGAAGCAAAAATTCGGCTTCGCCTACGGACGCGGACAGCATTGATCCCCAAATAGCAATAAGTACTATTTCCAAAGTGCCTCACTGTGTGTGAAGCCATGGCATATCGCTAATTACTTAGGTCACATAATCATAAATCACTTATAGCTGAGATTCTGCAGCCATAAATTTAGGTTGGTACCTACTAGGGCAATTAAAATACTTGCTGCTAAATTCCTTTCAATTACTGTAGGTTATACGTTACATTTTAGACACGAACTGGTGGTGCAATTAGGGTGTCTACCTTACTATAAGTTCTGGTTTCCATGCGAGTACGTATTGGTTTCATGGTCAGGTGGGCAGACGGCCGCGTGCAGCCGTGCCCTCTCTGAACATTGGCCATTCATGCGAGTGCACAACACCACGACTTGACAGACTTTTATTATAACACAACTAGCCTTTTGTATGAGGCTCCGATGAAAATGAAAATATGTCCAACGGAACAGCGAGGATGAGGAAAAATGAAATTTCGTCGCGTCTATGTAGCTCTGATGTGAGATTGTTTTTCTAATAAAAGGTTTATAGATAAATGTAGCTTTCCCTGATTAAATTCCTGATTCATTGTGTTGGGTCGGTAGATACAATAGCGTATAGAGTGAGTGTACTTTAGTATTAACAGTGAGGGATTCGGTCATTCTGTTTTATGCGATTCTACTAATCGTAACAACAACCTATAAAATAACATGTGTCTTTGTACATTTATACCGCTTATATCATGGGGAGTATTCTGAGGGACGAATGAAACCATGTATTTTGTTCGCAGCTATACAACTTTTTCAACGCGCTGCTGAGCCACATGCGCGACGCCAGCGGGCGGCCGTCCTCCGAGCGGACCTCGCGGACTGCTTCCGTCCGTAAGTAGAGAGGTTCCACTTGTCACAGACATTTACATAATAGTGCTATTTGCATAACAGGGTCGCCAAAGGAATTCCTGCGACCCTTCCGCAGCCGCTGCGGAAGGTATCCACTAGGGGTAGAACAACCGAGTGTAGTTCATTTGTTTCTGCATACACAATTCACATCTACATCGTGTTATTGGCGAGATGTGTAACTTGATAAGCTCAGACAATGTACACAGGGGATAGGTTTAGAATTCGGTGTGTTTTGTACTGGTGTAGGCGGCCCTCAACAAGTTGGTAGGGTGACCTTGTTAAGGTCGAAGAATACCATTGGATTCGACAAAGCTGGAGTTTCGCAGGACATCTATTCCAGAGATCAGACGTCCTACGACTGAAATGACGATGATTACTAAGAAATTAAATGACAAAAATGCTACGAACATTTATTAATTTGACTAAACAGAAATGAAAAATACATAAGATTCATGAATTTCTTAAAGAGACGCTATAATGATTTCTTTGCTCAGACCGAGGTATAAAAGAGACTTTGAACATCCTGCGTAACGAGATCGCGTCCCGAATTTATAAAGTCACGACAGTGGGTAATATGATTTGCTGACGGCGCTGCATACAAATATCTCATTCCGTGGCCACTTTCAAGGCGCGCCTGTATCACTCCTGTAATTGCGTTAACTGAATTACAAGAATTTTTCGCAATCAACAATTACACTGGGGAAATTTAATTGCGTACAGCGAGGTTTCATTCCTTTAATGGCTTTGTAGGCCACCGTTATTATTCTCTCGTACTTTTTACTAGCCGTTATCAGACATGCGACGCAGCGGCGTCCTTTGCTCATGTCGTGCGCTACATAATTTAAGTAGCTGCATTGCCCTTTGCCATGTAGTAATGTAGATAAAACTAGGTCTGTTATTCTTGGAACGGTGTGGCACGGAATCCGCGGTCGCAAGGCAACGACTCGGGTTTAATGAGATTCAACGTGACCGCGCGATTCGAGTCGCCTCTCACACTGTAAGCTCGGATTCAGCTTTGTGTTTCATTTTAGTGACGGATCGATTGGGTTGAATCGGCAAAGCACTAGCGATTGCTCGACATGATTTCTTAAAAACAAAAAGTTATTATAATTTGTAGCGTTAACAAATTGTAATCCTAAATCTTTCTCATGAATCACTCTGTCTATTGGTGAAAACCGCATCGAGGTCCGTTCAGTAGTTTTTGAGTTGAGCAGACAGACAGACGCGATGGGGCACTTTCTGTTATAGTATTAGTATATGTAGTGATAAACGACCTACTGCGATTATTAGAGTTAGGTACGTAGTAAGTTTTTCATAAAAAGCCAATTGATGCCCGTGAGTATATTTGTAATTCTCGTACTATGGCGTATACTACTGCTTGTGGTTGTAGTTCTGGGAAAGTGTTCGAACAATTCGAAGGGATTGAATAGAACGATTGTGAGGTTTCTCGTTGCCAACAAAGTCAAGCTGGGTTCTAAGTAAGTAATGAGAGAAATATAAGGTTTCGCTTAATGGCAGCAGACGACCTTTGACCTATCTTCTATTTTTACGACCTGTATCGGTTGAATCTTACGATAGTGTACAAGAAATCAAAATAATGTATAAGTGAATCATGATTCTAGTACCTATGACATAAAAAGATATGAATATTAAATATACACACGTGTGGCACACTGAAAGTTTTGCGTAACTCATTAAAAAACAATTGATAAGTATATATTAACTGCTTTCGAAGTATTCTCCATTACATTTTAAACACTTTTCCATTCGGTAAAACCATTTTTGAAAACATGAAAACCATTGGTCTGACGGCATGTTTTTCACATGCTGGTTATCACGGTCTCTTCAGGTCCCGTAAATGTCAAACCTGTCATAAAATCTTTGATTTTTGGGAAAATAAAGAAATAGCATGGTGCCAAGTCTGGATTATGTGCGGGATGGATTAAGCTCTACCTTTACAGAAGCCAAAAATCACTTTGTCTTGTTCGCAGTGTGCAAGCATTGTCATGGTGCAATAGGATGCGAACTTTTTCAAAGACACTGGTCAGGTGGTGTACCACTCAGCTTTAACTGTATTTTGTTCTTCAAGAGGAATCCTGCAGACAGGACCCGTCCAGGAGAAAAACATAATCATTTTTTTGCGTACGTCTCTCGCCTGCCTCAATTTTGTTGGTTTGCTGTTGCCTACAAACATCCATACAGAAGACTGTTGCTTTCTTTCCGCCATGTAACAATGTGTCCATGTTTCATCTCCTGTCACAATGTCATAAACAGCATTTGAACATCTGTGATCGTACTTTACTTTATTTTTTACACCAATCTACTCGTGTCTGTTTTTGTTCTGCGGTAAGTTCATGAGGAATCCAGCGGCAACAAAGTTTTCTAACTTTTAAATGTTGATGTAAGATTTTTTAAATTTGGCTCAACCCATCCCCAAATATATTGAACGTAGAGAGTAATAACAATTATTTAAATAAATACTAACCTAATAGATCCCCAAATGTCCTCGAATCTCCTCATAGGTGATACGCTGGTTTTCTTCAATTAGTTGTTTAGTTTCTCAGTGATCGCAGTTGAGGGCCAAACTTTCAAATAAATCTTATCGATATTAGTTACATTTTTGCTACGGACGACGAACTTCAACTTGTGATAAATAAACAATTGACACGCGATATTCCGCCAATTATTTTTTTAATCGAAGATTGAGTTTCTTATGTTGAAATAAATATAGGTAACATATGAAATTCAAACATTTATGAGCGGCCAGTAGCGCAAAACTTTCAGTGTGCTCTATGTATGACATATGAATCATAGATTGGGCGACAGTTACCGTTTACCATCTGGGCCCCGAGTCCGCTAATAATGGACCGATGGAATAATTGTAACACCAATCGTATGTGATTGGTCTTTCAATAATAGCAGAATACTAAAAATATGCCAAACTGCCAGTTGCGATTGCGAATCAATGACAATTCGAACGAGCCATTAGTAAATTAGCGGACTGAGGCCCATGTGTCTATTCGTTTGTCACAGCAGAATAAAAAAAAAGAAAAGAAAGAATGCTAAGTTTTTCTTAAAACTGTGATAATTATGCTTGAGTGGCTTGATTGACTTAAATACTCGTAAATAGTGGACGGTGTTATCTTAATGCCTTCATTAGTTCTTATGACCACCTTCCGACTCCATCATCAGACCAGCTCCATGGTACCATATTGTCATCCAAGTAACACAGGTATTCTTCAGGTAGCTTACATGCATACAAACATTGCAAGCTAAAAAAATAACTAAAAGCTAATAAAATAAAAAGAAACTTTTGTCTAGTAATTTAGAATAATCTTATTGTGAAAATACTACAAACATTAGGTTTCTTACGTAATTCCGAAAGCCGTTTATGTTGTACAACGGACAAAATCTGTACCTATTTAATAATTTAATTCATTGAACATCAACAAGAAGTGACTGACACCTAAAATGTAAATAATAGTCGTTCATTCAAAATTCCGTCTCTTGTTTGTAATACCTTCAAAGGCGCGGCAATTTGTCTATAACGGAACAAATATTTTCAATCGCTTAAAGAGTCTAGGTTTGAGTGAGAGTTTCTCCAATTTAGTCCGTAGATAAAGAGGAACGTAAGGACTCAACGACAGCCCATCTTCCCAGCAAATGAAGTCTGGCAAATAGGTCTCTAGTCAACATTGGGTAGACTTGGCATTGTGGGATGGTGCAAAGTCCTGTTCAAGAATCTGTTGCAGTTCTTCCACCACAGCCCCTCCGACGATCTGATAGATTTCATCCACATCATCTAGATGTCTGGCATCCAAATAACGTACTAGCATCGGGAGCCTTTATACCACTCACGTAAATGTTGTGGAATGAACACCCTGCAGAATTCTTTCTTTCTTCAAACATGTCTACATGTACCTGAAAGGCCGGTCCCCATAGCTTGCAGATGTCCTGGACGACGGTGGCCACTTCCCGTCAGGTGGACCGTCCGTTCGTGTGCTTCCCTAGCCAATAAAAAAAAGTTAACCACCGTTTCCAAGTCGTTCTGGTAAGTTTGTGCCTTGACTTGGAAGTCTTTTCGACAAAAAATAAGCGAAGTGGCGTCTCGTAGTCTCACAACACGTAACACTCTACTAAATCATTACACTTGGCTGGACGTCATTCACTCTTGGGGTGCCTAAACTTTATTGTTCTGTGGGTAAATTTTTTCTTCTACCGTGAATATCTTTTGCTCGATGACAAGGATATTTTCGCGATCGGGTCTCTTCTAGAGGTTTCGGCATCGTTCGAGACCTATAAATATATAGTTCACTTTTCTTCGGCGGTGGACCTTTAATGTAAGATTATATTTAAGTATCCTGTGCACCGATATTCGCGGAAATATATTGACTTGAAGAGCCAATTTCCTTTGAGTCCGACAAGGGTCTCGACGAATTCGCTCTCTAATCATTTTGATGTCGGCGGACGTCTTTACGGGTCGCAGGCGACCTTCTAAAGACACTTTACACGGTCTTCTATAGAGCTGGTCTCCTTATAGGTATCTCTTTATTGTGTAGGTACTCGTAATACACAAAGTTCCAGCTACATCCTAAACTTCAGATTTAATTAATATCTCCATTGGTTTTTCCGGAAGTTGGCGCTATTTTCCTGAAGAAGAAAATCTATTTCAAAAAATTTATTCTTCTGGTTGTTAACATTCGTAAAACATTAATCATGTTTGAGATGGGCTGACTGCTGATAGCAGAGTATAAAGAACCGCCCTGTATTTTTAAATTGGGTAGATATCTTCTCAAAATGTATGTATTTGCGGATTGTAGCTGTATTCAACCGATTATTATCTCAAAACAAATTCAGGAAATTTTGAAAAATGAATACATCCAATTTTCTGATTTTATTTTTAGACAACATAAAATTACTTTCTGAAATTATACGAAAAGTATAATTTGAGCATTTTTCGTGCTTGAGAAACCATATCTGCGTCTGAGCGTTAATTAATTACTACTTTTTAACGAGATTTTCTGCAAAATGATTGATGTAAGGCAATGGAAATTTGAAATATCGAACAATGAATTAGCAGATTTTGTTTTGGTCTACAACAATTTAGATGGTAAAACATCAATTTAGAAGTGACAGTAAAACTATAGATTTCTTACGATAGTCACAACGTTTCGTTTGGCCCGATGACGGTATACACCTAGAAATGATTATTATGAATTTATGGTAGGAAAAAATTATTTTAACATTATCGTGTGTAATTGTCATCAAACAAACACGCAACACCGCCGTGGTGTCCGGCAGAGTAGAATAGCACCAACCCCTTATACTCGGGCGTCGTAGAAGGCGATTAATATTTTCGAAACAAAAAATTTAGTCCGTAGGCTGGAAAATGGGTAGTAGCGTTTTCCAATGTTATATTTACAACACTGCGATTTCCAATCCGCCTGCCAAGCGTGGAGATTATGGCAATACTTACTTACTTACTTCGCTGGCTCAATGACCTGAAGAGGATCATGGCCTCCTACACAAGAATTGATAATGGCAATAACCTCCCCTTTCACGGGAGAGGCTTTAAGTACCGCAGTGGACTGTTATGAGCTATGATGCAACACCCAACAATAGACAAACGAAAACACCACACCACACAACAAGCACCACAGAAAACTTTGACAAGTCAACTTTTCAACTCCAACATACCAAGCATGGAATCTCCACGTCAAAGCGTTCCTAACTTCCAGAATGTGCAACTCCATCGGTAGCTACCTACACTATCGCAGGCAGTTCATAATAGTCCCCTGTTGGAATTGAGCTTCTTCCATATTATTGGAGGGTTTACTCAACATCTCCACTCCCAAAGCAGGCGATTTGTAGATTGCAGTACTTAAAATACGCAACAGAAAGGGCTGCTGCTCGTTTACTGTCTACGGAGGTCTTAGTTAACCAATGTGATACTAATCACCTTTCATGACATCCTGATTCGACAAGGTTGATACAACTTCTACTCTAACCGGGCCCCAAACCATAACGTACAAACGTAGAAGGCTGTCATTCACTTCAGATGTCCTTGCTTGCACTGCCGTAAAGCGTAAAAACCACACGGCTAAGGCAAGGCAAGGTGGTTCAAGATAACGTATAACGGTGATGTCCTTTCGCAGTGGAGCAGGTATTCTCCGAGGAGTCAGACGAGGGCGGAGGCGCCGATGAGACTGCGCCGCCGAAGCTCGCCCGCGGACCCGACATCGAGTTCCCGCTGCAAAGGAAGGATATTGACTTACTAATCGAGGCGTTTAGGAAGAAAAAGGTAATCCGACTCGTCAGTTATCCGAGTTCCGATCCTAATGTCTTTCCTTTCGGCGGACATTCGGATAATCTGGCTGATAGATTCTCGTGGATTTGTTGTTTTTGCTTCGTTTTAGATAGGTGAATAATTTTTGATTGCAAATAAAAAGCTATTCGTTTCGTACACGATAATTTGTTATGTTCTATAGCGACTTAACTCATATATATATATATATATATATATATATGTCGCAGCCGAATGATTAAATTGGCCAGTTAATTAAACGGCTAGCTTCTCATGTTATTATTTAATTGAAAATTTGCCAATTTCAAGAACTTTTTAAGTATTGTTTAAAGAACGAAATTGATCCGAGTTTACTAAGCTCCTCCAAATATTGTCACAATGCTAACTTAATCACAAAAATAAAAAAAAAAATAGTTTGCTTTAGGTTTTAATTCGGTTGGGTTAGGTTAGTGTTGTGACAATGTGTGGAGGAGCTCCATAAACTCGGGGCAATATCGTTCGTTAGACGTAACTTTCAAAGTTCATTGATTTGGCAAATATTTAATTAAATAATTGCTTAAAAAGTTAGCCGTTTAATTAACCGGCTAATTTAACCATCCGGCTGCGACATATATACCACTTTCCTATACCAATTTTAAAGAAAGCGATTGAATTGCACAACAATATAGTTATCTACATTACAGTTAGTTGAATTATACATTGAATTGCACAATATTTTAGTTATCTAACTAAATAAAGTTAAGTAGTTGACACAGCCCACAAGAAAGGCGGTAATTTTCGCCGTCTGCGACTGTTTCATGTAACAAGAATACTAAGGCCCATTAGTTCTAAAATTTAATTTTCTATGGTTCCAAAACCCTATGTAAAATAATTAACTCAGAGTTTACTAACTCAGGGATAAAGTATTGATTTTTTTAACTCACAGCTTATTATGTACCAGTAGAAATTAACCCAGAGTCCACAAACCCAAGTAACGAACGAATGGTGTATGATTTAAGATTACTGGCTCTCTGTCGCTCCATAGTAATTTGTTTAAGTACAGTGCCACAAACTAATCTGATCCGGGCCAAAACTGGACATGTGGAAAAATTGTGGCACTTTATTTTGAAATGTATTTGAAATGACATTTCGATGCCATCAACAGTGATGCCGTCACCGGGTCAGATAAGTTTGTGGCACTGTATATTCCTTTACGTCAGATTTGAAATGTCGTTTTTGACATCACAAACCCAAAGCTGTTAGTTGATTAACTCTATCACATCGGTGGGTTAAAAATTTGAAATTGATCTCAAGACCCCTACTTAATTCTTTGTGTTATTAATTGTATAATTGTACCTAATTGTGTTGTAGAAATGTAATTAGAATTAAATTAAATTCAAAATAGAATTTGTCTTTGAATTAAACATGATAATAAAGCTTTGCAAAAGTTCGCCCTATAAAATAAAATGTAGAATCGCTTTTGCGTTGCCACTTGATATTTCGTCCCAGTACCTTATTGTATAAATATATAACAGCTCTGGTAAACAATCCGTCTCTGGAGAGATTTTTCCTGATAATCAAATCACAAACTGTAATGGATGGTTGTGTATCACAACGATCCATTACAGTAACAAGGCGTTTATCCATTTGGCTAAATGGAAATAAATGCTACAAAGCTTTATCAAACTTAAAGAAAACGCTTAGTTTTCCGGAAATCGCTGTCCATTGTATATTACATACCTACAAAGAGTTTGTCGTAACCACGAAAAACTAAATTTAAACTAATTATACTGAATGATCATAGAAATGTCTGGTGTTATTTTGTCATGCACAGGATATCTCTGCCAATTCTCGGCTATTTTATTACTTACCTCCATGTTTACAGTAAAGTCATGTTAACTGAGTATAACTGAAAATAAAGTCTTTAGGTAAATCATGCTAGACCTAAAATCAATCAACTAACGATATTGATTATAATAATGTGGTTTCAAAAATCACCATTATTACGTTCAGACAGACAAAAACATAGACGCAGATTCTATGTTTTTTATTATTCTCATACCACTGTTTTGGTACTGTCAAGAGCCAAAATTTCCCTTAATTACAAAGTCGCTATCAAACCTTATTGAATTTACAAAGTGAAGGATATTTTGATTAAAAAGAAATGGAACTGTCAAAGTTTGTTAAAATTTTAAAGAAAGGTGCTTAAAATGTAGGGGAAGTACGCTACGAAATTGATTTAATGTTTTCGTTGTCTCGTGAATACTTAATCCGATTTTCAGTTCCCCCGGCTCGAGGCTTACTTAACCTGAATTTTAACATAAAGCTTTTAACTCGCACTAACGTAATGGCTCCTGCTCTATTAGGGTTAAAAGTCTGGAAAGAGCTTAAGATGCTACTGACTATCCAAGGAAACTACGCTTGTTTACATTGGCTGGTTAAAGATTATTCACTTCAATGTTATTATAAAAATTATTTGGTTTTTTGTCCAATTTAACGATATCAAGTCTCGAAAGCGACAAAACAGTTAAGCTAAAGAATCCACAAATCAATAACCGTCTGAAAGTTTGAAGGTTTGAAATTTAGTGTTTTGCGATTTAATTATCTTATGTTACTGCTATCAGTGAGAATCTGTAATTGGTTTTTGTATTTATTTAAGTTTTATATTCTTGTATTAAAAACGGCTGGTTATCCATGTAAATGAAATCAAATAAAATACAGTTTACTACGAAATCAAAGATAATTATTTATTTAGTTGAGAAGGTACAATTCGCAAGATTTTCGTACACCTCATCAGGTAGTTGCTGGTGTTTACAGAGATAGACGGTACGTTTGTGTATCTGGGTTTCGCACTTGTAGTACAAGTATATCCTCCTCCTTGCAGAATTTACAGTTCTTTATTCTGCTGTTCTTTAAGTGTTTGTTCGGCCTACAGTGCCCTTACTAGGATAAGCAACTTATTCTTACAGAGTGGTACCACTTCTTGGGCATGCTGCCTTAACGACTTTGACTAATACCTTAGACTGTGTTGACCCCACCTGCTTATGACGGTGGCAAACATATTTTCTTATGAGATCCGGTTAGCCCCTAATTGGCATACGACCCGTAATTCTATTGGTTGATGATGAAATCTCCTATCGGTCGGGCGCGCTGCCGCTACCAATTGGGACAGCGTCTACTTATTGCCTTTATAAAAGTGTAAACACTATACAATAGTTAGATTCCGTCAGCTGGTCTTTAAATATACACTACCACTAACTGAGCATCTCGCTGTTGCAGCATCGTCTGCACCCGAAGCACGTGGCTCAGATCCTGAAGGAGGCGACGCAGACCCTCAAGCGACTTCCCAACATCAACGTGGCCACCACTTCCATCTCCAGCCAGATCACCGTCTGCGGAGACCTGCACGGGAAGCTGGACGACCTGCTGGTGATATTCCATAAGGTATGCATCATTGATCATATCATACACATCATATCAAACAGCGCAAAAGAGTCCACTGTTGGAGTTGTGCCTCCGCTATATTATTGGGTATAATCTCCACGCTTGGTAGGCGAGGTGGATATCGCAGTATCCAGAAAATCAGCAGAAAATGCTTCTGCCCTTTTTTTGGTTTAAAATCCCGAAATAATTGTTCAAGTCCCTACATAAAAATGAAGTTAGATTTTGACTGCAAGGAATACAAAAACAAATACAATACAAAAACTCTTTATTAGCACACTAGATACATACATGGGATAAAATACATAATAAAAAGCAGTACAAAGGGCGGTCTTATCACTAGCGTGATCTCTTCCAGACAACCTGGTTATGGAAAGCAAAAGAAAAGTATTTTAATAATATTCTCCAAACATTTCTTAATATTACAAAACAAGACTAAATCAGAACTTGATCAAAGGGCAGCGTCTAGTAACGAAACAAGAAAATTAAATTACTTTTACACACTGGCACACTCAAGTTTATTCTTTCCTTCTAAAAGTATTCCGTGACGTAAAAGGGGATACATCGAATACTTTCGTATCCTTTGACAGCGACGCTAATACCTTTATCACAATATATCACGATTTTACGTCACTTCACCGCTTGAATGCACCGCGCTATACTGACATAAATGTAAATGTGTCACTGCGTCAAAGTCGATTTAACACGTCACTAGCTTTAATCTAAACGATAAAGCCACACGATGCGAGTCTAGATACTAGGCAGGTTGCACGTATTTAGTCTGGTCGGTTGACGAAGTTAGTAATACAGGATGTTTGGAAGCAAGTTAATGTAGTAAATAGCAGTTGAAAACAAAATATCAGACTTCATCTAAGACAGGGCTGTTGAAGCCAAATGCGTTGCCGGGCCATTCTCAATGTCTAAATGGACTCGAGGGCCGCACTTATAATTTTTAACAATAAATATAAATGCGGGAGATACATGTTTTTGGATTTTATTAAAAAGAGGGAATTAATGAGTTAGAGCAGCGAGTTCGAAATTTTTGGCACTTTACATCTAAAAACCTTACCGAAAACGCATGCCTACGTCTGAATTCCTGGAGCAGACCCATACAAAATCAGGGTGAGCCAAGCATCTCTTTACTACACCTACCGTGATGTTGATAGTCTATATAGTAAAGTACCGAAGCGTTTCACTGCGATGAATTAACAATAGTTTCTAATGTACCAAAGCTCACGACTCCGTTGAATCGAAATATCGAAGGCCCTGTCGTGGGTATCCGTAACAAAATGCAGTAAAACATATAGGTATATTGTAGTTACACTCACATAAAGGTCGTCAGACCATTATCGTATACATAGAAACAAACTAGTCTCCCTCCGCTTGTCTGGCCTCGATAATCACTCACTGCCGATCCGACACTTACCAATGAGATGGCGATCAAAAAAATCACAAAACTAATTAAGAATTTTCCCACATTTTTATGGTGTAATCGGTCCAACCAATGGTTTACCATCCAAGCCAACCAAGTATAATTTAATCACGTTAATTTAACTTAGCTCGGCTAGCACCAAATTCTTAAACGCGTTTAAGAATGACATTAAACGTTTTTGTACGAATGTTTGTTGAAGTATCAACTTAAATGTGTTTAAGAATTTGGTGCTAGCCGCCGTCCATGGAAACCAAAACAGGTCGCTCAGGAAAATATTGTGAAAAAAACAAGAATTTCGTGCCAGTGTGGTTTTGGAATTCTGGCAATTCTAAATCTAGATGATGACGAACCCACAAAAATAATTGCAGACAAAAAATATAACGACGGTAAATAATGCACATCGGCTAGTTTGGCTTCTAGAGCCTCTGTTGTCTCCGTCAAACTTGTGCGAGCAGAAACGGAACCTAAAGAACCGGACGTGCATTATTAATCACCTTCTAGACAGTACCATGCGAACCACTACACTGTAAAACAATGGCACAATTTACAAATGAGTCCAAATGTGTAACATATTCTTTACGAGCAAAGCAACTGTTTAATCACAAAAGTTAAATCTATAAATTATACTCACCGCGAATGGTGTCGGGTCATAAATTGCATCGTTCAACAGTTTGCTCGCTTTGTAACTAAAGTTCCGCCATTGAAAGCTCCAGCGAGCATGTAAGGCGTCTCATTACGTACAATTTCTAAGGTCATGCATAATATCAATTCGAATTTGGTAGAAAGTACGGTATTTGCGACATGGGTACCTGTGAAATGACGTTAGTTTATGGTATAAGTTAGAATACAATTATTGGTACAAATGACTCGGAAAAGAGTCATAATACGATCTAATTTTTGAACCACTCGCATTCACGCGAGCACTCGCGTACTCTACTTGTCTCTTACATTCGTGGTAAGTTGCTAGAGATAGAAAAGACAGGCATTAGAAGGCGAGCGCTCGCGTGAATGCGAGCGGTTCAAAAATAGAGACCCCAGTCAGGTTTCTCTTGTAGCAGGGTCACGGTGGTTAGATGACAGTCGCTCCATTGTAATTACCTGATCTGCCAAATCCCGTGTCCCATAACCGGGACCTTAACTCCAAGATGAGTTTTTTTAGAATACAATTAATGTTAAAATTATTATGGATGAACTTCATTAAATATGCATGGGCATATAGGTATGGCTCGTTCCCCGCTGTTTCGACCGCGTGGAATTTGGGACTCAATTCACATTGAATTTTTTTGCGGTATTCAACATTTTTTAGATCAAAATAACATAGCCCATAATAATATCACTCCGGAATGTAGGTACTACGTAGCTTTCATATAGATAGTTCCAGCAACTAGATAATGAAAAACGCCAAAACAAGTGTAACTTAAAAATTACGAAATGTGTTTGTGTAGCAACATTTAACTTCCAACCTTTTATTTATGTAAGTAATTATTAGTATCGGAGCCCTAATATGATATGTGAGATCATATCAGATACACAGGGGTTTTCATTATCGTGACACCGTCATGCTACATTTGTCGCGTGGGCGTGCCAGCATGAGACGGCGTGACACACATGTAATTACAAACATACACATCGATTACCGCCGACGAATGTGATAGACTAATAACAAATATTGCTCTTATCGGCACTGGGTATCTGAACTGTCGCTTGTTATATAGAACGATGGGATATTTTTGGGACTTGCTCAAGATGATTTATGAGAAATAGCTGTCGACAGATGCCTGAAAAATGAGTCCGACTTACTCTTATTCAAATATCTTCGAAACTACTGAGCCGATGTCGATGAAAGAACGAAAAGAACCACTTCGATCTCTCCGATCAGATCCAACGATGCAACAGACTGACACACAAAAGACCTAATGCAAAATGATAAGTCTTTAAGAGCTATAAATTCATAGTGTAGTTTCCGTTCAAACCTGCTCTTTACTTTATTATTAATCTTCAAATACACGTTTTTTACGTATACCCTCGTCGACCGGGCCTCGTCCAATTGACGACTTCTTGATCTCATTACGTACCTTTAAGGTTTCTTGAGTTATTCTGGCGGTCCCTCATTAGGGGCGAGTTGACGTCAAGTGGGCGGCGTGCGTCGCGCGGCCGCGGCCCTCGGCAAACAGGGCGCGGACGGCGCACGCGGCAGCTAATTGTTAGGGACCAACGGACCTGGCTTCGGTCACTTTCCTACCTTCCCCTTTGGTATGTGCACACTCAAGAGACACCCGAGAAATCATCGTCGAGGCAGATTTATTCGACCGCGCGAGGGACACGAGTCTATTTTTAACGAAATCCTGCAAAACATATGCCCACGTGAAGTAGTTAAGCTCTTAATGATCTTCAGCAATAACTGCGCTTTCCGTGACTCTGCAAAGAGTTGATCTTTAATTTAGTGCTCTCTGAAATCTGAATATGTATATTGTTCAGTCATAAAACTTGATAACGTAATTGTTATGTTTTTATTGTGTAAAATCTAATATTCATATGTAAAATACTTGAATTTGCTTTTATCAAGTAGGTCGGTGAAGCCGGTGAGGTGGTTTTGGTCCCTTGCTGTGCTGCAGTACTAATTGTGTTGACCGGCGGGCGGCTGATTGATAGACCGCCTGTTACGCCGGACGACCTCGTTAATTCGCACAAGTTTTCTTTCCTGTTGTTGTTCTCTCACGCCATACAAATCGTTCGCTGCGCCAATTATACAGAAATTGGGTGTTAATAGGTCCTTTAATTTGGTCTAATGGGAGAATATCGCTTAATAATTTATTTCAAATTCCTCGCGATGAAACGGTGGAGCATCATTGGTACAGCTACATTTATTTATTTCATTTGTACGTAGTAAGTAACCGTTTAATATGAATCGTCACCATATTCATATTAAAAATATGGGGAAGGATTTCATATCCGATCTCCGCCTAAAAAGAGCTGTTTCACGGAGATACGACCAAAGTTATACGAGAGCCTCTCAATGTATCTGGGATCGTGAATCTGCAGACGCGGCCGTAATCGCGAATGTCGTTCAAGGTGTCCTGTCGAGCAATAAAGATAAGGCGCGGTCGCAAAAACGGCTACAACCATAGAAATTTACGTTATCACCACCCCTAACGTTTCCAATATAAATAATGATTAAATGCCACTTTATTTTAGGCAAATTTTTATTGTTTGATCTTGGGTCTGCTTTTCTTTTGTAGGCAAAATACCCTTTCATTTATGGTTATTTTTTATTAAACTAAACTCGCGTTCTTTATACATATTGTTACATTTATCGGGATACGTACTTATGCGATTTGTTTGTTTCTCGACGTTTTAGTAGGGTTACACACACAAGGTTGTCAATTTAAAGTGAATACGAAGTTATGAAATCCAGCTGATATGGGCTGTAGATGATTCATTGATTGATTGATTAATTATGGTAGTTTGGCCCGCCTGCCAAGCGTGAAAATTATAACAATACTCTCCACTAATGTGGAGAAGACTCAAGTCGAATAGTGACCTTTTATGAGATGATTGTTCGCTTATTGATGTTTTGATTATTGTATTAATTAAACATTTACTTGTCATTAGATTTAAATCATTGTGTTAATACAATACATGTGTCATTCATGATTAATTAATGAATATGTCATGTAGCGATTCATAACATTATTCAAACAATACGAGTACCTAAAACACTCTGTGCTATACAAACAATGATTTTGTGTGCTCTACCTACATATACAGTGTTTACATACAAGTTTCGGCCAATTATATTTTAGTATGCATTTAGGAAATCATAAGTGAAAATATTTAAGTACCGTGAGTCGAGTATTTCGCAGATTCCCAATACATAATGGAAACGATTAATATCACCAAGCCGTTTGCGTCAGCGGCTGTTTGGGTAAACAAACAATCTGTGCTATTTATGTCCGGTGAATATTTACGAATAACAATAATCTAAGTCAAACAGAAGTCTCCATTAAACAGATATTATTTTGCAGCAGCTTGCGAGTCCGGTTCTTGCCTGGTTCTGCTCGGCGAAATTATTGATGGAACATAGATTAATTTCGTTTTTGTTGGCGCTCTGTGCTGGCGCCTACGTATAATAAATACTTGGCCGTGGTGAAGGGATGCTAAGTTAGGTTGGGAGTTGGTATCGATTGTTGACCGGCGTTGCGTAAGCGACCTTGGTTCCGGGCGCTGCAGATGTAAGGATTCGCGAAATGCGACGTTGATTGCCCCCGCGGGCTGAGATAGCCGATGTGTTGCCGCGTTGCCGCCTGCCGCTTTAGAGATGGGCACTGCGTAACAATTGCGCTAACTCAGTTCCTGAGTCGGACGACTTTTCGAAATATCTTAAATCAAACATTATTACAAATTCACTATTCGTGGTGGTTGCAAGAAAAAATTATTTTAATTTTTTTTAAATTAGGCTTGCCAGGCATTTGACCGCAATCTCATCTGGTGGTAACTGACGATGCGGCCGACGATATAGCATGCCTGTTTAGGAACAGCCTATTCACTCTAGCCTTAAAGGTATCCAGATTATAATGATCTGGTAACACACTCGCAGGCAGCGTGTTACATTCCTTAGCCGTACGCATTATAAAGGATGAACCAAAGCGGCTCGTGTGGATGGCTTACTTATAGAATTTGATTTATCACAGTTGAAATAGATGACCTGCGCTATGGTATGCAGCTCAATCAGCTGAACCTAAGTTTTGGAATTTTACTTATTCACCCATCTCTAGCCGTCACGACAATAACCCGGCTGCGGCAATCCGGGCAATCCAGATTACGCCGTCTAGCTTGGCCGGGTAAGAAATTGGACATTCTATTTACGAGGGGCTGTTATCTCGGGACTTAGTTAGATTTTCGTGATTTGGGAATACCACGGTCTGCAGTAGAGGTGGGTAATACTAAGAATTTGTAAGAAATGTCATTATGACTGCGAAATGGGTGTTAACGAGTCTTTGTCCGCGTGAGCCAGTGAAGCTGCGGCGCCAAACAAAAACGGAATTCAAATAATTTCGTCCTTCCGTCTGTCCATTATGTCCCTGCTCTTGCCTCGAAGTCGGCTTGCTTCTAATATAGATAAAATTTTATGATTGTCGTCTATGGACTGATAGTCAAAAAAAAATGGTAAGAGAAAACTCTAAAAATTACGTAGGAATAAATACCTAAATTAAGTTTACGTTTAATCCAATGGCTACGTTACGTTACGTTTAAACCTTTATTATTAAATATACATATACCTTTATTATTATATACATATAACTTATATATTTTATGCGGAACCTTGGGAATCCATAGCGATTTCATAACCAGCGGTCACGGCTGCAGGCTCCTATTTCAACGCGTGACTCAGTCAGCTTTCTATTTTGTAAGGGTTCCTTCCTACTTGAATACTACGTAACTGGGTCTTCGAGAAAGTTGTTTGCGAAAACGATATAATGAATAAGCTTCGTGGATGTCCCATATAGCGTAATAAGGGTTGATTACATTACAAGATAGGCTCTATATCGTCGGCATTTGGTACGTTCGACTTCTGAAGTTTAATTAATGTGTCCCTGCCCTTTGCTAATTTCCTTACATTGATTAAATGCGTTGACGATAAATGGGTCGCGCTAATGGAGCAGCTTTCGCTAGTTCGAAGAAATCCGAGGACAGGTCTTTTCGTTGGGATTGTATAGTTAATGCTATTAGTGTCGGAAATGTAAGGATTTGGCTATTTGGTAATCTCGATACTTTTAGGTACTTACACATGTATCTCCGTGAGTAATGGTCATCATCATAATATATTTAAAAGTACGGCACTCGTTGGTGGAGCAATCGCCACTCCTCTCTTTTGTCTGCCAACCTCATCACCTCCTTATAATCCCCGGCGCTCAGTTTTTCCTTTACGTTCTTAAAATATTCAAATCCTAAATAAAGGTAAGACACCAAAAAAAATTGATAAGTATAATAATAATTATTTAATATTATTAATATTAAATAACAATTTAATATTAATAATATTAAATAACAATTTAATATTAATAATATTAAATTGTTATGCTTATATATGGATAATGTAATTATAAACGTGTTAAAAAAAATTTAACATGTTAAACAATGATCATGTTCACATTCGAACCTTTTTTGACGGGTAGCGAAATCGGCAACGCTGTGGCAAAATTGGAAGGCCGCACGAAATGGATATGGATATGTCACTAGACGTCATCTTATTATAACTTGGACATGATAAGGGTCTTATCGATTCAATGCTGAACCGTCGTCCGACCAATGTAGTATGCTTGTTGAGATCTGGGGCTTTATTTGAATAGTGCACGCTATTCAGATTCGCTTGTCGTCGAGATTTTAATATTTTGCATCTCTTATGCAGAACGGGCTACCGTCAGCGGAGAACCCATACATATTCAATGGGGACTTTGTGGACCGCGGCAAGAAGGGGCTGGAGGTGCTGCTGCTGCTGCTGGCTTGCGTGCTGGCGTTCCCGGGCGGGGTGTTCCTCAACCGCGGAAACCATGAAGACCTCATTATGAATTCTAGGTACGTACTGGGAGTTTAGGTAAGCACCTGGAGGCGCCTTTTACGATTAACTGTAAGAAAATTTTCTTTTGTAACTACAACAACGTAGAGCTCGTCTAGTCTAAAATGACGCGCCCCACTACTTAGTTAGTTGATTTCGATGTGTGAGTGCAAAAATTGATAACGACACTTCATCTGTGTGGGAGCCAATGAACGACGCGTATTCCTACGTTTGAATCTCACCGGCAACTGAATGACCAATTACAACGGCATTTGTATTGCGTCCATATTTTAAACTTGCTTGTGTGTGTTAATGCAATAGTGGGGCGCGTCATTTTAGATTAGACGAGCTTTACAAGAATACGTATAGTTACCTTTATTTGATGCATTTGCAACCAAATTGAATTACGTAGCTGAAAGAAGGGGGCCATTAGCTGTGATAGGTCCCAAGAACTCATCCTCAATAACCAGGATTGACTTTTATTGAATAAATGAAAACATATTTAATGAATGCTGTAAAACACTTTTAACAACTACACAGGAATATGGTTCTTAAGGTCGTAATACACTGTACACCAACTTCTTACAAAACATTAACTTACAATGAACGTAAGTTCAATGTTAAGGTGTCAGGAGCGTCAGACAGTAAAATCCACGATTCATTTTATTACGACTACACTGAGAGCGCGCCATAACGAGATTGTCCAACTGTCTACTACGGCAGCGACAGAACGGGCCCACAAACGCCAATTCCGCCGGAGACACGTCTTTCATCCTTGCTAACGTACTTATTGGTGTCTTTGTGAGATTTTTTTCACTACATATTACAGCAAAAATCCCATTCTTGCGCTATGACATATCCAATTCGACATTTTCTCATGCTAAATAGCTCTACTAGTGGGTTCGGCGCGACTTCGTTCGCGTGGCGTTCTACTCTTACCCTACCCTACATCTAGCCTACGATATCATACCCTACCCTACCTTACACTTACCCTACCACTACCCCTCATGTCTCGTGGTCCCGACTCCCATGGCCTCGATGCGGAGAACTATAAAGACCGACGTCGTAAATCGGGTACTCCTTTAAAATGGAAACATTTCAAATGCGTGACAATAATCTTGGGGTTATGTCCCTGTTGCGCTCCCGCGCGTTGCGCGAAGGCCCGGGGTCCACCTAAATACATAACTACATAGTTATATTATTTAGGTAGGTACCTAGGTACCTACCTAACGTATATACGTATATACGTTACGCGGATACCCGGACGATGAAGATATGGGACGTGAGATCGAGATCTTGGCTAATACGTGTTTGAGCTTAATTCACGAATGGGAGATGGGAACCGCCTAATTTTACCCCTAGTAAAACTTACCAACTATTACTAAGGGTTCGTTAGTTGGTCCACCTCGGATAAGATTCAATCAGGAAACGCTGAAATAAAAGGTGCCTTACCTCGGTCTTATGTTGGAATATAATTTTAGCTTGATAGAGCATATTATTCAAGTCTGTGAGAAGGCCAAGCGGAATTTATTTGCATTAAATACGATTGCGACATCAACATAGGGTCTCAGCTTTAAAAACTTAAAAAATTGAAAGCTACATATATGGGTAAGGTTAGCTATGGGGTCCAGGTATGGGTTGACCGAGCGATGATTGAAACTGCGTGACGGAAACTTTTGCAAAGCCCTGTGTAAAGCATACCGCACGGTCAGTACCAATGAATCACTGGTCTTAGCGGGAGTTCTTCCGATTGATCTAGAGATCCAGCGAGGGGTTCCTAACTTCTATGTATCGTAACGTAACCCTTATTTTGTGCGTTCACGAGATCTGCCTAAAATAAGTAAATTGATCAAAGATCCTAGTCTAGTATATGAGTGGCATATGTAGGATATGGCCGTGTGGTGTCCGGCAGAGTAGAATAGCACCAACCCCTTACACTCGTGGGTGTCGTACATGGCGACTAATGTTTTCGAGGGAAAAGATCAAGAGTCTCCGTAGTGTGGAAAATGGGCAGCAGCATACTCTGTAAGATTATGGAGCGTGCACTAAACAAGAAACTCCTCGTGCATCTTGAAGGTAACGATCTCCTCAGCGATCACCAGTACGGATTCCGCTGTGGTCGGTCAACTGGGGAGCTTCTGGTGTATGCTACTCATATGTGGAGTGAGGCCATTGAGAGGCATGGTGAGGCCCTTGCTGTGTCTCTCGATATCTCCAAGGCCTTTGACAGGGTTTGGCACGCAGCCCTTTTAAGCAAGCTTCCCTCATATGGTATTCCTGCTGGCTTTTGCACCTGGATATCGGATTTTCTGAGTGAACGATCAATCCGTGTAGTTCTAGACGGTTACACTTCTGAACTTAAGGCTATCGACGCGGGAGTTCCTCAGGGGTCGGTCCGCGACTCTTTTCCTGCTGCATATTAATAATCTGCTTGGACCCGGTATCTTTCGGTACGCAGACGACAGCACAGTAACGGACAGATATCTGTCAGATGCAAAAGCTAGCAGGGGCGATATTCAGTCTTGTCGAGAGGCCATGGTTGGTCGCTTGAACGAGGCTCTCAAGGCAGTGTCCGATTGGGGCGAAGCCAATGTAGTGTCGTTCAACGCCACCAAAACACAGGCGTGTTTGTTTTCCGCTAAACGGAGTCCATTCCATCTAGCTCCGGCTTTCCGGGGTGTGACTGTGGAAATTACCGACAACCTACAGCTCCTGGGTGTTGAGCTATCAACAAATCTCAACTTTGGACAGTACATCGAATCAAAAGCCAAGACTGCTGCAAAAAAACTTGGAATCCTCTCGAAGGTCAAGCGGTACTTCACTTCAAGGCAGTTGCTTCAATTATATCAAGCACAAGTCCGATCTTGCATGGAGTACTGCTGCCACCTCTGGGATGGATCAGCCAAATACCAACTGGCTGCTTTGGATTCGGTGGAAAAACGGGCAAAGAGACTAATTTGTGATCCGCAGTTAATTGAGGCTAAGCTGCAGAGCCTCGAGCATCGGCGTAGGGTTGCGCGTTTGTCGGTTTTCTACAGGTTGCACTTCGGAGAGTGTGCGAAGCAGTTGCACGACCTCATTCCGCCGGCCCCTTTTCGCCATCGGGAGACGCGATCCGGGCGAGCGCTTCATCCTTATGTCGTGGATCTTCCAACTATCCGCACGAGCCGCTTTGGCTCGACTTTTATAATGCGTACGGCTAAGGAGTGGAATGCGTTGCCTGCGAGTGTGTTCCCTGATCAATATAATCTGGATGCCTTCAAGGCTAGAGTGAATAGGCTGTTCCTAGACAGGCATGCTCCATCATAGACCGCATCGTCACTTACCACCAGGTGAGGTGGCGGTCAAATGCCTGGCTAGTAAAGTAATAAAAAAAAAAAAAAGAATCCCTTGTAACACTGCGATTTTTACCCCGCCTGCCAAGCGTGAACATTATGGCAATAACCTCCCCTTTCGTGGGAGAGGCCCTAAGTCCTGCAGTGGACTATTACGGTCTGTGATGGTGATAATATGAATGGCAGGGTCGCTGGGAGTTCATTCACTGGACGCCATTTGTTTCTGTTCATTCCGACAAAACATGATAGACGGTATAAGAAATGGCTGGTAGTGGACCATTGTGTAGCCAAGTTCTTAACTGGACACGGTAACTTCTAGGCTAAATTTCATTCTCTCGCAATTGTGCCCTCGACCTACTGCGAGTGTTCGTCGCGTAATAGTTTAATTAAGCAATCTGCTCATCATATTTTACGGTAATGCGAACTGTGGCAACATGAGAGGTGCTTAATGTTGGATCCTATTTCCTGTAACTTGGGTGTTGTTTATTATTTGGACCTTGTGGCGGGCGCCAGGCAATTTCAAAGCCTCCTAGCGCTTTTGCCGTCATTATTATTGGCAACATCATGCTAGACATCTTTTAATTACCTTGTGTATATCCGTGATGCGTTTCCCCTGATTTCTGGCATTGACCTATGCCTATTTTGTATTGCGCTATCTCCGCTTTTTGCGGGGAAAGTTGGAAACACTATCTTTCCTACGCCTATCAGTAGGGCAGCACCAGTTGCTCTCGCGCGCGATAAGCGAGAAAAGGCGCGACTTAGTTATTGCTATCTCTTTCATCTTAGTATTGAGAGAAGAAAACAAACGCTTCCCGTAGCGAAAAAGTCGCGGCGCGAGCTTTGTCGCGGACACACCTGTGCTAGGCGTACTGTCACTTCTTAATTCTAATTGTTGCGGGTTCCAAGACAGTATTAGCTTTCATTTTATTACAAAATATAATAAATTAAAAAGGTATTTATTTAGCATTTAGCTCTAAAAATAATAACATAAAATTAAAATAAATTAAACAAAGAAAAAAAGAGTAAGAGAAAAAAAAATTTATACAAACACTAAACGCTAAGAAGGCCAGAGCTCAGTTCCGCAGATACGCGAAGGTGCCTACGGGCCTGCTATTCTGCCTTGGCCTACAAAATTACACAGAATAAAATTTATTATAGACACAGACACTATAAATAAATAAATTTAATAGATTTCACTATGGATCATGACCAAGTATCTAAAAAACACGTACTTAACGTGTACCTATTCAAATTCAGTTAATAATTTTATGGAGACAGTTAGGGTGGTATCTGGTTTATATATTTTAATCCAAGCATCAAATATTCCTGAACCTGAGTCCTGGTTTTAGTAGGTGTGATATGCTTGAGTTTCGAGCTCGCCACCCGCTAGGTGTGCCTCCTAATATTGTTGGCGAAGCGAGGTTGACCGAGGTCTTTCGCTGGGGATCCGGAGAATGGTAAAACAGTTAGGGTCCCTGACGGTGTTTTTATTTTTTAGTGCTTCGGTAATTTGAAATGAAACAACAGCCAATGAGAATAAACCGTGTCCACATATTTAACAGCGAGGTTTTCCCCTGGAGAGAACAACTTGGAGTTCTTCAAGAATGGGGTTAAAAGATTTTTACGGGGTCGACAACCCGTGGGTGAAGCCCCTGGTATTGCAAACGTCCATGGGCTGCGTCCATCCATTAAGTAAGCTTGTTTGCCACCATGGTGTTATAAAAAAACATATAAGCCTTCTACTGAAAAAGCACTCTCAAATCATATCATCAGTTACTATGCCACATTCAATAGCACACACTTATAAAAGCTCTCTTTTAGAATCGAGGTAATATAAGAGATACAATACATTCAATAGCTAAAATTATTTAGCTATTACTTCCTATCGGAAATATGAAGACACAAAAAATTCAATCAAATGTTGAGCTATTGAATAGCAATTTCGATTCAAAAATAACATTTTCTTTTCCCCTCACAGGTACGGTTTCATCAAAGAAGTCCAACAAAAATACCGGGTAAGGGTAATTGCTTTAGTTCCATTCAATATTTCATTTTACTCGTAGTTTCAGCATAAAATTCGAAACGAGGCAAGGAAAGGTTATACGGTAACTTTTATTTCTTTAGTTCGCCTTGCGTCAAGCCATTAGAATATGTAATGTGTCGCTGGTAGGTATTTATGTTCTCGCTGAATGAGATACCTATGCAGCGCGTGCGTTGGCATAGTGAAAACGAAGGAATAATCCTCAAATCACAATACAATGACTAATATTATCCTAATTGTTGCTAAAGCGGTAGTGCCTACCCATTCAGACAGATTTCTCGGGTTTGAGATAGTTATTGTGTTAGTAGTAGTATAGTAGCTGACATGGCTAGATCCCAGAATTGAATATTTCATGATATGGCCGACCGTTTCATGTTGAAAATGTTTAAATTAACAATTGATCAAGATTGCTCAAATTAATGATATGGCCAAACGTGGATTATACATATCATCAAACATTTACGTTTATACCATATTATCAGATTTCGCTAGGTAGCCTGCATTTCATGAAATACAAGAATTTCATGATCGTCCACATCATGAAGTGATAAATACTTAAAACTGGCCACGACATATCTACTGTCTGACAAGAAAGTCGTGAAAAATATATGGGCGCCACTTGACAGCAGAAGTACTTGGTCTGACAGAAATTAATTGTTGCAAAAGCAGTAGTTCCCATTCACAACTTTCTTACCAGACTGTACACTTGCTAACGTCGCACGGTAGCGACACCACCGCGACTTGAGGATCAAAACACGTCGGCTACGTTCGGCTGGCTTCGCAGCGTTCGCATCGCACTAGCAGAACGTAGCCGAGTTCCGATCGCCAGTCGCAGTGGTGTCGCTACCGAGCGACTTGCATCTTGGCTAGACCCACTGTATCATTGACAGCACAACGCTGAGCGGCTACTGAAACTAATCGAGGGCGTGTACCGGTGGCTGCCGCTCGGAACCATCATCAACAACCGGGTGTTCATCGTGCACGGCGGCATCTCCGACACCACCGACCTCGATATGATACGCAGCCTTGAACGAGACAAGGTGCGTATGTCTATTAAGTAGATATAGTTTGCTTGTTTATTTTACCCCGAAATCAGATTACCTTAAAGCGTTTATCCCATGTCTAGCCTTGGCGTATGGCAATGCGCGCGAGTCGGCTTTAAGTGCGTATTTGATCCCCCTTGATTATGGATTCTCCAATATCGGACATTCACATGGAGGAGGAGGCACCCTTCGCTGGTGTTGACACCGTTCTTGACGGAAAAGATCAGGAGGCTAGCGTGGAATGGGCATGTTAAGCCGGGGAATGAATGGCACGTGACAAGGAAGACGATGAATACTTAAGTAGAATCTGATCTAAGAAAATATGGATGGACTGCGTGAAGGACGATATGCGTGTGATAGGTGTGCGCCACACATCGCCAAAGATTTTTAATATGTACTGCGTCGATCTATGGGCGCTGGCCGAACGTAGCCGAAAGGTTCCGATCGTTAGTCGCACGGTTAGCGCAACGATAAGGTTAAAATTTTTTTCACAAGATAAATCTACTTACTGAATAACAAATTATTATGTTTTTGCCAAACTATCTCATCGAGAAAGGATTATATTAGGTCCTTACCTATTAATAATGAATAATAAATGGCGAAAATGACAGAAACTGGAATTTTCATAAAAGCAATTTTTCTAAATCTTGGAAATGGCCAATTACTATCTACTCTTTTCATAAAATTACATCTGGTTAAAGAGGCAAAACTGATGGCAAATGAAAAGGGGTATTTTCAAACCCTTATAAAAACACGAAATTTTTGTTGTTGTTAAATGTTAGGTACTTACTAGCATCTAAACATAGGTACTCCATTTTCAAAACAAATATTAGATTCGATATTCAATTGATATAATAATTGTTGATACGATAAGATTGTCGTTTACAATTAAAAATATTTGAGCAAATGTGTAACTGCGAAAAAAACGCCTATTTCATAGGTAAGGCCAAAGTCAAACCCAATATTAAAAGATTTAGTTGTATTACCTACAATTTTTTTCATTACATTAAAGCCGATAACGTAAGCCAAATAATCAAACTTATCCAAAACAATCACAATTTCAACGAGAACCTTGCTAGAATAAATGCTTAATTTGCTCCTTTGAAAGCGCCAACTAACCGCGGTAAAACGAGCGCGGTGACGGGGCGCGAGGCGCAGACGCCTTTGAAATGGAATTTGGTGGCTGAGTATCATTACTCCCGTCTACAAGGGCAAGGGCTCGGTGCGGGAGTGCTCTAACCACAGCGGTAAAAAGGTAATGTCTCAAACCATGAAGCTCTTCGAACAGATTAAAGAATACCTGCATTTCTTGTTTCTGGACATGCAGAAGGCCTTTGACTGTGTCGCTCGGGAGATTATATGGTGGGCTTTGCAGTCCAAGTCAGTGCCCGAGGCCTATAATGATATTATCCGAGACGATTATTCCATAGGACTGCTATTGGTGTCGCCAACCCGTTCCCTTTCCATTGGGGTACCACCTGTTTTACACCAGGGCTCTGTGCTGTCAAACAGCATCTAAGACTATCACGAGGTACCTCCGTGGCTGCTCATATAAGCTGAAGATATCGCGCTGACAGTCTCTGGCAAGAGGCGACTAGTCCAACGTGTAAATAAGTAGAAGGATGCACTTGAGATCGGCGGTCTGATGATGAATGTCTCGAAGAGAAAGTACATGGCCTGCAACAATGCAGATCCCCCACCCGTGCGCATAGGTGAAGATGAAGTCCCAAGTGGGCCAAGAGTAGAAGGAAGGCGGACCCCGGGCCCTTGCATGCCGCGCGGGGGGGCCATGGGATGATGATGAAGATGATGATTAATGGCATTGGCTAGTCGACTTCGTAGAGCGTCGTCTCTTTCGCACGAATACAAACCAAGCCGAAACTAGTTGACGTGTATTATTTATCACTACCTAGTGTATCCATGAAGTAATTTGTAACACAAATCCAACGAAAACGCGCTGCTTGATCTTTTATCGAAAAGACTTTCATTTTGAGAAATGCTTTTCACCCCACTTAGTCTTCACAAGACTCTAAAGATACCTATTATACGAAAGTAAACTTAGGAGAAACGGTTACCGGTGTGGACCAGGAAAGATACCGCAAATCACCGTGTGCGAATGTCGAGCAAATCGACCATTATGAGAATGAATGAGTTTTCGGCTCCTCAGTGCGATGAAAGCAGGTGGAGTGTGGTATTAGGTTGTGCAATATCTCGGCATTCACCAAAATACAAGTTACATAAATATCGACAAGCTGAAACCCGAAATTCCTATTTCAACTTCAGATAGGTACTCAAGATTTCACGTAAGTATAAGGCCAAAATGTTTCGGAATTAGATCTGTTAAAAAAGAATCACGTAAATCTGATAAGTAAACAGACGAAGACGAAGTCTATCCAAACGTATATCTAATGAACCGAATTTCTCAAGATGAGTTTGCTTATCGGAACAGTTTATCAAATAGGTACCTAAAATACCATATTGCTATCATGGACCTCAAAGAAATATAAATAAATGAATATGCTTAAAGAATTCAGACAGCGTCATCTAGCCCCAAAATAACAAAGCTTGTGTTATACAACTAAGCTTGCTAGGAAACTAATAAACTACTTTGTACTTTTACATACCTACTTATCATACATATAACAAACCCGTAACAGAAATTAAAATTTATTATTTCTATTTCTGCTTGGCCGGGAATCAAACTCGAGACCTCTTGTGTGCGTGCTTTGACACTGTCACTGGTGTGACAACGAGGTACAAAATCAAACAAAGTGGCGGCGGATTGTCGGATCTGGTGTATCTGTATGAGTGTTTAGATCATGTACAATAAAATTAATGTCAAGAAATTGTCGTGCCTTGCATGCTTCACTTCTATTTAGTGTAGATTCCTGGCATTCGTATTTTTCTCAGGTCCGTGATTGCTATCATGTTGTATTTAGTGTGGAGTGGGGAAAAATATTTTCGAGTCTTTTCTCAGTTTATTCACTTTATACCTATTATCTGCCGATATTTCGCAACATGTAGACTCTATAAAACTTCTTAAAATGACTTTCTTAGATATGCTATGATAAAGTTTATGAATAATCTGGTACAGCACTTAATATGCTAACATGTGTAGTTCTTACGAAAAACATAAAAATCCCTTTAGAAAACACTTTATGAATCATAACTTCTTGGAATTTTAGGAATTCGCACGAAAATAGATTGAATTCTTTATTAAATGCCAGCGTAGCATATCCATTATCCACATTGTCCAATTTATTTTGATAGTGTATTATAAAAATATTTTGACTATTCTGAAGAAAAATGTTATTTATATAAGTGACCTCAAGGACGAACGAAACATTACACAGTAGGTGCTATACTGTGCTATAATATAACCATGGGTGCTCCCTCGAGTTGATTAGAAATTATGACAACCTGAGCGGTTCAGTTGGTTAACATACCGGTCTGCCACGCAGAGGTCCCGGGTTCGATTCCCGGCCTAGCAGATATTGAAAGGATAAATTTTAATTTCTGTTACGGATCTGGGTGTAGTATGTATAATTAGTATGGACTTAAAACAAAAAAATGTATATAAGTAGTTTATTATTATCCAACACCCATAACACAAGCTTTGATTACTTTGGGGCTAGATGCGGCGCTGTGTTAATTAGTCCAATTAGTGTTATTATTATCCTGTGCTACAATATATCCATCTTTAAGAAAATCCCTCGAGCTGCTTTGATATTGTCTGATATAATTGAGTACAACTTTTCGCTTCTCTTAGCTTTGCGGGAATAAATATAGGCACTTATAGGTGCCAAGAGGTGTGAATGAGTCTCGCTAAGAGCTAGTACAGACGTTTTTATTTCAGAGCAATATCTCTCTGATATCGATATCAGCTGAGCCAGGCCATTAAGCGGTAAAAGCTTTCAGTAAGCCGCGCGCCGATCTTGCAGCGCGTACATTAATAATGTATTTTTATTCAAACATAGCCGTGCAAGGGTTATGGACGTTGTGACTTTAAATTAGCTCTTTATATTAATCATGATTGACGTACCTGTTAACTATAAAGCCAAATTAATATTAAGTTGAAATTTGTAAAATTGAATCCTATGTAATATAACCTTACCTATTGGCTAATAAAGGTGGTACATCATACTACGTACTACAGGCAAAAATCTCAAAAAAATTGTAGTATTAGTATGATGTAGGTTGGCCTCGTATTTAAATGTACCCAAATTAAATTTCCCGTACGATACGTCTACTTAATCTGAAGCCTGAGTTACGGTTACTGAATAATAAATAAATACACAATCTTTTTTCACGAGCTTTTTTTTTTTTTTGTCATACGTTAGGCAAACAGGCAAGCGGGCCACCTGATGGAAAATGGTCACCACTGCCTGTAGACATTAGTAACACCAAGAGTATCGCAACTGCGTTGCCCACCTCTATAACACGTTGCTCTGGCAGCAAAAAGCAAATGCCACTCCACTGCCAAAGCCACGGTTCCCCAAATCCCCACCCCATGGAGCACTGGAAACCTTACTCACCGGCAGAAACACAATACTATTTAAAAGAGTATTATTTAGCTGCGATATTCTGTAAGGTGGAGGTACTTCCCCAGTCGGGCGGCTCCAATTCGAACGAGATACCCCGCTATGCCCTACCTCTCTTCTCTTCTCTAGTTACAAAGAATCCATTTTGTTTTAGTACAGTTATCAAATATGTTAGTATTTAATATCTAATTTAGATTTCGTGAGCTTAATTAAAACAGATATGGAAAGGCTGTCGAACCTATTTGTTATAGCTTTGATGCTATCCCGAACTATATTTAGCAGTGCAGTACGGCAGAGGGCATCAAAGCCTCAGCGAACATTATCGATACGCTGCAGAACGATATAGCGCTGCAAACGATAATACCGTGAACTCAGGCTATTTCAGATTCGGTATACGGACCCATTTCCACGGAAACCACATTGAATTTCGGTATTTATTGCCAACGTTACTGACAAACATCACCAAAATCCGTTTAATAGTTTTTGCGCGTAGGAGTATTATATGAAACATTCATCCATTCTTAGAAACATTCGGATTTATAATATTAGTAGGATGGTTCTAGACTTATAGAAGAAACTGTATAGAAGAAAACGACGTCTGAGTGTCGGTTCTAGCACTTTTCTTAAGCTCCCAATAATGTTGACTGCCACCGGCAATGCTGTTTATATAGCTGAGATTTGAGCCACTACTTTCATTATAATATTTGTGATTGACACGCTAAGGCGTTGTCCTAATTGGCAACGGTCGTGCGACAGATGGTTTTGAGGTCTCCTATTGGTCTCGCGACGTCCGTCATACGATCATGGTCGCACGACCGTCGCCAATTAGGACAGTGCCTAAGAAGAAAAATCTCCTAATGTCTACCTAGTGAAGCCAGGATGTGCTAACACAGTTTCTTATTCCAGTACGTATCGTTGCTCCGGCCGCCGGTGACCGAAGGCGCTGCGCCAGGGGCCGAAGTCATCGACAAAGTGGAGTGGAAACAGGTGCGGTCCTCAACAAGATTAATAAACTTACTAACTTTCACCTACAGTTTCTTCGCGAAAATGCACTGCTTGAGGTTTTCAGGAACTTGCGATCCCCCGCGGTTTTCACTAGTGTTAATGAAAAATCACTGCTAACGTACCTGCGGCCTTAGCCAAGAGGTTTCGTTGATCTACAATCGTTTGTGGTAGAAAAAATGTATGAGATTTGACATAAGCTAACGTTATCTGACAAAAGCAAACGTTATCTGACATAAGCTGTTTGTGGTAGAAATTCTTGGTCCATAGACAATTTACGTACTTTCGGTGTACAAAGGAGGCGGGTTGGCGGATGATCCTATACAATCAGAGTCAATGTAGATGTTGGTAGAAATAGTCGAACTACGACCTGTCAATTTTCTACCATACACGCATCACGCAAGCGGAGCTGTCAAAGATGGCTAGACCGGCTGGTCTACGTTAGCACGCATAAGAAGTCTATGATATGATGAGTCTATGAGTCTAGGCGGGCAACGCATTGGTGACTCCCCTGGTGTTGCTGATGTCCATAGGCGGCGGTGACCACTTTCCATCAGGTGGCCCGCATGCCTGTTTGTCTGCCGGATAACATAAAAAAAAATGATACACAGGAAGAATATATACCTGTAGGGAAAGAATTTTCGAAATCACTTCGGCATTACAACCATAGTATAGAATTACATTTACATTTCTATGATTTTGTCAATTACGAGTTCATTTAAAATCAAAAACTTCATATCGAAAAACACAAGTAAAATTTAAATAAAAATAGGATGTTCGATGTAGCCACTTTTATCGCGGATAACAGCTACGAGTCTGTCCCGAAGAATTCCCTCGCTGCACAAACGTGACTGGCTTGAAAACTTGATCTTTCTTACCGTCGTTTTCAAAGGTCAAAGGTTTTCAACGGTAAGTCAACAAATCGTGAAAAGATTTTAAATGATGCTCTGTTACCTTAGACACGCATACGAATCGGTAAAATTCCTACTATTAATTTTATTAATAGAAATTCTATTAAAAACTCGTAGTTGACAAAATTATAGCATTTTCAATTGGTAACACTTCGAGGGGCGCACCCCGTATGTATCTACTGTAGCAGTGTAACAAGGTTCATAATCATAAGGCCGAGACCACACTGACAAGGCCTTTGTTGCCATATGACTGTAGCCGCACTGCATGAGAACAAAATCTCCGTCGCGTCTAGTCGCCAGTGGCCCTAGCACAAGTGTGTCCGCGACAAAGCTCGCGCCGCGAGAGAGCGTTTGTCTCTTTCTCTCAATACTAAGACGAAAGAGATAGCAATACCTATGTCGTGCTTTTTCTCGCCTATCGCGCGCGAGAGCAACTTGTGCTAGGCCTACTGAGCAGTGCGCCGTCAGCCTAATATACCGTGAAGGTGCCGTAGGTTATCTTGCATCATCGAGTACAAGAAATATAATAAATAATGATCGTGGACAAATTCTCACAGCGCCATCTAGCCCCAAAGTAAGCAAAGCTTGTGTTATGGGTGCTAGATAACTGATAAACTACTAATGTACTTTTTTTTTTAATTTGCCACTTTGTAGCGATAGTAGAGCTTTAGAAGACCCACAAAACGTGGGGCTGCCAAACTTTAAAGTTCAAAGTTCAAAGTCATTTATAACGTTTCATGTTGCTGACTAGGGAAACTGCCAAGAGAATGTAAGGCAGACCGGTCTTTTTATTTCTGTTTTACTACTTTATTTAATTTTTTTATTCTATGTAGGTAAGCACTACCACTGCGAAAAGTTGTAAGTTTGGGTCCAAAAAAATCTTTTCTCTTGCACTGCACCAAACGTGCCAGGTTGTGCATGCCTAGGCAGACCTACTTTTTGTAGGTACTACTACTAAATCTCTACTAACGTAGTCGATGACGTAGGATTAACCTACAACGCCCTCACAGTCTATAAGATCTATACTAGATATCGTGATATCTCCTAGATAGATTTCCTATTCTGGTAGCCTGTTCTGTGACCTACTTTTAATACGTAATAATTTTCCGCGACACGTCGATCAATTCAAAGACGTTTAATTAATAACTCTAGAGTATATAGAATCTCAAAGTCATTAATTTGAAATAAAACTATTGAGATAAATATAACTAACCTATTGAGATAAATATAAATATTTGAAATAAATATAGAACTTGTTTAATTACGAAACTCTCATATTGACATTCTCTCTTGACAATACCGACGCAATTAATAAAGAGAATTTAAATTGTATCAAGTTTCTCAATGATTTGATTATCAAGTCTACTGCTTTATAATTTATCGATAACTTTATTTGAAAGATGTTCTGATCTGTTTTTGTTTCAGCGAGACAATAATAAATATGCTTGGACAAAGACACGACAATGTAAGTGTTGCGTAAGCCTCAGAGATACGTGGGAAATAGGTAGATAAGATTGATATTGACAGGAAAGATACCCCGTGGGTAGACCCGACCCAAGAAGCGATGGTTTGACATCGCTGAGTCGGATTCGAGAGCCAACGGCCTACGACGCGGATGCCGAAGACCGGGCAAAGTGGAGAAGAATGAGCCGAAAAGCGGACCCTGGCAGAAGCCTGGCAAACGCTAGGATGATAATGATGATGCTTAGACAAATTAAGTAAATAGTCCCAAAGTAAACAAAGCTTGTGTTATGGGTTTTAGATAACACATACTTATTATACATACTACACCCAAACCCGTAACAGAAATTAAAATTCGAACCCGGGAGCTCTTGGTGGCCAACCGGCATGTTACCCTACTGAACCACCAGTAGGTTAACATGTCGTCAATAAAAAACAACGATGCGATACTAGAAATGAGCTATTGTGATTCATTCGAAGTCGTTGATAACCGGCTGCTGTTTCGATGAACGGCGCCTTGGCCGGCGGCGCCATGGCCATGACGGAACGAGTGCGATTAATCATTCAGTGCTCAATTTTGGATCGCTATCGATTTGACTACTATAGTGCCAACGTTGGCTTGAGCGCTGTTCTGTTCTCGCCACTGTTTACATGAAGTTCAGAACTCGCTGATCCAAAAAGGAAGTTCGGAAGCGCAAAACTTTTCGTGCATCCAACACTTGTTTGTACAGCTTTAGGGTATCAATAACGGTATTGAGGATGGCATTGTGATTAGGTTTGTTTGTTTGTAATCTCTTTATTTTATAAAACATTACATTTAATACACACAAAAAAGAAGTCGTTATGTTGATTGAAGTTGTTCAATCCACACGATCCAGTGTCCACATATTGTTCATATTTTGGATTGAAGAATTGAATAAAAGTTATCAATCAATAAATTATTTGTTTACTGAACACACATTAAAAGTACCCACTTCCTCCTTAACTTAACTTCAACTTTTAGAATGGACGCCCCATTTAAAAGTCTTCTAATTATTGTATGTCGAAAGCAGGTTCTTATTCGCTCTGTGAGATATTTCGCTACTTACAACTTTTGATCTGGAAAAGGATAATTTGGCACTTGGTTGAGGGCGTGTGGGTGTGACAAGTGACGCTGTCAAAAGTGACGCTTTATTAACTTACAAGCTTTACACGTGCCAAATGATCCTTGTAGCGCTGTAAAGATCCAAGATATAACAATAACGAACATTACCGACCGAGATTAGATACCACTAAGGTGGCAAACAAGCTTGCGGCCTGCCTGATGGTAAGTAGTCACCGCAGCTTAGATAAAATGGATTTGTTTCTCACAACAACAAAAATAAAATACAAAGTTGGTATACTAAAACAAACTATAACTAATGCCTTACTCTAACAACCTACATTTACATATACCGACAATATTGCTGCTACTGGGCAGAGTGCCAAAAAAGCTAGCTGCGTTCCCCCGTTGAATGGCAATCCCTATACATTGGCCTAGAAATGAACCAACCCTATGGTCACTTGTTTTCCTTATCAAGAAGAAAAGCTTGATTAGATATAAAAATCGAAGAGGAACTACAATAACAAATAAATCATAATTAGTAATAGATATTTAATTAGATATTACGATATTAGGTTTAATGGGCCCAAGCCAACATCACCTGCCCGCGGTCTGTGCTGACAGACGGAGGAGGCTCTGGCGAACCGGCTTTTCCCTAACGGGTTGTGTGTGGCGGATGGTAGTCGCCGCACATAAAAAGGCAAAACACCGCAAAAATATGTATGGAAAGGTCAGGTAGAGCAAATACATCCCGGGCTAGGGCGTCGCCGTTTAACGACGCGCAGGGACATCACCCTAAGCCTGTGAAAAATGGACGAGGGCTACCCTGCCACGCGCGGGCAGGGCTAAAGACGTTAGCGTATACCTGCAAGCTCCACTTCGCCACTACAAACGTTGGCTCCCTGTCTGGCCGTTCTCGGGAGCTGGCCGACTTGCTCTGTAGGCGCCGCGTTCGAAAATCAGAGAAATCAGATGGCGGGGATCCAAGTCCCGGGAGATCGGGCAGGGGTACAAGCTTGTGTACAGCGGATCGGCAGAGGGGAGGAATGGGGTCGCTATTGTGGTGTGCGACGAATTCCGGAACGGCATCTTAGAGGTGAACAGAGTGAGCGATCGGCTCATGCTGGTCAAGGCTCTGATCAACGTGTAACCTCATCAGTGCCTATGCTTCTCAGTCCGGTTTTGCCGACACCGTAGACTGCCTTCTGGAATAGCTTCGAGGACACCTTGCGACGTATACCATCCTCCGAGCAGATTGTGATTGGTGTGGACCTCAATGGCCACGTGGGCCAGAGGAGCGCGGAGTTCGGTCGGGTGCAAGGGGGCTTTGGCTACGTCCAGCAATACATTGAGGGAGAAGAAATCCTCCGAACCTCACTGGCCGCCGACTTAGCCGTGGTTAATACCGTCTTCCAGAAGAGACCCGAACACCTCATTACCTATAAAAGTAGCCCGCACCAATCACAGATCGTTTATCTGCTGATCCGAAGACGTGACATTGGCCATGTATCCCAGTGTAAGATCATCCAGGGAGAATCTTGTTATTGATGTCCGAGTAAGTAGTAAACGGCCTACTGCAGAACGTTGCAAGCCGTCTTTTAAGTGATGGACTCTAAAAAGCAAGGGCCTGGAGTTCATGGAGGCTGCCGAACGTCTCGATTGGAGCACGAAGGGCGAAACCACTAACGAGCTCTGGGGCCATTTGCAAAAGTCCATCCCCAAACTCGGACGAACAGTACTCGGTACGTCAAAAGGCGCCGAAGAATTAACAAGGACACGGGATGGTGGAATAGTGAGGTGCAGGAAGCAGTTATTACAAAAAGGCATGTTTCAAGAAATGGCAGCACAGTAACTCACCTTCGGATAAGGAGGTGTACTTAGGGGCAAAGCGGCGAGCTAAGTATACCTATTATTCTACTCTAAAAACCTAGCTTAACAATTTGCTAAGTCCGAATTTCTCACATCAAGTACGCATGAATCATAAGAATATTCGTGTAAATATTTTCTTCGACAATTTAAGCGGGTTAGGAACGCCAATCAAGAGCGTGATTGCTGGCTTGGAGCTCGTTAGTCCCTCGCTGGTATTAACTTGGGCAATGTCCCACAGTAACTGAGTTAGCCCGGCTTTGCTCGAGTGTCGCGCACAGTCGCATCACACTCGAGACACGATAGTTTCCGATACGAACTTTGACATTGAGACATGGCATTGGCACAAAGTTTGACATTGAGACATGGATTATTGAATTATGCGTATATGAGCAACATACTCTCGATTTTGGACGTTAGTAGGCAAAATACCCTATTCATAGGGAATTGTATATTTTAAAGAAAAAATTCTTTTGCGCAACGGTACGTGTGTTACCGTACCGTTACAATATATTTAAAGATTTGTACGCCTCAGCATGCGGGCAAAGGATAGAGAAACTATTGAAGATAATTAAAACATCTGTAATACCTATCTCTTACAAATAATTATTTTGAATCTTTTGAATCTTTGTTGATTTGAACGTATTACCTATCATTTGCTGCAAGAATAATTTCTGTTGCAACTAACACTGAACACTATACTCACAGAGGAGAGCGTCGGTAGCCGGACGGTTGTGTATCCAACTCGTAAGCGAGAGGTACCGGGTTCGAATCCCGCTTCGGCCATGTACCAATGATTCTTTTATGAGTTATGAACATAAGTTGAATTTTTACTAATTCAGTTACAAATTCGGTTACAAATTCAGGCAACTGAATTTGTAACCGTGATCTAATCTGGTCAGGTTCCCCTGGTAGCAGGGTCACGGAGGTCAGATAGCAGTCGCTCCACTGTAATTATCTGATCGCCAAATCCTGGATCATGGTCAAGGCGGACCCCGGGCCCTCGTTCTCGGGAGTACAACCGCGACATTAACGCTAAGATGAGACTATACTCACAGAGTGTTACGGGCTGTCAGTATGTGACTGCTACATACATCACTCTTAGTAACTTGCTATATTTTCAATATTTTGTTGATATAATATCTTACGAAGGAAATGACTTCAACGTGCTTAAGCATAATTGCGTAAGAAATTGGTTTGACTGTGACTTTATTCTTTTCGATTTCGACTTTATTATCCTCGATCCGTCTCGTTTGAGATTATTGGTTCCCTCACTGTTATTACATCAATAATCTTGCCTTATAAAAGTATCTTTTCTAAAAGCAATTTTATCAACTACCATCCTCCGGGTAATACAATTTGTTCGCCTTGAGGCCGGACCCCCGCAGTTACCTCGGCGGGTACAGCTCGCAGCAGAATTCACTACACTCTGCAAGTGTCTGGGGCGAAACAGATCGAAAAAAAAAAGGTTTTTTTTTGTGGACTGTACTTATATCCAACGACGAACGCTGAGGTGGCGCTCTTCTATCTAATAATTTACTTTATTATTATCTCGACTCTTGGCTATTAGGTGCCGAGTAGATTGCTTTGTTGATTGAGTAACAGATTAAGTTTCCAACCAAACTTTCTCGAAAGTATGAGTCTTAACAATGTAACACCACTGACAATACTTACCACAATACCCCTGTTCATAGCTCATATAAAATTACTGTACTAAGAGTGCTAATTCAGTGAAAATTAATGGACTTTATTTATTTATTTTCATACTTACTTCGTTAGTGAAACTTGAAAGCTTTGAACGCGTTCCTAATGAGTTTTCGCTTGAGACTGCAAACCAGACAACCTAAAATAAAATAGTTCTTAGATACTTAGGTACCAAAGTAATCGAAAAATCCTAGTGAGTTGTTTGTAATTGCTCTTCGCCGAAGTTTATCTTAGATACGTTTATCTTGAAGTTTATCGTATTTCAAAGTCAGATTGGTTGAATTTACATTTATAGTGGTTAAGTAGGGGTTCTTTCGCCTTAAAATTAAAGGATAACAGTGGAAAGACGGGAATTGTCTTACTTTAATTGAATTTGTACGGTCTTCTTCAAATCTTTAGTAAATGTTTACTCAGGCATTAAGATTACCAGACTAGGTACCAACTCGAAAAAAGAAAAAGGCTGTCATGAGTTGATAAGGAATTTCAAAATTTATGATTAATATAATTTTAAGAGTTGGAAATACCGGTCAGCGCCGCACTACACCAAGCGACGGAACGTTGATGGAGGCAGTTAATTGACAAACTTAGGAGTCACGATACTCAGTAGTGAGTGACCGACTAAGGAGATAAGAGAGAGTATAATATATTGTCGACCGCAAAATATAACATTACCACGCCGACATAGTATGACGTACATTTAGTAGATCCAGTCGCTAGTTCCATTTTGGTAATAGGTACAAAGCCTTTTTTATTCCAGTTGTTCCATGGAAACTGTTACATTTATTTTGGAAGATCAATTTAGTTAATAATAATAATAATAAATAAGTAATAAATAATCGTGGACAAATTCACACAGCGCCATCTAGCCCCAAACTAAGCAAAGCTTGTACTATGGGTGCTAGGTAACTGATATACTACTGTATATACTTTTAAATACATACTTATTATATATAGAACACCCAGACCCATAACAGAAATTAAAATTAATCATTTCAATTTCTGCGCGACCGGGAATCGAACCCGGGACCTCTTGCGTGGCAGACCGGCATATTGACTACTAAACCACTCAGGTCGTCATAGTTCCAACATTCACAAGGCTTTCTCCTTCGCCGATTGTGTGGTTCAGATACTCCAGATGCAGTTGTAGCGGTGACGTCACACGCTCCGGTTTCCGGGTTAGGTCGAGGGGCGATATTGTTTCTGGCACGCACACGCACCCTTGTCGTGTCATTACCTCCGGCCCACGCAACGGCGTGGCTCATTAGACAATTGATAGCGCCCTATCGCCGCCTCAGCGCCTGCTCAGAACCCGCACCGAAGGCTGTCAATCGAAATAAACACGGGGCGCCGCGCGCCGGCCCGTAGAAATTGGAATTGGACTGCTCAATATTAAATGAGTAATTGAAATAGCTAAGGCTTAAAAAGGGTGTGTGGTAATACGATAAAAGTAAGAACTTCCGACTGCAGACTGATGCATGACTGATTTATTGATTGATACCCGATTCAGCGTCAACGACCTGAGTGTGACGGTTCAGGTTAAGCTAATTGCTTACACAAAGTGCGCTTAAACAGCTTTTCAGTTTAACAACTTTAATATATACTGTGTTACAGTTGTGATGTGAAAAGTAAATTTTTAAATTTGCTACGAAATTTTAGCTTTAAATTAACTGGCGTGATGCGTTGTGGAAAAATCTGATAATTATTCAGGGCAACCCTCCTCCCCCTCGTAACATTTTCACCGTATTTCCATCCAACAAAGCAATTAAAGTTGCCCTATCTGCATGTATAAATAAAAGAATAAAAATTAGGTCAGCCGATGGAACAGCCTGAAAATGAAACTGGTGGACAAAAATATTTCCTATCGTACGTGTAATTGCCCACCTACACGACGCGGTGAATGCACGTGATCTCCCTTTTACGTGCCGCTAAGTAGCCACGAAAAAATGCTGTTTCTTTTTTTGTGAGAAATAAATATTTCAGATCCTTTCGAGCATGAATCACGCTGACTATGGACATAAATAACTTAGATTTGGTACGTTTTGGGATCACGATCGCGAATAAGAAACAGTAGAGGTGAATCTGCATTGTAGGTACTTGGTAAAGTATTAGGAAAGTCGTTCTGCGTCGGCATTCAACTAATACTTTATATACAAAAGGGATTATCGCCGCGTCATGTCGAACTAGTTGAGTCGGGTGGGAAATTAAAAATTCCTCGCCCTCACATTTCCCTCATTGTGAAGTGGATGAGAGGGAAAATAGTAAATGTTAGTTATTACAGAAAGAAAATAGTCAGGCCTGACGAGTTCGCTCAAATGGCTACTGAGTTTTGATCTGGTAAGAAGGATGAGGTTGCCATTGTAATAACAGATCTTAGCTAAGTCTTCACCGTGACACAGTATCCATAGCATAGCAAGCGCCGTCCTATAACGAGCGGCAAATATTTGGTTGTCTCGAGTCGCGGTAATTTGATTCCTTCCAATCTGTTCCGTAGGATGCTGGGTCAATCTGACTTGGCGTACGGGATACAATGGATAAATCAGATTCAAAGTTATTCAAAGTCCTTCAAACTTGATGTAAGTTCTACCAGCAAATTGACCTACAGGTCTTGGTAGAACATGGCGTCCACGGTTTAGAGGCTGGCAAGATTATAACAAAAGTACGCCGATTCCGATAACTGGACGAATGACCGTCTTTGACTTTCACGTTAATCGAACTTTAGCACCGCAACGAGTTCGCCACTCGTTAGGTGTGCCACCTAATACCTTTCACGAAGCGATTTGACTAACGTCTTCCGGCGGTTCAACCAGTCGGGAGCTGATTCTTACACCGTGATAATATATATCTAAGTGGTAACGACACTTTCAGGTGTTCGACATTCTATGGTCGGACCCGCAGACCATAGGCGGGTGCGTGGCGAACGCGCTGCGCGGCGCCGGCACCTACTTCGGGCCCGACGTCACCGCTACCTTCCTGCGACGAAACAAGCTGAGCTTCCTTGTCCGCAGCCACGAGTGCAAGCCCGGTGGATACGAGATACTGCACAATGGAAATGTGAGTAGCTTTTTCTTCAGTCAGTCGGGGTTCCCTGTTTGTAATTCCCTGATCTGCCAAATCCTGGATCATGGTCAAGGCGGGACATTAACGTCAAGATGATTATTTTATTTTATAGTCAGGGCTCGTTTCTTAAATCAGGGAATGAGAGGACCTAGGTCACAAGGTTCGATTTATTCACAGAACAAGTAGAGGACCTACGAGTTTAGTCATTGAGAGGCCATAGAACTTTACTGTTGAATTTCTACCGCAGACACCATATTAGTGCAGTGTGTACTATAGCCGTATTTAGTGTGTATTCTCTACGCCTGGCTGGCAGGTTGAAAACTCTATTGCCCATTTTCTAATCTACATAAGTCGAGTAGGGCGCGCGAATTCTGAAGACCGGGCGAAGTGCAAGAGGAAGAGTAGAAGAGTTGCCTTGCACCAAGTCTTTCCACTCATAGTGTCAAAAAAAGCTACAGAATTGTAAAGATTCGAATCTACACTTATCCTATATGGTTTATGTTGAATAATCTAACATAGACATATTCTTTGCATTGTTGAATTGTTGTTACAGAATAGTGGTAAAGGTGTGGTAAAATTATGTTACAGAATAGTGGTAAAGGTATCCGACCCGCAAGCGAGAGGTATCGGGTTCGAATCATTTCTGAGTTATGTACATTAGTTGAACACTAACCGATAAGAGTATCGGTTAGTGTTAAGTTAGTGTTAGGTTAGTTGTAAGAGTACGGTGAGGGAAAACATCCTGATGAAACCAAACGTAATTACCTGATCTCCCAAATCCTGGTTCATGGTCAAGACGGACCCTAGGCTCTCGTGCGCGAGATCACTACCGCTACATTAAAGCCAAGATGATTACTGTTACAGAATATTTTCCTAATAATTAGCACTAGTTCGTAAAATAAATAATACAATTTGATGAGCTAAGTTCTAGCTAATATTTAACAGCCTCTTTTCAATTGACTCCCTAGTAAACACGGACTTAAGTACGTGTTTCTTGTCGTCTAAATTATTTCCAAAGAAATAACAAAACTATTCAGAATGTTGCAAAAGATTAACTTCTGATCTAGACTAATATCAACGAACGTGATTGGATTTTCAGGTGTCAATAAACTTACAAGGACATTATTCAATGGCCGTAGTTACAGGAGAAATATTTCGTACGTGACAGTATTTGACCTGCGTGTACCTTATTATTTACATTCGATGTAACGAAAGAAAAGTAAGGAGATTCTTTCGTCATTGGTCTTCTTCCATGTACAGTACTGCTGTAAAATTTTGTCAATACACAAAATATCCAGCCACAGGCTACAGTAACTGCTTATTATCAGGTGGACCTTGCATTTATTGTTTTTTTATGTAATACGGCAGACAAATAGGTATGCGGACCACCTGTTGGAAAGTGGTTACCGCCGCCTATGGACATCAGCAACACCAGGGGCGCTACCAATGCGTTGCCACTAAGGATACCTCTTTAACGATCCCATGTCACAGTCCAAAGGAATCACTGTGTGTGTTTGGTCTGTGTATGTATTTGCTACGTTATTAGCAACAAAGAATCTTAATCTAACCTAATCCTGTGTGCGTCTCTTCGGCAGGTAATAACAATATTCTCGGCGTCCAACTACTACGAGTTGGGCTCAAACAAGGGCGCTTACTTGAAACTTTGCGGCAACTCGCTCGAGCGCCAATTCGTACAGTACACCGCGGCGGTATCGCGCACCCGCCGGCTGACCTTCCGGCAGAGAGTCGGGCTGGTGGAGTCCTCGGCGATGAGGGAGCTGCACAACCAAATCCTGGTCGCCAGGAGACATTTGGAGGCCAACTTTAGGAGCATGGATCTCGATCAGAGCGGTTCGTTTTGTGTTATATTTTTTTATGTTCTCGTAAGTGACAATGCGACCGGTGATGGTACAGGTCTGCCTAGAAATAACCTGTTAGTTCTGGTCTTAAAGGTTATCTGTTCCGCTTTAGAAAGATCGCATTGATAGCTAGTGTATCCGAGAGAGGAGAGGAGTTATCCCCTGAGGTGAAAAAGATGGATACGTAAATAGATTTTTTAGGTAAGCTTCGTTATTCAATTTTTGGATTCTTTTGTCTTCTTGCCTCAACATACATTCGAAGACGGTAGATTTTTTATTCCATTAGGAAATGACTCAAGGGAAAGTTATAAGAACTTTTCATCAAATCCGAGCCATTAATTTATGTCTCAGCGTAAGCAGTCACATCCATTCACCCCTGGCACAAAGGGCGGCCACTTGTAGGGTTCCTTAACGCAAATTTTACCTCATTTGTCATGCTCATGATCTTTTATGCCCCGGCCATTATATGCTAAGTAGCGAAAGTTGAAAGATTTATATTGTTTGATGCGTAATTTTGGTAACGTCTTTTATAGCGGAAAGTGTCTAGGTCATCAAACCCTATTTTTCATTGCGTTTATTTTGAGGTCTTTGTCTTGCACGTTATCAATTCTAGTACAGGGGCCCGATTTTTGAAGCGCTAACTTCCATGCGAGTGCTGGCCTTATAATGCCTGTCTCTTCTGTATCTAGCAATTTACCATGAGTTTAAAAGAGATAGGTAGCACACGCGAGCACTCGCCTTCTGGTGCCGGTCCTTTCTATCTCTATGTCTTACTATTTCACGAAAGTGAAATAAACAGGTAGCGCACCCAAACATTCACGTGGACACGACCGATTCAAAAGAAGGGGCCCAGGTCTTATCGTTTTCAAATTTCAGGGTACATATCGGTGAGCGAATGGTGCCAAGCGATGGAGGACATCACGCACCTAGGGCTCCCCTGGCGTATGCTCAAAGACAAGCTGGTACGCACGGACCCGGAGACGCGCCGTGTGCGGTACATGGACACCTTCGAGCTCTCATCAAACGTTAGTTGCTGGATTTCTTATTTGATTTTAAATTATATAGTCTGTCAGAAGATTAATAAATGCACTGATTAAACTACATTATAATCCATCTAGACTAATGTGAAATTTTTTTTAGACATAATGTAGGATACATATTATTGCTTTTTGACATCGTTTTATAGATTTCTAACGAAAAAGGTGTAAATATGTCACGAGAATGAATATTATGCGGGGTATTACCCTTATTAAATTCTGTGTGCGGATTTGGCTCGGGAGAAATAAAAATAAATGGGCCATTTTATTTTTAGTCTTGTGGTGGGGTGATATCATAAAGTTATTTCTGACAAAAAGCACGAGAATTAATATGCGGGATATTACACCTTTTATTGAATTCTGCGTGTGGATTTCGCAGAGGAGAAATAAAAAAATGGGCTATTTTATTTTTAAAATATTGTGGAGGTATCTTGTATTTAAATTGATAACTTATATATTGTTTTATTACCAACAGAGGAACGGACGAAAAGCCGAGTCTCAGACTGTTGTTGAAACTCTCTACAAGAACAAGCGAAGTTTGGAAGCTATCTTCAAAATATTGGATAAAGACAACTCAGGTACTACTACATGTAGCGGTTGATATCGGCCATGTTGTAAGTATGTACCGTGTTTCTTACCGCGTACTATGGTTTATGAGGGGAACGTAACGCTATTATGACGTACACATAACATTTTTTTGCTTACCAAAGTGGATAAGTATAATAATTCCGACTACTAGTAAACAAGGGTTCGCGGTAAGTTACCCGGAGAATACATTACTTACAAACTCAGGTATTTTGTTTAAAACTTTTAAATATAACGTCACACTGCCGTTACATATCATAGCGTACCTAAATGTAAACTGTCATAATACGAAATGTTGCACAGGTTACATTACGCTTGAAGAATTTTCCGAGGCCTGCCAGTTGATTGGGAAGTACATGCCGAATTCGATGACCCAAGAGCAGTTGGTGGACATCTGTCGCCTAATGGACATTAACAAGGACGGATTGGTTGACCTGAACGAGTTCCTGGAGAGCTTCCGTCTCGCCGAGAAGAGTTTGCACGATGAGGACAATGAGCTGGTGGACATTGAGGCCACTTGACAGGAGCTGGACCGCCGGGCTAGTCGGACGGCGGTCGACAAGGATGAGACAGGTACACTCGACCAGAAAATTACATTATCACCCTATGGTTTAAGTTCAGTTGCACGTCATTAAGCGTTATTTTCTATCAACTTACAAGCGATACTTTGGTTACACGGGAAGTTTTGTCAAAACTGATAAATCATTTTCTTGGCCTGAATATACAAATAGGAAATAAAAAAGTCGAATCTTTAACGAGAGAACTGGTGACATTTCATTTACTGAATCGTAATAATGCCTTAGAAAATTAGAGATCTGGCCATCATATCAACAGTACCATTTGCAGCCAGAGCAACGTGTCCCGGGTTTGAAAGGTGGGCAACGCATTGGTGTTGTTAAGGTCCACCACTTCCATCAGGTTGCCAGTTTGCCTCTTTGCCCATCGATTGACATAAAAAAACATTTGGTGTGCAGGTGTTCAGATTGAAGTGGTGAAGGTGGAAGGGGGTCGCAACGGGCGCGGGCACCTCATGGGCGAGCGAGTGGCCGCCGCCGGAGACGAGGAGATCAAACTCATTGATTGCGAAGACTCGCCAAAACGGAACCGGCCCGGTCTCCTCGAAAGCGACATTTAGCAACCGCTACTCTCTCTAAATTATAATTATTCTATGCTTACTCTTAACGCTGGCGCATAACTTGGTAATGTGTAAAGTGTACATTTCAATAAATAATAATGAAACAAATGAGCGCGACAACGATAATAATGACCGTGAAGGGGCGCTAGTTGTTTTATCTTCCGTATAGGTTCTCTATTTATAGGTTAGTTCCTTTTTACGCCGAATTCAGTAATACAGTTGTCGCACTCAATTGTTTTGTCTTTTTCTATTGAAACGTACTCAATCTGAGAGCGTATTTCTTAGTAATAATCTTCTTTTCTTATGATACATTTTACATTGTGACTTCTAAATAGTTTGTCGAGCCTAATCTCATTATACTTACATGTTCTTCAATTATTTTAGATGATAAGTACCTAATTAGATGTCTAAATTAATTAATCGGCATTCTTTAATATATTAACTACTTACCTATAGACTATCTATAGTAATTGTAAACCTATATTTTGTGCTCTGAGGAACACACCAGATGATTATATTTGTGTAGCGTAATAATATTTTGATATTCGAAATAATCATAAAATTTGGTGCCAATTGAAAAATATATAAAAAGTTATATGATTGCGATTATACAAATTACGTATTATATTAGAAGAGCAAATTGCGAAAGATTTTAATAAAACTCAATTATCGAATGGGAACAATGACATTCAATCTCTATGAGTATTTAATACTTTACCTATTTATTTGTAATTTTATAGCCGAAAGTACTTTGCTAACGAGTATATTAAAAAATAATTATCTTTTAATAATATTTAAATAAGAGGAAATACATAATTTTAAAAGAAACCATTATTTATCTGTAACAAAAATAATTTCTAAGTAAGTAGATAGTTTTATTCGTTCTATATATGTAATTTGAGACTACATTATAATACACTATCGAAGTTTTCTGTAGTTTATTCAACTTAAATAATAGTAGTTCAGCCATACAATGTGTAAAGGGAATTTGCGTATTTTTATCTCGTGTTTCTAGTCATTAAAATAGTAGTTTACTTTAAATTCCGAACACATATCTCTGGATAAAATCTCTAAGCATTCCAATGTTTCACAATTTAATAACTGCTTAACTACATAGCTCTATAAAAGCTAGCTAGCTCTGTTCATCTTCGAATTTAATGCCTAGGTATTTCTAATAACGTCATTAAAGAAACCATATCGATGTCAATGTAAATGTGTAACGAGTACATTCGTACTAACGTTTCAAGACAAAACTTTTCATTATAATATTTTAATTACTTATGGAGTTGTAGAGAACGTACGGTATTTTCAAATTATTGTCCATTAAATTGTGATATTATTGAATGATGTGTTTCATTTCTTGTTCACCCATTTGCTGTAAATTTGCCGCTTCTGCTGTTAACGCCAATGAGAAAATAGCCAAATAGCCAATCTAGATCAAAATAGAAGTTATCATATCACTTCTTTTTTGCCTACGTCCAGTTTTAAATATTGTTCAGTAGAAAGGGCGACACAGTTTCGGCAAGTTTTGGTTGTGTTCCCCGGACCGGTTATAGCACTAGTGCATTCTTCAATGGTACTAGCGACATTAACTAGGGTCAGTAGTACCATTAATGGTACTATTCAATGGTACTACTGACATCACGGGGCAAGCAAACTTAGCGTGAATGAGTACAAAGAGTGAAGAGTCGGGATTTAGATCAAGTATTTCCGTCAATACCTAAAGGGGGGATAATGGAGCTTTACCGTCATCCTCTGGGCCCACGCCAAACTCACCTGTAGATACACGGCCCCCTGCTATCAGATGAACGAGGCTCTGGCGAACCCGCTTATCCCTTATGGGGTTTTTGGGTCAGATGGCCGTCGTTGCAGGTAAAAAGCCAAAATTGACACAATATTTTAATGAAAGATTCTGCTAGGAAACCCCTCTCAGAAATCTGAAAACGTTTTCCTAGTGTATAGAAAAAATAAATAAATAAAGTGAACTCTGACTAGCAGGGCCGGTATAACGCTAGAATGAAGAAGAAGAATCTCTTCAAACTTAAGCGATGTAATTTATTCCTACGTCATGTCTTGTTCTTTACTAGATATTTTACTGACCCAATTTAGGTAGGTATTTTTTCAAGCACCTACCTACGTTACATATATATCTATCCTTTGAAGACAAAGTCACGTAGAAATTACCATTGTTTAATGGTATAGAAAATTGAATACGTTGCCCCGAAAAGAAACGCTTGCTACGTGGGACTCGTGTAAACATATCTACTTCCGTGCATATAGTATAGTTATAAATTTTTATAAGTAACTAAGGAGTACCGTATTACTACAATTTATAGCTAATCCCACCAAAACATTTAATGTAAAATTGCTTTGCCATGCCCCGTAAGCTCGTAACGGTTTCGGATTGAAAAAGCTCTCCTGCTCTGGTTTGGTCACGTCGTGTTGCGTAAGCCTCAGGAATACGTCGGAAAAAAGATGTCTGCACCTTCCGGTATCAGGAAAGAGGTCTCTAGATAGAGAAAACAGTATGGATTAACATCGCCTAGTCGGATGCGAGAGTCAATTGCTTGTGATGCGATGATGCTCAAGACCTGGCGAAGTGGAGAAGAAAGAGTATTAAAGAGGACCCTGGCAGAAGCCGGGATTGACCACTTGAAAGATGAACTCAGAAAAAAAGAGATTAGATCTGACCAATATACTTGTGTAACCATCGTAATTACAGGCATGGGGCTTTCCTGTAATGTTACAATGTCTGTAAATATAAATTAATATCTAATATATAATATCAGTTCCATCTTAGTCCTCACAGTGACAACGCCCCTGCGGTTCCGCATTTTTGTTGTCTTAAGGTTCTTAAATTAGACCAACTCTTAGCCACAATTTTATTCTATCTAAAATTCTAAATTACATACTCAAACAAATAAATTGTGACCAAAACTTGGTCTAATTTTAGATCAAAGTACTTTAAAAGGCCTAGATTTTTGGAGATTCCTGACCTTGGCCTTATTTTACAAAAGTGTTTTGGGTGGGATTCAACTATGGCCTTAACACTTTCCATTGCTGTCCATCGGGTTGTCTAAGCTATTATACGTATTTGGCTCGGCCAATAGTACGTAAGCTCACCTCAAGCGTTGTATGATAAACATAATCTATAATTTTACGCCGGTTCGCTTTAAGCACCGCTCATCGCTTCCTTTTTACTGCCGAAAATAGCATTTTGAAAGGTCAGGCAGGTCATTACCTTGAACGATGTTAAATTCAAAACATGTACCTATATTGTTATCCGTTTAATGATTACCCATTTATGACTGGTTTATAAATAAACATTAAAACTTTTATATGACAACTGTCATATAAAAGGGGGTATTAAAACATGAGTGTCTGTTTATCAGACGAGGCGTAGCCGAGTATAATAATAGTTTGACACGAGTGTTTTAATACCTAATTATATGCAGTTGCATACACTACTTTATCTACACTCTTATTTTTATGTTAAAATATCGTACCTATAATTTTCTCAACTTTGCTGGAAGTAAGCTGCGAGTCAGTTCTGTTGTACCTACCGATCAAGGATATAAAGCGACGGGAAATTCAATTTACTACTTTCACATTTATCTATTTATTTGCTTCAAATAAGAAAAAACATTCTCATACACAAATTACAACACTTAAAAAAAATATTCTGTTTAGCGGAAAATAATTACACGGAAATATAAACCGGAAAATTTTAATTTAGAATTTGTTAAAGGCATATACCTAGTCTTGCCATAAATATTGTAATAAAGAAAAACAATATTTTTCTATTGCAAATAACATTTATTACTTTTACAATGTGTTAGTTTGTAAAACTGACCATAAATCATAATACAGCAGATTAAGATCGGGACTAGACGACGGCCAGTCTTCAGCTCTGATGAAGTTGGAAACGTTAAATTCCAACCAAGACTGCGTGGACTGAGCTTTGTGACCCGGCGCCGAGTCTTGCTGGAAGAACCATTCTTGGTTATTGAACATGGTGTTGTTACGGGACCTAACTACTTTCTCAAGAATGGTATCTTGATACACTTGTGCCGATGTTTTGATACCTTTTTCACAAAAGTATAGCTCAGTCACTCCTTCATAGCTAACACCCCACCAAACCATCACCGAAGTCGGATAATGCCCACGTTGCACTCTGTCGACTAATTGGTAAGCTTTCTTAGAGCTTTGAGCATAAACACGGTCATTTTGTTTGTTAAAATTTTCTCCCCCGTAAACAAAAATTTTCTGTGACCTCTCTTTGCGTACCACTTTAGTAGTTGTTTCGATTTTACCACCCTATTCTTTTTAAAATTATCAGTTAAGAAATGACCAGTACGTCTCATATAGGCTACAAGTCCTAAGTCATCTTTTAAAATACGCGATATGGTTCTAGGTGCTATCTTCATCATCCAAGATTAAATCTTTTGCTTTCGGACAGGATTTCTTCGAATTCTTTCCCTTACTATTTTTACCACCTTTTTCGTACGAACACTACGTGGACGGCCAGATCTTTTTCTGTCACATACAGAGGAGGTCTCATGGTACCTATTAGTAGCCCGGTACACAAACAGACTAATACCAAGCGTATGGAGAGTTTTCAAAATTGCATTTGGCTGCATACCTACTTTATGTAATGCAATCACAGCGATTCGGTTCTCTTTATCACCCCACTCTGTATTGGCGCCAAAATAAGAAAAGACGATGAAAAATCATATAAAAATGAGAAATTCCAAATTCAAATGTAATATTTGGTTTATTTTTAATTGTAACAGTATTTATGGCCAGACTAGGTAGGTATTCAGCCTGTCCCGGCGCCCGACAAAAATTAAAAAAAATAAAAGTGTTGCATAATTATTAAAATAGTAGTTTATGCAACTGTCATATAAAAGGGGGTATTAAAATATGAGTGTCTGTTTATCATACGAGGCGTAGCCGAGTGTGATAATAGTTTGACACGAGTGTTTTAATACCTAATTATATGCAGTTGCATACACTACTTTATCTACACTCATATTTTTATGTTAAAATATCGTACCTATAATTTTCTCAACTTAGCTGGAAGTAAGCTGCAAGTCAGTTCTGTTGTATCTACGCGTCGAGGATATCAAGCGGCGGGAAATTCACTTTACTAAATTCACATTTATCTGTTTATTTACTTAAAATAAGGAAAAACATTCACAAACACAAGTTACAACAATTACAATAAATATTCTGTTTAGCGGGAAAATAATTACACAGAATATAAAGAGGAAAATTTAAATTTTGAATTCGAATTTGTTAAAGACATCTAAGTATTCAGTGTACATAACGCCGTGTCCCGGCGCCGGACAAAAAATTAAAAAATAAAAGTGTTGCATAATGATTAAAATAGTAGTTTATGCAACTGTCATATAAAAGGGGGTATTAAAACATGAGTGTCTGTTTATAATACGAGGCGTAGCCGAGTATGATAACAGTTTGACACGAGAGTTTTAATACCTAATTATATGCAGTTGCATACACTACTTTATCTACACTCATATTTTTATGTTAAAATATCGTACCTATAATTTTCTCAACTTTGCTGGAAGTAAGCTGCGAGTCAGTTCTGTTGTGGCTACGCGTCGAGGATATCAAGCGGCGGGAAATTCACTTAATTACTTTCACATTTATCTATTTATTTGCTTCAAACAAGATAAAACATTCACAAACACATATTACAACAATCAGAAAAAATATTCTGTTTAGCGGGAAAATAATTACACAGAATATAAACAGGAAAATTTGAATTTTGAATTTGAATTTGTCAAAGACATTTAGGTATTCAGCCTACATTTCGCCGTGTCCCGGCGCCCGACAATAAATTAAAAAATATAAGTGTTGCATAATGATTAAAAAGTTATTTTACGATACAGCTGTCATGAAAATAGTATGGGAAATGCTGTATCGAAAAGTAATTTTTTAAAAATTTATAGTCTGGCGTGAAAAAAGTGTACCCTTAAACGACTGTTTTCGAATATGTAATTGGAACATTACGTTATGAGTGTAGATAAAGTTATTTTACGATACAGCTGTAATGAAAATAGTATGGGAAATGCTGTATCGAAAAGTAATTTTTTAAAATTTTATGGTCTGGCGTGAAAAAAGTGTACCCTTAAACGACTGTTTTCGAATATGTAATTGGAACATTACGTTATGAGTGTAGATAAAGTTATTTTACGATACAGCTGTAATGAAAATAGTATGGGAAAAAATTTTACCCTTAAACGACTGTTTTCGAATATGTAATTGGAACAATACGCTATGAGTGTAGATAAAATAATTTTATAAAGTGGTCTTATGATATTGCACTGCAATGCGGTGCAAACAAGCATAGTGCAGACGTTAGTATAGATATTCTGTGCTAGAGATATGAATTGTTCGAAGAAGCGCCATCTCATCTAAAGAACTCTATCAACACAACACTGTAGCGCAGAGTTGGTAGATATAAGATAAACTCCATTCAAAATATAGCTCCATCTACTACGAATTGCAACTGATAAATATAACTGTGGGTCACTAAAGTGGATACCCATGCAGTCATTTGCCTTACTACCCTTAATTTGTTGGTTGCAGCTACAGCTTCTACTAAGGCGCCATCTATGTTTCTTGTCTAGAAGCTTTCCCCAAGCTCGAGACAGGCACCTTCCCTCTGTGGTTAGTATAAACTTGAAATTGTAGATGCCGCTGACGCTTGCGTGCTCAATGCGAACTACTCTAGCCCGCACCAAGGTAAATCCAAATGCTTCTAATAGATGGCACCATTGATATTATTTCCATCGTTTTCATTAGAACCAACGATTTTGACATTTTAGAACAAAATGTGTGATTTTTTAACTTTTCCATGCGGCCGACGGCGGATGTATTCGTAAAATAAAATCTGTTTTCCTAAAAGACGAGTTATCTCGTCATTTCAATACCTACCAAAATAATATGTTATTTCCATATGAAAGACATCATCATCATCGTATTTGTTCTTTCCATCACGTGCATGTAAAAATAATCATCAAATTGACAGCAATATCCCGGTTGTGCTCTCGCGCGCAAGGGCCTGGGGTCCCATTTTAAAGTCCTCTGTGCCTGGAGTCCGCCTTGACAATAATCCAAAATATCCAAAGTATATCCAAGTAGCTCGATCGAATGGTAATTGGATCGCCATCGCAGCTCAATGGCAGTTTGACACATTTTTGGATTTCAGCTACTAATAAAAGGACTAAATTTGATTTCCTAAACCACATTCGATTGGTTTTTTTTTATGTTTACATTCGTAGCTCGTTTCGATTTGTGGAATAAAACGGTATTCTCCTCTCAATCTGTTTGGTGCGCCTCGATCGGGCAACTCACGCGCACATACAGTGCCAAACATATCTTATATTAGTGTTCAACTATACACATAACTTACAAAAAGTAATTGGATCTGGGGATCGGTAACTATCGCTTATGAATCCTATCCGCTAGCCAAGGCGTCAACGCACTTGCTCCTTCCACCAACAAGCAAAGTATAGTTCCATATTATAAACATCAACGCGCTTGCTTTTTACATCAACATGCAATAGTCCTATATTAAAGACATTAATGCACTGTTATTTTTTTGTCTGTGCATGGTCATTTAGTGTCAACGTCTTCCTTGTGACCGCGTCTAGCGGTAGTTTAATCCCACCAAAACACTTGTTTAAAATAAGGCCAAGGTTCCTGTTCAAAACTCTCGGCCTCTTAAATGAATGAGTTAATTAATGAACACTTTATAGCATAACTACAGGATACAGACGGTACATTTGAGTAGCTACGGAGAAAACAATGGCTCCGGTGTTGGCGTACATGTCCTGGATAATTCTAAGGTACGCCTCGTACACAGTTTGGATCTTAGAGCTCACCAAATTACCTCTCGAGGAACATTGTCGAAAGCCCTATGCAGGTCGAGAAATGCAAAATGCAGAGGTTGATTATTACTGCAATGGGACTCGTGGCGAAATTTTCAATCCTTTAAATTTTAACAGGTAACGTAAGGTTCATAAACAACAGCCACACTCCTGGAAGCTTAGTAGATACTTTTTTTTATTACATACGGTAGGCAAATAGGCAAGCGGGCCACGTGATGGGAATTGGTCACCGCTGCAACAAGCAACACCAAGAGTATTGCCAATGCGTTGCCCATCTCTATAACCTACACAAACACACACGCACACACCACACACACCTAAACATAACTATAGTAATAATGATAATTACAGTGTTAAATAAGTTTGGTCATTGCATGTTCTTTGGTTTTTTTTTTATTTCTCCTCATTTGTTAAAGGAGACTGGGTAAGTATGTAGGGGAAGTGGGCTATGGCCAAATAACAACATCGGTATAGTATTTACATTTAGCACCCTCAAATATATCCTTGTTGAGAAGGGCATCAAAATCTGACCGGCAATTCTAAAAAAAAACATATATTTACTTGGCACAATTGTATGGGAAGTGCCCTTTACTATTAACCAATGGAGTTATCGTTACAGTATGTGGGTTGAAGGCCTTCAACTCTATTCTTATACTGCATGTTATCAAAATCGGACCCGGCAGTTTCGAGAAAAATGCATTCATTTGTCACATTTGTATGACAAGTACCGTATTCCATGAATCAGCAGCGACATGGTTACGGAGTATAGCTTGAGCACCTTCAGCTATGGTCTTATGACCCACGACATGGTTACGTGGTATATGGTTACGGAGAATTGGTTGAGGACATTTAGCTATGTTATAAGGCCGCACAACACCAAAATCGGTCCCGTCAGTTTAAAAAAAAATGCATTCATTTGTCACACTTGTATGACAAGTGCCGTATTCTCGAAACTGCCGGGACTGATTTTGATATCGTGCGGCATGAGGACAGAGCTGAAGGTGCTCAACTTGTACTCCGTAATCATGTCGCTGCTTATATAAATGTGCGAAAGACATGCATTTTTCTCAAAACTGCCAGGACCAATTTTGATGTCGTGGGTCATAAGACCATAGCTGAAGGTGCTCAACCTATACTCCGTAACCATGTCGCTGCTGGTTCATGGAATACGGTACTTGTCATACAAATGTGACAAATGAATGGTTTTTACTCGAAACTGCCGGGTACGATTTTAATATCGCGCGGCATAAGAACAGAGCTGAGGGTGTTCAACCTATACTCCGTAACCATGTCGCTGCTGGTTCAAAGAATACGGAAATTGCCATACAAACATGTGACAAATAAATGATTTTTTCTCGAAACTGCCGGGACCGATTTTGATGCCATTTTGTACAAATATGCAGCTAAAGCACCCTAACCCATAGTTCATTACCGTAATGCTGCTGGTTCATAGACCACTTTTGCCCAGTCTCCTTTGTAAATAGCTTGCTCATTATTTAAAATTTACAAAATATCTTCTATCAAATGGATATACTTTCTGCTTCTATTTTGCACATTTGTTTTAATCACTACATAGTATAAAACAAAGTCGCTTTTTCTGTCCCTATGTCCCTTTGTATGCTTAAATCTTTGAAACTACGCAACGGATTTTGATGCGGGTTTCAACAGCAGATAGAGTGATTCAAGAGGAAGGTTTATAAGCAAGTAGAAAGAGGGTAGGTAGGAGTAAAGTAGGTGTACGCGAACGAAGTCGCGCCGGGTCCACTAGTTAAACATAATAGGACAGTTTGCTCTGTGGTGGAGATCTGGTGACCTGTAGCACAGGTTTCCTTAGTTCAGGCACCAGTCCCCACAAATATGAATACGTATCCAACATGTTAATAATGTACCTAGTTACATAACAATATTATGTTTACGTTGTTGTGTAGAAATAAATGGATTATTTATTTTATTTATTTATTAATTTATAACACGTTGCTCTAGCAGCAAAACGGCAAATGCCCCTCCATTGCTAAAGCCACGGTTCCCCAATTCACCACCCTATGGAGCACTGGACCTTACTCACCGGCAGTAACACAATACTATTTTAAAGAGTATTGTTTAGCTGCGGTATCCTGTAAGGTGGAGGTACTCCCCCAGTCGGGCGGCTCCAATTCGAACGGGATACCCCGCCTTGCACTACCTCTCTTTAACCAAAATTAGTATCATCATCTTAGCATCCTTCGGCGTATGCATGAATCTGTTTGATATCCAAAAACCCATTTTTGCGCCATCACAAATTGCGCTCGCTCATTAACTTGTTTACATTTACTTTTTACAATTACGTTAAGTAAAGAAACTCCTAAACGTAGGGGGAATTTCGGAAAGTGGCGCGCGAGCAGCGTCCGAGCAGTTGCTTGCTGTAACAGCGCATTCGCGGAGCGTTCGCGATATTTGGATGCTGACAGACTATAGGTACTACTGCTATATTGACTTTGTCCAAATAAACTTACATCGAAAATCTATAAGACATATTAACACACCATTCTATAAAAATATAGATTAGTGAGTAATATTGTCATTATAAGCCACGTCAAAATTAAATCAAGGACGCCGCTTCGGGGTTTCGTGACAGCTACTATTTTAAGAAACAGAAGCATATACTTTACCAGTATAATAAGGATTAAGGTTTAAGCAAAATTTATGGTTACGGTTTATTCAAGAGGTTCGCTAAGCGTATCATTACGTAACTGCTAATGCCTGACCCGTAGTCGGGCGGTCGCGAGCCCGACAGACAAAAAATAACATAGTTAAACTGGACAGGATTTGATTTGAGCTGCTGGGAGCCAACGCTCACGGTTTAATAGTTTACAGCTATTAGGATAATTTATAGCCGTTTAATATCGGCGGAACCCGCGCTGGTCTGATTATTGATGTAACGTTTTTTGTCGGACGAGACGCCGATCGGATCGCGTGTCGCGTGCTCCTGACGTCTTTTTTCGGTCCGTTTCGGGGGGTGTAACACAAAAAATATTACAATAAACTGGCCACTGACTACCGGAATATAATTTTTGACAATTTCATAAATTACACAGCCTATAAGTTAATAATATGGGTAGCTACGGGCATGATTCTATTGTTGGTGGATAATTGACCGCTGGCCGATGTGTTTTGTTGTATTCAAATGGTGCCCTACTAATAATATTATGTACTTGGTGGTTTCGTACTTGTGTATAAAGAAATCATTTATAATAGGAAAGTGGGTATTTTGCTCGAGACCGAGCGAAATGGAGAAGAATGCACCCTGGCAGAGGCCGGGGTGACCGCTTGGATGATGATGATGATGAAGTAAGTAGGTGTTTTATGAAGGTACACTAACTAACATCAACTACAAAGACACAATAACCGAGCGATTGGTACCCCGTGACTTTTATCATCATCATCGTATCCTATATCCCGTCTTCTTCCAGGATATCTTTCTTACTTATTCTTTTCTTCTTGGTCCGGTCTTCGGCTCTCGCATCCGACTCTGCGATGTCGATCCATAGCGTTTTTGGCCGCACACGGAACTTCTTTCCTACGTATCTTTGGGGCTTACACGATACGTGACCTAACCAGCCCATACAAGCCTTCTCAATCTGATACGTCAGGTGTTTTATATATGAGACGAAATATAATCGCATTCTCCCCTTACTCTCCCGATATCAGGCATCTAGAAAATGGTTAGTAGATTTCCGATGCAAAATCTCATCCTTTCGACAGCCAACTCCTGCCAAGTGTAATTTTACGACGACACCCTCGATTAACGCTATTATTTTATGACATTCTTGTATATATTGTTGGCACGATTACTAAATACCCTAGAGCTAAAACCCATGCATTATAGAGCGGCGAATACGGTAATCGTATCGTAAATGCGGGTGCGCGGGCGGCGCGGAAATTGCGCGGTCGCGCGCGCCCCTGCACCGCGAAACCTGACGCGGTGGAGCCGATACCGCACAGTGTCAGCGGCTTCTAACTCGGTTACTTCTAAGCGATTCACACTGCCCACTGGATGGGTGTCGCTTACATGCATTGGTCATGTTGCCCGCTTTCGGCCACAGACACGTATAATGTCATACACCTCTTTGAAACGACTGCGTCTTTACAATTACTTCATGGATTATTTTACCACTGAATACGGGTAATCACTAATTCATAAAGAAATACTCCCATCAAAGCTATTTATGATTGCTTGCTACACTTTAGAAACATTATCTCATCGTCTAAAACTTCTTTTTTATGGTCAAACCGCTGCTCATAAAATTCGTTATGGAGTCACCTTGGACCTTGGGAAAAGACAATGAAGACCCCTACCACGTCGTAACATAACTGTATCAATCAGAATGCCGTGATCTCAGACATTACTAAATACCAATTCAGACTTGCATTCATATTTCCCCATATACACACACACACACAAGTACATAGAAAAATCGTGAAGAATGTTCAGCGAAGCCATGGCAGGTCGCTGGTAGTATTACATGGTCTGCGCGGGCTAGAGCGGCGGTCCCACGGCCGCGGGGGGCGCCCGCGCAGCCGCGCCCGGTAGCTATGCCCACATCACCGTTTTTTGTCTCCACCCTGACAGATCGAATTAAAATAAACGCTCCGATAACGCGTCCTATAATATCCTCCAGTGTTTGGTTTCGTGAGCGACGGCCGCCAGTGGGAACTGACACGGCATAGGTGGGGCTCGGGGCCTACTGTTTTTACCACCGCTATGCGGAGCCATAGTGTTTTTTGGAATTATTACCAATTTGGAAATTAAATGGCCAATTATTCGGATTAATACGTGGTAGTGTAATAGGCAGTCAATTTACGTAGCTAAATTGACACCCCAGCGCATTATATTTAAACATCTTCCTTGTCAATTTCACTGCATATTATAAAAGAAAGTCCCAAGCCGCGTCTGTCTGCCTGTTCGCGATAAACTCAAATACTACTGAACGGATTTTCATGCGGTTTCCACCAATAGTGATTCATGAGGAAGGTTTAGGTTAGGTTAGTATAATTATGGTCACTACCCATACGAAGTCGGAGCCGGGCGCTAGTTTGGTAAAAAATTGTATTAAGCTAACATATCCTTTCAAGGTGTCTTAACAAAATGTGCGAATGAGTAAGTAAGTTATTTTATTAAAAATAATTAAATTTCCCCGCGGGCTAGTGGCCGAACGAAACGGAGGCACTGAACCGTGGCAGCTACTGAATTCAACGGAAAAGGTTCGCCTGTTTTCTGGCAAACCGTTACGAATTGCCAGATGGTCTATTTTTTGTTTCAACACATCCATAATAATTATGGTTGACACGTATGATACATGCTTCATTGAAAATTGGGAATTCGGCGGCAAGGCAGTGAGTAAATAAAAAATTATCGACACGTTGTTTTGGAGTCGAGTCAATGTTAAAAATTAATGCAGAACGACTCAGACAGAAGCAATTGGTCAATGTTTGGAGTTTATTCTCAGTAACTTTGTTTCACGATAGACTGATCTTTAGATTCACCCCTAGCTTTATTGCCCACGACCTCTTCCGCGTAAAATTTGGTTACTACATTCCAGAACTGTTCCCGTAGAAACCACAAATTATGAAAAAATAAACTGTAGCCTAAGTACCCAAAAAATTTTAAAAATTGGTAATATAGATTTTGAGTTTATCTATTAAGCAATAAACAATAAAATCTTTACCTTTTATAATATTAGTATAGATTATTATATGATTACATATTTTGGATTAATATGTTACAAGTTGCTGATTAAGAACTACCTTTTACACATGTCAGTGACATAATCGCGAATGATAATCAGTCAAACTTGAGTCAAACATATACATTGCATTAGAGAGACAGAGCCTTTTACTTTCTTGCACTCTTAACCATGCCACTGATTTTAATCGTATTCGTTAACTTACTTTGCTTAGGCTACGTGATGTGCTCAGACAGTAGCACTTTGCGGATAAAGTGTCATGAATGCGCTCGCCGTCAGCACAAGGGGTGTCGATATTCTATTACCACTAGTGTCTAGAGTTTTATGGGTGTTTAGAAAGGCAGGATTCGATAATATTAACCGACTAAAAAGTCGGATAACCCAAGTTTACATATACTCAAATAATTTCTAAACTACTGAACTACTTTTATTGAAACATAGCTAAGAACCATCTCTATTAAACTGGCTTTCAAATACAAAAAACCGCATCCAAATCGGTCCATCCGATCGGGAACTACGATGCCACAGACAGACACACAGATACGAAAAGCCGTCAATCTTGTTTCACCGGGAGTTAAAATGGCTGGAGTTAAATTTATTACCTTCACTTAAACATACTATTCCCATACCTATTCATGTTGCTGCTCATTCAAAGTCAGCATTCCTTGAATTGCGTAGTGAGATAGCAAATAGCCGTGGGTTCATTGCTTGCTATACATGACTACACGCCCAATATTGAAAAAAATATATTAAGACAAAAACGATTTCATCTTAATCGTACCGAATACTCGAACGGAGGCAGAGCGATATACAACTTATCGAGTTACCTAGGCTACTGGGCATCGCGCTTGGGTGCTGTGAAATGTACTAACTTGTAACCAAAGAGCTCAAAACGCAACATTATTTAGCCCTTTTTACGGTTTATAATCAAATGACAATTGGTGTGTAATTAAAACAAAGAATGAACACAGAATAATAGTCGCTTCGGTGATTTTATGGAAACACGATATCGTGTTGGCCTCTCGTAAAAAGAAAAAAGCGAGCTCGGCCGAAATTATTTTAATCGTCGGGTGCCACACGGCACTTGGATTATTTTGTGTAATTAAAATGATTATGCAACACATATTCGATCGTAAATTAGGGACAGTTTTGGTTTTCGATGACGATGATGATTAATACTGAAACAAACGTAGTGGATCTTTTACGATTATGTAAGTATAAATCATATACATTCAGCATTCGATTTAAGTTTCTCTATTGTCTTCTTTGTTTTCTTTTTTATACGCTTTAGTCGTATATTTCACTATTCTTGACGACCTGAGTTCTTTAGTTGCCTATGCCTCTGCAGTTGCAGTCGGCCACGCAGGGTTCGATTTCCGGCCAAACAGAAATTGAAATGATGAATTCTAAAATAGATTACTATATATATATATATATATTTAAAATATATATTTAAAAGTATTTAAATAGTTTATCAGTTATCTAGCACCCATCACAAGCTTTGCTTACTTTGGGGCTAGATGGCGCTCTGTGAATTGTCCAAGCATATGTATTTATTTATTCCACCAACGGTGACCACGACCAAACAAATCAGACTGCTATTAAACCAACATTTCTCACATCTCTTAGCAGACTATCGCCGAATCGGATTAATCGTTACATACGATTACACACACGTATTTAGCTCGAAGGAATTCGGATGCCTTAGAACATTGCTATGAGTTTTTTCCTGCGGTCGCGCCCGCGGTAGGTAGGCCAGCGAACCATCGGTAGCTGACTCCGGCACGGATTTCATGCGCAAGTTAGTTCAAACAAATCGTACGGTGCCTCTTTCTATTATGTCAACGTTTATACTTGGCCGGCCATGGAATTAAAGAGTCCGGGTTGCTCGTAATTTGTTGTGTGTATAATAAATGTGGGTTTGATTGTCAGTCTTTCTTTGAAATATTTGATCGGAATTTGGGTTGTTTTTATAGTTTTAAAACTTATACTTATTTCCCGTGATTTTTGTTGCACTATGACGCTTTTGCAAAGGTCAAACGTAAGTAAAGCCATTAAATAGGTTTCATCATCATATCAGCCGAAACACGCCCACTGCTGGCTGGACATAGGCCTCCCCCAGAGCTCTCCACAAAGGCCTGTCCTGTGCCTTCCATTGCGGATGCGGTGCCTGTGATCACAGGTACCGCATCCAGCTGGTACCTGCAATCTTTACCAGGTCGTCGGTCCACCTTGTAGGAGGCGGCCACCCACGCTGCGTCTTCCGGTAAATAGTGGTATAAAGTTATCTAGAAAATGATGATTGTTTCCTATTAAATTAACAAGGAAAACCTGCATCTGACTGTATAAAGGCTTCGCAGTGTTACTAGCTGAGACATTACGCTGTAGGTATGGTAATCACTCCAACTAATCACTAATATGACGAGGTTTAGCCACCCATCTCATTACGAGGAATGCGCCGAGCCGGCGCGCGGCGCCTACCTACCTGCGGTTTCCGTGAACCGCCGATCGCGTGCCGAGTACGCCACGAATATTCACGAAGCCCGTTTAATGGCCCACACAGTTAAACCCACTATATGCTCCAATCATTACACAAATAATCATCGCTATATTGTACCACTTAATTAACAACAATCACTACGGAACCTTTACCGTTTTAAAGATCATTTCCACGTAAATTGTACACTTTAAACTTTTTGGTTAAAATTTAGGTGCTACGTCTTGAACATCGCAAAAGAAAACTTTCTTTTTTTTCGTTCCGTTTTTAATGATAAACTCGTCGCCGAAATAAAAGGGCGATAGCAGGTGATCGCGGAACAATGCCTCAATAGATCGGTTGCGTTGACATCGGAAAGTTTAAAAAGCGTATGGCATCTTTTTGCGACGTTTTGGTAACCACAATAAAACCGCATGCCGCTAAACGGTGTCGCGTGGCGCCCGGCCGCTTAAAACTTTTACCGAAACGCTTTTGATACTAAATTACACATTTTGGTCGTCGAATTTCTTTTTTGCACAGATGTTTGGTCACAAGTTACTTTAACTTTGTGACCTAAAGTTCATGTTTCGTTCACTTCTAGAGCAAATGATCGAATCTTAATATATTATTCAATTCGACAATCTACTACTTACCTCCAGATACCATAAGTACATTATAAGTACCTTACTTATGTTCTGTGTGGTGCGAATATTAAAATTGCTCCACCTATATTAATTGTATTGTCATGTGACTATGTGACAAGCTACACGAGCGGAGATAACGTGGAGACCTAATAGAAACGTACAAAATTTTAAACGGACATTATGATGTGAAGAACTTTGAACAACTATTAAAGCGAAATCAGAACACTCGATTAAGTGGTCACCACTCGAAATTGGTACGAAGTTTCTCCAACAACAACCCGCACAAGCATTTTTGTAGCAACAGAGTCGTGGCACCTTGAAACAAGTTACCTGAGCAAGTTGTGTCAGCACCAAGTACCAACGCCTTTAAGAATCGATTAGATGAACATTTAAAGAAAACCAAAATTAATTAATTGAGAATGTCAATGGGTTGAGGATAATGAGACATATCAGTTGTTCCAACTGCCTGTCTGTTCAGGAATAATAATAATAATGAATACGTCTATCATGAGAAAACATGATCTTTAAACCTTAAAATATTATTAACCGCCAGAATTAAGCTAATAATCATAAGTTCATAGCCCCCACGCCTAAATAAGAAATAGTAAAATAAGTTTGATGATTCGGGTTTCGGATTTTATGGTGACTATAAATACATCGTGTTTGACGAGCACGGGTTTGCGTTCAAGTGACAAATAGACCCTAAATCAGCCGCCCATTTTATAATGACCAATAAAGTTGTCGCCTCTTATTGCATAATGGATCCTCAATTATAAGTTCTTTGTGGGACTTAAGAAGTTTTTAAAATAACTAAGTAATGAATATACTTTACATAGGATCTAACCCAAACTACCGAATCTTATTTAAAATACAGGTAGTCGTAAAAACCGAAATCCCTAAATCGCCGATATTCGGTTTATGAACTCACTATTTATATGAATTTATTGTTTGTGTTTGTGTCTCCTATAAAATAACTGTTAGGGACTTTAAATAACAAGTTTCGGCTAGGCATATGCACAGTATGCTATGATTGTTTAAACATTCTCTACGAATAAATCCACGTGGCGCGGCCGTGGTTTACGAAAGACCTTTCCTTCTTTACTTCATTTTTCTGATCCAAAGTTCTGATTGGTTAAAGTGGGATATTAAATATGACAATAGGACAAAAAAATACGATGGCAGTACTGTTACAAGTGTGCCAGCACTGTAATGTCTAAATAGACCCTAATAAGTTCTGTGCTGGTAGAAAGATTCTAATAAAATCAGCCGTACCTATTCACAATTCACAAAATAATACTTAAAAGTCCTAGCATTACTATGCCTTCTCACAGTGCTCGTCAGCAGCGCTTTACGAACGCATTGTGTTCAATACGGCTCCATGATTGGTCAATTTTGATCCCCACCTTAGCTGCGCGTCCATGTTGACGGATGCTTACGTTCATGGCGGACGCATAGTGCTGCTCGCCACTTAAGTAATGTCAGTAAGAAAGAATCCTTCGGTTCTAGTAATTTCAAATGTTAAAATGCCATTTATTTATTGCAAAGGGAGGCACACGGACCGATGGTCCACCTGATGGTCACCTAGTGGTCACCGTCGTCCAGGACATCTGCAACCTAAGGAGAGCAGATACGGTGCCGGCCTTTGAGGTACCGTTGACGTGCCTTTTGAAGAACCCCGTGTTATAGTGTAATTGTGATGATGTAGCAATGTAACTGGAAATTGGAACCGAGTGCTCAGTCACAGCTGTGCGTTCGCGCGCTGTGCGGTCTCACTAGATCTCTTAGTAACGTAAGTATCAATATTCTGTATTATGAGTGAAATTTACTATTACTTTGATCTTGTATTTCTCATAGTTATCAACATTATCATCCTAGCGGTCTCAGTTTCGGCACGGGATCGGCTTCCTAGTTTTTTGTTTAATATAACTTTTTATGCCGAAAGTCAAAATTGAAAATCGTTCGACTCTAAATAGAGCCTCATGTATTCGGTATCATCGCGTCGTAAGTTGTTGGTACCCGCATCCGATACTGCGATGTTAATCCATCGCTTCTTATGCTTCCCTCGGGACCTATGTCGTTTAGGCACCACGTATTCTTGGGGTTAACTCAACACGTAACCAAACCGATATTCCTCATGCCAAAGCTGCCATGGATGTAAGTACTCGTTACGTATTCGGTCAAGTCGCGTAACTCCGCACATACACCGCAAATTTTCATTTCTTGGCGTGGAGTTTGACGCTGGTCACTTTTCGAACCCACAGAATATCACAGGTCTAATATACTACTTATTCTAAAAGCTTAATCGGGCTTAAAGGACTGGCGAGTTTCCGCCATTTGGCCCTTGTTGGCCCATTTTTTGGCTGCAAAAGTTGCGCTACTCATACAAATTTTCGGGCAAAACTAGTCATCAACAAACGGAATATTGATTTTAGAAGATTTAGGCCTGTTACGGGGAGGCCCGTCGCAGGACGCAGGCCGCGCAAGAGCGGGCGATGCATCAATTGCGCGCCGCGAGGGGTCTGCGCGGGCGCAGCCAGTGGACAGCTCGTAGGGATGCGGTCAGTTTATCGATAACGTCATTGATAGAGACTTAGTTTAGTGAATGATCATACCTAAATGTGCCAATTGTTTCAAAATTAACTTGATTAATATTTGTTGAGCGGTGTCATAATGATTCAAGTGGCAAGTCTCTTGGTCCAGGTCAAGCAGCAGATAATTACAGGCTATTTCGGTGCCTTGATTTTACTAGTAGGTATATATGTAGGTATGTTTGCAAACATTTTTGGTTTTTTACATTGTTTTAATATGAAAACATGGCTATTTAGGTGCATACTATTTAAAGGACAGCATGCAAGCAAGTCTTTTGGATAATATTTTAAAATTGTTAATATTACGTTTAGTTATTTAATACCTCGTCTCTGATTCTAACAATATAATATGCGACTGTACATTACCGATTATTGTTCTGTTCCCAACCAAGTATCAAACTGAATGATATTGATTTAATATTTTCGTTGTACATCTTCTATTTATCTCGATATCGGCAAACGTTATCGTCGTCGCCGCACTAAACCGTTTGAGTGACACGGGAGGAATCCTCCGGCGCACTTCGGGGAAGCCGGCCGTCAGGTCCCTCCGCCGCGCATGCGCGAAACGCCGCCGACGCCACTCGATCGTAGATAATGACCACTTATGACACGAACCATGCCTTTATTCCAACAAATTGATTTCGAACACTGGATTCGTATGCCCGATTACGATCTCGCCCACTGTCGGACGAACAAAGCGTGTTATCATTTATAAATTGACACGTATCTCCGAAATGGTATATCACAACCACTACATTGATTGATCAGTGGCTTGAGCAATTATGAGAGGATGTTTACGAAAGCGAAACGAGGATATAGATAGAGTTGCGTAGACGCCACAGGGCGTAAATCAGTAAACCAAACTCGTGTAACGTTTTATTACGCGCTGTAAATTACACATCGCATTGGCTCCGTTTTTTTCTAGGCAACGTGTTAGGCAATTATTACACTAGCTGGTCAAAGCGGCGATCAAGATAACCGATTTATTAATCGCCACTAATTACTGCTGGTGTTAGTTCGACCTTTATCTGGACACCATTTCCCTATGGGGCGGCCCACAAAAAACGACGCACAAAAACCGTGAAGAAAGGTAGATTTGTAACTCCGTTCCGCCGGTCGCCGTTTCACCTGTTCATTGTTTGGCTGGCGGCTGTTACAAACAAAAGGGTTCAAATATCACAGTTTTTCGGAGATAATGGCCGACAATGCAATAAATTACAGCTGTAATAACTGCACTTGCTAAGCCTCAGATTATCGCTTTAATGTATGGCTACAGAATCGACGTGTTTGATTTATTAAATTGATTTGAAATCCTTGTTTTTCTTGCACTTTACACATTGGTTTGTTCAAAATTCAATCAATTTAAGGTAAAGTAAAGTAAATTGCAATAAGAATGAATTTTGGGAAATAAGTTTAAAATAATACGCGAAGCCAACATAGCTTTAATCGGGTTAGAGAATATTGTACAATGCTGGGTATATGGCGGGTAAATAATTTTTCACATTTACACGCAGGTAAACAGCTGCAGCAGCAGAAAACATGAACAGCCTGTTACGAGACTTCTTCTTCATTCTTCTTCTATGGCCTCGAGACATCTATGGTTGGATATTTAATAGTAGAGACATCATCCTTCGTGAATACTTATCTATATGAGTTTCCCATGTCTAACATAACCTATGTCACTAAATAAGAACGTATTCGTCCGAGGTCAGTTGTTTAGAGTGTCTACCAAGCGCGCTCCAAACAAACAAAGTTTGAAATAAAATTTTGTAGATTGCTATGCGTTATTTAGCAACTAATATTTATGTCTGTGATTTGTAGAAATTTTCATTAAAATATAACGTTACAAAGTTGCACGGACTTTAAGATTTTCATACAAAATTGTTTTCTTCTTCGTTTGTGTTGAGGCACTCGGAAGACACTCCTTCAAAAGTCAAGGTTACATCTATCTATAAGGCCAGCAACGCATTCGTGATTCTCGGGCCGGTTTTGCGGGTGCCATGGTTGGCGCGGTAGTGCATGTGACATTACGCATAACGCACTTGCTTTCCATTACCAAGTGGTTTTATAACGTACCTAGTGCATCAGCTAATTGCTATAACCGGCTAGAGTGCGGTCAAAATAACTTTGCACGCGGTTGTAAATGGAAATAAACTTGACAGACAACCATCAAGAATAACTCCCAAGAAAAATAATGACACTGACGCCTTACCTAAGTGCAGACTTATCTAGCGCGAACTCTATACCTACGTAATATGTTCATGATATCAGCCGAAAACGCCCACTGAGGCCTATGCCTAGCAGTGGGAGAGTGGGAGAGCCCAGAGATCTCCACAAGGGCCGCTCCTGTGCCTTCCTCATCCAGCTGGTACCTTCGATCTTTACCAGGTAATTGGTCCGCCTTGTGAGAGGCCTACCCACGCTGCGACTTCCGGTACGTAGTCGCCACTCGAGAACTTTACTGCCCCATCGTAATATGTTACAGCTATTAAAAACAAGAGCACTTGTCACCGTATGCGCAAGCGCAGATACGTACCCCCCCTCCCCCTTCACCCCCTTAGCGGATGTGCGCGTCCGCCGTCCGTGGTGGGAGTCGCGGCGATAAATCGCGGGTTCGCCGCCGGCGCGGGTTTCGGGAGCCATCAATCATTGCGCGGAGCACCGACGTCGCTGGAGGTTCCGATCGGCAGAGTGGGCCGGTGCAGAGGCAAGCAATAATATTCAAATTGTTATCGAAATAAATTTGGATTTGCATTGAAATAAATTACACTATTTATACCTTACTAATAAGTGGGTAATTTTTTTTTCTGAGGGAACAAACGCAAGTGCAATTCATCCCTACAATTATAGCCTGTGGATTTTACTTGCTATTGTAATAATTAATAATTAACGAACTATAATAAGTTGTAATTATGGGTCTGTAAATATTTAAACTACTAAATACGAATGATTAACTAAAACAAATCTAAAACGATAATCATTATCATCGTCCTAGCGCTTATCCCGGCCTCTGCCAGGGTCCGCTTTCCTACTCAATCTTCTCCACTTCGCCCGGTCTTCGGCATCCCCTTGTCTTAAGCCGTTGGCTCTCGCATTTGACTCAGCAATGTCAATCCATCGCTTCTTGGATCGCTCACGGCGCGGGGCCTCTTTCCTGATACTGGCAGATTCAGGCACCTATTTCCCAGGTATTCTTGCACTGGGATACGTGACCGATTTCACGTCTTCGGACCAGCAAATAATCGATCTGTGATTGGTGCGAGCCACTTTTGTAGGTTATGAGGTGTTCTGGTATTTTCTGGAAGAAGGTGTTGACTACGGCCAAGTCGGCGGTCAGTGAGGTTTGGTGAATATCTTCTCCCTCACTGTTTCGCTGGCCATAGCCAAAGCCACCGTGCACCCGACCGAACTCGCTCCTCTGGCCCACATGACCGTTGAGGTCCGCACCAACCACAATCTGTTCGGAGGATGGTATACGTCGCAGGGTATTTTCGAAACTGTTCCAGAAGGCAGTCTTTTCGGTGTCGGCGCAGCCGGACTGGAGAGCATAGCCGCTAATGAGGTTCGTTGTTATACCCTCAATTTGCGCCTTGATCATAGTGAGTCGATCGCTCACCCTGTTCACCTCCAGAATGCCGTTCCGGAAGTCTTCGCACACCACAATAGCGACCAAATTCCTCCCTTCTGCCGATCTGGTGTAGGTACAACAGCTTGTATCCCTGCCCGATTTCCTTAGACTTGGAGCCACGCCACCTCGTCTCTTGCAGGAATGCCACCTGAACGCGGCGCCTGTGCAACAAGTTGGCTAGCTCTCGAGACCGGCGGGTCAGAGAATCGACGCTTAGGGTGGCGAAGCGGAGCTTCCTACTGCTAGGCGCTAACTTCTTTAACCCTGCCTGCGCATGACAGAGTAGCCCTAGCCCACTTATCGCAGGTGTAGGGCAATATGCCTGCGCGTCGTTCAACGGCGTCGCCCTAGCATGGTGTTTATTTCCAGCAGAGGACCTTTTCATTTATATTTTTTGCGGTGTTTTGGCTTTTTACGCGCGGCGACCACCATCCGCCCCGCACAACCCGTTAGGGAAAAGCCGGTTCGCCAGCGCCTCGTCCGTCTGTCGGCAGGGGGACCGCGGGCAGGTGAGGTTGGCTTGGGCCCATGAGATGGTGGTTCGGCCCCATAACCCCCTCCCCCCTTCTATGCATAACGAATGAGGGACGTTAATTTGAGCAAGACTTACATTGAATGTGAAAAAAAATTGTAGTTTTTATAATTTCGGTGATTTTTTAAGATAAAGAATACCAGTTTTGAAATGTTTGTTTCATTATTTTTACCTTTGCATTTATAAATTTCACAAAACATGTAACTTTCCACATAAGTTAGAACACACTAGAATTTCGTCGAAATGGTCCAAACTACGTAAAAAAAATTAATAACTCTGGTTACGAAAAGATTTCGAAATAAATTACATACCGTAAAAATCTGAAGCCTTCTATCACCTTTACTTTTTTTTAAATGCAACGCAAAGTTTTTTTTTTTATGTCATACGGTAGGCAAACAGGCAAGCGCGCCACCTGGTGGAAAGTGGTCACCACTGCCTATAGACATAAGCAACACCGAGACTATCACCAATGCGTTGCCCACCTCTATAACACGTTACTCTGGCAGCAAAAAGGCAAATAACCCTCCACTGCCAAAGCCACGGTTCCCCAAATTCCCACCCCATGGAGCTCTGGAAACCTTACTCACCGGCAGAAACACAATACTATTTAAAAGAGTATTGTTTAACTGCGTCATTCTGTAAGGTGAGGTACTTCCCCAGTCGGGCGGCTCCAATTCGAACGGGATACCCCGCTATGCCCCTATGGGATAACCCTACCTCTCTTAGCTTAAAGTTGAGCTTAAAATTATTATTTAATTTTTTTTAGGTTTGGTGGTCTACAACTTTGTTTCTAGCAATTACCTGCAACAAATATAAATTTTCTAAGGACCTACCATCTCTTAAGATTTTAATATACAATAAAATTTGGACCTAGCTATAAAAAAGAAAAAGTTATGGGGTTTCAAAGGTATGAAAGTGGCGAACTTAAAAAAAAAAACTATAGAAAGTGTTTTATGACCAGGATTTTTTTAATTGGCTGAATAGGTAGGAGACGACCCCACCTACCCCCATTTTCGTATGTTCAACGATCTGCCGATCACCCTGTATATAGATACATATATACAATACATACATATACAGTATGTGTGATATGTTTATTGGGGTAAGTTGTTCAGTTTCATGGGTAGAATATGGGGTTAGCGGTCTTTTTACACCCTGTATACACAATATTAGACAGATAGAGAGAGATAATGCTCTTTAACTCGCTTCTTAAATATCGCGATAGACGAAGTATCACCTACTTCGTGAGGCAGAGTATTCCACAATCGTGCAGCATGTAGAGTGAAAGAGTAGGAGAAAAAGTCGGATTGGTGGGGAGGAATAGCCAGCAGCGACTTAACGCTGGAACGGCTGGGCTTGTCTTGCGACCGGGAAAAAAGGAATCGTTCACGGAGGTAGGAGGGAGCGGAGGGGTTGTAGAGGACATTGTAAAAGATGGAGAGAATGTGAAGATTCCTACGTATACGTATTGGGAGCCACTTAAGCTGTGACCGATATCTGGAAATGTGGTCATAGCGAAATGTATTGCGTAATGTGCATAATGTGTCTAAATATAATAAGCTTAAAATGCTTAATACGAAACAACAAACAAATATAAAGCAATTTATTAAGACACATATAAAATATTAACAGTTATAATAAAAATATACACTAATACCTACGTTTAAAATAGCAAAAATATACACTAATACATATAAAATAATTCCTGCCAGCCCTTCCCCCGGAATGGTGCCCAGAAAGCTGGCTGCGTTGCCTCGTTGAATAGCGATGCTAATCCGTTGCCCGAGGAACGAGCCAGCTCTCCGGTCACCAGGCAACCACAAACATAAACAAACATCAGGGGTATAATTAGGACCTCAAGTCCGCTAATTTACTAATGGCTCCATTGCATTGTAATTGGATCGCAATCGCAGCTCAATAGCAGTTTTACGCGTTTTTTGGTATTCTGCTACAATTATAATTCAATCATGGCAAGTTCCCGGAATCGAAGCCCAGGTCGCCCGATTGCCTGTTTGTCTACTGGCATAAGAAAAAATAGCACCCTCTGCATTGACTCATTACTCTGCGCACTACTCTAACGATTCTTATTAAAGCGAAGCCGGTGCCGGTACGTCGGACCAATCCGTGATACATGGCAACTAGCGGCGCAGTCACATTAAATCAGCTCGCTTTGGCTGCGCTCGCGCAAGTAATTCGCTTAATTTCACTTACCCCACAAATTGGCTTAATACCGCCTTATTACGGTGTATAAACATCATTCAATTCCCGCTCTTACACCCGTGATAAATGGTTAATAAAATTGTTATGTAAATGAGAGGACACAACTTACCTGGTGGGCAGTTAACTTTTATTGAGTTTAAATAGACCGCGGTGCGATTTATTACTGATGTGTTAATGTAACAAGCCTGTCTATTATCAATAAGGGTTTTGGTCTTATTAAACATACCTTACTAAAGTTTTTATTTTATATTAAATAATTAATAATAATTTTATATTAAGATTAATACTGTAAATATACATATTGTCGATGGAACTGTAGATGATTACAATACTAATAAAAATATTCCTTCGCTAATAGAATGTAATGTTTTAATAGTTTAAAGATTTCTCCTATCTCCTAGAATCTACGTACACAGATTAGGTATAGGATGGGGATATCTGTTAGTAAAAATGCGGAGTATTTAGTTCTATGATCTGTTTATTCTGACTTGTCTTATTTGGTGAACAAACCACGCCCAAAATCACGACTTGCCGTATCAATCACACTACGTATATTGTGTTTAAATGTCATGAATTATACAAGAAATGTATAGAATGTGAATTTTAACAAATACTGCTGCACATTATCCATTTAAACACATAATTTGCTGAACCAAATAGGACAAGTCAGAATAAACAGATCGTACATTCTAAATTTACACGACGTTACGCCTTTTTTACGTAGGGGACGGCAGACCACATCATTCAAACTTGCTATGTTTCTGACGTACCTTTCTCGTTTCTTCCACAATATTTTAAAGAGAAAATATTTGTGTTTTTGTATTGTTTGTTTGTTATTAGGAAACTCAAAAACTACTGGATCGAATTTAAAAATTATTTCACTTATAGGAAGCTACGTTGTTCCCGAGTGGCCACTTTATATCCCGGGAAAATAATAGGGTCCTGCGGGAAAATTTAAAGTTTACAGAGATCCGAACTGCGCGCGGGTGTAAAAGTAAACCGTTACATATATTATTTATCGTTCACAGAAATGTTACAAAGTTAAAACCGCTGATCACTGTACAATAGAAAATAGAGAGGCGTGAAAGCAACATCACGGGTACTTCAACACATTACTACAAGTTTGGCAATCTCCATAATTAAAGTAAAATGACGTGATAAAGTGTAGCCACTATCAATCACATGAGGCGAAACAAAAGGCTCTGCTGCAGTCATTACGGCCAAGGGAAACGGCTAAAGAGTGCGATTTGTAAGCTCGCGTCTGCAAAACGGCACATTTGGTGTGCGCATGATTGATCTTTGGATAATACTCACCCACGGGACATCTACTAGCCGGCACCTTGGAGAGAAATAACTTTATACCATATTGCATTAAGATTAGACTCACTTTCGTTTATAGTTGTCTTACATAATTAATTAACGGCGTGCTACGTGATTTTCGCGTTTATTGTGCTGGAAATAAGGTACAAATTCGGGGTAGTGTGTAGGGCTTAGGATGTCAGGTGAATGTGGAATCAGCGAAGGGCTGCGTCGCTAGCCGCTGGCCGGCGATTAGGCTGTGGAAGCTATGCATTAGCTTTACAGCCTTATGCGTTTTTAGAGGTGTTTGAAATGTTAACGTAACGTAACGTAGATACTTACTCAATTCTATGAATTTAATAAGTGGTTTCTAATTTTACAGTTATAGAAAAAAACAAGTGTTATTTTCTTGAAATGTTAACGTAACGTAACGTACTTACTGAACTCTATGAATTTAATGAGTGGTTTCTAATTTTACAGTTATTCTTGTAAATATATGACCCTGTACTGAACTCATAAGTCAAGTTTGAAAGGAGAAAAAAAGAGGAAATCCCATTCAAGTCATGTCAGCTAGCCCATGTTGCTAAATGGTCATCACCCCTTAAAAATTGTCCGATTTAAAAAAGTCCAAACTGTAAATTATTCAATATTATTGGTCCTTGTGTGTATGTATGTAACACCGAATCGCGCCATCTATTGACGATAATAGAAGATCTTTTTTTAATGTCATCTTGTAAACCTCTCATTAAGCGACGACGTAGTAACTATTTCTTATCGTAATATTATATAGACAGATTAGATTGTGATAAGTAGATCCCAGGAAGTGGCTTTGTATTATTGATAGGTACCTAGTACTGCCCACTATCTACTAATTACTTAATATTATAGTGTCGGGCTCCTTGCCAGAATTGTATCACTTGTAACTGAGTTGAGTATTTTTTCTGATTTGTCTTTTAATCTGGTCAAAATGGCAGAACACATTTGGATGCAATTTTACGAATATCGCGAAAAATTTAAATTCAAATCTGTGCCATATCCACATGCAGAAAAATACCCTGCCTGAAAAATCATCAACCATCCACAAATCGCAAAGCCACAGCCTCTTCTGCCGGGTTCGTACCACAACATCGCTTATAACAGTGAAGGAGTTACCTTATGGTCCTAAATGTGTTTGTTATTTTGTCCTACAGGCACTTATTAGAGGCTCTTTGGCGGCAAGCGCCCGCGGCTTAACCCCGGCCTGCTCCTACAGTGGTTTATCATCGTGAATTGTGGCCGCTAACACGTGATTACGACGCCCATCAGAAATGCAAGCATTGAAGCTATGCGACTGACATTTCCTATAAACTTCTTATATATCAGGTACTTGGCGATAAACGAGCAGTCAGCCAATATCTTGGGAAGTGGTAACTGCAGCAGCCGAAACTACATACGATTTGCACTTTTTCGACTTGCACTGATTTGTTTCGCTTTGCAAAAATATTGAACCGCAGGCTTTATTCCTGTAATTATGCTTAGTCATTGTGAGGAATAAGTTGGAACGCTTAATGCCTGTAAGTATGTTAGTTTCTGTATAAACATGTCCCATTAATAGTTCGCTATCCAAAGGTTAACTGAAAAAAATCGCTTTAAGCGATAACCCCGTCTGTTGTTTTCTCTGTTGCTACCGATATGTACCGACTGTATCCTGTATTTATGCTATAAATATTGTTCATTCATTTATTCTTGCTTCCTCCAATCTCAATCTCATTCCTCAAATACAGCAATGCAAACTGCAATGCAATTAGTGGCGGAAATGCAATAGGCGAACTCCTCATGCTTGACAGAGGTAGGAACCAGGTTGATAAGGAGCAAATAAAACTGATAGAAACCAATAACTGTCGCGTACATCTCCGACGCACATTGATATACCTAAATAGTGGGTTAAGCTGGACGAAATGTCTCGTATTTATCTTCGCAACATATATTATTCTGGACACTTACAATGGTTGATCATCGTGAAATTGTGATGCATCTCGTGATTATGTTCCGCGTGAGGCATGAAAGCCAGCCATCATGACCCGTGATGGTTAGCCACATTAAGCGCTATTCTCACGTGGCATGTACTTGTTGGTTACATTATATCTGCAAAAAAATTGAGTTTAGAGGTGTTTGATTATCAAGGTGTTAATACACGGCTTATGTCGTAAAAATGTAGGAACCACTGGCTAACAGCATATTTAGTTTTGCATGGTAATCAGATAAATAAATAAATTCTTTATTGCTTATACAAGAATTACATAAAAAAGTACCAAGAATGTATAATAGATGATGGGAATTATTCTATTGAAAATTCTGGTATTGCTTATGAAAAATTGTAGCGCGATTATCGCACAATAGTCGAATAGAGGATTTATTAAAAAAAATATCCCATCAAAGAATATATTTATCCGTTATATTATACATTACTTTACTCCATATACATTACTCCGTAAAACAATTTGCTAACAGTACTTACGTATTTATTGACTGTGGCCGCGACTTCGTTCGCGTGGACTACAGGATGTTTGGTATGTCTAAGCAACAATGTGAAATGTATCCGGTAGCAAAGAAATATACATACCTACATACTTACATATATATGCTCGAAAACCACAATACTCCTTCTGTTGCAGTCGGGTAAAAACAGTTAGTTGAGACAAAGAAAGACTGATTGCGGAGATGTTCCAGGTTTTAGATTTAAAGTTTTATCTCTATCGTAAGTAAGCATCTTGCTCTTCGGGCATCTATACCCGCCATAGTCACTGCTGTCCCGTTGCGAGTAAGTTTTAAATAGAAGGAATAACAATACGTGGATCACGGTCAAGGCGGACCCCAGGCCCTCGTGCGCGAGAGCGCAACCGGGACATTAACGTGAAGATTATTATTTTATTAATTAAGTGCACACGCTAGTTTAAGATGAGCCGTACATTCAAAGGTTCCTGTACTTTCCAGGCTTCAAGTTACTTGGACCTAATAATGAAGTGTAATTTCTGAACATTAATCACTTTGAAATATTTACGGGCCTCTTTCCTTTAGTCTCTTCCTCTAGTCTTTAAAGTGCCTCCTATTGACCAAAAAAGAGTGAATAAATAATCTACGCGTTAATAAATTACAACTAATATATTATGACTTTCATCCCCTCTCCCAAGGGAACCGTGATGGATTTCGGGATAAAAAGTATCCGATGTCGTACCTCGTAGTATGAACTCAATTAACACCAACTTTATTTCAACTCATTCAGTAGTTTCGGACTATTGCGACCAAGCTACAGACATACAAAAATGAAAATAAATTACAGTTTTGGCTTCAGTATTATTTATAGAAGAAATCCAATAAAAAAATTCAAAATATCTTCAACATACAGAATTGGACCATAGTTTTATTATATGTACCTATAGACAAGTACTTAGTAAGTACCTACTTGTGTTGTGTTAGTTCGTAAATTATAGCATTGTGTTGTGCAAGTCGGGCCGGCGTTAGCGGCGCGGGCGCAGATAACAGATGGCCGCAGTTAGCTTTTGAACCCGATGAGTGAGCCTTCATCGAACGCCACTTTCCGCGAACACCGCCCGCTAGAGACCTCGTACTGGGTGCGGCGACCAAAGAAACACATATTACAAACTTTACTTAGAGCTCTAAAGTAACAAATAGAAATATTTTTGCAGATTCATGTCTACGAGAAAAATTAAGTGTTTCAAAGTTTGTTTCGTTTTCTAAATTAATTAGCATCGTGTTTTATAATTTAAATGATCTGTTTGAGTAATTCTTTCATGAACATATAAAATGTTCTGATAGTGTTAGCTACAAGGCATTATTGTAGTTTTGGGTGTTCTTAAGTTTTGTACTGTTTTGTGCTGTTCTAATTGGCAACAGTCATGCGACCATGCTCGTACAACGGGCCCGCTCGACCAATAGGAGACCTCAAAACCGCCCGTCGCACGACCATGTTCGTACGACAGTTGCCAATTAGAACAGCACCTTATTGTGTTGTACCACGCCCATGTTCTACAAGTTTGCAGTTTATGGTCGTAACATCGATGTTCACGACGACTCTATCGATAATGACACGATTAATAACGTTGTAGGCAAACTGCTATCGACGGCGGGACCCGCGGAATCGAGTGCGCGATCGACTCGCCGCCCATTATCCTGTCGATACTCCGATTCGTGCGCACGAACATCGCTGAATTACACCTCTGTTCGCTGTCAAGCTTAATTCCCCATTCGTGTCGTTCGAAAGTTCATAGCCGCTTAGGAAATAGCTGGTGGTTATGGCAGTATTTATGTGCGGCTGACATGGAGCTAATTCCGTAAAAGCCCGGATGTTGATTGCGGCAGTACCAGAGCACACAATAAAAAACAACCCACAACAGAGGTTGAAGGTTACACTTTCTATACTTAATATACAAATTATGATTAATTTTTTAAATTAAGGAATATAATAGATACCTCGATTAAAGTTTGAATTTTCATGAGTAGCATCTTAATATACTATATTTCTGTTGACTAGGTACAGTAGAATAGCTCACACTTCTTTCACTCATGGATGGATGGACAAGATTTTCTAACTTTCAGGAAGACCCCCAGGACCCCCTACTGTTACAGGCGAGAAAATGGGAACGAGCATTGTAGTGTGATATGGACCAGAGACTTCGCCTGGAATGTTCCTTGTCGGAATGCCAATACGGCTTCAGACCAGGCTGCAGCACCATGGATCCAATCTTTGCCCTCAGAGTCCTCCAGGAGTCTCATTGCAGTAGGATTCAACCTCTGCATTACGCATTTCTCGACCTGCAAAGGGCTTTCGACAGTGTTCCTCAGGTGATAATTTGTTTCTGCATTGTGCTCGATGCCCTCTCAGCGGAAATTCAGGACATGCCTTCTTGGCTTATGTAGTACGCTGACGACATTGTACTGGTGAGCAAGCTTAGGCAGGAACTTGAGACTAGAGTAAACACGTGGAAGGATGTGCTAGAAAACGGTGGTTTGAAGTTGAATGTCGCCAAAACGGAATATATGGCCAGCTGCAGCGCAGATCCCGAAACCATTCTTGTAGGTAACGAAGCTGTCAAAAGAACAGATAAATCCAAATACCTCGGATCCGTCATGCACGAGTCCAGCGATGTTGGCCCCGATGTCAAGTCCCGAATCTCTGCAGCTTGGGCCAAATGGCGGGAACTCACGGCAGTCACCTGTGACCCTAAAAGGGCTTATATACAAGAGTATAATTAGACCGGTGATGCTCTATGGCTGTGAGACATGGCCAGCACTGACGAAACACGTTCGCGAACTCCACACCAACGAAATGAAAATGCTGCGGTAGATGTGCGGAGTTACGCGACTCTGTGCTTGTTGCTTGAATCTGCCGGTATCAGGAAAGAGGCCCCGTGGGAGATCCAAGAAGCGATGGATTGACATCGCTGAGTCGAATGCGAGAGCCAACGGCTTACGACGAGAGGATGCCGAAGACCAGGCGAAGTGGAGAAAATTAAGTAGGAAAGCGAACCCTGGCCGAGGCCGGAATAAACGCTAGGACGATGATGATGAGTGTTAATCATAGGAAATTGCGCTTGACCTTCATCGATAATCGCGATAATGGAGATGATGATGGAGCACGTTTAGATACTCAGAATTTACCTTGATGACATCAAGGTTTTGTATAGCCGGAATACTGATTTCGAAAGGGCGTTCCATACCTCAAAAGGGTACAGTCAATGTTCTCCTAGAACGCCTTCTTCTAATATTCAACACTGGAACTGTTAGTTCAAATAGGCTGCCAATCATAAAAATAGTACTCTTGACAGGCAGCAGTCCTGGTTCCGCAGTTTCCAGAGTCCATACTCTCCAGATTTTGAGGAAGCTGATGAAAGGTTGTTAATTTTTTGTTACTACTTGACTTTTACAATGCTTGTATTACCATAGATTTACAATATCGCCGCTCTGTCTGGCCGAGTGTGAAATGTAGCGCATTGGCATGACGAGTGATTAGTTGCTGGCTGTTATAATTTAGGCTTAGTGTCAGTACGGCGGTTTGTATCGACCGCTTGTTAGGCTCACTTGTTATGCGCGCGCGCTCACATCAGAACAGATTATCGGCTGGCTTAACTGGAGACGGCTTTTTTGTAACTTATAATACATTTGAAGTTCTACGAAGATCGTTTTGTAAATTTAATAGACTGAAATGATTTATGGTAGTACAAAGCATTTAAGCTACTATTGTGCATTTTGTTGACAAAACTGTTGTATTTGGGGGTAATGTTGACAATAAAATATCGTGTAAATTAAGTAAAAATAAGGTCTTGCTAATAATAATAATCAGGCGAAGATCTACTGACTAAAGAAGCGACAGAACTTTAAGCGTAAAAACTATAAGCTTTAAAATAGTGTTACATTCTACAACGATAACCCCTTCCACGCTAAGAAACCGACGGGCAGACACTAATATATCGCTGGCCATTTATTTACATTAGTACCATTTCTTTATCAGTTTATCACTGATTGTCTAGAGGTGGTATTGAGGTGTACACAACACAAGTGCATTGATTAATGCCCGAATGACTAAATGTAAATACGATTGAGCTTTTGTTGGAGTGTTCGCTTTGCCGAGCTGAGTTTGTTCGGCCACGAGAGTTGAATTGCGTAGTTGTGGCCATCGGCACCTTCCTGACAGCTTAAAATATGCTTATTAATGACCCAGACGCATACTTGTGTGGTAATGAAAATATCATTTGTGGAGCCAATCAATTTTATGAAGGGAGAGAATGTGGGATAGGGTTACAAATATAACACTTTAAGTATATTTGTATCAGTTGCGGTCGAGACCACGGGGAGCTGGGGTTCTGAGGATATCGCACTTGTGCTCCAGTGCGGGAGAAAGGCTACGACGCCCGCTCAGGGTCGTTCCTCTGTCCAGGAACTGTTCAGGTTGTCCATTGCCAGTCAAGTTGGCAGTCGCATTGCCGACTTGAATGGCAATGTTTATGTTTAAACATAAACATTGCCAATCAAGACGGCAATGCGGCGAGTATGATAGATACCTTTGCTATGATGGATTACCTTTTGGTTTTAATATGTAATTTTGACATATACCTTAAAAGAAAAATTTGACATATCTCTCTATACCTTTTGTGGTGTATTAATAATAAATTCCATCACGGAATTCATTGCGGGATCTTCTTTAAAAATATTCTAATACGCTGTCGTGTGCCCCTATCCCATTAAACTAATCACCATTTCTATAGTGTCAACTCCGAGTCGAAGATTTGATACGCACACCCTTTGGTTCTGGAGACCGTGTCAACGTGAATATAGGTCGAGTTCATTCAAGTTTGTACCACCGCTGAGTTCCATTGTACGGAGTTCTTATTAACTGCTTCAGAAGTTCATAGCACGTTTTTTATATCGGCTCGGCGGGGACAACTATTGTGAGCTTGAGTTAATAGTGCGTTCTTTATTGTGGGCATCCCGACCGTCCTTTTGACACTCAACTTATTATGTAACAGTATTTTGACACATTGCCACGTATTGTTTATGAGTTTTTCTGGCCATATATTATTTTTATGAATGCCAGGGTGAACGAAGTTGATGAGGATGCGATGGAGTGATTTGGGGTTAGGATCTAGGCGGAGATTTATGGCAGTTTTTTATGCACGGCCTCTGCAAGAAAAAACGTTTTTGAAGTATTTGGGATTTTCGTTGTTTTAACTAAGTTGCTCACAACACAATTATGATTTAAATGTAAGTAAGTAGGTACTATTAGAAAAAGTTACTGAACAACTAACTTGTAAGACCAAATCAAATGATGTACAAGTAATGAGTTATTTGTCAAATTCAAACCTATCTAGCTACAGCAAGGAGCTAGTTTTCCTTGTTCCGTGGGCCTGGACATAGATACTTAGGTATAATTTAACATTTAATTGACAGAAGGTAGATAATATTTAATATTTAAAAAAATACCTACTGTCACTGGACCATGAAGTATTCAATCAGTCTTCGGGTCCCCAGCGGAAGACCTTAGTCAATTTTGACCGCTTTGCCAGCGGTATTATGAGTCACATCTTACGAGTGGCGAGCTCGTTGCGGTGCATTTTTTTATGTTGTACGGTAGGCAAACAGGCAAGCGGGCCACCTGATGGAAAGTGGTCACCACTGCCTATAGACATTAGCAACACTAAGAGTATCGCTAATGCGTTGCTTACCTCTATAACACGTTGCTCTGGCAGCAAAAGGCAAATGCCACTCCACTGCCAAAGCCACGGTTCCCCAAATCCCCACCCCATGGAGCACTGGAAACCTTACTCACCGGCAGAAACACAATACTATTTAAAAGAGTATTATTTAGCTGCGATATTCTGTAAGGTGGAGGGAGGTACTTCCCTAGTCGGGCGGCTCCAATTCGAACGAGATACCCCGCTATGCCCTACCTCTCTTATGGTGCTGAAGTTCGACTAGCCTCGGAGTATGAAATGATCATCCATCCAGTTCCCGGAATTGGGGGCAAGCACGCTGGAACTAGATCAGTGCCTCCCTTCTGTTTTATTGTTAATATTCCGATTCACATTTAATTTGAATGTATATTTGTGTGTTCTTTGAAGTAAGTACCTTTAAGATACGTTTTAAATACTCACGTTACAATGCAAAATTTAAAATTTATCTATTTGGCAATAACGGCTCTTACACATTTTGTACCTAACACCAATCGCACATTCTCATCCGTTGTTTACGAATAGGTATTAAGATATTTTTGTGGCCGTTTGTTTGTGACAGACTATGAGTTAAATACTGGATAAAACCAGTTCCAAACGACTTCGTGTCGGTCAACCAGCGCGTCTCAAAGGAAAATAAGATTTTAAAATTATGTTAATTGTTTACCGTGGCTTATGTGCACCTCTCTACAACTTATTGTGTCGAATAGACAAGAGTTTTCTGCCCACAGAGTTGTTATTTCTAAATATTTTAGAAATGGTAAGGTTATGTCTCTTTATCATCTTGAAGCCGATACATACCTAGATATAGGGCTTATTTTTATAAAATCTACGAATATTTAAGTTTTATTTTAGTTTATTTGGTATCCTATGTAAACTACTTTCGGTCTACCCCCTTGGTTACCCAAAATACAAAACTATACACTATACACACTTGTGGTTTCACATAAATAAGCCCTATACACAACTAGATATAGACTAGCTCAATCTAACTTTTAGAACTAGAATAGGGAACGAAGGTGCCTATAGAACAATTAAATTCAAATACCTAGGATAAGTACTGAACGCTAAGTCCCGAATCTCTGCAGCTTGGGTTAAATGTTGGAACTCCCGGCAGTTATCTGTGACAATATAATACAATCCCTGTCAAGCGCAAGTGCATAAAATTAGGCCTCTGATGTTCTATCTATGACTGCCAGACATGGCCGGCACAGAAGAAGCAAGTCCGCCAACTTCACGTCAGCGAAATCAAAATGCTGCGGTGGATGTACGAAGTTCGAACGAGTATAGAGAAATAGGTGGATATCGTTATGCAGGGTGAGTATATTTGTACTCCTTTTACGTCTTACATGAAACAGAGATATAACATTATACCACTAAGTATCGCTCTCTCGTCTTCATATGGCCTTCTTACCCAACTATGGGACAAGGCGCTTGTGTTTCTACGTAAATATTTTAGTTTCCATTTTCTATCTAAGACAAAATCTCTTTCTGTACAAAACGAAAGTCGAATGGTTCTCCAATACGACGCCCTACTATTGAGCAATGCTACACATGTGATAATTGCCCGATCTACGTCGTTCGTAACACTGCCGACGCGGAAGCCCGCTACTGTGCGCCCGCGCACAATCGGTTACCACACTCGTTCGTCGCGGCTCGCTCAAACGCGCCGCTGTCTTTGTCACCTGTATCCACATCGAGACTTTGGGCGGCGCCGACGGGCTCAGAATGGAAGTGGGACGTGGAACTGCAGGTTGAATGGCTAATAAGTTTCTTTAATAGTGCTTGTAACTTTAACAGTTGTAGGATTCAAGGATCATTCAGTTGAATGCTGTTGTCACTGTTATTTTCGTGATTTTCAGCTCTGGGTGAGAAGTTAGATAATAGGTACCGATGTTCGTCGTCGTATAAAGTCGTCTCTGTAGACTGCGTATTAGTAAAAACGAAGCCGAAGCTAGCGGATATGCCCATCGAATGGGGTACGTAGTTTTGTAAGCTTTGTGATATCATTATTATCATCATTACTGCCCATAATAGTCCATTGCAGGACTTAGGGCCTCTCCTAGGAAAGGGGAGGTTAATGCCATAATCTCCTCGCTTGGCAGGCGCGTTGGATATCGCAGCATTATAAATATAACAATGAAAAAAGCTGCTGCCTATTTTCTAGCTCACGTAGCCTCTAGATCTTTTGTCTCAAAAACATAGTCGCCTCGTACGACACCCACGAGTGTAAAGGGTTGGAGCTATTCTACTCTGTCGGACACCACATGGCGCTATATGATAAACCAATTTTTTAAATTGAAAATAAAACACTTTCACATTCACTGAGAGTAGAAAGCGGTACCTACCTATCTAATATTTCCAATAATATATACTATTTTACGTTGACGTAGCATGTCAAATAAGAAAAATGCAGAACTGTAGCTAGAGATAGATACTTATCAATGCGAGGGCTTATCTATTATGCACATCTACGTTTTTATTTAAACATATTAGAACTATGTACAAACTGCGACCACAAAAAACCTTCTACACAGAAACGACCATAAATAACTCCCTGCCCATTTACCGGCACCCGAGTCCCCCGTTTGCGCGCCTAACTTCCTTGTTCCCCGTATATACAGTCCGTACGCAGTGCCCTAATGCTCACTCATTGGCGAGCATTCCCCGCCGCGTGGCAATTAACCGCTATTGCAGCCCTCATTGGCTGCCCGCGCCTTGCCTTTAGAACGTCTATTTACGATGCAATGGAACCCAACAAATCGTGGGACGGTATCGCGGTTCAATGAAGACTGTTGCAGAATAACGTCCATTGGTTGTAGATAACAAAGAATAAGCCTTTGTTGCGAGTTAAGCTGTGGCTGAGAACTCAAACAAGGGGCGAAAATATAATGTCTTAACCATTTCCCCATAAACAATACAATAGGTACACAGCCGTCGTGGATTGTTTGTCAAAACAAATGAAAATAATATATTAATTTCAGAGCGTGTCAGTGACCTAATAGCTAGCCGATTGAACTCGTATGTGAGAGGTATCGAGTTTGAACCACAGTGCCCCAATATATCAATGACTTTTTCTGAGTTGTGCGCATTAGTTGAACTTTAACCGATGCTCTTCCGGTGAGGGAAAATATCGTCAAGAAACAACCTGCGACTGAATATATTCCCATGATCCAGTTTGGTCTGGTTCCCCTGTAATAGAGTCACGGAGGTCAGATGGCACTCGCTCTGCTCATCGTCAAGGCAAACCCCTTACCCGCGGGCGCGTGATTACAACTGGGATATTGACGCCAAGATCTATATTAATTTCCAAGTAGTTATGTCCATACAAAAGTTGGAGGTAGGTATTATAAGACTGATGAAACTGTTCGTGAAACAACAGACCTGCGAAAATTACACAAAAAAGAACTACTCTGTAAGGGAGGGAAGGGGACGGGCTTTACCCCGCCACTCATACCCACCGGTGTAACTCCTGTGTATCATGGATCTACAGCAGCGAGCGACCGCACACAGGACCTGGGTTTTGACATTCAGACACGCTCGATGACAAGTTAATACTGACTTGGAATGGAACCCGCAACAAATTTAATTAGGAAGGAGGTGAGTAGGAGTAGGAAAGATAGTGATTCCGACTTCCCTTTATTATGGGATTACGAACTTAAGCTTGATAACGTATCCAAAAGAAATTGGTTAGCATATGATTTCGGTACTTATAACATATAAGTTTTAGGTATGAGAATGGCCTCATTATTTTTTATTTCAAATAGAAAGAAAGTTCTGCTTGTCTTGTGTTTATTCTTTAACAATCACTCGATCAGACTAGACACTAATTATAAACAAACTCAACAAACGGTCATATTTTAATTCTCCGGTCGACCCAGAATTAAACGTATTTTCTCATCGTTTATTAAAACAATGGCTACTGGCTGTTGCTCGTCTGCTTATCTGATCCATCAATAAATGCCTTTCTTTGGAACATCCGACTATACGTTATGTAAAATTTTAATTTCTTAGCCGACCATTATAAGAAGAGCTATAAACTGCAGTACAAATATGTGTACCGAGGGTCGTATGTGAAGATATGGAAGATTCCGAATTATGTATGCAGAATGTATGTGGGTAAAAAGTATTAGATATGGGTGGCGATCGTCACGCAGTGGGCCTTCGCTGCGGACGCCGTGATGGAGTTTTAATTGCGCCGGCGCACACACTCCGCCCTTACGCACCGCCGACACTCGGTAAACAGAAATAAATAAAATAAATTATGAATATGCTTGGACAAATTCACACAGCGCCATCTAGTACCAAAGTAAGCGAAGCTGGTGTTAGATAACTGATAATCTATTTTTATACTTTTTTTTAAATACATACTTATTATACGAGTACATACATACTACACCCAGACCCGTAACAGAAATTAAAATTCATCATTTCAATTTCTGCTCGGCCAAGAATCGAACCCGGGACCACTGCGGTGCGACCGTCATGTTAACCAACTGAACCGCTCAGAACGTCAAACAAGTAAATTTTATTTGACAGTCTACATATTCATTATGTAATTATCAAGTAAGGTACAAAACCTGTCGACTGTGTTTTCCATCCCCATATTAAAAACCTAAGTTTAAATAAAATATTACTTCTAAAGGTACCTAAACGTATTTTTACCCGACAAATAAATGCCACACATTAACACAATTTAAGAAAAATACTCGTCAATAATTGATCTATGGTAAAACAATTGAATTTATTTCTTGTGCCAAGCGTTGTTTACATTAAAGAACAAATATTAATAAGAGAGGGAAGCACGATGGACAGCCTTACACTTCCCAACGTGAGACTCGGACACCTGTCGGCAATGTTTTGGTCAGATTCTTTTTAGGCCAACCCTTCAAATTACAATGCGCCCAAGGACTTAATGATTTAAAATTCTAACTGTTCGATCAAAGCAGCGCAAGGTGTGTTCTTGAATATGATTAGCAGCTTGTCAAAAATGACTTAGAACGCACGATGTTATTCAAATTTTGTCAGGAAAGGGTTGTGAAGCAACGTCTCGAAATAATTAATAGGATCACTCATACGGTTTGTTTGGTTGAGCAAAGCTAGCTACAGACTGCCTTAGTTTATCAACTTCAATGGGTATCATAATATGTATCTATTATATTCGCAGACTTACGTAATAAGTACCATAAAAAATAGTATAAAAATGTACAAACTAATTGGGACGCAAATAGGTTTAAATTTATGGCAAATTTATATCTTTATAGGTCTGTAAACAAATAATTACAAATTAATTAGTATCGCTTTGCATAAACAGTTGGGTCGTTAAGCTGTACAGGCATATCATTGATGAAAGAAATTCTGATAGCACCCCTCAGATCAACAGTTGATAAGAGAACCCCTATAGCGTCTTCTGTTAGCGAAATTTAAAATATCAGTCGTATTACGAGTTAATAAGGTTTTATTTAGCAAGAATATATTTGCATAAAGACGCATGTGCTTAACGACATCACCCAAGGGGTGCTAAATCGTCTTGAACCTATTAACATATCAGTTTAACATTGTTTTACATAATTAGCCGCGTACAAAAACGAATTATATGTACTAAAATGTAACCGATACATTTTTACGTTTACTTATATTTTGAGTTTTATACGTAAAATTTAAGGAATTATCCGTATTACAAGACCTCACTTCTACTAACTTACTATAATAAAATCATCATCTTGGCATTAATGTCCCGGTTGTGCTGTCGCCTGGGGTCCGCCTTGACTATGATCCAGGATTTGGCAGATTAGTTAAGATCAGTGGGCGTATGCCGCCTGACGTCCGTGACCCTGTTAACAGACCCTACACCGTCTAAGGCCTTGGTCAACCTCGCTTGACCGGCAACGCCAACCTTCGCCACCGGTATTAGGAGGCATAACTGAAGTTCGCGTAGCCTCAAAAAACGAAACGGTCACCCATCCATTTCCCGGACTTTGCGAGCGTTGTTAAACCACGATCTCGTGAGCAAGGTACCACTAATAGTGCTTTAGTGGCAATGTGCTCTAGTGACAGTGTTCTAATTCTAAACGTGTAAAAAGAAAAAGGTACTTTATGGAACGCTTTGAGATTATACCTACAATTCAGTTTTGCAGAATAAGCGCAGAAACTGTGAAGAATGTACGTTTTAATTATTGATAGAAACTGAATGTACGGTAAGCACTAAAGCACTAAAAATAAAATAAAAAGTTTATTCATAGAAGTCAATTTAAATAACATTGCAATGTCTACGAGATACTTATTAAGGCCTTGCCACATACAAAGCTCGGCGCGAGCGCGGCTCGGGCGCGGCGCGATGCTGGCGCGTTGCCTAGGCAACTATCGCGCCGCGCTATGGTTGCCTAGCAACTATCGCACCGCGCTCGCACCGCGCTTGCGCCGAGCTCACGCCACGCCGGCATCGCGCAGCCAGGGGTGGACTAACGAACAAAGCGGGAAAGGCGGCCCGCCCCGGGCCTCTGGTCCAGGGGGGCCTCCAAACGTCTCCAAGTTGCCTTGATCAAATCCTATACAAAGCTTTAAAATATGCTTAGAACATATCGAAGAGGTGGTTCGGAGTTGTGACAGGGGCGTAGCTATCGCCGTATCACTATTCAAACAGAATTAAGATCAGGGTCGAGGACCCCCTCCGCGAAAGAAGTAATTTTAACTAAATAAATAAAAACACTTAAACATACAAATGTAAACTGAATAAAAAGCTTGTAAAATTACATAAAACTTCTTAAACTGGGGGCCTTATAAAGGTTGTCCGCCGTGGGCCTCTGATGGACTTAGTCCGGTACTGCCAGCGTCGCATTTGGGGTATTCGAGATTAAAATTGGCGACGAAAAAATTGTAATGGCAAATTGTTTAGGCTATCTCAGGCTTTGGGCCAAGGTACATAAATAAACATAAACTTAAGAGAGAACACCCGACGGTTTCGCGAATGACTGTGAGTTCCAAGTACATTTACCTACTACTGCTCTTGCTGACACTAGCACCCATAGAGATATACATCTTGATGCGGTTGAACGAACAAATAACTCTGACGGTTACCGTAGTTAATAAAACAGCGCCGTCTACAGTGCCACAAAAATGTCTGACTGGGTGACAGCATCGCTGTTGTTGGCATTGACATTACATTTCAAACGGCAACACTTAGTTCCGGTTTTGGCCACCGGATCGAATAGGTTTGTCAACAATCTTGTCAAGCCGCCAGATATAACATTGTTAACGCGTACCAGAATTTGTATGGACAGTGGTAACCATTCCAATAGCTATGTGTAATACGTCGTTGGATAGCTATTTTCAAGCTGAACAAAAGTAACTATGGCGCTTGTTCCAAATATTAGTCCGTTCCGGTTTATGCTGTACTAAACATATTACAGTAATAAGTATTTTTTTCTGTTCTACCCACATTTAATGGTCAGAACTAAATTCACGGTGTTATACCGCCAGTGCAAAGTCACATCGTGCGCATGCATGTAAGACGGCCAAATAAAAAACAATCAGATGGAGTGCATTGAATTTGATTGAAGATACCAACGAGGATCGAAAAAACTAAAATTATTTTAACAATCCCATCAATTATGATAAAAGCAGCATCAGCATTTTATTTGTGTGGCGCATTTGTGGCTCGCCGCGAGCACGTTGCCTCAACGAACAAACAAATGCGCAGCTGAGCAGCCTCACCGCGCGCGGTGAGCATCTCGCCGCGCACGGCGAGCATGCCTCGGGCTGAGCCGCTCTAATTCGTAATACCTTTACATTGTAAAGTAACGACCATTCGTAGACATGTCCGAGACGTCACTGAGACGACATTGGAGCTCTATTGCAGTTTTAGCTCCAATGAAGTGGTCTCATTGCCTTTGTACAATGAACCGGTCCATATATAGAAGTCTTTGCTGGCAGCACTACATTACTTTAAAACTCAAATATAATATTCCTATCTGTAAACAAACTGATACTTCAGCTGTCACATCGACCAGACATTGGTTTTTTTATGTTTAAGTTTTCATGTGATATCACAGTGATATTTCCAGCATTTTACTGTGTGGGACGTTTATTTTCGAAATAAGTACAAAAACATAAAAGCGGCACGAAAACAGTAATATTTTGAGTTTCTCAAGCATGTATGGCCGAGTTTAGAGCAGATAAGTTGCTGTTTGATTTGGAAGATGTACAGCAAAGATTTAAACGGTACGTAACATGTATTCAGATAGATTTTGAAAATATTGAAATAAATGTGATCTTTTGGAAATCATTTGAATTTAAGTGGAATTAATGTATTTTGTAGTACTTATTGTTTACATTTATTTGAGGTTACAAAATTAACCGAAAAATATTATGGTAGCTTTGTTCGTTTTGTATTTTTGATATTTGTTGTTTGACAGTATCTAGATCTATATCCAGGCACAGTGCAATGTATCTAAGGCTATTCGGTGCTGGTGAAATGAAACCCTGCTGACCCTCGGTCAGAGAAACTTGAGAAATCTATTTTTAATTTCGGAAATCGTAGTAAATCATTATCACTGGCTGGTCAAACAGTGACACAGAGAGACAGAACATTTCTAAGAGATTGACATTACAACGTTGTCAGTGTTGCGGCTAATAAATTAATAAGCATATATACAAGAATATTATTTCTATATCCAACACTTCCCTTAAACTTATTATTTCAGCAATTTATCTATATTGTGACAGTTGAAGTAGGTACTCAGTTTGACATTAGGATTGTTTAGACATTGATTAAAACAGTCATGTATCTAATAAACCTCCCATTTGTTCCATTTGCTTCGAGTAGACATTATGACAATTTTGCTTTCCCTACATGTTACCTATCTATGGTCAATTATTATTTTCTATTACGTAGTGAGTTTATTGAAAAAAAAAAGAATTATGTTATTATTTTATACTTTTCGATTACAATATTTAAATTTCTAAAATTTTCATTTAGATGTGCACTAAATTACACCGTCTTTTAGGTGCTTTGATTTAAATTATATTAGGAAATTATAAAATTATACACCGATGTTTCAAAAGAAACGTCAGGTCTTCAGGAGCTCCAGCAACATGTGGAGCGTTCAAAACATTGCGCGCGTTATTTTCTGACAGCTTATTTCAATAGACGAAAAAACGGGATAGCGAGGTTCATAATAATTGTAGAGTGAGCGAACAGGGAATATTTTTGATTTGTGTCTAGTCTGTTATGTGTCTTTGCCAGTGTCTACTGGTATAGTAGGACCACGCTAAGTCCGAATCGCTTTAAAAAAAAATAAAAAAAAAATCTCTGTATGGCAACTAATGCCATGTCTTTTATCCGTCATAGAACGTCATTTATAAAAGTCATAACAAAGAATTTGACTGATTTGAAAAATATTGTTGAGGCGATTGGCACATTGGAGCGCAGCATTCATTCTGGCGAAATTTAGAAATATGTGTAATTTTTTATATTGTTTTATACAATACAATAAAAAATTTAGGAATTCTCCAAATTGTTATAATCTTTTCATAAAATGATATTATTTAGGCAAAAAATAATTAGAGAACTGAGTAACGGAATACCTATTTGACAATCCTGGAGACCTCACTTCACAGCAGCGGCCTATTTGACGCCTTTTTATGTAGAAAGTACAGCGCCAAAAACTTATATGACCCGCAGCCCGTGTCAAATGTTGCAAAGAAAAAAAACGACGGATCCGCTCGAACGCGCGTGGATGCGTTGTCAGTGTGTTCGACTATGAGTAATTTCCATAGAAACCGATGACAGCTCAAATTACTTTATGTCACGCACTAACGCACGTCACGCACAAAAGTACGGTGCTGCGTTCCAGTGTGCGGATCGCCTAAATAATAATGGACAATGACTGACAAGGACAGATTATCCAATAGATATTGCCATATCCACATTTTATAATTTCTACCACTGTCAGTTGATTCGGACTAAGCGTGGTCCTATTATAGCCAGATTATATAAATTACTAAAAAATTCTACCATAAATATTTAATAATTTCACCTGGCAAGTGCGTTTTGACAACTGTCAAAGACACAAATACGTAAGAGTGGTTTACTTAAGCCCGCGGGGACTATTCTAGCGACAAATCCCGGTTCAGCCGCTAGAGATAAATCTGTTAGAAAAAAGTCGAATTTGATTCTGTATGGCGGTAAGTCAATTGTACACGAACAAGAAGAACTACGATCCATGGCCATGAAGTAAGCTTTGGGCAATTGTTCGTCTATTTTATACTGAACTGAAAATTGTGGTGGATAAGATTGAGCGCAATTTTCTGTGCACTGTAGCGGGTAATTAAACAAAACATCTATATCAGCGTTAGACTCTAGCCACCGAATTTTTGCACTGTAGAATTTGTGCTCTATGTTACGGTATCATTAAAAGTTTGTCTAACTCGACAAGTAAGTCGTACTGAAATGTTTTGATTCTGATGTAGGAGAGCTGTGCCCCCTCATCCTACCTACCTTAGGGGGCCTACCTAGGGAGCAAAATTTGCAGTGTGGTGTCCAACAGAGTAAAATAGCATCGCTGTCCACACTAAGAGGTGTCGTAAAAGGCGACTTATTTCAGAGGTAGGGCGTTACTTTTCCAAGCTTCAGGTTTTTACCTACCTTATATATACTCTTGCAAGCTAGCGAGTGGAGGGGAATAAAAAGTAAGCCTATATTCTTCCTCAGGTTTAAAATTATCTGCGTAATGCACCAGTCAAATTAGGAGGAAAGATTCGGACTGTTGGTAAAAAGAAACGAGTAATTAACCCGCTATTACGACATGCGGGAGTATTACCATCCTAAAAATTCATTTCCCCGAATAATGGAGCAGCCACTCTATGTGTGCCGATTTACATAGAAACGCGGTGGCCAAAACTGGAACTGCGGAAAAATAACGACACTTACTTTTGAAATGTATTTGAACTGACATGTCAATCCCAAAAACAGCGCCGCCGGTACCAGGTCTGATAAGTTTGTGGCACTGCACAGCGCAGGCGCGGCGCCGCGCTCACGTCGGCCTGAGCGCGGCGTGAGCGCGGCCTGAGCGCGGCGCGATGCTGGCGCGTTGCCTAGGCAACTATCGCGCCGCGCGATGGTTGCCTAGCAAATATCGCACCGCGCTCGCGCCGCGCTCGCGCCGCGCTCGCGCCGAGCTTTGTGTGTGGCAAGGCCTAATCTTTCAATAGCACTAAGCATCTTTCCCTGACTCTCGAGCTCGGTAAACCTGTGTTACGATGGGTGTAAATAGTAAAAAATATTAGATTTTATTAGTTTTGAGGAATATTCGAAATAAATTAAACAGAGTGATGTTATAGGAAGATATACTTACCTATAGCAACAACAAAGAGTTCACAGCATGATTGTAATGTAATAGGACACAGCGCACGAAAGTTCGTGTCTGGTCATCAGATAGCGGCCGACAAACAATTGTCCGGAGTGCACATTGTTGTTTCACGAACATCAATTATATTATTGCTAGAGTTCGACCGAAGCTTCGATTTCAGGTTAGGCTTCGGCCACCTTCGACTTTTGGCAAAAAACCACCTTTGGGGAAATCTTCGCCGGTGGTTTTTATTATTTTTGACTAATAAATTGCAAGGTAATTTTTTTGTCATCTCCAGATCCACTTCTAGAGATGATTTGAATTGCCTTTCTATATTATACAATTAATGGAAACCTTCTATTTTAATATTTTAAAATAATTTATATTGTTAGTTGTAGCTAATATAAATTTATATGATTATAATAATTTGATTCAGTAACAAGTGGGTTAAACATTTATAAACTTCAGTATATCCATTGAATACTAATACTAGTATAACCAAACAATATTTAAACTCATTTAATTGTTATCATTGTAGCTTGTAGCCAATCTTAATCAAAATTTCTTAGAGATTTTAAGCCTACGACTTCGGTTTCAGTTTCGGCTTCGGCCAGAAATTGACCGTCGCTCGGACACTAATTATTGCCCGCATCTGTGTGATTTCCACGCGGCAAGTGGCGTGATTGCCTCCCTATTGTCTCCTGAATTATTTGTGTGTCCCTGTCACATGACATACGATAGAATAGGACAGCACGGATTGCAAAGACTAATAATGATATTCACTTTGACACGCTCGCAAATACGTGGCTCAAATTATAGAGCAGCATCGATCAGTGTCTGCCTTGTTACGTCGATAGAGTCATTGATTTATGCAACTGGGAAATGACAACGAGTCCCTTAAATGCGTTATTAGGAACACGTATTGTGTACTTTTGTATGTTTCTGCTTGGATAATTACCTGGTTGCGCGAAAGCCATGTGTCTATGTAGACATCGATAAAGTAGTCTTTGTGCTGCTCTAGTATTACGAGTAGCTATGTCTGTGCCAAATTTCAAAAAGTGATAGAGTATCTAATTAACATATAAACATTTCCATAAACATGCACATTTATAAAACTGGTTTGTGAAAACATTGAACATTGTGATGGCCGCAAAGTGCCTAGATGCATCAAATCTTCTTATTTCTCCTTGCGATTATTATAGAAAATCAGCTACGCAAAAAGGAGGCAGAATATGCTTAGACGAGATTTAACTACATTTCTATTGAATGATTATAAGCTTTCCGCCCGCGTGGACCGCGTGGATATCTTGCGAGCTTGCGAGTTGAGATGAATAAAAGTAGCCTATGCCCATTCTCAAGTGCTAAACTATCTCCATAACGAATTATATCAAAGTCGGACCAGTGATTTAGCTAAAGCTTAACAGACAACGGACAGGCAGAGTTACTGTCGCCTTTCTAAGATTAAGTAGGGATTTTAATTGCCTCAAGCGCGTGGAATGTAGTAACCGTAGGACGTACGAACCGTTGACGATGAAACACATCTGAAACGTGAATACTCAAGCGAACAAGCAATATTAGTCACATGATCATATCGAAAGACATTGCCACCCAATATCGCAAATATGGGACATAAACACATTTGCGATATTGCGTAGCAATATTAGCTTCAGCTTTGCCTTTTATGTGGCATAAGACATGTGTTAGCATCGCGATACGATCGAGACATCTATACTTACCTTTATCATCGTACGCATCGACAAGGCTTTTTGTAACAAATTAAATAGGTCCAAAGCTCCGTCATATGCAAATCGTCATATCCCCTCGGCGAGCGTATCTAGTACATCACGGCGCGGCGCCCAACCACGGTCTGCAACAAAATGTTGAAGTTAAAATTTTATTTGTATATTTTAAGGGTGTTTCGCGTATGTCGCGTTTCGGAAAGGTTTCGCGTGTGTGACCTTTTCCGTATGTGGCGTTTCTCGTAAGTGTCAATTTACGATAGATATGTCATTATGCGTGGAATTTTTAGGCGTGCATCGGACATGACGTGAGAACAAGGTGACGAGAACTGCATTTGATTGAGAAATGAAAGAAGCAAAATTATTAAGAAAATATTGTATCTTAATAACTTTGTAATCTTGTAAGAAAAGCTTACCGATGCGATGTGGTCTGTTATTAATTCATTACAAAACTAAAAAAACGGTACGGTTGGGTTACAGTACGGTATTTTTCGGACCAATAGCCAACCAAAATCTATGAACTTTTTAAACATGTTTTGTAGCCAAAGATATTTCCTTTATTTTCTACAGTCCCTACTAAACATATTACTAAATTCTTCTTGGCCTCTACAACCCACAAGCACATCCTTTCTTCACAAGCACTTCATAAAGAGTTCTTCAAAAAGGATATGATGATGATGATTCAATGCAGTCGGCAACAAGCTAGTGGTACTTCCGGTTTTGCAACCGTCTGTAAGCGACGATAACGACCGTATGCTTGTTTGTCATCTAAGTGGCATAAGAAAGCTTTCATACTGATTGCTATGGGTTACATATGACGACTGTTGATGACTCTATCTTGCTATACCGTCTCCTGCACCATACACTCAGCGACCATTTCCTTCGCCCTCTACCATCAGTTGTAGTTGTAGGTATGTAGTATTTTTTCTCTGTGATGGTAGTAACATACATCTTAGAATAAAGGCTTTTTAATAACAACTATACCACCAAGGGCTGCCAATCGGCCGAGACTGTTATACCAATCTCAGAGTCCCCAGTCCCCGGCGAAAGACCTTGGTCAACCTCGTTTCGCAAACCTATACATAGCATAAAACAAAGTCGTTTCCCGCCGTCTGTCCCTATTATGTACATCTATGTACGCTTACATTTTTTAAATGACTCAACAAATTTTAAAGTGGTTTTCAACAATACATAGAATGATTCAAGAGGGTAGGTTTACGAGCAAGAAAAGAGGGTAGTTAGGGGTAAAGTAGGTGATGCGCCGGGTTCACTAGTTATTCTATAATTTCCACTATTAAAACAGTACAAATTTCTGCGCACCATACGCGCCGTTTAAAATTCGCCCCGCCGCGACTCCGATATGCAAATGGGGCGCGACATTCGAATACAAAAAGCTCGAGCGCGGTGGCAGCGAGTAAATCAATCGATCAACGCCGGATATGCGCGGGAGTCGGCCGGGGATACGTCTTCATTGTGTTCATTAGCGTCGGGACTCGCCCGACCACACCTGCCCGCGGAGTATGTCGCGGACCCGCCTGGGAATTTAGATCGGAAGGCCGAAAATTGTCCACTTCGGCGTATTGAGACTTTGGGAGCTCTGACACAGAATATTGGTGTTTGGCTCGGCAGCGAAGTATTTAAATGTCCCTGGAACGTGCATGGGTATTTAGAACCTGCGCCCCCGAAAATGCTTGAACGCCCTCGCGAAATTGGAACTTGGGGGCTTTGTGGTATTTTAACGTTGCGCCAATTAGTGGTATGGAAATTGGGTAAGAAGTTATGGTACTATCAATTTGAAACGTGCATCACGCATTTGTAATCGATTCAGCTGTAGTCTCATTTACTAACCAATGTGCCGATTTTCGATGCGCTCAGGAATTATTTTAGGGAGGAATGCTTTTAACCATTTTTTCATATAATTAGTAAGCAATTGATAGTCATTGTATGTAATAAACTCAGCAAAGTACACAAGAAAGTGGCTCACTGTGTTACATAAATTGCAAAGACGAACGCAGAGCAACCTGCATCCGCTTCAATGTCGCCCGTGTAATGAAATTTGGGAATGACCACGACAATTACACACTACCATCGCGCACGGCGAAGTGTACTCTCTCAATAGGAAGCTGAGTCGCTTAAAAGCCTCACAAAAAACACAATGCACAACAATCAAGTCCGTTACACGGCGCTATTAAGGCTATTAACCACCCTAATTACAGATCAAACGCTGTAACCACAAAGGTTTCATCTCGAGACGGTTTTTTGACTTTTGTGCCGTAAAATTCACGGTGTGAGAACGGCATTTAGCGGTTTTTAAATTACTTTTGGGTTCCGCCACCGGCACAATGGCGGCGGCGCGTACGGCCGGCCTCATGGGAGTGTTGGTTTAAACGCCAATTTACGCTGTGCAATTACAAGAGAATTGGACATTTTTCGTTGCAACACATTAGTGTTGCTAATGGCTATTATAAGTCTAATCAAATTATACATTAAATGCGGCATCAAATCAGGTATAAGTGCTGTTATGATATGTTGCACATGCAATGTTAAATCCAAGTTTTTGACCTCGACAGACGATCGGGTCTTTGCGAAAAGTAAAAATAAATCCCGAAAATTTTGAACCTTTTCCATTTCCTTTTCTCTTTTTGTAATTCGAAAACGGGGGCCTATTATAAAAAAATCTTGCAATAAGGCAATCTACATAATAATCTCTACAACTTTAGCTTTTACACATTTTCAAATTCCCAACCGTTTACGAGCAAAACAGTTTGGTTTTTGCGGTAGGTGAAATACGCTTTTCCTGTGGAATTGTATGAAAAGATATAATCTGAAAATTACATGTATTTATTATATGATATACCTATGTACAAATTACAAGGAAGGATGTCCTTCCTCAGAGTTTAACAAACATATTAAAACATTAGAATAAATTAGAATAATTAGCTAATAATTAAATGTTATAGGAATAATTACGAAAATATTTTAATAACTTGCTTTTCTCTGCAACATCGTTCTGAAAGTCCAAAACATTATAAAAACAATCCCAGTAGCTGAGGAACCGCAACAAACAAAGCCATGTGTCTTTTCTTATTGTTTGTCGAATTGTAATTACAAAGGATATCAATCGTCTCCTCATAAAAGTATCTTGACTGCAATAATCTCAACATCTTATTCAATTTCAAGGCATTAAAATAAAATGCAGTGATCGGTAAAATCGTACAACGCGCCTTTCAAAAGGCTTAAGCCGACCTTGCTCGGGATTATTATGCCAATTGCTTTTGTATTACATCGTATTGAAGCGGTTGTTTAACTGCAACTGTTTACTACTGTGCTCTGTTGAAAAAAACCACAACACCGCAAACAGTTCCGGATTTTTGTTGAGATTTTCAATAATTTTCTTAATACCCGCCAGTTGTTGAGTATCTACACAACTGGCGGTATTAAGAGGGGTACACGTATTAAGTATGAGAAATGTTTTTCTCTGTGGGAACGTTGGTCGAGGTCATGATTTGAACGGAGCATCACTGTAACGGTAGGGAATAAAAATATTTTAGCTGTTTTTGCACACAGTCTACTGGATGTTAAAGTAAAGTAAGTTGGTACGGTAAGTAAAGTAAGTAAGGATGGTTAGTATTATTCTAGTATGGTCCTTACTTGTAAGTTTCATTTCGTTTCTGCACGCGGGTTAATTCGTTAAAAGTATGATGAAATATTACAAAATGGTTATTTGATATACAATGTTTTTGTTGCGAGTGCCGCCTTTAAATCACGATCTAGCGAAGTAGTCTAGAATTGATATAGAAGAGAAATCTAATATAGACTACTGAGCACAGAGAGTGATTTAAAACCACGGGTCAAAAATAATTTGCTCTCGTGTTAAACGCGTTAAACACATATCTTTTCACCTGTCTTGATTTCAGCCACAACCACAGATATTAAAAGGCTGGATATTATTGTTTAAAACCACTTTGCCCCATTCTGTTTTTAAAGTTTATTTTTTAACATTATATTTTTATGTAACGGATATTAATGTTCACTAGTATTTACTTTAAATATGAGGTCTTTGAAAAGGCAATAGTATAATAAATAAACTAAATTTTAATAAATGATATACGAAATATATGTATGTGCCTGAAGGTTTCTAACCTAAGATTTAAGTCATAGATTTAAATCGCCTAGTTTATTTTTTTCAGCACAGTGTAAGTTCGAAATTCAAATCACTTATCATGCTGGTGAGGTGAAAATAAATTGAAAAGCAGTATTGACGAAAGCCTACTACATCTAATTAATTATTCTTAAATCCCGAGAACAAAGATGAAAGCGGTGTTGCCTGCGAAATAATTAGATGAGCTGGTGGTGTCATCCAGTGGATTTCGTCGCACATAGCGGGGTATTCTGCTCGAATTTATTTATTTATTCTTATTAGCACTATCATTACAGGCTTAACCTAATGCGATAGTCTAACAATTTATAACTCTTAAGATTTAAACATAAATTACATAACAGATATTATGCACTGGCTATCCTTGTGAATTCACTCAGAGGACATGAAAATATGTCAATCTCCTCCGCAATTTCGGAGCGGAACGACGGACGGGAAAAGTACCTTTCAGAAGACCGCAGCCAAATAATATTATTTTATCTACACTCATAGATGTAATGTTCCAATTTCATATTAGAAAACAGTTGTTCAAGAATACACTTTTTTCACGCCGGTCTATAAAATTTAAAAAAATAGTAGTTTATGCAACTGTCATATAAAAGGGGTATTAAAACATGAGTGTCTGTTTATCGTAGTGTACGCAACTGCATATAATTCGGTATTAAAACACTCGTGTCAAACTATGATCATACTCGGCAACGCCTGATAAACGTATGATAAACAGTCACTCATGTTTTAATACCCTCTTTAATATGACAATTGCATTAACTACTATTTTAATCATTATGCAACACTTTTATTTTTTAAATTTTTGTCGGTCGCCGAGACACGGCGAAATCTAGGCTGAATACCTATATTTGTCTTTGACAAATTCAAATTTTCCTGTTTATATTTGGGTGTAATTATTTTCCCGCTAAACAGAATATTTTTTCTAATTTGTGAATGTTTTTTCTTGTTTGTAGCAAATTAATAGATAACTGCTTTTATAAGACAGTTGCATAAAATACTATTAAACATTTCTTACCGATAAGTTCACCATGCTTCGCGGGGAGCCGTGGCTGTGGTAGAGATGGGGCCCAGCATTTGTCGTCTTGCTGCCAGTGCAACGTGTCCCGGAATTTTAGAGGCAGGCAACGCATTGGTGTATCACTGGTGCTGCCAATGTCCCTAGAGAGCGATGACCATAATCCATCAGGTTATTCGCTCTCTTTGTCTACCGATCATCGTAAAAAGGTATCTCAGGCTTAGTTATTCATGCAAAAGGGGAAAATGCAAAAATAATAAGAAGAGTAAGAGCCCATACAAACGTACGCGCCTTCCGCGCGATTTGGCCCAAATATTTTTGAAATTTTGGTTTCTATATTAATGACAGAATGATATTTTTTTTATTTGTAAATAATCGCGCAGCGCCCGCCTAGTTACCGCGCAGTCGTCTCGTCACGCTCGCCTAATCACCGCGGCATCATCTGCGCCAATATGATACGGGTTGTTGAGGTGAGGTTGCGCGATTTAGGCGCGATTCTTGTTCGGGCGCTACGCAGTGATTGGGCGGACGCGACGCGTACGCGATTTGTAAGCAGCGACATAAACAAGCCCTAAGATTTTTATTGTCTTATGAGGTAGGTAGTTCTTAATATGTAATTCTATGTAATTTTAAGTAGGTACGTAATGTTTAAGTAGTAAATAAATTTCCCCCCAATTATAAGACGAAGAAGTTTCAACCGAATTGTTTTAAATATGCAATATTTTAGATGGAGATCAAAGTCTAGGACACCTTACTGGCTGTTACTTTAAAATTGCGGCCATAAAGTCGTTGCGGCGACACAGCACCGGCGCTGTTTGGAGAATAAACCTTATTAAGGTGCGTTATCGCCGGTTGGGCCGTGCATAGTATTTACGATTTAGTGTAGTAGTGCCTTTAAAGTTTTAGACAGGAAGAATTGCAGTAAATTGTGTTTGAATTTTCTTGTAATGAAACGTTTTCCTAACTCTATATGTAGGTATGTACAAAAAAAGATTTTCATTATTAACTAGACTTCCGGAGTCTAGTTATATTTATTTCAGAATTCATGTTTCTATCAGAATTCATGGTTATAATTCTTTAATATATATTTAAGCACTCCGGGTACAAACTGTCAAAATGTCAAAAAGTAATGAAATATTTCCTAAACTGGAGAACAATTTTACTAAAACAAAGCTAAGAACCACCGTAGACTTGCCAATTATATTTTTTGGAAAGTGGATACCGATGCCTACGTACAGGCGTATAAACTGACTTTCAAATAAAAATTAGTGCTTTGAAATCCATCCGTTTGGGAGACATGCCATGCCGATAAACATTCTGATACCCGTATTTACAAAAACTACCTAAGATACTCAGACAGATACACTTCGAACTTATAATGTAATGTAATATAACTTGTTAATGTATGTGCTACTATTTAACATTTAAGACACTTAAAATAAAATCAAAATGGAAAAATTCAGCAATTTTCCGCCAATAATGTCGCTTAAAATTGTAATCCCCGCAACGTCGAGCAAATTTGTTTAACCGTCAGTTTCCTACTCTGTGGCGTCTTACGAGCCATAAACGTAGTCAACCGTCCATTTTCCCGCTATCGCGACTACAGGCAGCGGACACGCAGACCGTCACAACAATAACGATACAAGAGGACATATTAGCCCACAGCTTACTACCAAATTTAGCTTTTATTGTTTACTTAATAAGGTTGATAATTGTCTGTCTCTTGTCGTTGAGTTGTGGGGGGTGGATGTGGTGGAAAGGCATTACCATAACGACTCGCTCGCCCCTTAACGCAGCATGCTTGGTCACGCTGCCCCCCGACGTTGGTTGCAATTTCCACGGCGGGCATTTTTGTGAAAAGTGGCACGGCCGAGGGAAACGTGTGTGCTTTGGATGTGTATAGTATGCCTATAATAATAATAAATTTTATTAAATCTTTTGATTTATGGACTGTGTTCTCGGTTTATGTTTATTGATAACCACTTGTTAAATGTGCCTCCTTATACCGTTGGCGAAGCGAGGCTGACCAAGGTCTTTCAACAGTCTCGAGAGTCGGTTGGCACCCCATAATGGTGGCACCTCACAATATTAAGTAATAGTTATAGAAGTATGTAGTTAAAACTGTCAGTAAAATAATTTACAAGGTTGACTTTCTGACGTACGTATGATGAACGATTTTTCTACTTCGGTTTAGGCTAGACATTTATGACCACTCCATCAGACTTATGCAGACTCTTCATTTTCGAAATTTGAATCCAAGTACCTGGTAGGCAAATAAACCATATATGTAGATAGGTTACGCACGGTAGGTACCTACGCATGAAACCAGAGCGGTCACGAAACCGCACCCAAAACATTACCCTGCAACTAATAATCCCGTATAAATATAGGAACGCAAACGCTAAACCCGCGCCGTCACCCCGCAAACATACATCAGCCGCGTGTCGCGCGTAAAACTCGCTTTTCACCGTAAATCCAATTTGAGCGGCTCGTCCGAAAGGGCGACTCGTGGCTGGCTGTAATTATTCACGTGTTATGACATCTCATTTGCATATAATCGGTGCGGCGGGTGCGGTGCGTGAGGCAACTGCCTCCTAGGCCATTCACACGAACGGCCCGTATCTGATCGGAGCCGGCCTATGAAAAGGCGGCCACTAATTAAAAAATAAACTACCTAAGATGGTTCGTGAATATTTACGAAAGCGCCCGGAAGAGATTTAGCTTCATGTAGCTACGGCTACGTGGTAATACATGCACCAGTTGCCGTATGCGAATGAGTGTAATTAGACGGAGATCTCTGATAACGGTTTTGTTACTAAGTTTTGGTTTGATGGGACGTGTTTAAAGTGAAAAATGTAGATGACTTTACACTAAGTCTGAGGTACAAATTGCGCATCGGGTAGTTTCGGTTTCGTAATTATTTACACGCACGCGAAAGAATCGAAATAGCCGATGTGCATTATTTACAACTGATATCTATCTGTATGGCAATTATCATGGAGGACGAAGCTGGCGAGTAACGACTGTATGATCCTATAACTGTCATGTAAAACATTTACTTAAACAGGCGGAGTGTATGCATTCGTATTTGATTGAACTGCACGCCAGTGCCAGTTGCAAATATCAGCCCTTTTGCGGTTATCATATCTATGCGGTCCTTTCGCAGATGTCATGATCCAACGACACGTCAACTATAAGCCAACACAAACTCCAATAAAATTGCTGCTACAATTTTGACGATCACACAGCGAGTCGTATTTCGGGACATAAAGAAATTCAGTACCTAGTCCTTGATTTTAAGTTCCTTGTGGACGTAATGGTACTTACAGAAAGCCGTCCACAAGATCTTGGAGGGGTCTCCAATATCAAATCTATTTGCATTATTTTTTGTCTATTAGACGCACTGTCAAACTCATGATTGTGCGACTCCTACAGCTGTATTTTTCACATTCTCTGCCGTTATAAAAATTGGTGTCTATATATTTAGACTCTTGTATTTAAACTTTGTAAGTGGAAAATTGAAGACGTCATCAACATCATCATGTCAGTCGCAAAACGCCCATTGCTGGGCATAGGCCTTCCCTAGAGATTTCCACAAAAGCCGTTCTTGTGCCTTCCGCATTCAGCTGGTACCTGCGATCACCAAGAATTTACCAAGTCGACGGTCCACTTTATAGGGTGCTATACCCATGCTGCGTCTTCCAGTACGTGGTAGCCAGTCGAGAAATGTATTGTTCCTTCGGCTATCATTATAGTTCAGTTTTAAGCTCGATTTGCTGTTTCACTAATCGAGCATAGTCTTGAGCATCTACTTGGGGAGACTTCTGTGAGGTGGCAAGAAAAAGAGGCGTTTGTTCGGTTTGTTTACGTTTTTCAATCTTGGCTACGCCAAGAACCCTGCTTTTGTTATGAGCTGCTGATCTACATGAATTCACACCTACTCCAAAAGTAAGACCCTCGTTTATTGCAGCTCTCTAAATGTATGTTCGGTCTTTCCGAACATGATAATTTCATAATCGATTTTTACGGTTTTCATGAATACAGCAAATAATTTATAAGTATCATGTACCAAATAAAATTACCTACGCTATTATCCGATGTGTAGGTAGCTGTAGATAAATTTCCTGACGCCCTCAATCTCAATAACGGACCACAATGGAGGCAGTTGAGGATTGGAAAGCTGACGAGATTCATGTGTGTGACTGAGCGTGGATACTCGCATCGGTTGCGCGGGCGCATATCTATGCGGATCGCCCAGCTCGCTCCATTGTGATAGGGATACCTACTCAGCGGCCGCGGAACGGGCAAAATCACCTCCTTTATTTGTGAAATCGTATACGGATAGGCGAAAACTTGAGAGAAATGAGAATTTTTTGATGTGGCTGTATTTTAAATACTTACATAGGACACTAAGGACTCCCTGTAATGAAATATGTATCTCTATAACAATATAATTCTTTGTGAAAAAGACGTATCTTTAGTTTAACTTACAAACATTATAGTAACATACTACATACGTCCAAACTCCACCAGAGCGGAGATGTACGGATCGGAGACGAGAGGAGAAGTTTTACAAAGAGTGTGTCAACCGAAGCTGTGCGGAGCGGAGCTGAGATGAATGCAAAACGCGAATGCGGAGCAGAACTAGCGGTACATGAATAAAAAACGTAACAGAGACAATTCTTCTAATGTACAGCTTTGTCGCGGTTCCGCTTGAACTCTGTGGTAGCGGTGTCGCCCAAAGAGGGCCAAGCGGGGCCACCGAGGGGCATCGAGGGACAGCGAGGCACAGCTTTTCTCTTTTCTCTTATCATCTCTACTCTGATCGTCTCGTTTCCGCCGGTGGAGTCGGGGCGTACTATTAATATGAAAATATGTTTCTGTTTTGTTTTGTTGCCACAGCTAAACTCATCAACATCATCATCCTGGTAAGAGAGGTAGGGCATAGCGGGGTATCCCGTTCGAATAGGAGCCGCCCGACTGGGGAAGTACCTCCATCTAACAGAATACCGCAGCTAAACAATACTTTTTTAAATAGTATTGTTTCTGCCGGTGAGTAAGGTTTTCAGTGCTCCATGGGGTGGGGATTTGGGGAACCGTGGCTTTGGCAGTGGAGGGGCATTTGCCTTTTTGCTGCCAGAGCAACGTGTTAAAGAGGTAGGCAACGCATTTGCGATACTCTTGGTTTTGCTAATGTCTATAGGCAGTGGTGACCATTTTCCATCAGGTGGCCCGCTTGCCTGTTTGCCTACCGTATGACATAAAAAAAAATCTTGGTTGTGCTCTAGCGGCGCGCAAGGGCCTGGGTTCTCCTAATCCAATTCGCTGGTCTTTGGCATCCTTGGCACGCATACCTTTCATTCTTTACGACGCCAAGCCTTCGCTTCTTGAGCAGGCCTCTTGTTCCTGTACTTACCTGAGGTGGTATAGCTAGTCATTATAGCCATAGTTTCCACTCTTGCAGTGATGTAACAAAGGTTCAGCAATCACCCTTCCGCGAAGTTGTCGTCGTTATACTACGGGGAGGATATTTAAAAAAATGCGTTTCTACGGAAAATTCTACATGAACGAAGCAACGGACAAAATTTAGCGTGCAATAATATAACGGAATCGCTTTGAAGATTAAGGTAAACTTGCGTATCGTAAACGTACACAATGTTATAGTAAAAATATAATAAACAGACCTAAAACTTTATTTATTTATTTATTTAACATTTTATTGTACACAATAAATAGTATACAAAATAGACTAACAGAAAAAAATCACAACAGGTACAATTTTTGTTGCTTCTGTCGTTACCGTTCGCGCCTGTAAACGCATCTACTTTCAGGTACACACTCCGAGACAAACGCACGTCAGTGGAAACCGCATGTGAAATGACGATTAAGAACAGTTGTAAGTAGCCTTTGTTCGATCGTATCTCGGATAAGGGGCTATTGTCTTCGCTCAGCAGTAGACACGCTCAAATAGTACCTACCCCTAGCGTTTGCGGGATTACCTTATGCATACATGCATACATTACGTCTAATAGATGCTTCGTACATGAGAGGTTAAATGTTCTATTTTAGGAAAGGAAAGAGGATGACTGGTGAGCGAAGGTATTTGCGTTAAAGTTCCAGAAATGAGGGTACACCGCAAATATATTCTCACTTCTCAGTGTTTTCTCAGGTTTTAAATTTTTCGTGACCGACAGTGTTCTTTTAAAGTCTAATTCCGTTGACCCTTTTCTACCTTCGCGGTACAAGAAGCAGGCTGATGTTCCATTCTTATGTAATAAGTAGATATAAGCTATCCGTACAAACCGTTTTGGTGCGCATGGCTAAGAAATTGAATGCTTTGCCTGTGTAATGTGTTTCACTAGCAGTACAATCTGGACTCCTTCAAGTCCAGAGTAAATAGGCAATTTCTAGAGAAGCATGCTGCATCTTCGCTACGGCCGCATTGCACTATAGAGATTTTCTGTTTTTTGTTTTAATAGGGATTCAGACAACACTGTCCGAGATGGAGTCACTGCCATTCCAGGATGGGGAGAAAGAGCCATGGCTTGTTGTCATTAAGGTCATCCAAATTCATCACCAAGGAGGCCAAAGACCGAACGAAGTGGACAAGTGGAAGAAATCTGAAAAGCGCAACCGGGATTTATGTCAGGATGTGACACACGGTCTTTCTACAATGTATTGCAAGCCACTCATCATCATCATCACAGCCCATAACAATCCACTGCAGGACTTCAGGCCTCTTCCACGAAAGGGGAGGTCATTGCCATAATCTCCACGCTTGGCAGGCGGGTTGGAGATCGCAGTGCAGTTGATGTAAATTTACCCAGAAAGATGCTGCTGCCCATCTTTCGGATTTGTCCCTTAGTCGCCTCTTACGACACCCACGGGAAGAGATGGGGTGGTGCTATTCTTTGAGGTGGCGGCACCACACACCACGCAAGCCACTGGAGTCACCAAATTCTGAACAAATAATAATGAGCGTTCCGAGCTCATACTCAGGTATTTCCCAAACCCACGCCTACAAGGCACATTCTTTGATGTTAATCCGAGCTGTTACCTCAATCTATTGTTAGTTTTCGGTTCTCACCGTTATTTAATTAACTACCGTTTCGTAATTAGCCGTTCTAAACGAATTGAAAGGATAATGACAGTCCGTCCATCGTGTTTTCTGAATAATAGATGCTACCTAATAAAGTAACGAATAATCTATTTACAAAAGTAATTGCAACAGAGTATGGGACTCGGAGAGTGTTCCATTATGTACGAGTGGCTCGGTTACATTCCCATGGATATGTAACTCGTAACCGGCAATTAGGACAACCGGACAATTGATTTCCGTTAATAAATGTTGTAATTGCGTAGCCGATGAAGGGTTTCCACCCAGTGACGTGTGTACTTATGGGAAACAAGTTTACCATTAATCCACGGAAAATTACACCGTACGTAATAATTACGGCGAAAAACGAAAGATCTAGCTTCAGTTAATTACCTACCAGAACTTTTTCTAATGACTTAATTTTTGTTAAAGAGTACTCTACCGATATTACGTTCCTATTACAAAAAGTTAATTCATTAATAATTACTATTCAAATGAAATAATTTCTTTACCGTCCTGTAAAGGATTAGGTCGGTATATAGAACGCATACAGCGTTACTTCACAACATACCTAAGTAAGTATTAAAAGTAGAAAAGTAGATACGGTATGTACCTAATTAGTAACTGTAACTGTTTGTAATTAGCGCCCCCCTATATTTCACATTGGCGTATAGATATTAAAACAGCTAATTAGGAAATTATGGTAGCGCTGGTGGTTCCTCACCGAGCACGCTCTTAGGGGCGGGCATGTACTGCATTTACCTACAATTTACCAACAATTTACATATTGGGTCGGCCGCGTCAGTTGCGTGGGTTTTTCTGTTAATATATGTAAATGGGAAGCAATTAGGCGAGTTAAAACACGGGGTAGGCAGTCTAGGCAAGTGCGCCCGCGCCCCTTCCGCCGCCATATGTTGGGGGCGGAGGTAGGGTGGCGTGTTTCCAAGCCGAGGCGCTTTTTTATTAGCCGCTTTTAAGGTGCCGTGGACAGAAGCCAGTGCATTCGAATTTGGAATTGAGAAAGTATTTTTAGTTTGAATATAAATGCAAAAGTCCATAGGCTGTGATGATTGCTTACCATCAGGTAGGCCGTGAACTTGTTGGCCACCATTGCGGTTTACAATAAAAAAATAGGTCTCAAGTAGATATTTAAATTTGTGTCGCAATAGACAGGGACACTTTGTAAGTAGAAAGAGGAAAATATAAAAAACATTCGCCTTAGATGTAGGACCTTTGTGTTATTAAGGTCACTAATTAGCCTGATTTATGAAGCAACTACCTACGCTATTCAAGGAACTTTAACGACAGGATTTTGTTTGACCTCTTTCTCGCTAATTGTTAAGATTTTTTTTACTTATAGAAACGTAGTGAATACCACATAAAATCCGTTTAAGTAGTTTTTGACTTTAGACGCAGCGTGGGACTTTGTTTTATATTATTTATTGATTACCTGTACCTAAGTAACTCCATTCTAATTAAAGTACGTTTCAAATGTACAAATGTAGAGCACGACAACGGAAAGTATTATCCGCAGAAATCGGAATATGTTGACTTATTTAATACCTATCTAATCCACAGAAATCTAAAGAATTTTCTATATTTCTATTTATTTACATTTCTGTTGAAAATTCTTATGCTTATCCTGCTCTACAATGATATTTTTCTATCGAAACACACTTCAGACACCAACATATTGCAAAACTACTAACATCGGCCGGCACTTCTACTAAAACTGCGAAACTGCGAATTGGAGTGTAAGCGCACGGCCTATGCGTCGGGGCGGGGCTTCCCCGGCGCCGCCTCCGCTCGAAGCGCGCCCATTGGGCGGATGCGCGCGATTGTCCGAGACGGGCCACGTTCATTACCGAGTTAACTTACGAGTACGAGATTTTTATATCGATTTGGACGAGTTTAAAGAGGTTTAGCTTTTTAATTGAGAATTGCGATGTAGTGGTTCGATGGGAAGGTGATTGAGGTAGTTCTTAGCGTAGATACGTTTAGAAATGGGTAATGGAATTCATGGATTGTAAAGGAATATTTGTGAAGATTTAATACTTTTTCTACGTGGATACTCTTTGAAACAAGAATTAAGGACTTCTTCTACATGGATACTCAGATATAAACAGAGCATTGTGTGCAAAAAAATAATTAACGATAAAAAATAAAGTTGCACAGTGATAAATGTGAAAACAGTCCACCTGATGGAAAGCGAGTCCTTAGGAACTTTCTTCCGATCTATGATTTATGCACTGATGATTTTTTTATGATAGATATATAGTTCTAGTCTATAATCAGTATATACAGGGTGTTACATAATATATGTATAAAGCCGTGAACTGGTTAGAGTGTTAAACATAATAAAACGATAGGTACAATTATTTCTGTTGTACGTGGAATTTTTGTACCTATCGTTTTCATACATTTAGCACTCTATACGGTTCACGGCTTCATACATATGTTATATAAAAAAAATTCACGTACGACAGAAATAATTGTACCTATCGTTTTATTATGTTTAACACTCCATCCAGTTCACGGCTTTATACATATATTATGTAACACCCTGTATAGTTTATAATCTATAGTTTTTGGATAATTTAGATATTTACTAAACCATCGACATCCAGATTGTTGCAAGATCGTGATCCCAACAAACGAAACGAACTGTGACACCGAATACGGAGTCAAACTCCCGCGAACTCAATCGACTAGACACACCGGAGTTGAATACTCACAAATTGAGCGCATTGTTCTATCAGGTAGCCGCGAGATCGTGTGTCGCACCTGGGTGGTCCGGATAGATAGCACAAATATTTTGAGCATATTATAATGGTAATGGGTGATGTCGGAGTCGCCGGCAAGGCATTGTGAGCCGACCACGACTAATGTAGCATATAGGTACGCGTTTGCGACCAGAATGGCTCGAGCTGTGGAAATTCGAAGGAAACTTCCCTCAGTAATGTGCCAAGGTTCTAACTCGGTGTAGTGAGTGGCAAGATAGAGAGGTCTTTACAGTGGATTTTCATATTAATTTGCCAAAGTTCTAACTCGCTGGAATGGAAGTTTGACGGAAAGTCTCCTCACTAATGTGCAAAGGTTCTAACTCGCTGCTGTATGTGACAAGTATACTCCGCGTCATTAAAGAAGAGAGTTCGGTGGCTTTCTATATTGATGTGTCAAAGTTCTAACTCGCTATAGTGAGTGGCAAGGTTCGGTGGTCTTCTGTAGAAATTGGACGGAAAGTATCCTCACTAATGTGCCAAGGTTCTAACTCGCTGTAAGTGGCAAGTAAGTAACGAGTAGAAGGGTCTCCGGTGGGTGGTCGGGCGTAGTTTGCGTGCGTCGTGCCGCATCCCGATGGCTGCGGTCGCGGGCGCTATTGTCGCGACCTCGCTTTGTCGTGTGGTGTGGGCTGGGTGCTAATGGGCCTTTCATTATCTGGCAACAATACAATTCTGGGTGTAGGAATCGAGATTCTGTGTAAGGGAACGGGAGGAAAGTTTCTTTTGTGACTTTTTAATGAAAATACTTAATTTTAATAAAACGAAATAACATTGTGTCGGTGTTATAAAACTACATAAATATTATTGTTCATTTAGTTGATACCTGGGTATAGGAAAGGAGGATGCTCAAGCTTCATGGAAAAGAAAAACCAGTTCCGGCACAAACAAGACGTATATCATATTATCAATATTAATAAGTAATCAAATAATAACCAAGTCTTATCTTGATACTTACTGTCGACTTATGAAAACATTTATTTATTTATTTATATTTATTTAAAACCAAGGGCCAATACCTATATCAAAAACTCCGAGCTCGGCTCGCTTACTTCGCGGACCATCTTCTGGAAGCAAACTCATGAATTTGTAATGGAAAAATGACAAACACACCCTACGCGCCTGTAATTATCTAGGGTTTCCATCATCTGTTGACTATACTATAGGACTCCAAACTATCGACTCAAATGTACCCTTTCAAGCATCACGTCAGCCCAAAGTACTATAGTACTTACTTTTTAGCTCCTTATCATTTAGAAGTTATGTGGCTTCATCATAAACTTAGTAGCACGAGATGAAGGCTGCCGGAAGTAAACCAGTGTGTTATATTAAAGTGAGAAACACAAGCTATGGTCTGTAATTTTCTAGGGTTTCTCTCGATTACTTAGAGTTTCTATAATTAGATCCTAACCAGTAAGATATCAGTAAAATACATAAAAAAAAATTATACATCAATAAATTAACAAAAACACGTAGTTGTCCTTTTTTTTCAAGTCTGTTAATAAAATGTGCCAAGCATTAAGGAATTTAATATAATATTAATTGAATAAATCAAATAAAAATAACTAAACATTAAGCTCGCCTTTGTACATCTCTGTTACTGTACTGTATCATTATGTCATGTTTGTGTACAATAAAGAATAAAAGTAAAGTAAAGTTAACATATATTTTTGATAGTCAAAAGATAAAAGATTTACCTATATGTTTGACAGTAAGGATCGCAATCAGATCCGGTTATTATTTTATAACTTACTACTATTGATAATTTGAGATATGTTTTCTGCCAGAGCTTGGTTTTTTTGAGCATCCTCCTTCTTACACAATCAAAGGATATTTTAAAATTAGTTTAAGATATTTACGAAAGTGCACCTTTTTAAGTTTTCGCTTCTAGTTAAACCATTGGTTTTTAATTGTATCGACTACTTATATTTAATTTAATAGTTAAATTAAAATTAATATCACTAATTTTTGGATAGTTTGCGGGAAAAACAATAATTGCCTTTAAATATGTAAAAAGCTGCCTTTGTATTAAGAAGGTATAATATTCTAGCGATCACAGTTACAAGTGTCAGAGCGAGAGGTACTGAGCTCAATCCCCAGTGCTACATAGTACCAATGACTTTTTCTGATACATAAATAAGCTATATTCTAATCGATGTTCTTATAACATGGCTAATAATAATATGCCGTCTCGGGGTTCAAATCGGCTCCTGAGGCTGTTCAACCAGTGTCTGTTTTCTCAGCGGAAGACCTTAACGTAACCAGCTACCAACTTATTTACTTATTGTACTGGTTCGGTGACGCGCGTGGAATGCATGGGCTTTTCTGAAAACCAGCGCTGTGACAGGCATTAGCCCTCACAGCATTATGTTGAGACTGGCCCATTTCGGTTTACATTACATCACTGGCTGGTCTTATGTAATTTTCAATAAACATAATTTACTGTACTTACCTTAGGTTAAGGATGTAATGAAGATCCGAATTAAATACTGTCTATGTCTATGTCTGTCTGTCTAAATAGACTTCAACCTCAGACACATAGGTTCGCCATTTATCCTGTTTACGATATTTTTTAAATACGCAATTTTTCCCAATTATGGCAGCCTAGAGTTCGCGTAGGTCTTTCCGGACTTCGTCCATACATCGATGTCCCTCCGGCGCTTGCCGGTCATTAGACCAATCACGATTGTCCGCACGATCCTGTCCTATTCTCTCAACAAACTAGTCAAAGTATCTAGACTTCACAAGCGTAATCGAGCTTGTGTAGTCTAGCTGCTATGACTGTTGAGCTTGATAATAATAGGACACCAGTTGTTAAACCACCACATTTCTTCTTATCCTTCAGGTGCCATCCTCTCTCCTGGCGAAGTCGACACTAAATGACGACGTTTTCTCTGGACCGAAGGTCTATTCTTTTACCAATAATAAACATAATTCGGATATGAATTTTATGTTCAAATTGGTTTATATTGAAATGAACACCATAGAATACCTACGTACCACCAATATTTTCGACATAATGGGTGTCGGTACAAGGCGGCGAATGCTTTAGAGGCAGACGAGGAGTCTATAAAGGCCACATTATCGTTTCATAATATTTATGCTTCATATTAATATGTAAAAAACTTATCTGCAACGTTGCTTTTGATTGCGTTGATGACATTAATATGACTACGTAAAATGGCGTCACTTAGTTCCAGATTTGGCCACCAATTCAGATAAGTTTGTGGCCAGAAATGATAGTGTGGCCTTCTTAGGCCCCCAGCTAGTGTCTCTGTACATCAGACGAAAATGAAAAATATAGCAGTATACGTTATGGGCTGTTGTTGATGATATTTACACCTAAAAAGCTGAAACACTATATGACAAACTAAAGTGATAGTATACAATAAACAAAATTAATGACTTTGACCTCTTCAAATAGAGGTTCCGCAAGGCTCAATACTGGGACCTAATCTGTTTTACGTAAATAAAATGATTTAGCATTCTTTTCATTTTTATTTTATTTTTTATGCTACCCAGTGACAAACGATCAAACATCCCATCTGATGGTAAGCGGTAACTGTCGCATATAACATCTACCATTCCATTGGTAAAAAAACAGAGTTGTAGCTTCTATATCCGATTAGAAAATGACCGTGACGGTCACAGGCTCTTTTGCTGACCGCTGCGACTCAAGTGTGAATTGAGCCAAATTTCAGACGGCCGAACAGACACTGAATCAAGGTCATAAGGAACCAAAAATTTTACCTGAACATTTAATAATGGCTTAACAAATAAATATCACATACCTACAAATTACTTTCATTTTTTACTTTCTAAATCAACAAAAAAAAAGAATAGGGCAAAATTAAATGTTATTTTAATATTTAATCGCTGACACGATAAACAAAAAACAACTAAATCGAAGACACAGTTACCTAAGTAAGACAAAAGTTAATTACGCACCAACAAGGGATTCATCTGGGAAATTGCGGCTCACTCCAAGGCATTACTCAAGCTTATACGGGCCAAAGATATCGCCATGTCGCGCCAGGAACAATGACCCAGCGGAGTAAAGTGCCAGATAGCATCAAACATTATCCATTTAGGTGTGGCGGTCAGAACTAAAAGAGTACGAGAAGCGATGCGACTTTTTTTAAGCGTCGAGTAGCGGCCAGTTATAAGGCGGACAACGGACAACCTCCTTGGACAGTGCGGCGAGGATTTAGTGTCGAGATAGCGCGTGGGTGTCGCCTAATGAATATATTTATTTTATTTAGTACCCGCTACAGCCTTTATCGGCGCCAGACGGACATGTTCCTATCTACCTGCCTATAACCAAGAACGAAATGGCATAGCCCGGTCCAGCCTTCTTCTTGCCGCAGCTTCTTGTAGCGAGTCGGTTGGAAGTCGGCCTATCGTCGGCCACAGATATCTTATGTCATACTGTGATTGTGAATATCGAGATTATAGACAAATTAGAGGTTATGTCAGTGTGTTATAATGGTAGAGTTGGAGGTGTTTGTATTAGGAGCGTTAGGTTCTTGCACTTCTTGAGTTTAACATTTTCCAATGGCCATTTACAGTATTTTTTTCATTTTAGAGATAGTCAAGACAGTTTTAAATATTTAAGTATTATGCAATTCTTATAAAGGAACCCATTCCATAATTTGCCGCTGTGGTGTTAGTCAGAGAAGAAGAGTTACCTAGAGCACTAACCCTTTAAACGGCTCCTTACATCTCGTACGACGACTAAAGGCCTAGTAAATATTTTATAATAACTGGTGTAACTTTCTTTTCAATCCGCTTACCATGTCTCATATCATGTCATAATCTCTACAGATTATGGAAGTACAACAGAACTCTCTAATACTTTATATCTTTTGTATCTTGGAAGATGCATTGTCTCTCATAGGGCTGTAGCAGGCTCTTGGACATAAGAGCCTGTCATTCGGACAGGTTCTAACGTACCTACATACATACATACATTTGACGACCTGAGTGGTTCAATGGTCACGCAAGAGGTCCCGGGTTCGATTCCCGGCCGGGCAGAAATTGAAATGATGAATTTTAATTTCTGTTACGGGTCTGGGTGTTCTATGTATAATAAGTATGTATTTAAAAAGTATTTAAGTAGTATATCAGTTATCTAGCATCCATAGTACAAGATTTGCTTAGTTTGGGGCTAGATGGCGCTGTGTGAATTTGTCCACGAATATTATATTATTATTATTATTTAACTAAACTTGGCAAAGGACCATTACATCAACAGCCCATAACAGTTCACTGCTGGACATCAGCCTCCTCCGCATGAGTGGAGGGCATTGCCACAATCTCCACGCTGGCAGTGTTTTAAACATACAACAGAAAACGCTTCTGCCCATTTTCTGGTCTAAGACATCAAGTCGACTTTTACGGCCCCCAGTTGGAGGTTGGTGTAATTCAATTTTTTTTGCCGAACACCACATCGCTTATCGGGTGAAGGACAAGTAAAATATAATTAGGTTGATCAGATTCTTAATTTAAAAAAATTGTATTCAACTGTTAATAATAAATACTATGTATGCAGTATGTATGGAAGAGATTTCTTTTAGAAATAAGTAGCGCTTGTTGTGCCATTTATTACTTTATTTGTTTATCACTAAGTATATATTTGCTGTGCACAATAAACAGTTAAATAAAATAAATAATTTTTTAAGGTATATATCATGAGGCATTAGACGTAAATAAACGCAATCACATTCTTTATAGAATGCCGGGATTTCCACAGTAGATCAAAGACAAACAAATAGTCAGCTGCTTTTAATGCACAGCTATTGAAGTAACGACTGTTTCCTTTGGATATACGTGGGTAATTACATAATTATATGTAAAACGGACGACTGTAGCGAATTAAAGCAAAATATTAATTTAACCGTATCGGCAATCAAGGTAATTATTTTCACTAATTGTCCGTGTATTTAAATAGGTTTCGCCGACGGAAACCGCAGGTCGAATCTGATTGCCACAAATTAAAGACTTGCAAAGAAAGTATATTTAACCCCTTAACAATGAATGGGGACTGAAAGACCCGCGTCAGTTGCTTCACGGCGAGAAGCTTCTGGCAATACCACGTTTATTTTTTATTTAATCATAAATGAACGGAAACGACGCCGTCGTGCCAGGATTTTTTATTGAATCGAAAAATCGGTAATACGATTATCTTGCCTGAAAATTGGCAAATTTTTTAATTGTTATAGTTTCAATTTCCCTTAATCGTTAATCAAATTATTATTAAAAAGAGGCCGCGGACGACCTCCGACTTGAATTATATGCGAGCGGTAAACATTGATACGGATATGACCCAAAATACAGCCTTGTGGCGAAAATGTACAAGGAGTGCTGCCCCAAATAATATGGGAATAATAAAGCAAGGCCGAAGAAGAAGTTAATACAATTATTAAGAATTATTAACAATTATTATTTCATACTAGTTACTCAGTGACAAACGAGCAGACAGCATAACTGATGGAAAGCGCTAACTGTCACTCATAACATCTACGATTCATACAAAAATGCTGAACCGCATATGCACTGTGAGGATTAAGATATTATACCTCTTGCCTGTAATTATGCCAGAACACAATAATGCAAGCATTATTGCTTGGCAGGAGAAATAGAAATAATTTACTTTTACTAACTAAATTATTATTGTATTAAAATCATTTAATTACAGCATTTTTGGCAGGGCCTCCTTCACATCTCATAAAAAATGTATACCTACGCGATCTGTGTAATTTTATTGTAAGTTCATAATTAAATTTTTAAGTGTTAAAATTAAAATTAAAGAGTGTATAAATCAAAGTTTTAAACCAAATTACGGAAATTGTAAGAATTTCGTCCTCAATTGCGTAAAATAAACTACTTAGTAATACTGTTCTTCACTTAACTAAACAATAATTATGAACCTTAACCACAATAACTACATGAATTATTAGCATAGCATGAAACTTCTGAACAAACAGGAAAGTTTATTATTATTCCAAGTTTTTAATGATGGGCATGCTCTCCCACTTAATTAGAATACCCACCCGATATGACCACTATTAGAACTGATGGTAAGCATGGTTAACTACAGTCGCGCTTAATTAGGAGGAAATTCATTACGCTACTGTCGTCTCTAACGTCACCTGTAAAACTGCCCGCGTTAGAAAGAGAGAAGTATAAATTAACACCTTCACTACGACAAAATGGTAAAAGATCACCTGTGCTCACTACCGTAATTCTACCGGCGACAAACCACCTGTCCCTTTCATACGGTTCATGCTTAAGCCGAACCGAACGAGTGCGAGTAGGAGTAGTTCCATTCATAACTACGCCAGAAACGTCGTAACTGCAACATTTATGCCAGTTCAATAAAGAGCCTTGTAGCGTCGACATAAGAGTGAAGTTTTTATTACAACGCCAGTGAATCGAAGAACGGGACAGAAGGCTACAATCGAATCGAACACTGCCGTAATTTTGACGCGTTCGGAAATCGAATTAAGAACGTTAGAGTGAGAGGTGCATGGAGGTTCGATTCAGAGCGGAGGCAGTTTTTTTGTTATTGTTTGGTGGCGGTGATTTTTTCCGAGGCGTGCGAATGGGAGTAGGCGCGCGAGTGGGCGCGCCGTGCGGCAAGCGCGCTCTTCAGTGTTCTGGCTGAGCTTCGAGCGTGCGCGTGCTGGCGAGTGTCCGCAGGTGCTTGCTGTCCGAGCTCGCGAAGTGTGCGCGACTGTGGCCCATGGTGCGGAGGCTGCGTGTCCCGGTGGCGCGACCATGTTGATATCGGCGGGTGGCGGCCCCACTCCGGAGTTCTCCCCCGTGTCCTGCTGCGCGCCCTGGAAGATGGAGCCGGCGGCGCCCGCGCCCGCGCCCATCGCGCAGCCACTCAACATATCGCCCAATGGTGAGTAGTATTACAGATTTTTTTGCCCATTTTTTTATTTTGTATTTATTTCTCAATTGGCCAACGTCCACTGGGTGGTGGTTATTCCCAACGCTGTCCTGCTCAGCCGAGATCGACGCGGTTTTTTTTATTGGTTCGTAATAATTTGAGTTGACACTTGTGTTAGGTTGTCAAAGAGTTGAAACCTAAGTTAGAGGCCTGGGTAGGTAATAGAATTTGATAGAAATTTAAATTAAAAATTTTGAACGGCTAAAATTGTTATTAAGGAAAATAGGATCAAATAGTAAAAAAAAACCCGATCGAAAGATCGCTCGAAAAGTCCGTCGGGGGCTGCCATTGCCATTTTCTGTTCAATATAAATAAGTAAGTAGTTTCAAGTTGAAAATCTAAAATTTTATCGTAGTTCTAGGGCCACATTAGTTCTACTAGAAATTACAGTAGACCCTGACCGATTTTTCGAGTGATTTGCTAGTCGGGCCTTTAAAATGTTATTAAACCCTTTTCCTTAACAACAATTTGAGTAGTGGGCTTTTATAAAATTTAAATATTTGGATTTTTTTAATTGGCATGTTAACACGAAAACGCTCTGAAATGACAGCTTTTGAATGCAATAAACCGTATTGAAATCGGTTCAGTAATTTATTAGACATAATCAAATGCCGATTTATCAGGCTGCTGCAGCGCCCCCTGGTCGTGTACTGCCATAAAACACATCTTAGAACCAAAAATTTGTATTGAAATCAGCGCAGTAGTTTTCGAGAAAAATAGTAACAAACATACATACAAACACACACAAACTCACAAACAACCTCTAACGCCAAACGCATCCTCCGTTCCGTTCTGCCCGTCGTGGGTAAAAAGGTTCGGATAGCCGAAGACTGGGAAAAATTGTGCTCTTTGGGGGAGGCCTACGTTTGGCTGTGGGCATTGATAAGGTGATCAATCAATCAATCAAAAAATTTATTTTTATCCCATCCTCAGACCTTGTCTGAGATCTTAATTATGCGAAAAAAATATTCTTTTTCACGGTATCAGGGAATAAAGTAGATTATTTGCTTGCATAAACAGTGCGTTCCACGACAAAGAAACAGAATGCTTAAATTGTACGTTTAGGTTGGTCCTTCTAAAACTCTAACCTAAGCAGGTAATTTATAAAAAGAGAAAAAGACGTGCAAGGTAGTTTTTGTTCTTCGTTCACGGTTTATTTAAAATCAGTTTGAAAAATAATTAAGAATTTCGAGAAATGAGTTCTTCGAGGAGCCACTATACCAGAAAAATCGAAGAGAATGAACATTCATTATAGAGCGGGATAGTAGAGCGTGTCACGCGGTCGACAATAAATTTTTGCCCAGGATTCAAAATACCACCCTCGCCGTATATTATTTTGCGCCCTAGTATTGCGCCATAGGTACTTCGTATCCTTAACCTTAAATAACTGCTCTGTATTCTTAACCTTCTTAAACAAATTAGATTTCAGCACCTAAAAAATATTCTTTTAACACAAAAATAATATAACCTAACCAATTACTTATAATAATTACATTATTTTGCTTAGTGCTTTGCAGTTTTTTGTAGAGATTTGAATTATTAAATTATAATTAATTTATGGGATTATTCATGTATTTATTTACAGAGTAAAACTTTATTCATTAGAGTTACACTACAATATGTACAAACTTAAAACTACCTTTTAGAAACTTAAATAATAATGCTGATGTACCTAGTACGGTTTTTGCTGATATTATTGATTGTAACTACACACCTGTCTAATTAGGATATTTACTTTACTGTATTATTGTGTTAAAAATATGTAAACGTACAAATAAAAATCACAAATACATCTAGTACTGTTCTTTATTGATCGCTTAAGCAACTAAATAAGATAAATAATAACTATGCTTAGACAATTCACACAGCGCAATCTAGCCCCAAAGTAAGAATAGTTTGTGTTATGGGTGCTAGGCAACTGATCAACTATTTATATACTTTTAAATACATACTTATTTTACATATAACACCCAGACTCGTAAAAGAAATTAAATATCTTCATTACAATTTCTGCCCGGCCGGGAATCAAACCTGGAACCTCTGCGAGGCAGATTAACCATTGAATCACTCAGGTTATTATCTGTTTTTTTATATAATAGAGAGAATATATATAGATGGCAAACAAGCGAGCGGGTAACCTATGAAAATAAATCACAACCCATAGAACTAGACCCGGGGGAGTCACAAATGCGTTCCTGACCTTTGAGCTACTTGGTGGGTTCAGGTACCGCGACTTCATGGAGAGGAAAGTTACAAATGTTTTGTTTTACGTGTTGTAGGTACCTACTATGAACTTACGTTCACATAAAGAAAGAAAGAAAAAATAATTCCAACATTACAATTTTTTTGCTCTTGTCAAATTTTATATTCATTATTATTATTTTTATTTTAAGAATTATATGAGCAGATTCTTTTACGGTGAGGAATCCTGCATATTCAGGCGACTGATTCATCCTGGTCAAGTTTCCTTGTTAACAAGGTCAGCTTCGCTCTGTATTCAAAATAGCTCCCTCGCCTTAAAATATCATTTTAGACCCTTCGTTCTTTTGTGATTGTATGATCTACTGAAAAAATTATTACTTTGCGCTGACGCTGAGTTATGAACTGATTAGCTTAGACTTTCAACTTATTTTTATTTTTCATTTCTGTTTTTTTTTAAGTTTGGACTCTTCAGGCATTTGACCGCCATCTCACCTGGTGGTGCTTTTGCATGGAATGGCTCTGGCGACTCGGCTTTTCTTTAACGGGCTGTGTGGGTTGCCGCACGTAAAACACTACAACATTTTTAATGTCGCGCTTTCCTGGTAGAAGAAGTACCCTGGCTGGCAGATTTGCCATACATCCTTAATAAGGTAATTCCTAAAAAGTTCGTTACCCAACCAGTCTGTACATTTTACGTGTAGGTACTTAATCTTTCTTCAAATCTTACTTTGACGAAAGTTAATTGGAATCGTAGTCACCATAATCACACCAAATTCATCAAAAAGGAGTTTTGATAAGTATTTTCCTCACTAGCTGTGTTAAAATTTACTAACAGATGTTTATATCTATAATTTCAATTTGTTTGCTGTGCTTGTGTGACAATAATACGATAATTTAATTTGCAATGCCTGACCTGTAACATTGAATAAAAATCAGTATCTAACCACAACCTCTGACACCATAATGTGACAAATCGGAACAAAAAACGACTCAACTTGTCACCAACCCACCAATAAACAGAAGCATCCCTCACCCAGCCCGCCGCCCGCCGCCCGCCGCCCGCGTAACGCAGAGGTCTCTATTACCGAAACGATCTCGTCGCGACGCGGCACCTTTGATCGCCGTCCGATTCGGCCGCCATATTTGTACCTGTCATAACTGGCGAGGCGGTGGCTGTCATTTGTCATAGCCGCCGTCCGCGCCAGCTGCCGCGATGAGTGCGCAGAACGCGCTACCGCACTGCCGCCAACCCATCTACAGTCCGCATCAACAGGACATTGTCTGCATTGTATCGCTGATCGAACTAATTAATCGGTAGATCGGCCGCTAGATTGGCACACCGCTTCCGGTGAAGGTTGCTCAATATTCACCAGACGATTTATACGCTCAGCATTACCTTTCAAACGTTTTGATTAACGACATCAAACAAATCGACGGACAGTATTGCGGGCGGTTTTTGTCATAAGTGTTATTTATGATGCGAAACTGGTGCTACTGATTTCGTAACCGCGGGTGTTCTTGTTCGTAGCTGCTTATTTCGGTAAGGATGTGAGTTATTAGCTTACAATAATTGCAGCGATTATGCTTTATTTCACTACATTTCGTGCGAAAATAAGAACTCAACTTAAAATAATAATTTAATCGATGTTTCTATACTTATAAGCAATTTTATATAGTTGCTGAATAATGGTGGTCTTGTTTTACATAGCTAGTGTACCTAGTACAAAATAACAAAGACAGTAAGAGCGCTTAAAATAATTGTTAGAATTTCTTACAGCGCCATCTAGCCCCAAAGTATTGCTTACTAGCTTGTGTTATGGGTGCCAGAAAACTGATAAACTACTTATATCCTTTTTTAAATACATACTTATTATACGTACTACACCCAGACCCGTAGCAGAAATTCAATTTCTGCCCGACCGGAATCGAACTCGGGGCGAACCATTCAGGTCGTCAGGTTTATTGCCACGCAACAACTGAAACATGGCGGTTTATAGAAAACTCGGACCTCAGACAGAATTCGAACGTTTAGAGTAGCATTCATAGAATAGTAGGTACTGTAATTAGGATAACCACAGCACGCACATACACAGACAGTTAATAAATATTTTGTGGGTCATGTACTTCATTTTTTTTTTTGTATTATATTACGGTATATGGTATATACCGTCACGGCATTATACCTAAACGCGGTGGTAATATATCATTCGTAAAAAATATAAGGTAACACTAAGTTTTATAATGTCGGATCTAATTCTGAGGTAAACCTACATTCTAAATACCTAGGGTATTTAATTACTATCGTAATTATACTTATTTTTAATGAGCCACATGTATAGGTATGTCATGGTTAAAAAATTAATTAGGTAGATACTTTATAAGAGTAGTTCACGACATACATAATGAAAAGTCTATTTAATCATCTTGCCATTATTTTTAGTTGAATACAAATGAAGCGTCTTAGCGTTTTGCATCCACTTTTCTTACGCACACTGCAAAGGACTGTAACTCTCTGTCCGAGTCACTATTCCCCGATAAATATAACCTTGGGGTTTTCTAGTCATGAGTGAATAGGTATCTTCTAGGCACGCATGCTACATTTTCGACCTCATCGTCGCTTTCCATCAGTTGAGTTGAGGTCAAATGTAAGACTATTGACAATAAAAAAAGGTTTAAGGTTTAATAATACACTCACAAGCCGTGTGGCGTACGGTGGGGTCAAACTTGTTCTACGTTGCACCATTTGTATGCGGCGCGATACACTGTGGAACCAAACCCGCAATCCTTGCCCGAAATGTTAGGTCTGCATGAATTTTTTCAAACTTTTTAAATATTGGCCCCACCGTGGGGGATCGGCGCGTTATCAGCAGACGTCAATATGTTACGTCACACTTCACGTTTTTTTTACCACCAGTTCGAATCTTTCCTCCTATGTGACTTAGTTCGTGCGTAAAAGCGTCGAAAAAGCTCTCGTGCGAACGTAGCCTATCTTGAAAAACTTGAATTACACCACCGTTTTCTATGGTTGTCACCGCGACGTGACACCGCGCGGCGACCCACTTCACTGCATTGATGTGCGTTGGGCCTAAGGGGTACGAAAAATCATTGTCAATAGGAGAATTATTCGTTAGAAGCACAAAACTGTCCCATTTCTATTTTCAAAACATATAATATAGTATGATAGAATATAACTCTTTCATGTGGTATCATAGATTTAGAAAATATGTAGGAACTACTTTGAGTTAAAATGGGGACGTTTCGTGAATCTTCATTTTCTTCTATTGACTATGATCTCTCTTCCAACTGTCCAACTGTGTTAATCCATCTTAATTTTGAAATTTCGGGCTTACTTTGTTCATTTGCTAATGCTTCTAATCATGAAAGAATACAATTTTGGATTTTTTTATATTCTTTATTGTCTAAAACTGTCCGTGTATCAATATGAATAAATTCTTAAATGAAATTTCATTTTTATATCAAGCTTTTATCGCGCGGTACATACTCATCGAGACCATTCCAAAAAGCCCAATCACGATGGGGTTATCTTCTTGCATTCAGTAGATTATGTGAAAACCTTCCGTCATCATCATCAAACCTTAAATATCATCTAGGGGTGGGTCAAATTAGGCTTGCAAGATTGCAAAACATACAGGTGAAGTTAATTAAAAGTTTGTAAAAAATCAAATTGAATATTATTGGAAGTGCTCTAACAAAAGTAGTACTGTTTGTTTTTGTCAAAATAAAGTTCCAGCTGCTTTGCACTAGAAGTGAATGCAGCACAACATCATTTTTATTTATTTATTTAACTATATATTGTATATAAGATGCAGAAAATAAAAATGACAGAAGTTTAGAAGGCACAATAGGCCTTCTTATTTCTATGAAGATTGGTCTATTTCTTCCAGTGAGCCTACAATAGAGAGGCGGTAATTTTTTGCGCTTCTTGTAGGCAGGCATTCGACCGGTATCCCAACTGATAGTAAGTGCCGAAAATGGGGAGTGCATACTTTACTCTACACAGATAATTTTAGATTGATTGATTGAGATTATAAAGAAAGTAACATTTCGGCAAATTCCCAAAATGCACTATTTGACACAACTACCATTATACGACAAATTATTCTTAAAAATATGAGTCACATATTCCACAACAACGCTCAATCACGTGACTCCGTACAATATTTTCCATCGCCACAACATTTTCGAGCGGCATTTGCTCAGGTGCTACGTCGCCAATAAATCTAATTAACATTTAAATGGTGATCAGGCATAATAATCAGGTGGCTCTGAAACTGAATCGATGCTCCTTAATTAATAGACAATGGCAACAATGTTTTAATGGGCTACCTACGGAGTCGTTCAAACATTCTTGCCGTTCTCAATGGGCACAAATGGAAACACTTGTTCACACTAGTGCGGTGACGCAAGCGACACCGGACGGACTAAAAAATCAACTACTTCCAAGGAAATGCTGGTCCGCCATTAGGGGTCAGATAAAAATGATTATGATTCTAAACCTGCCCGTATCAGGAAAGAGGTCCCGCGGAAGTCCCAATGGATTGACATCGCTGCGTCGGATGCGAGAGCCAACTGCTTACGACGTGAAGATGCTGAAGATCGAGCAAAGTAGTGAAAAAAAAGTATCGGATGATGATGATAAAATTCATAATTATCATAATCGTCATCTCATCCGTTGTACGTCCGCTGAACTTTTCCAAGTATTCATAAACAATACATGTTTTGAATTATGTAAGTAGTAAGTAATTAGCTACGTAGCCAATTAGGTAACATTCCTTTAAATCAGTTTACTTGGATGTTCCTCTCTGCGAGTAATAATGCCATTCTTTACGTTGACATTTCGTGACATAATAATATAATCAGATCCTTTAATTGTTTTTTAAGGTCTTAGAGATGGCGTGAAAGTATAGTATTCATTTTTGGGATCAAGTTGTCTTAGTCTTGTGCGGCTTGAAACCCTCGCTTCGTTTTAAACTATGTACAGGTATTACAGTAAAAGTAGGATAAACGTAGTAGAAATGAGAGCATTAAGAAGAATGGAAGGAGTGTCAATAAATGATAAAATACTGAATAGAGTAATGAGAGAACGTACCGGAGTAAAAGAAGACTAGTATAGAGAGAGGAATGCTGAGTTGATTTGGCAGATATATGTGGCTGCAGTGAAGGGAAGTGTTGGAAGGGGAAGACCAAGACTAAAATCAAATCAGTTATATTTTAAAGAAAGGTCATGTATGAAAAGGTTTGTAAATGTGGAAGGAACGAGAGAGATTTATCAGGATTTTTAAGCCCTCAACTCAGCAGCATACGACAGCAGACCGCTCGAAAAATCCGCCGGGCGCTGCCCCTCCCAGTCCTGTGGAATTCTGCTCTGAAATAATACATTTTTAATGCAAAATATTGCAACGAATCGGTATAGTAATTTCCGAGGAAAATGGTAAAAGACATACATACACAAAGAATCTCTATCCCCAACGAATATACCGCCTCCGTTCCGTTTCGTCCGTCATGAGGAGTGAAGGAAATATTTATTTACTCATTTTAGTCATTTTACAGTTTAGAGTACACACAAAATTTATATTTAATTACTTTACTTTTTCTTTACTACACTTTTTACGTTTTCCCGTACATTTCAAAAGCAATATTTATTCAACCCGTTCCCGTTATAAGCGGACGAGTGTAAAAATATCAATACATCACAAAAATAGGGGGTGAATATTGGTATGAACATTTTATTCTATACAAACTTTCAGCCCTTATTACGTCATATAAGAAACCTTCATGCCAAATTTCAAGCGCCTACATCTAGCGGTTTCGTCTATGCATTGTTAGCAGTTAGTCTATATTGCGAAATTCCACCCCCTGATTTACAGATTTCGCATTTTTAAATTTAATTATGCTACATGGTATTGCGTCTTGCCAAATTGTATGATTATTGGTTAACGAGATGAACTTACTAGTCACCGACTACAAATGTGGCCGGATAGCAGGTTTTCCCGAATAGTCGGCACATCTCTTTTAAAAACCTATCCTTTTTCTTATCCATATCTTACATTTTATATAATAGAGTAAAACAGTAGAGACTAAGTCTTCGATTTTGTCCAATAAATTTTGAAAGAATAAATAAATAAAAAACATGCTTATACAATTTACACAGCGCCATCTAGCCCCAAAGTAATTAAAACTTGTGTTATGGTGTTAGACAATAGATAAACTACTTATCAATTTTTTTAAATACATACTTATACATATAACACCCAGACCCGTAACAGAAATTTAATTCATCATTTCAATTTCTGCCCGTTCGGGAATCGTACCCAGGACCTCTGCGTGGCAGACCGTGGCAGATGTTAACCACTGAACCACTTAGGTCGTCAGTAATACTCGTATTATAATTAATATTAGTATTAGTATGAAGTTTAGGGGATCCTCCCCATTTTAGCACCGCACAACGAAAAGTCCGCAACTAAATAAATCTTCCTCCTTTACATCTTCCGGCATCATTATTAGAATAACCATCACAGTTACAAGTAAGTAAGCTATTCACGTTAATGAGTAATAGTCTACTAACTTGTAAAATGCGTTTTATGATGTCATAAAGTCTGGCACAGGGTGGTATTATGATGAAAAGACGGTTCAAAGTATACATATGTGTTACCTGTGACTCTCTCTCTGGTGTGGAGTTCTTTGGGTAACCAAAGAACTTTTCCAGTTATTTGACTTGAGTGATTTGTTTTAAGTGATTTTTATTGCAGTTATGGAGAGAAAATAAAAGCTATTTTTACTTATTTATAAAACTTTAAAAACAATTACTGAGTTATAAACACAATTATTAAGATTCCATAAATGTGTTTTATGAAATTAAAGCAATATTACAATATAATACAGCGCAAATTAGGTGCATGTAAAGCGACTTTTAACTTTTAACAGTGCTATAGGTACAAAAAATTGTTCTATAAGTACTTGCTTTATTTTAGCTTGTTAACGGTTTTTAAACCTTTATATCAATAGTTAACAAAACTCAAATAAGCCAATAGGCATTCTCAAATGCTTTTATACGACGGGCTGTCACTCACGGACTGTCACCGCTAAGTTTATTCAAGCTTTTTGCGAATTAAGAAGTTATTAGACCGTTTTGCTAGTTGCTTGACATTACTTGACATAGTACTTTCAGTATTTAGAAAAAATATTTCTTACAAGTTTTAATTTCATAAAACTATTATTTTATGGAATCTTAATAATTGTTTTTAGCGAACACAAAGCGTTGTAACTAGCTTCTTATGTCTTTTAAAAGTAAAAGGCACATAAAGGTAGGAAACTGATTTTGTTCTGTAAAGGCTTTTCTACATTTCTTTTATAACGTACCATGATTTAAATAATAAATAAATAAATATTCGTATACAAATTCACACAGCGCGATCTAGCCCCAAACTAAGCAAAGCTTGTACTATGGGTGCTAGATAACTGATATACTACTTAATTACTTTTAAATACATACTTATTATACATAGAACACCCAGACCCGTAACAGAAATTAAAATTCATCATTTCAATTTCTGCCCGGCCGGGAATCGAACCCGGGACCTCTTGCGTGGCAGACCGGCATGTTGACCATTGAACCACTCAGGTAAATATAATCACCATTAGAACCAATTCTATAAACATTAAACAATGAATTAATTGAAATTCCCATCAACAAGTCTAACCTAATACAAAAAAGCCCGAACCGCAGGCGTAGGTAAAGTCGTCGAGACCTAAGATGACATGCTGCATAACTATAATTATGCTGTCTGTCTGTCTCCTCACCTTCCAACCGGAACAGCACAACGCGAGCATTGTTGTTTGGCGGCATAAATAGATAAGACTTCACATAGTGCTCTCCTAAGTAATAGATACTGACTTCTTATATACATTCAGCACTGAAAGCAGTAAAGCATAGAATGGTATGGTATACCTGCCGTCACGGCACTGTCCAGGGTGACCAGGGTTGTCATAGTGCATCCCCGCTTCAGGTAAACTGGGATTGAGGATGCGCATCTTGGTGGCTAGCTGAACAGAGAACGTAGAAACATTGATTTGAAAGGATTTCAATGTTAAGGCAGGACCTTATTTTCACAACGATATACTCGTAAGTAATAAATAAATAAATAAAAAATAAATATGCTTGAACATTTCACACAGCGCCATCTAGCCTCACAGTAAGCAATCCTTATGTTATGTGTACCAGAAAATTGATACATTACTTACAAACATTTTTTAAATACATTCTTATTATACATACAACACCCAGACCCGTTACAGAAATTAAAATTCATCATTTCAATTTCTGCCTGGCCGGGAATCGAACCCGGGACAGAGGTCCCGGGACCTCTGCGTGTAAAGAGGCATGTTAACTAATTAAACCACTCATGTCGTCACCACTTCTGTAATATTTTTAGTGACGCTATTTTTCTTGAATGCTTCCTGTCATGACGAGGAAGACGTTCATCAAATTCACGTCAAAAATATAGATGGCAGGAGTGGATGGGATAGTTGAACTAGACTGTTTCAGGATCAAATCGAGGTCATTTTTTAAATAAAACGATAAGTCATGTTTACACGAAACGAAGAACTTGTGAAAATAATAATAAATAAACAAATATGCTTGGACAAATTCATACAGCGCCATCTAGCCCCAAAGTAAGCAAAGCTCATGAAAGTTCATGAATGTGGAAGAAGTGATAGAGGTTAGTCAGAACTAGCAGGTAGACACAATGCAGTCTCTGCTAACTCATAAGAGGAAAAGGCGTGAAGTTTACTGTGACATCTAGTGAACAATTGTGGATACATACATACATAGATACATAGCGCTACGTCTTTTTCCCGTAGGCAAGCAGAGACCACATCGTTGCACTTGTTGGATTTTGGATGTTGGAACGAACAATCGTTATTAATTTTTGTTTATTATGTATTATCGTCAATCTGGTAGTTGGCCGTGTGGTGTCCATCATCACAGCCCATAACAATCCACTGCAGGACTTCGGGCCTCTCCCACAAAAGGGGAGGTCATTGCTTTGCAGGCGGGTTGGAGATCGCAGTGCAGTTGATGTAAATCTACCTAGAAAGATGCTGCTGCCCATCTTTCGGATTTGTCCCTTAGTCGCCTCTTACGACACCCACGGGAAGAGATGGGGTGGTGCTATTCTTTGAGTGTGGTGTCCGGCAGAGTAGAATAGCACCAACCCCTTACACTAATGGGTGTCGTACAAGGCGACTAATATTTTCGAGGCAAAAGATCAAGAGTCTCCGTATTCTGGAAAACAGGCAGCAGAAAACTCTGCGATCTCCAACCCGCCTGCCAAGCGTGGAGATTATGGCAATAACCTCCCCTTTCGTGGGAGAGGTCCCAAGTCTGAGACTGTTACGGGCTGTGATGATGATGAATCTGGTATTTGACTGCCAGCAGACCGCAGCTGATGTTAAGAGATGGGACGGCTCTAGTGAAACGGGGCAGCGGAACTACACTAACTACTAACTTATACGAGTAAATAATAGTTTTGTCGCGTCGCACCGCTGCCATACAGTTACGCATACCATATTTTGGTAACAAATATGATTCATAATAAATATCAGTCATCGTCCCATTCCAAGATTTGCAATACCTCCATACTTGCCGCAATTGTAGGTCCACAGCCTAGGCCTATGATGATGATGATACTAATGCAAATAACACAAATTTAATATTTTACTTTTTAAACTTTACTTGTTATTATGTTTTTGTAATGTATAAATATTGTAAATATCTCTTTTAATGTAATTAATAAATGAATAAGCAAATTTAATAGTTATTTCCATTTCTGTATTTTCGCGGCGTGTTCACGAGATCTGGACTTACCCTTAGGTGCTACTGTAATAACATTTGTTGTACCGCATAGTAAGCTTAACGGAATAAGTAAAGTCAACAATTATTAGCTCAGCTTCGCAGGAGATCCTCAGGCCACATCATTACATATAAATGAAGCAATGCACTAGCAGTTTTATTGCCTTTTATGAGACGACACTCGAAGGCACCTCATCTAATTGGCATAGAAATGGCGTGCTGGCACTCCACTTAGCCTTCGAAGATGACTCTTGTATACTTCTAACTTCAGATTAAGTGGATATACCATATGGTTTAGTGTTATGTGATTCAGATTATTCTGCGTGTTACTTCGTGTGTTTATTGGACTCTAACACTTCTTGTGTTAGCATAGAAGAATTTGCTGTTAATATGTACACGTATTAGGAATTTACCTGATTGTGGCAGCATAGATTTTAATGTAATGTTATAGTTCTTATCGATGATCTCTTATAGCGTATAATATTTTATCTGACATCCATTGTTGAACATCAGGGTAGGTAAAATGCAAATTACACGGTCAATTTAACCCGTGGCACTGAAATAAAACTTAATGTTAAGCCAACGAACGCCGTCTTTACCAAGCCATCTCCATAATTCATGTGAATTTATAAAACGATCCAAAGATCTGCTGTTCTGGGCGTAATTCTTTGCAATCATGAAGGTGCATACTGCGTACACTTTCGCTCTTGTATTGAATTTTACACAAAAGGTGGTAATTTTCCGGCCGCGTGATGACATTAATAGCGTCGGGCTCGCAGTAAACAATATTTTTTTTGCATAAAACTGTTTCGCGTTTGGCCGAGTGCGCTCCCCTTGCATTAGTTTGCATGCTAACGCGACGGCTCTGCGCCGGCGCACCTGCGCAGCCCGCTCTCTGTACCTCGGTACAATTAAGCTGCACTTCTTAAATGTTCAATGCTCGAGTTTACTGTTGCATTCTTTACATGACATACGTCAAATATAACATGAATATACATGATCTTTAGCAGTTTTACTGACGATATCTTATAATTATTCAAATTTTTAATGAGCGATCATCGCCTAAGACCGGTAAATGCAGATTAATATACATAATTGGGCACTTCAATCGGACACGTCACCCGAAACCGATAGAACATTCTTCAAAATTGCATTAATGGTGATGTCAATTACCTAAACAAATGTCTAGTTATATCGATAAAACGTTAACAAATAGGAGAATGAAGCCATAAAAGCGTAAAAGCCAGCAATCAATAAATAAGAGCGCGGACCATGCGCCCGAGTCAACGCCAGTCAATACATTCTAATCAGTGATTTATTGCCACTAATCCTCAGCTCAGCACAAATAAGCTATCTTGTCGACTTAATGTAGTATCAGCTCAGGCGTGAAACTCCCGCGCACACTAAGTGGTCCTTCCAGTTTCCACTCGAAATATTTTAATAAGGCCTCACTGCTCACGCACCCAAATAAAAACACACACACGCCCTCGCCGACACCGACTCCTTTAAACAACATCGACCCGTTCGACTCGGCTTTATTTATAATAGTAGCGACACTAAGAATCTACATTTTGCTCTAAACGGTGTTAATTTATTGACCGTGGGCAGATAATATCACTTTTTTCTCCCATTATTAAAGCGATTACACCAGAAATTATACGCCGAAGTCCAGTCCTGAGTGGCTGATTAAACGGGGCGCTCGAAGGAATGTGGGCTCTATGCTCGCCGCAGGAGAGCTATTTTCCTTCGACGGCGACCGCGGGCTTCGATAATGCTTTCCTTGACGAAATCGCCGCGTGGACTCGCTAATAAAAGTGTTAAGTTATGGACAAGTTATGCCACTTGCATTAATTTCGATGCTCAACCTGATAAACAAATTATAGTATATTAACTTAATAGCTTAATTTATAATTGAATATCTTTATCGTGTATTCATAGGAATGCATTGTTATTGTCTGTGTTTAGCATATCTGGACACCATTAACGACAAATTGCTCGGGTAAAATTGAGTTTATTTAATCTAGAAGTGAATATTTAAAGCCTGCATAAGGCATCCAACCTAATAAGTAATTATATATTCATACAGCATTAATATTCCTTGTACTCAGTCTTCTTAATTTTGATTTTGATTTAGGTAGGTACCTATATCAAGTCAAGTAATATGAGTCGGAATCAAAATTAATGTGATATTAGAATGCTTGTAATTTGATTACAATGGCCGCCTCCACTATGACACAATGTCATGATGCCGTAATGACAGTGAGCACCATTGACCAGCCTAAGTAACGTGGTAGGTAGGCAGCAGATTATTTCGCCGGAGGCATCGCTCATTACCGAAACGGGGGTAAAAAATGAATGTTATTTCAACAAGGCTTAGTCGCGTCAGATGAGCGCAGTAATTTGTTTGGACTTGATGGCTTACTTCATTCTCTCGGCCTATGGTTTTATGAGATCGTAAAACAGTGACCAAATTGGGCAACTATCTCGGGCTCGACCCTTCGTGACATTATTCGAGGAGTCCGGCTCTAATTGAGTTGATTTAGTGAGGTTTGTGGGTGTTTTTGTCTCAGCCGAGAGAGTTCTCGAATAAAATAAAAATTTAAAACGATTGGTCAAGTTTTATCGACATTATAAAGTTAGCTCTGCACCCGTACAGACGGAGTGAGGGCCTTATTTCATTTAATGATTTATTACGTAAATGAGGTATTCCTAAGTGAGTATTACATGGAGTTCTTCAAGATGGACGTGAAAAGGATAGATAAGAAGGGATACCCCTGGTAATGCAAACGTCCTTAGGCTACGGTAAATGGTTACCACCAGGTTTACTATTGTTGACCACCCTAGTGTTAAGAAAGAGAGGATATAGGCAATATAAGAAAGACAGGAGGAAATAAAGTCACGCGGTAGTGTAACCAAGTGGTCTCACAAAAGGAACGAAGACCTGAATTCACAATGGCGTGTTGGTACCAGCAACTCAATGTATGGATGTGAATGTTGGGTATGGCAAAAGAAACATGTGGAATTGCGCTCCCTACAGAGTATGACAAAGGGCACCGTAGCCTAGGTGATACTATGAGGAATAGTGTGATAGGAGTTCGTTGTAAGCTGAAGGATAATGTTGTGATTAAAATTGAAACAGGTATGCTAAGATTGTTTGAATATGTGGAGAGGATGGATGAAAGACGGCTTACGAAAGGTATCTATCCTCCGAAAGTGAATAAAAAGGTTGGCAGAGGGCGGCCGAGGATATGTTGATAGTCTCTGCCTATCTCTGTGAAATACGATCATGAGTATATAAGTGTAAGCTATAAATATCACTCGTTTGTCGTTTCGGGTCATTCGTTCCCTATTGACTGCAGGAACAGTTCTGCGGGCCTATGAGGCGTGGTCTCGTACCCAAACCATACGACCCAGCAGGACATTAGGCGCGCCTGTCAGCGGCTTTATCTCATACCCGTGCCCCACTGGTGTACGTAGAGTCTATAGAGTGCCGAAAGCTCTGTTGTGCCTCTTCAAGTACCTATCCCATATTTTACTCCTGTACTTTTGAAATATTTTATTTTGTAAACTGCAGAATTAAAACGTTCTCCAGACTGGGAATTGACTTTGGGACCAGCATGGTGACCACTGAACCGCTCAAATCATCACTGTAAAAAAAAATTAATTAAAAGCCAATCCAATAATTCCATGAAACTTAATTTTGTTTTGAACCTTATACATTGTTTTGGTTAATATGTTTAATGAAGTTAAATAAAGTGACATTGTCTTCAGTTAAAACTCCCTAAATAAAGATTTAAAAACATAAATTTAGTCCCACTACTCCCAGCACCTACAGTTGAATGCTACCTAATCCCCACGATACAGTCCAAATCTCTTACACCGATTTTTATGATTTCAGTGGCCGTGTCCCCGGCGTCCTCCGGCGGCGGGGGTGGCGGGGGCGGTTCTGGCCCCCTCTACGCGGGGGCGTCGCACCCCCTCTCGTCCCTGCTGTCACAGCAGCGACTCCTGGAGCTGTCCCGCTTCGGACTGCGGCACTACGACATCGCCCACCATGTGCTGTCCCAGCAAGGTGCTGTTACTAAGTTGCTTGGTAAGCCCTTTGGTGGTGAACCTCAGATCCTCAGTAGGATAGTAGGTGCGACAAGGAGATTGGGAAAATAAATTACAGCCGTGAAGGTGGATAACTTTTGAATTTATTTGAGGACCTAGGCGTAGGAACCCGTCCAGCCTGAGGAGGCTATGATTCTCTACATTTATGATACCTACATACAAGAAACTAGATTTTTTTATGCTACTCATTGACAAATGCGTAGATCTGATAGAAAGCCATAATAGTCATCCATGATATATACGACTCATGCACTAAATCATATCAGCCAAAAAACTACCACTGCTGGGCATAAGATCCCCCAGAGAGAGATACCCCCAGAGATCCCCACACAAACCGGACCCAGCTAGTACATGCGATCTTTACCAGGTCGTCGGTCCACGTAAAGGGAGGCCAACCCACCCTGCGTCTTCCGGTACGTGGTTGTTACTCTAGAACTTTAATGCCCCATCGGCCATCTGTTCTGCGAACTATGTCCCCTGCCCACTGCCACTTAAGCCTGAGTCCTTCGGGCTATATCGATGACCATGATGCGTTTGCGGACTTAGCACCCAAGTACCTAGGTTTCACGTAACAATAACTTCCCAAATGAAAACATTAGTTAAAGATAAGCTTTTATTTTAACGATCGGTCAGAATACTCGTAAGATTAATCAAACGAACAAGCCCAAATTCCATGAATTTATCAAACCTAGTGTAGGAATTCCTGACTCCTTTCGGCTTCATCCTCAGACCCTGAACACCAGTCTTTATCAACACAAAACAAACACGTCTAAACACGAGCTCTTTATCATTTATAGTTCAGGAGTTCCTATAGTCACCTTCTGATTTGATTATCAGGTCAGCTTGATGGTATTATAACACTGCGTCGTCTCCGAACTTATTTATTTAACTATTTATTGCACACAATAAAGAAATACAGAGCTATAACATAGATATAACTGACACAACAGGCACTAATTATTTCTAAAAGAAATTTCTTCCAGCAGGCCTACAGAAAGCATTACATTAGGAGACTCACATTAGGAGCAAGACTTACATTAGGAGGCATGAAAATTCAAGAAGTGGTTCTAGTTCAGCTTTCAACTTTGACCCACAACTTGATAACATTGCAAGAATGCAGAACCGCAGGTGCGATCACTATGAGGACTACGATGATCTGCGTTTTGCCTATAATGGTGTTAGCTACATGGAACTCTCAGAGGCACCTAGCTTTTCTAATGCGTATTCTACACACAACTGTCTCCTATGTCTATGTGTCTTGAAAGGGGCTCTTAGTCAGACAGCTGTTGCCGATGAAGTGCAACGATGACGAGAAAGCCCCATAATAGTTAACTGAACGATATATTGTGATTGTGATATTTCGTTCTGTTTAGAATAAGAATTGTAAATACAACACGATGCATTTCTATTCTCCACATTCCATACACTAAAATTTTAGTCATTATAGGTAGGTACAGCAGGTCACTTAGTAGAAAACGTGGTGATTGCATGGCACACTATCTAAGTACAACTATGCCTCTACGTTAGCTATAAGAACGAAGTAATACCCAGCATTTAGCTACCTACTGATCATCGGTTCCACTACAATTAGTGTGTGCATTATTTATAGAGAGCGCGGAGTCTCCTCGGCCATATTGATTTATACAACCGTCCTGCGGCGAATTGGCTCGCGGGCCGTTACTCGCAACTAAGTTATTTGCCATAATTACCACGGCGGCGTCCGGCCCACGCCTGCGCATTGATTCTGACCTACAACCTACATAGATATCTATCGTTATTTCAGTGTTCCTGTGTGCCTTTAAAATATTTACGGGCTTCAAACTAACCCCAAAAAAGCTCCCAACGCATCCCGCTTTCGGAAATTTAAACGGCCGCTTGTAAAAGAATGATGATTCGTTAATTTTACGACCGTGGTTATCTCCTGATTTATTATGTGGAAATAAAAATACTTCTGCGCATGCAGAATCATAACCGATTATTAATATAAATGATATCAAAGCATACATTGACAACACGGTAATTTGTCGGAAGGGACGCGGCCGCGGACTGTGGTTAACTCTTGTTATAATAACACAGTGGCGGCGAAAATCTCAATCGCTATTAATCAGCGATAAGCCATCGGCGGAGCCTGCCGCGACGAAAGCTGCTATTGACGAAAGCTTAGATCCTAATCGATTCATAAAACTTGCAGCGTGTTAATTATAAGCCACCGGGCGGCCGCTGCGCCCGCGCCGCCGCGAGCGGGCCCCGCCACACCGCCGCGCGCTTCGTATGATGTGGGAACACCTTATCGGACTCTGGAACCCTGTATTTGTCCGTTTCCCTTGCAATCAAGACGGCTGCGTTTAACGCGATATTTATTTAATTGTCGGTTTTCAAACAAATGAAGCTGCAGCCAACCTCGTCGAACGTTTCTTTTGTAATCCCATTTAATTACACGGCAGGACAAATTATCAATACCTTGGAGGTAGAAAAAATCGCCACGGCAAACAAAGAATTAACGTCCGGCATTGCGAAACAGCCCTAGTAATTTGAATGTTCGTTCATTAAAGTAAAACAAAGTGGAGGAGACAATTAGTGTGGTTGTAATGGCCGGGTTCGCTGCAAGCCAAGCGTGAGCGACCACATCGGCACACTTGCTGCTTTATTCAGCTAATTTGAGGAATTAGATCAGCCACTACTGTGTCATTAGAACACATGCTCACTTTGTGTTTGACTAAGACTCGGTGTGGGCGACATTGTGCGCAACAGCGGTTGCAAGTTGATCTTTTCTGATACTAAGTTCAAGAAAAGAATCTGACTACATACACAATATGGCCTAAAATTTTAAGAATACAAATCCTCGATCAGAAAATATAGGTGGAACACGTTATATTTTAATAAGATCGTCATTATTACGACTACAAGATGTGATGAAAAATAAATAGGGACAAACCGATTACAGTCATAATAAAATCACAATAAAACATTTATAGCGGTTGCATGGCGACCGGTCGAGGTCACCCGCGATATCAATAAGAATAACTAACGATGCCTGATTCTGCAACGGTCCATAAACGGAATATTTTATGCCGTCGCGTCGTCCATGTAATGTCAATCAATTTTCGCCCGTGGTGATTTTGTAACGTCACGTGTAGCGTTCCCACGGAAGCCTGGCTGCGTTCCGCCTAGGGCTGTCATGTCCGACCACTTACGTGTTTAACATTGGTACAGCTTAGCTTAAAACTTATTATCTAGCCCAAACAGTTCCCCGTTGACGGCACGAAAATGGGCACGCATAAACTACTTCCACGGACGGCCAAAGGGCTGTTTGAGCCGTGATGGATAACTACGGAAATTTCTCCGATACCCGACCAATTCTACTCCCAACAATGTAATACTAACTTGCTAAAATAAGTCTCTATTACTTTCTAACTGAGCTAGTCGATTACCTGGTTCACAAAAAAAAAAACAAAGAGTTTTTGTTCCGAACAAGATTTCATTTGTTCGGTAAAGTGTACGATAATTTTGTTTTATGTGAATAAAGCAACCGAAATCACAGAGCGAGTAATTTGATATTAAACCGGTAATTTTATTTGAATATGAATTTGGTGGGTAGGTAATGATACCTACTCAAGAAGATTGTCTGCGGATCGCCGCCGCGCGTAATGAAGCCGTATTTAGGCTTTGGTCCTATAATCAAAATTGAATTACCGGGGTTGACATTGTAGTTTCACGAGCGACGCTTTTTCTTTTTGTGCTCTAGTTCTCGTACACTAATTTGAATTTTTAATGGCTCACGCAGTCAATGAAACTGTTATTTTTGGATAATCTACGCATTTTGTATCGTATGTTATGTTTTAGGATAGGTATTTTATATCAACTAAACGTGTGTTACGGTGATGGTTAAAGTCCACTGGAATTAATTGAAGGTTTTACAGGTTCAATCGATACAGCTTTATTTTACCTAGTAACAACAAAGACTTTTATATTAAACTAACTTAACCTAATTAATTAAGTACCTACTCAATCAAAAATATATATATCTAAAATAAAAAACAAGAAATAGAATAAATATGCTTGGACATTTCACACAGCGCCATCTAGCCCCAAAGTAAGCAAAGCTTGTGTTATGGGTGCCAGAAAACTGATAAACTACTTATATATTTTTAAATACATAGTCCATAGTCTCTGCCTACCCCACCTGTGGGACACAGGCGTGGGACGTCGTAGACTTAGACTCAGGTCGTCTAATACCATACATAAAAGGATGACTCTAAATCGAAATAAAAAAAAAGTAATAACAAACATTCCTTTTCGACTGGGGCACCTAAATATTTTCAATACGTAAAAATATATGTTTAACACGTGAATTAGGTTGTGTTGTTACCAATATTGTAATGAGCATATTGTTTTTTTAAAACTGCGCGTTTACTCAATACACTGGGCGTCGAGGTATTTGCATAAAAATGGGTAAGCGAAACGCTCTTTCACACTCGCCTTGTGCACCTTATTACCTTGCAATATGGCCGTTATTGTTGAAGTTAATCATATTAAGAGACCTCTGGTTGAATGGACCTATTCACTACGGAGCACCTACATATACTGCGCCTAATAACCCGTTAGAAGCATCGCCATAAACATGTGTCGCCATTCGGGCCGCTATTAATGGAAAATTTATTTGTGTTACAATTGCGTTTAATAACACAGTGACATGGAATATTGGAGTAGTTACTCGCCGATACGCACTGGCCTCTACGATAATGACACAGCAAAGATGGTGTTTACGCGAGCGAGGAAAAACTTATGCTAACTATTACGAGAAACTTAAGCGGCACAATGGTCGGACATAATCGCTTCTGAAGAAGCAGGCGTGGCCGGCCGGCAGGGCGTCATGAAGTCAATCAATCACCGAATCAGGCGTCGTTAACACAGGGGTTGCATTAGTTCGATAAATCTGGGCCATCCAGATCCACTTCGCCGCTAAAGATTTTGATCTATTAGATACGTGACGGCGCACATTCGGCGGCGGTTAGCGCCATCGTTTAGAGGGCCACTTTTAATACAAATTTAATTAACTGGAATCGGGCCCTTTCAGCGGCCACAATCCAGTCCCTCTTTGCCGACGCGCCGTGTAATGACTTTAAGCGCCCATAAATGACTCTTGTGTGGAAATTCATTAAGCGACGCTTCGGCTGTGGATGGTGCCCTTTATACTTTCACTTCCTTAGCGGTATCGATGATGATTAATCGTTCTTCTTTATTTTGCAACTGTCCTTTTAAATTGAATACAACAAAAAGTTTATGAAATATTTCAACACCTTCAATTCAACACCTTGTTAGCGCTCTCGAGAAAATGTGTCGGAGCTTGTATTATGCGTATTTTATAGGACAATAATGTGCAATTGTAACTATAATTACTAAGCTCTGAAATATAAATATTTTTACATCATATTAGGCAAAGTTCTAGAGAAAGTACGTATAATAAAATGCAACATCTTGTTGAACTTCATATGAAAAATTGTAAAATGTTAAGTTAATGTAAGCACGATGTTATGTGCAGTTGCAAAACGCATAATGGGGCGCATTACTGTGCTGCTTTCGCATTCTAAGTCGGCAGCAAGAGCGCGCCGGGAGCACACGCGTACGTTTCACACAAATGATATACATTTAGCAACAATTTCAGTGGTACCTCACACGATCCGCCTCTGCCTAGGCAACGGAGTAATTGGCTCCGGTCATGCGATTACGTAGCGAGTCGATTTAATTATCGCAAAATGATCAGTGTGCCGGCCTCCCGCAATTTACCTATCAATCAAGACTCGCGAGTATTGGCGGCCCGACTCCGGCGCAGAGATATGGATTTTCAATCATTTGAGCAAAACACAGGGTACGGTGAAAGCCGACCTGCAGGGTTGAAATTCTTACGGGCACTTACCTACGTGGTAATGCTGACAAGACTTGCTTGTGCTAAATACTAACGTAGATACGGTTGCGTGTTGAGCTTTTCAGACATGTATGTTTTTGGTAGATTTGCCTAATGACACAACGATGTGAGGGTTATGCTTCGCTATAGCATTAGGTAACTATTTAGTGGAACTATTAAACGCGGCTCTTGTTGGGCGTGCTTAAATTATTTTCCATCCATTTTCATTAGCATGCTAATAAACTTATGAATATTATCGCTACGTACTAAAATAACGCTGAAATAATTACAACAAATATGTGTTCGCTTCTTACCGTTCTTTTGCACGCGACCTCTCTGCGTTGTTCTGCCATAATTGCACGGAGCGACTTCGCATGCATGATATTTTTATGTTTACCCAACCACGAATGCAGACTTTTGTGATGTATATGTTCAGATAGTTTCTTTCGCGGGTGCGTGGAGCTATTCGCCGCTTTAATATGGTGCCAAAACCATTATTAGCGGGCGCGTACCGGCGCGCATTACTTTTTGCGCACGCGCCGGTTTAGGCGAGGTCGAGCTTTAATTTTATCAAGACATAAAGGCGCATATGAATTCCTTGTGAATGGCGTTGACAAAAATGCGAATATAAATATTGGTATGAATAATTCAGCGTGGTATCGGTATGGGGCCGGCGTCGCGCGCGCGGCAAAAAGCCGCCGCCGCCCGCCCGCCGGAATGCCGCGCCCGATGCGTTTTTACGTAATTGTCCGCGAACACGCACTCATCCATTATCTAACTGATTTAGGCATTGCAGAATACGTTAGTTTTTATCTAGCCTTTGACTTCATAATCCAATTTGTGTTTTGCGGGACGCGCCGCCGCGCGCCGTTTGAACTTCAATTTTAAACTCCAAGCTTCTTCCATCGTCAAGCTTATTTTGATAGACAGGCAAAGCCATCAATCATTTCCAATGTTGCAACTTCTATTTAATCAGGATTTTCAGGTATTCAGGACTAGTTCATACCACAGTTTAAGGAAACCTATTTGTTTCTTACTTTTTTAATTTTCATTTATTGTCAGTACTTCAGGAATGAAAAAGATATGGATAAAAATGATATAGCTATCATGTTGTCTGATTAAATGTGGGTTGAACCTACAAAGTTATAATGTATACGGATTTGCCATTTTCGATATAAGAAAAATAATTATATGAAAATTGCTATTTCCATCATTTTACCCATTCATTTCACCATATCATGCAAAACATTAATTTCAAAAGTAAAAAAAAATAAAAAAAAAATCAAATACGCTTGGACAATTCCCACAGTGCCATTTAGAACCAAACTAAGCAAAGCTTGTGTTATGGGTGCTAGATAACTGTTAAACTACTTTAATACTTTTACATACATCCTACACCCAAAATCGTAAAAGAAATTAAATTTAAAAATTTAAATATCTGCTCGGCCGGGAATCGAACCCAGGATCTCAGCGCGGTAGACATGTTAAAAAAATGAACCACTCACGTCGTCAACATTCCACTAGTCTCTACACTACCACAGTTCGCATTCCTACAAAATATGTCAAGCAGATTGTACAAATAAATTTTAGTCGAAGTTTATTCGGATGTAAAATTTATTTACTACTGAACTTTACATACGAAGAATACTCGCAGGCGGGCTAGGCCAACGCCAACGAGTGCAGATTGCCTACCTCTGAAGTTAACGTGCCTAGAAACTTTGTACGTCATTATCAAATAATATTTGAATCTATAGAATAGATATTCGCAAAATGAATACTTGATAACTAGTATACAAAATACTAAAACTAATACATAACAAACATGACTATAATTTGGTATTTATTTGATTGTCTTTCAGTCACACCAAAATGATTCTTTGAAGCGAAAAACTAAAAGCATACTTTTTGACCTAAGATTATATCTTGAGATTTCTATAAGTATAACATGCGTCTAATCTATTGATTTACGTCGTATTCTCGAGTGATTAATACAGACCAAGCCATTTCGGTAAAATGTTAGTTTAGTTTACCGTTATACTCGTACTCCATTCAATATGTCAAAATAATGTTAAAGTTCAATATAAAATTCATGTCTCGTAACGGGGCCCGTTTAGCCGATGTCAATGGTTCTGTAATTAACACTAATTTGATGTCTCTTATAATTTGTAATTCTTACAAGGTACTTGTCGATTATAAAGTTTTTTGGTGCGCCGGCTCATTTCTCCGCCGTGCCTATTGCGACGTCCCGTCGTTTAGTCGAATTTGAGCTTTAAGCCGTTGGCGAAAAGGCTGGATAAACTGCAAATTTAAAGCAGTTTATCAACAACTGATTCACGACAAGTAACTCGCGTTTACTCACGTTTAGCGCTCAATGAAATTGCATCAATCGGTATCGTGTCGCTATTATTGGTATTTTTATTTGAGACTTTAATTCGATTTAAAAATTTATTTTATACGTGTACCGGACAGCAGGTGATCGTTACGTGCAATTCCTTGCAATGTATTTTGGCTGGAGGTTCTTGATTTCATGGGGTTTATGCTGTTATTAACTTGTTAGTCTATTTATTGTATAGTTTATTTCTTGATTTCATTTACAATATGCATCGCGTTGATACCTAATCCTCGTATGTTAAGAATTACTTACATTTAATACAAGGCGACGGAAATAAATAGTTTATATTGCTGGTATTGGAATAATTTACCGGGATATGAGCAATCATTTATAAGTATACCGACTTTAAATTGCCTGGGAAAATAATAAAAAAATAAAAATAAAAACAAAATATGGTTAACTTTTAAATATATTTACTAGCTGGTAGAATGTTAATACTAGGTATTGATGTGAAATTTGATTGCTGTGCGCAATAAAATTAGACTCTTGAATGCATAGATAGATGGTGCATAGTTCACTCCAAAAAAACTGTTTGGAACGATAGTTTTTACTGCAATATTTTCTAACATAAGACCATATATTTACTACCTACATTAGAATTTTTTTTTTTAATTTTTTATTTATTTTAATACATTTTACTATCACACTTAATCACTTGTAGGTACTTATATAATAATGTATGTCCAGAATAGGCAAACGTTGAGACTCATTCTTATTTGAAGGACCTAAATGTACACAGTTCAACAATAAAACGATTAGAATAGAATATTCTATTCATTTTATATTATATAATGTTTTTAATTGTCAGTTTTACTGTAAAACTATTAAGATGTATGTAAAATTACGCAAACGAATTATTTTTACAATAATTTTCATTTGATAATTTAATTACTAAATCTGATGTGTATTGTCTTGACAGGTACCCTTCGACCGCCGGGTCTGATCGGCGGCAGCAAGCCCAAAGTGGCGACACCTGCCGTGGTCTCCAAGATTGAGCAGTACAAGCGGGAGAATCCCACCATCTTTGCCTGGGAGATTCGGGAGCGGCTTATTTCCGAAGGTAAGTAATTTTTAATCTCCGACGAAAAACGAGGGGTGTTATTAGTCTGAAGTGCGTATCTGTCTGCCTTTTTTTTGTTGTAATACCACTAAGGTGGCAAACAAGCTTGCGGCCTGCCTGATGGTAAGCAGTCAACACAGCCTATGGACGTTTGCAATACCAGGGGCATCATCCACGTATTGCCGACCCCGTAAAAACCTTTTGACCCCTTTCTTGAAGAACTCCACGTTGTACTCTCCAGGCAAAACCTCTCCAGGTAGTTCGTCTGTGGAATCGTAGCTCCCTAACGGATGGACTGATTTGGATGCGATTTTCTCTGTTTGAAAACCAGTTTAATCGAGATGGTACTTTTTTTTATGTTATACAAGCGCAAGCAAGGTAGCAAGCGGGCCACCTGATGGAAAGTGGTCACCACTGCCTATAGACATTAGCAAAACCGAGAGTATCGCTAATGCGTTGCCCACGTCTATAACACGTTACTCTAGCAGCCTTACTCACCGGCAGAAACACAATATTTAAAAGCTTACTACTTAGCTTTGTTTCTTTTAAATCGTTGAGTAATTTAGAAAATATTTGATCAGGTCGGGGGTTACCCTACTTTTTCTATCGGTTGGGTTATGTTATATAACATTTATTTATACTGCGGGTCTAGCGAAGATACCAGTCAATTCGTAGCGATTCTATTGCAATTGACGATCGGAAATTGTCGCCCACGAACGGCCAGCGCTGGTAGATCGGTGCTGTACTGCGAACGCTGCGAAGCTGCCAAAACTAAATTTTGCCAGCTTACAAAAATAATTCCATATTTTTCTTTTTTTTTAATTACTAGATATTAGGTAAGCAATAAGCATCCTATTATTAGGGAAAGAATTTTTGAAATCTGTTCTGCAGTTTTGGAGACGATTTCGAACAAACAAACTCTCCAGCTTTATATATTAGTAAAAATGATGATGTCTTAGCTCTTTTCCTTAGGTGTAGGTAGAGACAATAATCGTTCATTTTGATAAAACTTTGCATAATTGAGTTAACGAAAATTGCATACTCGCTATGCAATTTTGGTAAACTGTTGTTCTTCCTAATTGCAAATCCATCTGCAGCAATCTAACTACACAGTTAACGTAATAAAGTTTATTCCATTCTTTCGCTTCTTCTACATTTGTCATTTAAGCTGTCAAGCTGCATTCATTACTATTGTGATACGGAGGTCATTTAAAACGGTAAGTAAGCAAAATCTAAATTATCATAAAAAGTATTTCCACGCGGATGAAGTCGCGGTCAAAAGCTAGTAAACAAATAATATTAGTATTAAAAAGATACACAATTGTGGAAAAGAAATCATCTTGGCGTTAATGTCCCGTTTGTGCTCTCGCCCGGGATCAGCCTTAATTATGATCCAAGATTCGGCAGATCAGATAATTACAGTGGAGCGCCTGCCATCTCACCTCCGTACATAACTCTGAAAATAGTCATTGGTACATGGCGGCTCTGAACTTTATACCTCTCGCATACGAGTCGAACCCTTTAACTGCCCCTAAGCCTACCGACGCTTTTAATTTGTTTTTGTAATACCCTGATACAATAGTAACGCTAAGTTAAGGATTTGACTACATTCGATTATAAATTTCCAGTTTTTACAATCCTTGAATTGTCACCAGATATTAATTCTAGATTTCAATGTATGGGCAATGTATAGCGTAAAGAGACACTAAAGCAAACCGGCCGCGCGTTGAGTAGCACTCGAAGCTTCGCACGAACGCCGGCAGCAGTCACGACGCCGCGGGGCAGTGTGCAAGCCTCTTAATGCCGACGCATCAGTTAAAATTGGTCATTATTGTACTACTTATGATATTGTATGCACATTTTATTATTATCATCCGTAACCTTACTCTGTGGTGTTGTGTGGGAGGATTTAAACAATGTAATACATAGCCTATCGTTGCCCCTTAGGCATATGTAAATAATTTACCTACATAACTAGTGGACCCGGCACGACTTCGTTCGCGCACGCCTACTTTACCCCTACTTGCCCTATTGTTCTTGCTTATTAGTAACCCTGTAATTCTCAATTTTTATGAAAATAAATTTTACTTTACTTTACTTTACTTTATAAACTTTTCTTTAGAATTAATCTATATATTGTTAAAAACCGCATTAAATTCCGTTGCATAGTTTAAAAGAGATATACATAGGGACAGACAGTGGGAAGCGACTTTGTTTTATACTATGTATAGATTACACATAAAAGGAATTCGCACTGTTGAGGTACTAATCCGTGTCATAATTTTTTGGAACACGAAATTACACCTTGATCCACTACTCGTCTCTTTTCAACACAATAATAAGCTGTACCTACTTCCTATCCTACAAATATAAAAAAGCGAAAGTTTGTTATGATGGATGTTTGGATTTTTAGTACTCCTTCACATAAAAAATACTAAATGAATTTTGACGAAATTTAGAGGTAATCTAGCTTATATCCATGAGCGTCTAAATTAAAGAATACCAAGGAGTTATTCGCTCGGGACTACATTTCACTCCATCTGTGTAACAATAAATAAGCAAATACAGCGTCTGATTTAACATACTCCAGAGTCAAATCAGTTCACGGCATTTTACCAAACCTACAAATAATTACCAACCTAAAAATAAATTTTGTATGTTTTAAAACTTAATTATCACGACACGTAGTTTTTTCCTTTCCTCTTTTTTCATTTAATTTTATCGTATTTTCTCCATTTGCTCAAATTGTGCAGTCTAGGTTTCTGCAACCATACTGCCTGGCATAAGGATTTGCAATCTCGACTTTTTTCTTTTGTTACCGTAAGCAGACTTCAAAAAAAGTAAGAAAATTGTGCGATTTCCGAACGAACTACATAGTTTGTTCACTGTTATTTACAATATTTTATTCCCGGCCATACCTACCGTGAATGCAATGAGTTTTCATACGAATTTTAACGTTCCAAATTCAAATCACATTGCAACCGTTGGGGGTTTCATAGAATAATACCCTGCGGATAAAAATATCTCATACATCATGACATATAACTGGAAACTCGAGTCGCAAATTAAATTAACAGCTTACCTATAGGTAAAGGTGTCCAGTAACTTTGCTGTATTACCACGCTGGATGAGACTATGAGACTAATCTGCTGATCCAAGTAGAGCCTTCTAATCTTTATTAATAGGTCTATTAAAAATCAGGCGCTACCTAGGTTCGAAACACGGCTTAAGGGTGTCTACTCCAAAAGGCGCAAATATATAAGTGTTGTTTTTGAACATTTGTATTATCTTATTGAGCTTTTTGTATCATGCAAACTACCCACGCAACTCTGACTGATAAACTGGGTTCTAGGAGCTAGGAGATCAAAAAGGGAAGGGGTCTATATTGCTAGCCATAGGGCTCAGCTGAAAACCATGCTGTGACTATGTGACATGCTGACTAACTGGCTTCTCTTTGACATAAGACACCATAGCATTAATCAATAGGTATTTTATTTGTTTATCATCATAATCTCGGCGTTACGTCCCGGTTGTGCTCCCGCGCAGTACGTGAGGGCCCGGGATCCGCTGTAAGGTATAAGGTCCGTAAGGTTTTTATTTGTTTATAAACTTGTTTAACCCTGCTTGTTACATTATATTACAGTTATTGACAAATAAACAAAATATTTTCTCAAAATACACTGTCATTTGCGCCAACATGTGGCTAATCGTTTGAATCAACGGTTTTGATAAAATTCTAAAAACAAATTAATCTTGCCTATTAGAATTGATTAAGATACAAACAATCATTTTCGCTTAATACAACAGCGTAATTGTTTCTCAACCTTGTACCGATTGAGAAATATGACAGCGACGCTATAGCCACAACGTTAGAAAGCCTGTGCGGCGCGAGATACCGGGGAATATAGCCCGAAGCCTAACCATAATAGCAACATGATAATTACGTACCTATAGGTTTTATTATAAAACGCGGTGGCCGCCCTGCGTAATACCGGTGCGGGATCGCGTTACAGCGTTGCGTGCGCCGGCGCCGGATCACGCTCCCGCACAATTTATCATGGCGGACCGAGGAGTCCCACGAGGAAGCATTTTGGGAGCTTTACGAAATGGTGTATTCTAATTAGTAAGAGTGTAGTAGTTGTCGATAAATCTTTCCTCAATTTTCATTTGTAACGAATTTATATTTTCAGGTAGATATACTAAGTTATTACGATAACTGGTCTTTTCCTAGCTATTTTGGTTTGCAAATATAATTATTTAATTTTATAAATACATAATTTTTTGCAAGGACCGCCACATCTATCCTTTTGAAAAATAGTGAGAATTTTCACGGAGTTATTGTTATTAGAGTACAGAGTTTTAGAATCCATATCTGCTAAGTAATAAATGCGCTAACATAACAATTTTAATATGGTATGGTATCTAAAAATACATAGTTTTACCTATTACAGTAGATAGATAAATACTTTAAGTAGTTTATCCATAACAAGTTTAACTCAGACCTAGCAAGGCCAACGCTAATAGCTCACTTCTGCTTACGATGCTCCAAAAATATCCAATTATAGGATTTGAGTAGTGAACTTTAGGCAAGTACCATGTCAAACACTTTTGGGGGGTCACTTGGTAAAGCCATTGAAATGCTACCCGAATTATGGTCTAATAGTTTAATGGCCGACGGCTTACGACCAGCGGATGTGTTGTAATAGGAGAGGATGTATTGGATTTAAGGTGCTTATGTGCGAGCAAACAAAATACCCTCTATGGCTAGTACATATGTATGCTTTGTAGACGACCGTTTTACCTACGATCGTTTAACTACAATTTGTTCCGTGCACTTAGTATGCTATAAGTATTTTGTAATTGTAACGTTAGACGTTATTAGTGTAGTTTGGCTATCGTTGCTTAGTACCGCTGCCTATATCAGGATTTAATCAATAAAGGAATCTAGATGTTAGCTGCTATCAGCCGATTTTATAGTACGAATAAACGAAATGATATGAAACATAAAATAGTTGTCATAACTGCGGCATGCTGCGCGGGCGCTGCGTGCGCGCCGCCGATGGGCGTCCGTAGCTGTGAGGCCAACGAGCCAATTGCGATAATTGCTGCAACGACACCTCTCGTGCCCATGCGTGACGTTAAACACCGCGCATGCATTCAAAAAACGACTTAAACACCCACCACTTACTACGCCGACTTTATTCTTAACATGTCACGTTAAGGTTTAAAATTCCAGAGGCGTCGCGCAGCGTTCCTCGCGAGCGCGCCGCGTCCAGCGTTTTCTCTATGGTTAGTGCAGTGCGGCCAGGGTGCGTGCGATCGCCTGTGAAACTGGTTTCACTTACACAGCCACTTCTGGTTTACGATATCACCGAGGACCGGATTAGGGCACGATAACATTCTTGATGAGAAACACTGTGCTAAACTGAGCTGTTAAATTGGTTCACAGTCATTAAATCCGCAGGGGGTACCATAACGCATGAGCCGGCAAACATCGGCATAAAAAGACACCTTGCAACGCGTTTACCCAGATATTTTTATAGTTCAATCCTGCTCGGAATAAAAATAACGTACCTACACCTTTATGACACACAGGTTTACCAACAGTTTGATGCGCTTAACATATATGTTACCTACCATGTAATATATCATCATAGTTCTATCATTACGAACGTACATAATAAAGTCACTTGTCCATATACTTACGAAACCGCTCCAGTGTCATTACATTTAAAAAAACATTTCGAAACTACACGTATTTTATGAAATGCATGGGTTTAAATGAGTCCGTGTTGGAAATTATGGCCGAGTTCTTACGAACAAGGGGACGAACAATTGTTCAGTGAACGCATTTATTTTTATGTTTTTTGTTCTTATCTGCGGCTCGACTGACATTATCGTCATTTGTTGAAATGTGTTTAAAATAATTGCGCGAGCGCGGTGCGCCCATGCCCGCGTTGTATGCGAAAATCGCACGCGATCCAGCCCGCTTGTTTTGCGCTAATGCTCACATATTTGTAGTAAATGCTGCAATATTTAAGAAATTCCGTATATTTTTTACTGTTACGTCTTGACCCGTTGGTCATCTGGCCTTGAATGACGGACGAGTGGAGTTATGATTGATTCTATTAGATCTAACTGTTTGGACGCAGCCGCGTGTCCGCTGAGACCTCCTGCCGGCCATAATTCGTGCCTTCATGAAAGATCGCATCAGAAACTACAAGAGTTAGTTAATCGGTACTGGATTTGTGACGTTAATATGTATAATATTAAACTATAATAAATTCAATATAAAACTAGTTGCAACAATTTTCTTTTGAAAAAGGACTTTTATTATAATGCGCATATTTGCTATAATTTATTTATTTTATTAATTAAATGTATGCACTAACGTTACATTAGCGGACTTAAAGCTAAAGTAGCCTTATCTACCAGTCACGTGAAAAAATGTGATTGAATAAGGTTAACGGTAATTTCACTTAAATTTAATTCATTCTTAAATATTAAGTTTAAACTACTATTAAAAATTCAAAACAATGAGAGGTTGCCATGAAGTTTTACACCCGTACAAGTAATATAATATAATCGTTCGACAATTGCTAGACCTGCAGCACGTCGTGAAGAGTATATATAGTAATTGAAATTTAATCAAATTTATAACAAAATGATCGCGCGCACAAAAAGGCCATTGATATAAACACGTGCCGGAGCCGCCGCCGCTTATGAAACCGTACAAATTGATTAAATTTCATAACTACACTCGCAATATTGGCACACTTTCGATAGGCATTTGTATTTATTTTTGACAATCATGAGTCGCATTGTCGAGAAATTAAAAATATGTTCATTTTTATGGTGCACAAGTCGCTTTCGCTCAGAAATAAAATTGTGTTTTATACACCACGCTGCGAAATATGAATTTTGCTATTTCAATGTATGGCTGCCGACCAAAAAAAAATAACATAAATCATTATTAGAAAGTGAATCGGAGTAAAAAAAGTTATAAAGAAGCCCGAACGGTCCAATTTACCCCAACCCAATATTTACAGATGTCTAATACAATTGAAATCTGTCAAAATCGCGGCACCCATTTGTTCGCTTCGATCATGCGGCGGCAAGGCGCGAGTTATCAAAACAGAGCGGCTCATCGGATCCGTCCAAATTTTAATAAGGTGCCCACTACCGCCTTTGTCAGGGATGACGCTGCAGTTCCGGACAATGGCTTGCGCAACTTATCGACTAAATCGATATCTGTTTACGAGGCGTTGCGGGGCTCTAGCTACTGACCAGCTTTTGATTAATTGCATTCTTAGCTAGCGGGGGCTGGTGAGACCCGAATTATTGGCTGGCGCCGATTAATTAGTGCAACCGATGACGGCATGCTTTGCGGCCGCGCGTTTAAGGTCGTTGTGGGCACAAAAACGATGCGGTGTTGTTTTTTTTTAGTTATTGGGCAAAACCGTATCGGGATACGGTTTTGTTTACTAAATAGGTCACAATTATGTTTATGCATGCGAAGCAGGAAACTATAAAGTCTAAGCTGAATTTTTTGTCTGCTTGTCTTCATACGAAATGTTTCTATGCTTCTTGACGTTGTAATTCTTACATTTATTGGCAAATCAACACATTTAGATTAACTTAAGCAAAGTATTTATATTTATATTATGTGCCTCTGGATACATTTCATATAATTTATCTATTAATATATAACCACGATTTTAGGTAGGCCTACCTAAAAAAGGAAAATGAGTACGGAACAAAATACACTGCCAAAAATGTAGAGTCTCCCTTTCCACAAAACACTGTTGTTTGTCGGCCGATATAGAATTCTGCCAACTTTCTCAGAGTGCTACTAAATACTCATATAAGCTCGAATCTACCTAAACTATAATAATATAGTAGGTATTGCTACAATAAAAATAGGCGTAACTAATTTACCACCTACCTTCACGGGATTGCACTTTATTGTCATACAACACTTTAAAAAGTTACAAAGTGACATTTACTAACAAGGCCCCTCGTTCGTCGACATTGTATGACCGGAATAAATCAAATCGATCTCTACACAGCTTCCAATAAACCGATACATTTATTGATTTGTTACAGCATTAAATTGGTTCCCAGCAGTGCACCGCGCGCACCGTGCGCACCGTGCGCCTCCCAGGGGTCACGGTCACGATTTGGGAAATGGTCGCAACCGATGACGCCGTCATTTTTTTGCGTCCCCTTATCGAGAATTTCCATTCAACCCCGATAATGTGCAGAATTGAAAATATTGCCACCGCAGGCATCCTCGACCGCCCGAGTTTGCGTGAAACGCGTCAACTCGAAAATAGAGGAGCAAAAATCCGAGCGAACGTGGCGTTTCCACTTTTCGTAGCTGTTATTTATTATGGGCTGCCAGTGCTTTTGTAACTCCCATTCACTGCTAATTGAAATGGGTAGGAAAGCGGGTGCGTGGAGCGGGCGTTTAGGTGAGCGGTGGCTGCGTGGCCCCCCGCGGCTGCGGACACCTTTTTACTTGGCCCACGCCGCGGGTGCCGCTTGATTGCGTCCGATCTCATCGTTTTATGTTCCCCATAAAGCCAACAATAATTCATTTAGACGACGTGACGCCACTCACTCGTTAACTGGTTCTACTTACTTGCAGCGCGACGTGATCTCGCGAGATACAGTTCCGGTATTCACAGAAAATTTTGTTACCAATCTATTCGAAAGAAAATAGTGCACAGGTATACCTACAGCGTTGCGGTCTCGCATTCTGGCGGTGTCATTAATTCAACGCGAGTTATTAATTCCGGACGGAATTCTTTCTAGGAACGTCAATCAAGCCAATTTCACTCAAACGATATCGTCCGTTTTGACACCTATGAGGAAGACGCGTAAACCACACAAATTTACGACGTTAGATAATTAATTAATATGTGAGAACTATCTCAAAAACATTGCCAAAATATTCCTATTGCTAATTCCGTTTTTGACGCTTCGATAATTAAATTAACTGTATCATCTTTATGCATACTTAAGAGACTTTTCTATCGTCACCGGAAAAAGATCGTAAATCTGTGATATATTGATGTGTAAACAGTGATATATGCGCCGATTTAGCGGCATATATTAGCAAAAGTGACGCCTAAGTCCACGTCAAACGAAACTGCGTGAAACTAATTAGCGCTCTTCAATCAAGCCGATATCCGGACCGTAATGGACTAACCAAATCTATCGAAGAACCGGTATTAAAGTAAAACAAACAAACAAATTCATTCCGAACCATTAGGCACGAGATCCGACTGTTAATGTCTCAATTTAGAAACGGACGTAAATCTTCAAAGGCGTGACAATTACTGTTACTTCCCGGCAGTACAAACAAAAAGGCTTTCCGTCAATTATCGATAAATTAACCCGATTAAGCAGTCCTGCAGACGGCGCCGAGGTTCTTATCAGCGGACATGCCACGCTTTTAGGCAGGTACGAGCATACGACACCAGCGCCGGGACACTTTATACCAATTTGCTTTTTATTATGGTTTAATGGGAGAACAGCCGTCCTCTTGATGCTTAACGTCAATTATTTGCTAAAACTTACGCAAACATAAAATATTGCTGTAGGCATAAACATCAACTAAGTCATAAAAATGATTTGCTCCGGATGTAGATTTCTACAAAAATGATAACGTAATTAATATTCATAGGGCATAAAGTATGAGGATTTATGGTTTAAAAAGTATCAATAAAATGAAAGTTACACTACCAAAATTTGAAATGCTTAAAGCGCAAGTTAAGAGTCCAGATAGTGGAACATAACAAGCTCCTTCCATTGAAAGCGTTTAAACCTTTTAATAGAACCGGGCCCCATTGTGACTAATCATGATTAAACGACTTTAGACAAATTGCATGGCCGTGACTAGGCATGTAGGGACCCGCGCCCGATCCCAAATCATTAAAAGAACAATTATCGATATCGCATTCCCACCTGCAACCTGTTGACAGATAATGATCTCTCTCTAAACAAACTAACCGCTGATCGTCACGCATTGTCCGGACAGAGGATTCAAATTAAATCGCCTTTGATGCCTTGATGCGTTCGGAAATTAGCGAGACCAATAACGATTTACCTCTTTACTTTGTGTAATTAATCGTTACACAATGAGGCGAAGTGCTAAACCATTACTGGTACCGATACAGATATTGAAATGTGCAGTACCCCAAAAAGTTGCAGCAAAAATATTGGACGCAGTTAATCTTTTCAGATTATTGCTGTTCAATTTGATCTTTTATTTTGTATCGGCAAATTGAATGTCGATCAACTCTATAGGTTACCTACTTTTGTTGCTAAACAAAAACCAATTTAACCGCATTGTTAAAGATCATAGACGTTTTTTGCCCCCAAAAAAGCGTAATAAGAAAGTAAATGACGATCGTCGTTGAGCTCCCACAAAACGTTAACAGATTTTCAACGGTTTGTTTTCTTTCTACAAAACGTTGCTCCCGATATAATTAAAGACGTCGGGCGGTAAATGATGACTGGTCACCATTAGACTCGTTCGAGGCTCGCGGGATCACTCAGCGGCGGCTACGAGCCAAACAAATTGTGTAGAGGCCACCTTTTTGTGCTTTCGACGTGCTAACAATGAGCGAAGCCGCGCAACTGATCATTACCATTATACTGTATAAGGCTTTGTGTTTTGAGTAAATTATAACAGGTCGTTCCGAGTCTTATTTGATGCGCCAGCGCAGCCCCGCTGAAACCTCCACAATGGCGCTTCATTACAAACGGTGACCATTTAAATCTGAATACGAATCGCTATGGTTTCAACCGGCTATCCATTTACACCGGCGCAACCATTATCTTAATTGCTATTCATGTCAAATTGTTTCGGTATAATATGAGCGACAAACAATTGATTGGCGGTTTATTTTCGTACGTCAGGGCGTAATTTTCTGTAACAAGCCGTGTCTAGGAAAACGTCTCCAGTGGACACGTAAAGAGCGTCCATTAAGCAATTACATTGAATTATTGTTCCTCGATATAATTGGCCGAAGTACTTATGTGTATATACGCTCATATTACATTATAGGGCTCAATAATGACCAGTGGAGTAGAACGGACGCTACGTACATAATATCTGGCTTAGGTAAATATGGGCAAATTACTTTGGAACACTGCTGCGTTGAAGTATAATCCAACTGCAATATTATGCTAATCGGTGAGAACATAGCATGTGTTTCAACCAACTACAAAAATGATTTTTACGCAGGTAGATATCAATTGTAACTCGTGCACGAGTACTTATAATGAATTTTTAATCGCTTATTCATCCGCTCTATAAAAGCTAAAAGCCTGTGCGATAAAAATATGTTACAAAGATATTCTCGGGCCACCCCGTTTTAGGGCTGCCATCACGGTACGCCATACACCTAGTTACAGCACCAGTCCGAGCCGCATTTTTTTAAACTTTTATAATAATAGTAACAGAGACCCAATATTCGAGTGCTCGGTAGCAGTAACGAATTCAACTACAATTACATGTGTAGGCTGGTCGCGTCGGGTCGAAGCGGACAGGGCACGATTAAATTATGGCACTTAGTCGAGTGTTTCCTGAAAATTACATGGGATGCCTCTCGCAAGGCTGCGCGCACACGCGATCTGAGCACGCATAAAACTACACGCTTACAGGATGTACCCGGCAGGCCATCTCGGGTGACGCCATATCTCGCCAGAGACTGTGAGATTCGACTCTGATTTAGAACAATGTAGCGATAATTGGATCTATTTTGTTGAAGAAAAATTGCTATCAATCGAGTCGCTCTGAAGAGCATTTCGCGGTTTAGGGATTACTGTTATTGCAATGCAATTAATTGAAATTGGGAATTTAGTTTGTAAATAGTGGTAGATGGGCGATGAATTTAAGATTACAACATCCTGTGTGTTGTAATGGTGGACGATTTAAAAACGCGACCAATGACGCATCGGTTTTAACGCGCCGCTGGTCACTCTTTTCATGCGCACTGCAATTACTCTGAATACCTAACTCAAGTACTAATATGGTTGTAAGAAAATTGCACTTGGTTAATAATTTACCGTTTTACTCGCCAAGTTCCTGATGTCTGCAATTTTCTATGACACGTATCGTGTGTTGCGAGTGAACATGGCTTCGATTGTTTCCTGCAAAGAATTATAAGGCGTACCGTTTAAGTTTGTAGGTTTCTGTTGTATAGGAGAAGTTACGGTGACATTCATTTATTGCCGCAAGCCTTCAGTACGGTGGGAGTTAGTTCCGTCTTTTCTACTGTCTGTCTGAGATTTATTGTCGCTACAGCTTTGTATCTACTATTTTTGCTATCTCTTGTTCCCAGGCGTATGCACGAACGCGACGGCCCCCAGCGTTTCGTCGATCAACAGGATACTGCGGAACCGTGCGGCGGAGCGGGCAGCAGCTGAGTTCGCTCGGGCGGCTGGCTATGGGCTGTACGCAGCGCCCCCGCCGTACGGGGCCTTTCCCTGGGCCGGCGGCGGCGGCGTGTGGCCCCCAGGCGCCTTGTCGCTGCCCCCAGGGGTCCCCGGACCCCCCTCCGGCATGACCCACCCTGACGTCCAACAAGGATTCCTCTCCTCTGGACGTGGACTCATCGGTGAGCGAGTAGCAGATTTAAAAAAATTCTGATATCTCTTTTTTGGGGCGTATCCCTAATAAATATTGTTTTGCAACAGACGTAGACGGCGACGACTCCGGTTCCTTGGACGGGGAACAGCCCAAATTCAGAAGAAACCGCACCACGTTCAGTCCGGACCAATTAGAAGAATTAGAGAAAGAATTCGAGAAATCCCATTACCCGTGCGTATCCACGCGAGAGCGGCTCGCGTCGAAAACCTCGCTGTCGGAAGCGCGCGTCCAGGTAACGGCCTCATAAACTTTAATAATAAATTTCTCATACGTAAATCGTAAACCAATAAGCCAATTAATAACATACATATGTCTGGACAACCAGAAACGATTTAATCAAATCAAGAGTTATAATTTGACACCAATTTACATTCATGAATATTTGTTAACACAGTGAGAACCGAATACTAATCACGTTTATTTACCGTTACTGACAGGTTTGGTTTTCCAACAGACGAGCGAAGTGGAGACGCCACCAGCGCATGAACCTCCTCAAGCGCGGTGGCGGCTCGCCCCCGCACCGCCTCCCCCACTCCCCCTCTCGCTCCCGTTCGCGTTCTTTGTCCCCCGCGCGCGTCTCGTACCACCCGCAGATGGGCGGCGAAAATAGCGCGTTCAAGGCGCTGGCGCACCAAGACGGTAACGCCCTGAAGGCGCTGTCGCAGCAGGCGCAGTTCGACAGCAATGCGCTGAAGGCTCTGTCGCAGCAGAGGTTCGAGGGCGGGGCGTTCAGGCCTCACCCGGCGCTGGAGAATAGTGCGTTTAAGGCGTTGGTTCCGCACTCGGCGGCGGCGGCGCTGCTGGCGGCGCAGTCGGTCCAGCTCGCGCGAGGCTACGACTCCCGCTCGGACTCGGACGAGGAGATCAATGTACACGATGAGAGCGAGGATGAGGCCCGGCCCCTGGCGGCCTCGCGGTCGCCCAGCCCGCGCCGCCGCCGCCCGCCCCCCGCCGACCTGCCCCTGCAGCTCACCAAACATGACCGTTGATAATGGAACTCAAGCGAATGCCATTTCCAATTACGTCCCTGGTCTAGAAAGAATTGTGAATAAAAATCAGAGTGCTAGTAAACTATAGTGCGGTTCGATTGTACATTAATGTATATACCTAATATAAGTACGAGTACGCCCCAAAGTTGTTCGAGTATGATGATGAGTGTAAAAGGTGAAAATTAGGAGTACTATGCACAAATGAAATTGTATTTCATTGTCGTAACTAAATATGACAATCTGTATATCTTATTTTTAATTTACAATGCTAAGAAAGTTGTTGGTCTCATTCTTTAAATCACAATGTTGTATCTTTTAAATATTCATAATGTTGTAACCTATCTTTAGCACGTAATACCAAAGTATTAGTGTGAGTGCTCGTCGTGCCGACCGTGGCAATAGTAACATATCTGGTGGAGTAAAGTTCCTAACAAATATACTTAAATTGTGAAGACACTAAGCAGATATTAGTTCATGAAGCTATTTAACTAACAAACCACAATTTGTAGTAAATATTAGTTAGCGACTCGTTTTGTATATCTGTCATTTTAGAGTATAAGCTATTCATTGTTGTGTAAATATTGTTAACTTAAGCACTGTGTATTATTTATTGTCGTGATGAATGTAAGTATTGAACATTGTAAAATATATTAGACACTTTCAATACGTACCTATTACAAAGTTCAAATAAAATATATAAACAATTTGTACGCCTTTCTATTTATTCTCATTGTTAGCCACGGCCATTATTATTAGCCATAAGAAACTATATTGAGTCAGCCAGTCAACAATACTATAAAAATCATCAGAGCTCTAAGTTTGCCATTGCCTTATAGGATCTTGGGGCTAATTAGATACTGGATGGAGTTACTCAACCCACACGTGTTATATGCCACGTTTAGATAGAGAAGCCATTGAAATCATGAAATATCCAATTTTTTGTTTAACGTGGACGGTATATATGTATGTAAACTCTTTATTGCAACAACATAGTAAGTTACAGAAGAAAACACTTACAAAGCAAAGGCGAGCTTATCCCACAAAGGGATCTCTTCCAGCAAACTTTAGAAAAGCCAAAAGAAGCATTAGGTGTTGTAGTTTATCGAGTACCTACTTGGACATAGTGAAATGTAACGAAAAGGCTAAGTGATAAGGTTCATATAGTGTGCCGTGACCTTAAAGTGAATTGAGACTTCCAGTAGTAGACAACTTGTTAGGAAGAGGGTAGATCGTTGCCGGCCGATTTATCGCTAGCTAACACCACCCAGCACGGCAAGAATAAGTGTGCCCGCGACGTAGCTCGCGCCTCGAGAAAGCCTTTATTTCTTTCTCTCAATACTAATATGAAAGAGACAGCAAGATCTTTGTCGCGCTTTTTCTCAGATTTCAGTAAATCTGAAAGCTTTCTTAGTAGAAGAGTGAGCTGGCTGACAGATTTACCGCTAGGATGATGAAGAAGAAGTCTCCCATGAAGTTTTCCTGGAGTATTTGAAGAAGTGTGTGAATGGGTTTTCTATATATTAGATACTCCCGATACTTCTTATGTCCAGGCTATGGTAACCATAAGGTGCGCTGTAGGCTTGTTTGCTAAACTGGGAAATGGGCAGTGTTATATATAAATTTTCATCACTTCGTTGCCAAACCCTAATACCAAGTATCAAATATCAAGTAGCAATTGTGGCTAACTACCATGGTATATAGGCAATAGTAATATTATAAAAAGTAAAAGTTTGTTAGTTTCTTCGTAGTTAAGGGGCAATCTCTTGCATCTGGTACATTATTCTCTTATGTCATATAGTACTTTTCATCTCAGAAAAGTAATAGGATACTGTAGGATAGTTGAATAAGTACAGAGATCTGAACTTCGCGCGGTTATAAATCACGGAAACGGTTAGTACTCAGGTAGATAAATTATATCTATTAAATTCATACGATTATATTATAATACGCTGTCAATAACAAACTAATAGCAGGATTAATTGTTTCTGGGAAGACTGGTGACAGTTAAATTGCTTAATGCTTGTAATTACAGCGGCAACTTCCTTCAAGCCGGAGCACAACGAAGCAAGCATTATCTATGGGATGGGTGGGCGGTATAGACAAGACAGGTCGGTGCACTTTTATGAATTGATAGAGTTCTGCCACCTGTGAAAATCTGTGTTGGAAGACTGACTTCGAATAGGTACTGTACATTATATTAATAAGATGAAAAGTTTCTATGTTTGTAAGTTTGGAGGGGCTGATGAACCGAAACTACTGAACTGATTTCGACAATTATTTTAGTTTAGTAGGCAGGAGGAGAAAAGTCAAGCATATGTCTATGTTTATTATATCGACACATCTACCTATTTAGCTCTATGTAAATATTACATAGTCATATAGCTTTAGCAGTAACATTTCACACGCACTAGTTTCGTGACATATATTTAGCTTTAAGCAAAAATTGTATGTACCGTTTTAACAATAATACTTATAAGCTCAAACTATATCTACACTACATGTAGATATAGTGTGTGTGTTGTGTCAGTTATATCTATGTTATATCTCTGTATTTCTTTATTGTGTGCAATAAATTGTTAAATAAATAAAATAAATACATTAAATCAACAGCCCATTTCAGTCCACTCAAGTCTCCTTCACATTTTTGGAGAGCCATAATCTCCAGGTTGTTTGGAGATCGCAGTGCTTAAAATACACTGCATCAAGTTACATCGTTTATCTATTAACACGATTGACTAACTAACAATCAATTTCATAAACGTTCTACTTTAATAGCTCATATAAGTCTGCTATTTCACATGAGTCCATCCACGCTTGGTAGGTGAAATTGTGATCGCAGTAGTTGAAAATAGACAACAGGAACCGCTGCTGCCCATTGTTTGTTCTACGGAGGTCCAGCTAACCAATAGGTTTTCCTCGGAAAAGATAATATAATACTGTGCTTCTCAGACATTAGCCACCTTTTACGACACCCGTAAGTTGAAGGGATTTATAGAAAGAAGGCAGCACCCGACCTACCCTGTCTAGACTTTGAACCGTCTCCAATTTGTAATGATGCTAGTTTATTTTATAGTGGTGGTGGGTAGTTCGTGTGCTGCCTTCTGTACTCTACCATACGGCACAAACTTTCACATCAATTATATGAAATACCCATAGAATAGATCCACTACAAAAATATTACCGCAAACACAGATACTGGGCTCTCCGGGGTATACAATCAGCTCTTTCACCAGTAACGAGGTCATATTTTATAAATCGAGTGAGTGACTCCCAAAATCATGTGTCTTCAACGTATCATGCGAGACAATTATCGTTTTTTCCCCATTGTTGTTAAACGGCCCGGGATCGGTACATCCCGGATATCGGCAATCATCGTTGGGGAAAGCAGATTTCGACTTACAGTACCACAAAAACCAGATGCAGGGAACAAAGAGTCATTAGCAGGTCCTCGCATTGTGCCGGAATGAGCACAATTTATTAATTTACTTTACATTTGAGGTGATTATTTGAGAATGATCTGCAAATTTATGGTCAACTATGAAGAGGTGTTAAGGGTTTACCGACAATTGATCATGATTAAGTCGATGATACTCGTATTTTATAGAAAGGTTAGGTCAAGAGTACCCTAAACAGACGTGTATGTATGAAAATGAATTCATGAAAGAGGAAGAAGAAAATCCGCGGCAACTATGACCTCTCGGACATACGGACTGCATAGAGAACCAATTTCAATGTAACAAGGCTAGGAATCTCGATTAAATTAACGTTCAATTTCATTGATTTATTACTAACCGTTCAATTTGCTTAAAGAACCTAAATCAAAATCAGTAATGCATTTGGAAGCTAGTTACACTAATTAATTTAGATTTATTTACTTTATAATGTAGTAAGCATTATTTCGGTTTCACATTATTACATTGGTTACACGTGGATGCGGTGCTATCATTAACAAATTGCCAATGCTGAGGAAGGTTTATGGTCACAGGCCTGCGATGCGAAGGCGTATTCTGGATGAATTGCAATTCGCATCGTATCCATGTTCGGTTTGTATAACTTGTAAATCTATTCTCTAAGCCTAAGCTCGGGATTTCGGATGTAGCATATTTGTAATTTGAATTCAATATGAAAGGCTTTCGATTAGTAGTTCTCAATCACAGACTTCAAAACTAGACACTCAATTGACAAATAAACAGCACAACTCGTTAATATTCATATAGGTACATCATACAATAACTATGCACAAAAAACTAAAATAAATAACAGTTTATAAATAAGCTAACACATAAACACGTCACCAAAACCAACGGTCAGGTTCACAAGGACTTAATTAGTAACCGGACATCAGATCCTTAAAACTGTCGTAAAAAATCGTGAACACGGGCTGAGCATTGGCCAGAATAGTGTCGCGGGGCGATAAAGTTGTACCGTCGTGATTGCCGCGGAGTGTGGATGCGTGTCCGCGCACCGCGCCAATAACAATAAATTTCCATTTGGTAGTCTCTAAGCTTAAGCTAATGATTTAGTAAATTGAATACAATATGAAAGGTTATACGATTCGTAGTTCTCAATCACACACTTTGAGTGTAGTCACTCAGACGTCCTACACATCCGTTAGAAAATATAATTAACAAATAAACAGCACATCTCGTAAATGTAGCTTACATCTTACAATTATTATGCAAAAATAAAATAAAACTAACAGTTTATAAATAAGTGAACATATAAAAACGTCACCAAAACAAACGGTCTGGTTCACAGAGGACTTAATTAGTAACCGGACATCGGATCCTTAAAACTGTCGTAAAAAATCGTAAACACGGGCTGAGCATTGGCCAGAATAGTGTCGCGGGGCGATAAAGTTGTATCGTCGTGATAGCCGCGGAGTGTGGATGCGTGTCCGCGCGCCGCGCCAATAACAATAAATTTCCAACGTCGTTTGAAGCGCCTGCGCATGCGCCGCGACACTCCACACTGCCACTATTACCAATACTTTTCATTTCAACCGGTGACAAGGTGAGATACTTATTCTAATTGCGTACATTAGGCAGCCCATTTCGAAATTTATCACCGCGCCAGCTAGCTCTCGGCTTCCAATATAGAAGTTATTCGCTGTCACTTATTCGGATATACGGGTAACGTCTCAATTTAAACGTGATTAGAGAGACCGGCTGACTTTTTGTAAAATATCTCGTAAACACTCGCTTTCTCAATTATATTGATATCGATTTTAGTGAGTTGATGTCGATCTTTGAGACTACGTATCGCCGATTAGCGATAAATAATCGATTTAACGAGAGGGTAGACCGCCATTTTTGGAAACCATACAATACAATGTACGAATACGTAGTGGGCAAATCGTGGTCACACGTTTCGAATGGGCTAATAAAATGAGCTAACATCGGCCGTTACACTCGGAGTTGCGCGTCGGCTTGCTTCTGTCGCGTCTTGATATCGGGAACCGTACCGGCGCCCGCGCAGCCCGTGTGAAGCTCGCCCACGCAAGCTCAATATCGCCTTACCCTTCCCTTGCCAACAGATTATATTATAAAGGCTCCTTGATCTAAAAGCTACACGGTTTTATACCTATATACGGGTTTAAATTTTAGATAATCTCATTTTGTACTAGTGAATAAGACTAAAATTATAAAAAGGAAAAGTTAGTTTGTTTGAATGATTGGGGTAATTTACGAAACTACTAAACCGATTTTGTAAATTCTTTCACTAGTAGGAAGCTACGTTAATTCTAAGTGTTAAAGGGTTGTTTGTGTGTCCAAAAGGCGTGCCTAGCACTCAACGTATTAAAATACCCACTACATAGCAATAGTTAATAATGCTACTATGTAGATTTCTTCCTCTGTGCTAAAAGATATTGTTTATATGAAAATTTCATTAGATGGACCTACCTTCTCCTTAATTCTACCGAATTTTTCCTATAATATAATAAAACCTCCATATCTAAATTCCATTGTAATGCCCGAAGGACTTCACACCATTTAGGTATAAAATTAACAAATTATTCGAATATGCAAATTCTGTGGGCAATCATAACGTAAATTTCTTAATACGGACGTTCCGAACGGGGGCCAATCTCGTAAGCCCATAACAACTGTATCGAGATGCCTTGCGCGACATTCGGAGTTAACAGCCACTTGAAAGCAAATATATTCTTTTATATTTTATTTAATAATTTGCCAGTTGTACTTACGCCGAAGATATCTCTGGAAAGTTATATCTGTAAAGGTGTTTTTAGTGCCAATAACGGATAACTTTTATTGTGTCATGTCATGAGCGACACGTACACAGATATTTTTTGCCTTGAAAACTTCTATACATAGTATAAGACAAAGTCGCTTCCCGCCGTCTGTCCCTATGTATCTATGTGTGTATGTATCTTAGACGCTTAGATCTTTTAAACTACGCAACGGATTTAATACGGCTTTAAGCAACAGATAGAGTGATTCAACAGGAAGGCTAGAAAAAAGGGTAGGTAGGGGTTAAAGTAAGTGTACGCGAGCGAAGTCGCGCCCTGTCCACTAATAAACTTATATTTCAAAGCTTAATTTAAGTGTGTATCTCAAACTAATCAGCATAAAACTATAACGCGTTCCTCCAATAAGGTTTTACGACAAAAAAAGGATGAGATTAAATCGTAGTTTCCCATAAAATCATGAGCTGATTCAAAATGTAAGCACATTAAGTTATCGCCCGAATTATCTGGTTGCGGGCGACAATATTTATATGTTTCTCACTCGGGCCGGGTCGCGGCGGACTGCTCTCGCCCAATTAGCTGGTTATTGACGTTTTACTGTTATCAGCTACATCTTTGACCGTTCCACCGTATTCTTAGTCCACGTTGAGGTTTGAGGAAAATAATTTTTATTTTGTAATAGGCGAATAGAGCTGGCCAAGGATTGAGAGAGAGTGTGTGCGTCAAGTGTTGTTTGGAAGGACAAGTGCGGCAATTCCTCTGCGACACGAGTTGAACTATTAAATAAATAACTAATTAGAACTAATTTACTGCGTTGTCCGTAACATTACATATTAATATGTGTAGCGTAAGATATTTAATACACTCGCTGGCACAATTATGCGCCCATCCAGTATTTGTCCAGATTCATTCATCACAGCCCACAACAGTCCACTGCAGGACTTAGGGCCTCTGCCACGAGAGGGGAGGTTATTGCCCTAATCTTCACGCTTGGCAAGCAGTTTGGAGATCGTAGTGTTATAAATATATCAATGGAAAACGCTGCTGCCCATTTTCCAGTCCACGGAGACTCTAGATCTTTTACCTCGAAAACATTAGTCGCCTTGTACGACACCCACGAGTGTAAGGGGTTGGTGCTATTCTACTCTGCAAGACACCGCATACTGCATATTTGTCCATGTACGGTAATACATTTCTGGCGTTACAAATCAACCTTTATCCTATTAAATACTTGAACAATTTTAATGAGGTTTTCGCAGGTAGATATTCAATAAGACTATGGTTACATATGTATTTAATAATTTCTTCAACACTATAGTTTTTTCCGTAGATTGTCTTTTTAAATTTGGTACAATTATGAGGCGGTTTACATACTAAAACAGGTGGTATCACCACACTTGTACCACAAACCTATCGAGTTGAAGAAATTAATTAAATACAGAGCAAATCATAGGCCGCAAAAACCTCATTAAATTCGATTAAGTATTTATGAAATTAAAGACTGATTTGTAAACGGCTTGTAACACCAAAATATAATCAGCGTATATGGAAAATATGGCGAGGCTGAATAATTGTGCCGGCGAGTGTATTAATAAAATGTTTAACAACTATTGACATGTAGTTATAAGACGTTTAATTGAGAATGTTAATGAAACTTGAAACATAAAAGTCAAGCACGCCCCGCTTTCCTCCAAACAGTGCAATACGAAAGACATCAACGCGGTCCGGTCTCTGTAAATGTTTACGTCCAGACTACACATACGGCGGCCGAGCTACAGGCTAAGCCGACATTTATCCCAAAAAGGGAAGCTGTTAATAGAGTCATTCAACGTTACCGACCGAATTATCTACAAAGAGAGGAGTCGGCCGGTGTCGATCGGAAATATAAATTTATTTGGTGGTTGTCTCCGAGCCGACACGGGCGCCGCGCCTCTATCTCGCCGCGTAATCTTGAACATTGGCGTTAAAGAATTTAAATTATACGCCGATACAAATGAACGGGCGACCCTGCCTTATTTATTGCCTTAATCCAAATTATATCGACTAGGCTTATTGAGAATCGACCACGTTGTCACATGATTTGGTCTGTTGTGCTTGTTGCCGGCACGCGGATGACTATGAGCGTTGAGAGCCATCAAAAAACGTTTTTATATGATGGTAAAAATGTTGTCGAAGCTTATACTTGAAACTTACATTATTGCCAGCTGGGACTGAATGAAGTCGTTCGACTCGCAATATTTCAAGCGAGGTGTCGAACCCTCACAATAAATTCCAATTACTAATATTTCTCTTTGCCGGGCACTAATTAAGTCCGGTAACCAATTCGCGCATGCGCATCGATCGGCTCTCGCCTGGAGACACCATTAGTCTTGCTACTATACTTTAAATTCGACTAAAGAGTTCCATAAATTGCCACCTGGACACTAAAATAATTTTCATTAGGATCCAGTTACTATAAAGTTACAGTTCACGTTTTTATTGCAATTTAATAGATTTAATACGACTTTTAATAGACACATGTCAATATAACACAAAATGTTGGACAAATCAATTGCAATATAATCTACAGAAAATAGTTTTTTTTTGTCGAAGTATCTAGGAAGTTTTCCATCAATGTAAAAGTATCCTGTCTGAATTTACTAAGTTCTATTAATTTATAAATCGCAGAAACATTTATTACAGACATCTACATCTCAATAGCGAAGTGCTTGAACGAAAAGAGCAATCAACTCTATTAAAAGCATTGCTTCGGGTGCGCAATGAATATCAGTCCTCATTTTGTAGGATGATTAATACTATTTTTAAGTAATGTTATGAACTACCGATATTTATCACATATTTTTGTGATAAAGGATCCTAAAAAATACATATTTTTGTGATAAATGATACTCCTATAACCATATTTAATGCTGACTTGAACTGGAGTGAGTCGACCAAAATTATCAGCATTGAGGTATTCGACTAAATACAATTAATGTGTAATTCCAATCTGTAAAATGTTAATTTATTTAATAATTTAAACGCCGGCAAAGCAAATTTAAAACACAATTAAATATTAACTTAGGTACATAAGGCATTTACCTCTGAATCAAATACGTTTAAGAAAAGAAATTTAAATTTATGAAGTTAATTTCACTCGCAATTTTCGTTTTTCATCCAGCATTTTCTTTAAATCAGTTAACTCCTTTGAGTTTATAGTTATAGGCGTATTAGAAGCTTTAGTTGGCTTTCTCGAAGCGCGATCAGCATTAAAGTCTTTGATATTATTTTTCTCTTCTTCCAATTGACGTTTTGCAGCCTCATTTTCTTCCTTAATCATAGCTTTTCTTTTGTCTAATTCCTCTTTCATGCTAATTTTCATTGAATTCAACCTTTCTTGTAATTCAGCTATAGACATTTCGCATAAAAGACCGAATCCTGATGTTTCAGTCAAATCTATGATTTTAGGTACTTTTGATTTATTTGCAATAATCGAAAGTATTTTAACTTCTTTTATCATATTAATTTTACGTTCTAACTCCTCTTGTCTAACTTTAAGTATTATATTAATCAGCTCTTCAGATTCTTTTCTTACACCCTCTGCAAATTCTTTTTTCTTCTTAATATTTGCAGCTTTTGCCTCCATAGCAGCAAGTTCAATTAGTGAAAGCCTCTCAACTTGTTTCCGACATTTCTCTAATTCTGCTTTCTTCCACATTTCAATTTCCGCATCCCATATTTCTTTTTCTTTTAGATACTGTTCATATTTTTTCTTATTGTCCTCTAACAGTTTCTTTTTTGCGATAACGGCTTCTTCATGTGTAATTTGGCCCATCAAATGTTTCTTCTCTATATCTAGTAAACGTTCTTTTTCTTTCTCTTGGCGATCATGTTCAATTAATTGATCTATTTTTGAATTATCACACAGAATATTTTCAAGCCACTTCAATTCATCTTGCTCTGTCATTTGAATTCGCTTGGATAATCGTTTGACGGTTGCTACATTTTCTTTAACAGCCACAGTCGGATATTTAACCATAAATTTCAATTTTTGTTTAGGTATCGTAGCAATTTTTTCTCTATTTAGAAGAACATCTTCAGAGTCTGGTAGTTTTTCTTGCGCATAACGAAATTTTTTCTTCTTTACATCACTGAGTAATCTAGCTGCCCTTTGTTTATTTTTTTCATGAATAGTTTGAAGTCTTCGATCTATAGCACTTTTTGTCAGCATTTTCATTTTAGTACGGAGCGAATTGGGTGGAGTTGAAGGCTGGAAGGGTTTTTGAGAAGTGGGAGCTTCTTTAATTTCTTTAGCTTTTCTATTTAGTACATTAGGGTGTAGCGGTACAGTTAGGGGCTTTATTTTACGCGCCTCAATTTTTTGTACGTATTCGGCATAATTTTGAGCTAAGTCGCCCATATACGGCTGCCATTCGAAAAGTGGTTTTATAATTTTTTCAGTAATATATACGGCATCATAGTCTTTTTGTGCTACTTCAGAAATCAAAGATAAGGAGTCCTCATTACTCAAAAATGTTGTAAATTGATTTAATATGACTTTACTGAGGTTGAATAAACATTTATAAAGGAGCTGCATATCTTTTACCGGAACTTGGAATATTACGCCGTATAAAATTATCATTACATGTGTACATTCTTCATCAGATACTTCTTGTGCAATCTGCATCGTTACACCCCTGAGAAACTCCTCATGTTTTTTAATTCCTAAGAACGTCTCAGCAATCCAAGACAGTTTGGCGTCTTCGATATGTTCGGGAGATTTCTCAACATATATTTTCATATATTCATACGGCGTAATTTCTGTTGATGCCTGATAATCTAATAAAATATTTCTCATCATTCTCACATTTGGAGATGTATAATAGAACACCATTTTATATATAATTAAATAAATTTAAGGTAACTAAATATCGCACAATTCCATGACAAAAAGATGTTTTCTGAATTGTCAATGTCAATTGACATTATATATACTTACTGGCATCGCCAGTAAGACAGTGTTATCACGGAGAGGTTTTATGGACGTTGAGGTTGTATATTTGACAACAGAGAGCAATTATTAGAATCCAAGGGCGCAGTTCATCAATTCGTAGCGCGGCTGCGTGTGCGTCGGGTCGGGCTCAGTATTTAATAGGTAGTCAGTCTGTTTTCGCTGGGCTGTCATTAATCAATCTCCGACGAGCAGCCATGATTCGACAGCTCGACACCTCGGGCCGGCCCGCGTGCGGCACACAAAGTGCAAGTCACAATAAGATACTTAAATTACATAACCGAAGTCCACATTCAAGATTATCAATAACTTTTACGGCTACTTGCAACTGCATCAAGGATTTTATGTTCTGTTAAGAAGCTGCAATTTATTATGGCGGTTCTTAAACGCATTCATGAAAATATTACGAGAAAGTAAAGAAAATATCTAATTTCAAAAAGTATTTTTAAAAAAGCTAAAGTTATTTTTATGCTACAAAAGAGCCTAGCCTATCTGCCGGAAAGCGCTAACTGCCGCCTATGCATGACGTCTGCAATTCACGCATTTAGTTTCTAAAACGCTGAACCGCAAATGTGTTGACCCTGCGAGGATGCTATGCCTCAAGCTTGCGTGCTGGCTACCTTATCCTTCAAATTTGAACACAACAATGCAAACATTGTTGCTTGGCGGGAAAAATAGATATGGTTGTGCTATCTACGAATAGGTTGTTTCTAGACAGGCCGTATCAAAGCAGGTTACCGTCAGTTAAGATGGTGGTCAAATGTCTAACCTAAAAACCTTACTTTAACTGTAGGTGTTTAACATAATTAATTCTAATAAATATGAAGAGCCGACCGTTGTCCACAGTCCTCTCATTAAACTAATAAAAGTAGTTTACTTTTAATAAGTACGTCTGTATAAGGCATTTTAGCTTAAATAGGTTTATAATCATCGTTAAGTGACGCTACAGTTCCATTATTCGAGGTCCCGATAAAGGCTCTGTAGCCTCTTTAAGCGAGTAATAATAGTGGTTCCCACTCAACCACTCATGATAAAGCGGTGGCTTATTGACTCTGTCAAAATTAATTCAACTTTGAACACAAATCAATTTCAACGTAATATTAGCTGTCAGAGCGTGTCAAATTATCGCCTCTAATTAACGATACAGCTTCTCCTCGTCGTCTTTCTCACCTTCTCACGTATAATAGTGAATGTGTAATAAAACCACATTGTTATTTCGACTATTGTGCTTAAATCCCTTTTTTAACCATTCACACAGCTACATGAAGCTACTTTTTAATTTAATTGAGTATACCTACTTAAGGTATACTCAATTAGGGTATACCTACTTAAGCTTTTTCCATTGTTATATTTTTTAAATAATACTGCGATCTCCAATTCACCTGCGAAGCGTGGAGATTTTGGCCCTAAGTCCTGCAGTGAACTGTTAAGAGCTGTGATGTCGATGACAATACCTACTTAATATTATTATTAATTGATAACGCTCACATACGCCTATAATAAAATGCAGATTAAGTACATAATGTTTACATCTTTTTCAGGCAGAGAATCATACGATTTGAGTATTATAGATATATAATTTATATTCCTTTTGGATATAGCAAGCACTGTTTACCTCTTTGATATAGCTTGTACGACATTATGTTTCTTAATGCATTGAGCGTAGCGTGGAGAGGATGTTGCGGCAATAATTTCCATAGTATTTAACGCCTTGTTCCCGCCGTTTTAGGTCGGAAACAATTAGCAAGCTGAGGTATGACTGGTGCCGATACTCCTCCCAACAATGATTGAAGACACACCTTGTTTACGCAGGTGTTTCTGATACCAATGCGGTCTGCCTTCACAATTTCGCGTACCTATTTGAATATGAAAAGTTGCGTCCATTTTCATGAAGTGTCGTGACGAAACTGCCATCTCTGCCTTCTACATACTCAAACGATAAAATCTATGAACTTATAACAAGATAAAATTATAAGTAGTATGCTATCAACAAATCAGTAGCGTATTACGGAACGTAATGATGGTAAGTATGCGCAATCATAATCAATCAATAACAAGCGGACACCTATTGAAATCAATGAACAGTACTCTCTGGTTATTAATTTCAAAGTTGAGCTTGAATTATCGCGGCTTAATAAGAGCCCACCTAAGGAGGTCCACATCAATCTCGCTGGCCAGTTACAAAGGACCCTAACAAAGAATTATGGGCCTTTATGTACCCCTGCTACTATGTAGCGGGTTACAGCTTCGTTTTAATGGCCACAGTGATTAGACACTGCCTCTACGTCGCACTATAGCTTTATTACATAAATCTTACGAGAATACCGAGCTGTAACGACGAAATCTTAAAGGGTCGTATAGTGTTCGTTAGGATGGGTTTTATATATATTTTCAGAGTTAAGATGTTAGTGTGATGGTGCTAGAAAATATAAAATTGAAGATGATATCCTCCTGCCACCGGATTGGGACGAATCCTTGTCGAAGGCTTTTTTATGTCGAATGGGCCATCTGATGAAAAGTGATCACCACTACCTATAGACATTAGCAGCACCAGATACCACCTCTATAACACGTTCCTCTAGCAACAAGAAGGCAAATGCCCCTCGACTGCCAAAACCACGGTTCCCCAAATCCCCACCCCATGACGTCACGTGAACATCGGTTTGGGATACTCTTGACCAATATTCCATTCAGATTGTGCGCGGATTACGCTGCTCTTTTTCTGGACTACACGGGTCCTTGCTGGTTTACTCTAGAGGCATTGTAGGACACCTGTACATGAAAGGAATGGATGCTAGGGGTACGAACTCGTACACCAGGTCAGATGGCAGTGGCTTTTCTGCAATTACCTGACATGCCAAATCCTGGATCATGCCGGACCCCGGACCTTTGCACGCGAGGTCACAACCGGGACATTAACGCCAAGATGACCACATGTACACTATAAATAAACATTTACATCACCACCATCAGCCTGTAAAGGGTTTTGCTATACACATCACACCCCTAAGTCGAAGAGGTTGGTACTATTCTAATCTAACACCACACCATATACGCGTATAGAACGGCAATGGAATTAATTTTACATTTATCAAATATTTTATTTCCTAAGTAATATGTACCTACCAGTTCATCATCACAGCCCGTAACAGTCCACTGCAGGACTTAGGGCCTCTCCCACGAAAGGGGAGGTTTTTGCCATAATCTCCACGCTTGGCAGGCGGGTTGGAGATCGCAGTGCTTAAATATAATAATGGAAAATGCCTACCAGTTCACTGTATTTCTAATAGGTACATTTACCTATTTTATAAGCACCCGCATCTATCGGTGTCTATAAGCTACGGCTTCGCCGTAATTACGTAATTATGATATAATTAAAACACTTATAATTCTATTCTAGTATTTTAATTCTATCATACAATGGAATTTCATAAATAATGCACTATACAAACTATTACCAAATTAGTTCACTTTGTATGATAATTTACAGCTAATTAAAGATGACCCTATGTATTAGGTACTCGTACTAGCTAGTAGCAATAAAATCTACCTACAAAACGTGTCCACTCTTCTCAGTAGATGTGAGGTTGACTTAGAAAACAATTGTAGGTATTACGAAACCTTTGTCAAATATACCGAATAGCCATCAAAATCGTTACAAGAAACATTGAACCATCATTAGGTACCGTATAATTATTACGCAACGTATTTTCTCTTGTTTCTATAGCGAGCTAACTATCGAACAAAGTAGAGTTGTTGATGCAGAGCACTCAGCCCGAGATACTAAACTTTGATGACCACGTTATTTATTTGTTTAGTAATTTATATAAGGTTAGTTACTGTTTTATTGACCGCATTAAATCAAGCCTCAATAAGGCAGCCATTCATGTTTATTTTTACGAAGTTTCTGCTCGGTATGCCCAATAAATTATTAACTTGGTCACTTTTATCACTGGCCCTTGGTACGTTTACAGGGCGTTGATACAAATGTGGATTTGCCCTGGTGGTTGTGATCACGATTTCGTCAGGCTTTTGGCCCCTTAAATTGTCAAAACTAGTTTTATACGACAGGTTAAAATCAGCTCCAAAAATGTTGTCATCAATTAGTCATGCACTCTGATCTAAAATAACTCTTTAGGAGAAACATTTAGTTTTTCTGAGCATCAACAGATTGGTGGGTAAATAAAGAATAGCATTAACACTATTTTAGAGGCTGGCGGCTCTAGTGAAGTGTATGGAGCGTTTATTTGACAAATGGTGTCGATTAAGCATGTCCACTTTAAGCGCGGGCCGCGGCTCTCGCTTTATTGATTGACAAGCGCAGACTGGGATTAAACTCTCGCGACTCGCATTAGCTTTACAAGACCAAAAGATATCTCCTTCAAATTGCACGCCTTTTTCTTTGAATACGCGTACCTTAATGCGGCAAATAAATTTAACACCGCCGCTAATGGCCATCGTCACGAATACTAAGCTCCGTAGCCTTTAATACTGGCCGTTGGTGATAAATCTACGAATAATTAAGAACATTATGTTTTGACGCGAAAACATAATTGGAATATTTCAATAAATCGACGGTAATATCATAATTCAATCACGAAATATCATTCAGAGAAACACTTTCTCAGAGATATTTATATGTTTTAATTAATTAGTATTTTATTAACGAGATGCTTCGGTGATGAGATGAATTAAAATGTTGACGATCGAGTCCTAGCGCGGACATAAATCTCGTCGTAAGTTTTTATTGGCCCGAAAAAATCCCTGATCATGACGAACCATTCAAGTGTAATTGGGTTCACCGGCTCCACATAAAATATGAGTTCTTGCCTCAGGAACGTTTTATTGAGAACATAAACAGTTTATTGAGATTTTGTCTGCTCTTCATACACTGTTAGTAGGGTTAGTGTTTTGGTAGTAGCATAATGTAAAGGCGATTTACTTTGCATTTTCCGCATGCGATTTCGTACGCTCGGCATCCAAATGAATAGAAATGGAGTCAATTAACGTTTAATGGTGGTAGGACTCTATAAACCCTGAGGAGTCCTCTGCCAAGCAACAATGTTTGCATTGTTGTGTTCTGGTTTGAAGGTTAAAGTTGTCAACATGAGTGCCCTCATAGTGATAACGCATCTGCGGTTCTGTATTCTTAGTACTTGAAAACTAAGTACATGAATCGTATACGTTTTTGGCGACAGTTACCTATTTTCCGATTTCGATGTGCTCTCTGCTCGTTTGAAACTAAGTAGTATAAAAACATTAGGTCATAAAATTATTATGAATTCGTCCAGATTGGATAACCTGCCAATGGCGTCAAAAACACGATTTCGTTGCATAAAAATTTGATGCCAACGTTTACATGGATCGAATTATTTTTCATTCCGATTCCGTTCCGATACGAGAATTGAGAAATAAGATCCGGAGTAAATGTTTAGTGGGGCCGATAAGCTGCGCGGGCGCAGCGCGGCGCGGCGTTAATGAGACGATAACGCGACGCGATCGCGCCACTTAATCCGTGGCTCAATTAGTCGAGGCGTGAATGTGTCGTTCACAAATCGACCAACGGTACATTGATTTTGCCTATAAACATTCGACATTTCGCAAACTGCTAATTGTTAGTAGTTTGTGACTATAAAGATGGACACAAACTTTTTACGACGCGTTCGAGAAGATTCCTTTTTGTTACCAGCGAGCATATCGAAGAAGAAAGTTGTTATAAAACGTATAACCGCGATTTGGAAGACAAAAGGCGGAGAAGCACGCCGAGAGAGCTATTCAAAATTTTCCGAGCCAGTTCCACTTCGGGTGAAGTTCATTTGAGCATAAAATTACATTGTCTCACCGACATTGTCGGGTGGCAATGAACTGCACTTTGACATAAAATCGCTTTGGATGTTATAAATCCATTTCATTGCCTTAATAAAGGATGACTAAGGAATCCGATAGTAGAGCCATCACTTACCTCGGCCGTCTTTCATTGGCCATAGCAGTTAATTACTATCTGCTCGGCTACGGAGTACATTGACGGCCATAAGGCCACTCGTGCCGGGTTATAACTCTACCCGGGTGCTTACCTTTCGGGCTTACAAGTTATAATTTAACAGAATACAATAATTTTTTACAATAATCACCGTTTACGAGTGTGGTGTGAAGACTTCCTTTGCAATTTTGAAACTGGTTTGTTAACTGATTGCGAATAAATTAGACGCTAACAATCGCTAACAAGGTGAAAAGAATTACGCATTAAGTTAAGAGTTTGATGTCTAAAAAGAGGTTTTGCATAATCCTTTATTATGGCAGAGGTACGTTGTCAATCAGAAGCAGTTAAGTCCGAGTTTTGTGGTCGGAATAATAACCCTCGTTAGCTTCAACAAAGAGTTGGGAGATATGTAAATTCGTGAAAGGAGCAACCACAAAAAATCCCTGCCCATGCGTGTAACAGGTGTGCTCCTGATTCCTAATAATAGTGATGTTGTATCTCTTTGTAGGTACAGAAATTAACGTTCAATCCGTAACTATTAAATTCATTTTTTTATAACTTTTACTGTAGGGAAACAAACAAGACAACTTTCGGTTTCTTGTAAAAACTTATTGTATCTCGGAGTCCAGCAGATGTTAACCTTATTCATAAAGGATAATTGTCTGCTTTCACTGTAAAATTGCCGAAATCCGCAGCGACGTAGACATTTAATTACTATTATTTATCAACAAAAAATCAGAGTTATCTACCACACAATTTGTTTTCACTCATTCTGTAGGTAGAATGCAGATATGCAGCCACAATGTCAATCGGACTAGCTCTAGCATAGATTGGGATAAAATTACTCGCATATTACTGACTGAGAGGCGGGTGTAATCTATAAAATATGCATTTGTATTATCAATAGTTTGCCCCTGCGATGCGCGGCGTGGGCGCCGTATCACGGACGGGATTTACGAGGAGCTAGGCCACTTCGCGCCTGCGTAGTGACTCCAGCGCGATGCTTATTACAACTTTATTACCTTGCGCATATTACACGCGCTCTTTCCATAGCTAGACCAGGCAAATAGTGGCAATGGAAGCTCAGATACAGATGTAGCGTAAGTTAGAATGATCGGAAATTAAAATAATTGGTTAATATTATGAGTTAGTTCACTTGTCGGTCTGCCAAGCAGAGGTACCGGGTTCGATTCCCGGCCGGGCAGAAATTGAAATCATAAATTTTAATTTCTGTTAAGGGTCTAGGTTTTGTATGTAAAATTAGAAGCAGTAGTTTATCAATTTTCTGGCACCCATAACACCACTTTGCTTACTTTGGAGCTAAATGGCGCTGTGTGAAATGTGCAAACATAGTTATTGAATAAATCTGTATTTTTGTGTACAACTGTGCCATGGCCGTGTAGTGTCGTGTCCGGCATAGTATAATAGCACCAATCCCTTATACTTGTGGGTGTCGTACAACGCGACTAATGTTTTCGAGGCAAAAGGCCTGAAGCCTCCATAGGCTGGAAAATGGGCAGCAGCTTTCTATTTCTATATTTACAATACTGCGCTCTCCAACTAGCCTGCCAATCGTGGAGATTATGGCAATAATCTCCCCCTCTCATTGGCCTGGCCATAAGTCCTGCAGTGGACTGTTCACGGCTGTTATGATGAGTGTACTTTAGTGACTTTAGCATGTTATGAGCGTTCTTCATTTTATGGTATTAAAATAATCAGCGTTTTACGAATACAAACAGAAATTATTATAACAAACACAGGGAAACACTTCTTTCGGTTAATAAGATCCACTATAAATAAAATAATGTCCAATCTATCAGATTGTTCACTCTATCAGAACGTCCATTTCATCAGAATGTTCACTGTATCAGAATTTCCACACTTATACCTCTCAGACTGCTGTATCACAGATAGGTAAAACTTTCTATCATGTAGTATGTGCTCGCCCTAGGGTACATAAAAATCACAGAAAAACGGTACCGCTTTCACAGAATAAGCTTTTCGAGGGTCGGGGGTCCAGGGTGTGGATCCAGGGTTTGGTAGATTAGGTAATTACAGTGGTGTGACGGCAATTTGACCTCCGTGACCCTGTCAACAGGGGAACCTGATCAGATTGGATCATGGTGACTCAACATATTCAGTCGCCTGAATCGAAGTAGCTTTATATATTGTTTGTAGTATTTTTGGAAATGAATTATTAGTAATATACCTATAGTAGAATTATTATATTAAGTTACTTACCTATATCTATTTGTTAAGTTATTAAAGAAAAAACTTAGTAGGAATAATACTCTATTAAAAAGTTCATTTACCTAAGTATTTTGTAATGTACCGTTATAGTATCATTGATTTTTACATACTTTTGTATTTTAGTTTAACTTGGATATAAAAATTGTACCCACCTACCTTCTATCTAGTTCCGTGTACAGTCAGCTCAACATTAACGGCGGTAGGCGGGCCATGCGTTACTTTTATACGTTATGTGCCAGTAGATACAATTTAAATGTTATTGATACTTAGCTGCTGCATTCTTCGTCTTCGGCTCTCAAAGTTGGTTTATGGTGGAGGGCCTGGTTTATGGTTTGCTACGCCATAATTATAGTGCTCGGGAAAATATTAGCTTGTTAATTCGATTATTGTTGTTATTAAAATTTTAAGCTGGTACTCTAATGTGTTGGTATTTTTCAAATTGTAGGAATATTAAATAAATAAATAATAAATATAAATATGCTTGGACAAATTCTAGCCCCAAAGTAAGCAAAGTTTGTGTTTTGGGTGTTAGATAACTAATAAACTATAAAGCATATACTTTGTTTTAAATACATACTTATTATACATACTACACCCAAACCCGTAATAGAAATTAAAATTCATCATTTGAATTTCTGCCCCGCCGCGCGCCGGGAATATAAGCTCTGCGTGTTAAGCAACTGAACCACTCAGCTCGTCAAATTATTTTATACATTTTATAGTTATTTTTGTACACACATATAACTTGACATGTTGTTGTAGTGTAGTTAGATGAATAAAATATGTAGGTATACTTTTGACTGCCCTGTGAAAATATATTCATCGTTGTAATGTAGCCAAACCGTTTTTAGGGCGACGTTATATATTATATCAGAATGATCTTTAGCATAGATAAAAACTTTATGAAGAAACACCGTAACATTGCGGACGAACAACTGACGTGGACAGTTGGTAATGAACCATATATTAAGCATTAAACTGAATCAAAGCCTGAAACATGGAAAAAATTCGAAAATTCACCCACATTTCGAACAATCTCTCACCAAAAGTCTATTTATAAGATAGTCTCCGAAAGTTGCGTATGCGATTGGATTAACTTCGTAACCATACTCGAATTTGCAACTTATTCCGATTAAATATTTCACAGCAAGATATATCGGGTTTCGTTGATTAAGACTTATTGTTAAATGTCGCGTATATTCAAACACCACAATTTTTTACGTTTCCATACAGAAGTTCATGAGTAAATTGTGTAACAACACACCTTGTAAAATCCACTAGTGGATTTGTGCCTACTCCATTTTAGTAGGAGGGTTAATGCTATAATATCGGGAACCGAATGTCTTCGGATGGTATGCCTGATATATGACTACATGAGTGATGATTTTATAGATTCTACTCTGTAGGTAGAGCTACAGTAGAGTATAGGCTAGAGTAGGTAATAGATACATAACAAAGTTCAAGACGATCAAGTTAAAAGTCAATATTTTAGGGGGAGTGAAAAGAATGCGCAAGTTTTTGCCCTGAAGCGCCAATTAAAATACAATTTTAGTCAACTGACCTAAAACAAAAAACCCCTAATTAGAAACTTTTTCAAAGAATATTTCTCCCCGTGCAGGTAGAGTTTGTAATTACGCGTTGGAATCGCGTAGAGCGGTAGCCCGGTGCGCTTTCATTTGATCCGTGTAATAGAGGTAAGCCGATTGCGAATTACACACCGCACTGGCGCCTACAGTAATACCTGCTCTTGGCCAATACGTTGGCGACTAACTCATTACTCGTATGTACTGCTGTCTTAAATTGAACTAATACTAATGATGTAACGTTTAGATTTTTAAATTTAAATTGTTGATGCTACCGACTCCTAATTTCTTTTATGAATACGCAAACAAGATTAGCCATCTAAAAATTTACAATATATACTTTACGTACAATAATTTATTGATTGGCGATTGGATAGCGCTATTGGTTCCATGAAAGGTTCATCGACAGTAAGAAGATATTCGCTAAATACTGTTTTCAAAATATTCCGAAGGAGTTTGCAGCGGCAAGGTTAAAGGAGACGTGTGGTCATCTTGGCGTAAACGTTCCGGTACGTGAAGTATGAAAATGGATGAAATGGATGAATGAGGTATACAGCGCGATTTTGAAAAACCGGCCTGTTAGAGGACGACCCAAAAAAATATTCACCGATAGTAATGTTCTCAAGAAAGCAGAGATCCGAAGTGATAAGAATAAAAGGAAATGTATGAAAATAGTTGTGGATATATGCGAGGCTAGGTAGTTGTGTCAGGGCAGAGTAAAGTGGCGGCCCACTGCCTACTACACCTGTGAAACAGAGGCGTGAGCTTTATGTATGTATGTAAAATAATTATTGTCAATATTCACATATCATAAATCAAATCAGTTTTGAACAATACTCAACGATAAAAACACTTCACGCGACCCTTGTTCGTGATCGACCGCGAATGTGCGTTCCCCGACGCAGGTCTGCGCGACGTATTTTATCCCCGTGCGTCGAGTACATTGATTTATTCGCCTCAACGCAATTACACAACTTGTGCGCTAGCCGACTATATCCGTAGACTACTTGCGAGCAATCTAAACCTACTGAGCCGGGCATAAATAGTGGGCTTATCGAATATTTCTACTGCGCCTTCAGCACTCTGCGCGATTTTAAGTAGGTGTACCTAATTACTTTCTCATGAAAACTACGAGTACTTTACAAATAACAAGGGTAACCTCTTGTTGCTTAAACTTCCTTCGAAAATTACTCAAGGGATTTGCCCTAATAGGTTTAGTGAAGATCGAGATGTTGAAAATAAACAAGAAAATATTCCACAATTTAGTTGGGCGTAATCTTCTGAATCGGTTTTTCATTTTTCTCTCAAAGATAATAAAGATTTCAGTTCGATGTTGCCCTTCACCGTCAACCAAAGACATTGGAAAGTTAACTTTACACACTTTCCCGTTCCGTACAAGTATAAACTTCGGACAGATGTCACATTATACACCGTGTGCGATTTAAAACGTCAATTAACCAATTATCGTAAATATGCGGATTTACACAATTTAATACACAATCATCGATATCCGATACATTCATTTCATTTAAAATTCTTGCATTTGCCCAGTCTAGTTTACATTTATAAGAAGAAACTTGATTTGGATTTTGGTTGGATCGAGCCTCGATTGGTAGTCGAACTTACGTCGCCCACGTATAATGCCGGCACAAAAAAGGCTTGTCTTACCATTTTGGTTTATTAAAGAAACATGCACACTAATCGACCTAAAACCATCCAATCATCGTCGATCCAATAATCAAACCTCATTACAACGTATTAGGCACCGTGTACAAACAACACAAAGGTAGCGGGGACAATGTTTTCGACTGTCAAGATTGGAGTCATGGAGGCAGTGCCCTGCGTTTGTTTTGTGCCCGTCACTGGCGCAAGGGCGCCCGGAGCAGTGTGCGGTCGCGGGCTGCGCGGGCGCACCGATTGATGGATACGTCTTCATCGGAGGCCGATTGGCGGGGCGCGGGAACAGCCGAACTTGGCGTATAGGGGGACGGTTACGATATGCATACTTGATACTGGAATAGATGCATTACCAGACGAATTGAAATCAAAGTCTAAAGACATCCAACAAATTTCACGTTTAAACATATTGTAGCTGACAAGATATGTCTACCCATTTGTTATAACAGTGTAAAAAAGTGTTTAATAATGGAAGTTAGCAGTAACAACACCTGGTTTTTATTTGAAAGAAATTCGATGTGACTATGCACTAACGGGATATTGCAACGAACGCTTGTCACAGCATCAGATTAAGAAGCGATGAAAGGATCAAAACTACCCGATCATTTACTATACTGCAGCGCACGTTTCTGACTCTACCTGTGTCATTCACCATGTCGCTGCAGGTTGCAACAAAAAAGCCTTTTCAAATGTAAATCGGCAGAAACCGACAAAGCAAATTGTCACAAATAAACACTGATACATTTAGTTTTTTGTGAAAGCCCACAAAAAGCCAGCCCGTCGGTAAAGGGTCAGACCGAACCAATCAATCTAAGATAAAAATATGTCTTTTTATTGGTTTTTTGCTGCCGTTCGCTTATTGTTATCTCCGAATGTTGATTGTTATCCGTGAGAGTTTCCATCGAATACGAATGTTTCCTGGCCCTGAGTGACATGGAGAACTGAAACATTTATCGAACTAATTAAAATCAGTTCAGTGATTTATGGAACTAATTTTCTGTTTTTTAATGCCTTATTTTACAGCATCGTTATTTTGTCGTCCCAATAGTGTCCCACTTCTTCTATTCTTCTTAATTAATTTAATCCTGGTCCAAAGGAAGTAATAGTTGCTCAATGGGCTGCCCGAGGGTCATAATTCAGTGTATATTTTCGGCCGCCACTATTTATATCGTTCTGCGCTACCTACAAAAGCTACCGAGCCCAACAAAGAACATGAATTATTCCTGACGATCTCGAGACTACTTCGTCATTATCATAAGCACAGAGATTATACAAATATTTGGAATTAAGATAGGTAGGTACAATTTAAGAGTACAATTAGATATCCACTTCAAGAAAAGATTTATTTTAGACGAGCTTAGGTGCCAAGAAGTTATCCTAGACTCCAGGACTTTTTATTCAATAAAGTCTTTAGGGTGGTAATTAAACCACTTATGCTCTTGTAGTGTGCACATCGTGAGCTACGGTTTCCCAGATTTCATAAAGATCTACCATTTCTTAGAAGACCTGCGCAGGTTCTTCTCTACATTACAATTTGCTATATATAACAGCACGTGGACTGTAGCAGTTATTACAAACCCATAAATCTTCATTGTCACGTGAAAAATACAAAGTAACGGGCGCGAAGCGACTTCCTCAACTTGACTGTTGAACAATGAGGCGTTTAAACAAATATTAAAATTAATTCACCTACATCACTTATCGGCTACTTTCCTCCTCAATCGAGTACAAAAAGACAAAAGGTCTGAATACATTAGTCCAAATATTGATTTAACCCTATCAGCGGCGGAAGCAGGTGCGCCGGCGCACGCGCCTCCCCGTCTGAATCAATAAGCGTTTTCCAACTATGAAATTAAATGATAATCACGGATTTTTTTTTCATATTTATACTACAGATAGAGTGCAATAAGAACATTTTAAGTGGAAAGTCGGGTGGCACCAACATTTTTACGTGTGATCAGTCACTGCTTATATTGTTTGATATGTACATTTTGCATGCATAATAAGATTAGGTAATATCTAGTATGCTGAGGTTGACCAAGGCCTTCCGCTGGGGCGCCTGATATGAGACTTGATGAACAGTCTCATATCAGGCGAATGGTATCCCGTTCGGCACGGTATTAGGTATTGTGATTAGTAGATGGTAGTAGCACATAGTCCAATAATTTTATGTAAATTTGTGCTAATTATTAGTAGGTATATCATAAAAATAATAAAATATAATAAAAATAATAAAATATAATAAAAATAATAAAATATTAAACATAGTATTCACCGAAACATTGAACAAAGTGAACCCCAAACGTAGACAAAATGGTTGGCGGTCCCTGTCCTAACGCCCCATTACTCATTTTAACGGTTAGCCAGCAGTGAGAGGGTTGCCGTCACGGTCTCCCGATGCTACGGCCAGATATGCGCATACGCATCTGCAGCCTTGTAATTGGGCCGCATCAAAGAAAACTTAACTTACGTGGATTAGTAGGTAAGTTAGCCATATCAAGTTATACATCTTCTTCTTATCGTGTCAATGATACAATAGGTTAGTTCATATTTGTTTATATTTTTCCAGTCCAAAACTGAGAGACGCGGATTTTTACATTGTTATAAATTGAGAATATTTTAGAAAAACACCTGAATTTAAGGGTGTCAAATGGTTTTCTCGGGGTCGGCAACCTCACAATTATCTATAATGTTTGTACGAGTATTGTAGACTATTGATAATTCGATGAGGCCTGAACTGGGCAAGGCAGATAATTTGGTAAGCTGTGACATTTGTTTGTGTCGCCGGTAAATAGGTATCCAAAGCCTGAAACGGAAGATTTTCTCTTTATGTTGTTACCTAAGCAAAGCAAATAAACTTTTTCATTTTTTATCATTTATTCAGCTGATCCTTGTGATAAGTACCTACCTACCTACATAGTTTCGGTTAGCCGACAGTGAGAGGGTTGCCGTCACGGTTTCCCGATGCTACGCCCAGATATGCGTGGGCGCATCTGCGGCCCCGTAATTGGGCCGTATCATAGTTAAATTAGATACTAACGTGGATTAGTAAAATCAATTAATACATCCGTAAAATACGTACATTCCATATTATAGTTAAATGTACCATTATAAATATTCATTAATATTTATTTTTATCTAGGTGGGGCGAAAATTTTAATTTTTAATATGATCATCATCATCATCATCTCAGTTGCAGGACGTCCACTGCTAACCATAGCCCCCCTTCCCCATGCCTGCCACGCCGCTCGGCCTGCGCCCCTTGCATCCATCGACACCCTATAACCTTTACAAGGTCGTCCATCTATTTTGAGTGGAGGGGGCGTGAAGGAATCTCAACGTATAACAAACACAACATTATACTCAACATAGGTATTTCTTCAAGGGATTTGCAATTTCTTCGGCAACCCTAGAAGATACTGTCCAAACGTTCCTGTGTAGGTACATCGAATCGAATAGAGGTCCATCTTTACTTTGCTCCCGGTAGGTATCATAAACGCAGTAAACGAAATATATATTCAGCCGCATAAAATCGTAACCCCTCGTCTACAAATATGTAATATAATGTTAAAATAAGCCTTAAATCTCATTATATTATATTTACATAGTACCCAGGTAGAACACAACATGAAGGAATATTATCATCATAGGGGTGGTATCCGACTGTCTGTTCCTTATCCTTACATAATATAAAATGAAGTCCCTTTCTCTTCTCACTACTAAACCACGCAACCGATTTTGATGCAGTTTACACCATCATTTAGAGAATTTCTTCCGAAAGGTTTGGGTACCCTACTTGTAATACATGCATATTTTAGTAGACAAAACCCGTGAACACCCTTGCGATGCCGGGACGGGTTGCTAGATATCAACATTGTGTAAGTGAGAGACAGAGATCTTGATATTACGATTATTTATTCCCAATTACTAGGTACTTACCTAGCTTAAAGTTATACCTATACTTATTGTTCTACAACAATTTGAATGATTTGTATCGTGAAAGCTTGAACATCACAAACATTATTGATCACTCCACCTACTCCAAGTAGTACACTACTTACGTGAACACCTACAGTAAAATAATTCAATGCACGTAACACCTACGCCGAATTACTCAGCACACCTAATTCCTTACACACCCAAGGCTCGTGCCGATAAAACAGAAATCCCTATCGTTCACGTCAAATCTTAAAAAATAGGGCCATTTGTCAGGGCAAAGGGTAATTTGAAAGGAGTGGAGTTTTGCATGTCATTAGTTCGCGTAACTGCTTCGACGCGAGCCACGACTGCTAAACACGATCACACACTCGCAGTCACTTTGAGGGATGGGGTAGCGATATCAGTGGTAAGATTTAAAGCTTATCCACATGAAAAATGTTTGCAATACCTGAGGGGTTTCGTGTAGGCGACGCCGTCGTCTGTCATAATTTTCGTGCTTGCGATTGTGTTTAAATTTTGTGTGTATTTTACTTGTGTTATATTTACTAGAGCTCATTTGCAATCCATTTTTGGAACAAAGGCGTCAGTAATTTTTTTTTATAATTTTGGCTGGCATTTTAACGTCGCTCTTGCCACTAGAGCTGTTAGAGTGACTGCTCTTCTCGCATTATCCCAGATCCTGTTCTATATACGAAGTCGACTGATAATAATAATCGTCATCATATCATCCGAAAGACTGCTGGGCATAGGCCTCCCCCAGAGATTTCCACAAAGGCCAGTCCTGGGCCTTCCGCATCCAGCTGGAACCTGCGAACTTTACTTTTTACATCATTCGAAACGCCCACGCCACAGTCAATCCGAATTTTAATAGCTAAAATACCAAATATTCCAAGCTCACTCATTTATTAGTTTATTAAATTAACTTCTTTTATTATGTTTACTACGGCTGTCACAAGGTAGCTAGCCGGTTTACCAACAAAAATTAATAACAAAAAACAAAACCCGTGGTTAGTAACAGCAGGTACGTATAGGTAAGTACCTAATATGAAAGAGTGAGTAAAAGATATACTTAGATAGGTACTAATGTACATTTTTAACAGTAACTGCAATTTATTTCTACTACACGGAAAACGTGCTATCACAAATAAGTAAGTACCTAATTGCATAGTGTCTACTAGGCCTTAGTGACCAGCGTTGGGTTCTTTATATCGTCTAACGTCAAATCAGCCATAGTGTTGGACCACTAATGGCTGATTTGACGTTCGGGCCTACGTTCCGAAGGCAGCACATTAACCTACCACGATCAGTGACCAGACCAGATAAATGAGCTACTTAGCATCTTAGCATCACTATGGATGCGCGTACAAAAAGGAGATGGTCCAACCCAAGTCTAAATTGGGTAGGTTGAGGTGCTTCGCTCTCTACCTACCTATCTACATATTACACTCGGAGATGAAATTCATGATCAAAAGTGTAAAAATAAATTCATGGGGTGGATTATTTAAAATCATTGAAATATCGATGTAAATTATCATATTACAAAATGAAATGAATCGTAAATATTAAAAAAACACTAGTATTTTATTCCAATCTATCTCTTGGGTTTATTTTTTTATAATGGCAATTTGTTTTTCTCAAGTTTATTTCATGTAGAAAGGTAAATATCTACCTACCAACTCTTCAGCGTCTTCGCGGCGGAAGGCTCTTAAAAATGTCTCTCCATGCATCGCTTCATCGTTTCGTTTTGAAACTTCCGCGGTAGCCTCCTGTATACAATTTTTTTACAAGTGTATAATGTAGAAACTGGTATAAAAATATTTTTGAAGAAATATTATCAAAGGCGCCATCTGTTACAATTTCGAATAAACAATGTGCTTGCAACTTTTTCTTGGTGTAACCAAAGGTTGTAGAAGTGCGCAACTGCACGCACAGATGGCGCGTAGCAGATCTGTAAGCGCCATCTAGCGTGTTTGTGGTGAAACTCATGAATAAGGTAGCTGCCGAGATCAGTCGAAAATTTGAAAAGTAACTAGAAGTTTCGTTATCATAAAGTTGTCGTTTTTCTTCGATAGAGGGCGTAGTGGCGCACCAAGTTGCTCAAGAGCGTGGTGTCTATGGTGATTATTGTGGTAGATAGTATTACATGTTACACCCCATTTAGGGATAGTGTCGCCGTTAGAGTAGGTAGGTATAAGTACCTTATTACCAATAGTAGAAATTACGTCAGTAATGAATATCCTGTGACGAATAACAAAACAAATTAAGACAAAATATATGTAGGTAATATTCCTTTTATAGCAATATACAATTATTTGTTAGACTGTGCGCAAATATAAGTCTGCCCATATATGTTTATTTGGGAGATGTTCATATTGTCTGTGTAAAATTTAGTTCAATTTCCAGCCGCAAGCAAAATTATCTTGCGAGCACTCTATACTATAGAATAAAATTACAATAGATATTTTGTCAGTGTCAATAAAGATTTTTTGTATTTTTAAATCCCGGCTTCTGTCAGGGCCCGCTTTTCTGCTCTATCTCACATCGTATGCCGTTGCCACATGCATACCACTTAGCGATGTCAATCCACAGGCCTCCTATTTCATATCCGGCAGGTTTAGGCACCCATTTCCCACGTCCCAGGTCTTTGGTCTTATGCCCCAAACCAGTGCAGGCATTCTTCTTCAATTTTACTCTCAGGTCAAGGCTGCTTTAATGGAAGAAGTAGGTAGGTACCCCCGTAATATGAACTAATAGTGTCTGTTTGTATTTCTGCTAACTTCGCCTAAACCATACAACATATTTTGATGCGATTTGTACTATCATTTAAAAACTATTACCTATAACACATATTATAGAATACCAGAGAAAAGCCGAGAACATTCGTGCGAAGTCTGGGGCCAGACGCTAGTAATTTCGTTGGAATATTTTGACGCACAGCTCCGCCGCCGTTAAGTGCGTTTCCAGCTTTAGATACTGATGTCCATTTTCATTAATGGCAATGTATTTCCAGTCCAGCACTATGTAAGTTAATTAATATTATGTATAGCTATGGTGGTGGCAATAAGCTTGAGAGTCTGTTCAACCAGTCTCAGTGTCCCCAGCGGAAAACCTTGGTCAAACTCGCGTCACCAAGAGTAGGTAATAGGGGGCACATCTAAGGAGTGAGGAGCTCATTGAGGTGCTGAAGTTCGACTACTAGCCTCAAAGTTCGAAATGGTCACGCATCCAGTTTCCGGACTCTGCGTTTCTCAACTTTAGTTATCAGTTTTGCAAGCACACACTGTCACCAGACACACAGCTTCTTGAAATAATTTGTTCCTACTTGAAGTCCTATATATACAGACAAGGAACTGTTACTTGATTAAAAAGGCGAATTGAATGTCTGTGGTCCCGATCTGCAATGCAATCTGCGGCGGGCCGCCAGCCAATATCCGCGCGCGGGCCGCGTTGTCTTAAACTCCTGACGGCGTCGGGTGCAGCCGATTAGGCGCCGCCCTGAATACCTAATGGCGGCAGGCGGCAGGGCGGCAGGGCGGCAGGGCACCGCCAACTCACTCGCTGCCGCATAAATTAACCGCGGTCGCACACAACCGCCGCAATTCCGCAAAAACTCCAATCGTAGGGGAAAGTTTGGCGATTAAGCCGTGAGGCGTGGCGCGGCCAGGTCTGCTCCTGACAGTTAGTGCCGCCACTTGTTATAATCCGTTCAACTTCCGACCCTCGTCAAGGTACGCTGAGGATAAATGGAAATGCTTTCTTTTTCAGATTTATGATATTCTTTTTGGAAGTTCGCCACCCTCAGGCCTTTGACGGCCGGAGCCTACGCTGCGCCAAGCTCGCCTGTAATTATGTAAGCGCATAGCGCTCGTCTTAATAGAATTAATTTGCATACTCTTCTCTTCTATGCAAAACACTCCTAACAAGTTTGCACAAAAGCAACTATAATTTTGTTCATGTAAACATTTCTTGGATTCATGAGCTTGTTTACCTGTCTGCAGTTTCGGGGTGTTGTTCGGAAAACTTTTAAAGTAGGTACCTAGTAAATTGTGACTAACTTGTGTACATTTATATTAATTATCAAATTTTTATTAAGCTTAACCAAATATTTTTTACCTGAGACAATTTTGAAGAAGATAAGTTTTAATATACGAGATATACTTACAAGGCAGGCGCAATCCTATATAGTTGGTTACAATTAGGGAATGCAATCCCGCAAGATAATTTCGATTCAGGTATTTGCGGGACTGAACCATCTCAGTCCCGCTGGATCCAGTTATTTGCGGGATCCAGCAGGTTGGACTTAGACTTCAGAAAACAATCGTAATAAAGACCTTATAGACCTCGTTTTTATGGTTTTAATTTTAACCCAAATTATACAAGCTTTTTGGTACATTTTAAATGGTTGTTTATTGTATATTTATGTTATTTTTAGACATGAATTGACATACTCCAAGTCAACATCAACATACACTTGCAAGTTGCAAAGTATAACTATCGAACCACTCCATACTTTTCCATTTCCATACATTTCTGGCGTTACAAATCAGTCTTTAACTTCATAAATACTTAATTAAATTTTAAACAGGTTTTAGCGGTTAGATAGCTAATAAGACAATGAATACCTATGTATTTGATTACCTCTTATATGTATTAATTAAATACAGAGGTAATCACTGTCTTATTGGCTATCAATTCGTGAAAACCGAAAACTGATTTGTAACGCCAGAAATGTATGAGCGTATAGGGAAAAATATAGGGTGGTTCGATAGTTAAGCTCGCAAGTGTAGCTTAGCACGTATAAACCACACTTCTCTGTAATCCCGCCAGTCCAGCGGGATCCCGCAAAATTTTCGACCGGGATTAGTCCCGCAGGATGTATGCGGGATCCCGGTATTTCGTGATTCCCTAGTTACAATATGCGGCTGAAAACGGAGCGCAAGCTTGCAGTCTTCTGTTTTTAAAAGTGATAGATTAAGGAACACGCAACTAGCAACAAGTTATATTCCTTAGTTAGCCTATAGCAATTAGAAAGTTTGAACTAAAGCTATCTTCATCACACAATCATCCCCAATTACTTATAGGCTTCGATAAGAAGTAGCCCGTACTAGATATTTCTCTACTAAGAAAGTTTCTCTTTTAAACTTTTAAGTAAGATAGCGGTCAGTGTTGCCTATAGGTATGTGTAACACCTACGATTCATACACGCAAGCTCCACGTTACCCCCCTACAAGAGCATGTATTATTGAACGTTATTGTTATTACTACGAGGACTACGATGACATGTTTCATGTCTGTAATTGTACTTGTGATAGGTATCTAGGCAGACCCTCAGGTTTGATAGGGTCCTACCACCTGAAAACATATATTTTGTTAACTCAGAAACCAGTCATTGGTACATGGCGGCACTGGGATTCGAACCCGGTATCTCTCGATCAGAGTCGGACCCCTTACCCACTAGGCCATCAACGCATAACATAAGTACGTATAAAAATATTAATAAAATTGGCTAAATAAAACCTATACCTATCCTACATCGCAGCGCAGAAAGTAATCAACGGAAACGGATACACTGCGAGGGAGGTTCGCTTGCAGAACGGACATTATGATAATCACAGGTACGAACAAAATCACAATAGGTTCGGATATAAGAAAAGGGAATTCCCAAAGACGATAACATGGCGGGAAAAACGCTGCCGTAAACCGGGGGCAATAAAGACTGGCAACAATTTATTTATATGACGCTTCGGGGAGAAGTTATCCCCAGATCCGGGGAAGAACGAGGTAAAATCAAGTTGATGTGTGCCGAAACCGGAATGAGAAAATGGGATGCTTCTCTAAACAACCTAATCGGGAACCTCCGGCGCTGGCGGGGTCGTCGCGTGGTGCTGGCGAAATCGCATGGAAATTACCTATCGGAATCGGGTTTAACTTAGTTACTACAATAATTAGCCTTGCACCAAATTCTTAAACACATTGAAGAATGACGTTACGTCTTTATGTATGGAGATTTTTTGTTTAAGTATCAGCTTAAATGCGTTTAAGTATTTCGTGCGAGCCGCTCTAAGAATAACAAACTATCAATAATATACAACAAATAAAGCTCAAAATAGACGGGACTTTTTGTATGTAAACATTCATAACTTCAGCAAGTCGATATTGAAATCGTTACTGCACAGACACTCGTACCGCACTCACGTACTTACCTACACCCTTACGCGCAAAGGCAGTAGTCGAAATTAATTACTTGAACCGTTGACTCACTCGAGCTCTCGTATCAGCGACGCTGCAACCCGTGAACTGCAATAAACGAGTCGCCACTCGCCAGTGGGGGATTAAAGTTGATGACACATCGCGGCGGTGGATTAAACAGTCAAACTGGAAACGCCGCGGGCCTCGGACATCAACATCTGTCAGCGCTGGCACGGATTTACGGGGATCGGACATATTAAACGGCGGCATCACGATACGTCATTTGACAGGCAGCGTGCGTCAGATGACGCGGGCGGGGGGCGCGGAGCGTCAGATGCATCGGCCTCTTTACCTCCCTCCGGCCAGGCACCAATATATCCCAAATTGTTTTTGTTCAACAACGAGAAGCCTCTTCATATTGCTTATTTTCCGGCGTATGATTGCTGCGAATACGCGACTGAAACTACGACTAGCTACGCAGGTATGCGTACGTTTCAAAAGTTGCACGGGAACTGATATTGATAGATGTTATTGTGTTGTGGATATTAAAGTATGTTTACTCAATAAAGCATCAGTGCCCTGAGCACTAAATAAAAAACGTGCTTTGAGTGTGACGGATCAGTTTCTGAGAAGAATGTGTAAACGTGCCACAAGCTTTCAAATTAAAAAAAATATTGTTCCTTAATATCATTACATCCACCAGCTACAGCAGAATTGAGTACAATACCCGCGTTCCAACTAAATAAGAGTTAACAAAGGCAAGGCGGTTAAAAATGCAAAGAGGGCCACACACGCGAGTGTTCTGGCTGCCGCATACGAGCGTAGTTTTAACTGAAATTAATATCCCGATTTAGTAGTATTCCGGGCACGTGGGGAGCGAACAAACGAGCCATGAAATTAAGAATCTGTTAGAACGTGGCGGCGGCAGCCAGCGGCGCGCCGCGACAGCCTAGACAGCAAGCAAATAGGAACTATTTGTTCCAGCCGTATCGGTTAGCATGCCCGACGCCAGTCACTGTTGCTCGTTACATCCGATTGATGGAGTCGACTGCATACGAACTTGTGCTGCGCGAATATTCAGATTACCCACCTGTTAGAAGGCCAATATTGTACAAGATTTAGACAACTTTGTTTGTATTACTAGAATGGATCGCAATTTTGTCCACTTGGACCAGTTCTACGGTTTTAAAGGTTTTATGTACAATCTTGATATGATGAATTTCCAAAAGTCTTTATTTAGTGCTCACTCTACCTCCATGCAAACAATCTTCTTATATTTAGCGGTTTCGGCTGCGCTTTATTAGCAGTCAGTTAGAATTGCATGTATCCACCTCTTATTTCGGCACTCGTGCATTTTATGTACTGGACAGAGCAGATCGTTAGCCTTGTGGTTAAGGTGTCTCGTAAGCGAGTGCGGCCATAAACCAATGTAATTTTCATTAACAGTTAGTTGAACATGAATATCGTGATAAAACCTGCACATTAAGTGTGATCATGATCCAATCTGTCAATTTCTCCTCTTAACAGGGTCAGGGAAGTCAGATAGCAGTCACTTCAATGCAATTACCTGATCTGCCAAACCCTGGATCGTGGTCAAGGCGGACCTCGGGTACACAACGGGGACATTAACGAAATCCACAATATGGTACCTGAAATCCGATATTTTTATTTTAACGTACCTAGTGTCACTCGCGCCATCAAAACGAATCTAACAACACCTCATATGTTAAAATCCATTAATCCGTTATGGCTGCAGCCGTGTCAAAGAAATAAACATACATAAATACAAACACACGAAAAACATAACCCTCCATCTGTCGCAATCGAGTAATGATATACGAGTATTCAATACACATTGTGTAACAGGGAAAGTAGGTTAAGAAAACAGACGGAAATTTATTTATTTATTTAACTGTTTATTGTATACAATAATGATATACAGAGAAATATAACAGAATAAAATACACAAAAGGCGCTGCTTATTTCTAAAAAAATATTTCTTTCAGCAGGCCTACAGAATATAATATTATTTATTAGAATTATATAATTGTTCGAGTAAGAGGAGATTATTTTTGTTTTGCTCATTATCTGGTTCTGCCGGAAACCCCCACGCTGTAATACTTTCCGATTCCTTGGGAGTTAATAAGCTAAGTATAGGATATGACGCGTCTTCACCGGTTTCGATTTCCCACCGGGTATCCGCAGGCATGCGAAGGAAATAGTAATAATCATATTTTATACGATATCCTTTTTCTCATTGACGCGGAAACCTCATTAACTCGTAGTCTTGCGCCAATAATGATTAAGACAAATGTATATAAAAATGTAGTTAGCAGTGCCTTGGGAATGAACAGTCCCTACGACAATTACGTATTTAAGCATTGACGTTAATTGGGTACCGATATAATGAATGAAAATACGTTGAATGATACTAAAAGCTCCTACTCACTTGCACTTAGAATAGTTAATTTAGGTAGAAACGAAACTATTCCAACGAACAGAATTATAAATCACCTTCTAAAATGTTTGTAACGTGGATAGTTCGTATACAAAAGCGTGCTAGTTAAAATAGCAGTAGCAGTGTCCAAACAAGGGAATTACAAATGGAGTCTAAAATTTTTAGAGTTGCAGGCTGGCGTGGGTCACGGGCTGCGAGGCAGACACGCGAGCCCCTGGCTCCCTAGGGACTTGCTGGCCATCCGCGGTCACGTATAAATTACCCCTGAGGGGACCAGACTCGCTCTGTTGTCCGACAAACTTACCTTTCTTGTAAGGTTTAAATCCTGACTTGAATTGCGAGGGGCGACAGTTAAAAATCCCAACAGTAGTTTGCGGGTGTGCTTGGTTATTTTGGGTTATTGTAACTGTAGAGATTCTCTCTTAGATTTTTATTATTATTCGTATCTTCTTAATATTCGTATCTTAGACAGAAAAATAACTTGTACTTGAATGATGTGTTGAAGTTACGTTAAGTTTGAAAATTGGGAAGAGAAATTCTGGCCATACAAAGCCCCGACTGACGGGCAACAGATAGGTGATCACAAAAAAATATTAGCGTTGTAATTTGACACTAATTAAGCGTGGACGTTATGAAAGCGATACATCACTGTAGCCGCACCGCGCCTACCACTGCCGGCCAGTTTATTTTGGCCCCCCACGTTTCCCGTGACGTTGCTGAAACGCAAATTTTTGAGGTGGACAGGACGGGGTTCGCGGTTCACGTTATATCGGTCTTGTGTCAAGGCGCATTCATCAGAGCAGTTAATTTGCTAGCAGATGAGTCACGACACCATCGCTCATCACAGCGGCGGCCCGTGCCCGTACACACGTCGCGAACACTTGACGCGCGCCGATTACAGGAAACGATATTACGGTTACTCTAGCCGGGATGCTTGACAACGTTGTCGGTTACCGTACACACTCGCGTCAGCACCCCCTAAGGGGATGGCCCCCCCTAGGTCATCATCTTGTCGTTAATGTCCCGGTTGTGCTTTTGCGCACGAGGGCCCGGGGTCCGTATTGACTATGACCCATGATCCCCTAAGGGTAGATAGTGATTATTGAATGGAAAAAAGTGTGCTACGATCTTGATGCACCTCTTTACATTGGTTGCTTTGATTATGTTATTGCTTTCAAAACTACAAGAGCAGATGCTAATGTCTGTTTGTTACACTCGACGAAGAAAGAGGGGTGTTCTAAGTTGGACGTGTGTGTCTGTGGCTTGCTGGCTCTCTGTCTGTCTGTGGCACTGTAGCTCCCGAATGGAGAGACGGTTCTTAGATTTCTTTTGTTAAAATCGTTTCGGTACTGTAGGGAATATTGAAGCTTAATAATAATCCAATTGTAGGAATGCTTAGCTTAGCAAGAGCGTCGGTAGCCGAGCGGTTAGAGTATCCGACTCGTAAGCCAGAGGTCCCGGGTTCGAATCCCACTCCGGCCATGTACCAATGACTGTTTTCTGAGTTATGTACATTAGTTGAATACTAACCGACGCTCTTACGTGAGGGCTGAGACTCTTCGTGAGGGAAAACATCGTGATGAAACCTGCAAATTCAGGCGACTGGATGTGTAACCATGATCCAATCTGGTCAGGTTCCCCTGGTAGCAGGGTCATGGAGGTCAGATGGCAGTCGCTCCTCTGTAATTACCTGACCTGCCAAATCCTGGATCATGGTCACGGCGGACCCCGGGCCCTCGTGCGCGAGAGCACAACCGGGACATTAACGCCAAGATGATTATTATTATTATTATGTAGGAATGCTTAGCCAGGGGTTATCCATTTTTAAATCTGTATATCTGTGCGTTTGTGTGTGGTATTGTAGCTCCCGAAGGGTAGACCGATTTTGATGCGGTTTTCTTTTTTTGAAAACCAGTTTAATAGAGAGTCCTTAGCTGTATTTCAACTTCTAGGAACCTTTCCAAATCTACAGTTTAGGATAAATAATAAATATCTAGTTTATGCTGTAGATTTAAGTCAATCCTTTGTGATAAGGCCACTGAGCTTTATTGATAATTGAAACTTCATGCTTCCATATTCTGTAATAGGTAGCGTAAGTTACAGTTGCTTACACTTACACACAAGGGATCGATAGAGTAGAGCTAATAAATAGCGGAACCCGCACAATGTTTATTGAAGCTAAACAAGCGGCTAGTAACATCGGGAGCCCGGCCTCCAGGCGTTTAGGATAAGTTTTAGCTGTTATCCGACTTAGACAGGTCGTGAGACTAAGGTCAAACTATTGATTGATAATATTATTATTATTCCTGAACAGACAGGCAGTTGGAACAACTGATATGTCTGTATCTCAATATCCTCAATCAATTGACATTCTCAATTAATTAATTTTGGTTTTCTTTAAATGTTCATCTAATCGATTCTTAAAGGCGTTGGTACTCGGTGCTGATATAACTTGCTCTGGTAACTTGTTCCAAGGTGCCACGACTCTGTTGCTGAAAAAATGCTTGTGCGGGTTGTTGTTGGAGAAACTTCGTACCAATTTCGAGTGGTGACCTCTTAATCGAGTGTTCTGATCTCGCTTTAATAGTTGTTCGAAGTTCTTTACATCATAATGTCCGTTTAAGATTTTGTACGTTTCTATTAGGTCTGCACGTTGTCTCCACTCGTGTAGCTTGTCTAGTTTCAGGCTGTCTAGTCTTTGTTTGTAATATTTTCTGTCTTGTCTTAACAGACTTACTTTAAATTTTATTGAATTTAAAAGGTATACGAAAAAATATGAATTTTCTAATACAAGGACTAAGGACCTAGGTAAAGGTCGACTTCGGTCATGAAGACAAAAAAAAACATCTTGGCGTTAATGTCCCGGTTGTCCTCTCGCTCACGAGGGCCCCGGGACACCTGCATTATGTTCCAGGATTTGGCAGATCAGCTACTGCCATCTAACCTTCGTGTCGCAGTTAGAAGGGGAACCTGATCTGACTAGACTATGGTTACACATTCAGTCGCCTGAATGTGCAGGTTTCATCACGATGTTTTCCCTCACCTTAACAGCATCGGTTAGTGTTTAACTAATGTGCATAACTCAGATAGGGTCATATTTATACACCTAGTATTGTTAGTACATGGCCGCACTGGGATTCGAACCCGGTATCTCTCGCCCGGTACTCGTACGAGTCAGACCCCTTAACCATTAGACCATCAACGCTCCAACTGTAATTAATAAGTGTATGATAAAAAATAACTTTATTGAAGCACTAAGGACCTAGTCATAGGTCGATTTCGGGTCTCAAGTAGGTATGGTGGACCTCATTAATTTCCACTAGTTCGTCCCATGGCTCGGCCTTCGCGCCCTCACATAAATTCACAGATAACTTGGACAAACGAGCAAGGCCAAATAAGTACAGACAGCCCTTCACAGTGCCTTGGCCCCTAGCGACGCCCCTTTTGTAAACTGAGCTAAATAACTTAGCAACTTCCGTGTAGCGGGCTTTACAAATATTATTTAAAAGCGTATCCACTTTCGTACTGCTTTAGAGGTAGCACGATATTATGACTGAGAGGCGTCGAATTTATTTTAATTTATCTTAACTTTAATGGCTTGATAGCTGTTTTGAGTCGCGCGCAGTATTTGGGTAGCCTTCTAGTTTTATAATATTATAAATTGGTAAGTTTATGTGTTTGGACGTTTGTTACTCAATCATGCAAAAACGAATGAATGAATTTGAATATTTGGCGCGCAGACTATACCTGACCTGCACTAACACATGAGCGAAATTAAATGTACTTTGTTTCTGCAATAACTTCATGTTATGGGAACGAAGTCATAGTCAAAAACTAGTTACATGTAAAATCAGTGCTTAGTTTGTAACAGGACGGTGTTGTGTGAACAGCGCTAGACGATACATAAACTCATAGATCTGTGCTCTAAAAGGTCGATAATCAATATTCAATGTTTGCCACCAAGAAACCCTTTACTTCTTTTCGAATAGGTTTACTTTTTTTATAAGGTATTTTGAACTCATAGACATGTGAATCTGTAGACATGGGGATCTATACACATGTGAGTCTGTAGACACAGGAATCTGTAGACAGTTCTTTTCTGTAGAGAAGGGTTTCTGTAGGGGTTTCTGTATAATATATAATATGCTGATATAAAATTAGCAAAATTATTGTACCTATAGCCAAAGGCGATGCCGGTCCAAAACGAGGTGAGTGCAGTTTAATTTATTTTAAGGAGGCAGAGGTGAGCGAAGTCACCGCCAAGTGTTTAAACAGTATTCGCTCAAATGAACTCGTTTCGCTAACGCGGGCTACATCGGCGCAGCTTCGTTTAAACTTTTAATCGCTTTCAAGCCGTGATAAACAAATTTTAATTAAGTTTTAATATCACCGCGTAATTGCTGAGGCGCACTGCTATCACAATATCTTTGTTTATGAATATTTCGCGAGCGATCCGATACCAGAGATTAATCGGCCGCCCGCTAAATTACATTAAATTATTTGCAATAACTTTATCGTTGAAACGGTTATCTGATATTTTCGGGCTTTTACTATAAAGGCTGGCTAAATTAAAAATAGATTTGGATCGATATAATCAAAGTAGTCGAAGTTTGGATGATTGTCTTACATCGAGTAATAGTTTCAAGCAATTGAATATTTTATTGATGTGATTTTTAGCGTACCTCACGGAACGGAAAAACCCAGTGGCGTATCATGGGCGTACCTATACGTATCCAAAGAATGGAACCAAAGAGTTATATGTAACAAATTATACACCTTATTATTATACCTTCCTCATGAATCACCTTTCTGTCTCACAAACCGCATGAAAATCCATTAAGTAGTTTTTAAGTTTATCGCGAACAGACAGGCAGACGCGGCGTGGGACTTTGTTGTATAGTAAGTAGAATAGAATAGAATAGAATACATTTATTGCACAGAAAAACAACACTACAAAATAAAATAAACAAAGTAAAGAGTAAAAAAAAAAAATTAACAATAAAAAGAATATACCATTAGAAAAACACAGTTTACCATTGCTACACAGTGACGTTGCATATGCATGGGTGTGTTGTGGTGTGGAGTAGCGACTCTTTGAATGAAATACGCATGTTAGTTTAGTTCAAAGAGGTTCGTACCGTAACCGTTCGTAGTGCAATGTATTTATGTACCTAAATTCGATGGAGGATTTAGTTATTGGCCTCTTTCTAATAAGTACTGATCAACGAGCGCAGAATGCCTGTTTAGTTACACAGTCGGTAGTTACAAGGCATATGTACCAACATAACTGGCCCAATGACGAGGTCGCTGTTGTTGAATTTAGTGTTGCCGGAAATGATATTTTATTTGGCGATACTTAGTTCCAGTTTTGGTTACCTGAGGGCCAATCGGCTATCTCAGTGGATAACTGAATTTGACATAAAAAAATCTGACATTATTCTAATTTGGTAGACGCTATTGCCAGTTTTCAACGTAGATGACGTGGTGTAGAATTATCTAGTGTCAAATACAGTTGTCAACTGAGTTAGCCAATAGCCCCGCTGGTCAAACACCTAAGTTTATGGCGATGAGTGTGTAACTTGACATAAGCCCTGCATAACTCCACAATCTGACTTGGTGGCCAAAGCTGAAACTAAGTGTCGCCATTTTGAAGTGTCACCGGATCAGATAAGTTTGTTGCACATGTCAAAAGTATTTTGACATGAGCCTACATATAAGCATACACTCGTCAAACGAGCGTTCAACAATCGGTCAACGCTTAATCAACGTATGAATTTTTTTTATTAGTAAGACAGTGGCAAAACAATAGTGAGGCATAACAATCCATCCTTAAAGAATATTTCGACTAAGATCACAAGTAACGAGACCGCCACAATGAGAGCATTCCGCATTAAAAAGACCAAAACTTCGCCGCTATTCCAAGTTTTTGTTTTCCCGTTCTCCTCCATTTGTCCCTTGGCATATTTTTTATTTATCAACTTAGGCACTTTCTTTGTTTCCACCGGGCTTATTGTTAATTTCATTGTGTAACGGTGCCACAAAAGAAGTTTTTATGCGTAACATTGGCTTCCTCCGCAAATTGTTTAGGAGTCGTAAAATGAGAATTCTTGATTTTTTTTTTGTTTCCGCAAAGCTTGTGGGGGTCAAGAAAACAGGAGTCCGGAGAACATACTGGGGGTCTAAAAAGGTCACTTGAGCGTTTCATAATATGGTTCATATTAATTTGTCATAAACATATCTGCAACGTCGCTGTTGTTGACATTGATATGACAATTCAAAATGGCGTCACTTAGTTCCAGTATTGACCACCGTATCAGATAATACTCTTTTTTTTATATAATCCTGCTTTGAGGCTATATTAAAAAAAATATTGTCACAAACTTATCTGAGCAAAGCTTATATAGTTTTTATTAACTGTAATATGAATCATAATATCCATGTAAGTGGTCCTCTGGAAGAGATCGCTATTGGCGATAAGACCACCCTTGTACTTGTTATAATCGTTCAGAATCTGTGATAATTATACTGTTAATGTACAATAAAGTGTTAAATAAATAAATAATAATAAATAAATAATATGAAACGCTAACGTGTCATTTTTAGACCCACAGGTCTGTACTTAGCAGAATCTTAGAGCTGTAAAAACGATCCCAGTGTTCATCGTGACAAGTGAAATCGAGATAATGCTCCCATTTTTCATCTCTGTGTACGACGCGATGCGACGGCGACGCTATTCGGAACGAATTGTACCTCGGGGTATGAATTTAATCTCGGGATCTAGCAGCGTGTCAGATTCATAAGAACAATCTCTAAGAATTATTTGCGTCTTGCGTAATTCAGACTTACTGCCTCCAGTTGCGGATGTAATAGCTATAGATTCTATAGAAAAATATGTCAGTATCTGAGATTAAAAATTTTATGGTTGTTGTGTAAAAGGTGCTGTATTTATATCAGATCTACATCGATTTAATAACACGTATTTTTACGAAGAGTGTCGGGGGTGAGTAGCTACGGTATTCGACTCATGAGCGAGAGGTACCGGGTTCGAATCCGACTCCGGCAATGTACCAATGACTTTTTTTCTGAGTTATGTACAATAATACTAATTATGCTTTTCAGGTGAGGGAAAACATCGTGATGAAACCGGCAAATTCAGGCGACTGAATATGTAACCATGATCCAATCTGGTCAGATTCCACTGGTAGCAGGGTTACGGAGGTCAGATGGCAGTTGCCCTACTGTAATTGCCTGATCTGCTAAATACTGGATCATGGTCAAGGCGGACCCCGGGCTCTTGTGTGCTAGAACGCAACTGGGATATTAACGCCAAGATGATTATTATTATTTTTATGAAAATAGGAATGCATATTTTAATCAAAACTACTCAATTAACATTAACACAACTACTCATAACACAGCAAACATAGAAACATGGAAGTTGAGGAGCTACGGAGAGTCTACGAACTCAATATTGCTGCTACGAAGTTTGCTACGGCGTAACGACTGTTGCCACTAACGGTGCTTTAAATACATTATAGGGTGACTGTAAATTATTCTAAATACCACGGTAAGTGCATGTGTTCGTGATAACAAAGTACATTTAATGCGGCACCAACTCTGAAATCGCGAAAAATATCAACTGTTTCGTACAAAATTGAAAACGAATTGTGCCAAAATGTACGAAACAGCTTATTTTTTTTCACAATTTCTGGTATTACAGTAAAAGTTGTTTATTATCACGAGTACATATATTCGTTAACTCTTGGTATCAAGCATTAATTTAAAGTCACCCTGTATTTTAGCTACACTTGCTCGTTTTTCATTTCATAACTGACAGAGAGCTAATTATCACAGATTAAAAAATATACTGACACAACCTACACAAGCAGAACTTTCAACATCAGACCGGAGCAAAACATTATAACCCAAATTGAAATCTATGGCATTCCGGCGGGGATTCATTGTGCAGGATTCATCGTGTCAAACTTTTATGTAATAGTGCGCGGCGGGCCCCGAGCTAATCCGCGCATTCATTAGCGCGCACTGCAACTTGTAATCTCGTGCCGGCGCGGTTCGATCCAGCACCGTAGCAGCTATTAAAACGTGTAACTCATTGTGTGCACGCCAATACTGTGGTTTTTGTGACTGTACTCGAGAAGACAGCTCAATACCTACAGAAAATAACATATTGAGGAGCGAGTGCACTGACACGCGGGTGGAACCACCGGTGAGACATATGCGTTCTACCGTGCAGTGTAATCCAACCGCCACTGTAAAACACATTGTGCGTGCTAGAACAATTGTATATTCGGATATAATGGGTCGTAATCTCGGGCCTATTTTGTCAAAATATACCTCTAATGACGTGGTAAATAACTGCTATCCGGGCACATCATTACCCACGTTAGGAATGCAAATTAAGAAAAATAAATTTAACTGTTCTGACACATTAATTGTAGCATTAGGTGATAGTTTAATTTATAAAAAGTATGACGTCATTAATTTTTATAACATTTTAAATAGTATTCAAAACATAGGAAAAGTAATAATTTGTACCTTACCATATTCCAGGTCCTTTAACCATAAGCAAAATAATTATATTTATTATTTAAATACTTTATTGCACAAGCTGACCAGTCATAGTGACAAAGTTTATCTCTTTGACATAAATAAATTTGTTGCACATTGTGTGTATTACAAACAATATGTATATATCCCAATCAAAGAAAAGCTAATATTCGCTAGATTACTAGCCTATAATATTTTACAAAGTAACATTACATATAATTCTATTGACAATACATTAAATAGTGACATTACATTAAGTGACATTACATTAAATAGTGACATTACTTTAAATAGTGACATTACATTAAATAGTGAATCAATTACAGAGCCATGTACACTGAGTACAAATTTAAACTAATACCTACGACAATAGCCAAACCCTGCTTAAAACTAAAGCATAATCATCTCAATTTAATACATCAAAATATTCAAGGGTTGGCTAGCAAATCATTAGAATTAAGTTTGTTTTTAGATGATAACAATGTCAATATTCTATGCATAACCGAGCACTGGCTCACTACGACGTCTATATGTCCTAAATTTGGTGGTTACATTATTGCTAGCAGTTACATGCGACAGAGAGCAATACATGGTGGCTCCCTAATTATGGTAAAAGATTGTTTAAAATACAAAGAGCGCAAGGACATAACCGGACTATCTGTTGAACAAACGATTGAATTATCCTGCATAGAATTGCCATCTTACATAATTGTGTGCATCTACAGACCTCCTTCTGGTGACTTCGTAAATTTTGAGGAAATTATGGAAGAGGTTCTAATAAAAGTTACTAGTAGTAAGAAATACGTCATGGTATGTGGAGACTTTAACGTTAATATGTTGGACGATTCTTCTCGATGCAAGAGATTGATATCGTTGTTCGGATCTTTTCAACTCGGAAACGAATTTTTGGAACCCACTAGAGTCACTAAATCGTCATCAACTTGTCTTGATAATATGTTTTGTGATTGTGAGGTATCCAACAGGTTTGTCCTGAATTGTCTTGGATCTGATCATTTTGGAATAGGTGTAGAGTTGCCCGCAAAAATAGTATTGAAACCACATATAATTAAATGCAGACTCATCACTAAAAAGCGGCTGAAATCATTTTCAGCAATCATTGACAAAAAAATGGCCTCATTCATTTCAGAATCTAATACTTCAAATCACCTTTACAGTACAATGTTTAATGAAATAAATTTGGAATTCCAAAATATATTTAAAATAAAAGAATTTAAAAAGTGTAATAAGGTCAAATTTTGTGATTGGGCTACCCCAGGTATCTACAAAAGCTGAATAAGACTATATGAATTATATAGCATAAAGTCCCATAATAAATCCGAAAGTGTTGCATTGTATGTAAGGACATATTCCAAAATGTTCAAAAGAGTTTGTCAGAATGCAAAAGCTATTTTCATTAAAGCTAAATTAAATGAAGCTAGTAATAAAGTAAAAGCCACCTGGCAAATTATAAATAATGAAACAGGCAAAGTCATAAACCATGATCGTCATTTTGAATTGCACATAAACAACAACGTCATAAAAAATGACCAAGAAATAGCAAATTGCTTTAATGAGTATTTCTCAAGCATTGCCTGCAATACAACAAGTAATCTTCGCTCTTCCACTAACTTAGCAGAACAATTAATACAAGACCATGTCCCTAAGTGTACAACTGATTTTAAATTTGAGCATATAACTGAAAACGACATATTAAAAGCTTTCAGCTCCCTAAACATGAAAAAGACTGAAGATATTTGGGGCATGTCAGTCTGTGTGATTAAGAGTATAATAAAGAGTATAGCTCCACAGCTCGCACTCATTTTTAACAGTAGTGTGGATGAGGGATCTTTTCCCAGTCTAATGAAGCTTAGTAAAATAGTGCCTCTCTATAAAAATGGTGAAAAAACAGACCCTTCTAACTTTAGGCCAATATCAGTCTTACCAGTACTGAGCAAGATCTTTGAAAAAATTGTTCTGAAGCAGTTACTTGCTCACTTTACATCACATGGTCTATTTCATAAAAGTCAGTTTGGTTTCACTAAAGGCCGATCAACAGTTGATGCAGGTGTCGAATTAATTAAACACATCTACAGTGCTTGGGAGAGATCACAGAATGCTATTGGGATTTTTTGTGATCTTTCCAAAGCATTTGATTGTGTTCATCATGACACCCTGCTAAAGAAGTTGATGCACTATGGCATAAATGGCAATGCTCTTTTCCTTCTAAAATCATATTTAAATGACAGAGTACAAAAGGTAAAAGTTAATGATTCCATATCTAATGGATGTCCTGTGGATATGGGAGTGCCACAAGGTTCTATTTTGGGGCCTTTCCTGTTTTTAACGTACATCAATGACTTGCCTTTGTTTTTAAATAAGCTCTGTGAGATAGTCCTATTTGCGGATGACACTTCTTTAGTATTTAAGGTTGACAGAAATAAAAACAATTATGACGACGTAAATGGGACTCTTTCGCAGTTGCATGAATGGTTTGAAATCAATAATTTATATCTGAACCCAAAAAAGACAAAGTGTGTGCTTTTTCAGATGCCGAATGTGAAGGTGGATAAGTTTGATCTTGTTTTAGACAAAAATATTATAACATTTTCTGATTCCACAGTTTTCCTCGGTTTTACTTTGGATCAGAAACTACAATGGAAACATCAGCTTGCTACACTAAGTAATAGATTCAGTTCTGCAATTTATGCAATTAAAAGAATTAAAAGTCTCACTGATATTGAAACAGCGAGAACAGTATACTTCAGCTATTTTCATAGCATAATGGCCTATGGATTAATGCTATGGGGTTCGGCAGCTGATATCCAAGATATCTTTATCTTGCAAAAACGGGCAATCAGATCCATATACAGTTTGGGTCCTCGGGTCTCATTGAGAGATATTTTTAAAGAAATTAATATTTTAACCGTAGCATGTCAGTACATATATTTCAACCTTATTTACATATATAAAAATAACTTTAATTATAATAAAAATTCAGATACTCATAATTACAATACCAGACACAGAAACAGGTTGGTCACTGAACGCTTCAGACTGACAAAAGTGAAGTCTTCATTTGTTGGCCACTGTGTTCTTTTTTATAACAAATTACCGCAGGACATCCAGGAATTGCCTCTTCATAAGTACAAATCTTGGCTTATGAGCAAACTACTTAAGAAATCATACTACAAAATTGCTGACTTCATCGAGGACAAAAATCCCTGGACATTATCCTAGCGTGAGCTGAAATGATAATTAGGAATTTAATAACAGGGACTATATTCAATGATATTTACATAATAATATTAATACATGCAGTAGGTATATTGTTTTAATTAATTTAAATAAACTATTGACTTCATTATACTTACATGACATAATACTTAAATACATGACATATTACATGATACTTACCAGCAGTCATTTCACTTTCACCATAAATGCGTATTTTGAGGGAATTATATGTTCCAGCTTTTTGTATTTCATTGTACTGTGTATTCATTAGTATTTTCTGCTTGAATTACTGTATTGTCGAGTAATTAATTTTGTATGAAATAACCCATAAAGAGAAAGTTAGGTTACTAAACTGATATTGTGACTGCATTGTATACATACATTTCTTTGCATTGTACTTATCGTAATGGAGTATGTACTTACCATAGGGTACGTTATTGTTTGTTTTTAACTCACTCAATTCAGTATATATTTGCATATTTAGTAATTAGTGAGATTTGTACTAGTTAATCACAATACAGGCGAGCGCATAGCCTCCTTCAGAGGCTATGGGCGAGCGGCATCATCAATGCGCTCGGTGGCGGGGTGACATATCAAATGACATTACGTGACTGTCAATGTCACAGTGTCGTGGACAAAGAATGTAATCTTTGGCTGCCTATTTTTTGTTTTCTTTTTTATATGGCCCTAATACTATCCAAGTAACCGTTGTCCGCTCGATGGTGCTGTGATGCCTAGTATTCATTTTATATTATAATTGTGACGTTCATAAGTGTTTGTAAAAACCTAAACTGAATAAACGTATTTGAGTTTGAGTTTGAGAGTTTGAGTGTTTAAATTTTCAATAGAAAAAAGCAAAGCGACAGTTGTCGGAAAACGCCAAACAAAAATAGACATATCGTCGTAAATCGTCCAAGAGGTATATTCGAGGTCTCTTTAGAGGCGGGCAACGCATTGACAACGTCCCTAGTGTTTCTCATGTCCTTAGCCGGCTTGAACAATCATCAGGTTACCTGTTTGTCTGCCGATTAACATAAAAAACATTTGCTTAATTATTAGGTAAACGAGTAAATTGATATTAACTATACAAAGCTAAAAACAATCTTGTCTAAATTGGTTTTCAAATAAAAAAAACCGGAACGGAATCTGTCCATCCGTTCGGGAGGTACGATGCTCCAGACAGACGCACAGAAAACTATAGTACCCATCTTTTTGCAACAGTCGTCATAAAAAATTTGCCACACGTCAATATTATTGGCGGCGTCAATTGCCTTTTCTTCAGTATCACTACATAGTATAAAACAAAGTCGCTTTCTCTGTCCCTATGTCCCTTTGTATGCTTAAATCTTTGAAACTACGCAACGGATTTTGATGCGGTTTTTTTTAATAGATAGAGTGATTCAAGAGGAAGGTTTTTAAGTAGAAAAAAAGGGTAGGTAAGGGTAAAATAGGTGTACGCGTACGAAGTCGCGCCGGGTCCACTAGTACTTTTATATAGTCCTATTGGCGGCTATTCCTAGGTTATTCCTTTTTATGCTACATTATTTTATCTTTGTCCCTCTAGAGGTACCTACGTTAGATTATAGACTAATCGATATTGCAATCTTACTGTGACTGTACCAATATTTGACTAAAAAATCAATTGTGACTTCAGTTACTCAATTCTATAAAAAAAATATTCCATAGCTCCAAGAATTAACTTGTCAGTAAAAAACATCCTCAACTACGTATGTTTACAAAGTGCACGCTGTAACATTGATCTCCACACAAGAGGCAGCGGCGGTGCGCTCCCAGCAGAAAATAACCGGCCGTAAAAGCTTTTCCCGTCGACATTTTTATATTGCACATATCCGGCCCGACGTACGTTTCCATTGTAGCTGCTACACACAGACGTAAAACTCGTATACAAAAACCTGCATACAGTTTTGAATTTTAATGCTATAAAAATACGGGCTCGCTTTTAACCGCGTTCAGTGTTCTATCATATTGACTTTCTAATTGCGAGTGCTTTGTTTTGCTCCGTAAATATGTTATTGTTGCCGTGTTTGGAAACAAGTGTGTTTCGTTTTTAATAGTAGCCGTGGACGGGAACGCGTGGAAGTTTTATGAATGTTCTAGTTAATATGCTGCGGTAGACTTCAATGGAAGTTAGCCTTCATAGTATTGAATTATTTTTGGTAAATGATACAGATACGAGTATCATAGTGGTAAATAAATAGATCACCCACTTGAACGAAGCGTGTTAATACTTAACACTTACGCTTATTGTAATAAAATTGAAGTGGGTTCAATTCATGTTCAATTTAACTCCTGGTTCGTTACTACCGAAACTTCGCTGTTAAAATAACAGTCAAATTCTCTACGTCTAGCTATGAAATTTCCATTTCTTTTGCCCATATGTAGAATAACTACTAGATCTACAAAATTAAATTAAAAATCAATTATGTAATTTTTATACTTTACATAAAAAGTTTAGTTGTCGTCACTTTCAGCTTTCATACATAAATTATCTTTATAAAACAATGTAAATAAATATAATTCTACAAAAAAAACACAACAACAACATTGAAAAAGAGGCGGAATCCTAAATAATAAAAGAAAATAAAAATTAACCCTTAATCGTCGGACTTTACAAATGATACTTATAAAGTATCATTGTAATCGGTTTTGCTATTTACAAGAAATATAAAAAAATTGCTTTTATGAAAATAACATTTCCGTCATTTGTTCACCACATAAAATTGCAATTTTTTAGTAGTAGATTAAAATAAAATTATCGAAAATAAGAAAACGTGAGTTAGAGTCAACATCCGAAATTAATATTTAAAATCAATGGAAGTCTTTTTTTTATGCAGATGCCGTATAACTTCGCTTATTCGATATCCTTCATAAAGATAAATGCAGAAGATATTAAACAGTTCAAATGCACTGTGCCACATTTATAAAAAACTTAGTACCTAGTGCAAAATACAAACAAAAAAAATAAAGCCGGCGAATACTGTTCTGCATCCTGAGAACAAATCCCAAGTACGTGACCTAGTATAATCAGCCGGATAAAAGAGGCGTGCTCATCTCATTCCCCTAGAGTTTACTTACTAAGATCTCATCAAACAACTTCGACAATATCTTTTTAGATAAACTCGGGGTCGATTGACTTTAAAAACACAGATATGCGGAAAAGCTTTCAGATTAAGATACCATAACATTACTTAAACTTTGCGTTGTTATCATGGACGTTAATATGTTTTTTATATTCCACGTGTTACAAAACATAGCATTTTAAATTATTTATTCAACGGTAGACGTCAAACACATTCACGGAAAATTGTTGTAGATTGGCTCCTTATCGATTGTTGGACTACCGACTATTCTTCCATACGAATAACAGCTGACCCATTACATTTATAGGTACTATGGAATACGTTCACTCTGTAGTTGACAAAACTAAAATGAATACATACTGTTGGTACTAACGTACGCCATTTCTCATCGCGTTCGTACAAGACGTTGGAGAAAATTACCGCCTAACGTCATAGACGTCGTGACAACTGTTGCACACAAAGACGGGACCCAAAGGGTTAAAAGTCAGTTGCGCATGAAGCGATTGCGAATGCGATTTTGGAAAGATATCAGACAATTTTTTAATGGAATGTTGCTATTTATAATCGTAGCTTATCATTTAACCTTCTTATTAATTTTATTTAACCTAAAAAACCTTTTTATTAATTACTGGCACTAATAAATCGGTTCTAAAAATTCTTCCACTGGTGGACATTATGAATTATCACTATTGCTGAGTGAAACTACTGACCGAGGATTTTTTAATTTTCCAGGAAACTAAGAATACCCCGACAAAACATCACAATTATAACTCTCATTATTTTTCTAAGCGCTACTCCGTTGACATAAAATAAATGCCGGCACCTAAGCGAATAGCTGTAATAACGAAAATGCTCCAGAAATTAACAACAATGCGCCTCGTAAATGATTAGCGTGCCGCCGCGCGTCCCGGGGAATCTATCCGCATCCCTGTGATTTTATACATTCCATTTAATGGTGTCTATTAATTCATTAATGTCCGCGAATGGGGGTGAACTCACCCTCGTCAAATTAATGCACAATGGTTGCTAGCAACTATTCTCATAAAAACATTCCGCACAGATTTCTCTGCGATTCCGTGATTAGTTTGGTGGAAAATAATAACTCGGTCAGCTCTAAAGTTTGCATCGCACCCTTGTTCTGGGTTGTTTACATGAGTTTCGTTTTGTAATTTCAGCTTTGTATCGGGTGTAGCTTTGAAATTATGTCGGTGAAACTTGAAACGTACATCATTATACTTTACTTCCGACGTATAGAGAAGACATACGTTTTATTTGTTCAGCGAACCACAATCGCGAGCAAGCAAATCGATTCACCCTCCTCAAAGTCTGGCCAGAACCATCATAAGGAAATACCTATTTGGTAAGAAAATAACACTGAACAACATACCGATATGCTACTTAGGACCTTTGTGAACTGAAACAGGCTACCTTGAAACTTGGTCCTATTGTACCTTTTTCCGAATAGTCGACATGTAGCCGCGAGGGCGAGCGGCCCACACACTAATGTTCATTGTAAAGGCAACAAATAACCCCCAATCAAACTAACGCCCGACCGCGATTTGTCTTCACCAAAGAAATATTGTGTTCCTTAGTGCTACGCAGAGTTGCGTGTAGATTGTGTGGACTAGCGGCCACAGACCGGCTATGCGCGGCCTTTATTGGATGTTGTTTTAGTGTGATGTTGGCTTTGTGATCTTGACTGTGTGGGAGAGTTTGCAGACTAAGAGATATTGGGTAAGGTGAAAGTTTAATATCTTATGATCTTACGGTACGTATATATCATCAACATTTGCCCTTGAGCCTCCTTTACATTAGTTGAGGGTGATGAAAATACTCAGCAGAAAACACTACGCCGTCACCGTCACTACGAATTGGTAGAAAAACCTACCACCTATATCCACTAACATACATTTTGGTTCAAAACTTTCATATGCATACCCAGATTAAATGTTGGCAGCAAGCTAATCCAGAATGCTCCATCTATAAGCCCGATTGTCAATGATTTGATCCTGGGTTTAACGCCACGTGTTCAGAGTAACCATACTCTCACCACAGTGCTTAGTAAATTAGTCAATGCGGGTAATGATAGCGAGCTTTGTTCAACAGTATATTCATTAACTCATAGATAATAGACTGGTATTGTTTTAAGTTTTCCTTAGCTATTTTTAAGCTACTTTTTGGTTGTGTATTATAGGGCTTGCATTGTGACTGTTGACAAAAAATCTGTTGTCAGTTCGCGTCCGTATGTCACAGTGTTTATTTTTATCGCAAAGTTTAACTTTTAACGTCACTGGTATTGGTAACGTACGTATTTAACTGGCACCAAGTCAGTGGAAATTTTTCATTCACTATCTTTACAAATATAGGACGATGCTTGTGACGTCAGTCCGTTTTATTTTGTCCACAATTTTCTTATTTCCAACCCAGTTAAAACACTTGAGCAGCGAGTTGCTTGCTCATCTCAATCAACGAGAAGCACATTCAAAACTCAATTAAAATAAAATATTATGCGAGCAACTCCACTAATTAGTTTTTGCAATAAAACTTTTAAGTCAAAGATAATAAATAAGGAGTAATCAGATGATCAGCCGGGTGAAGTCGCTCGTGGTCGCGGCCGGTGCCACTTTAGCGAGTTAATCTTCTTTTAATAAGTGTTGATGGTCGCCCTAGGCTTCTTTACCCGATTAAATTCTGTCATCAGCTATTGGGTGTGGTTGTAAGTCGTAGTTGTAGTCAAATTAGAGGGATGTTGATAGACTAGAGTATACGAGTAGTACTATTTAATTAAAACTTTATTACCTAATTCTTGGTGGTAGTGTCCACATCCGCAATAAACTTCTCGAGGGATAAGCCGCATAAAATATGTTTAAATCCTAGAGTCTATCTTGGGTTCAAAGTGAATATGTTTTTATTAAATACGAGTATCAAATGGAATAGCATGAAGGTTATTTTGCGTTTGCAGCATTATTTTATATTAAATCGGATTTCTTGCTCGTTCTAGACTACGATAATTGTGTCGGATATTATGTTTATCATTTTAGGAATAATATATATATAGACAATCTTTAACAGCTTTTTAAAATGCCCTCGCGCGCGATAGCTCAACTGGGATATTGACGCCAAGATCTCTTTTACCAAAATATCATTAAGTTTAAAAATAGTTACACCTTACCTAGGTATCTCAATGAAATTAGAAAGAAATCACATTTAATTAAGTAGATTCCCGCACCCGATACGAAGTTCATTACCCTAGGTATAGTTTATAGGTACCACTGAACTACAGGGTAATGACCTACTTGCGTACCGTTTGATCTGTTGCCGCTCTATTTCTGCTGAGTTATTTTTTTAGGATTTCGTACCCAAAAGGCAGTCCCGTTGACATACTTACTAAGCCTCCCTCATCTGTCTGTCAGTCAGAGCGTATCTTTTGAACTGTAACAGGTACTGTAACTGTAACAGGAAAATCGCTGTTACTTTACGATAAATAAATGAAATCAAAGATCATGCAAACAATAAAATATTACACAATAAGACAGATACCAAGGCGGCTTTCGACAAGACAATAAGTGCATTCAGTAATAAGTGCAATTCATTAAGTGCATTCACGTACTTATTCTCTTTGGAATTCCTGTGTGAGCCCAACTCGCACTTGGCCAGTTTCTGTAAGGGTACGTCCAGGGGGTATAAAAAGCCACATTAGTTTGTCATGCACATTAAATTGTCACAAACTTATCTGCAAAGTCGCTGTTGTTGACGTTGTCGTGACACCTCCACCCAGGGTCATATCGACCTCTCATACGTCATACGGACCGCGTCAGACCTAATCACGGGTGACGCGCACGCATACGTCTCGGTGGCTCTTTGAGCGTGCGCACGCACTGCTTGACACCCACAAATCCAGTTGAACCATATGCACTCTCCCTTGGCGGGCTGACGTCACTATACACACTCCATGACACACATTGACAAGACAATTCAACATGGCGTCACATAGTTCCAGTTTTGGCCACCAGATCAGATAAGTTTGTGGCACTCCAATATGAATTATAATATGAAACGTTAATGTGGCCTTTTTAGACCCCCAGATCTCGAGAATGCGTAGTTGCAGCAACGGCTCGCGAGCGCTGCAACAGCGCTTCTCGCGCTCAGCTAGCTAGCCTTTGCAGCAACGGCGTATTCGCGGGATTTGGACGCACTTTTTATAGACAACTAGCGGACCCGGCGCGACTGCGTTCGCGTGGCGTCCTACCTACAGTTACCTTATACCTACTCCACACCTAGTTTACCCCTACCTACCCTTTTTGCTTGCTTATAAACTTCCTCTTGAATCACTCTATCTATTGATGAAAACTGTGTTAAAATCCGTTTCGTAGTTTCGAAGATCTATGCGTACATAGAGACAGACTGCGGGGAACGACTGTGTTTTATACTATGTACACAACTACTTTAAAGACAATAACTTTATATGGGTGACAGGCCCTCTGCTTTCAATCGTAACATAAATGAACATTCACTCCAGCACCAAATTTCTCAGCGGCAGCCCAAGGAAAATGTTTTTATTTCAGTTAGAGAAAGGTGAGAAAAAAGCGGAACGATTGAGTTAATTTTCAGGGAATCGTTTTTACGGGTTTTCTCAGTTGTTGTTACGGTTTATATCACCCCGCGGTATCATCTCAAGGAAATTGTTTCCGGAATCCTTTCGGCGTTCCGACAAAAAAGAAACTGGGGTAACTTCACAATGTAACGCGTGTCTCCTATAATATATTTTTGCTCTATAACACTGAAATAGACGAGTGTAGGTAGTATGAGAAAATATGCTTAGCTTGAATAAATATTTATGGGGAGGAATTATAGCTAATAATTATTTTATTTGATATTACGATTCTTTTATTAATTTGAGATGTTCTTAGAATCGGGCGTTGTTTTATTAGTTGTATTTACAATTAATATTCAGCGGTTCCTAACCTTTTATTTATCACGTGTCACTTTTATGTATCAATTATTTGGGGGTGTAATTAAATAAAGTAGGTAAGGTATAATTTTAATCCTTTAGGATTTTCAATGTCTGATCCAGGATTAAGATTTGAGAAAATTAAAATTGAAGTATTTAGACATCCCAGGCTGCCCCCTTAAAAATGCTATGAGGCCCGCAGCTTGAGTACCGCTGGCTGAATCTCTGTAGGTACAAGCCATTCCGTTTAAAAATAGTGCCCTAAAGATACATGTGTTTTACTAACGTACCCAACTGCAATACGCACGTTTCGACAAAGCACGGTCGGTTGTTGTTTTAAAATTGACACTTTGTTTCGAAGAGCCGAATTTTTTTTTTTTCTTCATTTTTAGTATTTTTTTTTTAATAAAACTAAAAATATTTTCCTACCCACCGCGCAAGCACCAACCCGGCGAACCGATACGAGCAGCATGCTCACCGCTGGAGATAGCGCCGGCGCCGGCGGCGGGCGCCGCGGAATCATTTCCGCGCGTCAATCACGCGTCCAGCGCGCGTCCGAGCGGCTCTGTGCGTCCGCTAATGAGTTCGCGGGACCGGCCGAATCGCATCTAGATCGCGGACTTTTCACACCGGACTCGGAGCTTTGTAACGGGAACCGGCAGAAAGCAATTACGGGCGAGCACTGGTTTGTAGCTTCGTGGGAGCCAGGCGTCAGCAAAGTCAATTGATCACCGCGAGACTACAGTTTGGGTACACGAAAATTTTCGCATACGGCCCTACCCATGCCTTAAAAATAAGTATAAATAAATATACCACCGGGTGCCAAGCGGCTCCCGAGACTGTTGAACCAGTCACATGGTCCCCAGCCAAGACACTTAGTCAACTTCGCTTCGCCAACTGTATTAGGAGGAAATCCTAACGACGACGTGCTCGTTGCGGTGCTGATGTTTGAAACGGCCACCCATCCAGTTCCCGAACTCTGTGAGCGCATCGCTCACGCACGCAGCGCACTTCTCAAATAAATTGGCGGGACCGGCCGAATCGCATCTAGATCGTGCACTTTTCACCCCAGTCTATGGAGACATTGTTGTGTAACTGCGGCAGAAAGCAATTAGTTTACTAAGGGGGTACATATCCGAACTAGTTTAGGTTTGCGGTTCCGAGATGGAACCACCTATGCCATGGAAGGTTAAATATTTAAGGGATATTCTCACGTATTCAGAATAGGCGTAACATATTTGTCCCCAAGTTTATTGGGGGCGAAGTTCTCGGGCGCCGAGGAGCGGCCGGGTGACCGCAAGTGCGGCCAAGTCGGAAACATTAAGGTTCCATCAGCGGCCATATTTTCCGGCGCCGCTGAATTTTCACGGAGGCCGCCGTCCGTCCGGCGGCCGACACGCCTTTGCACTCAGACAGTGCCGCTGGACGGAGCGGAATTGTGTACCCTAATGCCTATCTGAGCCGATATTTCCACGTACTTTCTCGTAACGGAGATTCGTGTTAAGTATTTCGCCCCCGAAAAGAACTGCAGCGCACAGAGAAAGATCGCAAAATTTCACGTTGTTCCACCTACAATAATAAATAAACAATTGTTTGTTCCCCTTCGCCGCAAACTCCGCGAAGTTGGAGCGTTATTATAATTAACAAGCCCAAAGAGACAAATATCGTTACATCTCGTCGGTCTTGCTAAGAAAGTTAACTTGTTGCGATAAAAAATAAACATCTCGTGAGTTTGGACCGGCTTCAGCGGAATGACACCTCTGGGCATCTTTGTCGCCCAACAAATGCCCCGTGAAATTGAAACAAACTTTGAGCCATCTCTGGGAAAAAATTCGCAGTGAAATTTTTTGTCTTGCAAAACGGATATATTATACCAATTGTAATACTATTTAGATACTATAGTGCAGGTAGATGCAATACATAATAGCCAATAGACACAATCTATCACACAGTATATAATCACTAAATTACAGAAAACATAAATAGTTAATAGATTGGAACGTTCAGCAACTTCTGCAATCACACATACATAATATATGAACAAATTACGGGGTCGCGTGTAATGAATATGTCCGTGATCTATCAGAATTATAAGACCCTTTTCCTGTCACTGTATGATCGATGTGCGGAAATGAAGACGATCTTTTTCTAAGAGCCGGTGATGTACCGCCATGGAATCGGCACTTCATCACTTGTGACGGCATACGGCATGATTGCGCCGGATACCCGGGATATTTCCCGCGTACGGACGGTTGTTGCTTTATTTTGCGGCTCTATTCGGCTATTAGCAATTACTTCGCAAACTATTTCATTTCTCTAACAGACACTGAAAAAAGTCGTAGGTTTAAACAATGAAAACGGAAAAATGAGCAATAAAACATGTTGTTAGATTTACTGAAGATCCTCTTGTAAAAGATGAAGGTAATGTTTTTCAAGACCATTAATTCGCACCCCATCCCTACGTCGTAAATACTACCGCTAAGTGTTCTGGAAATCTCCTAATGCTAAAACACAAGCAAAAACTGAATTTCCGGTCCTATATCGCAAAGAATAGTGAGAGAAATTGTTTCACACGCTCTCAGCCAGCCGTTAGATACGTTTGGAATAATTTATTACGAAAAGGATTTAAAAACACACATTGCCGAGCCCTCGGATAAAGCTGTTTTAGGAATACGTGGGAATTTTCCCAGGTGATTCAAAAGAATAGAGATTCGGGGTGGTGTGTACATAAATAACATATTCAGACTAATGACACAGGATTCCGTCAAGGTTGCATAAAAATATATGTAATATAACATTGCCTATTTTCAGAAACCATACATGTTGTATTTGTGTTTGTACTTCACCATTGACGAACAACAAACGTATAAAGCGGGGGTTTCATAACCGTCACAATCCAACAATATCCTCGTTAAACGTCGAGAGCGACGGCAAAAGAAGCAAAATATTATTTACCCGGCATCCATATTGCCATTCGCGGTTCTATCGGGCCCATTCGAGTCTGATGCGTTCGCCATTGTATTTGCCGAGGGCTCTACGGCTCATGTCCATTGCCAATAAGCTCGGACCGCTCGCCATCCGCGGATGAAGGCCTGTTGTTGATTATTTGCTAATCATGCCTCGATCGGAGCTCAAAATGCAAATGCTCACCTCGTCGCACCACTCCGACGCAGAAACTCATCAGTATAATTTAAAGCCGCCACCACGAGCTCTTCACGTAATTTAAAAAAACCATGCACCGCAAACTGAACAAGTGGATCCTGTGAGAATAGAGCGTGACTGCGACTGGAGTAATTGCCTTCACATCGCAGAGGTATATCTATCTACGTCGGTTTAATTAGCTGGCTTGCGGACTGAAAGTTTTAATTTTTGTAATGCGCCCGCTCTGTACCCAAAGGTGGGTGAAATAAAAATACGACAACATTTTTCAATCTGCCGTGTGGCCGGGAACCGAATCGAATCGGATATTTGGTCATCGGTGGGCTGTTCCGCGAACGCCGCATGTAATCGAATACACTATTGGACTGATGACAGCTCTCCTACGTGTAGCGGCGGCATTGTGTAGCTAAATCAATTGTTTGGCCTCATTCCGTATTTCGAGTTTACGTGCGACGTATATAATTCATAAGGGAGGTAATTTTGATTCTGGTTTCCAGGGACGGAAAATTGTGTGTTGTTCGGAAACAATCGAAGCATTCCGACAATCTACAATCTACAAGCAAGTGGACACATAGATATATAAAAGAATTTTTTTCGTATTCTTGCAACAGAAGGAGGTCACCCGATGTTAATTACAGCGGTACCTTCGGGAGCGCAGATAACGCGGGAAGACACACCGCTACCTTGAGTCCCGGGCCCGCCATACATAAATCGCGGATACTGCCCTCTGCGGGCGGCGCCCGGCTAACTACCGCCATTTGTTTGCCACGACTCTGATTACACACATATAAATAAACACTGTACAGTATTTAAATTGGACTGAGTGATGCGCTCCGCGGAATGTGTGCGCGATGCACCCGCGAGCGAGTGTGATGTACGAATAAATAACTAAGCGTAGTAAAATATTGGGGGAATAGTTTCGATATACATGTGTGCTAAATATAGTCCCTTTTAGCAACTCTGTTGTGTTATCAAAATAAAATTTAAAATAAATCCATCTGTCCAATCAGGTACAATTATTCAACAAAATAGGATTGGAGCGTCGGTGGCCGGGCGGTTGAGTATCATAATCATAATCATAAACTTTATTGCCTTCTTGTGGTTGTTACAGATGTTACAATATGTTTTAGTTTCACACAAGAACCCTGCTAGGGCACTGCAAGAGGTACCGGGTTCGAATCCCGCTGCGGCCATGTACCAATGACTCTTTTTCTGAGTTATGTACATTAGTTGAATTCTAACCGTGAGGGAAAACATCGTGATGAAACCTGCAAATTCAGGCAACTTAATTTGTAACCATGATGAACTTAATTTTGTAACAAATCTGGTCAGGTTCCCCTCGTAGCAGGGTCACGGAGGTCAGATGGCAGTTGCTCCACTGTAATTACCTGATCTGCCAAATCCTGGATCTTGGTCAAGGCGTACCCCGGGCCCTCGTGCGCAAGAGCACAACCGGTACATTAACGCCAAAATAAATTCTTTTATTTATTCAGCAAATTAGGATTATGAAAACGACGCAGTCTCAGTCCCACTGCCTCCGTCAAATGCGGTCAAAGAGCGCGCGGCGACACGCAGAATCGAGAGCAGAGTCAACGCGCGCGCAGCCCGTTATTTGCGCACGGGCGCTCGCCGCGAGTACACATCAAACACTGCGTGCCCACCTTTCCAATTACGGGCCGCGGGTTAAGGGCCAGCAATAGAAACGCAATGACAGCGAAATCACAAACGTTTGTGACATCTAGTTCCGGATAAAGAACATGAGAGTCGTAAGTGGCAAGAATAGCGTACCAATAGAAGTGGTATAATACACGCTTTAGTAAGCCTTGTTGATTTACTACATATTTTATGGAATTTTTATTACATTGCACTATCTCTGTACCTATGGTGGTATGATATAAATGAAAATTATAATCCAATAGTTGTTAAACATGATCGTATAAAAAGACTAAGTATTAAAATATTTATGTGGTTTTATTATTGACTGTGTTAATGTATAAAAAGAGGTAAGTACCATAGGCGTAGGCAGGGGGAGGGCCGAGTGGGCCGTGCACACCCCAGAATGGCCCACCCCAGGATGTACCAATACGAAATTCTGGGCTGGACACATAAGAAAATTCACACAAACATAATTTCAATGAAAAATAACCGAGAAATCCACAAACTTACTATTAGGCCAGTCAAATCTTACATCTAAAACGCAAAGCGCGATGTAACGCTGCATTTTTGATATATTATTTAAACCCCTTAAGAGAGTGTGAAATTACATTTTGCAAGCAAAAAAAAATTGTGCTTCCTGCGTAATACGTGAAAAACTGCGAAATTTTGGGACTTTTTTCACTTTCAGGTCTAAAAATAAAAAACTATGCATTTTTCGAAAAAGAAAGCTTAATAGCTTTTAAAATTGATTAAATTTGCAAGGATTTAAGCTCAAACACAGCTCTATGAAGCGTATAGCAACCAAGTTATGACTCTTTAAAGATGGTCTATTTTTCCCGAAAAACTACAATTTTAGGTTTTGCTCCTGTCCGGAGCAAATTATTGGTAAAATTGCTAATTCTATTATAAAAAAAATTAAAAGGGAGTTGTAGTACATTTAATTTGCTTTAAATTATGTACAGAACGAACTATGTGAGACTAATGGTTCATTCACAATCTTAAAATAACGAGGAGAACGTAAAAATGTATTTTTGAAAAATAAAGTATTTATCAATTATACATATTACAAATACTTATCTGACATAATACAAATTATGAATACTAATCTGACATAATACAAATTACAAATAACAACTAACTTAATAAAACAATCACTAATTTTGTCCAAGGTCCACGGTATTAGAACTATTAGGAATGCTGCTCAGAAGGCTGGCCGTATTGTCCCCCGTCCGAAGTGGAAGTCAGCCCTATGGGTCTTTAGTAATATCGACCAAGCGCTTAGCTAGCTCCCGAAATGGACACTAGAATTCAAGGGTTTCCACACCAAACGGCGTAAATATGTGGTTTCCACCAACACTTGCGCCGTTTGACACTTTCAGTTGAGACGGCATCGGGCCGTTACTGGAAGATGGAACTGTGCAAGGGTATCGCTACACGTGGTGTCCCTGACCAAACGTCGTCCCAGCTCCCAGGGCGGGAGTGTCATGCCTTGGGCCAAACTGTCATCAGGGGCCAAACCACCTGGCTCAAGCTTAGCGGGTGCTCCAGCGGAGGTGAAAGCCCGGCGGATGGTATAGTGCGTAACGCGGTCGAGAAGTGTCCCAATATTTTTAGAAGACATTGCCTGAAGTTAGAGACCCGATTTACACTTGTCAGCAGCCAGCTGCAGAGTTCTTTCGCACCAATCTGCAGCGAGGCTCGCCCCATAGCCGCTGGGAACAGGAATTTTTCGGGAGCTCGGCCTCCGGAAAAGCCTCGTGCCAAAGGCATTTATTTGGCCTCCATAGAATACGCCGTAATAAAAGTCCCTAGTTTAGATAATAACTTCTACACTGGATACTGTGAACTATGCACCGAGGACAGAAAAGCTGACAGGGACACATATGAAACTTTCCTAACGCCTAGACCTCCATATCCATCTGTTTGAATATCCAAGATGAATTATCGAGATTTATGTTAAGAATTAAAATATAAGAATATGTTTCACTGTATTGTTGACAACACCGCAAAACACAACAATAGAATTGGATTTTTTTCTTTAATGAAGTCCGAGAGGGATTAATCAAAACTACCTACTAAACTAGAAGGTGAAGTCACGCACGCCATAGCAATAGCGTCAAAGCTGCAGAAATGGTACCAGCCCTCGGACTGCACACCAATCACCCTCAACTCGCGCATGAGGAGCTGAAAATCCTGTAAAACCGTGTTCGCATCCCCTCGTAGGATCCCGTGTTCTAAGTAGGTCGTACTACCACACGTTAAATTTAGAATTTAGCTTCTCGAGAGTCGCCTATTGATGGCACCTGACTATTGATTGCAAGAGGTAGCCTTTGTATATGAGATTGCTCGGCTTTTTGTAGCATTGCCGCATCAACTTATAAGCGCCCGGCAGCTTAGATCGTATTTGACCAAGCAAAGCGCCTCTATCGACGGAGTTGAATCAATTTTTACGTCACTCTTCAGTACGACTTCAACACTATTACTTTGGAGGAAAGTTCTCATGGCGTGGACGGCGGCTTCGCAGTCACCTTTAGATCCAAAGTCGAGCTGGATATGCTGGAAGTAATTTTCTGGGCTGGGGGTGGAAAACCGGCGTCGGTAAGTAATCCCTACCGCAATAGGACGAATGAAACCATCATTTTTTTAGTTTTAGGCGCCATAAAGCATACTTACTAAGGACTGTTCTACCTAGCCTGCCAGTGGTGTCGAGAATTCTTTATAGAGGCTTGATCCTTGAAGGCCCTAATGTCGTCGTCGTATGAATGTAGATACAACACTAAAGCCAAGTAATGTCAAAAAAATACATTATTACCATTTCAATAGAACTCGGTAGAATGTCAGTAACCCATGGTAAAACTAAGCAACTTCAAACTAACATACAAACGGCCCTGGATTCAGTTATTGAATCACTCGCCTCTATTCGAACGATTCACAATGTTGAATATCGACGTGAAAAATTCAATATTTTTAAAATCATGTTGTCTACTCCGAAAGAGGGGGCCGAAGATTGGGCAAAAATAGGAAAAAATATGACATTTTTCATAAGAAAAATTAAGATTGAAAATCGTTCGAATCAAAGCGAGCAATTCATTGGCGAGGTTGACAAATATCTTCCACTGGACCCTGAGACTGATAGAACGGTCTCGGAAGCTGATTGGCACCTTGTGATGGTATTTTATTATTATTAAAACATAATTTCTAACAAGCCTAGCATAAGTACTTTGGTACCATTCACACAAATAAGTATTCACAGAATTCTTCAAAAAACCATTTTCAAGATCGTAAGTAAACTATTAGTCTCACTTAACTTACTTCAATTAAAGTAAATTAAATGTACTACAACTTTCTTTTAGTTACTTTTATCATAGGACTAGCGATTTTATCAATAATTTGCTCCGGACGGGAGCAAAAATTAAAATTGTAAATTTTTGGGCAAAATTGACCATCTTTGTAGAGTCATAACTTGGTCACTGTACATTTTGTAGAGCTGCGTTAGAGCTTAAATGGTGGCAAATATAATGAACTTTAAAAGCCACTGAGCTTCATTGGTCGAAAAATGCATAGTTTTTTATTTTTATACCAGAAAGTAAAAAAAGTCCGAAAATTTCGCAGTTTTTCACGTATTACGCAGGAAGCACAATTTTTTTTTGCTTGCAAAATGTAGTTTTACACTCTCTTATGGGGTTCAAATAACATACCAAAAATTCAGCGTTACATCGCGCTTTGCGTTTTAGGGCCATTTTTTTGTAAGATTTGACTGGCCTATATTCGGTATCTACTTTTTTTTGCAAAGGAGTGTAGGTATATATTGTATAGTGGTGGACTAAAACTTCGACTCTAGGTCTTATTTTCATTATTTTCCCTAAGTTTCTTTTGTAAAGATCATCTCTTTTCTGTTAAGACATAAAATGTAAAAATTAAGAGCTCTCTCCGCTCGCTCATTCATTCTTTGATCGCCTCAGGCTTTTATAACCCAAAATGTCAAGAATTTCGAGCTTGCTCCGCTCGCTCATTCATAGGTTTCAGATACTTTTCTTATCCTTAACCTAGATCGTTGCTTTCACTTATTCATTGATTTCCCTTAAATTACTACAGTAAGGATCACCACTGGGTGAAACCAACCAAATCAATGCACTGGCTTTTAAGACAAAAAATGGCCAACATTGCGAACTCGCTCTGCTTTATCCAATGATCACCTCAAGCTTTTAAGACCCAAAATGTCATAAATTTTGATCTCGCTCCGCTCGCTCACACACCACGTTTTAAAACCCAAAATTTCCGCTTGCCCATCATATTATTGTTACTTTTATATTGTTCGCCTCAGCTCTTTGAGCGAGGCGACGCTCGAGCCGTTGATATTAGAAAAATTGCGAGCACGGCACGCTGACTAATTTTTTTGAAATAATTACGCTACCTACGCCGCGTCAGTTTTAAAACTTTATTGAGCAAATTTTAAAAGGACTATGAAAGAATGATCAAATTTTAAAATAATAATCGTTCTACTGACCAAAGTCTGGAATACCAACGTTTAAATTACTTATTTATTACACTATTGACCAAATCGTTAAATTTCAAATTATTCAAAAGAATTTTAACGAATAACGCCTGTGATTGGTTCTGGAACTCGCCGGCCGTGGCCGCGGCACGTTCGCGTCGCTCGCTCGGCTCGTTCGTGGTGGTTTACAACAACTATGGATTCGAATTTGTGACAAATAAATTAATAATTACTGATATAAATTTATAACCGGCGAACTCTGGATCATGAATCATACTCTCTAACCATTAGACTGAGGAAAGAAAATAAAATACTGTGGAGGAAATTCTATAGAATTTGATAAGCGATGAATTAAATTAAATTTACATCTTACCACTTTTGGTCAGTCGTCCATTTGATGAAACCTATAACTGAATTATAAACTTTGCTAAATAAAACATTTTGTCTTTCAAATTTTGTTATTTCATTTGTAGTTCCTTCAAAATTTGCTAAATTAGGTTTTGATTATGTAACCGCCGAGTCCTCCATCTGGATTTAATGAGCCAAAATACCAAAAACCCCAAACTCGCTGAGCTGGCTCATTCATTCGTTATTGTATTATGTTCATTCCAGCTCGGTTGAGCTAAAATACAAAAAATGTCAAGCTCGCTAAGCTCGCTCATTACTTTATGCATTCATGCCCGCATAATAAGTCCGGATTTTAAGAGTCAATAGGTATACCAAAATATACGAGCTCACTACGCTCGCTCCTTCATTAGTTTATTACTTGTATTTGCCTAGATCTTTTGAGAGTAAAATCCAAATAATTTTGATTACGCAATTTTTTTTATATCGTACACCCCTCTCCAAACATTGTGAGTTTGTTCGTTCAATGTGTTCACACCAGTTATTTTGAGCCAAGATTAAAAAAAAATTGGACTCTCTACTTGCGCTCATTATTAAAACATTCACATCGCCCATACCGCCCATCAATTTAGATTATAAGAATAAATATATCAAAAAATCAAAAATAATACCTGAGTTCGACTATGTAAACCTAACTGTGGCTTGGTTTGTATGGTGGCTTTGTTCGTGCTGATTCGTGTTCACTGGCTGTACCTTGGCGATCGACTCGCCTTCATCGGCCACCTCACGGGCCAGGCCCCCCCTGGTAAATAGTTCTAGATACGCCAATGGTAAGTACTGTATCCGCAGTTTTCACTCGCGCGTAACTCTGTAACATGATATAAAGTAGGTAGGAAGAATATTGATTCCTATTAGAGAAATAATTTTCAAAATCGGTAGTTTCGGGGATCAACGCGATGAAACTAAAAATACTTAAACTCTTCAACTTTATAACCTCTATATATTATAAAATAAAGTTCCTTCGCCGAGGCTGCATGTTCTAATCGTAATAAATTTCTAAAGAGTTGAATCAATTTCTTTCTTTTCTTTTTTCTTCCTGAGTGTCATAGTGTACGTTTACGTCCCGGAAAAATAACAGAATCCTACAGGAGAGCCAATGTTAGCAGAATTTCGGACAAGAAATTGAGCGCCATTATTGCAACGGCGCATTTGCGGGCTTCGCGGTGCGTTCGCGAGATTTGGACGCACCCTTATAGATATATGCAATGACACATCCAAATGAAAATTAAATAATTTGATTAATCTAAGTCCAAAAGAAGTTCCCTCGCATGAAACTTTCTAAAGATTTTATCATAACAGTCACAAAACAGCCCGTGGATTTCAATAACATATTTTTTAACCCAGACAGAGTCCTTTATTTTCACAATCAACAAATCATACGTACGTCGAGACTTCTGTATGAGCGGCTTTTATTTTGATAACGCTTTCCTCTGTTGATATTTACGTTTGCAAAGCACGGCGCCGTCGGTTGACTCAGCTCTTGATTCGGCCGCTCGCGTGCACTGCTATGCACCACCTAGCTCTTATTGTCTCCTGGTAACTCGTGTACTATAATAATAGAATACCTAATGCTACAGTCGCGGAATGAGTTTTAAAATAAGATTGACACATTTTTGAGATTTTATATTTAAAAACTATTCTAGAAACTTATTTAAGATAACTTTGCGCACGGCTGTGAATAAAACTTTTGACAGACACCCAAAAAACAATCTCACGGACGCTTTTGTATCTTGATCCTAGGGGACCCCGGACCTACCCTAGAGCAGACTTATCTTTTGCGCAATGTTTAGCCGTATATAGCCATATAGAGATAATGGTGCAGCCAAAATGTATCTTATTTCATTTAATTCAACCTTTGCAATTACTATTCTTAAACCTCGTCAATTATTCATATTCGTCTGTATCAAACCACCTACTTGTATTATTCAAATAAACTTCCAAAAATTCTTAATACAAAAGTAAAAAAAGACGGTAAGTCTTTTCAAGATAAGTACATTAATATTTATTTGTGTGCCGAATTTATCGTTACAAAATTCAATTTAGCGGACGACTGTCGAACGCCCTTTATCTATGCACAGAAGGTCTTTTTATTTGATGGGCCTTCGGGGACACTCGCCAAGGAAATGTTGGAAGTAATGACAAAAGTATGGACATGCTGGTTGCAACTTAAGTCGGGATTTAAAGAGTTAGACTATCAAATCACATCTTTATAAAACTGAGGGAGTTATGTGTTCGTTCATTACCCACTTAAGTTGTTATAGTTTTTAAATAAATAATCCTTGGGATTCAAGGATTATAGGATAGGGAGTCTCTACTTCAATGACATACAATTCATAAATGCTACAAAAAAAATCACGCCCACCTACCCTCCAACACACACTCACACACGAAGGTTATTTAGAAAACAAAATCAGAAAGCAATTTAAATATTTAAATTCACTTGTTTGTTCATGGCCTATCAAAATACTATTATTAGTATAGCCTACTTTTATAGAAATAACTATTTCCAATAGCACAGGATATTCTAGTTTGGGAAGCAGGGACTCCACTATGAGCTAAATAAAACAATTTTTATACAAAACTAATGTAATAATCAGATCATAACATGTATTACCCGTTATTTTAATCTGTCTTTGGTTGCATCGTGATATAAAAAAAAGGTTAATAACAAAAAAATATTTAAAAGTCAGTTCTTGGGGCATTAATGGACAGTTAATGACCAACGATGCATAAATACTCTGTATGTTGCTGTAGATGCAAAGGAAATTATTGCCAATGAATTAAGCTCTTGTAGTTAATAGCAATGAGGCCAAAAACAATGTCTTCATACACCACGAAATGTCTTTTTAACCGATAACTTAATAAAATACTTAATTATAAATATCTTTGTCTCTAACCCGTCGCCCATTAACAAATTTTAGTGCGTATCTCTCTTAAGCCAACTCGCTGAATATTCATCACATTTAGATGGCAGCGCGCGATAGACCCACATCAGAAAAACATCAAAAATGCATCAAGCGGAAATATTCTACTACATTGTTGGAGCAATATTGCGTCTCACGCGCCGTCCTTGCGGGCTTAGCGTATGATCTACGTGATCTTACGATATAATGTGAAAACAGCCAGTAAAACAGGCACCAACGCCGTATAAATTTTACTTGTTAAAAGCGTAGAGGCTGCCGTGGTACGACTTGTGTCACTGGAAATCATGCAACGCGTTACAAAGTAATCGGCACAATTGTTGTCTGAATCCTTGTTTTTGTTATGATGAAAATAGTAATATTCATCTTGCGTTCAGATCAGATCAGAGAATTACAGTGGAGCGACTGCCATCTGACCTGCGTGACCCTGTTACCAGGGAACCAGACTGGATCATGGTTACTAATTCAGTCGCCTGAATGTGCAAGTTTCATCACTATGTTATACCTCACCGGAAGAGCATCGGTTAGCATTCAACTAATGTACATAACTCAGAAAAGAGTCATTCAATTCAAGTCAAGATGATTCAAGCCCAGTGCCTCTCGCTTACGAGTCGGATACCACTCGGCCACCGGCGCTCGGTATTATTGTATGACGAAATTGATGTCGAAGCGGCCAACGGTCCCGCCCGCAATCGCGTAGCCCTTCTCACATCTCATTAGCAGGACGCGAAAAGGCGTGAAATGAAATTAATTTGTGAAAAACATAATTTCTGTAGGGTTGTACAAATTGGCGCGGCAGCTCGCCGGCCGACGTGACGACGACCGCTCACTCACAGTTAATGAGAGGACGCGCCCGCCCCGGACAATTGCCACTTGCTGCAATATTGTTTCGAACAACGGCTCGTTTGCTGCTAAACACGTAACGTGCGATTTGATTTTTTATTGTATGAGGCCGTATGGGGCCCGGCGTGGGACTTCTTTTGATTGTCTACCTATTTTCTGCTTAAACGCTAATCTTTGTCTGCGGCTTCTACCGCCCAGACCTCGATGAAAAGTAGCCTCGGACACTTTTCGCCACATAAACTAGCGTAATGACAAATATCACGTACAATTTGATTTTTTGAGGCGGTATGGCGCCCAACGTGAGACTTCTTTTGATTATCTACCTATTTGTTACCTAAACGCTAATCTTCATCTGCCAATTCTACCACCCAAACCGCGAAGAAAAGTAGCCTCGGACACTCTTCGGTCCATAAACTATCGCAAAAACAAAGATCACGTCGATCTCTTGAAAGAAAACCAACTCAAAACCCATACTTACGCATTTATATGGAAGTTGAAATGTTGTTCATAATACAAATTACTGTACGCTCTATTGTAATAGAATACCCAACTTAGTGGATAAAGCTAGTGCAGAGCGTTCCGTACTTACCCATCCATTTACATATTTATTAAAACGGTGCACCTTGTGTATCTTTTTACCCCGTATGAATAAATATTCGTGTTTCAGATCTCAATATTGTTTGTCGGGCGGGATACACAATATTGCCGCGCCGCTGCCGAGCGCACTATTCAAAATATTCGCTGTGTTCGGAACATATGTGCAAGCTCCAACGATTATTACTTCTTACTGGTAGCGTAGCGGAAAACCTATTTCATGCCAAGTTTATCTTTATCAAAAATACAGTAAAATGTTCCTACGTACATAGCGTTATAAGGAATTGACATTTCGTAAAACCACTATCAAATTGTTCAGATCGCAACATTGCCAAACCGCTTATGGTAAGTCTTGTGCACACTGCGGCAAGCGGGTTGATAAACTAATATTAACAAGCAAGTATCGGAGACCGCAAGATCATGAAAATGTACCCACGATCCCTCCCGCACTGGATAACTTCCATGTTTGCCCTCCATACATTATTTATAACGTAAGTTATGCCTTGTTTATATTGGCTGCCTTTTAGTAAACTGCTGTATGTAACCTATCCCACCGGAGCTTCCGGCCAAACATTCAATATTTACGGTTTAGCTGTATTTGGGCAGACTACGCCATAATTATCTGGTTTACGATAAAGCCTTGAGTTTTCCGTTCACGATTTTTTAGTCCGATGGTGTTGTACGCCACCCATTTACGGAGCGCTCTTTGCGTTCAATGCGATGTTTGCAAAACGCTGAGCAGAGACCGAATGCGAGTTGCCTTTTTTGCAAGAAGTCGGAAACGCGACATGTGTATCGTCGGAAACCCCACTTTGCGGGGAGCAGCCAGCGACGGCTAGATGCGGGGGACTTAATGCCTCTCCCCATTCCTTCAAAATAAAGATTCTTCACCCATTCGTAAGCGATGGCCGTTTCAGATAACAATTGTATTTATGGGCAAAATACTCGTATTTATCCATAAATTATCGTATACGAAGTCTAGACGGTAAATCAACAATATCGTGAACATTAAGGCCGTAATAGACCAATACAAACAAACTAGAGCGCCGTATAAAGTTATTAAAGTTACATTTCGCTGATCGTCGTCGCTGTTTGAGAGAATTATAATGTTGTTATCGGTCAGCGCAACGCGGCCTGCCGGCATTATGTCGCCGGAGTTGACTCAACTTTATAATAACTAATATCAAGCTTCGTGGCTTTCCGTATTAGCCTCACGTGTTGCTACTAACTCTAGTTCAAGATACGTGCAACCTTCACAAACAGGGAACGAAATATTTTGGAAAGTAAACTTGAATAAATTGTGTTTTGCTTTTGGTAGTGTTTAAATAGTTAGGTACCTGTGTAAGTATAGCTTATGTAACATCGGCCTCCTCCACGCTTTTCACACTGAACGAATCTGTGTCTCCATCAGAATATTAATAATTATTTTTTCTGAAAGTATTAGTACCTTTACTAGTATATCTATGGGTGGTAGGATAATTTTCATGAAAATTAATAACAAGGAAAGAAGCTTCAGTTTGCAGAGTGCCATTTATTCCGATCCAGCACACCTTCTCTGGTTTTACTTGCAAAACAAAGTTCAAACTAAGGCGAACAAAGTAGCATTAAAATTTACGGTTGAGTGAACGCCGCGTAAAACTCGTAAAAGTGCCTCATATGTCAATACCTTCTGAAATACGATAATGGAAATGCGAAATAAAACAGAAAGCAAAGTATGATTAGTGGGTGCCATATGTCCCATTGGCAGACTTTACTACCGCCACCCCTGCAATATTCATTTTGTTATGAGGTTCTTTTATAAACATGAATAGTGACTTTTTCATCCATCAAGCAAAGTAGAAAAGACGCTAGTTTACTACATTCCTCTACTTTCTACAAACACAGTATGTTGTTACTACATTTGAAAAATTGTTTAGGTACAGGCTGTTTCTGGACAGGCATCCTCCACCTTCTTTAGCATGCATTGCATCACCATGTGAGATGGCGGTCAAATACCTTTATAGTTCATATCAAAATCAAACATACATAGCTCACCTAAACAAAAACTACTCTGAACCCCCTTCATTACCCGTTCCTATATTTTATTTTCAATACAGTCTGATTAGCAAAGCGAAAAGGGGATAAGCGAGCGAACGTATCCTTTATACGGAATAGGGCGGTGGCGGGCGCCAGTGATCACGGATGCAGCCGCAAGCCACCGTTCGGTGCCCAGGTGAGATTAAAAGTCCGGTACAGTTGTTTGCGGGCGGGCGGGCGGGCACGCACCCGCTGCACTGACGGCGCCGCCTGCTCCCATGATTAATGCTCCACGTATTCACCTACTACAAATAAATGCAGCTTACACCGGGAATATTGCAGCGTAATTTCAGTTTTCATATTCATTTGTCTGTTTTATACGAGATCAAAGCGTAAGAGCCTTTTGACCCAGCGCTCTGTATCGTTTGCATCGCTTCGTTCGAACGCATCGATGTGAGAGTTTTCGTTGAAATGACTCGTGTGTTTGATACGGTGGCGGTGATTGACGGAAATTATTATGTTCGAAATGTTTCTTTATTATAACTGTAATAATAAGTCTCTTTCCATCAGGTGAGTTGAGGTCAAATGCAAGCCTATCTACATAGTATAAAACAAAGTCTTTTCCTGCCGTCTGTATTGTATTTATGTTCGCATAGATCTTTTAAACTACGCAACGGATTTTAATGCGATTTTCAACAATAGATAGAGTGATTCAAGAGGAAGTTTGTAAGCAAGAAAAAAATGGTAGGTAGCGGTAAAGTAGGGGTACGCGAGTAGAAGAGGACAAGAGTAATGGGTAGCAGAGTTTCGCATTTTGTGTTTTCTACACGCCTGTCTCCAACCCGTCTGCCCAGCTGGGAAGTTAAATTCTCCACGAATGTCACGAGGAAGAATCTTACGTCAAGCAGAGAACTGTTGTGAGCTGTTAATTGTCACTTCAAAGCTAAAAAGTTGAAAAACAAAATAAATAACGCTCTACACTCCTAGCTGCTGTGGGGTTAGGAGGGTGGAGCAATGTTAAACATGATTGGGAATCCTTCTGCTCAATTCTCTATCATGTCCTGGATATCACTCCCATCCAAGGAACCAGTTTGAAAAAAATACCCTACATACCTACAAAAACCAGAAACTAAACCGTGTTGAAATTTGTAAGTTAACTTGTAATAAATGAATCAATATGGGCCGATCGGAGGGCTGTTTTATAGGGTCGTTGTAAGGTGGCGGCGAGATTTATCGCGTCGGCCCAGACCGCTAACGACGGCCGCCGCCCGCTGACTGATGCCCCACATTTGTTTCAACTGATTTACTTTCCACATCCCTACGTATTGGTGCCGTAGTACCTCACGGCTCACTCACTCACTACATTATTCTTTACGTTCGGTAGTCGGTCGGCCTCGGGTTCTATTTAAATTAGTGACCGAGCAGTTTCGAACGGTTTGGTTCTTCGTGTAATTTGTTTTGTATTACTACCTACTTGAAGAGTACCTAATGTTACAAACTTGCTAATTACACTTAGTAATGCGCATGCGAAACTATGTTTGCCGGTTGGTTCGATTCTCGGGTTATTCAAATGTAGAGTAACGAATTAACGTGTGTTATCGCATAAAGAAGAGCCTTAGCTTACAGCTTAGGCTTAGGCGCTGGTCGTATGACCATGGTCATACGACAATGGTCATACGATCGTTTATTTATTTATTTATTGATTAAATCTTCATGCACAAAATAGTACAAAGGCGGACTTAAAGCTAAAATAGCCTTATCTACCAGTCAACCAGGAGATAAAGGGTAAAGAAAAAGTAAGGCGGTGCAAGAGAAGCTACTAAACAAGATGGAGGAGGGGAACCGTTAATGCAATTATAGCCGAACCAGAGATAACAGTATAGATAAATAGATAGATAACTGAAAATAAGTAATATAAATATAATAAAGCTAGAAATAAACGTGAGTAAGTGGGTAATATAGCAAGAATAGATAACCATACACTGCACAAGTAAAGGAGAGACAAAACCAGAAGCTCAGTCAAACATGAGGGTGATCGGAGACAAACTCGTGAGCCCCAACACTAAAGATTATTGAGGTAATACTCACGAACAGCTTTCTTAAATGAGTATTTGCTGGAGAGCAATCTAGGATCGGGAGGGAGTTCATTCCAGAGCCTTACAGCCCTCAGTACAAAAGAATTAGAAATAAAACAAGTACGGTGAAGAGGAAGATTTAATAATAAGTTACTCGAGGAGCGAAGGTCACGGTCGTGGGTGTCAGTGTGTGGGTGTGTGGGTTTACAATTAGGACATCGCCTTACAGTCAGGCGCGGTGATCAAGGCGCGCTCTGCCACCACCCAAGTACCAACTGACGTACCTAACTAGCTGCGAGTTCATTAACTTTGAATTTTTTAGCCCCGCAATTATGAAAACCAAAATATATTTTTAAACAATAGAAAATAAACTCGCAATTCAACTTGAAGCGAATGCAAGACGTGTACAGAACACGCGGCCTGTGTACGTATGTGCCGTCAGTGCTGGCAAGTTTTCATTAGGAGTTCCGCGAGGCGCGGGCGCGGGCGCGGCCGCGGGCGGGCGCAAGTTTCGCGGCGGGCGCTTGGCGGGGCGCTGATAACACAACAAACAAGTTGTTACAAACGTGTTTAGTTTCAGCTATTGCCCCTAGTTCGACGCTTTAACTCATTGCTCCAATAATGAAGTGGGCTGCGGGACCGTAATTAAGCCGCGTTGGGTTATCCCCGGCCGCCTTCAATTTCATAGGGCGTTTTCCTATTATGTTGGAATTTAAATAAGATTCACTTACAAGGTTTGGTTATGGAGATTGCTCTGTCTTTCAATCGCATGTGGTAACGTTTCGCACATTGATATCGCGGTTTCTGGAGACATTTTTCATCAAGCTCATTTATTCGTGAAGAACAAGTTTTTTTTAACTGATTCACCGCGCAAAATGTAGCTCGAATGTTGCATGTGAGTCATACAAGATTGAATTACGTACGGCCGCGTGGACACGCTGCTATACGTAGAGAGGCATGTCTGGTCCGACGCTGTTTTTTTCGTCCCATGCACGCTCGTTTCCGGACGTCAAACAGATCTGTAAACCGAATTGGAATTGGGAATCCGAGCTGAGCGGAATTTGTGTCAACAGAAAGATAGCCTTTACGATTTACGGGCGGCATCGTTTGCTTAGTTATACCTGTGCTGCGGCCGCGCGGCGATGCGTGCCGACCGACGGACCACGACTATACTACCATTACGATACACACAGCGGCTGAATATTTGATTTTAGTCTATGTACAGTCTATTGTAAAATGTTGTTAGACCACATGTGACAGAGTGGGCCTATGTTTGAGGCCTCAGAACGACGCATTTTTTTATGATAGCAAGTAGTTCAGTTTGTGTGATAACCGCCGCCCATGGGCATCCGCTACACCAACAGGGTCGTGCATGTGTTCAGTACAGACTTCGGAATTCCGCTGCGATGATTATTCCACAGTACGGGCGTAGACGGCAGGATATTTCTTGAAAAGTGTACATTCGTTGACCACCACTCATGGACATAACTTCTCTACATAGTAAGTAAAATTGATGTGGTCCGTCGTGGTGGCACACAAAATGAGTATAAATAATACCTCTATGTATGTAAAAGCATTGATCTAAATCGATGCAGAAAACTTAATATAACTACACTAATAGGTACAACTGTCGGCGGTAAATACGAGTAATGTCATCGGTTATTTCGGCTTCATAAAGCATCTTGCCGGTGTCCATTATTTACTGCTTTGTACTGTAATTAACTAAATTCATCTTGCTCAAAGTAAGGAACATGACTATCACCCTTGCACTCCTCGCCGGCCTCGCCCAGCATAGAAGCACACTAGGCTCGCATTATACTTTGTCTTTTGTGTGTGCCGGTTACACGATGTTAGGCAAAGGGGCAGGAAAGGGAAGCGGTTTATCTCTGCGCCGGAACACAGGAAGACGTACGCTCGCCCCGCCGCCCGCATTCCTCTAGGCTTTACCGAGGGCCCACGTACACACACCGGCGTGCTTTCGCACACTTACCACGCGATTGTCGATCGTAGTGCAAACGGAATAGGAGAGGTCGCTTCGTAAGATCTCAGTTTTGGATTTGAGGTTAGAGGTTATTCGGACTTCTTATTGACCACAAGCAAGAAGGCATTGATTAGAGCAAGAAAACAGGTATTCGACTATCACCTCACCTGGTGGTAGTCCGTGATGGTAAGTGACGATGTAGCGGGGGAAATGGAGCATGCCTGAATAGATACAGCGTATTCACTGTTTCCATCTCATGGATTAAACCCAGGATGACGGTTGTCAATCGAACTGGAATGGGAGGACCAGTTAGCTATTCTGGGGGATTTAATCGGGACGGTCTCCAAGTCAGTCATATTTTCGTGTGACAAATCATTTTATGGTAATCTTAGACGGTCATTACTATCTGGTAGATGGACTTGCCTCGCCCAACTGCCATCCGGCTCAACCTAATCACACACACATGGGCGTGCTAGACCACATTCAACATCTAATCTAAGGATGGACTACGAGGACTTGACGATAGGTCCTAGAAGGCGAAATACCGTTCAGCATAGGTCAGCGTTTTCATTTCTTTAAACTTTACTATAAGAATAGGTATATCGTTAGGGATAATAAATGTTTGCGGCTTTACCAGAAGAGTAGTGGTTGCTGTTGCAAAATCTGTAGGATATGTATGCAGTCTTTTTGGGTAGCAGACGTAAAACGAGGGTGAATTTATATGGGGTATCATTAGTATTTTTGTAGAGCTTTGTATATTTTTGGATACATGAATGGTATTCACAATAACTATATCAACTTAGAAATATTACAGCTGAAGTAGACTCTTCAAATTAAAGAATAATAGTCGACCAACATAGAAAAAATGTAGTTGGATTAACACTTTCTTTCAAGAGCGGCTAGAATGGCGGGATATGCCGTTCGAATTGGAGCCGCCTGATTGTGGAACTACCTTAACCTTACAGAATACCTACCGCAGCCAAGTAGGTACTATGTTAAAGGATATTGTATTCATGCTGGTGAATAAGTTCTCCAGTGTACCAAGGGGTGGGGAACAGTGACTGTCAACGGAGGGCCTTAGCATTTGTCCATTTGCTGCCAGAGCAACGTGTCGCGGGGAGGTTTTAGATGTGCGCAACGCATTGGTGATACCCCTGGTGCTGCTAGTGTCTATAGACAACGGTAAACACTTTAACATAAAAAAATTACAAAAATAAAAAGCACCCCTTGCCGGTACATATAGAAGTAGGTGCATTTATAACTTTTTTATAATGTCAAAAAGCTTTGTTCTAAATGCGTATATTATGACGACCTGAGTGGTTCAGTTGGTTAACATGTCTGAAACGTAGAGTTCCCGGGTTCGATTCCTGGCCGAGCAGAAATTGAAATGAATAGAAAAGAATAGAAATGCATTTATTTGGTACTCCATGCACACACATCAACTTATACCTAAACAATAAATATATCTTAATTTAACAAAAAAATACCACTTAATGTATAAGCTGTATGTGTGCGCTGCAACAACACAAAAGGGTAGTGGCTCAGCACATTATCACCTTGAAGGGTAATACACTGATTTTCAGCCAAAACCCAGATAGTACGCAGTACCCAATAAAAATTTTTTTCAAAACATCTAGTGTGTAAATGAAAATGAAAATGAAAAATTAAAATGAAAAAGTATTTATTGAATTAGGATTACGTTAATTAAACTCTTTTCAAAAGTCAAAAATCTAACGGAATACAAAGGGAAGTTAAGCGACTCATCCAGGTAGGGGGCGACGCATGCAGACCGATCAGCGCGTACGAGGGCTTACTCCGGCAAAGTGTCCATATGTGTGTGTAGTTACATGTTCCACATTTTAAATTACCAATCAACACTAAAAAACGCAAAAGCTATGACATCTATCTGTTCGTTTGCTACTTTTCAACGCCCAAAGCGCTAAGGCAATTAAATAAAAATAAAAAAATTGCAAGGTGATGGTCAGAAAACCCAAAACAGGACATGGTGGCATATGCAAGTATTCCATATGGTAAGTTCCGCTATCGCAAGAAGTGCTCTGGAATACCCTCCTGGATTTCTAAAATATGACTTTTATAATGTATCTTAAATGAATATTCTTATTGGAGGGCTTTTCCAGCACTTCGTTGCTTGATAGCGGAAACTGCCCCTAAAAGCTGCAGACCCATGCTTATGAACTGACAGAGGAATGCGTGCAGATCTACTGCCATACTTCTCCTGAAGTGAAGTTATCTTAATTTTTTCATATAAGTAATGAGGTTGCTCAAACTTCATAACATCAAACAGGACACATGCAAGATGCAACCTCTGGATGCCATATTTAACATTGATTTATTGTTTAAATAAGGGGTTATATGACTGCGAGGTGGTATTTCGAAGCAGAAGCGACAGCAAGCATTTTGAACCCGTTGTATCAATCTCTGAGTTTTACACAACAACCGTGGGCTATATAGAGTGTCGCCATAATTTAGACGTGACAAAACAAGAGCGTCGCACAAACTAACGCGCACTTCCTCGCTGAGTAAGGTCCGTAACTTACTCATAATACTTTCAACAACCTGTATAATTTTTTTATTTTTTTTTATTTGAAAATTGGGCTCTTCAGGGCTTTCTCTGTCCCAGTATCACTGAGACCATTCCTGATCGATTGTGATCGCCTCTTTTTACAGTTCAGTGCTAATCCCTGCAGCTTCTATGAACTGTAATAGGTTCTTAGTACTGATTTCGTTCACCTCATCGGGTAGTAGTTGGTGTTTACCCAGATGGATGCTACGTTTGCGCATCTGGGCCTCACATTTGCAGATCAGGTGGAGAGGCGTTTCATCCTCCTCCTTACAGAATCTACAGTCCTTTGTTCTGCTGATCTTCAAGTTATACATGTGCTTATTCAGCCCACAGTGACCAGTCAGTGCCCTTGTCAGGATGCGCAACTTATTCCTACTAAGTAGTACCAGTTCTTTGGCATGCCGCCTATTATAGGCTTTGACTAATGCCCTAGAATGTGTTAGGCCCGGCTGATTATTCCAGTGCTCTAATGATTGCTCTTTGCTGTTGATATGAAGGGTCAATTTTACAAGGCTTTTTGGTATGCCACAGAATGGTTCTGGGCCATATGTTGTAGTTCGTCCGCAATTTCATTGCCTTCGATCCTTTCATGCCCTGGGACCCAGCGCAGTATCACTTGGTTTTTCTCACCCAAGGAATTGAGGACATTCACGCAGTTTAGCACCAATCTTTAACTCACAGAGTCTGATGAAAGGGCCAATAGAGCTGCTTGACTATCTGAGTGTATATAAATACAATGGTTCATGTATTTCTTTTTGAGGTTTATGTCCGCACATTTCAAGATTGCGTACACCTCGGCCTGGAATATGGAAGTGTATTTGCCCAGGTTTAGGGATTTCTTAACCTTGGGCCGCTCTCCGTATATTCCACACCCTACATGATCACCTGATTTGGACCCATCGGTGTACCATATCAGGCTTCCATTTTTCCAGTACACTTGGCTTTTAAGCCAGTCATCTCTGGATAAAAATTCCACAGAGTATCGTTTCTGGAAACTACTCTGTGTTGTCATTGAGTCAGTGCACATACTCATTATTTTGCTGCCCATAACATTGTCCTGGAACGATCTCAATGACTTCGAGAGCCAGTTTCCTTCTCCCTGGGTGGTTAGCCTGTGCATACTGTTCGTTGCCACCATCTGTACATACAGGTGTAGGGGCGGGATATCCAGCATTGCATTCAGGGCCTCACCAGGTGAGGTTGACATAGCTCCTGTGACCAAGAGACACGCAGTTCCCTGCATGCCGCTCAGTTTAATTATAGCAGTTTCCTGGTTTGCTTTACTGTGCCATACTACGGAGGCATATGTTATTATGGGCCTTACGACCGCTTTATAAAGCCAGAGGGTGTTTTTTGGAGTTAATCCCCATTTTTGACCTGCCAGTCTGCTGCATATTCCCAAGGCTATTTTAGCCTTGTTCAAGATTCCGATTATATGGCTGTTCCAGGTAAGTTTTTGGTACAGTATTACACCCAGGTGTTTGACCTCCTTGGAGAACTCAATAGTTTTGCCATTTAATCGTGGTTTGACTAAATTGTCAAGTTGCCTTTTGTTGGTAAATGGTACAACCACTGTTTTCCCGGCGTTAATGGACAACTCATTGTCTTTGCACCATTTATCAACAACGTTTAACGCTCTTTGCATAACGTATGAAAGCATACTTTGACAGAAGCCTCGGACGATTACCACTAGGTCATCAGCAAAACCCTGCGTATCAATCCTGAACTCCGCCATCTTATACAAGAGCTGATCCACTGCCAGGGTCCAGAGTAGTGGAGATAAGACCCCTCCCTGCGGGCAACCCCTGGTAGTAAATAATTCAAGTGTGGTTTCATGCAGGGTTACCCTCACTTTTCGGTTTGAGAGCATCGCTTCGACCCACTTCACCGTCGCATGGTCTATGTTTTTCTCAGTGACCTCGAACTAGTGTCATCCACCGCGAAGGTTGCAATAATGCCTCCTTCCTCCCCCCTACTATGGAGAACCTTCCAGAGGTGCGTGTTGAGGCCCCTGCTCTGCGTGCCCAGCAATTTTATCGCCTCGTCTATTGACGTGGCGTCTATGCTGGGTATGAAGGCGGTAACTACCGCTAGCTTTGGCAATTCGCTCTCTGAAAGAACAGATAGCTTCGCCTCTGGCCAGGGTTTGACGCTGGGTACCGCCCTCATAAGCCAGTGCTTATTGGCTTCATTTTCACAAACAACCAGGATCCATCCTGGTTTTTGTGAAAACGAGTCGAACCTGGGCCCCTCCCCCATGCCTTCCTTAGAAATAACGTCGACAAGGGCGCGGCGCACAAGCCCCGTTTGTTCCTCGGTTAGTGGGTTTTCCGCACGAATCCCGACCCTAACTGAACCAGCCACTTCGCTGAAGGTAGGCTTTGCTCTTCCCTCCTGCGTTTTTGGGGTTTTCTTTCGTTGGTCTTTCGGGGATTCCTCCTCTGATCGAGTGCGTTTTAACGACTTCGCCTCAGGGAGTAACCGAGGAATCTCTTTCCAAGGCTGTCGGCAGAGGACTAGAGCCTCTTTGAGGCCCACATCCATCTCCCTCAGCCTTCGGAAACGCTTTCGCGCTGCCCCAGAAAGCCGGTGATGGCTCCCTGGTATAATGATGTCGGAGGCCGACGTCCCTTCCGTATCTGTGACAGTACTGCCTCCATCTACTTCAGGTTGCGCCTTCACGGTTGCATCATCTACTCTGGGCGTTGGGGAGGCCAGAAGCTCTCCTTCAGCACCAGAAACAATCTCTACCACTTCCATGGCAGAGAATTCTGGACTTTTTTGGTTTTTGTTTGTTTCGGTACTCATGCAAGTCCCACGATTAGCTAGGGAACTAAAGGTCACCTCCGGCAGAGCCCCGCTTGCCGGAGTAAGGGCACAAATTTCCTCCGAGGAGCCCAGGTATCAGAGGGGCACCGTTAAAGGCCGGACATCCCTCCGGCCACGCAGCCCTCGGCACGGTTCGCGTTACACCTTGGCTTGGGACCAGACCTGTATAATACTTTCAAGCGAAAGAAACAGTATCTCACCAAGTCGATTGTATGACTGTCAAATCCCAGCAGATTATCCATACCAAGATACCAAGATTCTTGGCTTGATCTACTAGTTCAATACTCGCTCCATTGACACATGATCGGATTTTGAACGGACATTTTATGAATTTTTTAGTGGTACCTAATAACATAAACTTCGATATAGTGAGATTCAACAACAAACAACAAATTTTTGTCAGACCAAGCTGCAATACGTTCCAGATCATCGTTCATTTTATCAACTGTTTGTGTAATATTTGCTGGCTTATCTGAAATGTACAGTTGAACATCATCTGCATAGCAATGATATAAACAGTGTTGTATGACTTTAACAAGGTCCGCGCTGTACAGTATAAAGAGTAAAGGCCCCGATATGGATCCCTGAGGTACACCACGCTGCACATTCTGCATCTTGACAGTTTTACACTACCATCTCTACTTAAAAGCTTTACTACTGGTAACGATTGTCGAAATAGCTTATAAACCAAGCAATAGAGTTTCCATCAAGCCCATATTATGTCAGTTTTGACAGTAAGAGTGGTATGTTTATACTATCGAATGCTTGGGAGAAGTCAAGACGTGTTAAAATAGTACCTCGGCCAATATCCTGTTGAGCCAGGATATTATCTGCCACATCCAGAAGCGTAGATATAGTCCCACGACCCTAACGAAATCCAGACTGAAATTTTGGTAAAAACATAACATGTGTTTATAACATGTCATTTGTCTCGATATACTTAATCAATTGAGTGTGTATTAGTTTCTCCAAAACTTTCGATAAAAGGGCAGTAGCCTTATAGGTCTTAGGTCTGTAAGGGTCTTGGGATGATCAACCTTGGATAAAGAAGTTACGATCGCGACTTTCCAAGGAGCTGGAACAACCCCTGCCATGATAGAGCAGTTAATAAAGTGTGTAATCACAGATAAGGTGACGTCTCGGCTTATGCCGTCGGCACCGATTGCATTATATTTGATGAATGTGATAAATCGAAATACTTCAGACTCACCAACAGCGGCAAGACTCATAGTGGCTGCGCTAAATGAATTGCCCAGGAAATTTTTTATTTCCGACTCAGGACCACTGACCGGCCCATGCACATTTAAAAAATGTTTGTTTATATCACCAGCATTACTGAAAGTTTCAGGAAGATATTCTTGGTTTTTAGGATTGGTTAATATCTTATCTTTAACATTTTTCCACAGTGCCTTATTATCTTGATATTTTGAGTTAATATAGTGATTAAAATATGCACGTTTCTCATTATATATATCATTATGTACGAGTATACTACTGGTTACCTATCTTTTCAACTCCTTATACCGTTCCCTGTCAGCTTCCAATTTTGATGCTCTATACTTCTCATGTGTTTTATTTCGTAGGTCAATCATAAGTAAAATCGTCTCTGTGATCCATGGCAATGAACGATCAACAATTATTTTAATGGGTTTAAATGGCGCATGGCAGTCAAAGAGGAAGGTAATTAATTCATTAAACTTCTCTACCATGGAATCCACAGCTGGCAAGCCCAATACTGATTCCCAATCAATATTTTCATTTAGATCATGATTGAAACGTTCCAAATCGATATCTTTAATTGGTCTATAGGTAATAACTTTAGGAGGACACTTCTTTTTTTAATGACAATATAACATTAACCATAGCATGACCCAATGACCCAGTAATATTAGACACCACTACCTCTATCGCATCCAGACGCAAGTCAGTGCAGACAAGATCAATCATAGTCTATATCACTCGAGAAGTGGGTGGGTTGTGCTACTATTTGATTTAGTTGCATGTAATTAAGAAAATTATTAAGCTTTATAGTTTTGCCATCAGTCACATCCATCATATTGATATTAAAATCACCCAATAACACAACGTGATCATATTTAGAGAAGTAAGTAACAGACTCTGTCAGTGCATCAAGAAACTGGTCGACATCTATCCACTGGGGTCGGTATGCAGTTCCTATAACTAAACTGAGTCCATTTAACTTAATAGATATCCACATCTCCTCAATGCATCAGGATGTTTAACGAGTCGTGCAGACAATCCCCGCTTTGTGCATATGCACCGGGCGCGGCACACTTCGCAGCCGGTAGCTGGGCGGCGCAGGCGCGGCGCTTCTTGCCCAGAACGCAACCATGTTTCATTTATTGCTACGATGTCGGCATCAAACCGTTTCATAGCAATAAGGAAATCGTCCTGTTTAGTGTTCACAGAACCCGCATTATAAAGATTTAATTTTAAAAATTTTACTTTAGTATCCATAAGCATAATAATTGATATAGAAAGCAACAAAAGCGAGTGCAGAAAAAGTGTTACTATAATATATATACATACATACTATAAGGACCATATAGGTACAGCAGTATGGTGCTTAAATAATACTTACATAAATATTATTATATTGAAGCATGAAACGTGTAGTGTAAACGGAAGCCAAGATTTAGTATTACTGCAGCCCAACCTCATGAGGAATTTTAATTTCGGTTACGGGTCTGGGTGTAGTATGTAATAATAAGTATGTATTTAAAAAAGTATATAAGTAGTTTATCAGTTATCTAACACAACACAATAACACAAGCTTTCCTTACTTTGGAGCTAGATGGCGCTGTATGAATATGTCCAAGCATATTTATTAATTATGGCAGGCAACTACGGTACCCTACACCGAGCTTGGCCTAACACCTCTTCACCATTTTTTATTTAATCCTCGTGACAAACAAAAAGGGATCTCGGCAATCTAGGTATCCTATGATTCAATCAACATTATATTTATCCTCCGTCTAAGACCGCTTGAATTTAAATATTCAACCAACTTACCACGTTAAATATGTGTTGGTATTTGATAAAATTTATGAATCCACTAACGACCGCTCTTTCCGGCTGTTTACGTATAAAATTATTCATGTTAAATTATTATCGAGTTACAGTTTCAGACAGGTACCTAGGTAGTAATTTATTCGTAGGTATATTAATTGCTTGTTTCGTGTACGAATTTAATTATGAAGTATGACATATAAATTATTATTATTTTGAGCAGTTTTTAACAAATAAAATATGTAGTGTTGTACTAAAACATCTAGGGTCATTGCCTGTAACGGGTTTAACAGGTCGTACACTTTTAACTTTTAATTTATTAAAGTTTTATATGAAATGCTGCGGTGGATGAGCGGAGTTACGCGACTCGATCAAGTACGTAACGAGTACATCCGTGGCAGCCTTGGCGTGAGGGATCTCGCGGATAAGATAGAGGAGACTCGCTTGCGCTGGTTTGTTCACGTGTTGAGTAAGCTCCAAGGATACGTGGGAAATAGGTGCCTGAACCTACCGGTATCAGGAAAGAGGCCCCGTGGGCGACCCAAGAAGCGATGGGTTGACATCGCTGTGTCGGATGCGAGAGCCAACGGCTTACGACGCGAGGATGCCGAAGACCGGGCGAAGTGGAGAAGAATGGGTAGGAAAGCGGACCCTGGCAGAGGCCGGGATTATCGCTAGGACGATGATAATTTTGACACGACATTCTAGCTTTAATACGTATTTGAGTTATCTTTAAGAAATTGGCTTATTAAAAATATTGATGGTGTGCATTATTTTACTTTCCTAACCCTATAGACTCCAAAGAACTTCATAAAATTCAACTAATCCGCCAGGGTTTTAACTCCGCGCTGTTGCGACATGTTAGCAACCAAAGTTGTAGTATCTTTTCCCGGCGGACCCTCGCTCGGAAGGCGGCAAAGTAGTGAATAGCCGCAACTCTTACAAGGTGGGCGTAAATGTCTACCGAGAAATACGGGTAAGGCTAATGACGCTATTTCCTAGCTGCACCACAGTTACAGTGTACATTCGAAATATAATTTCAAAGGTGCCAGCGCTCGCCGATAGGTAACACATAAATTTAAACCGCGATAGCAATAGCCCGCCGAGGGTTTGATTTAAGGGGAGCCGGGCCCACTGCAAAATTCTGCCGGGAACCACTTGAAACTTTTAGCGAATACTACAGGTGCGTTGTAGCGTTCGTTTTGGTTTCAAAATACTTTAAGTAGGTAGTAGGTAGGTAGCTTGATTCCGAATTTGTGAGAGTAAACAAATAATCATTTTGGCTTTAATGTCCCGGTTGTGCTCTCGCGCACGAGGGTCCGGTGTCCGCCATGACCATGATCCAAGATTTTGCAAATAAGATAATTACAGTGGAGCGACTGCCACCTGACCTCCGTGAATCTGCTACCAGGGGAACCTGACCAGATTAGAGCATGGTCGCAGTCGCCTAGATGTGCAGGTTTCATCACGATGTTTTCCCTCACCGTAAGAGCATCGGTTAGCATTCAACTAATGTACATAACTCAGAAAATAGTCATTGGTATATACCCGCAGTGGGATCCGAACTCGGTATCTCTCGCTTACGAAGTCGGATACCTTAACCACTCGGCCACCGACGCTCCTCCTGAAAAAGTATACAAATGTTATATCTTAAACAACAAACTTTTTTATGCAGCGTTGTAGGATCAACCCTTTTATGATTTGTCATTACCTCTGTACACCACTCTGTATTAAAACATATTCTGTGAATATTTCAGTTGCACACATTACTGTAGCAGACTAGTGCACCGCTGCTTAGGTCAGGATCCTAAAAACGGCACTAATATGCAAATTAACTTACGTTTCCCGCAGAACTCGTAGCAGCACTTTGTCCAGCAGATGTTCATTATAAGTACTAATTGTAAAGCATTATAATGGTAAATCATGGGATTAAGGCGACACAACTGCTAGAGCAGGCGTTAATACCCCTTTGTACTTAAAACTAGACGAAACTCAACAAAATACCCATCAATTGTATTTAGACTTTTCATTATTAATCCGAGTACTGTAACTTAAACCGAACTAATTACGAACTTTCTTAATAGCCAAGCAAGTAGTAGGTATAAATAAGTAATTGTAAAGGAAAAACTAGTGCTTATAAGTAGTAAATCTTGGGGCGAAGAGGAATACAGGGCGACGCATCCGCGCGGGTAATGCATCGCCGGCCGGCGCGGGGCGTAAGTGCCGTTTTGTACTCCAAACAAATACTCCGTGAAATTAACTACGCCGCGCCCCGAACGTTTCGGACGCCCGCCCGTGTTAAGTCATAGCAACGTTGTCTGGAAATGTCGTTGTTTTTATAAATTCACAAAAATATTACTGCTGTCTAACTACTGTGTCTATGGTATTGCAAACATAGATATAAACACAGACGTATCTTTATTTGGTTGACATACAAAAAACTTAAAACTAACAGGATAAGGAAGCATAGTAAGGAAGCAGCGCGACAAATATCCTCAACATACGAAAACGTCCATAGTACCATAAAAACTAGTAACCGACATTCCATTTTGGCTGGAGCCGACCAACCGTCAGTTGCTAATAAAATAAAGCCGCTTATGGGTACGGGTGACTCGTAAGGATTAGTATCAATTGCAACTGACGGTTGGTCAGCTCAAAATGAAAACAATAGCTTTGAACCTAATAGCATTATTTTACCTTTCCGCATCAATTTCTAAATTCTCAGAAACAGTCGCTTTCCTACCGGTTTCAGTGTCTCTAATTCCGAGCGCTTCCAGGGAATAATGTATACGAAGATGGTACCCGCGTGCGAGTGGATGTGTTTTGTGTAACTAGCCGGCGAACAAAGGAAACATGCCTGCAATGGACTGCTTTGGTGCTAGGACGGTGTTAACACCAGCGTTACTGACTCTTGTTAGCGCAGCTCGATAAAGGAAAGCTGCCATGCAATTTTCTTAGAACGACGACTCTACTTTGCCTGAAATTGAGGGTCGTTTTGCCCAAGAGCTTGTAAATGGAAATTGAGTACGCTGTCTGCGTCACGTTTGGTAACATGTTGCTGTAGCTGATTTAAAGGTTGTGTGCTTAATTTGTGACGGTTTAGGTGTTTTTGCGCTGAGTGGTTTTTTTGCCAAAGAAATAAATACACCCTCATAGCCATAGATTATTAAAGATGTGCGTAAAATCAGCTAACCCGCACTAGAACAGAGTGATATCACAGTGTGTACGCTCTGCAACCAATTAAAGAAAATCAAAATACTGCAATTCAAGAAAATTGTGTCCTCGATAGCCACATAATTATTTCTAAGACAAATTACGTTGTACTTAGTTTTGCATTATTCGCGAAGTTTAAGTTGCTGCCTACGTATTATTTTTTATAGTACCGATTTTCGAATTCAGACGAAGTGTTTCGTAAGTAAAAGGCACTGCTGTTAGAATGCCAATATCCACCAGCACTTATTGGCGTCAATATCCAGGTTGCGCTCTCGCGAGTACCCGAGGTCCACCTTGACTAAGATCATTTGAAAAATCATGTAATTATTGTAAAATGACAGCCATCTGACCCAGATTGGAATATGGTTACAAATTCAGTCGCCTAAATGAGCGAGTTTCGTCACGATGTTTTCACTCAATGTAAGAGCATCGTTTACTGTAAAACTTATATGTACATAACTCAGAAAATGTTATTGGTATTGGCATACGCGGCGGCACTGGGAATCGAACTCACTACCTCTCGCTACTGAGAGGCTGACTCATTAGTCATTACTACACAGACGCTCTTATGAGACAACTATAAATTTAATGTTCTCAACAGGATTGAGAGTCAGTGACGTGTAATTTAAACTAAACAAATTCAAATATAAGTTCAGCAATATTCAATTGGGAATTGCACGATAAATTTTCTCGATAAGCACTCGCAGTCCCAACTCCAGGCGGGCTCATGGTGTGAGAAAAATGGACGTTGCAATAAATTAAACCTCCCAGGGACTGACCCGTCTACAGCTTAATTAACTTTTCAACCAGGAATTTTCAAATGGAAAAAACAGCGAAGATAGCCACAAGTTCAGCGGCACGTACAAAGTTAGACAGAGTTGGAGCTAAATAGAGAACAGAGGTAAATGAACATCACGCTTTAGAGACTCAAAACTCTATCTACAAGTTAGACGTTGAATTTCACCGTCTATAATTGACAACACGTGCGAAAAGAATACCCCTACGGATCACTTGTGCCAGTGGCAGTGCTACGAATTCGTAAAAGTATTTTACCTCGGCCACAAATATTTGCAGGTATTTCATAAATTTTACCTAGAAGGTCGGCATAATAATACCACTACCTACAAAAATTAAGGTATGCTTAATAAAAATGTGGGTAATATTGCACCTGTCCATTATATTTGACATGGGTCGACTTGCATGTATCATTCTGACGGCGCGAGTAAATTTCTGTCGCACGAATAAATAAATGATCATGTCTCCGTTACAAGAATTTGTTTCTACTACGCGTCGCTCGGAAATACTAAGTTAAGGGTCTTAGTAGCCTCGTAATTTCTGATACGTGCCCCTACCTGTTAAGTGTATAGTAATATTCCTATCCTACTTCCTACTATATTTATAATAGACCCACTTTGAAAGATGTCATCATTGGTTAGTATTTTATGATATCTTCAGTGTTTCTGAACGACGAACGAACAACTAAACGAAACTTTTGACGACTTTAGTGGTTAAGTTGGTTAACATCTGCCACGCAGACGTCCCGGGTTCGAATCCTTGCCGATCAGAAATTAAAATAATGAATTTTAATTTCTGTTATGGGTCTGACTACCTTGGGACTAGATGGCGCCGTGTGAGACTGTCCTAGCATAAAAAAAAGCTACACCTCCCGATCTTTCTGCCGGAATTAGCATGACCTCTAAAATAAGCGCCGCCATGTGAAAAACGTTTCCCGACACAGGTTGTCGACCTTGAAAACGTTGTCCGTGGAATTTTAAATTATCGACCGTGGAACGAAACGCGCTATTTGTTAGTAAACAGAGAGGGCCAGTGGCAAACAAAGACGTTTCGGCTAAGGCCAAGCTGGCCAAGTAATATATTAGGTGCCAGCACGCAACGCGGCAATATGTCTGCCTCGCCTACTCCGCCGTTAGATAACAATTATAAATCTCACTAATACTTCTTACTGTCCACACTGTGCTGTTTCAAGCTGTATCAATGATTGTGAAGATTTCTGCATTGAAGAGTTTTACATGCTAAGTAGTACACGATTGAAGTACACTACTATTATAGACATACACATAGACATAGACGTAAACCTATCTTTATTTGGTACAATAAGACATTAAAAAACTATCGTTGATTATCGTTTCTGATGACAATAATTACAAGAAATATGATAATTAATGTACCTTTTTATAATTAGCCTGTCTATATACTTATTTATTTATTTTTTTAACAATTTATTGCACACAATATAAAGTATACTTATACTTATACTTTAAAGAGAAAAAGCTTGTATGTTTGTGAGTTTGTCCGTTGAGCGTAATCTCCATACTACTGAACCGATTTTGAAAATTATTTTTCAAATAGGAAGCTACATTATTCTCGAGTGACATAATAGGCTACTTTTTATCTCAGAAAAATAATAAGCACAAGTAGAATGTTTACAGAATTCCGACGTATAAGTATGTACAATTTAGCATTCTATTTTATGCCTAACATATTACTAACAAAAAAAATATTAGTTCAAACGCCCAGATAATGCATGTCACGTATGTTTATGTAGAAATAACACATCGCGTCTTATATGAAATTGTATCGCGCAAAATGTTTTCGAGGGAATATAAGAAATCATGTACGGAATATTCGTCCGCTGTCGTGGACACGACATCATAAAAGCATCAAGAAGCCATCAGAGGTAGTAACAGGTTGTCCCGCAGGATCCTTTATATTTCCATGCTATTCTTCGTACGCGCGGATGCTTTTTTATGTGTCGTCACGTCTTTTGCTTGCGTAGTGGTAAACAAGAGATTAAATTCTAAACGAGGGATACTTTGCTGCGTCGCGTCGCACAAGTGGCCCATAGTGGTTCTAGCTCGGTACAGCGCAGCAAAATGTACGGACCTAAATGTAACCTTGATGGATTTAATAAGAAAATGTTTTGTACAAGTGCATGCGGCACTTAAGTAGGTATATTAAGTAATTATGTTATAGTAGGTAATAAAAATGTCATCGAAGTTCTAATCAAGTTATTTAACAGCTAGACAAAGGTCTACGTTGAATACACCATAAGTACAGATATAAGTACTGATCGCATCTTTGTTTTATTAGGTAACCAAGTTTATTAAGTAGAAAAAAATATTTTGTAGTATCTGCCAGTAGCATTCTCAAGAGGCACGGGACAACGGAGGTGAAGCCGCTTCCCATCAGTGCGATCAAAAATCAAAAATCTGTGAAACTTGGTCATGTTTGTGGCCAAGTCCTGCTAACAATATTACAATAAGAATAAGAATAATAATCATTTATTGCCTTTAACAAAATATCGTGCCTTACCACTGCATCTAAACAATAAAAATAACTAAAGCAAATGGACCTGGCTTAGCTTATGCTGTTACGGGATGGTATGGTGAAAGTGAAAATCGCATAATCTGCATCCACCAAAGGCATCTTTGTTTGAAAATATTCAGAGATTTTGAAAGAATGGCCAACAATGCATTTTTCATTCGAGCGAGCAAGTCTGCAAGTCGCGATTTCTGCGCACGCCACCGTCAGAAGTGAGGCCCGTTATAATATATGTTTAAAGACGACTATTTTGTCTTATATTGAATCACACACAGAGACACACACATCGCTTACCATCAGGTGGGCAGTCTGTTCATTTATCACTGCGAAGAATAAAAAAAATACTAAAAAAAATATGTTTTTCTGACGCGAACTAACTTGTCTAAATAAAACATTAGGAAGAAATCCTAATGCACATTAAAAAATCGATACCGACTGTTTCTACGGAACCCAAGCCCTACAAACAATTGGCGGATTAAAGTGAAAATCCTTGTACCTAATTCATTTCCTGTACCATACAACTTAAACCCAAACACCGTCTTCGTTCGAAAATATTTAGAAGAACTATTTAAAGAAGTATTCAGTCGTTCCACGACCATGCACTGTGTCGAAATATCGGGCTACTCGTCAACAAAGAAACCCGAAACGTAGCCTTAAAACTATTTAAAGATTTTGCACCACCGAAATATGCATTTTTCATTGGGGCGAGCAACCCCGCCTGTCTCCCAGTCGCGGGCCGTCGGAAGTAAGGCCGGGCGCACCGCGATGTTTATATCTGTTTAAAGACGACTTCACTGATCGAAACGTTTCCTTTCCGACAGCATAAAAGAATTCTCGAGAAATAACTGCTCCATTTGACTGGGAGACACGAGACGTCGGGAAGCGTTTTATTTTGGCTTATAGGAGTCAGTATGTGCTTCAACGTTTCCACTGTAACAGATGTAATGGCGTGTTACAGATTCAATATGTGTTTCGTGTATTTTAAATACGCCATCGTGTCGCGAAGTAAATGTGATAGTATTTCTTTCGCTACGCTTGTTGCTTTCGACTTGGTGACTGAAAGTTGGGTTTTCATTAGTGATTTAGATGAATTATAATATTGATATATTTTTTTATCAACGTTATTCAGTTACAATACAATAACACTTTACTGCACACCAAAATATGTGTACATAAGGAAAATACAAGAAGACACAGTACAGTGGGCGGTCTTATCACTAACATGATCTCTTCATACAACCTTGGCATGGAGAGAGAACCTAGAAATTGAGACGGATACAGTTTTGGAAGGTTCACATTTTATATCTAACACAATGTTTTGTTTCAGTCTAAAAGCCTTACCTACTACCTTAATTCAAAACACAATATTGTCATTCGAAGATATAAATTAAAGTGAGCAAATAGAATTTATTCATACGAAGCTGCTATCTCTTGGAATTGTTTTTGTGCAGCTGTAAATCTCCGGAGAAGAATAGCACTTTTTGTCCCAGCGGATGTTTGAAAGCGACGACCGGAGGATTATTGAACCAGCACTAAGAAGCAAAACTTGAATTACGAGCTATCCAGCCGCCTAGAGTTTCCTTTATACTCACTTTGCACCTTTTTAACTAATATCCGTAAAATAATGATAACCGAATAGAAATATTAAAGTTTCTGATAATAAAGTAAGGTATGATTTTTCGCATTGGTGTTGGTGTTATTGTGAATTGTTGTAATGTCACTTTTAGTTATTGAGTTGGTCTCAATTACATACAAAATACTCATAGGTACCCATTCTAAACTAATTACACCTAAAAGCCCTCCATAAGTGCTGTACACAAATTATTTCTTGTTACTAACTTTATAGTAGCTAATAAGAATTACAGCTACCCACATGTTTTTTCTTTTCCAGATCAGAAACACCTGCGTCGTCAAAAGGCCCAAAAGTGTTTTGCTTGTTAATTTTAATGATATAACCAGAATCTTGCTGAACAGGCCTCTTACTTGAGTGCCTCTTCAGGTCCAGAGGCCGAGTCTTAAGGTTCACCTCTCATGTTAATCATTGTGGACCCCACTTCAACTCGACGCAAGATAAATGCCTTTGCTCTCTTCGTTTTTATCGGTATACTGATTTTGAATTCAGCAGGGCCGATATAAAATTACTTAAATCTTGCGGCTGTAATTTAGGTCATATGATTTTATATTATTTTCTCTCCAAACTTGCATCTGATTTTGTAATGTCATAGAAAGAAACAACCTAGCCATTTAATTTTACTCATCCACAACACCAAAGCGGTCGCAAATAAGATGACAGCCTATGGAAAGGTGTAGCCTTTTTTAGACCCTACTGTCGTACTGGCTAGGTATTGTATATGTTATGAGAAAGAATAAATTATTAATTACTAGAAATAGCTCACGATTCCTAACAGAGCCAGTTCCATTATTATTAATTACCATGTCTCATCCAAATTCAGGTTTGTTGTTGTGTTTAAATTCCACGATCATTAGCAAGCCAAACATTGCTTAGACAATTAAGCCAAGTACTCACAATTTACCAAGAACAGAACCCCTCTTCTATTTTATTGATCTTGTAAGGAAGACGTTCAACTTTGGTCTGCTAATGTTACAGAAAAGCGCTGAAGCCGATCCTGATATTGAATTATTTATAATAAAAACCTTTTCAATGTGAAAGTATGACGTCTGTCATTGACTGCGTACTTTGGCTTGAGTGATGGTGCCTTCCCATTGTATTTCGCGTATCTATTCATTCTTCGATCTGTATCATTTCTCAAATATTCTGTTAATTTGGAGCGAATGGTCTTTTTGAATTTCGTGTTTGTGCTTGGGTTGAAATTTTTATTTGGCGAATGTACGTATTGACATTTTTTTGTTTACTTGGGGTGAATTTTTAAATTGAAACATAAAATTAAGTTTTACGCTTTCGTAGTCAATTTTTGCCGAGCGCAGAACCGTTTGCCTTGAAAGCGGGCAAGTCAGGTTCGGACCCTCCCACGGACCTACACTATGTAGTACTAGTGATAAGCACACGCTACATGCTTCGGAGGGCATGTGATGCCGTCGGTCTCGGTTGCTATCGATTGGCAGCAGTCCTCATAAGCTTCTTCGGAGGCCACCAGATACCAGAGGTGCTGTATACTTCACGCGATAAATTAAATGGTATTAATTTGTATTTTATTTTATTTTACTTTATTCAGAACACCAACAGCAAGTTCGCCCAGTATTCGGCGACGCATACATCATTTGGACTGGCCTCAAACAATTTCTTCATTGTCCGAGCATGAGACGAGGTGGTTCATGGTTTGCGGAGACGGAGCCAGGATGCATTGGTAATACTTACAAACATCAATTCTTTTTATCAAATTCTAATCACTTCATTGATTAACCAGTTAGCTAATTCGCTTACTTTCACTGAACGCTTTGCACGCTCAAATAACATGTTAAAACGACATGAGCATGCACCAGTGAGTACCGCTCGGTCGAAACAATTCATCTTCCACGTTTTTTCTCGTGCTCGTAAAAAATCCGTTCCTGCTCGAGTACGGGGGCAATCTAGCAAAAACGTGTGAACGGGAACAGGTGGTGATTCATATTTTTTCTTCGGCGAACGGGTTTCAGACGTTCTAAACTGTAAGTGGGAATGGATAATGTAGGTATAGATCAATCCACCTACTGAACTTTTACTTTCGTAGTTGTAAGTGGAAAAAGGTTTGGAAAATAGATGTGATGTGTAAAGTTAATTTCGGGTGTTTACCCAATTTTGCTTATTTAAACGTAACTTCATCGGCTTTTAGAAAGGTTGCACGTGATATGTATTTGTATTTGTTGTATGTATTAGTGTTGTTTCCATTTTCGGCCAAAAGTTTTAGTTTCCGGCTGTCACAATATTCAGTTACCGGTCATTGAGCTAAAAATTTGTGCAATAATAGATACTTTACATCACAGTAAAGTTTCTTTTAAGCAAGGATGCCAAAAAATTCAATATGTACTTAGGTCTGCTGTAAGAAATTTCTTTTAGAAATAAGTTGTGCTTATTATGTCATGTATAGTTATTGTGTGCAGTAAATAGTTACATACATAAATAAATAAGTATTTTAATTTATTTCAATAGATATTATATATGTACCCACTTCGTGAGCTCTGGCATGCTATGCACAAGATTCGCCTACGCGGTTGTTATGCGTGTCGTGTCTCGGTGCCCGGTGTCTCGCGGTTGTAAGCACTCTTACGCGCTGGTCGGCCTTCATGCGTCGCCCCCTGCCTGTTGAGCTCGACTCACTTTCCCTTGGCTTTCCATTAGGTAGGTGTTTGGTTTTTGAAAAGAGGTTCATGAACGGAATCCTAATGCAATAGGTTTTCCTTTTCATTTTAATGGCCGTTTTCACTAAACCGAATGAATTGACTAAGTTCCGTCTTAACTAGTTTTTAGCCAATCAGCAACGTCCAGATCTGTCAAAGAAAGAACTTAACCGTTTCCTAAGTTTATTGAAAACGGCAATAAATATTTTAAACTTCATTTTAATACTCAATGTTAAAGCTATTCACGACGGAAATATCACCTATGATATCACGAGACGGAAGCATAAATTCGTTACAGTAGTTCAAATCAAATGCCTGCTCCCACTGACACAGAGATGAAAAACCTACAACAAACCGATACTCAGCTCAGCAGTCGATATTTGCATATCTATTTTGAAAACAAATCTAGCGAGCTCCGTGCCTCTATGATCGAACCAACCACAAAATTCAATTACGTGCCAGACAAAATAAAAACGTCCCAGAATGTCCGTTACGTTGATTTGTTTTCACGGTTGCGTCATATTCTGCCCTAGCGATGTATCACCAGTATTATCTGACCTCTTGTAACTCGTTGCCTATACTTTCCGCCGACAAATGTAAAGAATACCAAAGATCTTGATTGGCTGGTTTCACGATGATTGTAATACCGCGTCGACATGCGACATGACACTTTGTTGTTCAGATTTCATGAAGTTTAATTAAACATCCTCTCTCAGCGATGGCGACGATGCCTAGTGGACGGTTTTTATTGTTTGATTGACTGAAAGGAAATTAAGTGCACAACAAAAACCATTATGATAAATAATCTTTTAGATAAGTGTTTAGAGTTTATAATGGGCAAAGTTATAAATTAGTTGTTCTCTACGTCTATCCGGTGGGTAAATGGAATCTCTATTATCTGTAGAATCATACCCTACGTTATTCCACAGTTGTAAAGTCTATAAACATCATACAGTCTCATTTACTTATTGGGTTACTAGTAAAAATTCTCCGTTCAATGCTATCAAATCGATCAAAATTAAAAAGCAGACGCATGGAGCTGTCAGCGCGGCTCCGCTGCTATCGGCAAAGGTACTGCACGCGGCTCGTAAATTAGACCTCTGCCTCACCGAATACGATCTTGTGAAAATGTTTTCCCTTGGATGCATCGTGAATTTTGTAGGGGATAAAACGTTTCTACAGCGCTCTGCCATTGTGAAATATGTCAAGAAAATAATGGCGTACAACTTTCGTAGAGGCCCCGCCGTTCGGAGAGATAATGTCGGGATGAACATTTGGAATTGTCAGGCACCGTGACGAACGCTCGCCTCCGTTTTACAGGTTCCACCATGTGCTTACCCTCTCTTGCAAATCCCGCCTTATTTATGAGGCTTTCCATCTCGGACGAGTTACCAACCTCGTACGACATAGTTCACATGCCCATATAACTTAGCCTAATAAACTTGTGAATCTCCAGTCCTTAGTAACCGTAACTAAGGCAGCCATTAATTACAATTAGAAGCGCGTCGCGTCCCACTACTGGGCACCAACCTCTCCCTAAATAATACTAATGCACTGGCAATTTATTAGTGTTGTATTTGACCCTAAATTTGCGCAATAAATTATGGTTTACTTTGTCGTTTATGAGGGCTAGACATAACCGTGTGCGGAGCATGTGTAACAGATTGCGGCAATAAGGGAAATTGTCTTTTTTATGAACGCCCGCGCCGCCGCCGCCGCCGACGACGTAAAGTATTCACGCGGAGACAAGCTACTCAGCCACGCGATTTTGTGTGTACTAGGTTTGATCCAAAGATATTGGTATACCAGGGAACTTGTTCAGATTTAGTTTACAAAGAGTAAGTAACAGAAACAGCTTCGTAACACCTGGGACCTAATTTCCTTATCTTTTATTTCGCTTTTCCATTCCAAAATGGCTACTCGAATTCTCTCTAAAGCAAACGGCAGTAGTAAAACTACAGTTTAAATCGTTCAATTATCTAAAAGCAAGGTTTTAAAATCCATTCATGTAAGTAACTGCGCTACAATCGCACCCCTTTCCCGCCATTTGTCTTCCAAACCTGAGAGGTGTCCAGTGTGAACAGCATCCAGAAGTTAATTTCACGGGGTATTTCGCGCGCTGCAAGCCCTACTAGCTCCCCCGCCACTCTCTAGTGCAAAATAAAATTAATTCATCTCCTTGAATTACTACTTGGCTACGGCCATTTCCGGGCTAATAAACTCCGCTTTGATTAGAAAACCTATCTCGAGACGTAGGTATAGAAGAAAACGTGTTTTGTTTCTTTGTGTCTTGGTTTTTATTAACGTCGTAGATATAGATAGTTGTCTATGTAGATACATTTTTCATTTGCCCAAAGATTTGTCAATTATTGGGAAGAGTAAAAAAATATGTGTATATAACGTACATTATTATTATAAAAATCTATACTTACAATAAAAGTGTAACTGATCCAATTCTGAACATTTAAGATATTTAAAAAATTATTAAAGGACACTCCATGATACTGAAGCCAAACTTTAAATTTTTTATTTTTTGTCTGTCTGTCTGTATCTTGGCCACACATCTCTCCGAAACTACTGAATTAAAATAAAACTTGACTAAAATTGGTGTTCATACTAGGAGGTAGGATATTGGATACTTTCTATCCCGAAATTTTTAAGGTGCTTGGGAGAGGGGATGGAAGTCAAACTGTGTACTTCGTTGTAATTCTTTAACGCGTATTAAGATTTTATTGATTTATTTTTTAGAAGGAAGAAGAAACTTTCAAGATTTTGCCGTAAAAATTAAAGTTCGATGCTGTAGTTCAAAAATTACACCTCATTATTATTTCCAAATAACTTGAAATTCAGAATGCACAGGAACCTTTGAAGGTACGGCTCATCTTAAGTTTGCTGGTACACATATAATACACACATACATGTACACTTATAATAAAACTGTAATTGTCCAATTCTGTACATTGAAGAAATTTTGAATTTTTTATTGAAAGGTATTATTATTCTATACACGATACTGAAGAAAAACTGTAATTTTAATATTTTTGTCTGTCTGTCTGTCTGTCTGTATCTTGGCCGCGCATCACTCCGATATTACAAAATGGTTTAAAATGAAACTTTGTATGATTTTAATTTATACTACGAGGTAGGACATAGGACATTTTTTATTCCGAAATTCATCACGTCCCTTAGGAGAGGGGATGGAAGTCAAAATGTGTACTTAGATGTAATTAATTAACGCGTAGTCGGATTTCATTAATTATATTTTTGTTAGAAAGGAAGAACTTTAAATTATCATATTGGCGTTAATGTCATCTTGACCATGGTCCAGGATTTGGCAAATCAGGTAATTACAGTGGAGCGACTGCTATCTGACCTCCGTGACCCAGGGTAACCTGACCAGATTGGATCACGTTACACATTCAGTGGCCTGAAATCCTGAATGTGCAGGTTTTATCACGATGTTATCCCTCACCGTAAGAGCATCGGTTAGCATTCAACTTATGTACTTAACTTTGAGAATAGTCATTGGTACATGGCCTAGCGGGATTTAAGCCCGGTATCTCACGCTTACGAGTCGGATACCTTAACCGCTCGGCTACCGACGCTTCTCCTGGCGTGTGCACTTTATTGTATAGGATTAAAATGGATAGGCCTATTTATTTATTTAAAACTTCATGTAAATTACAGTACGATGGCGGACTTAAAGCTACGTAGCTTTTTCTACCAGTCAACCAGAGAGCAATTAACAAAAATTACAAGGCGGTGCAACAAAAAAAGAAGAAAAAGGAACCACTTGTCAAAGTCAGACCACTCCAAAGAAGTCAGATATTGCCCAATAATACGTTTACGAAATCCTCTTCCTTCTATTCTAAACTTACTCGCCAATGGGACAAGAGTGAAGCCGTCTTCTTCAAGCCGTCTTCTGTAAGAATGCGCGAGGAGTAGGACGCTTACTTACGCTAAAATAAAACTCCTAATCTAGAACCGTTCACATCTCTGCAATCAGTCTTTCTTTGTCTAAACTATTTGTTTCTTCGTTAAATGTGAAATCGTATCATTGGCGTATTAGTTGCTGGAATAGTTATTAATTTATTGTCATACATGCTGTTTGTTTTGCAAATAAAATAAAATAAAAATAATAAATCCCAAGTATAATGCTCCTTTATTATAAGAGTGCTTCACCAGACCAAAGTTTCGCTTAATGCGCTTAGTCCACGCGGATGAAATTGCAGGCACAGCTAGTTATAAATAAAATAATCATTGTGGCGTTAATATCTAGTTGTGCTCTGCCGGCACACGAGGGCCCGGGGTCCGCCTTGACCACCTTGCCAGATCCTTGGGTTGCCTTGGGGGTCGCCTTGGCAGATCAGATAATTACAGTGGAGCGACTGCCATCTGACCTCCGTGGCCCTGCTACGAGGGGAACCTTACCAGATTGGATCAAGGTTACACATTCAGTCGCCTGAATCTACAGGTTTCATCACGATGTTTTCCCTCACCGTAAGAGCAACGGTTAGCATTCAACTAATGCATATAACTCAGAAAAGAGTCATTGGTACATGGCCGCAGTGGGATTCGAACGCATTACCTCTCGCTTACGAGTCGGATACCACTTGGCCACCGCCAGTGCCGCTCCTCCTGGCGTGTACACTTTATTGTATAAATAAATAAAATAATTAAATATTCGTGGACAAATTCACACAGCGCCATAGTGTATCGGCTTAAATGGACAGGCCTATTGTCAAAGTCAGACCACTCCAAAGAAGTCAAATATTGGTATTGATATTTTTTCATTAAAGTCCTATTCCTTCTATTCTAAACTTACTCGCCAACGGGACAAAAGTGAAGAAGGCGGGCAGGGATGCGCAAGAAGAAAGATGCTTACTTACGCTTAGATAAAACTTTAAGGCTTAAACCTGTCACATCTCCGCAATCTGTACTTCTATGTCTAAACTATCTGTTTTTACCCAACTGCGACAGAAGGAGGGTTAGGTATATTTTTCTAGCAGATATAATTCTTACAATGCAATGTAACTGCCCAATCTAATACACTGAAAAACGTTCCACCATCAAATGTGGAGAGCCATGATGTAATGACACTGTGGTACAGTCGAAATTACTAAGAGTACTCGCGCAAACCACTTTGCTTTAACATTTTGTGCGAACCGCGACGGGACTCTCTACCTGAATCCCAATCTGAATATTCAGCCTTTTAATAAATACAACCTGGGAATTTTCAAATCCAAACCAAAAAGATCCTTTTTATAAGAGTGTTTCACCAGACCACAGTGTTGCTTAATGTTAAATATCCTGTACTACACGCCAACAAAGTCGCCACAGCCAGTACTATATAAGTACGTTACACGGCAGACAAATAAGAAAGCGGGCCACCGGATGGAATGGATGGCCAATGGATATCAGCAACAAGAGGGGCATCACCCACGAGCCGCGTAGCTCCGACTAAGAATAGACGGTCTTCCCCGCCTGTCGTAAGAGGCGACTAAAGGGAGTCATCGGAGTTGCGGGCACTTGTGGCTACAATGCTTGGGGGTCATAAAGCCAATACACACCGGATTTCACCGGAACGTTGTAGCGGCAGGTTTGGATAGTCCACAACTTGCCTCACGATGGGCCTTTGGGCGCAGTGTTAGAAGGGTTCCGGTTACGGTCTTTTCAGATCCCAGAACCCATCGAACTGCACCGAGGTGGACCACCGTGGAGTTTTTAGTGGGTAGAAGTCCCATATAACCCAGCTCTTTCCATGAGGGGCCCAGTGCCTGCCCTTCGATTGCAGATTTTCACCACGTTACCAAAGAAAAAAAACGGGGCCCACAGAACAATGACCAGACCACACGGCTCGCGCTAGCTCCCCCCCAGTCGACACAAATGGACTTCAAAGCTCTGTGGGTATCACCAATGCGTTGCCCGCCTCAAAGAGACTTCCAATAAATATACCTGGTATATCGAGTAATCAAAATTTGTCATTATGCGTGAAATTGGACAGCTCCCATGTCATAGTTTGTAGCATGTTACCTTTTCCCCCGTAGCCCAGAAAATGGGCAGCAGCGTTTCTGTTGAGTATTTCCAACACTGCGATCTCTAAACAGCCAAGCGTGGATATTATAACAACATCTCTAATAATTAGATATATCATCTTGGCGTATTGTCCGGCTGTGCTGTCGCGCACGAGGGCCTGGGGTCCGCCTTGACCATAATTCAGGATTTGGTAGATAATTAATTTCTAATTATAAATATTTTGCCATGATCTCTATGCTTGGCGGTTAGATATCGCGTGAGATACGCACGTAAATAATTATTCAATACAGGCGATGGCATTGGTGATGGTATATTGATCATTTCCGTTGCGTTGTTTAAAAGAAGTAAGGGGACAAACAGACGTGAATAGCGACCCTGCTTTACACTATTCAGAGAAGAGATATTGCAAATAGGTTGTAGATTGTAAGCAGGAAGGTTCTACCCACCTCAGACGAACGCGGTCGCCAACCCTACTAATGCGCCTGTAGCAAATCGATTGCACCATTTTAAACCGCATTCACCGAGAACGCAACCGAGATCCTCTTACATTGTTGTTCCAAGTTCCACTAACGACCAGTTACAACATGAGAAATGTTGGTATCGCTTTGAAAAATACGAGGCAAACTTTTGAAAGTCTGAAAACATAGCTCTTCTTTTATTCATGCTCTGACATGTGGCGTTCCACGTTGTGTACAAGGCTTTCTTCCCTAACAAAATAAACAACATTTGCTGCGAGTTAGGTCCTTTGAGAGGCTGCTCCTGTGCTTATGTTTTATGAATGAGTCTCAATGCATTTAGGGCTGTATCTGTATCAAGTAATCAGAACCAATAGCACTTACCAATTTTGAATTTACCCTTATTACTCTGTTATGCGTTGTATTTTAAAAGAAGATTTCTATACAAAACTATTTAACGATATCTAGTTAATTTCTAGACTAGGTAAGTATTAGAAAATGTCTACAAAATTCAAAGCACTAAGTATTCTTAGAGGATTCTTAACAGTTTAAGATTTCCCCCACCAAACCGTCACGTAGGCCGTCCCTTTATCACGAAAAACTCTATCCATCTCCCTCGCACATGGAAAAATTTCACGCGTTTTCTGTAGAACGGAATCCTTCTCATTCCAGAGCAACCATCTTAAACTCGAAAATGTACCGTTTCGCATAGAGTTCACTTTCATTTGTTGGCGTTTGTGCCGGTTACGCCCTTTCGAGGTTACGCAGTTAGGTTGTGTAAGTTTCAGTGAAGTTGAAAGCCTTATGGTTTCTATGTTCTACTTGAAATTGAACCATAACATCATTCTGTTAAGGGTTTTTTTCGGATGAAGTGGTGTTGTACTTAAGGCGTACTGGGGGTGAGTTGTGCGTGGAAAACTTGGAAGGCAGGCTACGGCGCGGCGGCCGCGGCAGCCGGCAGTCGCTCCGCGCACGTGACCGCGTGCGGCCTCCTCCAGCGCTCGGGCATTTCGCGGGATGGCGGGAACTTTACGATAACTTTCGAACTCCGACACGAAATTGCATATCACTGAAATCACACTCAATTACAGAGAGAAATAGACTGATAAACGTGGAAACTGACTATTTTAATGACAATTGCAAAAGTTGGAATGTTAATACAGTGTTGAAACAAGTTTTTGATGTCCGATTTGGTTTTACAAGTACGTATTGTATCTGATATATAAAACTGAAATATACTGTATTTCTTGTTAAGCGATTCAATTAAAAACTCCACAAACTGGATGGTTATTTTTTAGGATATTATTCATTATAGTAGTAACTATAGTAATCCGTACCATAAAATGTCTAATTAAAGAAAAATATTCTAGACTCAAATTACATAGGTACTCCCTTTATTTAATTGCATGTAATTACAGTTTTAATTATGTGAAACAGAGTGTAATTTTAAAAAAAAGTCAGATTTTATCGACTACCCAAATAAGTTCGTTTAATAATTAGATCCCGTTTCACTGAACTTTAGCGGTAGGCTAAATTTAATTAACATCCAACCGACGTGAACGGATTGTTCTGGAAGGCTAATGCAGGGCATTCGTTACTAATCCAATTGTTTAAGCAACGAAATCACAAAACGGGGCTTGCATAAATTTGGGAGGCACTGCACAGCCCGCTGGGAAATGATATTCGGACAAATGAAAATTCCGAACGACGCGGCGCGGTGCACTCGGCCGGACTCAACCCGGGTTTAATTCCCTTGACGACTGCGAATCGGGCCGCATGTTTTTTCATTAAAACGCATTCAATATAACGACGTTGCTTTCAAAAGAGGACGCTTTTCAAAAACATCATGACATTCCGGCGGGGCCGGAGCACGGCGGCCCCCTCCATTCAGGGGTTTTGTATAAACTTTTTTAAATCGAGCCGTTTGTGCCGCCGTAAACTGGCCGCGCAAATATCCTGTAATAACGTTGTCATGCCGCTGTGCAGACTCGCTATCGCCACCGGCCGTTGCCTTTTATCAGCGCTGCAACTTTTAAATTGTCCGCATTGATTTTGTATACAAAATTTTACTACAACAATTTTGCTTAATTTGGAATTAACTTATGGATGTACCTACCTTAATTTGGAATAAATCCGAAGTTTATCACATTAATGCCCAATTGCAGTAATCTTTAGCCGACTCCTAAGTTTATTTTAAATATTCCAAACAATAAAGACATTGCACCAATCACCAACCTTAGGTAAGAACTAAACTCGCTAAGTTAATCTTAACTTTGTGACGCCTAAATGCTTAGGAACACCTAAAGGCGAAAACCTTAACATCGCCAAGCTTAGTGCAACCGGGCATAACTTACATTAAAATACAGTTCTTACCTTCTGATTTTATTTATATTCAATCGATCGAATCGATTTTATATTATATTATATCGCTTTTAAAAAATTTTAACACATCCAGTCATGGGTATTTGTACAAGGTGATTAATTTCAGGGAGGCAGTCCATCAATATCGCTGTAGCCTTGAAAATGGAGGTTTCAAATTAAAAACATAACAAACATAGAGGCCAATAGAGCAGGGATGGTCAAGACATCGACCATGAAGGCGATTTAGGTATCCCGCGAGAGTTAATAAAACCGCCTTGTAATTATTGTTAATTGCTCTCTGGTTGACTGGTAGAAAAAGCTACGTAGCTTTAAGTCCACCTTTGTACTGTAATATGCATGAAGTCTTAAATAAATAAATAAATATTATTAATCAACTATTTAATAAATCACAATATTTTATATCCCAACCGCAAGAAAAACGTCGGAAAACCCCCGACCAAGTTTACTCGTACATATACTCTAATATTTTCTAAACTACTAAACCTATTTTATTTTTATCTTTATTCTTTATTGTACACAAACATTTTAATAAAGTAAAGCTAAGAAACATCTTGATTTATTTATCTTTCAAATATTTATATATTTATGTCCGTGGGTCATTTTTCCTGATACCGGTTGATTTAGGTATCTATTTCTCAAGTATCATTGGTGCATACGCATTTTACATCTCTCTTGTAAACTGGAGTCGACCGCAAAAATATTTTTCACCGACAGTAGACCTCACAGATCCAAAGTTTGGCCACCCCTGCTATGAAGAGAACGGAAAAACTCTCCAATTTGCAGAAGGCTTATTGTCCAGCAAAATCAATAATTATGAATAGCCGAATCAGGCGCCGTGAATTACTTCTCGAAAGATTGGTTGCAGCGAATTTTGCAAAGAAAGTTTTTAAGCGAACGAATTCGCATTACACTCTAGACAATTTGTTAAATGTCCTCCAATACATGGACATTTTTTCAAATTGTGAAAGTCCACCGTACGAGTGCTGTAATGTACTTAGGTCAACATAATAATCGTAGTACAAATGCGAGTTGAACTCGCATACGTCGGGTTCCGTACCATTAACACAAATAATTCTTAGGTTAACCCAAAAGATTTTGATGACCGAGCAACATATTATGCTATGTGTATTGTGTATTGTTTACTGTCTGTAATTATATGTGTATTGTGAACTTGTGATGTGGTGTCCTGAGACAATAAATGTATTTCATTCATTCATTCATACATATAATTCGCCAAATTCGTTTAAATTTGAAACCTTGATGCGCGAGTCCGACTCATGCTTGACTGGTTTTAATGTTGCTATTGCGATAGATAAATAATAAAAATACTATGAAAAACCAAACTGTTTCATGTTATTAATTATCTCAACTAGAAACTACTTCTCAATTAATTCTAATTTTTACATTTTATGTTAAAGCGGCAATAATAACACATATTCTGTAAAAAATTAAAATATCTGAATGTTACGGTTCAGAGAAACAGGCCTGTGACAGACACACTTAGTTATAGGCCTATTAATAGGGTACCCTATTGTAGTATAATAGTAATATGAGCGTCGGTGGCCGAGTGATTAAGGTATCCGACTCGTAAACGAGAGGTTCCTCGTTCGAATCTAACTGCGACCATGTACCAATGACTCTTTTTTGAGTTATGTACGTTAGTTGAACGCGAGAACATAACCGGGAAATTAAGACCAAGATTATAATTTTTTTCATAATAGGGTTCCTTATTTAAATACAATAGCCTAAAATCTTAGCCTACATTGTAAACCAAAAATAGGTGAAACAATAACCCCTTTACAAGAGTGTTGAAAATACTATACAATGCAAGACTAAATAATTTATGCACAAAGATTTCTCAGAATATACTTACCTCAAAATTATATCATTCATAATGTTGTACACACAGCTGACTTTCCTACGCATGAGCAGTCATTTATGAAAAGGGGCCATGTCAGGCCAGGGGTATGATAAGAGCTACTGAATTTCGTAACAAGATATGAAAATATCTTTAAAAGCATAACAGAAATTGAAAACGAAATTCAATCGACTACTAAGAACTAATCATAGGACTTAGAAAATAGAGATTATCTCTACTCTAGATAACTATCTCTTTCTTGCAAAACGGTATTTAAGTGAATTTTAAATTGCAAATTCGTGAATTCAGGCTTTTTATTCGATCGCTCTATCTAATTTAATTAGGAATTTCAAAAGATCACGGCTTGCTTAGGTATTAATAAAGACCTTATTAAATAATCTTTCTTTTCTATTCGTTAAGTAAAACTCTATTAAATTAAATAATACTGTACTTATACAATATTTAATAAGATACGTAAATACTACGTCTAGATCAGTAGAATACTCGTACTAATACCAGACTATATGTTCCTAGCTTTCCATCACAGTAGTTAATTCAATAGGGTTAATGACCGTCTCGCGTGCTATCATACTGCTTTACGCTTATTTATATGAAATTGTGAGCAGGCGGGAGCCACTCGAAGTAGTACAATAGCCTTGCTATTGAACACGACGACATTTAAAACTACCCTCGATGTAGGATAAACTAAAAAACATTGCCACAATAATGAAATTAATACGTTAAAAAATGGTCTCTCACACGATTGTAAAGCATGAGCCATGTCTTTACCCCGATAGCTGCTCATGTGTCCCCCTAAAATATTTGGACGTTACTATTGACAATCACCTAAACTTAAATAAATAAATGAATATGTAAGCAAAGCAAAGCTTGTAAAATAGGTTTTAAGACTTTCGTGGTTATACACTGCACTTTCATGTTAAACCCGTCAACATGTGCGATGAAAGCTTGTTAACTTCAAATTGCATTGAAAATATCAAATAGTAACTATCTGTCTCCAACCTTGATTTACGAAAGACCGTATGTTATAAATGCACTCTTTCGGTCCATCCTAATTTATTGTATCACTTAATGGGGACGAGCTGGGAAAACTACACTTATAACGTTATAGAGAGCACAACGTTCTTTACTAAAATTGATGTAATTTCTCCCATTCGACACCCGACACATGCGTTATGTCGGAAAATGTCAGTGCTGTCAGTCCGTCAATTATTTGTTCTCTACACAGCTCATGCCCAACACCGTACAATCACTTACGTCCCTCCTTCCTTTACTACAAAGACTCGCAGAACACCCTTTACAGTACCATATCAAGTTTTGGACAAAGATATTTCGGCTTTTTGGGAGGCTACGTTTATAATAAACGAAATAAAACCCTTAACATCTACCTACTACTGTTTTATCAATCTAAAAAGAGAGTCACTGGTTATCTCAAAGAGCGCGACTAGTACAGAGTTGTTAGTTGTTACTTACACCAGTCAGTTAATCATATATGTAAATATCCCAATAATAAAAATAATACATCTATATTTTGTATTCAGTAATACATCATTTAACTAACCTACGAACAAGACTAAGGCGCTGTCGTAGTTAGCAACGGTCGTGCGACCATAGTCGTAGGACGGACGTCGCCCGACCAATAGGAGACCTCAAAACCGCCCGTCGCACGACGACGGTCGTACGGCCGTTGCGAATTAGAACAGCGCATAACAACAATATTCGGCATTATATATCTATCTATTCATATATATTTTCAATTAATTTGTTACCAACATTTATGTCTATTTTCTAAATAAGTAAACCTTTTCCTTAAACATAAAAAGGTTACTAACATAGTGCCAGAGAGGCCTGATAACCTGAAATACAGGGGTTTTGCCTAGCTTAGACATCAGCCTCCCACACTTGTTATATCTAAGTAATAGCGTAATGTGAATTGGAAATTACTGGGAGTTAATAGACTTTATTACTATTCTATTCTATAATCTTTGTCTTGATAGTGATGACTGACAATGCACCAGCAGCGGTGCTGCATTTTAGTTAAATGAAACCTAAGTGCATTTTATAGGACCACTTTTTATTTTACAAACTTTTATTTAACTTCACTTGTATGTCCTGGAATCAAGCCTAATTTGATCCACTTCCCGGCGTTCAATTGAGCTAAAATTTTGTATACCTATGTAACTTGGATGACAGTAAACTGAAAAATTAAAATCCATTGAGCCTATGGGATTAGTATGTATATTGTAGCTAAGGCTGTAGACCATCCGCTCAAAAATCATACCTAACCCTTCTTCTGTAAAAAGACATTACCCACAATTGTTATTATTCAGATTTCTCATTACAAAAAAACCGTGCGAATCGATCTCGCCTACTAAGAAGTCCGTACCATTAACACAAACAATTCTTAGGTTATAATGAGAGCTACGTGTTATTCGTAAAATTCTATTAATTTCGAAACTTTGAGTGTAAAGTCAAACTGTCTTCAATAAAACTTCGGGTGCTTAATAATAAAGCTAAAAAAGGTTTCACACCGAGGCATCGACTTTTGCTGTATAAAGCATAGGTTCTTCTCCATATGGAATACTGTTCCGAAGAACTGCTTCACTTGGCCACGGTCACTTTTTCGAAGCCGTACCCTATGAAAATGAGACAGATTTTATCCACACCATCTAGCTGGTATCCAACTAACGTACGAAAGTAATGAGCCTTTTTTCCGCGCACAAGCAAGATGTGGAATAAACTTCCCTTCCGAAGTCTTTCTTTTATACCATAACACAGGGTTCTTTAAAAGGCATACTTACTGGTACGTCAAAGGCCGGCACCGCATCCGCGTCCCTAGGCAATAAAAAAACCTTGCGCGACTCTGAACTTGACCCGTTTTTATAATTTTTTGTTATAGGTACATTTCACTAATCGTTAAAGTTTTGTGTTCGTATGTATTGTCGTGAAAATTTCAAGCACCTAGCTGTTAGCATATTCATTATTTGATTAATTAATATTGTTAAGGTTAGATAATGGTTGATTATGTTTATGACGTTTGAAAGATGATACCGTGTATCCTATTCAAATAAAGATATATTGAATTGAATATTGAATTACCGTTCCAAATATATTGGCCTGTGACAGACATACAGTGGAGGCGTAGTAATATATCCTTTTTTATACTAAGGGTCGTAAAACCACGATATTATGACATATTAAATATTATAATTAATATTAGCTCCATTGTTTCAGAGTCACTATGAAAGGTGATGAAAACCGGCACCGACGCTGTTCCGTATTGACATCCATTTAGCACATACGTAGAGAATGAAAAAACTTAAGGAGGCGGTATGTGTGAGGCTAAAGATGTCATAGAAACAATTCCAATGCAGCACTGGGAAGAGAGTGCGTAGAGATGCGCAGCCTTGTCGCTACGACTATAGTGTCGGCGCTACTGCAAATATTACTTTCTATAGCAGGTGAGATCTCTAGCATAACAAGAAATCAGTTCATAGGGTATTAGATGTAATAGTAAGGCGCTGTTTTAATTGGCAACGGACGTGCGACCGTCCGTCGTGCGGTCGTAGAACGGACGTCGCCCGATCAATAGAAACCTTAAAAATAAAATGTCATTTATTTCAGGTACATAGGTCCCATAAATACATAATTAATAATGTCACATATAACACAATAATAATAATGTCATACACGCAAGAATAACATATGTTACACAGAGCAATTACAATTAAATGTCATTATAATTAAAAATGTCAAGATATAAAATTCACAATGTCAACCAAGAAAAATTACAATTAAATGTAATTAAAATTAAAATGTCAAGATGTCAACCTTAAAACCGCCCGTCGCGCCCATGGTCGCACGACCATTGCCAAGTTAGGACAACGCCAAAAGATGTTAGATAATTACATCTCATTGGCGGCTCATAATAGTCCACAGCAGACTTGAGCCAACTCCATATCAGCAGAGGAATTGATACAATATCCACGCTTGACAGGTGGTTTGGAAATAACTGTGTCCAAAAGCTAATAGGAATCGCTACTGACCATTTTTTGGTTCATGGAGGTAGATGATCTGCCTCTAAATCATTGGTCGCCTTAATTATATTTGTAATTAGACGGGTTATAAGAGTGATTTCAAATTGAAGATACAAAGGGTACCGTGACATCAAACAACTTTTGCTATGACACCAACTCTGAAATCGCGTAAATAAATGAGCTGTTTCATACAAAATTGAAAAGGAATTTACCCTAAAATATGAGACAGCCGAATTATTTACTACGCTGAACACCGAACACGGAACACTTTAACAGCACACGGCTTATTATTAGAATGCCACAATTTGAAAACTTTACTACTAGTAAAATGGCACTACTAATGGTACAATAGAACACAGTAGAGAAGATTAAAATTACAATTCGCAATTTTTCTAACATATCTAAATTATTTTTAATAACGAACGATTATTGTGGAGGTGCTCGAATCACAATGAGTTTCATTACATTTATTCAAAAGAGAGGGAGAAATGTAATTTAATTTTTTTTATAATATGAAGCTTTTCGTAGAATTCGAGCATAATTAGATTAACTTATACCACAATTTCTAGGATAGAAAAAAGTCAAGGTCAAGGCGGACCCCGGGCCCTCGTGCGCGAGAGCACAACCGGGACATTAACGCTGATGCTGATTCTAGGATAGAACATGTTATAAAATCATTGTAAAGTTTAGTAAAAACGGTGTAAAACTAAACAAACACATTATTTATTTAACTAATTGTCGTATTTCCGATACAATTTTCCACTGCAGAGCAACAAAAAGCTAAATAATACCACCAAGATAAAATAAAACGACACGCCCGAATTGACACAGACATAACCCACTTTTGCTCCGTTTATAATGTTTTCCATGTGACAATTATCCAATACATTTCGATTTTGGTATTAATGTTGGTTCTTACATATGAAATTACCGTTATTTACACACATTTTATGAGTACCTTTACCCACAAATTTTAAATTCTTGATTTCAAAAATAGAACATTTTATATGCTATTGCCTCATCAATAGTTTAAAATAACCATATTTAATTGTCCTCATGAAGTAATTTTATGACTAGTTGCTTAATATGGTATTTATGTATACTTGTAATATAGTCTCTGCCTACCCCTATGAGAAAAGCGCTTGACGGTATGTACCTATTACAGTACAAAGTTTCGTTAGTTACATTTTCAAAAAATTGTAAATTGGTTTGACGATGCAAAACGGCAATTTGATAGGTAAGAACGTAAGAACCTATGAAATAAAATTCGACGAAAAAGCATAACAAATATAATGTTACCAAAAACATAATAGTTATACCCTCCTTGTAGCAAGTTTATGAAGGTAAAGACAATATTGTGTCGTTGCTCCAGACATTAGCTGGCCGGGCGTTGACAGAAACTAGTGATACGACGCAACAGCGCAGGCTTCGGCCATCGGTGTAAATCTGGACAAAAAAAATATTTTTACTAATATCCTGTGGTAGTAAGATAGTTAAGAATCATAAAAAGATTTTGAAGATGGGTGAATGGATAATTGGATATCTGCCTGTTGCTCTTTTACGCTTAAATCATGTACGGATTTTGATGAAATGTCACAGTGTTGTAGCTTACTTACTAGAATCAAATAGGCTATAATTATTCTCAAAATTAAATGGATATATCCTGATATTCATCTGCCATGGTCAACTTTATAGCAACATTCATAATTACAATTTTATGTACAACATTGTGTGAAATACTATATGAAAGAGCATGTTCATTTTAATTAAATTGATGTATGCTTAAAAATATAATTTCAGGGGAGTACGTTGTTAAATGTAAATGAATTGCGTTGAAATTTTTAATATGATTTTTTACTGAAATCAGATAATGAATTTTCATTATCATATTTGTAATCTTGTTGTTTTTACACAAAATTTCGTTGAATTGAATATTAAAAACAAAATAGAACTACGTTTGTATGATGTGCGCTCGTGAAACACTCGCCTTAAATGTATCTTAATTATGTGTCGTGTTTAATCAGTACAGTAGAACATTAACTGAACAAATAACATTTCTACCTTCCACATAGTATGTCCGATTTGGGCCCTTTCCTAATTGGCAACTGCCGTATGACCACGGTCGTACGACGGACGTTGCCTGACCAATAGGAAACTTCAAAACCGCCCGCCCGTACGTTATACTGCCCGTCCCGCGATTAGGACATCGCCTCACGGAATCCTCCAACTGCACCTCGCTCTCTTTGACTATAATACTCTCTATTCCATTGATTATTACCGTTACAAAATAGCCACTAAATTCGGTTTCGGCCTCATTGACGGGTAGAATATCGACAGCCGTGGGCGCGGCAAGACAGCCGTCTAAGGCGAACGCGACGGAAGCAGCTGCGTCCTCGCGTGCTGTTTGCCAATTTATCACTAAGCTGATTATATATAGGCTCGTTGCTACGACGTGCTTTATGACCTTGTTTACTCTCCTCCCATTGTTCAACACTCCTTTATTTACACACCTTTTAAATCGGAGACAAAAGGAAGTACCGTTAATGCCGTCTCGCTTTGATTCATCCCTGGAAACATGATGTTGGAGACTGGAGTACGAGCAGAATTTATATAGAGTTATTTTATTCGTTATTGTAATTGTGTGCCGTAGAATAGAATAGAATAGAATATTTATTTCCGAAAATTAAATTCCATAGTTAGCACAATCAATTAAAAACAATAAATAAAATTATCAACGCAATACATCAATCAATAATCTTAACAGTAATCATTAAATTAGCTTAATATTTAAATGTCATTAAGTTAAAATATAATCATTTGAATGTCAGTTTAAGCATATATAACTATCAAGATGTCAAATTTATAAAATTATTTATTAATATTAGTAGAGACTGGTTGCGCAGTACTAGGGGTGTAAGAGAGGGGAGGCCAATTCCAGTCAGGGTAATACTAATGATATTAATTAAATAGCCATTGTCCGCGTTTACGTCGACCCAGAAGTCAAATTCAATGAGTTCACGAAGACTTGCTGCTATTTATGAATGAATTTGAATATAAAGCAAAAACATTAAAATACTTTTTGTAACTTTAATTCTTTACCTATATTATGAGCAAATGCCGACTCATACAGGATCCCTATCGCACCGAGGATAAAAAGACAAACCACATACAGCGGACCACGCTCGGAGCATATGCTTTGGTAGACGAGCGGTCCGGTATAAAAATAAATTGTACAGAAGGCTTTCTGTAAACAGTGGTACAGAAGGCGCCACAAATTGTGTTTTCAGTGTTGCGACTGGCGCAGGTGGCCCGCTGGTAAGCCCGCCGGCTCCGCCAAATCCTCCGCGACTTTAATTTAACTTTGTTCCACTGAATATTGTTCATGCACTAAAATTTTGTTTATGGTCGTGCACTGAATAAGCTAACTGATCGCGTGGGTGGTGCGGTGGCACTATCGGGCGACACGCTCGAATAATAGGATGAGATTGTTAAAATGTTTAGTTAGAAGTGAAAATGCGTAAGAGTGTATGTGAAAAAGTGAATGTTATGAATTTGGCTATGCGGAAAATTAGTGAACCCGGCGCGACTTCGTTCGCGTACACCTACTTTACACCAGCCTACCATTTTTCTTACTTATAAATCTTCCTCTTGAATCACTCTGTCTATTATTGAAAACCGCATCAAAATCCGTTGCGTAGTTTTAAAGATCGAAGCGTACATAAATAATGTTTGTTTTATACTATGTATAGATAGATGGTGAACTAAATAAAGGAGTGCAGAGTAACCACCACTACGAATTCGGTCGCCGTCGTAGTAAAGGCCAAGATTCAAGTCTGCATTTTACCGCAAGGTAGCAATCTGATTGGAATTTCTGATACTCTCCAACAGCAGAAAGGCGTGAGGCTTCGACTCTCAGGTTGTTAAAGTTTACTCAATAGCGAGATGAATAGACTTGGCTACAAAACACTTAATTGTTCATTCGTTTATACAGTTCATAATAAAAATCTTAACTAAACTAATAACATACACACATGTGCCTGAACACCGTATTCGTTGTATAAATCATGAAATAACATAAATGCTCTGAATTGATTAAAATGAATGCATGGCGTGGAATTCACGTGTACGCGGGGAATGCATCGCGAGCGCAACACGACGCCCGGAATACAGACCGCAAACAAACGAGCCTTCGTGTTAAAGTGCCGTTGCTTCAAAGCACAGTCTCTGCAACCATAAACAACATCATACAAGAGTTGCACAACAATAATATAATAAGAATCCTCTACAATACCTGGTAAGAGCGGCAAACGGAAATGTGTAGACTTTTGCATTTTGTAGAGTCGTCTACGCGGGGCCATGACGACCACTTTAAATGTTTTTGTATGAAGCGAGACGTGCCCGAGTGAGACAGTGAGTTAGCGCAAATGCATATTTATCTTAAATCAAATAAAGCAAACATAAAAGTTGGATAGCTGAATTAATAGACGGCCTTTTCAAGAATTTCTCTAAATCGCGGATCTTGCTAAATTCACGTGATGCGCGCGCGGCTATCCGTCTTCTGACTCTCTAAAACAAGTTATCCGTTTCACTCATGCCTTGCCTGTCATTCCGTTCACACGTAAATAATACAATAGCTAACTTTCTAAAGTACTGAATGGCTATAATACAATGCTCGCTCCCTGTCTAGATGGTATTGTCTGAACCATATCGATTTATTTTCATAGTAACGACGTATTAAGTAATTCAGGCAATGGACGCATAATTCTGTCATATTCGGAGAAACAGAAAATTATGTACGTATTATTCACAAACACCACGACGCAACAATGTAGGTGTCGCTACAATACATCACATGAATTATAAATTGATAGTCATAGTATAAACAAAGTATCTTCCCACCGTCTGTCTCTCTGTATGTACGGTTAGATCTTTTAAACAACACATCGGATTTTAATTTGATTTTCAATATCGGTTAGAGAATTGAAACGTGTAAAGCCGAGGCAGATCGCTAGTAACATGTTAATAGCAAAGTTATGGGAAAATCCTAAGAGAAACTGAACACAATGCTCGAAGACCTCAGTAGAGTCTCCCAACAGGTGAGAATCTTGGGCCAAGGTGAACGTTATGTCGACTGTGGATGTATCACCCGCCCCATTCTCGAAGTTGTTTACGAATGTGTTTACCTGGGACAAACTATCCAGTTACAACCTACCAGCTTCGAGAAAGTAGTCTATCGAGGGATCATACTTGGTTGGGCAGCGTTATCGAAATTGCATAAGATCATTCATTCATGTCTCAAATATCTCAATGTCTCAAGACGAAAGTCTTTAACATACGTTTTGACATACTAAACTCATTAGAAAGCTCATATCCTAGCTTTCTCCTTGCTAATTGGCGTAAAACATGAATAACATGTTAATGTCAAAGTTAAAGATATTAAAAGGAACCAAAATATAAAAATTTAATTAACCACTTGCGGGTTAAACAGACACTTCATGAGTAGAAATTATTAACCGTGTTTCTCACTTATCCCGTAAATATCCCGAAATCGAATACAACTAATATGAGTACCATTACCTAGATATCAGTTTACTAGGCACGAAATTGTAGACTACGTAACTTCCATGTCCAACTTCGCTCACACAACTCTCGTTAGGCAATTTACGTATTATATCGTCAAACTTACGTACGCATAATTCTATATTATGTTACCTTGTTCAGAAGCGGCTATAGTACATGCCAATTATTAAATCCAAGAGTTCGCAACGCTACTGTAAAACTCAATTACTTAATGATTTACATAAGTAGGTACAATCGTTCAAGTTACGATAAAAAAATTATAATGTGAAATAATTTCATAAATAGATTCGTGATAGATATATCCATTAAGCACTCACCATATATAGCTGCATAGTGCGATGTTCGATATCAAATCATGACAATGAAAAAGTCAGGAAGTCGATTAAAATTATTCGCGCCAACGAAGCTTTTATCGCGCGGCGCAACTCGGCGCCGGCCTTGCACAAATGCACACGCCACGCAAAGAACAACCAATGCACCGTGAAATTGCCTATTTTCCGCGTGATTTTATTTATTTATTTCATACACCTATGACATTTCCATTCGTTCTCTTGCGAGCCAGTGCATCGGAAAATCTCCCACGGTCTCCCTAACTGAATAATCTCTTTGAATACGAACAGTGAATGCCGAGTTTAATTTAATTACCTGCTGAAATACAGACGAACTTCACGAGAATATAAGATGAGAAATACCTATGGGCGATACAATGTATTTCTGTGGATTCGTCGTGTTAAAATTGCACCGTAGTGTTTCGAGCGAGCTAAGTCGCACATAAATAGAGTCTCTTTTAGAATGCAACCGTTGCAATGGATATATATCATTTGGTTCACTCAAAACGGAAACTGATTCATTTCCGATGCATGGTTGGAGCTCTTTGTGAAGTTCGTCGGCTGCGAATTGCGCACGTTTTCAACATTTGATTGCGACATCAATACCTTTGTAACGCTGTAGTCGCGTGTTACAGTGCGTCCGCATTATGCGGTGCTCGATCATAATTTGAGTACGTTTTGGCGGGGATACTGTCGTAGCTACAGTACGGTACTGGATTGTGCACTCGGCCGGAGTCCCCTAGCGTCGTGGCGCTGACTCCCAGACTGAGAGTTAAGAGCGAAGCGGATGCTGACTGGCATCTCCCGGCGGGCGCTTCCCTCCTACACGTAGCGATGGCGTCTGCAAAATGCAACAATGCATAAGAATTCAATCTTACGGGCACACTGGCCCGCAACCGAAATAGGCACTATTCGGAGCTGCATTACAACTGTCCAAATATGAAATATCATACCATGACTATGCTTAAATAAAACCGGTTGTATGATTTAGACCGAGGTTCACTTTTAGATTCATGGAAACTATTTGTCTGTGAGTATCATACTGGGAAGTGCACTTGCTAATTTTAAAGTAGCATTGTGGCGCGTAATTCATAGGAGTGATACAATGCGCCTCAGGTGCTGTTTTCGTCGGTAAAGTTGGTTTAAGCCGCACTGAGCTCCAGCCTCCGCCACCGTCGACTGTACCTACTCACCACTACGTGCTCGCTCGCAAACAAGAAACATGATATATCCTGTTACTATGTTCCCGTTACTTGTTATCAAGATAATAAGGACTTAAAAATCTAATTCACCATAGTCTACACCGAAGACATGATCTGTTTTTCAAAAACAAACTTCACCTTAAACGTAACCCTCACACATGCAATAAACAGTCCGCCCGTACACAGTTCCCGAGGAAATTTCAAATAAAGTGAACCGTATTCGTTGGCGAAGTTTGTTGAGTAGCATTAAAAGATTAAAAGTCGACAGTTCACTCGGGCCGTATCGAATCGAGCTGGAAAACGATCCGCGTTGCTATGCAGGCGGCGGGCGCGTCCGCGACCAACTCCGCCTGCAGAATGCAAAAATTTAAATTAAAAGCATAAATCAGCTGTATCGAGTAAGTTCCGAGATTGGTGTGCATTTCGACTCCGCGCTTCGGATTATGTGTTTCCTGTTGTTGCTCCTTGTTTGCTTTTATGGGGATATTAAATCAGGGCAACAGCGCTCAGGCATTTACTATTGTCGAACGTAAATAACATATTTACTTTTAATACTATTCATGGCCGATGGATTTAGGCACGTACCCAAGATTTGTCAAAGAATACGTATGTAATAGGTGTCTTTACATCAATCATGAATTTTGGGAAAGTCTAATAAACATGTTGCAGAGTTATTAAAAATCAGCAGAGAAATAATGAAGTGGAATAATCTTGTTATTGGCAAATCGCTTTACAGATAATTATAGCGCAAGAATCTCGACTAAGCTTTTTTGAATTAATTGCTCTCAAATATTATGAGTATCATAATTTCATAATCTTAATTAAGAGTACTTCAGAAAGCTCAAATTATAAATTTTAATCTCGCGCAAATCCATCCAAGCCGCCGGCGGAGCGCCTAGTGGAGATATTTGCGGCTTAGATTTATTTTGTTGGAAGTTTTTCAACATTTGTACACTTTGCGACGTCATCTTTATTTATTGCATCTTCGTTTCTTATTTCTGCTTTTCATTTAAGTAGTATTATACAGTTATAATATGTGGGAGTGGCAGAGATAAACGACAAAGAATTCTTCACAATTCCAGCAGATTAATGGTTTTAGAAGGCCTACCTCTAAACGGACCCCGAACCCTCGCGTGTCCGCGGCATTTAACGCCAAGATGATAATGACCTCTACGGGCAAAATCATTTTTTAGCCATGTTAAATTTTTCTTTTACAAAGATTGTGTTAAAAATTGTATAATGGTCAAAAAGATTGGAAAGTTAGCTAAAAGAGATTGGAAATTTCATAATTAGTTATTTTATAAAAGACTGGCAATGTTTTTTTTAGCTTTGCGATAACTACTTTACTAGTATCTATTGTGTTGTTTAATTAAGAACTTGCAAAGCACTAATAGAAATAGGAGAGACAGATCTACGAATCTAGCCTTTACTCGCTAATTGTGTACGTGCCTGATTTGTAAGTCTGCCAAGGATTCTAGTCAGCATCCTATACATTTTAACTGGAACTGGTAAAATTCGTCAAAAAGAATAATGTATGTGTGTTGGTTTGGTGTATAAGCCTAGCCTATATAAAATAAATTAACTACAGAATAAGCTTTGTGCGAGCCAGAGCAACAAATTGGTACTTACCACAAACTTTGAGATTTAAGACATTTAAAATGTTAAGGAGGTGTAGGATAGGATATAAAGTTACACTAGGATAATATGAGAGTATCATGCTTATAGATAACACGGACTTGCAATAGCCCGTGAGGTTCACGCCCGCATACCTCGACCGAGGTGCACTAGGCTATATGAGGAATGTTCATAATGGGGCAGACTTAATTAGAGTCGGTTTGATTGCAGCCGTGAGCGGCGTCAGCTGGGAGGAATGGTGGACCTACGACGGGATTTCAGGTGAGCTACACTCCATTTACCCTCTACTTAATTTAATACATTCACCGGCTTCGTTTCTACGGCGCACTTCGTTACTTTGCCAGCCACTACTTGGGTAATATGCAAATTTTATGTGACAATGACCTTACCTTGACTCGCTGTCTGCTTAAGATGTTTGAATTTGAATTTGAATTAGGTCCGTTTAGGAAATAAAGCAGTAAAGCGCAAAATAAAATAAAGTAAAACGGAAAACGTAAAATAACGTAAATTTTACGTTTTCTGTTTTATTTGTCTGCATACCTACACTTTATAAATTTAGTTCTTGAGAACATACAGTTCCAAACTAAACTCGCGTTCTTTACACATATTATTATATTAGACGGGACTTACACAACATAACATACAGTTCGTGAAACGTAAACTTCAAACTCGATGCTCCTTTAAAAACCACCAATTACAAACTGCAAGCGACCGCAGAATATTTCGTTTGTGAACCGTGTCCGTATCAATTTCTCTGCGCCGATAACATTTTTGCCGGTTTTACGTGACGCGAAATTTATACGGGCGATTTATCTTGCATTCACATTGCGTTACTCGCAAAATTGTGAGCTGTGTTATCGTGTCATACGGTCACTGATATTTTCCCGGAAATCTTATTCGTTGGAAGCTCCTGTTTGGACGGAAGACAAAGTTAGCCTAGGAGCTATGTTAATTGTGAGAAATCTTCGTAATCTAGGTTGTCGTTTTCGTTAAAAATGTATTAGAAATACCCGCTAGTCCAGTGTCGAGACGTTAAAGTTTTGGAGTTGCGTGCGCCCCGCGCAACGTCCACTACAATATTTAAGAGAATTAGTGATCGCATTACGTACAAACTTTACTTTTAGGCTGATTCTTGCGTATTTTTATGGGCACTATGTGTATATTGTATGACGTAAATAAAAAAAAAGGGATTTGAAATATAATTAATACGGTAGCGGTCAAGTGTGCAGGATATTAGATATTAGTGTCAACCTTTGCAAACAAATCAAAGTAGTTATTTTTAAATTTTAAGCTCAGATTAAGATGAAGTCGTATGGCAGTTGGAAACGGCGTTTAAACGTTCGTCCGAATGATGATGACGCATTCAACTTCTGTCTAGACATATATCCCAAAAACGACATTTCTAGTTCACAGAAAATGCGCAAGCCTTTTAGCGGTGCGGCTTAGGCCGGCATTCGTTATCCTGGTCAGGTTTCCGAACTGGAATTTTGAATTCGACCAATCAGAATCCTCAAAAACCTTAATTTTTTTTTATTAATTCCGTACCCAATGAGTCATATACTCGTACCGACGATTAGACAAATCGCTAATTATCCCACCAACATAAACACGGAATGAAATTTAACTTACTAAAGCGGCCAACAACGAAATATATTATTACGAGGTATTTGCGACTCTGTTAGTATTTCGTAAATTACTCACTTACCGAAAATTATACTCCAAAAAACCGCAAAAACCGTTCTCAATAAACGTCAGAAATCAACGTTCCCCGCCGGAAACTGCACACAAACACCGAGCGTTATGCATTTTCAGTCGGTTTTCAATAAGAGTGTTCCATTCCGGTCTGCGCCGGCTACTCGTTTTGGCACCATTAGCGGCGAGCTTTGCCAAAAAAAATGTTTCACTAAGGGAGGGTAGCTTAGCCCCGTAAAGCGCGACCACAGCCGCCAGCGCCCGTGCAATTTTCAAGGCCATAAATAATAAAACAGTGCACGCTATCCAAAGCACATTGGCCACTTAGGAGCTTGCGCATTGGTCCGGCCCATTGGAATAACACGGATGAACCTTGCGACGGTATGAAAGTGGGGTTAGTAATTGTTTTATTGGCGACAAGGCGTGAGTATCTATACATAGTATAGAACAAAGTAGGTTCGCGCTGTCTGTATCGCTTACACTTAGATCTTTGAAACTACGCAACGGATTTTAACGCGGTTTTCAAGAATAGAGTGATTCAAGAGGAAGGTTTATAAGCAAGGAAAAAGGAAAAGGTAGGGGTAAATGTGTAGGGTAGGTGTTGATTAGATATAGGGTGGGAGGTAAGACGCCCGCGAACGTAGTCGCGCCAGGTCCATTAGTGAGATTATAATGACATAATTGTAAGAGATTTTTATGCCAAAAATGTACAATAACGCCATACCGCACCAACATCCCGTAACAGTCCTCTGTTACTCTATGAGGAGGCACGAGTCCAAGTACTTATTATTTATCGAAGAGTCTACAGAGTCCAGTGTTGGGACTCTTGAGACTTAGGCAACAATGCAATTGTTGTGGTCCAGTTTGAAGGATAAGGTAGCCAGCGCAATTACAGGCATTAGGCATTTTATCGAAGTCCTCATAGTGACAATGCACCTGCGGTTTTTCATTTTTACTGCCTGCAACTTAAATGCATGAATCGTAGATATTATGGGCGACAGTTACCGCTTACCAGATGGGCTGTCTGCTCGTTTGTCACTGCGTAGTATAGAAAAATACTTAGACTCGAGCCTCCTATGTAGAAATAGGTGGAGGTTATTGTCACAATCTTTATGCTTGGCAGGCGGGTTAGTAATCGCAGTTTTGAAAATACTCAACGAAAGACGTTCCTCCTCATTTTTTGGTCTACGCAGAAACTAGATGGCACAACGACATTAGTTGTACATTTGTATAGGTACGTATCGGTAGGTACTTTTACTACCAGACACCTGTATTCTGGCTCGAAATGTTCCACTTCAACTTCGCACACTCATAATAGGTAGGTGTTCATTTGCTGGTGTAACTGAATGCATTTTGCTGCTAGTACAGTAATATTTAATGAGTACGCGGGGATCATTTTACGTTGCATTTGTGGCAATTAGTGCGTGTTCAGGACAATAAGGCCATTGTCACAGTGATAATTAACACAGAATTTCAGATGCATCCAATAGTAATGAGGTACAAGTGCACTCCGTGTAATGCTCTCTGGCGGAAGCCCAGAGGTGTGCTGTAAAGTAACATTTAAATTACCACAACTGGTAATAGTAGTTTATGCAACTCGCATATAAAAGCGTATTGAAACATGATTGTCTGTTTATGTGACACGAGTTTCACACGAGTGTTTTAATACCTAATTATATGCAGTTGCATACACTATTTTATCTACACTCATACTTTCATGTTAAAATTTTGTACCTGCAATTTTCTCCATCTTACTGGTAGTAAGCTGCGAGTCATTCTGTTGACACGTTGAGGATATCAAGCGACATGAAATTTACTTCACTATTTTCACAATTATCTATTTATTTGCTTCTAACAAGAAAAAATATTCGTAAACACAAACAGCAACAATCAGAAAAAATACTATCTTTAACAGGAAAATCATTCCATACAGCGCAGTTTACTGACCCTCCATCCACAGATAATGGATGGAATCGTAAGTTCGGTATTTAGCCAAATAATCGCGCCCGATCAGTCATTAAAAAATAAAAGTGGTGTATTATGATTGAAAAATTATTTTATGATACAAATTAAAATAGTATAGAAATAGCCAGCATAATAAAAACTTTATTTTATTTTAATAGAATGGCTTGAAAACCTCATCCAGATCCTTTGTGTGGTTGAGGAGGAGTTAACGAAAATATATACAGACAAACATACAGACAGACGCGGCAAGCGAAAAAAGAGATTTTATGCTATGTAGAGATTCTAATTCGAGTCAGTAAAAAGACAATTAAAATAAAAAGTTAGTTATTAACTCTGAATAATACTAATCAATTCCAGCTCATGTAAACATAGCTATTGTACCTACAGTTTCATAATAGAATAGACTATAATGTTCGTATAATACACGTACGCAAAATTCGAATTCGAAATTCATTCCATTCGAAATAACATATCTCACTCCAAATGGAGTCAAATTGCACCATTGGTCATTATAATGATCAGGTAATTACGCGATTAAATTAACTATTATTAAAACGTTTCAAAATAAATATTTAATTTGAAATAGACTACAAGCAAATAAATACGTGCCTCTGTAATATTTGCTATTGATACCTATAGACCGAATACTTTCAGAAATAGATAGAATTCGGTTCCTCTCATACCTATAGCCTATTTCTCCCACTTCCAGTGACAGTCTTTTACGGTCAGCTGCTGAAAAAAGTAACCTCCCCTCTTTGCAATAGACTGTACCAATGACGTACAAGCATCTTAACAGGTCAACAACAATTTGTAGGAAACCTTTTAAAGATTTTACTTGATTTTGGCAAGGAATGGAACGCTTTGCCTGCGAATGTGTTCCCCGAACAGTATGATCTGTATCCCTTCAGGGCCAGAGTGAAGACGCTGTTGCTGGACAGCCATCAAGTGAAATTGCGGTCAAATCCTTGCCTAGTTTAATGTCAAAAATGTCCTTCCCATACTCAGGTCCAGCCTTCTGGGGCTTGATCAATCCAGAATGGTCGCTGTGCAACAAGGGCCGGCGACAGTCACCGGTCAACTTGGAGCCAGAGAAGCTGCTCTTCGACCCCAACCTACGGTTTTTGCACATAGATAAACATAGGGTGAGTTTTGATGTTTAAATACATATGTTCACATTCTTGCCCGTATCCCACAAGGGGTTTCGAGGTACTATGGTCTCATAACAGTCCACTGTCGGATATGAGCCTGCTCTACATAATGCCCGATATACATTGGTTATAGACAGAGGTGAGTGGCTAGTACAAGCACAGTGGCGATTGGCGAGCGCTCAGAGAGTGACTGTTACACTACAGCCAGTTTAGTACCTTAGATTCTTTCTCAGACAAAAGATTACTCTAATTATCATTATATCCTAATGTATGTATATCGTTGTTTCGTAGTTCGACAAAGTATTTCGTTTACGCGACTTGGGTACATAAAAGGTTGATTAAAATCAACACTCAATGAATATTGAAGACGTCCGTCTGAGATGGATTTACCCAAGTCGATTGACTTTAAAGACAACGTCTAGCTAGATGAACTATCTATACCTACATTAAGGCCGCCATAGAACTGTGGCATCCTTTCTCAAAACCAATAAAGTGTATTAAAGTTTAATAAACCCATATAAAACATTGTCCCCAGATAAACGGTCTGATAAGCAACACGGGCCACTCGGTGATCTTCACCGTGGAGAACGAGACCCGCCACCATATCAACATCACCGGCGGACCTCTCTCGTACAAGTATCAATTCCACGAGATCCACATCCACTACGGGCTGCACGACCAGTTCGGCTCCGAACATGCTATTAACGGGTACTCGTTCCCTGCTGAGGTAAGTTTATATAGTAAAGTAAAGTAAAACACTTTTATTCCACTTAGACACACGGCACAAATTTTATATGATTAATGTTTGATGGTGTTGTTTGTATCATTGTGTATCCTCTGGATTGTCGAAACTCTGGGGTGTGGAAATGGCTGAATTTCGGAACCCTTTTAATTTTTATACCGCTAAACAAGCAAACAAGCTCTCGGCCTGCCTGATGGTAAGGAGTTACCGTAGTCAAGATATTTGGCCAATAAAGGTGCATCCAAATCTCGTGAACACGTGGCAAATGCCTTTTGCGCGTGCACGTGTTCGATTATTTCGTTGCTGTAACACGTTCGCGGCGTGTTCTTGAGATCTGGACGCACCCTAAGCTACGATATAACACTGTAAAGGTTCATCAAAAACCACTCGTGAGTGGTGAGTTGATATTTGCATTTATATCAGTGCTTTACCACCCGCAGACAGTTCACAATAAAATTGTGCCAATTGTGCCAGATGCAACTTATTATGGTCGCAAGACCAATTCGAATTTTGTGCAAGCAATTCACTTGTGTTTAGATATTTTGCACACAAACAAGAACACGAAACCGGCGAGCAAATCGTTAGAAATTGTAACTAATATACCAGTTGAACTGTTTATGTTGTTGTTTCCGGGCGCGGAGCTGCGCTGTCTAATTAGTTAAACTCCGCTCAGCTAGTGTTCAACTGTAGTGGAGTTCCGTCAAAGCAATAGTTCAATAGCTCCTTGTTAATTTAATACCAGCGCCTTTGCTGCAATGTGACGGATTCCTCCATACTTTATGCTTTAGTAACTGAATCTTGTTTCCCGCGGGGAGTAATCGTGGCGCAGTCACTTTCTTGCGGGAATAAATAAATTTTGAATCCAAAACGGGCGTCAATATTGACGTGTTAGCAAACTGGTCGGGAGGTTGAGCCCGTAACAGATGTTCCCACGCACCGGGCGAGCGGGCGTGCGCCGCGCCGCGACTCCAAATCCCAAATGTAATCCCGGCCGCGAGTCGCGAACGCCGCGCACTCGAGCGTGCCTCCTGTTTATTTATGTGACAAATTCTTACGCAGCCGCGTTAAATCCAAAATCATGTGCTTATTCTTTTTAGATCCCTCCCCTCCCCACTTTATCCGCGCAATTTTTTACGCCTCTGCAGAGTACACAAAATAAATCGTTGCTACCTTAAAAGACTTCTCGCGAATATCGTGTAAATCTTTGCCATTCATATACAATTTCCTTTTGTTACAGATTCAAATATTTGGTTTCAATTCGCAGCTTTATTCAAACTTCTCCGAAGCTCTACACAAAGCTCAAGGAATTGTTTCCATCTCCTTACTGTTACAGGTAAAGGCTATTGTAATATTTGCAATGTGACAATTGAATCGAACGCCGTCGCGCTCGCCGTGAAAATGTTTAGCCCATTGCTCGTCGAATGCGCTTTCAGACGTGAATCGGTGTTATTATAATGCCAGTGCCAACACCGAAAACCGAAAGCTAAATTAGTCTATGCATTTCAATTAGTTTAATTAGTTTGTGCCGCAGGATTGACCGTAATCATTTGCTGGTACAATGCCGGGTTTATAAATATTTGTTGTGGTTAACGATAGCATTGGCTACAATATTTAAGATAGCTGTTGCTTTATGGTTTCTAAACGTTGATTGATTCTAACTCGCCTGGCTTGTCTGGGCGCGGTCGGCCTTAACTGCAACCCGTTTTGAAACGGCTCTACGGTTTCGCGTAATTGGTGTTATCGACTGAGTGTTATCAAAGCCGCACCTATTCATAGCCCGGCCCAAACTGGCGCGATTAATTAAGGAAATTGGAGTTTTCTGCCGCCATTGGATTAGCCGCCAAAGCTATTAGTTCAAATTAAGTACTGTCTAGCGAAGGTGGAACTATCCGCACGCCGCCAGTCACTTAGGGCCACTCACTGCTTTCAATTAATTGCTTCTGTATAAATATATAAGGCAATGGTTCCGTAATAGGATTGGATACATATATCCTGTTAGGTTTAAATTTAATTATTCGTATGAGTAGGTACAGTCAAATATTCAAATACGGTCTGTCTAAGATTTCGTTACCGCCTAGTACGTCTGATAAGCTACAGAGGGTAAATAACGCCCACTTAACTACAAATGCATTTTTTTCCTTATAAATATTCCTTGAATAGAGTCAATAACGCAACAAAAAGATAAAACGTTTTTGAGATCCGGAATATGCTACATATGTTATGTTAATATTCATGATTTCCATTCGAATGGTACCTTTCTTTTTTACTGGCACTTGGGCGTAATAAAATTGTTTATGTTTAATATCGCCATTGGACATTAAAATATAACATTTACATGTAATATGATTTATTAAAAATAATAGTAATGATGCAAATCAACGCATAACATATTTTTTTCAAGATTGTAATATACCTGGGGGCTTCTTTTATTAACTGGTTTATTAAAAAATACCTATTAACCTTTTACTTCCCCATACATTAGGCGTTATTAACCGAGGGGCCGGTTCTGCTCTTTTACGTTTTTCACAAAATTAGATTCTATACCTTAAAATCAATAACATTATACTAAATATACTCTACTATGAGGCGCTCAAACGCCTGGCAAGCTAAAAAACTATACCATGTACATAAAAAATACAATAAAGAAAACAAAATTAGTAAATATTTACAATTTTATCGGAACCATTCTAAAGAAGTCTGTAATCAGCAAGATAATTGCTTGAACATCTTGCATTTACGCAGGCGCATTCCTATTTTTTGTATTCGTTTCAGGGGGTAACCACGTTTCAATTAAATAAAAGTACGTTTTCTGGACACTGGGCGCTATTTTGTCTAGAACTATATTTTGTCTGCAGTTTAACAGTCGTGGCAATAATGCAACTTTTCTTATGAGACAGACGTAAGGTGAAGGAGGCTATGGCTGTCCATAGCATCATAGCATGAGACTGTTCTTATCGGTGATTTTCCGTGTATAGATACTCGGACGCTTGTAGTATCTACACCTTTACACCAAATATTCCCGACTCTATCCCTTCGAAGATAAAAAGGCTATAATTCCAAAAGCAACAGAAGTTACAGCATCATCCTGCTCAATGAACTGTTTCGACATTACCTTCTCTGACTGTACCTACCTATTCCGATTTCAATTAAAATCCGCCCCAAACACTTTACGAGGAAGTAAATGATTAACCCCCACCGCTCAGTAAAGTTTTAACGGTTTGTCTGACGCAAGCTTAGGTAACTATCGGGTCGTTTTATGGGTTTCCTTAATGAGGGACCGCCTCACGGCGTCCTAGACTCGCAGAGCCGTGTTTGCCGACACGTCCGTAATATTACGCCTCTGCCGCCTGCTGAGCCCGAAATTTGCAAAAGCAAGCAACTTACGACAAACGACAAACAGCGCCGGTTATTGTTCGGCCCGCTTTCATGACATTATTGGGTGAGACGCCACTCGTCTGCAAAGCGGCTGTATGATAAAGGCTGTACATTGTACAATAATGACACTGTGACTATTACTGGCAGTACTTCTCTAAAAGTCAACGTAGTAATTTAATAATTTGAACAACAAATTTAAAGGACCTCTTTATTTCAGCTCGGAGATTTGTCAAATCCAGAATTGAGGATATTGACAGAAGAGTTAGAAAATATAAAATATGGCGGTAAGTTATTAACCAATTTCAATCGCATTATGGGAATAATTATACCAACTGTGTGTATACTATTTTCATACTAGACAGCATCACTGTATTTGTCATTACATCCTTAAATACCCAAGTATCTATAGGGTTTGAGTAAGTGAAACCGAGCTAAACGAACTTATGGAAAGCTGTCACAATTGTTCATAAAATCTTTTTTTTTTAAATACCTGTTCATCATTATCATCATAACAGTCCACTGCAGGACTTAGGGCCTCTCCCAATTTTATTATTGGTCCATCTATATTTAACTATCAAACCACCAACCTCTAACCACCAAAACTGACTTGGTTAGTTTACTGTCAACTATCAAAACCCGCCTCCTTCATCCTTCAGCATCCTTCTTTCCCTCAAAGTTTCTCCGTATCAAATGTAAGCACCACCAACAGGTGCCGAGATGCCGGTGAACAAGCTGTCAGTGCGAGGGCTGTTGCCTGACACCGAGTACTACATGACATACGATGGCTCCACCACCGCGCCCGCCTGCTTCGAGACCGTCACGTGGGTCATCGTTAACAAGCCCATATACATCACCAAGCAACAGGTGGGCGATGCTTTAGCATTTTTTTAGGGGTTTGAGAGTGTATCTTTGCTAGTACTACTTATGTGCTTAGATAAATACCGCTTTGTTATTATGTATAGAAATAGGAGACAGGTAAGACATTGATGCCCGAATAAACTTTATAAGCGTCGTACGCCTAAGTTGATTTCAGATATTCCAACCGAGAAAAGCATTACACCAATCACCAACCTTAGCTGAAAACTAAACGCGCTAAGTCACTGTTAACTATATGACACTGTGACGCTTAAATGCTTAGGAAAATATTAAGTCGACGACTAAGTTTAGTGCAATCTAAATTTATTACAATAACTTGTGAAGTTATAAAACGTGACATTATAATTATAGATGATGACTCTCTCCTTTCCCATCTACGATAACTTACATTTTCCTTTAAAAGCATTGTTAGTAAGTGGTCTCGTTGCCATAGAAACTTTCCATACTTCGTGCGTTATTTTCAGCGAGAGCACTTTAAAAATTCAGTCTTAACAATGAGTAGACCAACTTGCGGGTTGGCTCAGCCGTGTGTTGCTGACGGACGGTAATACATCAAAGTTCCCGAGGCAAAGTCAAGAATGTGTTAAGTTTGCTGCAATCGATATGAGCGGCCAGACCCGCATTTGTTCAAGTTCACCCTATTTGCATTGCATGCCGAGCTCGCCGCCAGTTGGCTCACAGACCTAAAGCTAATGGAATTCCTTACCAGTTTCGCTAACGTTACCCACGACGCAATGTACATTACTTGTTGTATTACAGCCGATAGTGATAATGTTAACAGCCGGAACAGTTTGGACGAATACAAATTAGTCGGGATCGGTTGACCTGATGCTATTTGCATCCAACGCTCTTATCCAGAATGTAGGAATTATAATAATAGAGTCAGTAGTAACGGTCACATTTACTAGCCTAACCTAACCTAACCGGTATAATAAAAATGTATTCACTTTCCCCCGACAAAAATCGGTGAGTTATGTTAAGAAGAAAAACGTAATAATTCGCACTCCACTAACAAATTGCTACGTGTAAAGTGCAAAAGCATAACAGCATTACCACTTCAAGAAAATGTTCCTATGCCGCTACAAAAACATTCACCGTATTTAGTGCATCTTTAGCTAAAATCAAGTTGCTAAAAGAAGGGAGCATTAGCAGTTTCTTTGTACCCAAAGGACTCGTCGTTTACCCGCAGGGTATTTTTATATAATAATTAAAAATGTTATTCATGCATGCTATAAAAACCGTTTAACAACAGCACTGTAGTGCATAGGAATATCAGCATAAACAGTCCGTACCACTACATACGAAATTGTAGTTCCTCAATATTAAACTCAAAAATACTTCATCTTAACCATTGGAAGAGCCCGACAAAGTCTCGGCCAAACTATCGGCTTCTGGAGCCAGACGTATCCAGAGCTCCTCGCGTCCGCGTATTCAACCGTTACTGAGGGCAGTGTAATAACATTTTCATTTGTGCTCACGCTACAATAAACAACTCACGTCCCTCGCCTTTAGACAAAGACTCCGCCGTGAATTATGTACGTGTTAAAAGTAAACTGAAAGTGGCGCGTTGTGTGCCTGTTATTATAAATCATTGTTTATGTTTTCCGTTTGTGTTTGTGGGAAAATTAAGTGTTAGTGGAAACTGCTTGCAATCTCAGAGGGAGTTGAGTGAGCGCGTGCGGTCGGTGCTTGGCGCGATATACTGCAGCAGTCGTGGCTCCGTGCAAATAGGTTCCTGGCTCGCGGTGAAACTGCTTTTGTTCGGGGACTTTGTCAAGACGCGCTGGCTCAAGACTCTTGGCAGTGTAAGAACTTGGTTAGTTTGAGGCCTGGCGCCTGGGTTGTTCTCCAAACGCCTTCGACTAGACATATAAATCTTTCGGAGCTTGGGAGTTGACAAATTTTTATGGTAAATTTCGTAACAACTACGTAGTTTGGAGACAGATATATTTTTCTATTCTGCATGCAATGCACCTGAAAAATCAAGAAAGAAAGTCTTAGGAACTGTCCTAATTGGCAACGGTCTTGTCGGTCTACGGTCTACGGTCTACGGTCGTACGACGGGCTCGCTCGACCAATAGGCAACCTCAAAACCGCCCGTCGCGCTACCATGGTCGTACGATAGTTGGCAATTAAGAAGTTAGACAACATAAATCCTGAAATATTTTGCTCTAAACAAAGATCATATCAAAACCTTTCATTACAACGACCCACGCACCTAGAAGCAAGATTGCCTCGCACCGCGTTGCGCAAAGTTCGAAACGAAGAATCGTCCAAACGACCTCTATTCCGTTCCGCTTTCCGGCGGTCTATAATCAGTATCAAATTGTTTAATATAGCGTAAACAGCGATAGGAGCGAGATAGTGAGTCGCGTGCTCGCCGCCCGTTAATCCCTGGCCTGAGCCGCACCACCACGTGGGTGGAAGAAATTTCAATTTGCCCCCGAATCGGCGGCCGCCATACTCGTTTACAACGTAATAATGAAAGCGTAACATGTGTATGCATGGCGGCGTGATCTTTAAAGTTGAGTCGTAAACTTATCAGAAGATTAGGTGCTTTCTATATAGGTAGTCGACGGTAAATACCTAATGCCCAACGGATGCTTTCGAGTTCTTCGAGCTTTCGACAGCGTCGACGCTCTGCAAAGCCAAATTAGCCGTTGTTCATCATTTACAGAATTCTGTGCTGAGTATTTTCACTTAACGACGAAGTTTAAACTACTTACTTTTGTTCATCTACTACTATTACTACAGTTTACGGCCCAGTATCCGTACACCGTCGTCCTGTAATTCGCAATTTGAAGGGCAACTGTTGTTTCCCAGTTGCACGGATTGCGGCGGCTGATGCAGGGCGATGCGCGTCACCCGAAGGCGCCGTTGGGCAACAACTTCCGCCCACCGCAGCCGCTACACCACCGCGCTGTACGCACCAACATCGACTTCGATCTTAGCAAGGTGAGAAAATGTCCACCACCAGATACCATATGAGTATGATGTTTAAATAAATATTACTAACCTAGTTTTGACACATTTGTCGGCGATCGGTCAGTAGAAACAATGAGCGCTTTTTGGAACGTGACGATATTATCGTGAATGTCCACGTTATAGGGAAGAGGTGGCATGAAGGGGACATTTTTGACGTTTTAGGTGCGAATGGTTGTGCTCCTGGGTTGCCACAGACCAAACATATTGTCGTCTTGAAACGTTTCTTAGTTCACTGATTATTTGACTTATTCCTTTCAATACGTGTCCCTTTCATGCCACTTCTCCCCTATATCACGGACGTCCACGATAATATCGTTACGTTACAATTTATAAAAGCGGCCAATAACAGCTGCTGACGCAGCACGATTGTAATTTTATGACTTGTTTGCAGTGCAATCTGGCATTTTCGAATTTGGAACTGATTTTACACCTGAACCGCACCCTCATATGAAACCGAATACAGCGCTAATTGCACCGAAATTGTGTCTCTCACAACTTACAAAATTACAATCGAGTAGCGTCAGGTGCTTCAGCACTTGTACGTATTCGATTTGCGTTCATTTCTGATCCGGTTTTTCCGTCCCGTAATTCTATGTTCCCCTCGTGGGTGTCGTACAAGGCGACCAATGTTTTCGAGGAAAAAGATTTAGTCTCTATAGACTGGAAAATGGGCAGTAGCGTTTTCCATTGTTATATCTATAACACTGCGATCTCCAACCCACCTGCCGATCGTGAAGATTATAGCAATAACCTCTCCGAAAGAGGCCCTAAATTCTGCAGTAGACTGATATGCGTTTCGTATTCGGTTTGTACAGAATTAATAGGACGACCAAACCGGATTAGTAACGAATACGAATTGGTTTCGAAACCAAATCTGTATAGTATAAGCGCGGAAAGGCCGATAAATAAAACCCAACAGGCACAATGTTGGTACTTATTTCTAAGAGTTATTAGGAAAGATAACGTAGCTAAGTAAGACTTCGTATTTAAAGAAATTATTTTAGAAATCCACAAATTTCTAACAATATCATCAGGACTCGTTATTATTTTGGGCGCCCATAACCTACTTATGCTAACATATCGATGGCGTAAAGTTTCTTAAACTTCACACTTTAAGGAAATGGTGAAAATGGCCCAACTGCAAAGTTCCCAGCGTGCGGTCGGACCGTCAGCAAACTTCGAGGTCCCACCAAGCGGGCTTACCACATCATTCACAACTACAATTGCTATTATTTATGAATTTCAAGCACTTAGTAGGGCTTAGAGGTTTTTTTTTATATCGATAGGTGCACACGCACAGCTCAAATTATTGGATGGATCGAGCTAATATTTAGCATGCAGTAGGCACTCGTATCTCGCATCATGCAGGAAAGAGGCAAACCGGGAATGGGAACATATTATGAAATAAAATTACGAAAAATTACACACGCGGGCAAAAGCTAATACTTATTAATTATAATATTGCAAAATACCAGACTCGCCGACCCGCCGACATAGCCCGGCAACATAGCACGGTGGCCTGAGCATAGAATCATCTAAAGGATAAGCGCCCGTGCATGCCACCCGCGTCGGCGGCTATCGGCGGCTTCCGATTTGTACTCAATCATGCCCAGCGACACTCAATTCGCATTAACGTCATCATCATACCAGCCGAAAGACGCCACTGCTGGGCATAGGCCTCCATCAGAGATTTCCACAAAGGCCGGTCCTGTGCCTTCCATATTTAGCTGACATAATCGACGTAATTGTCGATATTATTGAAGTAATTGTCGATATTATTGATTCGCAATTATGTGAATCCGCCGACAAACCCGGCGAATCGGCTTTATTGTATATTGCGCTTGTCAAGCCATGTTTTCGTTTCAGTTCCCCGGGAAAACATGCCCCAGCATGCACCGGAATATGCATTATAAAGGTGAGTTCACGTTATTATCTAAATATTATAACTATTTTGTGTACTAAAAATTATATTTTACGACAGTAAAATTAGTAATTCGTTTAGAGTAACTTCACCAGTTGACAATCACGATGTGTTTAGATAATAAATTCATAGAGTTGTTGATTTTCGAATTTTTATACAATTGGACAAGCCACATCGCAGAACACAGAATGTTGGTCATGACCTACTTCGACCTCTTGAACAACCTTGTCACAGTAAATAAAAAATAAAATGACGTGATTGGTTATGTGCATGACGCACAAAGTTGAGACAAAGTTGGTTAAAGTGTTTGAATTTTTTTACAAAGATTTCCTTTTTTTTGCAGCCAAAAGCTGGACACAATATTGAAGATACTCGCTAAACGGTAGGCATTCATATAAACTAAATAGCTTCTAGTAGAAAAAAATATTATAGGTATAGATTATACATAGTACCTAAGTAACTTGTATATAAATCCTGTACAGTCTTGTTGGCATATCTCGCTTATAACTAACAAGAATACAAAGTAAACTTTTTATTTATCATAAACTTTGTACTATAAATTATAACGACAAAATAGTAAAGACTATCTTTAGATTTTTCAGTAGTAAGTTATGTCTAGTCAATTTAAGTATATTATGGAAGTACATAATATTTAAGTAGATAATTATTTTATATCGGCCTCTAAAATTAGGTAAAACATACAATAACATCAAATATTTTCGGATAGATTGTTCAACCATATCATCGGTCTTGCTATCAGTGCATTGTACCTTATTCGTAGAGTAGTAAGTAATATTTATTAAATATTTCATAGAATTATATAAACTTAATAATAGACAACGTGAACGGTTTTGTATCCTGTACACTGGTAGATGTTATTATTGTGCGTTTCTAATAAATACATTTATTGTAAAGATTTTATATTCTAACCTATTCACGTGATTGACTTCGTCTTCGAAATATTATTGAAAGGTAATAGTAATAATTATAATTATTTAAATAAAATAAAATATTATATCATTTTGTCAACGCTTAATTGTAAATGTCCCCTTATCTGTAACCATATCATATTACTCATTGTGTAATTTACAAAATGTTTTGATAAAATTCTAATTATACGTACATTTATGTACATTGCTGAGAAGCAAAGGCATCTATAGCTTTAATAACTTACAACTTAGTAACTACCCATCCTTGCATAGCAACATAATATATCCCTTGATTGTGTAATGTATACTGGCCAGCTTTCTTCGAGGTTCTAGAAAATAAATTATAATTTTAATTAAATAATGTAAAAAAAACCTGTCTCTCATTTAATTCCGTTTCTGTCCTACATTCAAATACAGTCTGATCTCTCTGTTCAGGTAACTAAGTATCATCTCGATTTAAATCTTTATGGGTCTATTCTGATCCGTGGTATCTTTTTAGCTGCGTCGCAAAGTCTGCGATCACAAGTTTAAAAATATACTTCCCTCTAATGCAATGGAGCGAAGCCGTCTGTTCCAGTGTTACCTCCGCTCCCGCGTTTGAATAAAAAGCTCATTTGAATTCTATGAGAATCGGAATTGCTCTGCTTTTCGCCGTACTAACTTAATTTAATCGAGTCCCATCGCATTGTCCTTCACCTTTGCATTAGATACTGCTAATAACGTAAAGGTGGCGCAGGAAATATTGGAGGCAATTCCTTTTATTGGAATGGGGTGACGCCCGCCGGAATATGCTTTATTCGGCTAATGCGTATTTGACACGTTTTTTTTATCATCGCAATCAAATGATGATGATTTATTTAACCGTTAGCGGAATTTCCTTATTTTCATCGGTCGGTTAGCAGGAGATTAAGATATCGCGAAATAAATCGCAGATTTGCCGGAACCGGAACGCGGCGCGCCGGCGTTATTGGGAAAGTTTCCTTCGGCCGCGCTAATAGACTTACACAAATTGAGTTCGTTAAAAATAATAACCCTGGAACGACGCTTATCCCCTCATCATATTGAAAATTTAACTATCGTTATACGAGCAAGAGTTACAAACAGTAGCACAAATACGTACGATTATTTCATGTTTTTGGCTGTTTGTTGGTGTTTAGATAAATGCACAACACATTCTCTTGTATCCTGTGGCTCAACACTACCTGCTCAATATTCCTGTCTCAATTTCTGTAAAGGTTGCCTGGAAGAGATCGCTTGTAGCGATAAGGCCACCTTTCCTCATATGTGTTCCTTGTTACTGTAACCGATTTATAATGTTATTTTTTTATGAGCAATAAAGTGTTTATCTATCTATCTATCTACGTTTAGTTGGAACTAAAATAACAAATCACTTTCGTAAATCGCTACTCAACTCAGGTTGTACGTAGTATTTTTTTCTCTATGGCTCAGGTAAGAATGGCCGCCTGCGTAAATCAACGTAAGTAAATACCTACAAAGACGGAATCTATCTTCGCGCTTGCACAAATAACTCAGACGCCCCTAACATCCTTGATATTTCCATTTATTTTTCCTGTCGCAACTTGTATTTTCAGTAGATTTTGATAGGAAATATTTTTTGTCGTACCAATCCAACGTATACAGGAATCAAGGAGTAAAGGTGTGTTTACACAGGCGGCTAAACGCGCGGGCGGGCTCGGCTCGAGTGATGCTTGGGACGAGTGTGTGAGCGCCGCTCCAGTCTGTTTGCTCTTTATACGAGTGACGGAGATTTGGCTTCAACCCGCCGAGGTGTGCACTTTGCTACAAATGCAAATGTTGAATTAATATAAGTAAGTTGAAATATTAATCTGTTTAATATTTAATTTAATTTAATATACTTATTGTATTTCTTAGACCAAGGGAAGGCCCTTTTGCTCGGTTATTCTGACCGCTAATAACAAAAAAGTGGTTTAACACCCGAAAGTAAGTTTAATATAGCACGAGGTATATGTACAAGTATGTGATTTTGTGTTCTTTACGGTCCATCTGATGGAAAGTGATTTTCATCACACAGTGGTGACAGACAGTAGTGTAAAAGTTTATAAACAAACTGTTTTATTGAACACTAATGGACCCGGCGGACATACGCCTACTTTACAAGGGTAAAGTACCCTTTTTTTCTTGTTTATAAATTTCCTCTTGAATCACTCTGTCTATTATTAGCCGAATTAAAATCCGTTGCGTAGTTAAAAATATCTAAGCGTAAATAGATACATTTATAGAAATATAGGGACAGGCGGCGGGAAGCTAATTTGTTTTATGCTATTTATATATTTTACCGATACGAAGTGCAAACCTGTACAAAGTGCAAAAATTCATCTACTTCTTCATCATCATAATCAACAGCTGCTGAATTTACGCTTCCTCTACATTCATCAAATGAAAGAATTGTCATATTTTTGTTCAAACCAGCATATAGCCCAAACAATTTTACGCAACGATTTTCACATTTAGATTTCAAGTAATAAAAAGGCAAGGGATAAGGTAAGCCGGCAAGGTAAGGAATTTATCATTAAAAAACCTAAGTGAAATCTACGAATCAAAATCTTGTTGAGAGACAATCCATAGTCCCAGTGTTTTTATAGCTCTAATGTGGCAAACAAGCTTAAGCGATATTGATTGCATTAAAATAACTATCGAAAATCTACCACCTCTAATGAATGGAGAAACTAGAAACGTGCATTTATAGCTAGTTACAGTAGCGACCCAAAGTTCGTCGAGTCGGGCGCGACTCAAGTGTGTGCTCAAGCCGAGTGTGAGCTCCGACACTCGAGCCAAGAGTGTGTTTGAGTTTTATTCGAACGAAGATGCGACATCGCCGCGTTGATGTATGCACTGCGCTTAATATTAGAAAAGAGAAAAAACACGAACGACTAAACTTCTGAACAAACGGTGAACAACTTAAAGTCATAATTCTGAGAGCAAGTTGTTATGAGACACGTTGCTCTGTACACAAATAGTTTGTTACCCAAACGCAGAGACATGCCACTGAACTTGTAGCATGGAAGCGTTAAAGCTCTCGTTAAAACTTTGGTTGGATTATGCAGTGCGCCACGTACGCTACATGCGATATTTGTGTCGTTGGCATTTTTATGGAGTATGTTTTTATTTTACGGTACAGGGTTTTTCTTCATAATGTAATACCAATCCCACCAAAAGCTAGTCAAATGTTGAGGTTGTGTAAAAGGTGAGTATGTGTAAATAATGAAACTATTCAAATTTGAAAAGTCATATTTTAACACACAAACAACAACATTGCTTTGAAAACATTGCTGAAGCAGAAAAAAATAAATTTTATAAAAGATAGTGTTTATAAAATTTATTTAAGACTGTTATTACGTTCTTATAAATAAAGTTCAGAATTGTCTACAGAACTTGGCACCCGTTTAGATCTCAAGTCTTTTGTCGGTGAAGTCAACATCCGATTCCGAGTCGATTAATCTTATTTAGGTAGTTATTGTAGATATTCGTTCATAGATTTACCTTCAATCTGTAGATTTTTTTATATCTAGTGAAGTTACAATATGATGATGATAGTAACAGTATGATTTTGCCAACAGGATGACGATTACAAATTGGCACAGAGGTGGCAGGAAAATCATAAATTTGGCCAAACGCCAACTATCGTTGGCGGAGGATGGAAGTCCTCCAAAATTCAATATTACCCAGATACCTTTCATAATTTTAATATTTTGTTGAACATATTTTACTTTACTTTAATAGGAGTAAAGTTTAAAGTACCTACTTGTGTGAAGTACCTACCGTCGGTGGCAGTGGTAATGTTATCCGACTCGCAAGCAAAAGGTACTGGTTCGAATCCCACTGCCGCCATGTACCAATGACACTTTTCTGAGCTGCATGGTGAGGGAAACATAGCGATGAAACCTGCACATTCAGGCGACTGAATCTGAAACCATGCTGTGCAGTCTTTACTCGCTATCAATGGAAATTATTGTTCTCAAAATTAAATCATATTTTGCAATCGATTTCGTTTGCGCAAAATTCAATAGGTTTTTGTGCCCTATGTATGACCAAAGATGTAGTCGTCATAACAAACTGCCATAATCGCATTGACATAATTAAAAGTAGAACATGTAAAAATGAATGAAATGTTGAACGTAACGCGATTGAAGAAGTTTATCATATCATAATGGAATGTGTGCGGAACGAACAACTAAGAGTGGTAGAACTAATTGTACATTTTTTTGGACAGTTGGTGGATGTTAGTTCTCTAGCGTTTCCTCTGTCTAGAGGGAGGCCCAAGAAATATATAAATTGGTTAGGATAGGTTTGAATCATATTAATAAAAGCACTAGCATATAGCACCCATTTGAATAAAAGCATTTCAATATGCTTTTATCTAACTAAGCGAACTAAGTAATGATTTGGAGCGATTTAGAGTCTGTTTTTTATGTGTAATTTTATTTTTTAACTGTGTGCCATTTTTATCTAGTCTTAAGTGTATACAATACTGTATATAACAATAATTGAGTAATGATTAAAAAAATACATCCGAAAAATTATTCAGTCCATAGCTCTAGTAAAACGCTACAGTAAACTCACACCCCATCTCAACGTACACGTCACCCCGCGAGTAAATATCAATAACGAACCGTCCAAAAGTTGCGTCGCAAAAAAGCAGTTTCACACCAAAAAGAAATCGGCTCTCACTGTCGGACTAACTCTTTATTTGTACGCGGGTGATCCCTCCGGGGTGGAAGTTAAAAACAGCTTTCACCGGCCGACGCGTTTGAATAACTTCCATGGAAGTTTTATTGAAGTTGTAACCTTTGGCCGGGTTTGATATATGTACGGCGGCTGTGCGCCGCGGCCAAGTTACTGCAATCGTAAATTATTCAACCCTTCGACTCTTCGGCTCTTGTTGCCGTATTGTGGCGCGGCCCATGTGTTACAACTTACACGCCGCCGGCTTGTAATGTTACGCGCCGTCGATGGTTGTGCCTAGGGGATATCAGTGTAGGTATGTTAGTGGGTGATTTTTGTGGTTTTCTGGTGATGGGTGCGAGAATTGTGTGGTTAAAAATATTTCTCGGTAGAGATCAAAAGGTACTCCGGGGATTCGTCATCCAGGGAAATCACGTGGATATGTGGGATTGCCCGAAAATTGCCCCTCCCACTAAAACCCCTCTATGTACACCACAGGAGGTTTGCACTGTGGTGTTTCTAGTTTCCAGGGTAAAAAATCTTAAATAAAAATGAATACAGACATGCCAAACATGTTTGATTATTTAATAATGTATTACTATAGTCACGTACCTAATGCCTTCGTTAACAACATAACATCGCTCCCAAATTAACCTGTTCCACACCCGCTGTACGGAATTACGGCGATATGATTAATCTCACCAATGCGCCATTATGAGCTTTATGTCTGACACCGACGTCATGAATAGATTACAAAGGTGCATCCGACAAAGGCTAATAATATTGCATGCTCAGCGCTACGACGCTACGCCTCTACGAGATTCAGTGCTACGGTGCTACAGCTAGTGCTACGGATCGTGGGAACAGCCCACATGCAGCGCTGGTTTCGCCAATATTAGCACACCTCTACATAATTTTATCCAGTACGGTCATAAATACGGCGGCTAACTCGTTATTGTTGCAACGTTGCGCCGCCCCGCACTAAAACCACAGCTTGGTCTGTTCGTGGCACAAACAAACATCTTGCTATTTATCTTCGGTAGGAAACTAACATTCATGCACTTTTCGGCAGCGTGTAGTAAGTAATTTTCACTAAAAATTCTAAATTTATTAGATAAAAATAATTAAATTTTATTTTAAAAATCTTCTAATTCACTGGGATTGAAAGAATCGCGGGGTAATTAAAAGCATATTAAGCGAGAGGATGGTTTCAGGTGTCCACCCGATCCAGGCGAGGCGAGGCGCCGCCTGCGCCGGTTCCCACGGCTGGCCGCAGACATGCGACGTTTATTAAGCGCTTCACCTTTTTGTTACCTGCTGCGAGATTTATTACTTTTAATTATATTTCATTGTCCGCGGCGCACGTCTTGGAGCCGTCCCGTTAAATTACATGCTTACAGCGATGTGATTTAGCGCCGAACGTCACGTAATTTACGGCTTAGCACTGAAAAATTATTGTTGCTCCTTTATTAGATGATGCTGTTTCCTCTTTATTGGGAATACTATCTATCAACGACGCTATGGATTGCGACAGTATGATATTAATGAGTTTGTATTTGTTTTACAAGATGAACAATGGTGAGAGAAGTCTTGCGACATCGGCTTGACTCTTCCGTAAAACCATTATTTGTCGAATAAGCAGACTCAGATTCTCGACTCAGGTACAAGCGTATTCATATCTAGCGCCAACGCCATAGCTCCAGCTATGGCATAGGCTGAGTATGACCCCCTTTGCACGTCTTCCCATAGTCACTGTTAATTTTTTTTTATTTGAATGTACCTATCGTGTTATGAGTTTATGTGTTATAAACGTCATTTTTATCCTGATAAGAAAAATTACTTACCCACGATTGTAATAAGCTTTGGGATTCGAACCCGTGAATTCCACACCAAGACATACCTAACACACAGATTCGTACACACAGCGATTTCTGTCAACACAAAATGTATACAGTGCAAACGCGCCCACGCAGGGCAGTCAAAACAGCGGGCCGTTCATCGGTATTCATCGTGAGGGCAGGCGGGTTCATTAGAATGCGTGGAACAATGAGCGCGGCCCGCGGGACCTCTTGTGACTGAGCGAGTTTTAACCGCATTTCAATCTGTTGTTCGTTATTATTTCCACCATTGTTTGCTTCTCCACGTCAAGTGTGCCAATTTGGAGGAACTCGAGCTTGGTCCAGTGTTACCAACGCTTGTAACAAAAACGCGCTACGATGTTTAAAAAAAGCGCTAGATTTCTATCAATAGATACAAATTCAGTTATCTGAATTAGCAGGTTTCATCGCGATGTTTTCCATCACCGTAAGGGCATCGGTAGATTTTGTATGAAAACTGTTCGTAAATAAGCGCTAAATGTACAAAAAGAAGCGCTAAATGTATGAAATCCGTTTCGGTTGCCCATTGTAGCGATAAGCTGGTTGTAAGGCGATTATGTACTTGTTTCTGTACTTACACTTACTTAAATCGGTCAATCATGTTTTCAACGATGCTGCACATGGTTTTAAATTAAATTAAAATTATTTAAAAAAAAGTTATTTCAGACGATGTCCATACATTTAGGTCAATAATAGGTAATATATGTATTTAAGTTAACATTTGTGATTTGTTTTGGTAATCGTATAATATACTAACGTCTTTACTGCATTTAATTATCACGATCTCTCTGATGTAGGCCTGCAGGAAGAAATTTCTTTATAGAAATAAGTTGGCCTGTTGTGTCTAATATATTATGTAATATACTTTTTGTAACAATCTTGTGTACAATAAATGGTTAACTAATAATAATAATACTACCTAATCTGTTGTTCGTTGTTATTTCCACCATTGTTTGCTCCTTCACGTTAAGTGCGCCAATTTGGGCGGACTCGAACTTGGTCGCGTCGCTGGTCGGTTCGGGGTTACGGGGTTTCCCATTGTAGTGATAAGCTGGTTGTAGGGCGATCATATACTTGTTTCCGTACTTATCCTTCATTAAATCGGTCTAATGCACTCGGTTTTAAGTTAACATTTGTGATTTGTTTTGGTAATCATAGCCTACCTAATCGCGTATTTTCTTTGCAAACAATTAATGCAGTTTTTCTTATGTCACCAATCACAATAATATTAATTCTTCAAAATCTGTAAGTATGATTAAACTTATAGGTGAAAATAAACATGGTATAAATACAATGCAGTCGATGTGATAGACCAATATAATTTTTTTACTACTAAATTTGTAATAAAAATATTGAATCTAGCATTCACACAAAGCAAGAAATTATACCCTACAATGCGCGGGATCTTGCAGTACTTTGCATTTATATTTTTCTATTAATACCAACTGGCTGCAAAAGAGCTTCGGGGTTAATTTATATGAGTCGTCGGGCAGAGCGCACGCCTCGCCGCTGTTCGCTATATCTACGACCCCGGCCCGCCCCGACAATTTCCATACGTGGCCGTGCAACGCCAAATTAACCCAAATTTTATTATTGTTCGAATATACCGCGCAGCTAAAGTGCACCGGGTAATGTGTCGGTGCTATTCCTGGGTTTTGGGGAGAGCAATCAACTATACAACAATGTACTGCAATTTAAGCGTGTTTTGGTTCTTTCTTAATTACTACAGTTTTATTTTATCAATTTTTATTTTATTCTATTTGTATGTATCATTCCTTTATTTTTTTCCCTCCGGCCGCCATGGCCAATAAAATATAACAAGCAGTTGCGAAACTAAGTTGCTGATATATTTTGCTACTCAACCAGTTGCCAAAGACGATAATATATCCTTCTTACCCAACTAGTTGTCAACTAAGAATTTTCAAAGAAATATGGTAAAAACGCTCATTTTCCCCTTCTACTGTAACACCCAGTTTTAGGATTACATTAAACCGTTACTAGCCATGCGAGGGATGAAAAAACTGATTTCAGCCAGCAAATTTCAACAAACTTCTCAAGGTGGTGGCATCTTGGTAGCATATGGGGCAAGACGTTCGCCGGGACAAGGGGGCCATTCAAAAGGCGCTCTAAACGGAAGGATACGAGCCGTAAAATAGGATTTCATGCATGCGTTGGCCTGTGTGAACAAATATGTACGGTTGACAACCCACGACCTTTGCCAATAGCCCTATACGCCGCCGAAAAAATGATTTCTCATCCCATACTCTTGAGATTAAAATGGGATGGACCTTAAACTAGAAGGGATAAATTTATATTTTGTCGTAACATATAATTTTATGTTGGTATTAGAAACCACAAACTTATGGCTTATCTAAGCTATAAGTTTGTACGAATATCCTTAGCTCAGGATTTTCTAGATCTTGCTAAAATCAGTCTATCTATTTTATTGACACGTTGACTGATAGACAACATATACCCCCGTTTTTGTTTCATTTTGTATTTACATATTTTTGTATCCAAACGTAAATTCATAATAAAAATAGTTAAAGTACTGAAACTACAAATTTTTCATCGAATTACATTAGAGAGCAGCATTAGCCGTCTATATTTGTCAACAATGTGCGATGCCGGTTACAGATTTTTCGCTTGGAGCGGAGCTAGCGGCTCGCGGGTGCTATTCCGGGAGCAATCAGCAACACATACGTTTGTCTGGCGCGTCCCGCGAGCCCCATCGCAGCATTGTTCTGAATATTGCATTTAGCGGCACTATCTCCCCTCTCCCCAGCCCCGCTACCCAACGGCAGTGTTGTCTTGCACTCACAGAAAGAAGTGAAAATCTCAACCCTGGGGATCGTAAAATCTTAAGTAAGTTACACGTAGCGGGGCAGCCACGGTTATAGCCGCATTTGTGTTCCATCCAAGATGTTTTAAAACATTCATAATAGCTACTTTAAAACATTATATTTTAAAACATCGTTATGTATTCATGCTTGAAAACTACATAATAAACAAATTCTAATCATCATACTTTATGACTTCTTCAAAGACAGCGATCGTTTTAAAAAGCCGCTACCAATAGCAATCCGCAAGATCGTGGAAGCGCCTTGTCAGAGTGTTCTACGTTCGATTACTTTCAATTCCATAAACCTGCAACCTGCGATACGGGGCGCCAAATCGAGCTCCATCAACAAACTTTCACAAAGCATAAATAATAAACCAAAACATTGTACCATCGCTTTTGTATGTATGCTATTCAGCGTAGTTCTCTGATCTCTCTAATCACAACTGTTTAATCACCGAGTAAAATCTTAAACAATTGAGTTCGCACAAAGCCAAAGGACCCGGCATTGATGCAAACGTCGACGTTTCATTTCTGCTACAGACGTTGCTTCCGATTGGAATACAAACAACATGATCTAAGTTTCGGATTGCAGAGGAACTTAGGCGGCACAGCGCTGAGCTAAGCGCAACCGTATCCATTTAACTAATGCACTGTCCGTCTATTGGTGTTGGTGCAAACGAGGCGCTTTGTTCTGCCGAGTTACCTAACGTATTAGCTACCTAACTTGTCCCTTAGTTTCTGGGAGCTTCGAGTCTTCTCCTATTTGTTCTCTGCATACATCAACTACTCTGAAGGCAAGTTTTTGCATTGCATTTCAGTAATTGCCAAAGCTACTGAATATGTTGATTTGGAGCCATAAATATCATTTTGGCGTTAATGTCCCGGTTGTGCTCTCGCGCACGAGGGCCCGGGGTCGTCCTTGACCACGATCCAGGATTTGGCTGACTGATAATTACAGTGGCGCGACTGGTCACTGTCATTTGACCTCCGTGACCCTGCCAGATTGGATCATGATTACATAGTGAGTCGCCTAAATGTACAGGTTTCATCACTCGCATATTATTTACGTTTAAGTACGATATTCGGCTAGGCTAATTTAAAGCCTACCATATGAATTATGTGTACAACAAGCTACGTTATTAGTTCCAATTAACGCAGCAACCTCAGCGCTGTATGGGCAATTAAATGGAGTGATACCTTACTTCCATTAGTCTCTGTGTGTTGTTTACATCAATTAGTCGCCGTGTTAATTTTAATGCGAGCATATGGGGCCGCGGAGAGCGTACTTCGTGACTCGAGGTGGGTCTATAATGTGCTGTTATTGGTTGATAGCGTCAATGGTCATGTTACGTAATCGATATGCTGTTGTATAATAAAAGATACGCAAGGACTGGAAATGGAACGCCTGCTGTAGACAACATTTTTATTTTTATTTTTACTAGTGGACCCGGCGCGAGTTCGTTCGCATGGCACTACCTACTTCCCTTGAATCGCTCTGTCTATTGTTGAAAACCGCATTAAATCCGTTGCCTAGCTTAAATCATCTAAGCGTACATACATAGAGACAGACGGCGGTAAGATTCTAACTTTTAGTTAGAATCTTGATCTTGAGTCACATTTCACGAAAAGATATGATTCGAGATCATGAACAACAGCGACAGCAACACTGTCATCTCTATTTCGATTACCAAGCATTGGAGCTGGCAAAATAGTAAGCATTGATTAAAATTTCAAAATACCCATCGTAACTGTGGAGCGCAGCATATTCACATCGAAACACGTACGAGTCATCCATAAAACTGGTTTGCGCACCAATAACCTGTATAATCAGAAACAATTATCCAAGCCGCGGGGTTTAATATCCAAATGCTATTATCGGCGAGGCATAAAGACTTTAAACAGTACCCCGTCGCCAGTGTAAAGTCTGGAATGCAATGCCACAGGTCGTAGTGGCAGTTTTTACGCGCACCTTTAATGTTATTTCCCCTTTATGGCCCTATAAAGACGATACCGGCCACTACGTGTAATGAAATCTTCCGTTCAATACATGGCGGTAGTGGCGGCTATTAACAGATGACAAACCATAGCCGGCCACTTGCTTTATTGCGTAAGGTTGGCATCAAATACAGATCTGTTTTGTGATTTATGAAGTTGAAAAAAATAATTTAGGCGTTGAACTGTTATAGCTATTGCTGCGACACACGATGTCGTTGATACTGATTTTAGATTCATACAGCTCCATCTAACACCAAAGTAAGCTAAGCTTGTATTATGGTATTATAACACCCATGCCTACCCGTAACAGATATCAAAATTCATCATTTCTATTTCTTCCCGGCCGGGAATTGAACCCCCTATGCGGCATGTTCACCAACTGAACCACACAGGTTGTCAACTATTTAAACATTTTAAACCCTATGCATCTTAAATCCTACATGACCGAACAACCTGACAAACAAACTTTCCCACTTATAACGGTACTAGGATTAGCCCGACACAATTCGGTAGTGGCTAATGCTGTCGATAATGTAGGCACTGAATCTGTCGCACCTATGTATTCCCAACTACACAGCCCGCATGCCATGCAAGATAATCTGCCGGTATCCACGACCACAATCCCAGAGGTAAGTACGTTTAGTTCTACACTATTATTTACACATTACGTATCCTACTGGGGAATATTGGGTCGTATTGTCATCATATATTGACACAGCACTCCTCGACAATACCCCATAATGGCAATATCGTATTGAACCCTCGTAATGTATTGTGCGGTAATAGCGGCTGCGTTAGTGAGTGATTTCGATATCGATATTATTCAGTGAGGTAATTATTATTTATTAGATGACAAGCTTCTGCCCTCGGCTTTGAACGCGTGCGGCTTAGTTATATTTTGGGTCGAAATAACTATGGAATGAGGGGAACCTATTATACCAATCTATACACAGAATAAAACAAAGCCCGCCGTCTGTTTCTATGTACGCTTAGATCTTTTAAACTACTTAAAGGATTTTAATGCGGTTTTTAACAATAGGTAGAGTTATTCACGAGAAAGGTTTAAAACAAGAAAAAAAGTTTAGATAGGGGAATGGTATGTGTACGCGAAGGAAGTCGCGCCGTGTCTACTAGTAGAAAATACAATTCTGAAATTATGCAAACTTTATAGAGATTTAGTCATCTGTTGGAGTGCCAATAGGATTTCCGGTAAACTCTAAAATGAACCCGCTATGATCTTCTCGATTCAGATCTTAGAAAATCCCGGAAGCCGCTGTTCATAAATATTAATTATAACGTGAACGGGTAGGAATTCTAGTACAAGTTCAAAGTGAATTGCGACCATATTTCCAGGTATTTCCTTTAGATATTTTGGTTTGAATATACCTACGGCAAATATTACGGGTTCAGTAGCAATATAAAATTTATTTCAATTGTTGATTATGACCATTTCACTGTACCTAGTTTTATCAAAGTCTAGTCTAGTAGTTAGTGATAAAAATAAAATATTGTTACATTAAAAAATGTATTTCAAACTTTTCACACTATTTCGCGGCCATTACTTACGTATCTATAATACGTAACAGTCTACGGAACATTTTAAAGACGTTCTGCAAGTAATGTCACGGATCGTAGCTCGTAACAGTATTATAAGAAAACATTGATGAAGGCAACACCATCATCATCATCTTTTTTGGCGTTGGTTGTGCTTTCGCACACGAGGGCCCTAGGTTCCCCTTGACCATGATTCAGGTTTTGGCAGATCAGGTAATTAATCTACTTAGATGCTAAGATTCTACTTTAATTACTGCATAGAGGCGTGCCTCAGGGCTCAATCCTGGGCCCTATTTTATTTATATTTTACACCGCAGGTATGAGCAACGTAATCGAGCATTGCAGAAATCACATTTATGCTGATGATATACAAGTTTATATTCCTTTCAACCTTGCAGAAACTAATGTAGCAGTGGAAATGTTGCGTGCCGACCTAGAGCGATTGGCCGCGTGGTGTGACAGGAATTGTCTACTTATAAATCCCATAAAAACAAAGTATATATTATTAGGGTCTAGGCAACAAGTTGCAAGTGTGGCAGGCAGTAATCCGGTAATTTCTATTAAAGGTGTCCAAATCGACCGAATAAAGGAAACCCGCAAACTAGGTCTTAAATTAGATGAAGATTTGCGCTTTGAGGGGCATGATCTTGACATAATTCGCAACTGCTTATATCGATTGAAAGTACTATATCGCATACGGGATTTTTTATCAGTTGACTTTCGTATCAGGATATGCGACTCTCTAGTGCTGTCTAAGGTAGAATACGGAGACGTTGTTTATGGACCTAGACTGTTGGCACGAACGGACAGAGCTGTACAAAGGGTGCAAAACGCTTGTGCACGTTTGATTCCTCCTAGAGGACATGTCACCCCTTTTCTCAATAATGCGAATGTGTTGAAAATGGCATTGCGTAGGGAACTACATTTGGCTACACTATTGTTTGATGTAATTAATACTGGAATGCCAGAATATATTTTTGAGAAACTTCGATGGCTAAAGGGAGGAGGTTCGAGAGGACTGCGTGCTGTCGGGGAGGTGCTGAGCGTCCCGCGCCAACATTCTTCAGCTTTTCGTGGCAGCTTTCGTTAGGCGGCTACCAAATGTTGGAATAACTTACCACCACCATTGCGTTTATGCAAGACTAACAATGATTTTAAATGCAACCTTAAGAAAATGCCTTTACTTTATTAGAAAAGTATTCCGCTTGGTGGTCGCGCACTTTCATGTTACTTAGCAACATCTTGGCAATGATATATGAATTATTTTATTATTATAGTATGTATCTTGTTCCTTATGGTAGATGCCATTTAGTGTTTAATTAATTTATTATATTTCGCTATACTTTAATTTAATTACATATATATTTCATTTATTTATTTATTTTATTTATGCTGGGTACTTCATGCAAGTCCCCTTACAGTCAAGATTCCACTGAAAATCTGCGCGGCAGCACTTGTTGTAGCTAATGCTGAGCTAGGGTCTTTTTTTGGCATCGCATTAGTCCATAATTTATTGTGTTTGGGTGTTTGTACCTACTTTATTTTTGATTAGTATTGAAGTGTTCTAAAATTTACTTAATATGTGAAATTTCGAAATAAATCATGTCTATGTCTATGTCTAATCGCCTGGTCGTCCCAATGTGCAGGTTTCATCGTCAGTTTTCAACTAGTGTAGTTTTCTCAGAAAAAAGTCATTGGTACATGGCGACACTCGGATTCGAACCCAGTACCTCTCGCTCTCGGATACCATAACCACTAGGCCACCGAAGTTCTGATGAAGGCAACATACTACATTTATGAAAAGAAAAATACAAAAGAATATACATAAATGCCCCAGATTTTAATTCTCGCCTGAGCATGTAGATCTAGATCTCCACGGTTAGCCGTGGCACTGGATTTCCGAAGACTCTTTCCCTTGCGTATGTCGCCATTTTTCACCCTATTATACGAAGGAATGATAAGAACGTGAGATGAATCGGAATGCAAGGCGATAAACTCTTTTCTGTATAAGTAGGTAATAGATATTGTAGGACAGAAAAGGCTTAAGAACCGTCTTATTCGTACAAATATACAAAATATTTTGTCTTTACAACTAATAGCCATGTTTAGATGCTTTGGTATATCGTATAGATATCGCTTAGGTATATGAGCCTAAGTAGGTAATAGATATTGTTGGATAAAAAAGACTTTAGAACTGTCTTATTCGTACAAATATACAAAATATTTTGTCTTTACAACTAATAGCAATGTTTAAAAATTTTGGTATATCGTAAAGATATCGCTTAGGTATCCAAGTTGTATAAAATATGAGAAACTATATAGGTAAACCGTGACATTAACTCAGTCCCGCGCAAATTTTGTTTGGTTTCGTTTTATAGAGCCAGGTTTAATTTTGTAAATTAGTAACGAAATGTAAATATTTTGGGGTGACGCCTCCTATTTTATGTGATTGTTGGAACTTGGAAAGCCTACCTCCCGCGGCCAGCGTTCTGACCCGCTTTTATTAGACTTCAATAAATAAAAGGATAAAATAGTATTAATTAATTTAACAAACACAAAATTACACAAGTAACATACCTATTTGTGAAATTAGATACAAAAATAAATATTATATCTCATCCAAAACTTCTCTTATACAGCTTTAATGAATAAGGCGTTAAAACTTATTTTATTAATATAACGAGCAAATAATAACCTGACAAATTAAATCTTTAATTTTGTCACTAATATTCCTCATCTCTGCTTGCGACGTTAGGCGGGAAACTTCTTTGATCTCTACACCGTACAAGAATTAAATTTTAAACTTTCAACTACCCACCCTCATGTAGTTGATGGAGTTAAATTCATACCCACGAGCAATTTAACTCTGCCGTGGATGACATTATTTTATGTAAAATGTTAAAGTTGTCACTGCCTCTTACTAGTTTTTTGTCATAAAGTGTAGTCTAGTGAAGTGTTTAGAATATAAACTTTTTCGGCCGAAACACACTTTAGATTTTAATTTGGTCGAACAACCTTATTTCCCCTAATTTTACCTGGTATACTACTCAAATGGCAGAATTTTGTTTGGTATAACATGTATGTATACCTATGTCAAAATCATTGGGCGTAACCTATAGGCATAACCTAATGTGTTTACATTATAGGAAACGGAATTCGGCCAAAAGTGCCGTTAGTTAATTAATTAAATAAAGAAATTAATTTGTATTACTTCATTGTATTTATTATTTATGTGTATTTTGTGCATTTTATAAATAATATAAAGGTGTTAGAAATGCGACAGTGTCATTGTTTTTCAGGCACTTTCACACTAAAAAATTTCAACCGAATGATTTTGCAAATTCTATTGCCTAGAACGTTTCAACAATTTATTTTATAACATCAAGAAATATAAATGATGTCTATGTAATCTACATTAGCACCAACATTTCGTTTCATTACGTTATGCATGGGGGCGGTTCCCACACGAAACTGAACCATTTGTTAGGTAGTCATTAATCCACTAGTTAATAACTACCCTCGAATACTGGCGCAAATATTTTTGGATAAATAAACAAGCCGTCTATGAGACGGCGAAATTGGCTAATCCATCGTCGATATTATTGCCCAAGTTAGCAACTATATTGATAGAGTTCTCAAAGCTGTTAGCCGAATATTGTCCGTCAAGGTAACGATCGATTTATGCAGTCAGTCATTAAATTTTACATCATTCGCTTGCACTAGTCCACTGCTGGACTGAGACTGACACTGGAGATTTTACATAAAATTGTAAATCCAATAGTATAAATTGGAATAAAGTCAATAGCTTTCCCCGCTTGAGATGTGCTCTCCTCCTTTTCCCTTTCGATGCTAAAAGCTGAACGTCTCGATATTCGGATATTTTTATAAATATATACATAAACTACTAAACGGATTTTGACGAAATTTGCCAGTAATGTATGAATTAAATGTGGCGGGAACGGGTACGGTACGTAATTAACCGTTTACGCAAGTAGATGATATCGCGGCAAAAGCTAATAATAGTGGTATTTCATCAAAATACCAGTATTTCTTTAATGCTGAGAAATGTAAAGATAACATAACAATAATAATAATAAGTCTAACCAATACATGTATTAGTACTAGAGTGATAGAAAAATCGTAGCAGAAAGTCGTCAAAGAATTCCCGGGCGGCGCGGGCGGCGGCGCGAAATCACTGCCCTTTAATCGTCTTCAAGAAAATGGCTTCGGTGCATTTCATCGGGCGCTCTAAAGAATTTCTCTTTTTAATATGAGCATCGATTCCAATTACAAAAGATCAAAGAATCGCCGCGCGGCCCACTTCGTCTTTGTTCAAACGAAAGATGAATTATTCAGAGAGCTGGAAACGTTTCAATTGGCCAGCTATAAAAAAGGAAACGGTTCGTTGCTTTTTCCACTAAATTAAAATTTTTCTTTATTTTCGTTTACAAAACGCTTCAGCCGAGATTTATTTAGGAATTTCACCTGAAGTTCTAATTAATGAGAATTTAACAATTGACGCTCCATTGCGTACACATAATTCAATTGCGTTATTCATTCATGTTTTTTAATGTAATTGTCCATCACGGGTTGTCGTCAGCTAAGTACAAGTCAAATTCTACGAACACACGACTAAGTCAACATTGTTCTATTCAAGTGGTTATCCATTACGATATGAGATGTGTTTGCAGCGACGTGCTTGCACAGGGCAGCGAGCCATGTAACAACATTATTTAGCAGGCCGATTATTGTAGTTAATCTAGCTAAGTGTAAACCATATTTCTACTTAACTGTATTAATGTTGTAATTTTTAACTAGGCAGGATTTATGGTGTCGCCACCTGGCTGTAGTCAGTGATTGAGAGGCAGGCAGGGACGGCGGCAGGGGCCGCGGGGGTGGGTCGCGCGCGAATTATTAAAGCGTAATTTATGCGCGCAATTTGTACGCAAGTTGAATTCGCTCCTTGCGTCATACATCACTCGCCGACATGCCGCCGATTAATTTCGACAATCGTCTGAAAAAACCGGCGGCCGGCGAAGCAGCCGCGGCGTAGGTGACATTTATCGCTATTTGGGCCCGGCGATTAATTTTTCACATGTCCACTGCTGTTTATTACTTACTAGGTTTTCGCATGCGACTTGATTAGCGCACACTTCAATATAAAACCCGTATGAAGGAGTTCTTCCCCTTTTTCTATAATTGATAAGTAGCTTGTCATCGAAGTCTATGATAGCGCATACCGATCTAGACCGGCGTTAAAACATTTGTTCGGTCGACGACGACGTAATATCGCAACTGCTCAGCCATACAAACAGCATTCCCTATCTTTGCTCCGAAACACGGCGTAAGCTCATTATAGGTATTATAGGTATAGTAGATAATATTAAAAATCGTAGCAGTCCAATGCTCTTGATGTGTGCAAGAATTTGTTGTTAAGGCCAACAATCCGATACTTTTACAAAATCAGTACTTCTAGACGTCGCTAAATAAATAAATAAATAAATAAATAAATATTCGTGGACAAATTCACACACATTCACATTCAATATTGTAGAAAACGATGTAATTAAATTACCACGGAATCCTAAATTACATTATAATATATCGTTTATAATACACGAATGCAAACGCTATACATTACTTTATGGCATTGCAAGCAGAAATGTGTCGAGGGTCGTAAAGATAAATGATTATTTTCTTTCCACCTAAGGTATTTTCCATAAATTTCAGCATGTGCAAATATTATGACGAAAGCTGCGAAAACGATTTAATACGATTATCATAAGATGTGGTATCTATCAGAGAAATATGATGCATCAATCGTTTCTACTCACCAGTCTAGAGTCTAGGATTTTCAGAAAAGCTTTCCAGTTTGGAGGACTCTTAAGTCCAACATTGAACTGTGTAAATCATGATGTTTGATTTAAATTGGATTAGTTTGATTTTGTTTTATCTGACATACCGAGCGCATAAGATCGGACCACACAGGGGCGGACATTGACATTGAAATTTTGTAATGTTATTTGGGACACACGGAAACCGGTCGCTGTGTGGTAGCAGTAGCGGTATAGTGGAACGGGAGCTGTATTTATTGTAAGCCAATGCCACATAGAGTGGGTGCGAGACGGGCGCGTTTGCGAATGCTCTTCATTTCAGGCGGGCCGCTAACGCACCGCTGTCCCGCCACGGGTACATCAGCCTATATGCGGCAGGCTGTTTACGGGTTTCTCGCCGTGTTCGTTCTAGCTTCCAAACAATATGGAAACTTCAATGGCACGAGAGGAAGCTGTCCTAATTGGCAAAGATCGATGTACGGTTTTGAAGTATCTTAATGGTCGGTCGACAGCCGTCCTACGACCAATTAGGACGGTGCCGCAGTGTATTAATTGATTAATTATGACGTTAATTGATTTCCATATGCCTTTTAAGTTACAATGAACCCGTGCCGCTCCCGTGCCACAGTGCTACTCTGGTTAGTTCAAGGTTTAGGACCCCGTGACATTTTGAATGTCACACATTCTAAAATGTAAAATGACGGAACCTACAGAATTCGGCAATTTTTTATGGAACCTCTATGTATCTTCTACACAGTACGACTCATCTATTCAGTTGATATAGTCGCTAGCGGTAAAGAAATAGCCTTAGTACCGATATTGTCTACTGAATACATAAGTTGGTGGCACTGTACACCTTTTGATATTTAGGTACAAACTATCGAAATAATAATGTAAGACATGCTCAATTGATAATTGAACAGAGAGATGACGTCACTATGCTCTTGAATGTTGGAAAGATTATTACATCGGTAGAAAAATATTATTAGCCGCTACGTCGGTAGGCATCCGCTTCCGCCGCCTTCCGCCGGATCTCATTAATTTTATTGTATTTACGCGTCACTTCATTCAATAAGCACTTACCTACTCGTGCTGGGATAACTCTGTATATTTATCACTCTTGTGTCTTTCTATATTATCTCATCCTGAGAAAGGTAAGGGAAATAGTATATACCTACAAGTGATTGTGAGATAATTTACTGCGTAGCAAATATCTGAAGCGTTGGTGGCCGAGCGGTTAAGGTACCCGACTCGCAATGATTATTTTCCGAGTTATGTATGCTAGTTGAAATTTAACCGATGCTCTTACGCTGGGGTTACATCGTGATGAGACCTGCACATTCAGGCGACTGAATGTATAACCATAATCCAATCTAGTCAGGTTCCTTTGGTAGCAGGGTCACGGAGGTGTGATGGCAGTCGCTCCACTGTAATTACCTGGTTTACCAAATCCTGTATCATTTTCAAGGTGGACTCCGGGTCCTCATGCGCGAGAGCACAACCGGTACATTACACCAAGATTATTTTAAATGCATAGCTTATATATCGTAGTAAAATCACTATCGTGATATTACTACGTTACCTAAATATGCGAATTAATGTACTAACCTTGCCTTAATACTAAAATTACTATTTACGTAATACTTAATCACTTTTGCATCATCTAACTAACTCAGGGATTCACGAAGAAGTAGAAAAAAGAAACCAAAGACATTCAAAATCCTACAATATTTTAAACAACAAAGATTTAAATAAACAGTGTATGACAAAATTTTAAATCACAAGGTGTCTCAAGAAAATGACTCATACTCAGCCACAGTAGCCATTGAAATTGATAAGAATTTCAATTGGTCCCAGCAGCAGGATCGTATGAACCCGATCATACCGATGCGTTCGTTAGCAGCGCCGCTCCAATTACAGCCTGCCGACCGGAGTACCTAAACGCTAATTATTATTCAAACCCAGTCCCCCTTTCTGTTCTTTCACGAGCTGCAATAAAAATTAAATTACAACGAATTTTATTATTTTCCTCTTTGGTCTCATAACTCAGAAATATTCATGAGGAAACTTTTTTGCTAAGGAATTGTTTATCGGACAAATGTAACGCGTAAAATTAATCTTTTATGGAAAAACGTGGTGAGAAATCAATAAATTCAATCGTGTAGCAAAACGATTATAGAAAACTTTAGAAGCTCATTTTATTTACAAATGACGATATCAAAATCAGACCCGGCATTAGCGCTTTTAATTCGATCCGAAAAGGCAAAACAAATTCAGGCTTCGATTAACACCCAAACTGCCGAAAATTTCCCAATCAGCCCCTGTAAATTGGAAAACTTTTATATGCGTTCGAAAGTCCAGGTGTACGCTGTTTCTATCGCTGGTTTCGAGGGCCGGAGGAACTTTTTGTTCCGACCAACCGACTCTAAAAAACGATTTAATTAGTATTGGATTAAAATTGGGGAGTGAGAGTGAAAACTTATTTAGTGAGCCGCGAATATATATCTCAAGGGTCTCTCGTATGGTAAGCCTACATTGCTTGGTAGCGTACGTAGTCCGTACAGTCAATAGTGGGTGCAAACAAGCCGATGGCTCCATCAGTAGCGTCGCTGTTGTTGTGTTACAAATTGGTTTTTGGCTCGGCTCGTGACCCGCACCGCACTCGCGGTCATTAGCAATTTTGGCAGGCTACATCAACCTAACTTATCACTTTACGAGCGGCCAACCACTAAATTGCTTTGTGAAATCCTCGTAAATAATAATACACTTGTATATAACTATATAATATGTTGAACGTACCTACCTATAGTTGAAAGTTAAATACCTCTATGGCTAGAATTTATCTGACTATAAAAACTAAATTGATTAGGCAGGCGGATTAGAGACAATAATTTTGAAAATATGTTGTTATGTATCTTTGAAAATGTTTGTGTGGGTTAAATTCATTTCAGCAATCCGATTGAGCTGAGATGATGCATACTTAATTATGGCAATGCTATATTATGATTATGAGCTGATGTGATGATGGAGACGAAAGGTGACTGTAGATACTTCTAAACTATACTATTAATGATGAATCTCTTGTGTTTGGGCTCGTTCATTCTGTATTCACAAAAACTGTAACCTCTAGTAGTGTCCAGGGTTTGACGATGAAGCCAGAAGGCGTCATAGGCCCCCAAATACATTGACATTGAACTCGTTTGATTAATCTGACGATTACTAGACTGATCGTAGATGGTACCTATCTAGAAAGCGGGATAAAAGCTTGTTATAATTTTTTTTTTGATAACTTTTTGTTTTCGGATAGATATCCTCTTTGTCTCTATTTTAAACCTATACGCTAGGATCAAGTGGAATTAACGTCATGTTCGTTAATGGCAGTCCAATCAGTTGGTAGGTATCAATGCTATCCGACACCTGCATAGTATTATCTTAAAAATATATCCTGAGCCAGTATAGCTAATATTAGGCACATAATTACCGACGTAAACAAGTTGCTTACGAATCCCGCTAGTTCGTAAGTCAATTCGTTTAGTTGCTCATTTGCCGGCAGTTTCGTCACAATAAATACTAATGAAGCAGGAGTTGCTAATTCTGGGTTTGCATATTATTGCCTCCCCAGCATATTTTTAGTTAATCAACATTCCAGTCCCCTCGCAGTGGCACTGAGTTGCTCCAGTCTCGTTACACACCTTTGTCCTTAATTAACAATGTAGCACTGATTTCAGACATAATGAAGTAATTAAAGTAGATGTGCTCGAGGAGACTACTTCAGTTATGTCTTGATTGCTGTACAATATTGCCTTCTATTGCTTAGGTTCCACGCTTCAGACATGCATTGATAAAGCTTGAATATTAATATTAAATATCACTGTAAATATAAGAATATGAACGTGGTCAATTAAAAGGCCCTTATACTAATTCAGTACGCTACTCGATGTCGCTCGAGCTATCTAGCCTGGTTCCCTGGTTAGATTTAGAGCAGTAATATTATAAATTTGCAGCATAAGTGCCCACTCAATTTAGAGGAGCACTTGAGAAAATTACGGGAGGCCTCGCCCACTTCAGCTGCCACTCGCAAAGGTTTGAACTCAAATTATTATCTGCATGACCCTCAAAAAATCGGTCGCCGATGTCACAAAACTTTTATAAACTAGAGGTAGCAACCTTTAACTTGGCTATTCTTCATCTAAGCGATGTGGCAAAAAGTATCTTGCCAACTAAGTTGTAAATTCAAATTTTAAGGTGGCTTGCACCAACTTAATACAAAAAAGAGCCTTTGGTGCAAGCGGGGCTAAATCTGTTTCAATAAACTGGCACTACTGCATCATAGGCTCAGTTGGTGATAATGTTAAACTAAAGCATAAAGTAGCAATCCCATACGGACAAAATACAAGCCTTTTAATAGTAGGTATGTAATAAAAGGGCCTATTAAAAATTCAATTAGTAAGTTATAGTAAGTAAAGATCGCAGGTACCAGCTGGATACGGAAGGCACAGGAGCGGCCCTTGTGGAGATCTCTGGGAGAGGCCGAAGCCCAGCAGTAAGCCTCTTCCTGCTGATATGATGATGATTTTGCGAACATTTGTTGTAGTCTAACCATTATATTAGATTTGACAAACCCCAAGCCTTCATCCCAAAACAAATTCAATAAAAAGATGGTTGGTTAATTCCACCTGTATGGGATCCACAATAATTAAGGGCACCATACTTAACACCATACTGCTATATCTAAAAATACCACCAGTCAATTTAAATTTTTGATTCCAAGACATTAAAACGAATAGGTACATTCATTTATATTCTAATATATTTTTCTAATGTGCTCAGTAAAAAAATAGGGTGATCACAAACCCGATGATAACATTCCCAAGGCACTCTTATCCAATAAGTTCCAAGACTAAGGGGGTAAGAATGCAAATTCCTCCAAGAAAATTATCTAGAAAAAATATGAAAGCTCAGCTAAAACTTGGTAAAACAGTAGGGTATCCTCGATAATTATTCAAATTAGTCCCTTTATATTTTAACTCAGATGTTATAATAAAAATTTAATTTCGCGTAATTTAATTCTTATCTTCTGCGGCAAGACCATATCTCAGAAGAAATTTCGTAAATTATTCATGAGGAAAGTTTTAACGGGGACATGATTTTAAAACCGACATTTGTAAGCCGCGCTACGAAATAACTTGGCGGGATTTACGCAGACCACCCCGCCAACTATAATCTCTAAAAGAACCTTGTGTAAAGCAATCCCTATTAAATTGAACACCAACTTCATAATTTTATTTGAGATATTAGATTCTAGTTTAAAGGTGAGTTACTAAGTCAGTCAGTAATCAATACTGTTTTGCTTGTGTAATTGTAGAAACTTAAGCTTGAATAATAAACGTTCGTTTATTTTATCATACAATTTACCTTACTCAAATTGCGTAATATACAATAGAAAATCATTTTGATTTATCTCTTGCGGAGAATTATCAGATTATTAGAATTTAGTTGCTTTTAATTTTTAACGTACTTTTAAACAGGTTCTCAAGTTGGTTCATGTTTTTAAATGTTTGGTAGCTCAGAATGTCATTGAAACTAAAATACTTACAGATTGATTAGTCAGATTTTTCTCACAATCCAGTTCTGATGGTTGTTCGGTTTCTAATAATGAGAAAGACCTCCCTAAACATTATTGGCACATAATTTTTTAAAGCGATTTCGGTATTTTCGCCAATAACTCAAGCATTTGCATTCAGAAAATTATCACTTTGTGAAATGACACCTTAGAAAATACTAGGTACCTAGTTACCAAAAAAATTTGAAAGTTAGCTACCTTAGACTGGCAAATACTTTTTTTTGCTCTTTGTAAGGTACCCTAAGTGAAAATCATGAAGAAGTTCACAGATGACCACCACCGCTGATTTTGATTAGATTAAAACAATAAAGCAAGTATGACCAAACAAAGGTACATAATATACATGGTTCTAACTAAGATGATGACAAACGAGGAAAGTCCAAAATGGCAGTATCTACTTGGGCTTTATGTTTGTGTGGCCTTGATGTTAAAAATGAATATAGCGCGGTATAGGTAGGAACATTTTTTTAATTTTTTTTTTACCACTAAGGTGGCAAACAAGCTTGCGGCCTGCCTGATGGTAAGCAGTCACCGCCGCATATGGACGTATGCAATACCTGGGGCATCACCCACGCGTTGCTTACCCCGTAAAAATCTTTTAACTTCTTTCTTGAAGAACTCCATGTTGTACTCTCAAGGGAAAACCTCTCCAGGTAGTTCATTCCACAACCTTAGTGTGCGTGGGAGAAAGTTCCTTTGGAACTGCACAGTTCACGACCAATTTGGCTCCAAGGTGTGAGGATGAACTCCCTGTCGATGGCGAGCGGTGCGATGATAGAATGTAGCTGTAGACATCATGTCAAACAGTTCTTCAGAACAAACACCGTTGTACTAGCGGTAGAACACACAAAGGGAGGCGAAATCCCTTCGCTGGCTCAGCGGCTCAATACTACTTGTGAGCATGGTATCATCGACAATTCTCACAGCGCGCTTTTGGATCGAATCACAAGGACCAAGCTGATATGTCGGTGCTCCCGCCCATAGATGGGAGCAATACTCCAAATGGGGTCTGACTTGAGCCTTGTATAGGAGAAGTCGTTGCCCCGGCGTGAAGAATTGCTTTGATCTGATAAGCACACACAGCTTTTTAGATGCGAGCTTGATCTTTTCTTCCAAATGACTGCGAAACTGGACGTCACTGGAGATGTCGACACCTGGGATATGTATGCTCTTAGAGATGGCAAGCGGTGTAGCCTGGAACTGTTACAATTGTTGGTACATATGCAAGGGATGATAGTCGATGGTAGGTACCTGTAGTCGGTAAACATCGCAATTTTGTCCACTTTTTTGTATTTAAAAACTAGGAAAGCATTGGCCGCTATCTCACGTGATTGTAAGAAGATGGACATGCTTATCACCCTGTCCTTGAAGGAGTCCAGATTGTACTGTACTGGGAACACGTTGGCAGGCATCCACATTAGGTCGTAATAAGGTAACGGTCTAGTCTAACTGGATCGTGTCACTACTGTGCTGTAGCGTACTAGCAGCGCATTTAGTAAATCTACCCATATTCACTTAAAACGGAAAATATTTTTTTTTTTTTAGTAACGGTCTATTGAAGGTGGAAACCTATTTGATGTGTGTCATCATTATTATTGACAACATAATTCTAGACATAACTTAATCATCTAGTTGTATGTCTGTGACGCGTTTCCCCTGATTTCTGGCATTGACTTGGTCTATTTTGTTTTACGCTGTCTCCGATTTTTAAGGGGGAAGGTTGGGAACACTATATTTCCTACTCCTACCTGTTACTTCTTCATTGTTGCGGGTTCCAAGATAGTATAAGCTTGTCCTCGGGCGCGCCTGAGTGTCATAACTCAGGACCTGTGTGTGGTTGCCGCTGTAGATCTTGGCTACACATGAGTTGCAGCGGTAGAAATGAGTAGTGGGGCAAAGCGCCAGGACTCTCTCGAGCCAGCGTTACCCCTACGCCGACCGCACAATTTGCCAGAATACCCCCGGGCTATTACTGGGATTATAAAAAAAGGGAAATTAAAATCCTTGTTTTAAATAAGTATTAACACAATAAATAGTAATAACACATAGTGTTTTAAGAATTACTAACAATATATGGGCATTATACTTATATAAATCTGTATATTTTAAGCCTGAAATAAACTGATTATTATTATTATTATTAAAGCCCGTTAAAAGCCTGTATGGTTTGTAGGTAAATACAGCATAAATTATAAAAGCTATAGAATTCCTACTTCAAAACTTCGTTCTTGTTGGCCTTTGAACAATATTGTTATGTTTCAATTAACATTTAAAGACAAAGATATTAAATGATGGTTAGCTTTAGATGTAAATTTCCATGCCTACACTTCGTTAAAATAATAACAAGTTTACAAAGCGAAATAAGAAAGCAAACAAAGGAATCTGAATCGCTTGCGAGGCTTTCGACACAACGAGTGCTTTCAACTGAAAAAGGTACCTTCTTGGGTTTCTAAGAAATAAATAAGTATACTTCTTAAATTTGGAGGAAGCTAAATACTAATCAAATGTGATGAAACTAGAATAAAATACGAAATATACAACCGGTTCCAGCACCAGAGAGAAGACTTCATCCAAGCGCTGAAGCTAATCGAGTCGCGCGTCTCGAGTCGAACGATATTCAGTTTTGAACTACGGCATGAAAAATTCAATATTTTATATATTATATTGATAACATCGAAAGCGAACGGTTCAAAGATAGGGAAAATCAGCGTTAAGCATCGAAATAATGAATCTTTCATGCCGAAGCGACTGGTTAAGAAATAGGAGCCCTGACCACAGAACAAAAACATCGGGTGGAACTGTATCAGAACACACGGCCGTTGCTTTTAGCGTGAAACGTCTACCTTGGCAGCTTTGACACGCTCTCGAAACCGCTCGCTCAGCGCCAGACATTGGGGAACCCATGTGTGGCCCATGGCCCTCTCTTTCCATCTATAGCCGTGATTTGTATTTCTTGCTGGTTCTTGCACGGACTGAGGCAGGCCGACGTTTTCGTTTTCGTTTCGATAGTTGTAGACAAGCTCAATAAATACACGCAAAAATCACTGCCGCATCACATGTGAGTCATGAGTTACACTGAATTGAAATGCGCGAGAGCGCGCGTTTCGTTCATTCAATGCAGTGCTCCTCCCCGGTCAAAACAGCGAGCTGTCTATATACGCTAAGCAATAACACTAGATTCATGTTTCCAAGACTAATCGTTTTGAAGTTCCACCTTGACCATGATCCAGGATTCGGTGATCATGTAATTACAGAAGAGCGACTACCATCTGACGTCCGTGGTCTGACTACCATCTGAAGGGATTGGATCATGGTTACAAATTCAGTTGCCTGAATTTGCAGGTTTCATCACGATTTTTCCCTCACCGTAAGAGCATCGGTTAGAAATCAACTAATGTACATAACTCAGAAAAGTGTCATTCGTACATGGCCGCAGCGGGATGCAAACATGGTACCTCTCGCTTGTGAATCGGATACTCAACCGCCCTGACCCTGTTAACCTGTGGACCAGGCTACAGACTATTAATACGAAATGACCATGCACAGGAAAGAAGGTTCCACTAACACAGACGATTCAGACGCTCCAGGTAGGTAGAGGGACGATTTGGGAAAGGCTGTGGAGGTTGCAAGTAAGCAGAGAAGATAAAGGTACAAACAATTTTATTTTTAAATTAGCTCTCTTCTTTTTTCACGTCATTCTTGATAAATTGGGCTCTTCCATAGCCCACTGCAGAAAAAACTTTAAAAAATCCAATGAACTCGCTACATCGCTGGCCTTACGGCGTTGCTCGCTGTATACGCGGGCTCGGGGCACACGCAGTTGAAAAGTTAGTTCTCTGCAGCCAACCCTGCGATAGCTCAAGCTCCAGTTTGTGTGTTTGTTGGACTTGCCAGGACTCGAATAAAACAGCGAGCGGCGCCATTCGATCTGTTTGTAAAAACTTCAGCAGATTAAATATTAACAATAGAGTTGTTGGATTGCGCCTTAAACGCATAGCCTTTAAACGGAGCACCATTTCTTAAGAATTCCTTTCATGGAGTTTCATTATGCTTTTGAATTTATTGTAATTGCGTTTTTACAACCTTTCCAACTTTTTAACTTTACCAGCCTTTTCTTCTTTTCATAGTTTTGAGACCAATTGAAATAGCAAGACTTTTATTTAATATGTTCTTTAAGTTCCCACATACTGTTCGTAGTGGCAATAGCGTGCTTTGTAGTAGGCTGACTGCTTTATATGCAAATACGTTTATGCGCCAGGCGATGCCTATTGGAGTAGGTGTCGGCATCAATGGAGTGTAATTTGCTCGGGGTAATCAAATCTCTGTTAATTGCGGCACTGTGGCCAGGCTAACAGCGTGCGCAGTGCTGTCCAGGTCAGAATCTGTTCCTAACTAGAGTTAATAGGCTGGAACTACTAGTGTGCTGTGCTGGATTATTTAGCCTGTTAAACTACAACAACTTTTTAAATAAATAAATAAGCATGGACAAATTGACACAGCGCCATCTAGCCCCAAAGTAAGCAAAGCTTGTGTTATGGGTGTTAGATAACTGATAAAGTACATACATCGTTTTTTTTTTATTAAGTACATAGAAATTAAAATTAATAATTAATAATTGAACCCGGGCCCTCTGCGTGGTGACCGGCATGTAAACCAACTGAACTCAGATCATCAAATGGACAATAATGGCATTATACTGGTTATGATGATCCAACTATTAGACATAACAATTGCTCCACTGTTCAACAATAATGTTACAAAAATAAACAAGAGTTGGTAATTTATAACAGAAAGTTCAGCGTTAATTCGCACCGTAAGTTATCTTGAGCGAAACTTTGCTCGAAACATCAACAGTTTGCCGTACAAATAGCAACACAATTGTAAACTTTACGTTTATTTTGAACTGATCGGAAATTTTTGAGGCACAAAAAACAACTTAGGGAAAAAGTCTACTAACTTTAATATATCCTTATTTGAAATCATAAACCCTTGAACACAATTGAGTAGTACATCCATGTACAGGCTTAATTCCTGAGGATACAACGGTCGAAATCGTGTATCAAGAGGTTGAACTACCGGGGTAGGTAGCAGGCGGGCTATTGGATTCGAAACAAAGCTAACGAACCGTTGAATCATGTAAACAGGGGCAAGACGGCCGACTTGTTTACCTAAAGAGCCTTTGCTTCATTAGGATCCAATTTACTGTCAACAAATTAATCCCCTTCCGTGCTATTGTACACTTTGATACCGTTTCACTGAGATATCGGATGATCTTGCCTACCCGTACGAGCAAGACGCTGTGGCCGTTTTATTGTAGGTTGCTATTTTTAGAAAGAGATGGGTTGCCATACTGATTTTATTAAGAGAAAATATTTGATTGTTTGTATGTGTGTTCGTAATGGGTAAACTCAAATAGTATTGAACAGATTAGAAATCATTGACTAGAAAGCTACATTATCAGGGGTCACCGAATTTTTTTTTATTTATTTAGGGATCCCTAGCTAATTATTAATAATATAACCCAAGGCATTTTGGCGCATAATTTTAAACGGCTGCACAAATTCAACTAATTATTTTTATGTTGGTTTTGTAATAGTCAGTACAAGGTTTATATGTAAGAAATACAGGGTAGGTACGGGTAGGGTAGGTGTAGGATAGGTGCAGGGCCAGCTAGTTTTTGAGATTGTTTTTACTTATTGATAGGTATTATCTGCTTCAAAGTTTTCAAAAAAGGACATTGAATTTACTTTTGTCAGGATTATCTTACCTTGAATTCTCTTCTGCGCAAGATTTTTAAATGATTAGAAACTACATAGAAGTATACTCTGCAAACAAAGGTTAGGAACATAAGCGTATTTATTTGGAAAAAATACATTGCCATTTTAAAGCTAACCTACCTACAAACCAAACAATAGACAAAAACATTCCCCATAGAAAAGAATAAAGTTATGTAATATCTCTTCCATTATATTCTTAAGTTGCTCAACAAATGGAGCCATTCTCTCATTTTCAATACAGGGCTAATAAAGGAAATCATTGAATAAACCGTTCAAGAAAGCAACCGGGTAAGCGGAACACAATGCGTCAAACGAACAACTTTTGTATTGTACAGTCGAATTAATTGCTTCCCTCGCAATATGAACAGGGGCTTTGAATATCTGCGCAAAACGTGAATAGTCATGTTGAGAGTTAAGATCTCGGGGTTTTTCCTTGAAAATTCTTATCCACGCGAGCGCTCGCCTTCTAATGCTTGTATTTTCTATCTGTAGCCACTTACGACGAGTGTGAAAGAGACAGGTAGCGCACACGAGCGCTCGCGTGGATGCGAGCGGTATCAAAAATAGGGCCTCTGTTCCTCTTTAAATGGTAACTGACTACCTTATTACTTACCATTTTTATTTTATCATCATCTCGATAGTGGTCCACCCCGGCATGCCAGGGTCCGCGTTAATACTTTACCTGCTCTATTTCGTCTCTTCTTCTTCACATCCACGCGTCACTTATGACGGCTTACCGTCGCTCGGCGTCAATCCATCGCTTCTTGAGCCTCGCGCGAAAGGTTTAGTTATCTATTTCCCAGGGCGTATGACTAAGCCTCGTTATAATTTTATTGAAATACCTGATAAACACGATTGGTAAGTTTTCACAAAGAAAAAGCTTAATAAAATACAATAGTGTATCAACTGCGCGTTTTCGGGAGACATTTTCAGATGGGATACTGCAATAGTAAATGCTCCATTAGTCAGTAGAGCATGTTCTGATTACTGAAATTATTGTTGTTGTTAACTTTAACATTAATTTTCTTCCTTTCACGTCTATCAATCCGTTTCCCCGAGTTTACATTTAGGCTAAATCTTCAGCGAGACTAAACCGGTTTGCATAAGTGAATCCCCAAAGACACTCCCGTACTAGATCTAATTGCTTGTCGAAATTCGCAAATTAATTTAAAATACGTGAGCGGCGGTGTGCCCCGCGCCCCGCCCCGCCCCCGCCCGTGCAGACTGTTTGTAGTACCTGCAATAAATTGCAATTAGGAAAGCTGTTGTGTCTTGTTATCGAGTTAGCAGCCTTCAAGCCTCTCCACGGGCTGCACTTCAGCGTTCTCCTGCAACGAAACAATATCAAAATTTATCACAGCTTACTTTGACGTTAGTGGACTTTAGGCACTTTCCCGACGACGGTTTTATCGCTCGTGCATTAATGCTGATAATAGCTGTCAGGCCCACAGGCCCGAATGAATAATTTCCCGACCGCAACAATCATTGTTTGCGCACGGATCTCGCAATCAGAGTTGCTTTTCTACTCAAAGAACGAACAGTAACAGATAAAATAAACGCCGAATCTTTCCTCGTAAATCTGTCAGCGAAACAATTCGTACCCTTTCACGAGCAATAAAATGCTAGCAACAGCAGAGGCAACGAAAAAAGTATCATAAATATAAGATTCATTTATATTCGTTCAGTCGACCCCTTGAGGGATCTGAAATCGCTAACAGAGGAAAAACAATGCGCTACCTCCCGCTCTTACGGCTTACATTTAAATTAATGACGTGACGTTGTTTAATTTTATAAATTTATTCATTCCAGCATTCATTGAAACTCAAATAAAGTTTAAATTAAAATACCGCAAAAATGTTGAACCCTTTTTATACAAACACACGGTCAATTGAACCTTTCCAGCCATTTGCGTAATTTAGATTGCTTTGATCGTTCCTGATTATCAATAAACCTTTATCCATTCGGCTGTCTGAAACAAGTCCACTCAATACGCAATTTCCAATTAGTTGAGTAACTATTACGGTTTCTATTATGGAGATCGATCTCACAATATTAGAAGTTAGCATTACCGAAATATTGACGTATAATCAAGAATATATTATAAGCATATTTATACAAAAGTATAAATGAGGATGGTAATGACAACCGAACTAGAAGTGTTCTTTTCTTAAACCTATGATAGTTTTAGTTAAAAAGAAGGCTATAATAGTTGGTTTATGGCTAGAACCATTCATATACATACAATCAGTCAACAATTTTGCTTAACTAATTATATTTTTTAACGTGATTTTATTTATGGAAATAATACATAATATTATCTAGCCTCAATTACGTAAAAGAGGTACTTGGCACAAAGTTAATATGTGTAATCCTCATAGCGTCGCCTTCCGAGCCTCGCGAGAGGCTAAATCCGCCGCTAATCACCCGTTCATGCGTAATCTTTTAATTAACTAAGTGTAAACTTATTCCCGACGCCTGATGAGAGTAAGAGCGTCTCATTATGTTGATCGTAAATAATCCAACTAACTTGTCACAGTCACGTATTGATGCGACGTTCTACATTGTTTTGATTGGGCTTTAGAGAATACTCATACTTTATTATTAATATTTAACTCTTTATTGTACACAATAAAACATAAAGGAAAAATACCTAAAATAAAATTCTTCTAGCTTACTTTACTTTATGAGAGTAAACAAATTTTATTGATCTATTTTAATTTTAATTATTATAGCTAGTTGAATGCTAACGGATGCTATTATGGTGACGGAAAACATCGTGATGAAACCTGTACATTCAGGCGACGGAATGTGTAACCATGAGCCAATCTGGTCAGGTTCCCCGGGCAGGGTCACGGAGGTCAGATAGCAGTCGCTCCACTGTAAATTTGATCTGCCAAATCCAAGATCATGATCAAGGCAGACCCCTCGAACACGAGAGCACAACCGGGACATTATCCCCTAATTAAAATAAAATAATAACATTTGTATAAACTACTTTACTCAAATAAAGCAAAGTATGTGTATTCACCTAAAGTTCAATCAAAACAATGTAGAATCTCGCATAAATGCTTGACTGTGATAGGTTAGTAAGTTGATAAAAGTAATGATAAATATAGGGAGTTACTTTTTTTACTTCAGCAAAGCGCCCCTGTCCACACAGTTAAACGTATTTTTACGTCAACTTTTACCAATACTTCGCCGTCGCTCTGCTCCAGGAAGGTTCGCATCGCGCACAGCAGCTTCGCGGCCACATCTGCTGCCGAAACCCAGTTGAAGTGGACCAAAATAATCCGTTAGGGTAGGTGAAGCATGTTGCAAGCAAGCAAGTGACAGCAGATTTTTGATGTTATACGACGTCAAGCCGGGGCTGTAGCCCACGCCGATGGGTATTATGCCGCCATCTTTTTTTAATGTATGTAAGTATGTATATAGTTAAGTAATAATGTATATTTTGTACCCGGCCGTTATTCAAAAAGTATCGAATTTGTATTGATTAACAAAAAGTATTTTATTTAATTGAATTGATTGATGATCTGAATTATGATATAGGTATAGCGCTTAATTTTGAAATCTTTACGCGATATCAAAAGATCGTATAATATAATAGGTACGCTATAACTTTAAACTTCGATATTGCGTGTCCCTTTGAACAGCCGACTGCCGATCAAACCCTGCTTTTCATTTTAGGTGCTCACGTGGGGACAAAATGGCTAGCTAAAACGCCTGTCCGAAGCACAAAGTAAGCGAGTGCTATAGCTTAGTATAGCGTCCTGCGTGGCCGTACAAAGCGGATCCCCGTGACGTCATCGACAGGTGCACCAGATCAGTCAGAGCGATAGCCGCCACGTATTGTCTGACGTGGATAATAGACATGGCCGCTGCCAGGCTTCCACTGCTCGCTACGGTCATAGTTAAATGTTAGGGAGAGCCTTATACGAAATCTTGTACAAGGATGTCCTGTGTTACTAATTAACGATTTAATATTCAGAAGATTGTAGAAAATATAAATGACAACATTAGAAAAGACATAATAGGCCTTCGTATTTCTATAAAGAAATTTCGTCCAGCAGGCCTACAGAGAGATAGTGAGTGTGTTAAGTTTTCGTAGATAACATAAATAAATAAATAAATTGAGTAAGATAGTCCTGCCCAACAGAAATTATAAATTAATTTGTACACAAATCTCCGTCACTAGACAGGTACCTACTTCAATCACCAAATGATAAAAATATAATTTCGCAGCAAGACAAAATCGCATTCCCTTAATATACTTACCTAATAAAACAATTTAAAAATCCTATAGAGATGCATCGACTTGTTCGCTGAAGTTCAATTGGCTGGCGCCGGGAAGGAAATCGCCCTACCGATGTTCCTTTAAATTTTATTATAAAAACTGTTCAACAGATCACAGGCGATAGAACGATTTCCGCCAACATCGGCCCCTTTACTGAGTAATTATTTTTCTAGATCGAAATACTTACTTTCTTATACAGTTCGGTAGGAATTTGAAAACGATCACTTTTTCTTTAGATATGATGGAGCAGCACAATTTTTTTCAAACTTCGTAGCATATCCCATTCGATATTCTTTTTAAATAGGTATTTAGATATATTTACAACTGTTAAGGTATATATACTGCTGTAATATGAATTAATTCATTTTTACATGCATATGTAACAATGGGAGCATGATTGTCGTCGCTGGCGGCAGATTAAAGACAATAAACCGGGCCGAACGGCCGCTCGCCGACGCGCCTGCCTTTGACGTCTCCCCCAGAAATGCATGCCATCCACTTTCCTCTCCATTGCTTTATTTCCATCGCCCTTATTCTGTTATTTACACCTCTGCTCTCTGTCTCCTATTTTATTCATGTTAAGTCCGAATACGAGCCCGTTAAACATTCAGCAGCGCTTGATTACATTTTAATGTGCTAAAATGCAGACTAACTATCCGCCGCGAAAAGAACCAGCGAAACTTCGCGTTTAGTGTGTAAAAGCTGTTTTGAACTTACAACCGTAAAGCGCTTTCTTTGGTTCGAGCAAAAAAGCAGCGGACTTTTAAAAACGGGAAGCCAACACTCAGGGAAGTTAAGTGGAAAGTTGGTGGTCTAGTTTTATTTTGTTTAAATGTTATGAGCAGCTTAACTAATTTAAACGAATAATTCGCTTGGACGTTCGAAAACTGAACTTTTTTTAAGGGAAACGTCTGTGAAAAGCGGCTTCTGAATGCGTCGAACAAAAATTGAATATAATGGATTTTATAGGCTCTTTAAACTTTTCGAAAGCGGCTGTTAAAAGTAGGGCGAGCACGTTTTATCGGAAAACGCAAAGCGATGATAATGGCGGCTCGTAAAGAAGTGCCGCGGTCGCCGATAGATTCCGTAAGTTGGCAAGTTTCGGGGTGTCCACGCCATTAGCGCCCCACTAATGCGGTGTAGCCGAGTTTACACCAACACGACGCCGTGCATTTGCTATGTATCTATGGAAATCCTTATTGCAAAGGCAGGCAGACTTCACTACATCCCCTAAAACACATGCCAGACTAGATACGTGTTATTCTTATTCATTCAAATTTCCGTTTCCTACAACGCAAAGAACGTCCGTCCGCTTTGATTCTGCAAACGTATTAGCATTGGATTTGAATAGAACAAACAAAGGGATTGCTCAAGACAGTGTGCTTTCGTAGGCGATTGTAAATTCAGCGTATCGTAAAAATCCGAGCCCCGACTTACTACTTTTGCCCAAGTAAAATTCTACTCTCCTTGCAATTTTGTTGGATACGTACACATAACTTTACATTAAATGTTTTATTTTTAAGAATATAACTTTTAGGTTACGTTACCATTTAACTACATCATGAATAGTTTTTTTTTGTTAGGCAAGGCATTTGACCGCTATCTCACCTGTGGTAATTGACGATAAACTAAAATCACTAAAACAAATCAAAACTCAGGCGGCTTACAAGCGGTACAATCTAGCAAGATCTAAGTATTATATCCGAGCACTTTACATGCAAATTATGTCCGAACGGTGAAATAAAAACGAGTATCGTCCACAAATCCTCGGCGGAACTAACCAGGTGCCGTGGTATCCGGGCGAAGGCGGATCCCGTGCCCATATTGATAAATCCTCACAATCGTTCCGGCTTTGCGGATTGCACTCCGCCGATGCAACTTGCACCTTGTATTACATTCTCTTTTGCGGGACTGCAATTCCGAAATGCGGCTAGGGAGCACAGTTGATGGAACATGCAAAGATTTTCATTCGATAAAAAGCGAGCGCGTTTACCTACTTACTTACTCTGGCTGCAACACAGTCGCTGTGGGCTTTGGACCGGTTTATGTGTGTCGATAAATTTTTATCGAATCGATGGATGGTTACCGTATGTTTGTGGATTTATCAGATTATATTATTTCTTGTAAACAGTTGAAGGAGTATTAAATACTTACTCCTTCAGGTTTCTAGCTCACAAATTTTGTATGATACAAACTAGAGATGGGCTTATGGGACTATAGCTTTGGCCGACTAGCTGACTGGCCAATAAGTCGGCTACAAAAAGGCCTAGTCCAAGACTAAGAGTAAGCCAGCCAAGCCGATAATTGGTTTAGGCGAAGTTCAGATGGCATCGGTAATCCCGTAAGTGCAAGCAGAAACCATATTGTTTCATCTGCTATAGTGCTGACAAACTTCTTATTTTATCAGCACTATAGCAGGTATTTGGCTATTCCATCTCAAAGCTGACAGCAGTACTCCATACAATACCGAACTAGTGCTTAGTAAGCTGCCACCAAACCTTTTATAGGATGCCGACTTTTTACAAGCTTAAATAAGATGAAATGGGCTACGGTTATTGGAAAACATAAACACGTCTGAGTTTTGGCAAAATTCATCGCTATGAAATCGCAATTTTCAAATACAATCTCTTGTAGTCCTCTGTGGACAGCCATAACGCACATCAATACATCCAAAGCGAGTGAAATAAATAAGATAGTTAACGGATAGCGAAAGAGTTTCATGTAAATAATAAATATGATTTTGATTTTGCCCCACAATAAATATAAGCAAATAAAAGAGCCGATTTGTCGGCTGTTTTTGCCGACTAGTCGTCAATGTGGATGAATAGTCGGCTTTCCCGATTAGTCGGCGACTAGTCGGCACATCTCATTAGACATTTGTATTAACAAACCGATGACAAAATTTTTTATGAATGCATGAATAAAATTCTTTATTGCTTATACACAAATAAAATATAACAAAAACAAAGAAAAAAATAAAATCAACCGGTGGCCTTATCGCTTAAAGCGATTTCTTCCAGACAACTTTAGACACCTAGTAAACGAAATTTAATTTAGGATACTGATATCTTGGAATAATTAAGTCTATTCTACAGAACATGACTGTTCTACTTGAACTATTTAAATATAGATTACATAACTTGACTTTATTTTCTATCAACGACCAGACTCCTCGGGGCATCGAATCGAATCCGTGCACGTTCGAAAACAAGAATCGCTGGAACGCAATGTGGCATCAGGGTAACTCTCTCATAATGGGTTTGGCTTGACTCCTGGCAGTTCTCAGGTCGCAGTCAATGGGGAGCTTAGCAAAAGTATCACGTCGCTCTGAAACGGGCGGCGGTCACACGGCTCTCACCTTGCGGAGTCTCGGGGGAGCGAGGCGTCATTCATCGACTCCGATCGAATGCCCTGCTTCGTGCCAGAAAGAGGGTAGTGCTTAGGTAAAATTTCGTTTTCTTTTTTTGTGCATATTTGAGACATAATCGATCGCCCTTCAATTGTCTTTCTGGACACTCTTTATTGAACGGCTTAGTTCGACAACGAACATCATTTATGAATAGTATCTAATTGAGTATCTACAAGTATCTACTGTCTATAAAATGACACAGCGCATTCTACGTCCTGTAGTACATTTTTACACGAATCGTTAAACTAGTCACTAATCGTTAAGCTAAACAAATATCGTGTCGATTAAAAATAATGATGTTTTTAAAGTGTTTTATTAGGTACCTCGTAAATGGATATACTTTATTTATTAGTTGTTTATTACTGCATTAACGAGAATGCCCATCTACAAACCGAGTAGGTACACATTAATATTCCGACTCATCTTCATGTGACAAGCATCAGAACCCGTTAACAGACATTGAACTGCGAATAACAACTCAATCACTTAGCTAGTGAAGGGGAAAGTTCCGCAACTCGGACGGGAGGGAGTCAACAAATCAGCGGGACACGGGACCTAACAGCCGTAAGTGAGACATTGGAGTCACGTACTCCATCCCGCGACGGCATAAAGCTCCGTAATGTGGAGAGAACTGTCCAACTCGGGCCATTCGCCTCAGAAACTGTCCATACGGATGCGGCCATCCGCAGAACAGATAAATGAACTTCTTGGTTTCCGCTGGTTTGTGATATGGTGATCGTATTTGTGGAGTTTCGATGGCCGAGCGGTTAAGGTATCCGATTCGTAAGTGAGAGGACCGGATTCGAATCTGATTCTTTTCTGAGTTATGTACATTGGTTGAATTCTAACCGATGCTCTTACAGTGAGGAAAAACATCGTGATGAAACCTGCACATTCAGGCAACTGAATGTCTAACCATTATCCAATCTGGTCAGGTTTCCCTGGTAACAGGGTCACGGAGGGCAGATGGCAGTCGCTACCTTGTAATTACCTGATCTGCCAAATCCTGGATCATGGTCAAGGCGAACCCCGGGCCCTCGTGTTCGAGAGCAGAATCGGGACATTAACGCCAAGATGATGATGATGAATACTGTTAATTTTATTTATTTGTTACTGTTAATAAGTCAGGTATCGAATTTTACAAAACACCAAGCCGGTTTAACTCTACAAGGTCTAACTTGCAAACAGTTCATCTTGTTAAAAAATTATTAATAAATCAGTAACTTCTAAAAAAACAACTATTTTAGTTTTAAATAAGATTAATAGCGTTTATAAGTTACTACAATCTGCTAACTACATCTTAACCTGAGAATTTGATTTCTACTTACTTTTTTCCACTACACCTGGGATCGATTTAAAGGTAGCCATCGTAATCACAGGCATTTGGCATAGCTTAGTTCACACCGCAGTTCCGCCTTATATGAAAAGTACTTAGATTATAGGCGATAGTTTATTAGGAATATAAAACCTTTTTATAAGGATAATACAAAGATCGTCTTGTATTACAGTTTGGTAAGAAGCATATTAGACTATAGCAGTGTCGTATGGTGTACTCACTATGCTACGCATTCCCTGCGGTTAGAGCGTATTCAGAGAAGATTTTTGTATCATCTGGCTTTTTCGATGGGAAAGGCTAAACGCCTTAGGTCTTATAATAGGCGATTAAAACATTTTAAAATCGTTTCTTTAGAAAGACGGAAAGATTTAACAGATTTATCATTTGCCTTTAATATATTTAGAAATTTGATTGATTGTCTAGAGATACTAACCCGATTTATTTTACGGGTTCCAAGAAAGCCTCCACGCATCCCTATTATCCCACTCCACCCGCCATTAAGAAGAACGGTGCTAGGAACAAACTCTCCGATTCCTAGAATGTGTAAATTGATAAATAGAATAAGTAAAAATATAGACCTACACCATGACTCACTTGTCAGGTTCCTTCGATCGGCCCACGAATGTTTCACTGAGTGATTTTTCTATGTGCGATACAATTATAACTAATGTTCAATCCTTAAAACGAGAATCTCTATTATTTTTCTACTCTTTTTTCAAACATGTTAAATAGAAGTTTTGTTTGAATACATTTTGTTTATACATTTTTAAATTGTTTAATCGTAGTTATTTTTTGAAAGTGATGTTTACCTTTAAGTGGTTGTTACAATTAGATTCATTACAAGATATATATTGCAAGATAAGTATGTACAATATTGTAAACAGTTGTTGGTGAACTTTAATAAAAAAATAAAAAAAATTGTTACCACGCTTGTCACAGAATTTGACAAAATGGTCCAAGGTACCTACTACCTACATTACTAAACAACCAAACAGGAGATGGCACACTTCAACCAAACCCACAAGGCATCCGGCTCCTAGCACCGTTCTATTTCGGTAGCAATTTATCAAAACACCCGCCAGAAATTCTGGGCATAACTCGAATTGACGCGGGGCAGTGTCCAACCGCGCACGTCACTCCGGGTATCAAATTTACATTGCACGCATATTTGCGGGTAGCCGAGTGTAATCCCGCGCATAGGTATGCCGGCGCGGGACCGGGCAGGGCCCGTCACACCCAACGCAGGTTTATTTACCCACGTCACATGAAACGTAAATCGTAAACAATATTTTGCAAGGGTTCTATTCGTTTTGCTTTACGCTTCTTTTGTGGATCAAGGTTTTGTCGCTGTTAAGTTGATTACAGATGAGTATGTAAATTAAGTAACTGAAGTATCCGTTTACCGCTGATATCTGCATTCTGTGCGATATGTTGTTTGAGTATGTGCATTTGAATTTCGTTTAATTACGGGCCATCGAAAAATATATCCATATCAATACCAATAGAAAAAACATATTCAGGAGGAAAAAATAAGGAGATTCCGGCTCTTTGTACGGAAATAATATGGTTTCATATGTTATGACGCCACAAGCTACGTCGGAAGTCCTCGTCTAAGTAATATTTGGAGATACCTTTAGGTAACTTAAATTAGGTAGGTACTTAGTTCCTGACTTTTCAGAAAGGTTTATTTTGTAATCTCAGTTATGAAGTACATAAACACATATTTGGAGTGACAAAATATGGGTCTTGGACCTCACATCATTTTTGTCAAAAATCTCTTCATATTTTCAAATGTAGATTACCAAAATTTAAATTATTTAAAAAAATGCCTGCACCTCATTACTTGGAACAACTTATGCAAATACTATAAACTCAGATTTTTTTAAATGTTTACACGTCACATAAACAGTTCACTGCTGGGATTGAACCTCTTCCACATCACGAGAGGACTTTGCCATAATCTCCACGTTTGGCAGGTGAGTTGGAGATCGTGGTATTTAAAATGCACAACAGAAATCTCAGCTCTCCATTTTCTGGTTTACAGAGGTCCTAACTGATAGATAAGCTACAAAAATATTTTGGACCAAAATGTGAACAGAGTAAAATTATCTGTTCTCATTTAATTTATTAGTCTACCTATTAATCCTATAAATATTGATCTTAAATCATTTTCATATCTGACATCTGGGTAGCTGACATCCATTTTAATAATTTTGAATCCTTATTGTTTCGAAGATCCCATGTAGGGACTATAATATAAATTTTAGCAGAAAAAAAGATGTTGCCCGCAAGGTCAGCATATTGCACGTGCACGCAGGCCGCTTGTGTTTAGCTCGCGCACGGCCAGCGATTCGCAAGCCGTTGCTGCTACTGCGAATACAGGGCCCCTTCGAGAGATGTGATCGCGCCCTAATTTTCAGAACCCTACGGCCTATAGTCTGATGGCCTACAATGATACAAATATATCGCTAGGCATTTCAAATGGGTACAATTCATCGTCAGCTCTCCATATTTCATTAAGGCCGTGCTCTAAGACGCGTTAAGTTATTTATATACAATAAACACGTGCATGCCTGGCCCCGCGGGAGCCTCTGTTAATGGAGTTGGTAATTTGCATAAATACATTTGCTCAGATTTTGACACCCCCACTATGCTTGACATCTGAAATCTTGACATGAATACTGCACGGAATTTCGCTGGGTTCACGCCGACAGCGCGCCGTCTTGATACATAACTTAACAAACGGCTCTTACTCTAACAAATGTTATTCACTCCTGCAATGTTTCGCTCAAAAAATTATCTAATGCTCATTTAGCGTGTAATTAATAATTGTTGAAGTAAAACTGAAAACAGTCTTCATTACGTTTTGTTCAATAATCAGTAGTTTAATCTACACTGATTTCATGAGTAAAATTTATTACAAAAATAAATACGGAAGCACCTACGGATTTATACTAGGTAGATTACAGTTGCTGTATTACCATCGTAATTCTTTGAGAATTCCTTCATAATCACCCGCCTAATGATACCGAAACATGAAATGAAAAAGTTTCATCATTTACAATCCGGCGCTTTCAAAGCAACAAACACTTTGAGGTCGACCCTTTTAATTTCGTCTTCACAAAATAAACAAATTAAAAGTACCTACCCCATAGTTATTCCGCGTGGCGACTTCATTAGAAAAGTTTGTTACTTTCAAAGCCTAAGCCGGTGCCGGTATTAATAAAGTTTTGTCGGGGGCCGGTGGAAAAGAAACGTGTTAATTATCTGCCGGAGTCCGGCCCTGGCCATCTGTCACGGGCGCGGGGCCTGGAACCGGCCCATATTGGATATATGACTCCCACTAATATCAATCGATTAGTGGCTCAGTCATTCCTTTCCTCGTGAAAGGTAATAAGCTCCCGGGAAATGTATCGCATCGCAGCTCGGCTGGCACGCTTGAAATTATATTGGAAATTAATGTATTTGTTGTATTATTATTATTTTATTTACACTGAGATCTGATATTGTAAATCCATGTCGGCAGAGGCATAACACAAACAATATTATATTATACTGCTAATGGCTGTGCATAACTATAAAATTAAAGAGAAAACGATTACAAAGTAACGAGCGTCTCCTCAAAGAAAAGTTATAAAACGGTGGCGCTAAGTGACAACGACGGCGTGTACGCAGGTGATAAATTTCATTGTTAATGTAGCCGAGTCAAAAATGAAGCAATTTGTTCCCTCGACAGGGGGAAATGAAAAACATTATTTAACACAAAGTTTATTAAGTTAGCACGCCAACACAGTTGCGAAGGAAGCTGCTGCCGGTCGCCAATTTGGTGATGCTAAAATAAATACAGTGCTGGTGCAGTTGCGCTGCTCAATCAGTGGAGTTTAGAGCTATCGGGGATAAGACACAAATAAATGCGAGTGTGCCTTAGTATCGCACCGTTTGATGCCTTTTCAGTTGAGTGCGGAAACGAGGGCGATGGAATTAGACTAGAAAAGGACATTAATTCAGACTACTGTCAATCTTAAATAGGTACTTTTAATCGAAAGCCGAGCTGAATATCAGACAGATCATGTTATAGGCGCAGAAAGAATCTGATTATATTCGCCGTATGTAAGTACGATAATCTGAAATGAATGTTCTGTATCATTTGTTATTAATTAATTAACGGACGAATCTCAGGTCACAGAATATTCTGGTTGACTTTGACAAAAAACCTATTTAAGATGTTGTCTACAGACTATTTCAGTCACATTTTGAAAGTAGTGTAGGTAACACACCGAAGGCAGAGTACAAGATGGTTACGGCTCACTTTGCTACGATCTTGGCGCCTTCCTGCCAAGCTTTTGGTAGCCAGCTGGATTCTATGATCTGGATTCTCTGATTGATCCAGAGATGATGACTGAAAAAAGTTTTTTAGTCCGTCCGTCAGGTACATTTAAAAAATATATTGGAATCGTATTTTTCTTTTCTTACGTAAACAAAATATAACGCCAATACAATAATAATAATAAATAATCGTGGACAAATTCACACAGCGCCATATAGCCCCAAAGTAAGCAAAGCTTGTGTTATGGGTGCTAGACAATGCACTGAACCGTTTATTTATTTATTCTTAAGAAAATCAACAGCTGTTGTAACATGGATTAGAATTAAACTTAGTTATCAGAAAGCCAATTACAGATTTTCACAAATAAACATTGATTATAACATTAACGGTTACATAATCTATTACAATCGAACGCTTTTCCTCCAATATAACTACTATAAACAAAAATATAAGCTATTAAGATACTAATTCGAAAGACATTTTACAGTACCAGGCAGGCAATGTCGATCCGCCGCTCCTCTGCGATTTTCTATCGTATCGACAATTATAGGCAGAATAGTTTTGTACTGCGTGCGTCCTTTAATAATGTTGTAAGTTATGTCGACGTCGATTTGTTTTGATATGAAAATTGTCTTTCGAATTAGTGTCTTAGTTGCTTGTCTTACAACATTATTAAGGAAGCACACGCACTCTGGATAAAGATTAACATTAAACAAAGCGATAAATATTAAGAGAAGCGATAAATATTTTGTGTAAAAACAGATGACCTAATATCACAATTTTCCTGAAATAAAAAAGAACACACTGTATAATAATCGTTGCCAATCTTCGGATTACATGTCAGTACTTCATTCTCCACAATCAAAAAGATTGGAAAGTTTTTTTCTACTGTGTTCACAAAAATCAGCAGAGTTGGAAAATATAAATAAGTAGTTTAATATATAATGAAATTATTATTTTCGTATTTAATAGCACTTACAATACTTTATTAATTCGTTATCTAAAGGCAATTATGAAGCAGCTTCTATGATATTTCTAATGACATTAGTTAGGGACTAGCCGTTAGTTAGTTAGTTAGGAACCTAGCCGACAAACGCGCAAACCGATACCAAAGCGCTGACAATCCCTTACCCAGCCAGTCTTATCTGTTAACTAAGTCTAACAAACGTGTCTGTCTTTCCCATGTTGGTCTCTACAACCATATGAGAAAGTGCCATACCATTAACCTCTAATTACCTAATAATATAGTAGATAAGTACCTTCATCTACATTAATACGGCTCTTTTGATACTACTATCCTATTTTAGTTCTCATCTTGAAAAAAAGAGGCATTATTGGACCCAATCGCGTAGATCGTCCAATTAAATTCTGCAACGCTGATTGATTTATAGCCTGCAATATTTTGCAGCGACATCCAGGATCGTTTGCATATAAATGATGTACCAATATTATATTTACTTTATTTTCTGATGCTGACAACTAACAATATCAAGATTCAATGCATTAATATGATAATCAAACGAGAAAAACTACCTTACAACCACAAAAGTCTTCAAACAACATTTATTACGAAATCAGAACCGAATACGCAAATCTAATAAAACTCCAAAACCGGTAACGCAATTTGGGCGGCAGATAATTTTTTTATCCCGCCATTACCTCCAGAAACAGCGTGTACAAGGAGAAAAGTAAACGTCACTAACCGTATTTCCCGAAGCGCCGAGAATTGAATTTCGTGAGACTGTGAAAAAAGAGAAACATGGTTTTATTTAAACGACTGATTTGAGAGCAAACACCTCCGGCAGACGGGAGGAGCCCGCATCTCAATACACGCGATAATATAGAGCACCAGACGGGCGCGGCGACTGCCATCGATTAGGTAGCTGTAACTTATTGACAAATAACTTCGCTGCGAATAGGTAAGCAGATACTGTCTGGTGACAACTACTGATAAAAAATTTTTGTTAATTAAACAAAGTATTTAAGTACTTTGTAAATATTTATCAAACAAAAATAAATTAGAAGGAGGAATGTTATTTTGACGTGCGCATTTGTGTATCTGAGTATCTTTGTAGCAACCGTAGGTAGCAATCCTAGACCGATTTTGATACGAGTTTTTTTGGTAGCCAGTTTAATCGAGATGTTTCCTAAGCTTGTTTCCGTTGTTTTAGGTAATATTTGAGTAGATGTAGGTATGGAGAATTTGTCGGAGGTTGTCCGACATCTGTCGGACGTTTTGGACAGTATTAATAACGAAACCACAGTAATAACGTAACGTTTCAGTGCACATACCCATATTGCAATACCGCTCGGTGCCTGTACCAATGAAAATTAATAGGATACCCTTTCCAGATTTACCAACATATATTTACAATTAAGAAAAACTCTCTGAAGAAAACATCTTCAGCTGTAGTAGATCACTTTATTCAGTAAGTCACTCTATATAAGAATAAGCGAAAAGACGACGATAAATTACGACCTAAAACGGCAAATACCCGTGGGCTGAGTCTCCCAGGAGAAATATTTGGGGCCAGGAGCTAATTAGCGTGTTTTCTTTGATTACCGCCATCAGTGCACCGGGTGCGCGCAACTGCTCAGGTGACTGGCGTTATAACCAAATTACAACCATTCCCTTTCACCCGCCCTAAGAATGCTCTAATAAACGTAAAGAGCCTTTCTCTCCGGAGCACTTGGTCGCCAAGAAAAAACGCTTACCCGCAACCGTCACATGACGGTAGACGGAAAATAATTAGAAGCGCTTGTATCTACCCTACCTACTTTGCGATAAGAAGCGAGTGTTTTTAAATAGTACACTTTGTTAACTGCATGCGTTTTAATTATAGAACATGACGTTGTCTCTACAGATAAAATGTGGTTAAAGCCAATAACAAAAGCCGTCCGCTAGAGTTAAAATCATGTCATCTGTTAACGATGTTTGCAAAATTAACGCGCACAAAGTAATTTCGAGGCGTGTGTGTGATCGCTCGGCGACACTAAAAGAGTTTCATATCAAAGAGCCTCGGCAACAAACAATTTTTAAAACTCCGTTGGCCTTTTACGGCGGCCAAGAGAAAACCAGTCTTTCTGAACTTGACATGAAAATTTATGGGGAGATGGAAGTTGCGCCCATATGTAAAGTAGCACTCGCGGTGGCTTTCTTTGACCATTGTTTGGTTTTATTGAATTACCAATGCTTTGAGGGAGTAGTACTCTTTATGATTTATAGTCATCATACCAGTTTTCAATTTGTAATCCATTTACGTAAACAGTGAATACTTAAGTGTACTATTTTGAACAAGTTATTGAAAAATCCCTAAATATGTTGTAAATAATATGAAATACAACTCAAAAATTAAAGTGCTTTAATAATTAAACAATCAGAACATCGTCTCTATAATCTAACACAACAAATTATTGTGCGGAGATGATGATATTCGTACCTACACTAAACTGTACGTAAGTAGGAAGTTGAAACTTTGATCAGTAGATTTTTACTATTTCGGTAAAATAGCGAGTTACGTAACCAAATAAACCTACAAGCAAGCCGCAAAGAAACACTGATTGCCTATAAAACGAAATTTGGCGAATAAAGAACGCTATCAGTCGCGGAACTAATTTCGTCCTGATAATCGTGATAAAGCAACAAAATAGCAATTTGCTCCACCATAAAAATAATTGAGTTCAAACTGCGTTCGGGTAGTAAAAAGCGTGAAAGCAGCCCCAATAACCTTTAGTCCCCATGGACGTGGGAACCTGCACCTGGTAAATAGTGAGGCATAGAGAGAGGCTATTAGGCCCTCGCCTCGCCATGTAACGACCCCGGGCCGTTTCGGATGCTCCATTACTAGGATTTTTTTAAATAGCCCATTGCTGGAGACCCACTGCGCTTGCCACGAAAGTGCCGACATGATAAATTGGATCCCCCGCGCTAAATACCTACGTGCCGTATTCACCTACTCTGAAATAGTGTTTTGTTTTCTGTGTTATTACTTACAATTAAAAGTGAATCTCGGCAGTATTATACCTCCATTTATTGCTGCGGGCTTTCACATTCAAAAAATCAAATTTAACAAAAATAACATACATACTTATGATAAATGGGTACAAATAAAATCAAGGTTACATATATCAAGGGTACAACTCTTGCACAAATATTTATTTAATTCTATATTAATTTGATAATTTGGACACCGTAAATGATTTATAGGCATCCTCCATCCATCATAGGGTTATTAGTTCTTACATGTGGGTTAGCTCTTACGTGTATTCTGTAAAACAATAAAGTGTATGTGCATTAACAGTGCGCCGTTATCTATTATTTCTTTAAAAATAAACTATTTAATTTCACTATTAGAAAGTAACTAACATCAAAAGAGCTACCGAAATCAAGTACCAGCCAACCTACATTGTAAAGAAGTGTAGAACTCAATGTCGGCTGAAAATGAAGACTAGTGTTAAGGGCATCTTTACAACACGCGAGGGAGCGGGCTAACCATGACTTATGACGGCATTCTCTCCACCCTTATGAGGAAATACGACAGTGCCGCCGGAGAGCGCACTCTTTGATTGTCCGAACTTAAATGCTCCGAAGGACTTTAGGATTTGCAAACAATTATAAGGAAAAGGTTGTGAAATGTTTCCCGTTTAACGTGTACTACTGATTATTTAATTTTTTGATTAAACACAATATTTGAGATATATGTGGATTAGTTTATTTGTTTTGCGTTAAAGAGTCATCATATCAGCCTCCCCCAGAGATCTCAACAAAGGCCGGTCGTCTGCCTTCCGCATCCAGCTGGTACCTGCGATCTTTACCAGGCCGTACCAGGCGGTCCAACGTGGTCGCCACTCGAGAACTTTACTGCCCCATCGGCGGTTCTTCGAGCTATGTACCCTTCCCACTGGCAATCCGTTAAAGGGTACTTAATACTATTTATTTATTGTTTGACAGCGAATTAAATTTTTACATGCAACTTGATTTTCTATATTAATAGGTATAATAAAGAGAAAAGGCTTGATTGTTTGTTTATTTTTAATGGACAAACTCAAATAGTATTTAACCGATTTTAAGAAATCCGTCACCTATAGAAAGCTATTTCATCTCAAAGTAAGTTATGCTATCGTTTTCCCCGAAATTCAATCTGGGAAACGAGTCCGGAACGTCGGGCAAAAGAGCTAGTAATTGATAATTTAATTAGATATAAGACGTAGGTGTAGGATTATTTGTCATGGTTAAAAATATATTGTAGATTTTCATTACAAAGTTTACACTTAGTCTGTGTTCTTGTCTGTAGTCAAGAGCATGTCGTGCCGCGGCGTGAGGAACCAGTAATTACAGAGTGGGGCGTGGGATCCCCCACGCCCCACTTAAGCCATACTTAAGAGTCAACAAACGTCGAAATGTTCAGAAGCCTATATAAAACGTCCCCCTGGCCCCACTGCTATGACCCACGTGAGTCCACGAGTATTTTTCTCCCCGTAGAATTACGGATACACTGCTCCAGAATTACGGATTACGGCCGAAACTGATGCGGGACCGATCGAACTGCAATGAAGCGTCCGAAACTGTTTTCTGTTTGTGTTTGTAACTGCTTTGGAAGACGTTTTCAAGCTGCAATACTAAACCGGATCCGACATCAACGTCAATGGCGGGTATCTCTCGTCTTTAGTTTACCCCTTCAACCGACGACATTTAAAATGGTTATGATGCTACTTAGGTCAGTGTCCCTGTAACATATTGAAGAATGCATATTTAATGTAAACTTACTTATGTAAAGCTGAACACTAGAATTTCTGTGCGCTAATTATGTAACCCGTTACCTGTTATACTCTGACTGCAATGATTGCATGCGTATGCTTTTGCGATTACGTATGATCGACTTAATTGTTTAAGTTTATTGCAATGGAACTTTGCTAGCAACTGAACCCATGAAATCGATGATATGGATTCACAAAAGTAAAAATTTCAATCATTGAAGTAAGAGAATTGTTGGCAACAGCGTTTCGTAATTAGCTTACTGGTCATTGCAACAACTAATAAATTTCTAAGCTCTATTTCGCCGGCGCACAAAAAGCCGGCTGCAAACAGACCGACAAAGCAAGCGATCGTTTAAGGCGATTGTCGATGAGAGGAGCAATTAGGTGGAGCGGTATCGGTTGCAATATCGGGGCGGCGGGCATTGTAGGCCGGCTGTGATCTAATATTCATCGTGGCCAGATGCCCGTCTACATGGCAAAGCATAATACGTAATTAGATACGGCAAATGCTCCCAGGACCGGCCGCGTTCGCTGCCGACATGCATTATGCACGAATCTAAATTGAATGTGCAGTTAGTTGCGTGGATTAAACCACACACGCCGGACGCGCGGCCGCTTAGCAGACCCCTGTCTTTGCGATTCGGACAAATCCAGACACGCCTCGCAAACTTCGCCCGTTCGAAATGCACTCCCGCCACCTTAAAAGTCTTTTATCGCGAGCGACTTTAAAAGTAGCATACATTAGGATCGATTTAACGAAGGTATAAAAATTCAATAACATGTAAATTTCCTTTCCCTGTGTCGGAACGAAAACTTTTTCAAAGGAAATTCTTGACAGAGCAATTGATTGAGCCTTCGGCTGAACACCGGACTGACAACGTTGTTTAAACTCATTACCATTTTGTTACCGATCGGGACGAAACTTTTCACCAATTCTAAATTTATGTCAAAATTATTTTAGATATCAGGCGGCAATGGTAGGCCCACTCTCTATTTAAATTCCAGACAGAAAAAACTTGGTTGGCTTGGTAGTCTTGGCTAAAAATATTATGTTTCTAAACAAAATAAACTTTGTATATTCATATTCATATTCATATTCATTTATTCGTAGTAATAAGCATACAATGAATGAAGACTCAAATCCAGCGGTGGATCCTCGCGAGCTACGGGTTCTTTACTGATTATTTAAGAAAACACCGTAAAAGTTCCCAATCTTATTTTTAACCCTCAAAATCTACCCGCAAAACTGTCAACTAACCTTACCTCTTCATTTTCTCCCAACTATGACTTGCTGTAAAATCCAGATGTATCATCATCAATTCCAATATCAGTGGTGAGCTAATGCGGCGGAGTTAGCAGGCAGGTGGCGTCTGCGCGCCGTATCTTCTCATAGAGAGTGCCGAGGGGGCAGGGGAGGGTTTCTGCGCGGACGACCATAACTCACGGTTAACCAGCGCGCGTGTAATCTTGGGCGGGCGGCCCAGGCGCCGGCGTAATCCCGCCAGTCCGTTCCATCGGTAACGCTGCCTAATATTTATAACTTAGCTAAGGTTTACCTAGCTTGCTTCCAGAAAAATGTGTAAGGACAATATTAGACGGTAACCCGAAACGAGCATCGAATATCGAGTTCTTCATAACATACTACCAGTGCATTATACAAGTCTATCTAGAATTGGAAAAAACGTATCTTCCCAAAATTCTAAGACGTTTGTAAAAATCCAGACAATTAATGAATTCCGTAATTATCCGAGCTATTTTTAGGGTCTTTGCAAAATCCGAGTTTTTTTAGGTGTCGAATTTTCTGGTTGATCAGAACAAGGCTCCTCATAGAGGTATAGATAGAAAAGTAGAAAAGAGACAGAGCTTCTTTAGATAAATAACTTCTCTAAAGAAATCTTAAATGTTTTGACACAAACTTTCTTGACTCTATGTAAATGTCCTGCCACAAAATAAAGAACGGCCCGCCCCAAGCAAAAGGTCCACTGGAAACAATTTCCATTTCCGTCACGCACACATTGACGTTACGTTTACAGGCATTCCCAAGCAGTTTCAAGCAGTGCTCGGTTGCGATTGTTAACGCGAGAATTCGTTGTAGTGTCGACTTAAATTGAATAATATTTCATTAAACGACATTATTATTGATAAAATAAAAGTACTTGGTACGTAACTAAGATTACTTAATATCATACAAGCAACGCACGCACAGTCCAAGAATTAATGGGTGACCATTTCAGACTAGCCAGTCAAACTTCAGCACCGCTGATGTAGCAAAGCCGATGGTAAAGCGAGGTTGACCAAGGTCTTCTGGTACAGACCCTAGGACTAGTTTCAGGCACCACGTGAGCTTTTAACAGAATAAGAAACCGTAATGGCCACCTTAATGATTTCTAGTTGGAAATGCCTGTCTAGTCTAATATAAAAAAAATCGCTGCCCACCTTCCTTCTCCATCATCAGATGAACTGACTAATACCATAATATTGCATTTTCGTCAATTCAAATGTGTATGAAATTTTCAATTACTTAAATTTATTACTGGGAAGTGTGACCCACTTCAGTCCCAGTCAGGGAAAAATTTTTCTCAGGGTCTGTTGATATAATCAGGTGGCGATGAATTTTTAAAAAGTGAATAAACAGTAGTTTATTATTACGCCTACTAAAGGCATAATGTCAGAAGCTGGTATGGAAAATCTAATATATTTCAACACAATCTGAACAACTTGGGAAGCAATTATGATCACATTATGGCAAGGATTCGATATTGGTCCTTTACAAGGGACATGTTATTGTGAACAATCTTTAAAATTCAATTCGATCTTTTAAATACTCTTTTCAAAATTCAGAATAAATACAGTAGCAACCCTAGTGAGTCGGCAAGTTTAGGTAATAATTTTTGAAGACGACGGGAGTGGACCTGCTGTTAGTTTTCTATTTTACGGTCCTGTATCAAATCTCAGTCACTTCATTCATTACACTGCATTTTGCACTGCTGATAATATCTGATACACACTCCGTGATTTTCTTTTCTAATAAAATATTACTGAAACTCTTTATACTGTGCTGAAACGAGGAAATAATGTACTCGTTAGCAATGACTTCTACATAAAGGACCAGTTCATTGACCAAAGGGAATAGCTTCATGTCATTGGAGCGTAAACGGCAATGGCGCTCCAACTACGTCTCAGTGACGTTTTGGCCACGTATAAGAATGGTCGTTACTTTACAATCTAAGAATGCCGAGTTGCGTAGGAAACACATGCACTAATTCCGATAAACAGTAACCAAAAACAAAAATGGAGTATCTTTTTTCCGTAAAGTATAAGAAATATCATAATATCGTAAAACTTATATTTTTAGCATTTCTAATAAATATTTAAGTGTTTATTGCTACATTATTAACCGGCCATGATTAGTTGGTATGTTCAATCAAATTCAATGCACGCCATCTGCTTATTTTTTATTTGGCAGTCTTACATATATGCGCACGATGTGACTTTGCACCAGCGGCATAATGCCGTTGATTATGTTTTCGCGGAAGTAATATTATTATAGATAAAAATAGATAACAGATGAGTATACAAATTAATCAATAACAATAATATCGTTATATAATGTAGTTTCAAAGCAGTCAACATTTCAATAAAAACTTGTAAATGTGTTAAATCGTTAAAGAATTCTACAATAAAAAAAGTAGTATAATTTTAAAGGAGGTAAAATGATAAAGATTGAAGGTTGGATTAGTAATTGACGAATCCCAATTATTACTGTTTAGAAATGTATATTTCAGGCAATACGTTACAACAATTTTGTACGCTTTTACAATGTTATATCTGGCGCCTTGGCGAGATTGATGACTGACGTCTATTTCAGTGCTAAAAACCGGTGGCCAAAACTGGAACTTAATGATGCCATATTTAAATGATATGTCATTGCCAACAACAGCGACGCTGTCACCGGGTCAACTAAGTTTGTGGCACAAGACTGCGCCATTATATTTAATATGGTATGGTTTATTTATACTTATACAGGTTTATATATAACTATGAGTTTCCGCGGGTATGTTTCTTTGGGAAAGTTGTTCAGTTTCGTGGGTAGAATATGGGGTTTCAATTAATGCTAGCGGTCTTTTTACAGCCTGAATATCCATGAATCGATGCATTACACATGGCCATTAAATGCGGGTGAACAGAAAAAAATACCTTATACTGCATAAGCATAACTCTGAACGATCTAAAATTTGGAACTAGCGCCTTACTTACTTTTGTTCAGCTCGAAAATAGCTATCCAACGACTATTACACATAGCTATTGAAATGGTTACCACTGTCCATACAAATTCTTGTACGCGTTAACAATATTATATCTGGCGGCTTGACAAGATTGTTGACGAACCTATTCGACCTGGTGGTCAAAACCGGAACTAAGTGTTGCCGTTTTGAAATGTAATGTCAATGCCAACAACAGCGAAGCTGCCACCCGGTCAGACATGTATGTGGCACCACTACTGTAGACAGTGCAGTTTTATTTACTATGGTAACCGTCAGAGTTATTTGTTCGCTCAACCGGTTCCAGGGTATTTATTTCTATGCTCGTTAGCCAATTAGTTCATCTGTCAGAGTGCGACGTTGATATTTGCCCATCAGCAATGAGGCTGAGCAAATGAGAGCCCTTTATTCGAAATTATCCTAAACTGAGATTTTCGCAAAGGTTCTAGGATTTTCGCGAAGATCCAAGTTTTCCAATTATCACGAGATTCATACAACTTTTTTTAACACTTTTGGAGAGAAAAGTAATACAAAATACTGTTAGTATCGATGAGCCGATCTGAATATACCTAAGTCAGCGTATTGAGAATCAGTAGTTCCCGACTTAGTAAAATATGGAGAGTTAGGAATATCACAAATCGGACAAAGACATACCTAGTCCGCACACTGGTTTTCTCCATATTTCTTTATGGACCGGAGACATGGACTATGAAAGTCTCTGATAGAGCAAGAGTTGACGCGTTCGAGATGTGGTGTTGCCGCCGCTTACTTAGAATAACATGGACAGCTTACCGCACTAACGTGTCGGTTTTGAAGGAATAAAACTTGCAGAATACACAGCGATTATCATCGATCTGTATGCACAGAGTAGAGCGCTAGTCGGCCTAACAACAATCTGGAATTACTTATGGTGACGGGAAAAGTCGAAGGCAAGAGAACCAGAAGCCAGAAGGGGGTATAGGTTGGGGGCTCCCATTTTCCGTACTTGGACTCAAATTCGATCCTTTATACGTGACTGAGAGCCGGCTATTGTAGCCAGCCCAGCTCCTTCCAGAAGTATATTAGTCTCTTGGGACGTTCACAGACTTCTCGAAAGAACCCTGTTCCTATTGAGGCTTTGGCGCTGTAATCCTTTAGATCCTCACACTCCAGGACCACGTGAGCCGTCGTTTCCTCAGCTACTTAACACCCCTGCACAGGGGGCTGTCTGTAGCTATGATTGTATGCAGTAGTTTGTTCAGGGGGAGGTGCCAGCCAGAAGGGACCAAATATCTGAACAACTGGATACATCCGTCAACGTCGTATTACAACAGGCGACTGATCAAAACAGATATAGAGATGCAGTTGACAAACTCCGAAGATGTCACAATCCTCAGCAGTGAGGGAACGATCAAGAAGAGAGATCCCGACTTTTAATTTTCTGATATTAATAATGTTGTTGCGATGTTCATAGTTTAAGATAGCCCCCACTTTCAAATTGAGCTTATTCACTGGCAAATTGTGAATATGGAACAAGGATTTTATTAAAAGATAAAAACTGCTCAAGAAAATTGTACCGCGAGTATAGAATCCGCACTACGAGCACCTACGAGTGTATGCGGAAGTAGAAACATATTTTTATAAGTTATTGCTACAGGTCACGGCACATAGCTTCGAAAGACCGAGATGCCGCCGGCGGCTGCAATAATACGAACAGAAAATAAAGGAACACGAATTTATTTTCCAATTCAAAGTATCATACATTGAAGATTAAGTTTCCCCTTAGACTGAAACTCCTAGACGAGTGGATTTTCGACGCAACACGGCGCCGCTACGAACTCGCACCTCCGAAAGATCCGAGTAACTACTAATTAAATTATGCTTCCTTTGCCGAGTCTAAATAAAGAAAAAACTTTATAAATCTTTATAAACTTTATAATTTTTAAAATATTTACGAAATAAAATGAAAAGCTCTATAAATATGATTTCTATTTGAATCAACTAAGGAACATAAAACAAGGTTAATAAACCAAAAAACAACGTAGTCCTACTAATGCTGGATATTTAGACTTCTTTACGCAAAAACTGCTAAACAGATTTTGATGAAATTTAACAGCAATATAGTTTAGCACATACGCTATAATATATTCCCAAATTCTATGTGGTCCCAGCGAGAACGGGTCTGGAACGTTGTAACTGAATTTTACGCGGACTAAGTCGCGGGCAAAAAGTAGTAAATAACATTATTTCAATACAAAAGTTATAAACTCGGCAGTTGAGCAGATAGTATACAATCTTAATTATTTTAGTTGCTCGGTTCTTTTAATTGGATTGCAATAAAGTGATTAGATTTGTTTTTTTTATTTTTTTATTGCTTCATAAGGTATATAAACATTATAAACATGAAGGATGTTTGATAATCTGTCAGGCAAAATTGCTTAGCTTAGGCATTGTTGTAGCTCATAACACATTTATCTTGAAATTCAAATAGGTATGAACCATTTATCTTGAAATTCAAATACGAACTCTCTGTAACATTATCATAAACGAATTTTACGAGAACGAAATCGCGGACAAAAGCTAGAACTTAGCTTAATTTTCTCCAATGCAAAACTGAACAACACATTTTAATGAAAACACAAGTAAAGTAGATTTGCCCCCGCCGTCGCACCCCACGAGACGCGCGCGAATAAATAAGCAAAATATTGTTTGTTCAGAACAAAGGACAAGATGTAAGTAGCGCCGACGCGACGTCCGTAAAGAAAACAAATAACGAGTAGGTGCGACATTTGATTTCCGCGCACCTCGTTAGTGCAGTTTAATGCGGCGCCTGCAACGATGCTCGTTTTATTATGCTAACGGGCGCACGTTGTAATATTTTGTGTATAGTACCTACGTCACCGGCGGTGACACGCTGCATATTTAAACAAAGCGTCGCGTCGCGAGATTCAAGCGAAATTGTCGCACCATTAAGCCTCACTTCGGGTAAAAGTACTCCGCCTCGGAGAACGCCCAGGGTTTTCATAATTTTAATAACAGTTCGCTTCCATCCCTCGACTAAGTACGACGTTGCCAAAAACTATCCGAGGCGCTGCGTTGATGGCCCACAAGCTAAACATAAGGCGGGAGACGACGTAAGAATCCATTTGTCATAAAACTTTCGCCGGTTCCTTTGAAAGTGAAGTCATCATTGAGAAAAAATCGTCGGAAGATCTATTCGGCGCCACCGGATGCGTTTGACAGTCGGGACACATCGCGACCTGAACGATTTACATATTACGTGACACTTTTGCAAAGCTCGCCATTGACTCCGGCCTGATAGACTGAGACATCGACGGCGATATTGTTTTCCGAATGTAGCCCGCCATTCCGGGCCCTTGAAGGGTGAACTGTTTTTTTTTATTGCCCCTACTGAAAATTCCATGAGTGCTCCAGAACTCTCCCGGAGCGAACTCTCTCAAAACACCGGGCCACGTTACTCTATGAATTCATAACAATAAAATGTCCTTGTCAGACATGAAGTCTCCTCACATTTTATTACAAACAAGGCATTACTTATTAAATTACTATTAGACACGTTGCTCTTGACGGCAGCACGGATATTAAATTATTAACACAAAACGGCGAGCGACTTTGATATACAGATTTACACCGTGTAACGTTGTGAATTCACGCGTGTAGCAAATAACATTATCGAGATATTCCGGTTCACCTTTGATGTCTTTACCCCAGAATCTACTGTAAACTACAAACACAATGTAATTTAGTATGTTTATGTATAAGAATCTCGAAACCGGACATAATTGTGAACACTCTAATAATACAACAAGGTATATCAGCAAAAAACAAATCTATGTACGATATTACCTTGTGATACCTATGTATTTCGAGTTAGCAAAAACATTAACATCTGAACCTCTCGAGCAAATACAACACCGACCAAACGGAGCATACCCGGTTCAGAGCTGGATCTTATTTAAACTTTCAAGTGAATTTGCCTATAAAGCTCGTGTATTACGATACGAGAAACTCTCGAATGCATTTCAACTGCATTTGCTTTAAACTTGTAAATATTAAGGGAAAACTCTAGCCAATTAAGCAGGCGGCTGTACTGCGAAAACTTTCTCGAGAGGCGCTCCGAATAGAGCCGACGGGTATTGGCCTTTGATTAGTGAACGCGGTATAGTTTCATTAATTTGCGCATTAAATATATAAAGCGTTCGTAGTTGTGAATTACGTTTGTTCCAAGTACAGTGAAAATAAAATATTTTTCGGTGCCTGCTGATTTTACCTATTTTTAAACATTTTTTTATTACCCGTAAGACACGTATCACTCGGTTTAAATTTCACTTTAGAAATCCAAACTGCATTAAACCCTATCTGTGTATTTGTGTACAGGAAGATACATACTTATACCTATTCATAACTGCCTCCAATCTCTAACAAATCTGCTAAACATGTAGATGGAGAAAGCTCAAGTCCAATAGCAGATAGGCATAATTTTTAAGAATTTTATAAGCTATGAGGACCTGAGTGGTTGAGTCGTAGAGGTCACGGATTCCCGGCCGGGCAGAAATGATGAATTTTAAAACGACATATAAGTTTGTTATAAAAAAATATATGTCGTTTATCGTTTTTTGGTCCCCATTACAAAAGCTTTGCTTACTTTGGGCTGTGTGAATTGTCCAAAGATTTATTTGTCGTTTATTTATTTAATTTAGTGAAAGCAAGTCGTTTCTGTCCAAAAAACATTTAGTGCAATATCGACGTGTTTTACCCGAAACGATATGACGATAGCATTTCGCATTCGCTTGAAATTGTCACTGTGACAGACACTACAGTTCGAGTATCATGGACGCCCTGGCAGCACTTTAAATCTCACTAGTGTTTTATTGTACGCACACGGCCAATTACGGGCGTGACGTACCTGTAGCCGGACACGGGCGTCCATTTGTCCGGGGTCCCGAGCGCATCGGCTTCGGTTAATTGAGCTATTTGTGCCAGTCCGCCGCGACGGTGGCGGCTACACGGCCATGCTTCATGTCCGTACAGGACAATGCGCGATGCGAGCTCCCCTCACCAACTAGTGACACAGAATACTAATACCGAAGCTACGGTTGTAAATCCGAGCCGATAGATTGACAGCCCGATTATTTCTGGATTTATTGGCATTTTTTGTTGAGTTTTTGTGACTCCAAGTCAAACAAGTTATACCGATAGTAGGTCTGCCAAGCCTAAGGAGTCTGCCTGAATGAGTGCCACCTCTTGTCTAGCTGTGTACTGGTTTAAAGAATAAGGTAGCTCGCATAATTATTGGCAAGAAGCATAATATAATCTTAGTCCTAATTTGCATATAAAACTAATTATTCTCATTTGTCCCCTCTAGCACATTCATCATTTCAAATTATGCCCGGTCGGGTATCGAACCCGGGACCGGCTAACGACCACTGAACCGTTCAGGTAGGCACTGAAGGCCATTTACTGCAAGATCTTAACGTTGTTTCAGTATTTATTTTTAACCTAGTATAAAATCGTCGCTCGACTGTTGTCTCCATAGTAAAAGCCCGAGTTAAAATAAAAATTTATCGAGAATCCATAGCTCCATAATTATAGACACAAATATGACCTTCGTGTGTAACACAAAGTAGGTTGTATGTTTTCGGAATCATTTAGCTGAAATTGTAATATCCATTTTAAAATTTGGTCAAATAATAGGTAGAGCTCGTCTAGTCTAAGATGACGCGCCCCACTACTTAGTTAGTTGATTTCGATGTGTGAGTGCAAATATTAATAACGACACTTCATCTGTGTGGGAGCCAATGAACGGCGCGTGCTCCGACGTTTGAATCTTACCGGCAACTGAATGACCAATTACAACGGCATTTGTATATGTATTGCGTCCATATTTTAAACTTGCTTGTGTGCGTTAATGCGATAGTGGGGCGCGTCTTTTTAAATTAGACGAGCTCCTACCTATGTTATTGATAATACAACGTTGTTAAACTAAGTTAAGCTACTTAATTAAAATGTTTTCAAGAGGTTAATAATTAATTAGGTACCTACCATGGTACCTTCTATTTATTTTTAGTCTGCGTAAATATATAATTGTGATTTATCGTATTTATCGTGCACACACACCACACCAAAATTCATCGAAAATGGTTGCCTTATTATGTACTTTATTACGAGAAAAGGCAAGGTAAAAGTTACAGAACAAAAAGTGTAGGTTGTTTTCTGCTATCCATAGAAATCCCGGGGGTGCCACATAATTCTAGGGCTTAACAAACGGTCGGGATAACACATGGGTTCCCCGAGAATACCTTTACCTTTCTAAACTATAAATGGAAACATCTTGTTTACTAGTAAAATGTGGCTCTTGGCTTTGTGTTGAAACTTATATTGTTCCTAAAATAAATTATTTTACCCATTATTTTCGTCTGCTGCTGCGGTGTGGATGTCATTTATCTGGGGTTTCCTGAATCAAATCTGGGACTATTGCTCTCCGTCTTCGGTAGGACAAATAGACACTGTATGCACCCTTTCTTATACCTATCCCTTTCTCTTATGAGTGAAAGAAATTGATTGTTAATCGATTATACTATCGAGACTTCAATCTCGTAATTAGCAGTTAATCCAATTTTGACAATAATTAAAATTTGATTTTGTGGGAGATCGTGCTGTGAACTACTGTAAGATATTGAATTGCGATTGTTATCTTACAGTAATACGTTCTACATAGCAGAAGTAATGGATATTGGTATGGGTTCATTTCCCAGATACCTTAGTTTTGAGAAAAGAATTTATCACTTTAGGAGAATTGCCACAAAAACTGCGAGATGTGTACACGCAGCTGCAGAGAAAACTGACCCCCTACCATACATTTAATATATGGAACCTTCCTCAGGAAAGCCTCTTAGATGTAATCTTTATCACCTGCATCATAACTTACAATATTTGTAGTTTTTCTAAAAAAAATATAATAGTCATGTAATACACTCCGCAAAGAGACCGCGTTGAAACAGTTGTAGCCTTGAAATGCATAAATTTAAACAATACTGCAATACACACACAGATTAGTCAAACCGTTGAACCGTCAAGAGCAAGTCTGCTGCTCCGGATCCCGACTCCTTGGGAGAAGTTCCCGTTCATTTCTAGAAGTTCGATAGTTTTCCGCCTGATTTCGGATTGTTGCAAATTTAACGCGCAGTCAAAGCGAGCTCTTCCGATCTGGAAGGCACTAAATTAGATGCCCGCGCACAAACTGTCGACTCGCTCAACTGTTTGAAGTGGGCACGGCGTAGTTTCCTCATATTTACTGTTGCTACACCACTTCTACAAATACAACCTTTCGTGTAAGTAGCCTAACGCATTCGTGTAACTTTTGTGTGTGATCGTTGTATGTTTCGGTTGTGCTCTGCTAAATTAAATTTTCTATCTGTCAGAGACATTACACATATTATAAAACTGTTCAACCTTGATCATGATATGTACTTTAGTGGAGGGTTAAAACCGCTTCTTGAGCAGGTTGGGAATAACGGTAGGTACCTATTGCAAATATTGAAACCACTGCTTCTTAGTTCTAGACTACGACGGTTGACGACACCCGTAAAAATAGAAAGTCACCAGTAAAACGGGTTATCGTTAATGAATTCTATGAAAATTACAGCTTTCAGCTTTTTTTACGTGACTCCGGAAAGGTCACGTTGAAAAAATTAATATCGCAGACATAATTTGAAAATAGAATGAGTATTTTATAAACCTAATACTGGTAAACCTGAGCATAATTTTAATTAAAAACAAGCAAATGCGGGGTTGTAATGCCGTGTGACGGGCAGGCAGGCGCAGTCCCAGGTTCGGTATGAAATGCGGCCGCTATTACGATGTCAAGGGTAAGCGACAGTGCGGTCTGGACCGGGTTTCAGTAGACGGCTGCAGAGGAGATCGGGGCTAAACAGACCACCTGCATGATAATTTGATCATTTTAATTGCCATTTGTTTATGTTCAGGGTTCCGTACCTGATATCGTAGAGGTAAAAATGATTTGATAGTTTTTGTCCGTCTTGTGTATCTGTCGGACAATACGCTTTATCTTAAGAGGTTGAAGATCCATCATCATCATTATAATTATTCTGGTGTCATTCTCGGTTGTAGTCTAGAGCGACGCAAGGGCCCGAGCGTCCTGCTTATCCTTCTCCAGTTCGCTCGGTCTTCGGCATACACGCTGATGAGATGTATGTATGTATTATTGGCACGCATGTCATGCTTAATGGCGTTAAGCTATCGTTTCTTGGACTGGCCTCTTTTTTCTGTACGTGGCGGAAGTGACATTTCTAAATTTGCGGTTGATGAACTAAATTTTTTCTACAGTCTGAACATTGGTTTTTCCAGACACAAATAAATTTTAATGAAATGTTTTATACCTATTTGTTGGTTCAGAATCCTCTTGGTGCTTTTGTGTGTGCTGTGTATTTTTCAATTAATATTAAAGGTGGTATAAAAGTACAACCGTGTAGAATAAAAAATCTATTTTTAGAAGATTTGCCTCAAACTATAAAATTCCTATTTACTTACAACTATCTTCTTATCTTCTTTTCTTTTTTCTTCTTCCGCGCTTTAGTCATAAGCGTCGCACGGTTCATCAAAAAACTACTATAAATAGAAAATTATCATTTTTTATATTAAAACATTAAAGGAATTATTATGAACCAAGTACTAATAAGTAAGTGTATTTGTACAGGTTAATTCAAAACAGATGATTATGATGGAGACATATGGAATAAACATTAATTGAGCCTCGGTGGCCGAGCAGTTAGGGTATCCGTCTAGTAAGCAAGAGGTACCGGGTTCGAATCCCGCTCCGGCCATGTACCAATGACTCTGTTCTGAGTTATGTACATTCGTTAAACACTAACCAACTTACGGTGAGGGATAACATCGTTATGAAACCTGCAGGCGACTGAATATACAACCATGATCCAATCTGGTCAGGCCCCCCTAGTAGCATGGAGATCAGATGGCAGTCGCTCCAATGTAATTACCTGATCTGCCAAGTCCTGGGTCATCAAGGCGGACCCCGGATCTGGTGCGCGAGAGCACAACCGGGACATTGACGCCAAAATGAATATTAAGTCTCATACTAAATGTTTATTCCATATGTATTTCCAAAAAGTCAACCTTTTTTCACTCACACTCACACTCACTTTTCACACACACTGATTCTCATCACACAACCCGTTTTATTGAAACGGACTATTAATTTCTGGCGAGCTCTCCATCGCGGCCCAGCGTCCCCTACGCAGGGACAGGTGTCGCGCCGCGTGCCACAATAAATAGCTATTTACCAGGGAGTGCGGCGGCGGCGGCCGTCCCCGGAAGGTGTTCTCAATTTGTCGTCCGGAATGAGATTGTCGCCGCTTTCAGTATTAGGTAAGTGGCTTTTACATTTCACTTTGCCCTGCCGCACTCCGGCCGCACTCCGGCCGGACGCAGGCCGGACAGTTATGATGACCGCAAATACGCGTCACAACCGACGGTGCCAAATGCTAATGGAGTCGATGTTTGGAGAGGAGAAAGTTGGAAACAAAGAAATGGGTATCTGGAGAATGGTTGACATTTTCTTAACGAATGTTTTGTCCCGATACAGTGTAGGCGGTCAACTGCGAGTAATGTAACAAAGGAAGTAAGAAAACGTTGAAACTCTACCTGTTTAATTTTTGTATTTATTTCGAGCGTCATGTTTGAAGTTTTAAGGAGAAAGTTTTTAAAGTAGCGTTAGGTAGTTCTGTTGAGGATTAGTTTAATTTTATGTACTTAAATATAATGTTGGTTCTAGTTAGATCATACAGACAGTCACTTTCCCTTCGTTTTCATCAGCAGCAGCATCAGCCGCCCACTGCCTGAACTAGAGTCTCCTTTGTAATAAATAAATAAAAAATTTAATTCGTGTTCTACAACACCAAATGGTATTCCAAAAAAGTTTTTAAAATATCAACTTCCTTAGCTTCCTTTGACTTTGAAATTACCAAAACAGGTTGGCCCGGACAACAAGCTATTACATAACCATACTAAGTTTTCCCAATTATCAACAATCTATTAAATTACCAAACCGTAAACATACCCGAAACCAGTATAAAAGAAGCTAAAATTGCTATTCGCGTCCATAGAGATGCTAGCTCATCTTATACCGGTTATTGTAGGTTGGTATATCGATAGTAATGTTCACCACTACAGACAGATCAAACAGAGACGTCTAAACAATGTTTACATTCATAACACCTAGTGGCATTTTTCCGTTCTTGTGTCTATGATTTTATTTTTTAAAACTGGTTATATAGTCTCCATTTATTAAGACATTTATTTTTTGTATTGTTTAAGAACCTTTTTATAGGCAAACTCTACCTGTTCAGGTTTTTTAAAAGGTTTACTACTAAGTGGCAAACGAGTCGACACAGTTTAAGGTTAAAGTTCCTTTCCGAACATCGCGACAGTGAGGCGTGGCTGCGGTCTAACCGGAACTTAAAATGTAAACATTGTTGTTAGGTGTGAAAAATTAATAAGGCGTTGGTACCCATTTAGACGAACTCAGGCTTGACAGAGTGCTACCATCACCTGTGAAGGACGATAACATAATGTCACTTTAGGGCAGAGTCACCGAGCGGATCTGCTAAACAAACTATTGTTAAAACATTATTTTAAATTAATATGGAGCGTCGGTAGCCCAGTAGTTAAGGTATCCGACTCGTAAGCGAGAGGAACAAGGTTCAAACCCGACTGTGGCTATGTAACAATGACTCTTTCCTGAGTTATGTACATTATGATGCTTTTACGGTGAGGGAAAACATCGTTGAGAAACCTGCTCTTTCAAGCGACTGAATGTGTAATCATGATCCTGTCTGGTCAAGCTCCCCTGGTACCAGGGTCAAGAAGGTCAGATGGCAGTCGCTCCATTGTAATTATCTGATCTACGAAATCATGAATCATGGCCAAGGCGGACTCTGGGGTCTCCGGGCCCTCGTGATCGAGAGCACAACCGGGACATTAACGCCAAGATTATTTTAAAAAAATTATAAAGTACATGTACATGCACGTACATTATTGATATCCCGGATATAATTACAAACGCTATTTACGTAATTTCGTTACATTAATAATATACCTATCTACTACGTAGTACTTATGTTAGCTCAAACTTTTTATACGGGTCATACAAGTCTACTCTTTAAGATCGTGCTGACGTAAAAATTTAATAATAATCTTCGTTATAATAAAGCAAATATTACACAAAAAATTCATGTGAAGAACCGCGAATCAAGGCCAAATATTGTGTTATTACGCATACTACGAAATATGTATGCCGGAGTATGTGTATGTGTGTATGTGTATGCAATTGTTAGAGAATGCTAGGTTTGAGATACTAGTCCAAAAAAACAGGAAAAACGCAAATCAAATAGACGCTTCTCGTCGGTCAGTTCCGTTAGTTTTTTGTACGGCAACCGTCTTGAGTAAATACTAAAAAAACGCGCGAAAATTTATATTTATAGGCACAAGTTTATGACAAGACTACCTACTCGTATTTAAAAATACCTATGTAGAAGAAATTAAATATTATTATAGCCGAACTTCATACATAAATGCAAGCCGACACTCACACCGAAAATCACACCAACTATATTTTATTTCATTAAACATTAGCCTAGTTAGATAAGTAACTCAATAATAAACAAAGCAGATTATTCAAATAGTAGTATATATTATTTGTGCAGATTACATTACAAAATACACCCAAATTATTTGTAGGTCAATAGTCAAAGACTTCTAATGTCAATAGTATACCTAAACTAAGCAACATAATTAATTTACTACGTGAAAAATAGGTTAGTGCTTTTTAGTCACAAATAATTGCAGGTGTGTAGTCGAACGAGCCTAATATCTTATAAGTATATATGTGTCTCAAGACGAAGGTCTTTGACCAATGTAGCAGTGTTGCCAGTGATGACTTACGGATCTGAAACGTGGCCACTCACTATGGGCCTTATAAGAAAGCTCACTGTTACCCAAAGGGCAATGGAAAGAGCTATGCTCGGAGTTTCTTTGCGCGATCGAGTCAGAAATGAGGAGATCCGCAAGCGAACCAAGGTCACCGACATAGCTGTAAGGATTGCCAGACTGAAATGGCAGTGGGCAGGGCACATAGCTCGAAGAACAGATGGCCGATGAGGCAGTAAAGTTCTCGAGTGGCGACCACGTACCGGTAGACGCAGCGTGGGTAGGCCTCCTACAAGGTGGACCGACGACCTGGTAAGGATCGCAGGTACCAGCTGGATGCGGAAAGCACAGGACCGGTCTTTGTGGAGATCTCTGGGGGAGGCCTATGCCCAGCAGTGGGCGTCTTCTGGCTGATATGATGATATATGTACCTATAGTAAGCTGGTAAGAGATTGGGTAGTAACCAATAATCGACTCTCAGTGACAGCATAACTTTTGTACATAATGTAGAGTCGTTACTCACAGAATGTCTACTCGTTTCTAAATAGGTATTTAATACTAACTAGCATAATTAGTGATTACCTTAGTAATGCAAAAATAATAGGTATAGGTACATACAGTAATTCTTATACCTATTTAGTTCTAAACCTAAACAAACTGTACCTATACCCATTGACTGCCTCACTCATTGCATAATCCATTCTCAATCAATTATAGTCAAAATTATACTCGTACATCGACGGGACTTCACCAGAATATTAGCCGCCTTGTTTTGATGACTACCAAGCGGTATGGCCGAAGCCGAGCAAACAAATCGCCATGATGTTAATTATGTAAACAGGTTTTTCGAACAGGTACACCACACAATGTGAAGACGTGCCAGTTATTCGCCAAACCACCACCACGACGGTGGTGCCCACGGAAATCGCCGTAAAAAGTCAAAATAGAACTATTAATTATCTAGTCTCAAGAAGTTGTAAACCTTCAACATGGCACTTCAAGTCAAATATTTGTTATTGTTTTACTGTGTGATCACATTTACTAGTTGTTCGGATAGTGGAAAGACCCGAGGTATGTAGTGTGTAATTTTTTATTGACCTTAAATTAATTGGTTAACAACTAATTTAATAGAACTTAAATAAAACGCTCCACACTCGTAGCTCCATACTGTACATTAGGTATTTTAAGAATAGGATCTTAGATATTTTATTATTATGTTACTGATAATCTCCTTTTTTAACTTTTATTTTTAATAGTTCAAAATCGACTAAATTTCAAAAGAAAAATCATCTGCACAAGCCCTTCGGACAGCGAAATTGGGAAAGCTAAAAATATTTATCCCTTACATATTACGTAAATACGTGCTTATTATCATATCTTCCATACAATACCTTCTTTAAACTTTTAAATCTAACTTAACTTTAGTTACTTTTAATCATGATCGTGTGATATTTAAAGCAGGCAAGACATTATTGTTTTCATAATTAGGGTCCCGTAGTAAAAAATTAAAGTTTTGCCAGGGCCATCGGTCTGCCTGTCCGCGATATAAGTATACATCTCTGGCCATCCCAACCGTGACGGTAAAGCGGGCTTGAACTTTTTTCTCGTCTATTCGTGCAGTGTTATTTGGTCATCTTTAAAAATATTGAGGTTGTATTGTAAAAACATGTTGATTAAAGTGGACTACAGTAAAGTAAAAAAGACAAAACGATAACGATAACTATTATCCACACAAATCTAAATAAATTACCTTATTTATGTAGTTGTAAAAGTTTAATTACTTACTGCAGATCGTTGATAAGCAACCTACGTAAGCATGCTTTTATTTATTTTTAAACTTTGCTTATTTGTGTTGTTTCGTGGTGTCTTGTGGCAACATAAGTTCCTATTTTTATTCTTTAAATAAACTTCTGAAGGTTTCTATGGAGATATTTAAATAAGACCATTTAGATTTCTGTAGATAATAATTAAGATTGTCGTGCTCTACTTTTAAGTTTTTCTATTGTAACATACATTAGATCAACATGTAGTTAGATAGGAAAGCTTATCATACAAATCTTATTCAGAATTCCCTCAATATTGTTATGACTAGCAACTACAGAACCCTTCTTGGCCGATTCTTTTTTTATTTCCCAGTGTACTTCGGCACACATAGTTTCTCTCTCTGAGTTTTATTTAATTACTGGGTGGTTTTATTAATATTGAAAAATAGCAATCTCTAATAAACCTAATTATTTAAAGACTTAAAAATAAAACGTGGAATAATTCGTCCATAGCAATGGTCGGCCTTCTGGGATTGTGCTCAGAAAACTGGCTGTTTACCACCTTAGATAATATGCTCCTTTTGCCCGAGGAACAAGCCAACTCTGATAAACTATGTGGTCCACTTTTTAAAATTTCCGGAAATAATATTAAATAGAGGTATATTAGAGGCATCTTCAGAGGCGGGCAACGCATTGGGTCACCAAGGGAGTCATCCCCTGGTGTTGCGAATGTTCATAGGCGGCAGTTACATCAGTTGGCCCGTTTGCCTGTTTGTCTGCAGTAAAATATTTTTTTTTATAATTATGCCTACTTACATATAGACAGCACTTTAGTACCTATTTTATGGAATATTTTAGGATTTTTTAACACGTAAGCGATAATTAAGTTATAACAGTAGCCGTATCACAGATTAGACAATAGTTATTACGTTACCTGCATCCCTTTGACGTCCTAAAACTCGGTGTTTGCTTCTTCACCAGAAAAGCGGTCGCCACAGAACAACTTCTGGGTTCAGACATCTGAGTACCAAATCCCACAAATACCAAATAATGAAGGTCAAACTAATCAATACGTATACAATAACCCAGTAATGACCTCTGATCAGGCATCGGTTGGTTATCCACAAACTCAAAATCAAAATCAACAAAGTGAGGACACGCCAAACGTGTACCAAACTCAAGTACAAGTTGATTACATTGGAACCTATACTGAATATCCAACCACTCCAACCGCTCCTACTACTCCCTATAATAACAATATCCACTTGCAAAGTCGTTTTGAGGAAGGAAACAAAGGGCAGCCAACTCCGCCGACCCAAAACGATGATGGCGATAAATCTCCTCCCCCGCCTCCACCCCCTCCGTGTGATGACGGAGGGCCACCACCACCACCTCCGCCAGACCACGATGGAGACCCTCCACCACCGGCGCCGCCGTGTCACGACAGAAGGCCGCCTTCGCCCCCACCACGGGATGACTGGGACTATCGACGTTATTACGACCGTTACCATGGGAGAGGATACTGGGACTACTGGCGGCGTGACTATTGGAGACGTCGATTTGGCGGACCACCCCCGCCTCCACCCCGTCACTATAGGGATGACGATTACTGGAGGGACAGAGGACCACCCCCTCCGACCACAGAGGCCCGCCTCCATGGGACAGAGACCGCGACTGGAGACCGCCACCTCCACGGGATAGAGACCCAGACTGGAGACCTCCACCGCCGCCTCCAAGGGACCATGATCGTGACTGGAGACCGCCGCCTCCAAGGGACCACGATCGCGACTGGAGACCGCCACCGCCACCTCCACCTCATCATAGAGACTATGATTACGATAGGAGACCACCACCACCGCCACCACCCCGATTTGATAGATACGATGATTGGGACCGGGACCGCCATAGAGGTCCCCCGCATCGCCCAGAGTATTTTTCCAGTGACCAAAACACCACAAATTCACCTGAACAAATTAGGAACATAATTGCGGAAATATTTAATTCAAACTCAAATGCGTTAAAAGACAATGGTGGTGGCACTCCGTTAGTTAATCTTGAGAATACTAATACTAACTCTCAAGAAAACCCTCTTACGCCTAGGCCATTCTTCCAAGTAGTTCCTGTTACTCCAGAAAACTAAAAGCTTTGAATAACACATGTACCTACCTACTCGTATATCTCTTATTGTGATATTAGTTTTACAAAAGTTATTTAAGAATACAAAAGAATTACAATTCTTAAGTACTATGACCAAGAGATTCATGTTAGAAAATATATATTACATATAAAATAAAAATAGTTTCTTTTTTTAATCATGAGTATTGCTATTGTCCCCATAGCCACTAGATCTTTTCCTCCGTCTAGTATTTCAATAACATATGGAGCTACACGTGTGAAGTGGATTCGATATGGATGTATATTATACTTAGAACCTTCAGTTACCTACAACTACTTAACATTTATATTCCAAAAAATTTGTTAAAAAAAACTTATTTTGACTAATGTAATTGTGTTATTATTTGCATTCTAGATAAGCGATCTCCTCAAAGATGGCACGGGCCTCCACCTCATGGACCGTACCCTGGACCTCCACCTAATAGAGGACATGGGCATCATGGTCCTCCAGATCGAAGAGATCCTCCTGGTTACGATGAACTCTCTGATAGATGGGGTCCATCTGATCAAAGAGGTCCTCCAGACAACAGAGGGCCCCCAGACCACAGAGGGCCCCCGGACAATAGAGGCCCTCCCAACAACAGAGGACCCCCAGACCATAGAGGACCCCCAGACCATAGAGGACCCCCAGACCATAGAGGACCCCCAGACCATAGAGGACCTCCCAACAATAGAGGACCTCCAGGTCACAGAGGGCCTCCAAACAACCAGCGACCCCCAGATAACTACAGACCTACAGACTACAGAGACCCACCCGTATACCAGGAACCCTCAGTATATCAACCAGGAAACCAACTCCCAGCACCCAATAAAGAGCCTATTGCGGTCCCTTCTCAACAGCCACCTGCGCCTACACCACCAACAGCGCCAGTTACCACTAAGCCAACTATCGCGACTCCAGTATTAAACCAAATATTCAATAACAAGGAACAAGGAATTCCTTTAGTAAACAATGACGCGTCTAAACCCAAGCCTGCCGTTCGACCATTAGCACATCTATTCCAAGCAGTTGCAGTTACGCCGGAAAATTAATAGAAAAAATGTTTAGGATAATTTATAAGTATTACTCAATAACTATCTCATAAATTGTAATCGTTAGAATACTTAACTAATTAGGATCAAGTGTTGTACTGTTCCCAGTAAAATGAATTACCTGACAACTATTACATTAAATACTTTTAACCCTTGATATAAAGGTGTCGAAGAAACAGCAAGGCAAAGTTTTAAAGAAGTAAATAATAATTATATAACAAATTAAAATTGTTGTTAGAATAAAGTAGGTACTTTCTGAAGACTAGCTACGCCGTGACTTCGTTCGCGTTGCACTACAAGATGTTTGGTATGACTAATATTAAGCAGCACTGCGGTCTGGTGAAGCACTCATATAAAAAAGGAGCTTTTTACTTTGGATTTTAAAACTCCCAGGTTTATTTATCAAAAGACAGTAAGCTAAGCAGTAAGTCAGGTAGAGAGCTCCGTCGCGATTCGCACAATAAATGTTGAAGCAAAGTGGTTTGTGCGGGTAGTCTTTGTAATTTCGACTGTAAAACAGTGTCAATTCACCAAGGCTCTCCTCGTTTGGTGGTGAAGATGGGGGTATTAGATTGGGGGGGTAGGTATTAGATAAATGAAATAAACATATTTATGTCTATTGCCTGAAAAATACATGTGGATGGTCCCTCACGAACTCTTTCCTCTGCACTACAACATGGGTTTCTTCAAAAGGCATATCTACAGGTACCTCAAAGGCCGGCACCGTATCCGCTCTCCTTAGGTTGCAGATGTCCTGGACGACGGTGGCGACGTCCATCACGTGGACCGACCGCGCGTGTGCCACCCAAGGTAATAAAAAATAACCCTCATTCGGTCGCAGTCGGGTAAAAACAGACAGTTTAGACAAAGAAAAATTGAGAGCGGAGGTGTTCCAGGTTTTACATATGTAAGTAGGGATTACCAGATGCCCCGTATATTACGGGTTAAAAAATATTATTATACAGGGTGTTTCATAATACATGTATAAAGCCGTGAACTGGATGGAGTGCTAAACGTATTAAAACGATAGGTACAATTATTTTTTTCGTGCGTGGAATAGTTACCGAGAAAATGACTATCGAACTTTTTCTTTTTCAATGTCGATAATCACATTTTGAAAACGAAAGACCGCATCTCTAGAAATCAGTTGTAATAGATCACTCAAGTTCATAATCAGGTCAATCAACTGAATAATACAATTTTACCAGTTACAGATAGGATATAGGTTTTGTGCCTTTAAGTCTTTTCTACCTACCGTTTCATATGAGTTTTAAAATTCAATCTAAAGATCACTACGATCAATACCTCAAGTGGCTGGTTAATAAAATTATTATTACAAGCAGCTCGTGAGCAGTCCGGCACAAAAACAAGACATTTCGATGTTTGTTTCTACTTTAATTTATTTGTTTTTTGTTGCCTTCAACACAATGTTGCACCTAGGTACATAGTCTTCAAACTGATTGCGAAAACACAATAAACATTAATAGGCAAAAAAGTTACAGCTTGATTTCCGTCTGCGCCATATCTTCTATTGTACTAGGCAGTCATGACTGAAGCAGGTGGACTATGCACGGGATACTGATATCACAGGGTGTCCATAAAGTACATTCACTAGATTTTAATATTTTTGGAAAGTGCAGCAAAACTACACGATATTGTTGTTATACTTTTTTGTCTATTTTTTCACTCAGTTTACATCCTGTTGAATGCATGTGGTGAGTCTTGGCACAATTTTATGCATTTCTCGTTGAACTTTTCCGCCAGCTCCGAAATAAGGAAAGATGTCATTTTAGTACCTATCTAATAGTAATTATTAAATTCTACTCATGTTTGAATTCAAGTAGGTGAATATTAAATTTGAATAGCTGAAAAAATACCTAGCAACACTATTTACGTACTAGGATTTAAGCATTTAGGTTGCAGGCAACAAACATGCAGAACAGCAGATGCGTTGTCACTGTGAGGACTAAGATGAAATGCGTCATGCCTGTATTTGCACTGGCTTATTTTATGGACACCCCACGTACTAGGCGCAATATTAAGGAGGTCTAAATTATCCGTTTTGTATTTTTTGGTTTCGAGGGTTCTGTACAAAAAAATATTGTAATCAATTATGATTTTAATTCAAAAGGTTCATAGTTTTTACGAAAGTGCACCACCACCTAACTAATAGCAAAGTAGTCTTATTCAAATTACTGTAGCATATTAATGTAGCAAACTCTAATTAATGTAACATCTTTGTCTTTTTACGAGTTTGCTTTCTCATGTCATGTCTGTCAGTCATGTTTCAGTGTCGCGTAGGTAATCGTACCTATCGTTTTCACGAACATTTCTTATGAACTAAAATTAACTTAATGATTCTTAGTTGATGGAGCTTTACCTGTAAATATCCCATGCTTCACCCAATTGGAGAACCTAGGTCACCTAGGTGGAGCACGGACCCAAACACAATTTTAGAAATTACTGTCTAGGTTACTGTCATTGTACCAAACTACCCGATAAAATCGTGATAAGCAAATGTAGGCCATCGCCATAAGGATTATTATTAAGCCCACAGTTGGATTCGCTTGAGACTCACTTTACAAATAAAAAAAAAATCAACATTATGGTGCAACTACCAGGAGAACATAAAACGAGAGAACATAAAAGGCGAAATAAGTTAGACCCCTAAAACACGGATCCCTAAGTACGAATCCTTTTGCACGTGCCGTCAAGGTCAAGGCCGGCGCCGGAGCTGTGGCGGCGCTTTTGACATCAAAATAGAAACTGAAAACTACAAAATCTAAAAATAGAATACTTTGGCGGGCCGTTCTTTATTTTGTGGTTTGACCCACGGCGCGACTTCCATTGACGAAATTTGCCTACTTTCGCGTCGTATTCGTTCATTCAGTTTTTAGCTTTTCGCGTGACCGAAATGATTGTTGCGTTGTAGTTGTAGGATACCTAAGTACCTATTGTGAAGATAACTGTGATAAGAGTGTTAACGATGTGAACGAATGATTTATAGCTTCAGGTACCAGTATTAACGTAGTCTTGTCTGTGTTCAACGTTCAACATTTAAGTATTGTGATAATCATTATTCTGTGTATGAATGCAAGCTAGCAGTAGGCCAAACACCATGGTACCTACCTATTTACGTATTGCATAGCAACCAGAGCCTGCGTAGTGTTGTGTATCTGTGTGTATGGAGTGTACCTACCTAGCTACGCTACGATACGAGTGCAAGCTTACTTGATAGTTAATACCTATCAGTCATCCGAGCCACAAGAAAGCAAGAAAGTATGGCACCTGACGCTGTTTGTTTTCATAAAATAACTTTAAAAAGGTACGTACCTACATGCTTTAAAGGTCTAGGTTCTAGCTAGACTTTAAGATATGCTACCTAGCTAGTACCTAATCGTAACGTTAGGAAGTTCTTTTACGACAGGAAATAGGCAGAAAAGACAACGCTTTTATCTGTTCATGAAAACATGTACGTATTTAGTAAAACCTGTCTGTAATCTGTTTCAACAAAACTAGTCTCATAAGTGGTTCCCTACGCTACGTAGGTCCCTAGATGAGTGAACCATTTTAGTAGGACATAGTACCTACTTATTTGTGTAGAACGATTTATCAATTGAACGAATTCTGTTTTAGTTATGTAGCTATCTTAAGTATGTTTTTCAAGAACGTTGGTGGCTGGGCGGTTGAGTATCCGGTTGAGGTGCCGGGTTCGAATCCCGCTGTGGCAATGTACCAATGACTCTTTTCTGAGTTATGTACATTAGTTGAAATTAACCGATGCTCCTATGGTGAGGGAAACATCATGATGAAATCTGCAAATTCTGGCAACTGAAATTGTAACCATGATCCAATCGAGTCAGGTTCCCCTGGTAGCAGGGTCATGGAGGTCAGATGGTAGTCGCTCCACTGTAACAAATTCTTTTCTCTCCACAAAATTATTAGACTATGGTCCATGATCTAGGATTTGGCAGATTAGGTAATTAATTGCAGTGGAGCGACTGCCATCTGACATTCCTGGCTCCTAACCCTGCTACCAAGGGAACCTGACGAGATTGGATCATGGTTACTTACACATTCAGTCGTCTGAACTGAATGTGTAAGTTTCATCACGATGATTTCCCTCACCGTAATAGCATCGGTTAGTATTCAGCTACTGTGCATAACTTAGAAAAGAGTTAGTGGTACATGGCGGCAGTGGGATTCGAACCCGGTACCTCACGCGTACGAGTCGGATACCGCAACCTTAGGCCACCGACGCTCCGACTATTTAAGCATACCTACCTATCGAAAATAATTAGTGTAGGCAAGTTCCTAGTTAATTTGGTAGAGCCTATTCATAAGTAGGTAACATTTAGTACGACGCCTGGTAGTAAGATGAAGGAGGTTGGTTTGTTTTGATATGAATGGCACGAGGTTATTACTCGTCCTTATGGTGTGTACACACTCAACGTACGCCAACGAAGGGCTGTCGGCCGAATTATTTGGACTTCTAAGGTCTAATACTTGCATTTCGTGGTCAAGCAAACGATCTTTGAGAGTTTTGGGAACCGATTCGGGCTCGTATTTGCACGTTTGTTTGTTGGCCTTCGGTATCCGCCCAAACTGCGATTGGATGATTACTTCTATCCGTTTGATGTTACCGCCACGCTGCACTGCGGATTGCCGGCCGGCACACGCTAACGGACAATCGTTAGCCGAAACGGGTGCGCGTCACACATCGCCCGGTGTGTACGCAGCATTAGGCTCCTGGTAGTAGGCTTGAGGAGGTTGCTTTGTTTCGATAGGGGTCGCACGAGGTTATTAACCTGTTTTTTATATGATCATCAACTTGAAATAGAGCTGCGCTTCAACGTAGTCGATATGGTTATTTATCTTTAAAAAATTTTTTTTTTTATTAAAATTAAAATTCAATGTCCGGATAAAATGAAGTCGCCAGTGCACTCTTTGAAAGCTCTACTTTAACACCCTTTCGGCTTTATACATGTATTATGAAACACCCTGTATACATTCTTCTGTTTTACCTAATTAGGTGTAGGTCTCGTAAAAAATCTTAATTCCGTATTTTTATGCTGGTACCCTTATATCAAGAAGCGACAGCTGGCGACCCTATATGTAAGCGTCTTACTCTCCGCATCGCTACCCGCCTTCTTCACTCCTGTCCCGCTGCCGAGTACGTTTTGATAGAACAGAGGGAATAATTAGGATTTTCATGAAAAATATAATTTGGAAAATCTGACTTCTTTGGAGTGGTCTGATTTTGACAATAGGTCTCTCCATTTTATTACAATAAAAGGAGCCAGGAGGAGCGTCAGTGGCCGAGCCAAGGTATCCAATTCGTGAGCGAGAGGTACCGAGTTCGAATCCCACTGCGGCCATGTACCAATAACTATTTTCTGATTTATGTACATTAGTTGAATGCCACCCGATGCTCTTGGTGAAGGAAAACATCGTGATGAAACCTGCACATTCAGGCGACTGAATGTTCCCCTGGTAGCAGGTTCACAGAGGTTAGATAGCAGTCGCTCTACTATAATTATCTGATGTGCCAAATCCTGGATCATAGTCAAGGCGGACTCCGGGCCATCGTGCGCGAGAGCACAACTGGAACATAAACGCCAAGATTATTTTTATTTAAAATACTTAAACTAGCTTGAGATGAGCCGTACGCTCAATGGTTCCTGTAATGTTTTTATTTATACTGTCCAGGCATGTGGTTGCTATCTCACCTGGTGGAAAGTGACGATGCAGCTGATGATGGAGCATGCTTGTCTAGGATCAGCCTATTCACACTAGCTTTGTTGGAGTCTAGATTATAATGATCAGGGAAGATATTCGCAGGCAACGCGTTCCATTCCTTAGCCGTATGCATTATAAAGGTTGACCTAAAGCGGTTTTTGACGATAGCTGGAAGATCCACAACATAAGGATTAAACGCTCGTCCGGATCGCGTTTGATGGAAAGGGGCCGGCGGAATAAGCACAGTCTCCGAAATGTAACCTGTAGAAGACTGACAGACGCACAACCCTACATCGATGCCCGAAGCTCTGCATCTTAGCTTCAATCAACTGCGGATCACAAACTAACTTCTTTTCACGTTTTTCTACCGAATCCGAATGCTGAACATGTAAAGTTTTAGTTTCAGCATTATTTTAAACTTATCAAACTGTGCTGTACTTGTTCTATTATTGTCTTTTATTATAATATCTGTGTCCAATATCCCCTTCCAATATCGACGCACACTGGACGCTGTCTCCGCCACTGACAGACTACGGCTGGGTACGTGCCATGATATCCGCTCAGGTGCAGGGTAAAAAAGTGGAGGGGCGGGGAACATGGGAACAATGGATCATGGGAACAAGAAATGTGTGTGCATCAATTTAATACAGATAAATACCATAAAACACGACAATAGTACAGTACAGTACGACAAGACTCAAAAATTCTCAATCTTAAACATTTAAAATAATTAAAAAATTTGTATTAGTTAATATTTTGAAAATCACCTGTTTGATGTTAGAAAGGAGTTTATTCAGAGACATTGGGCGTTTTATAAAAAATTACTAAGCCGTCTCCTACATGGAGGAGCCCAAACTTGGTAGTTTTGAAAATATTACTTGGATTTTTAGAAAACAGGTGGCCGAATGGTAATTGTGTAGTATTTAAACCTGGCTCATAAAGCCCTTTCATTTGATATCAAGCAAGATATGCATCGCAAAAAAATCCAATTCCCATACAAAAAAAATTATGACGTCATTACTGCTGCCCCCATGGGAATATTTTTTAAGAACAACTGCTCAAAATGTTGGTTTTAATCTGAAGTACACGTGTACTAAACGGTTATCCGTGCATCGATTTGCGGTTTTCTATCAATATTTGCTTTGTGTCCATCATTTGTGACCAAATCAGCGCAAAATTTAATTATATTCTTATTTACAACAACGCGGCCACACATTAACCTTCCTGATTTTACTTTAGTGCCACCTTCACCGTACTGCTAAGTCAGTAAATGATGACATAACGATTGTTGTTAGCCACCAATAGTTTGCCAAGGATTTTATCTAGTAAGTCCTGCCCGGCGTTTTTATAAGCTTAATGATCTTATAAAAAGTGTGCATGACATGTATAGGCTTCAACATTTAGAAAATGTTATAAAGTAACTGATTGACCACACCGAAGCTCAAAATATGCTTTCACTGCGAACTCGCGGCTCATCGGCTCATGCGTCAGTGCTAGCGGTAAACTAAAAAATGTAAAATGGTACAATGGCATTAAAAGCATACACATTTGTACAATTGATCTTTAAGACAATTTGACCCGTAGCATTAAAAAATATTTGAATATTTCTAAATATTTTTTTGCAATATTTATTGCATGTGTAAGAGTGGAGACACTTGGCAACAAATAGGTCTAAGTGGAAAAATGGGAGAGGGGCCTTTGCCCTGCAGTGGGACACACAAGGCTCAAAAAAAAATGGCAATGTCATCTGCAGATATTTATTTTATTTATTTATTTATTAGGAAGACCAACAGCTGTATGTAATCATACACACAAATATGACCTTGTATTATCCAAACACCACAATCGCGCCCTAACCTGAGTATAGCAGGTTATTTTTGAGATAAGTGATACGCTAAATAAATATTTTTACAGCAGTAATACAGTGATACGAATCAAAAATACTAAAATAACGAAAGAAATATTAAAAATTCAATATAAATTAAACAATACTTAATGAAAAACGATATTTAACGTACCCTTAATCCACAGAAGTGAATAAGAAAGAGCAGGATAGTGGACCCTGACAAAAGCTGAGATTTACGACATTCGTACCAAATTTTCATTCAGTAATTTGAGCGTAAAATCGCCACACCGCCTTTGTGTGGTATATTAAGGAGTGGCCATTTAGAGGAAATCGTAAGACAAGTGGACATATTGAGTAGTGAACAAGTCATTTTATGAATAGATATTCCGGAAAAGTATACAGTGTTGGAAGTGGACATATTGAAACCAAGATGTCACCCGAAAGAATAATGTCTGCGCTCGTTCTGTATAAACATTTGTAGCCAGTCAGACAGGGTATGACTGTACATTAGGGTGTCCCGAGAATTTTTTTCTTGGATTTTCTTAACGCAAGACCTCTTCAAATTTGCGTAATTGATAGCAGATTACCATAATAATAAAAATAATAAAATAAAATTTAATCTTCAGGGTTCTACCGATCTTTGAAGTTCTGAAAAATTATGATATTTCGCTACTCCAGATTTCAGCTTTATATTATATCTCTTTCTTGTTTTTCGTAACTCAAGACCTGTCAAAAGTTGCGTAATTAATCGTAGATTACTCAAATAACTCTAAAAACCAAATAAAATTATATCTTTAGGGTTCTACAGATCGTCAAAGTTTTGAAAAATTTACAAATTTAAGGTAATATTTCGCTATCCTATTTTAAACGTAAATATGAAAAATATTTAGTTATTATTTTATTAAGTTGTAATACAAACACGATATTTAGATTTTTATGCAATAATATATTATCGGCGACCTCGAATTAGCAGATTGGGACTTGCAAATTCAAAATCGCAAGTAACTTGGTACGTTTCAACTTGTTTCGAGGACTTTGTGGCTTTTGAACTTTACTCGCTAGTTTTTTTTCGAATTCAAAGCACTACTTTTACACTGTAGTAAAAGTGTAAAAGTAGATTTTGTGACTTTATTTGAATAATAAGTTCGAGACGTCGTGAGGCACTTACGCTATATTGAAAACATACTAAGAATTTGACGATCGGTAGCGCTATTTTATTAGTCAAGAACGACTTGTATTGGAAGTACCGATAATAGAAAGAATATATCCAATTCAGTAATACTTATATGGGACTGTTTCAGAAAATATCAACAATATTTGGACCCAAAGCTTCCATTCTAATCTATACTAATATAATAAAGAGAAAAGGTTTGATTGTTTGTTTGTATTGATAAGCTCAACAGTTACTACCTGCTACTATTAAAAAATTCTTTCAACTATAGAAAGCTGCATTATCAGGGGGTTACATAGGCTATAGTTTTTCCCGAGATTCAATATGGTTACCACGGGAACGGGTCCGGAACGTTCTAATCTAATTTTACGCAGACGAAGATGTGGGCAAAAAAGCTAGTCGAAAGTATGACCAAATTATCTAATTCCTGAAATCATTTGACCACGAAAAGTGGATGGATTCCTACCTTAATTTGAAAAGATACCGCAAAACCTAAAGAAATTATCTCCAGTTTCAAAAACGAATGACGAAACGAGTGTAGTTAGAGTTATCTAAGAAGCTTTTAGACTTCTTTTTAAGTGTATTTCATATGAATCTTGTTTGTATTTGAGCTTGAAACCTAAGGAAGTTCTCATCAATGAGAGAAGTTTAATGTTCGGAAAATGGTAATGAGTAGTATTTATAAAAAATAAAGAACTAGATTGATAAAAGGACAGCATAGGAAAATTGAAGCCTCTTAAGAAACAGATTCTGTTTCTACAAATTGTGATTAGTGCTTGAATCTTCCTCAGAAGTATCTTACAAAGGCATCCCCGACATAAACGACTTCGAGAGAGACACCACTGACTTCAACAGCGAATACAAAAACAGTAAGCAATGCCAACTAACAAAGTAGCTAAGCTCTGTGACAGATAATGTTTATCGATGCGATCTGCTGCTGCTGTTTTGCCAGACATCCTCTTGGTTTCTACCAAAGATTTAACTTAATAATAGTAAAAGCTAGAAAAGCTGAAAGTAGCACTAAAATCAAAATAAAAACTTTCAAAATTAACTTCTCTGTTGAAGATTACCTACACATAAATTATTGTGTGGTTATTCAGCATCTTTCTAATGACGACTTTGAAATCATGGCAAAAGATAAAAGCTTGGAAATTGTTGTCTATCCTTGTTATACACAATCTGTGGTAACAGAGGCCTCACATAGTGTTACTGTGCTACTGACGCTAATGCTTGAGATGGCTTCTTTGGAATATGCAATCACGAACAGAAATCCATAATTTTTGACTCAATAACAAGCAACCTAAAATAAAAAATGTTCTATTGATTATATGCTCTATTTTGATTATTCTGTTTTTTTATGCTATATTTCATTAATTTTTATATTTTAGTATAAAATAAGCTTGAATTTGTATTATTTTAAGCAAGTGGAAAAATTCTGTAAAAATTTAAAATTTCCAAATTTTGAAAGTTCGGTAGAGCCCTCAAGATTATACATAATTCAAATATTTTTACAATATTCATAATCTGTGTAAAATTACGCAAATTTTGATACCTCTTGCGATTGTGTAGCTTGAAATATTTTTTTTCTCATACATGGACGGGACACCCTACTGTACATGTATAACAGTGCCATAAACTTGAATATATTTTAAGAGAGGTAGGGCATAGCGGGGTATCTCGTTCGAATTGGAGCCGCCCGACTGGGGAAGTACCTCCACCATACAGAATATCGCAGCTAAATAATACTCTTTTAAATAGTATTATGTTTCTGCCAGTGAGTAAGGTTTCCAGTGCTCCATAGGGTGGGGATTTGAGGAACCGTGGCTTTGGCAGTGGAGTGGCATTTGCCTTTTTGCTGCCAGAGTAACGTGTTATAGACGTGGACAACGCATTGGCGATACTCTTCGTGTTGCTAATGTCAATAGGCAGTGGTGAATACTTTCCATCAGGTGGCCCGCTTGCCTGTTTGCCTACCGCATTAAATTAAAAAAAAAATCAACCTGGTGGCCCAAACTGGAATTTTTAGAAACGGCGGCACTTCATTTTGAAACAAATGAATTTATTGAATTAGGATTATGCTATTTAATATCTTTTCAAACGTCAAATATCTAATGTAAAGGAAAGGGAAAAGTAAGCAAGCTCATCCAGGAGGCAATGCATGCAGACTAACCAGCACGTAAAAGTGCTTACACCGGCGAGATACCCAATACCGATACACGCCGCGCAGATAAGCGCCTAAACTAAAACGTAGATATTTAAAATGGCACGTCAATGCCAACAACAGCAACACCGTCACCGGGTCAGATAAGTTTGCGGCACTGTCCTCAATTCTCAACCACTGCATCAATTAATATTGACTCGATTTTTTTAACACTGTGCACACTATGCAAAACATATTCTTTATCAATACATCTGGCACATTTAAAGTATGATATTAATATTTGTATTGCATGTGTATCGAACCAACGACCTTCGGAGTGGCGGCCAGGGTCACCACACTACCAACTAATATATCAGGCCAGACAAGTTGTTAATTTGTGCCACTGCAGCTTGAACGGCATGATCATTGGCTGATTAATCATAGATCTCTATACTGTTATGTCAGTACCTTTCCGTTTAAACGATAATATAATTATCGTTAAATATGTATGTCTTATCCTCACTAGCTTTTGACGGGCGTGCACGTTCCCCTAACGGTGGGCTTATACCCACTTATGATTATGATATAGTAAGAACATTTGCTCGTGTTCTTTTGTTAAAAATATTGCGTTTACACCGGCAAGTTAGCATTCAAACGCCCGAATACACGAATGTCTCTTAATGCTAAGGACTCGTTAGATATAATGCTATCCCTTTGAACATCAAAGATTTGAAAGTGACAACTCATGATCATTATTTAAGGAGCCTTTAAAGTTAAGAAGCATTCCAGTATTCGGACGTAAGAATATTCGGAACAATGATAGAACATCAAGTGTTTACATCAAGCAAATAAGATTTTTAGATTCAGATGCTGTGGTCAAACGCTAGAGGAACTAGCATGCTCAACAGACGCTTGTAGGTGGAGGAATAACAAATATCGTAAAAGATGAAAGTAAAAAGAGCGAAGCAAATCAAACACTTTTACATCGAATATAACCCCTTGAACACGGTTTGTATCCACAGATAGCCTGTTCAGGTTGTATTAGCCACGGATAACGGCGAGTTGTATAGACTGATAACGTGATCCGTTTAACAAACAAATAAACAAACAACAAATTAATTAAATTTTTCCCGCTGATAACGATATCCGTGGCTACAAGAATTTATTTTATTTTATTTTCGAAACGCCACAAAATGATTCTAGTTTTATATTATTAAAACGATGGTTTCTTCTTGCGGCGTGGGCTATGTCTATGGATCAGCGGGTAAAGTATTAATTTTTTTTAGGCGAAACGGGTCTCGTCATCCTTGGATAAACATGTCGACTACGAGAACGAGGCTCGCCTGCACTGGCATGCGGTACATGAACAATCAGTATTTAATTCTACCATTATCAGGGAAGCGAGCCCTCGGGAGGTCCAGCAGCGGTAACACCGATCTCCGATAGTATGCCGCCATATTTATCCTACCCTCTGGAATGACGTCACAGAATTTGTACTGACGAACTCAGTATCAATCAGAGTGAAAGAAATGACTGCCATTGGGGAGTATTCAGGAACGATTCCTTTCACATTTTGATTTTGAAACATCGTAATTTTAATGAGGAGTTTTCCAGTAGGTATAGATAGTTGGTTTCAAAAAGAATCAATAGATGGCGCTCCTACAATTTTGGTAATCTTTTTATAATCTGTATGATGGTGGCAGTGATTTCATGCAGCCAACTAATACTAAAGTTAAAAATAAATTGTTTATTAATATAAACATAACTGTTAAAAATGAATTAAATCACTTTTTGTACACTAGTTCCACTTTATTATATAATTTTTATTAAATTGCAACCGGTTTCGAATTACTCATCTTCAGGCAATTACTTTATATTTTGATTACAAGCTATATGTAGGTACCGACAAATAATAATTTAAAGTTGATGTGGGTACCGACAGTATACAATAATGTTAAGTGATTTAATTCATAATAATGGAGTTCCATCATGAAGTGACAACACAAAGTGTTAAATATATAACTGTTAAAGGTTGAACGAGGTGTAAAAAGAAATATTTATAGAAGTTAGCACTATGTTCCATTATTATTACAACCTCTAAAATGTTTGAAAACTATTGACAAATGCAATATTATCCAATACAACGTACCTATGCTTTGTCTAAAATAGGATGATAATTTTGACAGCTCACTAATTGTTGGTCTTTGGCGCACGCCTATGAAGTTTTGTGTTTTATTTCGGTAAAATGTACTACGGAAAATGTCGTACTTCATAGACAGGCCCCGCCCCGCCCCTTTAGTGAAGTGCCACGAATAAAGAATAACAACAGACAATCGAAAATCGGTATTGATATAATATTATCGAATATTTAAAATTAACATTTAGGTAACCTTATTATTTTTTGTAACTAAACTCTTATTCTTTGTTTGGATTTCACCTTAAGAGACCTCTCACAACAACAATTTCGAGTCGCGCGTATTCTACGTAATAGGATGACTGACCGAATAGAAATACGCACGTGTCATAATCGTCGTTGTAGAAGGGTTTTTAATGTCGTATTAATAAATTATTAATTCAGAAGAAAATCAATAGTTTATTTTGTATAATACGTATAGCACAACCATGCAACTATCGATTCCAAGTTCTATGAGAATGATAATCGATAATCGAATAGATTCATTAACGATTTTACACAACCACATCCCTACCGTGATCTGTCAAAATTATCATCCTATTTTAGACAAGGTATAGTGTTTATATCCTGTTTGCTAAGAACCTATTTCAAGCGATTATCAATTACCAAAATTGTCGGGGCGCCTAGTGTCTAGTGAGTGGTTAGGAATGCTTTAGATACCTATTGGAAAACTCCTCATTGAATAAAATGGTAGTAAATATTATTCACTCCCATGAAGTTAGAGTATAACCAACTTCATGTCATTCAAAATCGTACATTTCAGTCCATTTCACAGGTTAGGCCCGAATGATAGAGCCTAGAGTAGAACCTATCCGAAATGCACGTTGAGACGTCATTTCACAGGGTGGGATCAAAATGGCGGCGTGGTATTGGATGTCGGCGGTACCGCTGCAGGTAGCTATGGATTGACATCGCCGTGTCGGATTCGATGCTAATGGCTTACAAGACGTGAGGACTAGGCGAAGTGAACGAATAAAAGTAGGACAGCGGATCCTGGTATGAGCCGGGTTGGACGCCACGATGATGGTGATGATCTTGCATACATAACTTATAGTACCTATACATAAACCCTACTATGGTAAATACGCGATTTTAACAGTAAAAATGATTTCATAATAACAATAAAAACAACGCGGAACTACATGGTGACCACAGTAAAAAAAAAATATATTTCTGAATAAATCTTACCTTTTTTGTAGGTACTTTTCTTTACTTCAAACTTGGGTCAAATTTTAATAACCAAAATAAATGTACCTATTCGAAGAATTTACAAAGCACCTTCCAGGCTGTTGTGTGGGAAACGACCTCATGACTCTCTGATTTGCTTAGCAGCGAAGGTTAGCACCAGCTTAGACCGAACCAATTAATAAAAGGACAATGTAAGCACCTTATTTCCATAACAAAGACTGCTCTTAATTTCGTCAACAATCAGACATTTAGTTCTATTATAAATAAATAGCCATGTATAATTAAGGAAATGTAATTATTTTCATCTTTTACATAGTAAACATTACGAAACTCTTGATTAACTTGAGTAGGACAAAATACCATAACTTTAATATATAACGACTCCTTAAAACACTTATTATATATAGGTATATATTTAAATGAAATAATAATATTACTTCGTTATAATTCGAGAAAAGTTAACCTTATCATCTGAAGGTGTTAAAATGAAGCTTTGCATCTTCCGTCATCCGTGCGATAAAATCCTGTTGCGCAGGCGCCGCTGAAATTCGCTTTTCCTTCTTTATCATCGGTGCCATTTGTCAACGCTTTCGTCGTAGTCTCAGCGGTGACAGTAGCGTCTGTTGTCGTATTCTTAGCGGTGTCAGTGGCCTCTGCTGTCGTGGTCTCTGGTCTAGCAGTGATACGTGTTTCTGTGGTGGTGGAGGTAGTGGTCGTCCTATCAGCATGGCCTTCTGTCTCAGCGTTCCCATCACCCTTATTACCTTCCTTCTTTATATGTAAAACTGTTCTCGCATCGTCTCTGATCTTGTCAGCTCCCTTTTTCACATTAATAAACAGGTCCGATACCAAACCTCCACTTACAGTCTGGTAATTGATTGCCAAAACAACGCAACCGAATAACAATAATAAAGTCTTCATATTAAATTTTAAAATATAATAATTTAATTGTACACGTCTGTTTGTAGTCTTTCTGTAATTTAACTGAGGTTCTGGTAGAATCGACAGAATAATGATAACTCATCGACCTCAGAAATAATAAACATGTCACATATAGGTACGTGAACTGTTCTGTATTGATAAGATTTCTGAGAATGTAGCATTATTGAGTTTACCTATATTACATTGTCAATGCTCATGTTATCCGGAAAATCCCTCCCCCCTATTTGTAAAACCTGAAAATAAAAAAGTCAGTTATAAACAAATTAAATTACGTATATATAAATTATTATTATTACATTTCCTTAACTTAGCAACTAATCAGTTTGACTTAAGATATATTTACGAGTAGGTACCCAGTTCGGGGCAAAGGCTAAGATGTACCGGATAGAGTATCTTAGGGCGGTATAATTCACGTGTCCTAACCTTAAAAAAAATGACAAAACAAAAAGGGACAATAGATTTGTAACTATTGTAAATTTATAGGTAAGCATTAACTTGATAAACTGAGCTAAGGTTATCTGAGTAGGTACACCAGATGATGCCTGTGAAAACCCGATTACATACCTTAAAAAACAGTTCTACATTTTCCTCTATCATCTTTTTTCTTGCCTGCCGGACATTGCAACTCGCGTACTCTGATTATTTGTCCGGTGTTGAGGGGTTCCTGCGTGGTGGACATCCCGGCCTGGTGCAGCTTGTCCTGAATGACTATCACAACCCCAGCGTCCCCGGTCCGCGGCACCAAAGTCAACATCAACACTGTCACCAAAATCACAAATTTCGCGTCCATTTTAACGAAACGTATTGAGCGCACTGCGTTGCAAGTTTGCTAACAAATTAACGACGTAGATCACCACCGCTCTCTGCACACACCGTTGGCGTCCTTGTGTTTGCCCTTCTCACACTTTATGTTCTTGGCAGGTGGCACCTCTATCACATTGTTATGACTAGCAAATACGGAACCCTACACTGCACGTGGCCCGAAACGTCTTAGCCGATTCTTTTTATATTTCCCAGTGTATTTCGGCACACAAAGTTTCTCTCTCTGAGTTTTATTTAATTACTGGGTGGTTTTATTAATACTGAAAAATAGCTATCTCTTATAAACCTTATTATTTATTTATTACAAGACTTAAAAATAAAACGTGGAAAAATTCGTCCATAGCAATCGTCGGCCTTCTGGGATTGTGGCTTCCCTGGTGTTGCTGATGTTCATAGGCGGCAGTTCCACCAGGTCGCCCGCTTGCCTGTTTGTCTGCAGTATAACAATTTTTTTAATATAATTATGCCTACATACATAATACATAGACAGCACTTTTGTGCCTATTTTATGGAATATTTTAAGATCTTTTAACACGTACGCGATAATTAAGTTATAACAGTAGCCGTATCACAGATTAGACAATAGTTATTACGTTACCTGCAACCCTTTGACGTCCTAAAACTCGGTGATTGCTTCATCACTAGAAAAGCGGTCGCCGCAGAACACTTCTGGGTTTAGACATCTGAGTACCAAATCATCAACAATCAATACGTATACAATAATCCAGTATATACCTCTGATTAGGCATCGTTTGGTTATCCACAAACTCAAAATCAACAAAGTGAAGACACGCCAAACGTGTACTAAACTCAAGTACAAGTTGATTACATTGGAACCTATACTGAATATCCAACCACTCCAACCGCTCCTACTACTCCCTATAATAACAACATCCAATTGCAAAGTCGTTTTGAGGAAGGAAACAAAGGGCAGCCAACTCCGCCGACCCAAAACGATGATGGCGATAAATCTCCTCCCCCGCCTCCACCCCCTCCGTGTGATGACGGAGGGCCACCACCACCACCTCCGCCAGACCACGATGGAGACCCTCCACCACCGCCACCGCCATGTCAAGACAGAAGGCCGCCTCCGCCCCCACCACGGGATGACTGGGACTATCGACGTTATTACGACCGTTACCATGGGAGAGGATACTGGGACTACTGGCGGCGTGACTATTGGAGACGTCGATTTGGCGGACCACCTCCGCCTCCACCCCGTCACTATAGGGATGACGATTACTGGAGGGACAGAGGACCACCCCCTCCGCACCACAGAGGTCCGCCTCCATGGGACAGAGACCGCGACTGGAGACCGCCACCTCCACGGGATAGAGACCGAGACTGGAGACCTCCACCGCCGCCTTCAAGGGACCATGATCGTGACTGGAGACCGCCACCGCCACCTCCACCTCATCATAGGGACTATGATTACGATAGGAGACCACCACCACCGCCACCACCCCGATTTGATAGATACGATGATTGGGACCGGGACCACCATAGAGGTCCCCCGCATCGCCCAGAGTATTTTTCCAGTGACCAAAACACCACAAATTCACCTGAACAAATTAGGAACATAATTGCGGAAATATTTAATTCAAACTCAAATGCGTTAAAAGACAATGGTGGTGGCACTCCGTTAGTTAATCTTGAGAATACTAATACTAACTCTCAAGAAAACCCTCTTACGCCTAGGCCATTCTTCCAAGTAGTTCCTGTTACTCCAGAAAACTAAAAGCTTTGAATAACACATGTACCTACCTACTCGTATATCTCTTATTGTGATATTAGTTTTACAAAAGTTATTTAAGAATACAAAAGAATTACAATTCTTAAGTATTATGACCAAGAGATTCATGTTAGAAAATATATATTACATATAAAATAAAAATAGTTTTTTTTTTAATCATGAGTATTGCTGTTGTCACCATTGCCACTAGATCTTTTCCTCCGTGTAGTATTTCAATAACATATGGAGCTACACGTGTGAAGCGAATTCGATATGAATGTATATTATACTTGGAACCTTCAGTTACCTACAACTACTTTCCATTTATATACCAAAAAATTTGCAAAAAAAAAAAAAACTCATTTTGACTAATGTAATTGTGTTATTATTTGCATTCTAGATAAGCGATCTCCTCAAAGATGGCATGGGCCTCCACCTCATGGACCGTACCCTGGACCTCCACCTAATAGAGGACATGGGCATCATGGTCCTCCAGATCGAAGAGATCCTCCTGGTTACGATGAACTCTCTGATAGATGGGGTCCATCTGATCAAAGAGGTCCTCCAGACAACAGAGGGCCCCCAGACCACAGAGGCCCCCCCAACAACAGAGGACCCCCCGATCACAGAGGGCCCCCGGACAATAGAGGCCCTCCCAACAACAGAGGACCCCCAGACCATAGAGGACCCCCAGACCATAGAGGACCCCCAGATCATAGAGGCCCTCCCAACAATAGAGGACCTCCAGGTCACAGAGGGCCTCCAAATAACCAGCGACCCCCAGATAACTACAGACCTACAGACTACAGAGACCCACCCGTATACCAGGAACCCTCAGTATATCAACCAGGAAACCAACTCCCAGCACCCAATAAAGAGCCTATTGCGGTCCCTTCTCAACAGCCACCTGCGCCTACACCACCAACAGCGCCAGTTACCACTAAGCCAACTATCGCGACTCCAGTATTAAACCAAATATTCAATAACAAGGAACAAGGAATTTCTTTAGTAAACAATGACGCGTCTAACCCCAAGCCTGCCGTTCGACCATTAGCACATCTATTCCAAGTAGTTGCAGTTACGCCGGAAAGTTAATAGAAATAATGTTTAGGATAATTTATAAGTAATACTCAATAACTATCTCATAAATTGTAATCGTTAGAATACTTAACTTAGAAGGATCAAGTGTTGTACTGTTCCCAGTAAAATGAATTACCTGACAACTATTACATTAAAGACTTTTAACCCTTGATATAAAGGTGTCGAAGAAACAGCAAGGCAAAGTTTTGAAGAAGTAAATAATAATTATATAACAAATTAAAATTGTTGTTAGAATAAAGTAGGTACTTTCTGAAGACTAGCTACGCCATAACTTCGTTCGCGTTGCACTACAAGATGTTTGGTATGACCAATATTAAGCAGCACTGCGGTCTGGTGAAGCACTCATATAAAAAAGGAGCTTTTTACTTTGGATTTTAAAACTCCCAGGTTTATTTATCAAAAGACAGTAAGCTAAGCAGTAAGTCAGGTAGAGAGCCCCGTCGCGATTCGCACAATAAATGTTGAAGCAAAGTGGTTTGTGCGAGTAGTCTTTGTGATTTCGACTGTAAAACAGTGTCAATTCACCAAGGCTCTCCTCGTTTGGTAGTAAAACGAAGATGGGGGTATTAGATTGGGCAGATCCATTGCAGTCTCCGAAATGTATCCGGTATAAATGAAATAGACATACATACAATGTATGTATTTATTTATGTCTATTGCCTGAAAAATACCTGTGGATGGTCCCCCCCGAACTCTTTCCTCTGCACTACAACATGGGTTTCTTCAAAAGGCATATCTACAGGTACCTCAAAGGTATCCGCTCTCCTTAGCTTGCAGATGTCCTGGACGACGGTGGCGACGTCCATCACGTGGACCGACCGCGCGTGTGCCACCCAAGGTAATAAAATAATAACCCTCATTCGGTCGCAGTCGGGTAAAAACAGACAGTTTATACAAAGAAATACTGAGAGCGGAGGTGTTCCAGGTTTTACGTATGTAAGTAGGGATTACCAGATGCCCCGTATTTTACGGGTTACTCCGTTTTTCAGGCTATGGTTATACAGAAACCCTTAATTACGGGGTAAAAAATATTATTTTATACATTCTTCTGTTTTACCTAATTAGGTGTAGGTTTCTCGTAAAAAATCTTAATCCCGTATTTTCATGCTGGTACCCTTAAATCAAGAAGCGACAGCTGGCGACCCTATATGTAAGCGTCTTACTCTCCGCATCCCTACCCGCCTTCTTCACTCCTGTCCCGCTGCCGAGTAAGTTTTGATAGAACAGAGGGAATAATTAGGATTTTCATGGAAAAATATAATTTGGCAAATCTGATTTCTTTGGAGTGGTCTGATTTTGACAATAGGCCTCTCCATTTTATTACAATATAAGGAGCCAGGAGCGTCGGTGGCCGAGCCAAGGTATCCGATTCGTGAGCGAGAGGTACCGAGTTCGAATCCGACTGCGGCCATGTACCAATAACTATTTTCTGATTTATGTACATTAGTTGAATGCCACCCGATGCTCTTGGTGAAGGAAAACATCGTGTTGAAACCTACACATTCAGGCGACTGAATATTCCCCTGGTAGCAGGTTCACAGAGGTTAGATAGCAGTCGCTCTACTGTAATTATCTGATGTGCCAAATCCTGGATCATAGTCAAGGCAGACTCCGGGCCATCGTGCGCGAGAGCACAACTGGAACATAAACGCCAAGATTATTTTTAATTAAAATACTTAAACCAGCTTGAGATGAGCCGTACGCTCAATGGTTCCCGTTATGTTTTTATTTATACTGTCCAGGCATTTGGTTGCCATCTCACCTGGTGGAAAGTCACGATGCAGCCGATGATGGAGCATGCTTGTCTAAGATCAGCCTATTCACACTAGCTTTTATGGCGTCTAGATTATAATGATCAGGGAAGATATTCGCAGGCAACGCGTTCCATTCCTTAGCCGAGCGCATTATAAAGGTTGAACTAAAGCGGTTTTTGACGATAGCTGGAAGATCTGCAACATAAGGATGAAGCGCTCGCCCAGATCGCGTTTCCCGATGGAAAGGGGCCGACGGAATAAGCACAGTCTCCGAAATGTAACCTGTAGAAGACTGACAGACGCACAACCCTACACCGATGCCCGAAGCTCTGCATCTTAGCTTCAATCAACTGCGGATCACAAACTAACTTCTTTTCACGTTTTTCTATTTATATTATTTATGTTCTCACACGCTTACTATTCCAATACTCCAACCGCCTTCCAATATTGACGCACACTGGACGCTGTCTCCGCTACTGACTACGGCTGGGCACGCGTCATCAAATCCGCACAGGTGCAGGGTAAAACCATGACAACAATAGGTCATGGGAACAAGACATGTGTGTGCATCAATTTAATATAGATAAATACCATAAAACACGACAATAGTACAGTACAGTACGACAAGACCCAAAAATTCTCAATCTTAAACTAAGTAATTAAAAAAATTAATTAAAAAATTTGTATTAGTTAATATTTTGAAAATCACCTGTTTGATGTTACATTGAGCGACATTGGGCGTATGTTTTATAAAAAAAATATCAAGCCGTCTCCTACCTGGAGGAGCCCAAACTTGGTAGTTTTAAAAATATTACTTGGATTTATAGAAAACAAGTGGCCGAATAGTAATTGTGTAGTATATTTTTAAACCTGGCTCATAAAGCCCTTTCATTTGATATCAAACAAGATAGGCATCGCAAAAAATCGAATTCCCCTACAAATAAATTATGACGTCATTACTGCTGCCCCCATGGGAATAGTTTTAAGAACAACAAAAATTTTGGTTTTAATCAAAAGTACCCGTGTACCAAACAGCTATCCGTGCATCGATTTGCGGTTTTCTATCAATATTTGCTTTGTGTCCATCATTTGTGACCAAATCAGCGCAAAATTTAAATTAAATTTCTCTGATATCATGCTATCCCTTTGAACATCAAAGATTTGGAAGTGACAGCTCATGATCATTCTTTAAGGAGCCTTTAAAGTAAGAATGATCGGAACAATTATAGAACATCAAGTGTTTACATCAAGCGAATAAGCATTTTTAGAACCAGATGCTATGGTTAAACGCTAGAGGAACTAGCATGCTCAACAGACGCGTGTAGGTGGAGGAATAACAAATATCGTAAAAGATGAAAGTAAAAAGAGCGAAGCAAATCAAACACTTTTACATCGAATATAACCCCTTAAACACGGTTTGTATCCACGGATAACCTGTTCAGGTTGTATTAGCCACGGATAACGGCGAGTTGTATAGACTGATAACGTGATCCGTTTAATAAACAACAAATTAATTAAAATTTACCCGCTGATAACGATATCCGTGGCTACAAGAATTTATTTTATTTTATTTTCGAAACACCACAAAATGATTATAGTTTTATATTATTAAAACGATGGTTTCTTCTTGCGGCGTGGTCTATGTCTGTGGATCAGTGGGTAAAGTATTTTTTTTTTTAGGCGGAACGGATCACGTCATCCTTGGAAAAACATGTCGACTACGAAAACGAGGCTCGCCTGCACTGGCATGCGGTACATGAACAATAAGTATTTAATTCTACCATTATCAGGGAAGCGAGCCCTCGGGAGGTCCAGCAGCGGTACCACCGATCTCCGATAGTATGCCGCCATATTTATCCCACCCTCTGGAATGACGTCACAGAATTTGTACTGACGAACTCAGTATCAATCAGAGTGAAAGAAATGACTGCCATTGGGGTGTATTCAGTAACGATTCCTTTCACATTTTAATTTTGAAACATCGTAGTTTTAATGGAATAAAATGGTAGAAAACTTTATTCACTCCCATGAAGTTAGAGTATAACCAACTTCATGTCATTCAAAATAACTTATAGTACCTATACCTATAAATCCTACTACGGTAAATACGCGATATTAACAGTAAAAATGATTTCATAATAGCAATAAAAACAACGCGGAACTACATGGTGACCACAGTAAAAAAAAAATATATTTCTGAATAAATCTTACCTTTTTTGTAGGTACTTTTCTTTACTTCAAACTTGAGTCAAATTTTAATAACCAAAATAAATGTACCTATTCGAAGAATTTACAAAGCACCTTCCAGGCTGTTGTGTGGGAAACGACCTCATGACTCTCTGATTTGCTTAGCAGCGAAGGTTAGCACCAGCTTAGACCGAAACAATTAATAAAAGGACAATGCAAGCACCTTATTTCCATAACAAAGACTGCTCTTAATTTCGTCGACAATCAGACATTTAGTTCTATTATAAATAAATAGCCATGTATAATTAAGGAAATGTAATTATTTTCATCTTTTACATAGTAAACATTACGAAACTCTTGATTAACTTGAGTAGGACAAAATACCATAACTTTAATATATAACGACTCCTTAAAACACTTATTATATATAGGTATATATTTAAATGAAATAATAATATTACTTCGTTATAATTCGAGAAAAGTTAACCTTATCATCTGAAGGTGTTAAAATGAAGCTTTGCATCTTCCGTCATCCGTGCGATAAAATCCTGTTGCGCAGGCGCCGCTGAAATTCTCCTTTCCTTCTTTATCATCGGTGCCATTTGTCAACGCTTTCGTCGTAGTCTCAGCGGTGACAGTAGCGTCTGTTGTCGTATTCTTAGCGGTGTCAGTAGCCTCTGCTGTCGTGGTCTCTGGTCTAGCAGTGATACGTGTTTCTGTGGTGGTGGAGGTAGTGGTCGTCCTATCAGCATGGCCTTCTGTCTCAGCGTTCCCATCACCCTTATTACCTTCCTTCTTTATATGTAAAACTGTTCTCGCATCGTCTCTGATCTTGTCAGCTCCCTTTTTCACATTAATAAACAGGTCCGATACCAAACCTCCACTTACAGTCTGGTAATTGATTGCCAAAGCAACGCAACCGAATAACAATAATAAAGTCTTCATATTAAATTTTACAATATAATAATTTAATTGTACACGTCTGTTTGTAGTCTTTCTGTAATTTAACTGAGGATCTGGTAGAATCGACAGAATAATGATAACTCATCGACCTCAGAAATAATAAACATGTCACATATAGGTACGTGAACTGTTCTGTATTGATAAGATTTCTGAGAATGTAGCATTATTTAGTTTACCTATAATGCTCATGTTATCCGGAAAATCCCTCCCTCCCAATTTGTAAAATCTGAAAACAAAAAAGTCAGTTATAAACAAATTAATTACGTATGTATAAATTATTATATTTACGCATAATATGTAAAATGCAATACTTGTCCAAATACATTTCCTTAACTTTGCAACTAATCATCATCAACAAATCAAGGCAAAGGCTAAGATGTACCGGATAGAGTATCTTAGGGCGGTATAATTCACGTGTCCTAACCTTAAAAAATGACAAAATTGGGACAATAAATATGTAAGTATTGTAAATTTATAGGTAAGCATTAACTTGATAAACTGAGCTAAGGTTATCTGAGTAGGTACACCAGATGATGCCTGTGAAAACCGGATTACATACCTTAAAAAATGATTCTACATTTTCCTCTTTCATCTTTTTTCTTGCCTGGCGGACATTGCAACTCGCGTACTCTGATTATTTGTCCGGTGTTGAGGGGTTCCTGCGTGGTGGACATCCCGGCCTGGTGCAGCTTGTCCTGAATGACTATCACAACCCCAGTGTCCCCGGGCCGCGGCACCAAAGTCAACATCAACACTGTCACCAAAATCACAGATTTCGCGTCCATTTTAACGAAACGTATTGAGCGCACTGCGTTGCAAGTTTGCTAACAAATTAATGACGTAGTTAGGTCACCACCGCTCTCTGCACACACCGTTGGCGTCCTTATGTTTGCCCTTCTCACACTTTGTGTTCTTGGCAGGTGGCACCTCTATCACATTCGGCCTGTCGAGTCCCGAGTACGTCACGTTGCCTCTGCTTTTAACCAAACTGTTTATCACATCTTTCACTGGATTCCCAAATATGCTGAACAAATCCTGGGTAGATAAGGGCTGGGTTACATCCACATTGCACAACAAATAGAACACGCTGGAAAACAGGAATACACGAGTAAACAAAGGCGTCATGTTACTGCGATAGAGCCCGCTAACTCAATTTTATCAAGCGACATCACATTCAGTACGACACTCCACATTGATAATGGCGTACATGTGTGTATCATTCATTTTACATTGGATGCTTTAAATAGAGCAAATATTTGTTAACATTATCATTGCGATTCTTAACGCAACGGTAATACTTTTACGAAATGTTATGACTATATCTACTGATTACATAATTACGGTGAATTGTAGAAGGAAAAATTGGTTTTTGAATCATCACCATATTATGTGATAACAGTTATCATCTAATTAACCATAATATTAAATTATAAGTACATCATAAAATGAAGAATAAATGAATGTACTTGTTACCAACTTGTATACTATACTGTGTAAACAATTTTTTCTCAAATAAATAAATCAGTAGCGTGGTCCATGAGTGAAATATACCTACCTACTATAGGGAAATGGAAGCGTCGGTGGCCGGGCAGTTGAGTATTCGACTCGTAAGCGAAAGGTACCGGGTTCGAATCCCGCTGCGGCCATGTACCAACGACTCTTTTCTGAATTATGTATATTACTTGGATTCTAACCAATGCTCTTACGGTGAGGGAAAACATCGTGATGAAACCTGCAAATTCAGGCAACTGATATTGTAAACATGATCCGATCTGGTCAGGATCCTGGTAGGGGTCGCGGAGGTCTGATAGTAGTCGCTCCACTGTAATTACCTGATCGCCAAATCCTGGATCATGGTCAATGCGGACCACGGGCTCTCGTGCTCGAGAGCATAACCGGGATTAAAAATAAATGAAAGTAACATGAAACAAAGTAAAATGAAATAAGGTGGCAAAACTAAAACCCACAACTTACCTTGGAAACGTGTATTAACAATTCAATGTAAGCTAGCAACAAATGTAAAAACAAAGAATAAATGGTGACGAGTGGATGCGAAACCACAATTTTTTAGGTATCCGTACGAAGGTGGAAAAAATGGTTTCACACTCTGGTTAATATAAATAACAAAGCAGTACTAAACCGTGGATTCGACCTCCTATGAGTAGGCAAATGGAATAAATCATTTGTATCATACGTTTACCTACCATGAGCTCATGCCGAAGTAAACCTAGGGGACTGAATGGTCCCTCACTGAGCGTATGTTAAGTTGATCGTAGGAAATTGTCCAATAGGTTATAAGCGTGAACATGGATAGCATTATATCTAAAAAGACATTTATCTATTGATTTGCTTCAAACAAGAAAAAACATTCACAAACACAAATTACCACAATTAGAAAAAATATTCTGTTTAGCGGGAAAATAATGACACACAAATATAAACAGAAAAATTTAAATTTTGAATTTGTCAAAGGCATTTAGGTATTCAGCCTACATTTCGCCGTGTCTCGGCGCCAGACAAAAAATTTTAAAAATTAAAGTGTTGCATAATGATTAAAAAGTTATTTTAAGTTACAGCTGTAGTGAAATTAGTATGGGAAATGCTGTGTCGAAAAGTAATTTTTTAAAATTTTATAGGCTGGCGTTAAAAAAGTGTATCTTTAAACAACTGTTTTCGAATATGAAATTAGAACATGAGTGTAGATAATAGTAGTTTATGCCACTTGCATATAAAATTAGGTATTAAAACATGAGTGTCTGTGTATCATACGAGGCGTAGCCGAGTCCCATGTTTCGAAGACTACTGAGTCGTTCATGCAAGATTGGATTACTCGTTTTGTTTCTGGTTAAATTACTTTTTAATGCTTTTATTTCCGTCTATTGTTTAATCTTCGCGCAAAAGCGCGTCCAGCTACGTCAAACGGGATTCGGAAGGATCCAGAAGATCCGGCATATCCAGCCTAGATCTAGCATTAACCAGACCTGAAGTCGATCAGACACTGTCAGCACACGGCTTTTAAGGAGGACCTGTGACGTTTTTATCATCTCTTTCAATATGCTATACCTCATTGCCACAGTGAGATAATTTATACCTATAACGAGCTCGTGGAGAGCGTCGCTGGCAAAGGTTGATGTCAGGCACGAAGGACCCCTCGGACGGTACATCTAGATAGTGTCTATACTCCGAGACTTATCATCATCCTAGTGCATGTTGACGACGACGAGACGAGACGTCAGCGGTCATAATAACACACATTTTGTGTCTCGTGGTTCAAGTGTCTAGCTATTACGGTTCCGAAGATACAGACACTGAGAGTTTCAGTGTATAGGTAGCGCCATAGTGGCGGTCGGGATGCCGGCCTGGTGACGTCACGCACGAATTCACGCGTCTAATGCAATTATTCTTGCAATCGCAACTTTAAAGTATCATAACTAACATAAGTTTCTTGAGATATTTCAACATTTTTTTCACCGTTTTGTTTCATTTGACTCAAATTTTTATATTCAAATGAAATAAAAAAATGGAAACTTCCTCATTTGCTTAAAAAATAGAATCTGAGTGAAGCCTGTAAAAATAAAGTAAAAAAAAGGAAACTTGTAGTCGGCATGTGGCAGCAAAGTGCGATGGGATATTGACGACGATGAATCATTCGTATATTTAGATATCTATTCATCATTAGATAAGAACATTAAACAAAGGCTAGGCGGCAGACATAGTAAGTCATTTCGAATAGAATGTAATACTAAACTCTTCCACTTTTGGGTATTATACAGTCAACATTCATGTATAATACAATAATCAAACTTTTAAATTTATTACATTATTCTGCTATTATGAAATTACAATTTACAATTTTACAATATATAATTACAAACTAAAACTACATATAAATAAAAACCTTAAAATTACTTAAATAGGTAAAAAATTTGCCCCAAGTCCCCTGAATACGGAAAAGTCCCCAGAAGGCTGGCCGCGTTGCCCCGCTGGATGGCGAGGCTTATACGCTGTCCCAAATAGAGGCCAGCCTTCTGGTCCTTACTAATGTCGACCAGGCGCTTGGCTAGTTCCCTATATAGGGAATGTGCGCCTGGTCCCCACGGCCCCAGAGTTTCCACGCCAAATGGCGCAAATATGTAGTCGCCACTGAGACATGCGTATTTGCGCCGTTTTGCGTTTTCAGCAGAGGCGGCACCGGCCCCTGCTTGACACGCAGTGGCTGGAAGATGGGACGACGCGAGGGTATCAATGCACGTAGCATCCCAGACCAAGGGCCGTCCCAGTTTCCAGGGCGTGAGTGTCATTCCGTCGGGTCTTTTCCCATCATCGCGGGCTAAACCGTTGGGTTCCAGCACTGCGGGAGCACCAGCGGAGGCAAAGGCCCGACGGATGACATCATTGAGGTCCGCGTGGCGTGGAATGCGTCCGGCGCTCCTACTACACGACAAACCATGATGGCCGAGCTGGTCTACAGGGCGGCCACAGTGGCAGTCGTGTGGAGCGCTGCAGGGAGCTCCAAGACGTAGGGCCGTGGCAATCCTGAAAGTAGCACGGTCGAGCAAAGTGCCAATGTTTTTTGAAGGCATTGCCTGGAGCCAGAGGCCCGACTCCCACTCGCCAGCAGCTAGTAAGCGAGCACGCTCTGCAGAATTGGTAGTTGCGTTTAAAAGTTTGTTTCGCGCCAACCTACAGAGCGGCTCGTCCCATAGCCGCTGCGAATAAGAATTAGTGGGCTCTGCCTCCGGGCAAGCCAACTGAAACGCGATTTTGGCCTCGGTAGAAAAAGCCGATGGAAAGGTCCCTAGTTTAGACAATAATTTATCCACTAGGGACTGCGAGCTGTGTACCGAGGACAAAAACGCTGGCAAGGACACACTAGACATTTTGCGAACGCCCAGACCACCATAGCGAATAGGCAATGATGCCTGCTCCCAAGAAGAATTTTCCAAATTGATGTTTAAAACTGATGTAAGTGTTTGTTTCACGGTGTTGTCTAGGAGTTCTAGAAGAACAGGATGTTTCCAAAGTTGACAACACCGTAAAACGTACATGAATTTTGGAACAAAAAGGCAATACCGTATTATAGCAAAAGCCATGTGACTGTTAATTTTGAGAAGGCGATCTGCAATTGAATTGAAATTTTGAATTTTGTGGTCCACAAAATATTTCAGCGATTCGTCAAATATAGGCGACCCTAGAAGGTGTAGGTTAGTCTTGTCGACGACTGTGATATTTGGGGCTTGGGCGCAAAATGCTTGTAAAACAGCGCGAGCCGATGGACAAGACTCAGAGATATACAGCTCACACTTCAAAAAATTCAGGTCCAGACCTATGGCACTGAACTCTCGAATGAGGAGCTGTAGATCCTGTAAGACAGTTGTAGCATCACCTCCTAGGGTGCCGTCGTCCAAGTACCAAACGTTTAATTTTGAATTTAGTTTTTCGACTATGGGGTGTATCGCAAGACTAAAAATGGCCGGCCCAAGAGGGTCACCTTGCTGGCAGCCGACCGCCGAGTTCAAAAGGTGGCTACAGTCAACTGCTGGAAGAAGTAACTCCTATATGTAGTTACTTACTATTGTCGGGTCAGCCTCTAAAGTATGCGTGATAGTAAAAGAGTAAAGAGCGCAGCGATGCTTGTCGCTATTGAACTAATGTGCATATGTAGGTACAGGTATACAGTATGAACAAATATTTGAGACCTTGTTTCACTAACAAATATAATTCCTTGCGACATGAAAAAAAAACCGCATACCACATCAATTCTAATCTGTAAGATTGGTCTGTAGCAATGGTCTGGAATTGACAATAGTTGAACTTATTCAGTCAATTGGCTTTTATCACGGAGTCCATTAGAGCTGTTAGCGGTTCTCGCCCAAGCAGAGATATTTCTTTTTGTGTTAGTCCTAAAATAGACGGTGAATCGAGGCGCACGGTAGAGCACCTAGCCAAGCTCCGTTGATACCTAACAGGAACCATGGTCTTATCTTACAAAAGTGTTTTTGGAGGTATAAAACATACATTGCATTATTCAACATTGCAAACTGTTGTAGGTATCTATAGCGTATGTATTCATGCTAAACTATCTCCAAGCTGAATTTCATCAAAATCGGTAGTCGTGATCAGTGGCCGTGAAAGCGTAAAGACGAGGTGGACGCACGGCGGACGACCGCGGACGGCCACGGACGGAGTACCACAAACTTTTCTGACGCGGTGGCCAAAACTGGAACTACGTGTCGCAATTTTGAAATGCCAGTTTGTTGTTGTCAACAACGGCGACGCCGCACAGTCACCGTCGAAACCCGCCCTAAAATAGACAGATAGACAGAGTTAATTTCACATTATCAGCGAAAAGACGCCCACTGCTGGGCATAGGCCTCCCCCAGAGATCTCCACAAAGGCCGGTCCTGTGCTTTCCGCATCCGTCTTCAGCCTGATATGATGATGAGGATGATGAATTTTGCATTTATAAAATTAGCAGGGGAGTAGGTTTAGGGATACCTTGAAAGTAATATGGGAAGTAGGGGTTAGTAGGCAAGTAGGGATTGTAAGTTCCTCAGGTGTTTTAAATTTATTTGGATACAGGTTATTAATTTTTACACACTGTGCTGTGGATTATCTTCAACGGGGAGCATGCCCGACAAAAGAGGAACTCATATCAATAAATCATCATCATTGTCCGAGCGGCCAATCCAGGCAACTGCCAGGGTCCGCTTTCCCGATACCGGTAGGCTAGGCACATTTTTGTTGTACTAGATCATTAATATTATCACTAATGTAATAAACCAACCTATATTTTCATCTCTTTCTTCTCATTTTTACAATAAATACTGTCGAGTATCAGTATCGTGTTGGTGCTATATTCAGTTAGAGGCTACATAAAGACAGTATGCAAAAACCAGTGAACCCTTTGACCGCTTCGCTTTTAAACGAAAAATGCCAGAAATATAGGGAGCGAGACAGGTATTTCGTTATTAAAATGCCTATGTACCTCTCTCTAACGATGATATTTTAATTGCATCCTCCTCTCTAGCCTACGTATGCTACTTAAAACCATTTAGGTATGTGTCAGCTTGGCGTTAATGTCCCAGAGGGCTCGGGGTCCGCCATGACCGTCATCGTGGATTTGGCAGATCAGATAATTACAGTGGAGCGACTACCATCTGATCCGTGACCCTGCTGCCAGGGGAACCTGACCAGATTGAATCATGATTTCACATTCAGTCGCTTGAATGTGCAGGTTTCATCACGATGTTTATAGGTATAACACAAATATTATGTCACCTATCTTAGGTTTCCTGTTATTTTCACTACATATCAGCACCCATTGTAAAAAGTTAATCATACAATAAATTAATGAAATCGCCACATATTTCAAATTTCTTAGGACTAATAGTATTATTGTTGATATGTGTACAGTTTACATAAAACTAAAACGTCCAGAATGTTTTTCATGTTTTAAAATTCAGACCCTACTTGCACCATATTTTTAAACACGTTTAAGGATAACGTTTAAAGTTTTTTCGTATAAGTATCAGCTTAAATGCGTTTAATAATTTGGTGCAAGCCGCACTAAATGTCAGTCTGTTAACGTACATACGAAAATGCCAACAAAACAATTACCCGAAACGTGTTGTAAATAATAACAGTTAAAATAAATCTGACATACGCGCGGTAATAACAACGATTTATGGATTAATTAACCCTGTTAAGCTTTAGATTGGGCATCACATTAATGCAACAGTTACATTACAGCTATGAAGTATACAGTGGCGGTACCTATAGAGAACAACAGGAATTACAATGTTCATGCTACGTTATGGTGGTTCCGGATTCTAGTCCATGGTTCTGAATTATTCACAAGAAATAAAGGCTTTTTATTCGGTTACTCGATAATAGAGAAAGTTTTTCCTAAAGCTGGTATTCGTGGTCTAGGGCTACAAACGTAGAGTCAATTTTTGCAGAATCTGATTTACGAAAAAATGGCTCTTTCCAGCTTGGATCGAATTTTTTAAAAACAAATAGCCACATACTGAAAGAACAAATCTTAACAAATCTGGAGTACATTTTTAATCCACCCGTGTAGGTTGATATCCATTAGTATGCCAGTTTCAAAGTGCATGTATAATAATCGTTATCGTAAATCCAACGGCCATAATCGTATTCCTAAAATTGGGATTCTGAAAAACGTGAATAAAAATTCCTGAAGTCCGGGTGTTATCGAATGATTTTATATCAATCGAATAAAAAACCATTAATTCGATATAAAGGGATAGGAAAATGCTTCTATAAAATAAACTATTGAGGCAAAATGAATAATTATCATCAAAGTTACAGCAAGTAAAATATTTGATTGAATACTTGTATTGGTGTCCCCGCCCAAACAGCTGACTACTTTTTGCCTGACAGTACCTACAATGAATGATCCTGATGAATTTCATGTAGCAATAATATTTTTTTGTTTACGATCTACATCCGATGCGAATCCGAGATAATCCTGTCCTACTACTTCTATGACTGCTTATGTACTAAGCTCCCGGCCAGATAAGATTGCTTTGAGGTTATGGCGTCGTTGTCATTGTTTACATTGTGAGTTAATATTGTTGACTGTCAAATTTAGTTCCTTTGTCCTCCGCGAGCAATCTAATCTGGGTCTATCTAACCCGGGTCTAATTCTGTCCTGTTATAGACTGTCAAATTGACACATTATAGATCCGTATTTTACAGGACTCGGGTCGGATGTATTCATAAAAATGCTCCTTAAAAAAAATGCGCGGAAAAACAAAAAGATTGTAATTTATTCACCATTAAAGAATCTATAATTTTTTTGGTATAGTATACCCATATTACATATTACTATAAAAGCATAAAACTCTGCTATCACAACACTACAGGTTGAAAATCTTGTTTTTCTTGTACTTTGGCTTAATTGGGGCACCTCCCTTTGCGAAAGTGCCCTGACTTCTTGTTCTGTGGACAAAATGCAGAAGAATGTTTCAGTAAAATTGCAAAAAATGTAGCCAAACAATAATGGTCAAAATTCCGTTAGTACCTCAGCTCCTGTCATTATCATCGACGTGAATCAAAATATATGCTTTTAATTAAGGGATAAAAACGTTCTAAAGGTTGTGGAAAATGTTAAAGCATATAATAAATTGTGGTCTGACTAAACATCACAAGAGCTCACTAAAATAAATAATCAGTTTATTTTACAGCGGCCAAAATATATTTTTACTATTTGCTATATCATAATTCTGAGAATTTTCGGTGCTCCGCTGACCGCATGTTATTTACAAAGTGATATAAGTAATATTTAACTAGCACACACCTAGAGTATTGCTTATATGAGCATCTACTCACGGCGTCACACTTGCTGTCGCATTTGCCGCCGCATTTCTTGTCGTCTTCCTCAGACGATGACGACGACGAAGACGATGACGAGGAAGAGTCCTTTTTCTTTCCGTGTCCCTGGAATATAAAATTAATTTTGTATATTTAATGGATGATTTCAACATTGATTATCATTATTGGCTAAAATACGAGCCAATCACAGACTAGCAATAGGTTAAAGCTATTAATCTGTGATTATTTAATTCTATTCACTCGTTAACAGTATTCGCATGATCTTTGTTACTTTTGGAAACTGTATGTGGTGAGAGTGTCCACTTCAAATATCGCAATTGCATCAATGAGTAGCAGTAGGTCTCCTTCCAAAGAGGGACGGCCAAACTAAATTCTCCAAAAAAATTATAATGATATATTATCCAATGGTATATGTTTGATGTTATTTGCAAATCTTTTGTTATTAGCAAGAGTTACATCCATAGGTAAATGAAACAATAAATTGCTTAATAACACTATCCACGTTATTTATCCACTGCCATCCAATACACCGACCCTAAAATTTCGCGTAGAGTTAAACATTTTTCTGTTCCTTAATATCTGTTAAAGTGGAAGTAAAAATAATATTGCGCGGTAAAAGTTGGGAACAGTTTCATCATTATTGCTCATTAGAGCCGCAATCGAGGCTCGCTTGAAGAAACTCGGTGGAACGCGAACATTTTCCAAACAAATTGGAGTGTTCCACCATTCTACCTACTTTTGTAGTATAGCTGGTACTTACAGCGGCCAGCGGGAGTTGATACCTAATAAATATCATCAAAGTGGAAAACGGGTACGTGATTATTTAAATGTTTGTCGAGTTACTCCGATCTAATTTAAATCAGGGTTCGAGGTTATACTAATATCAGCGGATGTAGGTACAAAATGGCTTGATTTTAATTTAGATAGTCAGGTGAAAACTTTACTATTTAAAAATAGTTAATTGGATTTGGTAAACATTTGGATTTCTATTGATAATAGATAAGTTTGGTTTTTGAAACTATTTTTTGTGCGAGTGGCTGCACTGTCGAGTCTGTAGCCAACTCGATCATTTTCGCTATCGGCATTGTGTTTTGATATGTATACGATACAATAAAAATTAATAAATAAATACGGTCACGGGACCCTAAACAGTTCAACCAGTCTTCGGGCCCCAGCGGAAGACCTTGGTCAACCTCGCTTCGCCAACGGTATTAGGAAGCACAGAGGCCTATTGAGTGGCGAGATCTTTCTGACGCTGAAGATCGACGAGCCTCAAAGTACGAAACGGTCACCTATCCAGTTCCCGTGGTCTCGTAGCTGATATTTCCGATACTGTCTTACTCCGTTTTCAAGGAAATCATTTCGCATGCATATCTGTACCGACAACATTCCTATACAATTATCCACAAACACTTACACTTTTACACTTTTTGTTATCTTCCTCGGACGATGACGACGACGACGACGAAGACGACGATGAAGATGAGTCGTCGCATTTGCTTTTCTTTTGACGCTGAAAGTTTAAAAGAACAGAAGTTTATAAACTTGTCATTTATTAATGAACTTGGTTGTAATTGGAGTACTCGTGCGACCGGGATCTGCCTTTACCACGATCCAGGCTTTGTTTCCCCTTGAGCTGAGCCCCCGCAGACGAAGAATAAATTAGTTTAGTTGGATTGGGCTGCTAGTGGCTAGGATCAAGAACCCTAGTTCCTAAAGAGAAGTGACGAGAGTCATCCAGTTAATTTAGTCCTAATGAGATATGATAGAACTTCTCGAGATCTATTGATCCTAGCACATTACACACGTCCTACCTACCTTAACCCCCCCCCCCCCCCCCCACACACACACACACTTCAAACTCAACTAAAACCCAACCAAAATCAATCCCTTTTTTCCCTACCCTATTCTTCGCTTCAAACATCAAAAACATTAATACATGGCAAGACTGGAATTCGAATGCGGTATCACTGGCTTACGAGGCTGACCCGCTAGCTAGTACGTCACCAACTCTCGCCTTGCTAAGAAAATAATTTATTACTACCCAAGCCAATGTAAACTGGCTCAGCTTAGAGCAAATAATACTAGGAAACGATAATAACTTGTACTAATAGGTGAGGTGCGTGGTTTTTCATGTAACACAACAGACAAACAGGCAAGCGGGCTACGTGATGGAAAGTGGTCACTGCCGCCTATGGATATCAGTAGATATGGTATTAGTCCAAAAGAAATACTGTGGCTGATGCCACATTGCCAGTTTTTTTGTACTCGGTGATAAAAGAACAGATAGCAGCAGGCGGGCGCCTGATTGAAAGCTGTTACTGTCCATAGTATTAGTCATGCACAAAGGTAACAAAAATGCAGCAGATGTGCTGTCACTGTGAGAGCCACGATGAAATGCCTCATGCCAATAAATGCGCTGGCTACCTTACTCTTCTAACAGGAACACAATAATACAAATATTGTTCAGTGGCCGTATAAATACATATGGTGGCACTACCTTCCCAGAAAAGCTCCTCAGGATTGTCAGTGTCCTACCTTCTGATATATTTGGCCGCACAGTATCGCAAGTATAGTGGTAATGGTAGTAGAAAGTGTGTTGATACATCAGCCCGTTAAGGGAGAGTGCTTATGGACAACCGAATTTGTGGGTGTCACTAAGCGCGCACGCCTGAGAGCCACCGGCAAGTAAGCGTGCGCATCACCCGTGGGTCTGACGCGGTCCGGATGACCGGGAGGTCGATAGGACCCTGGGTGGAGGAGGGCTTCCAGTTTTGCAAGTGCGGGTATAGGCAGCTGTCATGTCCAGCAAGTGCGCAGGACTTTGTTAGCTGCGTATACCCGTATTGATTATAAATTCATAATATCATTCATCCGTCTGTTTACATACTGTTACCTTACTCTCATTTGATAACATGATGCCAACTGATTAGCCTTCACCTTTCACCTCAAGAACTGCCCTAGTTGCGATATCGTTGCCATGCATGTTATCTATTTTACTCCTTATAGCTTAAACAATAAGCTTTAGTTGTTTGAGTACTTACTGACCTTGTGTTAATTACCGAGCAGCAGCAAATATAATTACCTAATATGAACTAAATAGTTTATATTAGATAATTATAATTATATTATTATAAATAATTGACATTTAAAGTACGTTTGAATGGAATAAGTCAAAATAATAGCATATATATTCAAGAAAATCTATCAGAAGTCAATTTATTTAGATTTCAGTAAGGATTCTGACATAATGGATTTCTATAAATAATACCTTTCATTGTGGTCCTTACTTTTCTATTTTTACTAGTTTTTCACATGTTTCACAGTGTATGTGTTGAGTACAAACTTGCCAGCCTAATTTGACCCACTTCTCGGCATTCAATTATGTTGAAATTTGGTAATGCATTAATATGGTACCATGGAGCGTCGGTGGCCTAGATGTCCGACTCAAACCCCGAGGTACCGGGTTCGAACCCCAATGCCGCCATGTACCAACAACTCTATTCTGAGTTATGTACATTAGTTGAATACGAACCGACGCTCTTAACGATAAGGGAAAATATCGTGATGAAACCTGTATTGCAAGATGAGGTCGGAGGGTCCTAAACTATCGAATTTGGGCTCGTTTGATTAGTGCAATAGACAAGTACTCTGACTGCTCTTAGATGGTATGTTGTTAAAATAGAGCACGCCATAAGACCTTGTTATATATTTTTTTTCATTTCATTGAACTTATTTTTATGTTACGCACTGCATCCGATTAGAATCAGAGAATATGCTGTCCGAGGTAGCCGCAGTAGGTACTATTTATTTACTTACTACTTTTTGTACTTAGATATCCGAGTTCTTTCCCGAATATTGTTTGTCAATTTTAAATGGAATGTACGTAGGTACTGTATTTCGTATTCAGACGAAGTGTTTCGTATATATGCGGCCAGCCTGCATAGACTAACCATCCAGGAAGAAGGAAACTGGATCAGCCTCAAAAGTTGTTTCAGGTGATTGTCATGAGCAGGAACATACTAAGTACGAGCACCATCATTACTGGGTATAGTAATCGAAAACATTACACTGTTGAACTCTTAGACAGTGGAATATATTGGGGGCAACCAAGGGTTAAGACATCCTTAAACCTGGTCAAATGCGCCCAAAAGGCACATGAACCATTGTTTTTATTTACACTCAAACAATAAAACAGCTCTACTACACCTCTTATCAAACTGTGAGTTCTATATTAGTGCTAAACTGTGTGAATGTCCTCAATTCATTGGGTGAAAAAAACCAAGAAATCTTCAGTTGGGTCCCAGGACATTAAGAGATCAAAGGCAAAGGAATTGAGGACGATGTCGCAAAGGCTGGTAGTGTTACCAAAATATAAGGCCCAGAAACATTCTGTGGAGTACCAAAAAGCCCACTCAAAGTGACCCTACTAATGAGTTGTAAAGAGCAAACCTTAGAGCACTGAAATAATCAGCCAGGCCTAAATCAATCTAAAGCATTAGTAAAGGCCTTAGCAGTAGGAATAAGTTACCTATCCTAGTAAGAACGTAAGGATACAGACTGGTAACTGTGAGCTTAACAAGCACATGTTTTATTTGAAGATCAGTAGAACAAAGGACAGCAGATTCTGCAAGGACTAGGATAAAACATCTCAACACTTGATCTGCAAGTGTAAACCTGCAAACATAGCATACATCTCGGTAAACACAAGGTTCTACCTAATGAGGTGCATAATATCATAACTAAGAACATAATACCGTTCATGGAAACTGCAGGGATTAGCACTGATCTGTAAGCTAGGGGCGATTACAATAGTTCAGTATACCAGTAGTTATAGTAGAAAAACGCACTTAACATAATAATAATATTGATAAGAGTGGCTGCCTATTTAACACTAAAGAGTTAACAAACTATATCTGTCTAGCAGGCTATAGTTACTTTTGAGGGCTAGTCATGTGACACCATACCTCACACAATGAATAAAATCCTCATAATCATATATCGATATTTAGTTTAGTAGTTATAGCTTCCTACACAAAACGCAAGTTAATTAAATAAATAAAAGAGAAAAACTTACTTCGCATTTTGACCGCCCTCTGTAAACAAACAATAAATTTTTTATAGAGATAAAAGTAAAAACATTTAAATTATTTTAGATAGATAAATCCTTTTTAGAAGTGTTAATTAGGTAGGTAGGTAGTAATTATATGAAATAAAAAATCTCGACATGCACTTTAGATATAATAGGACATAAGTCCGTATTGACTGACAATAGTAAAAATTATAAAATGTGGTTATGGCAATAATCTGTCTTGTCAGTCCTTCTTGTAAACATTCAGTTATTTGGCAAGAACTTGTACTTTTTAAAAAAAATTACAAAAAAAATTTTCCATTATTTAATAATATTTTATCTACACTCATAACTTTATGTTCCAATTACATATTTGAAAACAGTCGTTTAAGGGTACACTTTTTTCACGCCAGTCTATAAAATTTTAAAAAATTACTTTTCGATACAACATTTCCCATACTATTTTTATTACAGCTGTATCGAAAAATAACTTTTTAATCATTATACAACAGTCTTATTTTTTAATTTTTTATCGGGCGCCGGGACATGGCGAAATGTAGGCTGAATAACTAGATGTCTTTAACAAATTTAAATTCAAAATTTAAATTTTCCTGTTTATATTTCAGTGTAATTATTTTGCCGCTTAACTAAATATTTTTTCTAATTGTTGTTATTTGTGTTTGTGAATGTTTTTTCTTATTTGAAGCAAATAAATAGACAAAAGTGAATGTAGTGAAGTTAATTTCCCGCCGCTTGATATCCTCGACAGTAGATAACAGCAAAACTGACTCGCAGCTCACTTCCAGCAAAGTTGAAAAAATTATAGGTTCGATATTTTTACATACAATATGAGTGTAGATAAAGTAGTTTATGCAACTGCATATAATTAGGTATGAAAACACGAGTGTCAAAATAGACACTCGTGTTTTAATACCCCATTTTAGATGCCAGTTGCATAAACTACAATTTCATAACTCATGAAAATAATCAATCCTACAGAAATCAAATAGTTTGTTATGACTTTTATGAATGACGTTCTATTACTTTTAAAAACTTGTCATAAGGTGCCATACAGAGTATTTTTTAATTTATGATTCGATCTTAGCGTGGTCTTATTATACCCTTGCTTGTGTGGACACTATATAAGAAAGGCTACTTACCCCACATTTAATATGATTCTTTACCCGCTAATTTTTCAGTATAAAATGTTTGCATTTCATACAAAATCCGCCTTATTCTGTATTAAAACTAGTCGACGAATCTACTTAAAAATATATTTTAAATAACCTTCAATATGTGTCGTGGATTAAAAATATAAGTACATACCCGCAGCCCGTCGATCTTGCTTCAACTAGTGCCATCACGGCGCACGTAACCAAGAGTAAAAGCACTAATTTATTCATAGCGAACTTTGTATTTGCCTGAAACAAAACAGCGATACAAGGCTTTAACGTCAACCATTGAATTATCTAACTTAAAACATATTTCAATTATAATATTTTGTAAATAATCTGTTGCAAAAGTTGCCGTCTATTACAACGTCATCTATATAATGGCTGATTATAGTATATGAATGTAACAAGAATGTGGTAATTATGCACATTTAATATCAATTTCGCTAATTAAAATAACACTTACCCAAGTGAGTTTCAATTTAAAATAGTGGTAAACCCGTGCGTCCAGTCCAAGGCGTATGTTAAGATTTGCAGTGTCTCAGATTCGAGCATTCGCCGATAGCAATAACCCAATTTGTAGACATCAACAGCTTACATAACGTGTAGGAACATAAAGGTCAAACCGATAACGAATTTAAATACGCGTCAGATAATTTTGCAAAATAAATAGGTTTATTTTGCATGAACTTAATACTTAACTGCGCAATGTTTGTTGCTGCGTTTTAACTGTTTACTTCCTTGATTGTATAAAGTCATTACTTATGCTCTTATTAGATTTGAATAAATTCAGAAGCAAAAGCGTGAGAGGTATATTTTTGTATCACGGTTTTTGAAAAGCGGAGCGACGCGTAACATAATATAAGTGATACAAAAATTCTAGGACCTAAACATTTCACTTTGATTTGCTCTCGTGATTTTGGTTTCTGAATTTAGATGTAATAAACGCCTTAGTCCTTAGTCCTAGAGCATATAATGGCGTGTAGAAAAATTGGTACAAAACTAAAAACCAGGACTTCTATTAACCCGTAAATGTATAACTTAATTTTTTCAGAAGATCATTATTATTTATGCCTTATTTTAAGTCTATGTAACATAAACAAATCAGTTATTTGAAAAATAATAGTAAAAATAATCTCGTTTCAAAATTGAGGCGGTAAGCACATACGGAATATAAAACTGGACCACCGTCTACTTTCAAGTTTAATTAAACCAACATTTGTATTAGGTATACCTACTTAGAACAATCTGCTCATTTATTACTTTTTAATAGCAGTTAGGGGTTTTCGTTTTTGTATTACTTAGTCGGAGTAAGAAGATCTACTCACACAACACGTGCCACTTAGGATCTAGGAAAATTTACGTAACCAGCGGAAAATTATGAAGATATTTCCAAAATTTCGATTTACAGGTCGGTGAATACTATGAAGAAACAGCGAGTGTTAACATTATTACTTTAATGCATCTTATTTTATTATTTTCCAAAGATATTTTGAAAAGAACACGTCCATTACTTCAAGATGAAGTAGCCCCAATTTGGTGAAGCATTGAGTATTTTCTGGCTCAATTCGCTCCTCTTAATCTGGACCGGTTGATAAATGCCCGAAGCTCGCCGTCAGCGGAAAAACAAGCTCCTTACACAAATAGAAGGGATTCTAATATCCCTAAGTAGTGATGATACTGACCCTCTCTTGTATAAAAGACTTGCAAAGTAATCCACAGAAGGCGCACAGATATCTTGCAAATCTGCTTGAGTCATCGCATCCTTTTCAAATAAATAGGGACCGGTACAGGAGAAGAAAATATTTTAAACTCGATTACATTATCCTTATAATGTAAGTAGGCTGGCTCGTGAAGAATTTATTAATCATTTAGAAAGGTTGTATTTAAGTTTTTTTTTGGTTTATTAGAAAACAATCAGCTCCCATTCATTCCAATACTTTCATGCGCGGCCGCATCGTCACTCCAAGCCAGATGGCGGGCTAATTATTTAAAAAAAGAGAAAGGCAATTTTAGTTCAACCCTTTTGTTGTGAAATGAACTCCTTGAAGAAGTTTTCCCTAGAGAGTACATAGAGTTATGCGATATAGACAACATAGAGTTATGCGCTGTGGTTCTGCGAGAATAGGGTGAAAATGTTTCTACGGGGTCGGCAGCACTACAATCGATTTAGTAGATTTAGAGATAAGTGATACCCCTGGTATTGCAAACGTTCACAGACTGTGGTAACTGCTTGCCATTAGGCAAGCCGAAAGCTTGTTTGCTAGCTCAGTGGTATAAAAAATTACTTGGTACATACTTATATACACGGTCGCTGCCGGTTACCATACGGCAATTACACAATACGCTCGCGAATTATTTTCTACGATTCTACGTTTAGATTTTACTGAAACCGTCACGAACGTAGTCATACACAAAATCTATATACCTACTTGCTGTGTGATTAAAATAAGTGATACATCAAAAAGCGATTATAATAGAATCTACTCGCACAAGTTGTCGCATCGTGTAATACAGCACACAAGCTAACATTAATAAGTCGGTAAGCCGCCCGCGAGGCGCGCTCGGCGGCACAGTGGGGCGCGAAGTATGCTAAAGCTCCGCGAAAATTTCCCCCGAAGAAATCGTTCGGCAACTTTTATTGAATCTACCTGCGAATGTCGCGTATTACTTCAAAGTTAATTTACGAACCGATTTAAAACTTCCCGATGAAGTGGAGTTCGAAAATGGTATTATAAATTCAAGAGTTTACAATCACAGCGCCACTTGCCGCCGGAAAAAAACCCTTCGCGGGAAACTCGTTCTAACTTTTCCTATTTTTCTGCGTTAATTTCACCTGAACCCATTACACTTTGCAACAATTCTTAGTGCGAACGTTTCTATTAGGGTGCTTAAATTGCATTTTAAATGACTTTCTTTATGCTTCGGTAGCGTCTTTCTTTGTGTGTGGTGCTTATTACAGGCAGCCGAGGGTAATGCGAAAAGTTGCTTCCCTGCAGAGAATCTTAATGCTGCAGTTTGTTATTTAATAGTAACATTTATTCAAATAGCCAATACTCTTATAGTAAAATTTGCTAAATATTTTTGTCAGGCAAATAGGAATGTGGTATGTTATATTTGATATCATAATTCCATATACCTAAGACCTACTCGTTTGTGTGTTATGAAAAGGAAATCCAAAATGAGTTCATACTTCAAACATTTTCCGAGTCTGCCTCCTTTCGCCATTATATGTGCTCGTGTACCGTGTGATACATTCAACTCGGTCTCAACCAGCGCAAGGGTCAAATACGAAAAGTGAGTGCGCAAAAGTAGCATCAAAGTTGAGCAATGAAATGTTAAGGATGAATAAGTTAATTGGCCCCCGGGGCGTATCGGCGGTCCTCCTGCGGCACAGAGGAATGCATTTAAATTGGATTTTAAGAGTAGAAATCACCGGCGCGCCTCCCTCTCCGCCCTTGTTAGAGCCAATCTCGAAGTTTACGTAAACGAATAAACCTCCCCGCTGAAACTGAGTTTATCGGTTTCAATCCTAACTGTACTTGCGGATTGTAGCGGCAACTTGCTTTCATTTCGATGCTGATTTTTTAAAATCCATTTAAGAGCTACCTGGTAATACTTTACTTATGTTTTCGAAAATGTATTCGTGCACCAACGAGTTCACGTAAAGTGCAGGGAATGGGAGCTAGGCGGTAGTTCCAGCAAAGTAACACTTGAAAATCATTACGATCCACTCAAATTGTGCCGTTTTTACTCCATCCCGGTATTGCAACTCCAGTTTAATGCTTACTTAAACGCGCAACGAGCGATAGTTAAAGCAAATTAATGAATATTGCAACTAAATGCCGGGAAATCGTTTTGAGTTGATGTAGAGTTTTATTTTTGCACTCTTGCGTGACCAAATTTTGTATCGTTACTTTGTTTATTGGTTGGGTGAGTAATTACAATTTAAATTTTCAAAGTACCTACATTTGTTATGAACACTATTTCCAAAGATTTTGTTTTAAGTAGATTAGACATAGACATGACTTATTTTGACATCACGAAAATCCAGAAGCTTTAAGACTAATAAGACTTAAGTACAAGCGTAGTAACTACGTACAAAAATACAATTAGCTATCTACTGGAGATATCATGTGACATAAGCCATTATGCCAGCGAATCCTTAATGACGGCAACAACTTTTCGCTAACTCCTCCCGCCAATGACCAGAGTAGCTTCTTTTCTTTCTCCCGTAAGTTATTGTAGGTAATAAGGCTGGTCATTCATCGTCTCATTAGTACAATAATTATGGGCCGGCGGCGGGTGGGAGGCCGGTCATCGCTCAAGGTGGAGGGCATTACCTTAATGACAGGACACCCAGCCACACATTGCTTTGCGTAATAATGGAAGACACGCATCAGCGGTCAGCGGGCCACGGGTATTTCAGGAATCCTCCTAAAATTTGGTAGGATTTTAGGGGTGTGGAAAGGGGTTTAATGGCAGTCTGGTCCGACAGTAAAAAAAAACGTCAACAAATTCACACAGTGCCATCTAGCCCCAAAGTAAGCAAAGCTTGTGTTATTAATAGTGTTGGTAATCTTTTTTAAATCTGTATGATGGTGGCAGTGATTTCATGCAGCCAACTAATACTAAATTTAAAAATAAAATGTTTATTAATATAAGTAAACATAACTGTTAAAGGTTGAACGAAATATACAAAGAAATATTTATATAAGTTGGCACTATGTTCCATTATTATAAGAACCTCTAAAATGGTTGAAAACTATTTACAAATACAATATTATCCAATACAACGTACCTAGTGTTTATATCCACTTTGATAAGAACCTATTTCAAGCGATTATCAATTACCAAAATTGTCGAGGCACCATCTAGTGAGTGGTTAGTAATGCTTTAGATACCTATTGGAAAACTGCTCATTACCTGATGTGATCTGAATAAGATGACCATATCATATGACAACATAGACTAAGTGGTCACCTAGTCCATTCATGACTGTACCTTCATAAAAGGGGTGTCTAAAATGTTCTATTTATCTTTGATCTTCCCCGGTGCCCTTGTGGACGATACTTTTTAGCAGGAGGTAGGTAATTAAACGTTTGCGAAATAAATACAGTTTGCCTCAATATAAAAAAGCGCGCGCGTTGATAAATAACGAGAGCAATGGTTCGGACCAGATGATCTGGCAGACAGACAGGTAATCCATCATTTCATATGTGCATTGACTATTCCGTATCAAGCTCGATGAAGATGGAAATCCCATTAATCCATCAAAGCGATCAAAGAGGAGAGTGTTCCGGAGATATAATCGCAGTGTCTCTGTTGTTCAACCTGTAAGGCAATTAATGTTGTGAATTTTCGCGTTACCTGGTACAGGTATCTGCGAGAATACATATTTTAGAGAAATCTACACTAATTATCTAATAAAGTGAGGTCAGTGGATTAATTTATTTGAAGCTTGGTATTTGGAGACTTTTTAACCCAAAAAGGGGTAATTGGATCTACTACGAATCCAAGATGATCTTCAACCCACCTATAAAACGCTGCCTTAATTGGCAATGGTCGTGCGACGGGCGGTTTTGAGGCCTCCTATTGGTCGGGCGACGTCCTGCGTCCATGGTCGCACGACCGCTGCCAATTAAGACAGCGCCTAAAGCATGCAGATCATGCCAATACCCACATCCAGTATTACTACCCTCAACTACTAATGTGAAGTCTCGTACTAATAAGGGGTGTTGATGTGAAGCTCCCGAGGTCTTTCTCCTATATTTATTTTATGTTTCAATCAAAGCAGTTTGTAATTAAAACTCATTTAAAAGTACCTTGGAACGCGTAAAAAATGCAATTATGATATGATACTAGCAAAGTGAGAGCCAATGGCCTGCGACATAAGAATGTTGAAGACCGAGCAAAGTGGAGGAAGAAAAGTATGAAAGTGGACCCTGGTATAAGCCAGGATAGACGTTAAGATGATAATGATGACTAACAAACTTTATAAAGTTATACAGTTTTAATATAACTGTTATTTTCTTTCGACTTGTATCGGGTAAGTCTCACATCACAAGACAAACAACCTAAAGTTATTTGTTGTTACAATCACCTGTGCCCAGATTTTTATAATGCACATCGTGGCATTGGCGTTTTTTTTTTCATTGCCTAGGGAGGCACACGGACGGTCTACTGATGAAAAGCGGCCATCGTCGTCAAGGAAATCTGCAACCTAGAGTGGGGAGCGTAGTGTAGCTAATTTTTTTCAAAATCTTTGATGTTTCTAATATCCATAGACAGCGGCGGCCACTATCCTGCAGGTGACCCGCGTGCCCGCGTGCATGTTTGTTTAGTTTTTACTTATTGACATTAAGAAAAACATTAGGATTTTTTATTAGAAATTGCAAACTGTCGGTTCCCCTGAGTGAGGGTGCCAATCGGAGCCAATGCTTATTACACCTGCACTATGAGTGAAAGTGTTTCTTCCAGTTTTAACATTGATTAGGTTGCAGATGTCCTGGACGACAGTGACCACTTTCTTGTCCGTCCGTGTTCCTCCCTAGACAATAAAAATAATCATATACCGTTTTATATGATACCTATCATCCTTTGATTATATACAGGTACACCATTTAAAGATAATATCTCCGAAGGATCTCTCCGCGAGATATGACGTGCTGCAATCCATTTGTGACATTGAAATTGGGACAGCATCATCGCATCGATCTTGACAGCTGCTCGCCTGGGAGTGCTTCTGGGAAGTCAGCTCAACCAATACCAGTAAGTGATTGTAAACTATTAACATAGGTAAACAACTTGATGAGGAGCCATATTTGGATGAAGCAGCAGTGGTTTTCATTGACTGTTTTCAACATATGATCCTGATCTGCAACGCCGTACTTAGCGTGGAGATTATTTAAAGTTACACCCTCCACCAATGTGGAAGAGGATCAAATACAACAGTGAAGTATTACGGACTTTTGAAGTAGATATACAGTACAAAACCATCATAAGTGCATTATACCACTATATTTGTATTTCAAGAAAATTTCACTACCTTACTACCGTTTCTAACGATATGCTATAGGTATCCTATAAAACCTTTTAACAAGTCTATAGGAATATTCCTAAGATGATAATGAATAAGAATAAGAACATTTATTGTCACAAGACACCACGACACGATAAAAATAAACAAAGTTAAAAATAATACACAAAGTTAGACAAGAAACCATTGTCTTTTGTAGTTAACTAAGACCATCTGCATTATTACACGTAACTAACATCTAAACACGTAACTAACACCTACACAAGCACACCTACATTGATTTCCTGGTACTGTCAATGTCGCGGTGGTCGGTGCAAAAGGATCCCACTCAGCTTCTGTGAACCGCGAGGCGTCTCGCAGCGTTTGTTTTCTGTGGGCTTGCACTTGTGCTCTTGTATTATACTTGTTAACTAGTATATTACAAGACATAACTTGGTGTATAATATACTAGTTAATTATTTTTCACACTTCCTGCTCGACAATGTCCAATTATGAATCATGAAATGTCACCGTAAAGAATGGCCTTACCGGGGTTTTTCCGCAGGTAAATATTATTACATGAAACTTCCCAAGGGAATAAAGTGATTTGAATTTGGAATGTTAAAATTCGGATTAAAACTCTTGGCATATGGGTTTTGTTCGAAAATGGCAACATTATTCTTTTTTTCTTTAGGCAGTATTGTTGCAGAAACTTAGATAGCCCAAATTGTGCAAATGGAAATAGTGTGAAATAAAAAATGTGTTACATGTTATATTTTTTACGGTTAGCAATTATATTTTTATATTGACACAAAACTGTCATTAAGCGATACTGATTTTTAAATTGCTAAATCAGATGCTGTAATTGTTGACGACGAAATTTAGAGATGACGTGAAAAGTAGAGTATTCTCTGGAATAAAGCTGTCTTAGTCTTGGGCGGTTTGAACCCCTCGCTTCACTCAGGACTCTACATAACAATCAATCAATCAATCAATGTATTTATTGCATTCATGAGGTTACAAAAGATCTTACAGTTTTAATGTACTTACATCATGAAACCCCTCCCTTAACTCCCTTGCTTTCCGCTTTATTCTATTGGTGTATAATCCACTATTACCTGTGATTTACTTATAAATGTTATGTTGTAATCTACTTCTACACCTAATCTTTTAAACTTACTAAGTTAACCGAAACAAGTATAAAACCTATACAAAGCTACTAAAACAGATTTCTTTATTAGTAACAGCGCTATTCGATACAAGCAACGTTGAAAAAAATATTTTCTATTCTGAAAATCTGTGCACGATTTATTAGCGTAGTCGGAATGGCTCCATACACAATTTTGTTTACACAGCAGTAGCAGGTGATTTACAAGGGAGACATTGAAAATACTGAACATTTTACCGTAATAAAAGTTCTACACTAGCTTTTGTCCATGGCTTCATTCACGAAGAGTTCGATAAATTGCAGTCCATGTTCTTCTGTTAATTTCAGGTTCCGCCATTTCTAATTTTAGCTTGTATGTCTTATATTATGTTTCGCATCGCTTCTCTTTTCAAAAGGCGTGCTACAAAACTGGACCTTATTTTATAAGCACTACATCCCATTTTGATTTGCTATTACGCTATATGCTTCTGAATTCAGACGACTGAATTTAGGCAAATGTAATTAGCGCATTAGACACAAAAGTGTATACATGTAGACTCTTTGGACAGACTTTGGACTGTCTTCGGTTTTACGAGCACCCATAGCGTTGCTAGCCTAAATCTGTATGATGGCTGTCTATTGTAGAGTCAGCGACAGAGTCTACCTATGCTAGGGGGTTCATTCAATCTGTACAAGGTACAAATGTCGACGGTAAATAACACACATCAGCAAGTCCAGCTTCGCAAATAAGTAAATACATACGAAACTAGCGAATGTGTAGTAATTACCGTCGATGACAAAATCAAAATCGAACCATTCCACAAATCCCCACCGATCACAGTACCTGGAATCAAACAGGGAATTCTACAGGTAAAATGGTTACACTCGTACTCAGGTTCCCTCGCGCGTGTAGATATGATATATTAGCGTTTCTCGCAACCCTTCTGGATTTTTGTTACTCATCCACTAAACTGACCAGCGCCGGCGGTCCACTTAACTTGAATAATGATGTGAGAGGGAAGGGACCGGCCCGCTACAATGGCAGGCTCGGCTGGCTCACACCGCCCTTTCGACATAGAAATATCTCATTTAGACCAAAATATTGGCGCTAGATGTGTTTTGCTGATGCTCAGACCTGTGATAACGAGGTACGTAGGTTAGTTAAAATAATAATAATAAAACTTTTTATTGTCAAATAAAAAGATTTAGCCAATTAAATCTCAATACAATAATTAAAACTTATTAATAGAACTTATTACTAAGTACATTCTGGCATGTATTTTAAATATATACAAACTATTTATGTCCCCTGATTCTCAAGCTAAGTGAAACTTGTGTTATGATACAGTGGTTCCAGTTATTTTTTATGATGTTAATTCCTACTAAAATTACAAATGCGATAGATACCTTTTGTCAAGCTGTGTCTGCATTAAATGCGACAAAATACAAAGACAACAACTAAACATCACATCCGAACAGATTTTTTTTTCTAATATCTATACCAATGATCGGTGAACAATGCTTTCTATTCTATATATAATAATTCTGAATACCATTTGGAGACCATCTGTACATAGTAAAAATATGGTCGCTTCCCGCTGTCTGTTTGTAGGTACCTATGTCTGTACATTTAGATCTTTTAAACTGCGCAATGAATTTTATTGTGGTTTTCAACAATAGATGGTGATTCAAGAGGAAGGTTTATAACCAAGAAAAAAGGGTAGGTAGGACTAAAGTAGGTATACGCGAACGAAGTCGCGCCGGGTCCCCTACTATTAGCCAAATTAAACACGTCTACGAGTGGATACGTAGTCACTGCAATTAAAACCATCGATACCAAACATAACTCCCACTAATAAACTTAAGCGTCCGCGGCCTGCCCGCGGTGCGTAACCCCGCAAAGAAACGGCTCCCTTTACGAGCTATTCCGCTGAGCCAATATTTCTCCGCGACAGTGCGCGCCATCATAAAATAAAACGAAAAATTCCTACGAGCCGCCAGCAGGCAACCAGCCGCCAAAATCATAAGGGGAGAGGTTTTACGGCCCATCGGCGCGAGCGCACTGCGCCAGGTGATTAGTATAATTATAAATAGCTCAGCTTCCTCTTGCAGGCTAACTCGCTCACGGCTGGGAATAGGACATATAAACTGGAAATATTCAAACAGGAAAATATAACAACAACGTACATTTCGTTTTTTCTAGTAGGTATCCGTAATATCCATATTTTTAATGTTACAAACGAGTAGAGAACCCGTCTGATGGATAGCTAGGATTCATGACATCACAACAAAAATACAGAATCACAGATACGTTGTCGCTGTAATTCTGTAGAATACAGCCTATGGCAAATTTCATGAAAATGCGTTAAGTACTTTTTGGTTTAAGGACTTAAGTACAAACATCCAAACATCCATCCACCCTATTTACATACGTTTACGGATTTTTATTATTATTGAAATAATATTACATTTATTAATTAATACACACACAAAATATTAACAGTTACAGTAAAAATATACACTAATACATATAAAGCCTCATAATCTTGTACAATACCTACATATAAAGGCATATATGTATGTAATACAAGTATAATATTTAGACATTATTATCTATTTAGACTAGTGAGTAGATATTGCTATTTCAACTTGTACACCCGCCATTGTACAATTTGTGCATCAAGTATAAATAAATATTTAAAAAAGTCGTTCGCATCGATGCCCCCGGATAGTACCTATTGTATTAGGTATGTAGTGGTTTTCTACACGTCTACCACAAGTGTGCTCTCAAGTGCGACAATCGAGAAAAAGGCGACACAGATACACCTACAGCTATCTCTTTTATCTTAGTATTGAGAACTGAAACAAACGCTCCCTCGCGGCGCAGATGCCAGATGTGTCGCGGCCACAGTTGTGGTAACCGAGATGAGAACAAATGCGAATTCTAATTTAAGTAAGTACATATCCCACCAAAACATTTCACATCTCATGTTTCATCACAAAGTTATCAGATCTCATGAAGAGCCAAGCTCTTAACTCTACAAAGTCTTACTCTACCAACCCTACCCTACCCTACCCTATGTGCGGATGCTTGCCAACCTTTATTTATTTATTTTATTTAATAGTTTATTGCACACAAAAATGGTAACAAAGATATGGCAAATATATACATGACACAAAAGGCACTACTTATCTCTAAAAATAAATTTCTTCCAGCAGGCCTACAGCAAAGAGAACGTGATGACTGGAAGCAGTTGAAGACGTGAGTTCGTGTACTCGTAATGTGAGTATTGTTGAGTTACCCTGTTGGAGCGATAGATGTCGCTACATACATAACTCAGAAAAACGTCATTGGTACATGGCCGCTGCGGGATTCGAACCCGGTACCTCTGTCTTACGAGTTGGATACTCAACCGCCCGGCTACCGACGCTCCTCGCTTATAAATAGCTCTATTACGAGTAAGAAATTTCAAAATCGGTTCCATAATTTCAAAAATTACAAGAACCATTAATATTAGATATACTCGTAGATTTCAAGAATATATTTTGTAACATTTCCCTAAAGAATGATTTAAAACACGTAGGGGGTACCTGCCCAAGAAAGCTAGGAATATTAACAAGTTTTTCGTACGTCTGACTACGTTATTATAATTTTCTTTAACAAATAGACAAACAGAATTTAAAAAAAAATTGTTAAAAAAAATAAGTCAACTGTGAAAAACATTTTATTTAATGAGTAGTTCGACATCTAATTAGAAACCATTTTCAAATTGATACCACCAGACTACGACATGATAACTTTACAAAAAAGGGCGATCACAGATAACATAAATATAAATAAGCATACCATAAAGAATACATATTTCAAGTTTTTCCGAAAGTGATTTCTTTTTAAGAAACGACTTTGCTGTTGAAATTGTAATGCGTTCTCTTCCAATGTCTGTGTGCGATCATGCAGCTCAGTCAGTTTCGCTTCCCTTTCAAACATGATTTTCATATTGTTATCCATGATAGTTACCACTTCCTCGACTAAAACCTTCGCTTCGTCTAGTCGTTGATCTTGGCCATTATCATTTTTCTGATACTCCATTTTGAAACGATTAGACACAGTAGATATTTCACGAACAGTGATTTATTGGGAAGCTGTTATTCACTTTAAAATGTTTATTATTACCAGATATTTTGAAATAAATATATTATTGTAATAACACTTGTCACAATAGAAACGCGAAGAACGTCCTCTTTGTTCTTGTTTTACTTATTCACGACGAACTTTTTTCATAGAGGGAACCTCCTTTTGTCATTTCTATTCAAAGACTTCCATATACTAATAAATCAATATTTCTATTATATAGTATGGTATATATATAAAAGTATTGGGATCGTTCTACTTTTAGGTATAACCACGTCGATGACGGAAAATAAAATGAGGAAACAATAACAAAGGTTTGAATCAGCACTGCTACCAGTGAATATAGTTATAATTAAACCGATAGCTAATGTACTAATTATTATGTACTTTTATCAACACAGCGAGTATTTTATAGCGTAGTTACAAACAATATGGCAATGTACCTACATGTCTCCAATTCAACTTTATTGTCGGCTATTGGCGAAATTACGAGTTCCTATCACCATCCTCTGGGTCCAACCCAACGTCATATAAAATTAAAAATTGTAGGTACACCTCAAATACTTTTAGTTAAGGATTCTGATAGAAAACTGCTTTCAGTAGGTAAATCTGAAACGCTTTCCTAGTAGAAGAGCGGACTATGATACTCATAATTATAGTAACTGTATCATACTTTATAGGTGTACTTACTGCTAACCTTAAATCATAAATTTTGTCAACAAGCAAGGTTATACCTACAGCTCAAGTAAAGGGGGAAAACCAAAACTGATAATTGGTACATATAAATCATAAAAATACATGTACATTTTCATAAGAAACGGGTGTTTTACCTGCCGCTACAATAGTTTTCTTTTCTCTCGTATTGTTCATAAACGGATGGGAATTTGAAAAAGTATGTTAGCCAAATGTTGTAAAGAATTTTATAAGCTTTCATTTGATAGATGAATACTTTTCACCGTTGTTGGAGATATTAGTGTGTGTCCAAAAAATGATTGTGGATCGTGAGACTTGTTCTAACCTAAGCGTTACACGTTAACAAGGATGGTGTAGTCCTTAGTCTAAGATGATAGATCTTAGATGGTAGTTGGTCAATTTCGATTCGCCAACGGTATTAGGAGGCACACCTAACGAGTGCGAGCTCGTTGCAGGGCTCATGTTCGACTAGCAAAGTACGAAACGGTCACCCATCCAGTTCCCAGACATTGCGAGCATTGCTTAACCTTGGTTATCGATCTCGCAAGCCCGCTGCCACTGGGCCAGTACCGCTCTCCCAAAGTTTGATGCTTGAGACAGGGAAAACTAAATACTTCTGGAAACACCTTAAAATCACGCTTCATGTAGGTATAGAGACCCCTTATTTTTGATATTTTTATTATATATGCAGCCATAGTGACACCTTTGATTATCTAATACGCTTATTAAACTTGACTAAATTCAGAAGCAAAAAGCGTGAGAATAAATGAAATTGGAATGTATTGCTCATAAAACCTTTGTGTCACGGCTTTTGAAAAGCGGAACGACAAGTTATATAATACAAGTGGTACAAAAATTGACCTTATTTTATGTGCAATACATTTGCTCTACTTTAATTTTACACTGCCCTACTACATTTGCATACTTTGATTTGCTCTCACGCTTTTTGCTTCTGAATTTAGGCTACTGAAGTTAGTCAAATGTCATCATGTCCACTGCAGGACTTAGGGCCTCTCCCAGGAAAGGGGAGGTTATTGCCATAATCTCCACGCTTGGCAGGCGGGTTGGAGATCGCAGCGTTTAAATATAACAATGGAAAATGCTGCTGCCCATTTTCCAGCCTACAGCCTACGAATTTTTTTAATACCCGGGTACTCGGGTACGGCACTCTGATTGTACCCGGGTACAAAATCCCTTAAATACCCGGGTATATCCGACCCCGGGTGGGTACCCGGTTTTAGGGTATTAGGGGTTTCTACCCGGGTGGGTAGAAACCCCTAATAGAGACTCTTGATCTTTTGCCTCGAAGACATTAGTCGCCTTGTACGACACCCATTAGTGTGAAGGGTTGGTGCTATTCTACTCTCCGGACACCGCGCAAAAGCTAGATAATCAAAGAGTGGCACATACTCTGTGTACTCTGAGTGACAGCTCCTGCGGTTTCAAAGATACAGTCACAAAGAGTACGAGTGCAAGGGGAGCGCCATAGCGGCGCCCAGACTTCCGGCCAGCACAGCTAGTACAAGTGATAAAGGCGCGACATAGATACTGCTATCCCTTTCATCTTAGTATTGAGAGAAGGAAATAAACGCTGTCTCGCGGCCCGAGATGTGTCGCGGGCACATTTGTGCTAGCCGTGCTGGTGACGTCACAGCTAGATCCCGGCAACAATAACTTCGCGGGAAAATATGTAAACTTAGATATTCTAGAACTCAGTAATTTAACTCGCTTGTTAGTCATCGGATCATTTTAACACTATGTCATTAAATATGGTAATATCCACATAAGCAAACTCCGCCATTATATGAGAAATTTGAGTGAATTTCAATTAATGCAACTGTAGTGCAAATAATCCATTTAAATACTTCATTCCATTGAAAATATAAATTTCACCATCACCATCACAGATTTAAAAAATGATTGACATATTGTCATTAGGAAATCTATTATTTTATAGAGATGGGAGAAGAAGAATAAGTGAATGAACGAAAGAGTTTTATATAATTTAACACTCTTTGGAATGGACTGCATCTGCATCATAGAGATTTTTATATCTATTTTATGTCTGTGATCCATGGACTTAAAAAAATAAAATATAAATATTTGTATGGCAACTTATGCCATGTCTTTTATCCGTCATAGAACGTCATTCATAAAAGTCATAACAAAAAATTTGACTGACTTGAAAAATATTATTAAGGCGATTGGCACATTGGAACGCAGCATTCATTCTGGCGAAATTTGGAAATATGTGTAATTTTTATATTGTTTTATATACAATCAAAAATTTAGGAATTCTCCAAATGGTTATAATCTTTTCATATAATTATGTCATTTAGGCGAAAAATAATTTGAGAACTGAGTAACGGAACACCTATTTGACAATCCTGGAGACCTCACTTCACAGCAGCGGCGTATTTGACGCCTTTTTATATAGAAAGTACAGCGCCAAAAAGTTATCTGACCCGCAGCCCGTGTCACATGTGTCAAAGAAAAAAAACGATGGATCCGCACGAAAGCGTGTAGATGCGTTTTCAGTGTGTTCGACTATCAGTGATTTCTATAGAAACCGATGACAGCTCAAAGAACTTGATGTCTCGCACTAACGCACGTCACGCACAACCGTACGGTGCTGCGTTCCAGTGTGCGAATCACCTAAACTGGACCACCACCTGGACTTAACACTGGCACAAAATAGTTGGGCCGGTCTTTATTTTGTGCCACTGGTAAGTCCATGCTGTGATCTGCATTGACTTCCACATTGCTTATTTTATTTACGACAGGATATAAAAATGGTATACGACCTCTATGGACCACATCAATATGATTCAGAAGTATTTATTCTGCCTACTATAGAAATTAGTAAACAACGTGTATGCAACCTGACTACCTGCATCAGTAATGATTAAAATAAATATAATTTATTCGGCCTACGCTGGACTTATTGACTTATTTAATATAATAGATATTGAGTGTATGAACGTGAGGGTACGAGGCAGCCTAGCACAGGGATATCAAGTGTGTTTTGCGAGAAACGTCATCAAGTGACGTTTCGCGCAAAAAAAATGCTTCCTGCCCCGCGCCTCTTGCCCTAGAATCCCGCACCCCGTAGTCATCAGATTGTGTCATAAGCGAGTTTTTTTACCACTTGTATTTACAGACATACACCTAATTAATGCTCAATTGCACTAAACTTTAGGCTAAGCTTCAGTTGATTTAAAATATTCCTAACAAGAAAACGCTTTGCATCAATAAAATAAAATACCAACCTTAAGTGAAAAGCCATTTAGCATTAGAAATATCTTAAGGCGTCAACTTCAGCGTCGCCTAAGTTCAGTTTAGTGCAATGGGGCATAGGTAAGTCATTGTTTAACACTAATATAGGCAGACGAAACGCCATATGGAGCGCACTTACAATGTTGTGCGGCAGCCCGCTCGTACAAATGCTTGACAAAATACTCTGCCAATTGTGTCGGGAGTACCGCCCTCAATTGTTCCACATGAAAAATGGCCTATTCGGATTGTTCCCGAACAAATGCGTGCCGTGCGGGTCATTACGCTTTGTTTCAGCGAGTAAGTATGACAAAAAATACACTCTGAAAAGCTGAAAATTTTCCTTCCGTCCTCTTGAGTTGTGAGTAAGCAGTGTTTAAACTACGGCCAATTTTCCGTCCCGAAATTTCATTTCCAGCACCGAATTATTTTTCACTTTGTTACGGCCAACAAAGGCGTGAAAGGGTCGCCTTTTTATTACAAAATGCAGCTCTACATTTTTATAATCTTTTCTTTAATTTGTATTATTTTAATTCGAGTAGCTTTCAAAAACTCAACTCAGTAAAATACGAACGAATGTACTCACCAATAAATCAGTTTCTTTGCAATTTTCCGGAACTAGGCTCGTGAAATGGAACGGATAATAAACGAAGATGAGAATCAGCGATGGAAATCATAACAGGCGAGATTTTACTGCCTGCCATCGGGTCGGCGCCAAAGATTGTTTCAAAGCCCGCGAAGGATTGAGGCGATAATAACAATGTCTTCACTTCCTCAATCTAACTTCTTCAATATTTCCGCCGAACCACTTCGCAATAAAAATTTATCCGTCTGGAACGGTTTTATATACGGAAATGTGGGATTGTCGATGGGTAACAAAATAAGTCGTGGGGACTACCTTCCTATCTAGTTTGGCCGCGTTATAGAGACTGGGCAAAACATTTGCTATTAGATGACTTCAAAATTTTGTTACGTAGATTTCCCACAAGCAGATATCTGAGAGAATCCCTTATCGGGTTTATCAGGCTCCGGCCACACCTTCGCCTGTCACGCCGGAGTTATCGGAGGGCTGAATGGTAATTAATTAATTAGGCTGCTCAGTGGACAGGCCCTTCGTGAGGTCTCCCAGAGGATCCATTACTTAATTAACATCAACTCTGATTCTCTGATACCTACTGCGATTTTGGAGCACGCCCTATTAGCATCTATTAGCTTGAAACTTTAAAATTAGTCGCGAAACTAATTGCGACTTTAAATTGAATTACACGTACCTAGCTACAGTAAATAAACATTCACAGCTAACAAGTTCAACCGCGTCTATGTCCGCTATATTGTTACCAAATTTCATCGGGTGTTAGCAATTACCTATATTGAGTTTAATATCTTAGAGAGTGCCTAACCTTGATTGTTTGTTCGGCGCGCACTACGTATTACATTGTTTCCACCGGTGGGGCGGGCGCGGCGGCATTTTTCAACGTAGACTTTACTAATGCATTTTATGGTGGCGTCGGATATTTACGAGGCCCAGGTGAACACAGGAACGAAGGTAAGCACCTCATCGGGGCCTATTTTAATATTATTTTAACGCCTCAAGGTAAACCCGAGAATGTACGGTAGATGTGATGAGAACAACGGTCATTACTAATTGCCGGTGTGTCTTAAACGTACAAAGTAAATGTTTTTACTTTTTTTCTTTACAAGTCCATACAAGGTAGTAGCTCAATTCCAATCTGTGAAGATAATTAATTCCAATTACCCCTTGCCAACTTTTATCAAGTTCGATCTAGCCGTTCAAATATTCCAAGCAGAAATAATAAATTACGAATACTACCTAGTAATCATTCCTTTTACTAGGAAATCATGAATATTTTAGAAAATAAATAAAATAAAAACATAGAACGTGCGTTGGTAGGTATTTCTTTTTATCACCGCATCCTAATTGCTTGTTATCTTTCTTTTGGCACCCACGACTTAAGAAACCGTCCTATAATCCCTGTATTAAGAGTTATGCGTGGCCGGGGATTTGAAACCTGTTTTCCCCTATTTTCAGGGGCTGGCTGTCGCGCGCTCTCCTCGGGGATTCCGCTCTGAAAAACCTCCATAAATATTTCTTAGAGTATTTGTATCCTCCGCGGTGTATCGTTAGCCCAGTGCTTCCCTTTTTGTGCGCCCGGCCGGCATCTGCTCCCGATCCGACTACAGCGGGATATTGCCCGCGTTTTTATAAGTACGGGTATCTACAAATTCTGATGGCTACAATAGCCGGCGTCAAAATAAATAGACTAGTTACCCTATTACGGACGTCGACTGGTTGGGCGACCCAGTTATCGCTGGATGGATGAAGTTCTAAAAGACCTGCAAACATTCGGCATCTTCGATTGGCAAGAGATGGCTCAGGATAGGAAGAGGTGGCGATGTCTGTTGTGGTGAATAAGTTACCCTTTTACAAGTCTATGACTAAAAGTACGTTATCTATGATATTCATAAGAATTAATCACGTCCAGGCGGTAATTCTAGCTGCCATAACAGGGTCGATCGGAATCTCGCAATGAGCGCTGGCAATACATTTGCTGGTTCAATGTCATTACAGTTTATCGCCACGCTCTGGGCGGCCCAAATAAATGGCCGCTATCAAATAGCGATTACAGAAACTGTTCACAAGGGCATAAACTGAAAAACATCGCCAAATCTCTGGTGTCAAAGAAAAATAAATCGGAAATAAAATTTAATAGCCCAGAACGATCGCATCCCGAACAATAATGTTTAAGAGTGCCACTTAAAAGGATCTACTAAAATCGCCCATTATCTGTACAAAACATAGTAAAAGCGTTAATTTAGTTAACACAACAAAACTAAGACTGAACTATGTAGATACCAATAGGTACTAATTTGCTATCTACTAATTGGTCACTAACAAAGTAATATATGTTACTATAGATTGTGTTTCTTATTTGTAGAAGCTAATGCATGCAGCAATGAATTGACATGCAAAACTGATTGCTCACATGATAAAATTATTCTGCTCAACGTCATAGGTACAACATTGACCCCGTGATTAAATGCGGCGCACAACACATTCACAATTTGCGTTTTTTATGGTTCCATTCACATTCTGAATACCTGCCCGCTTGCCACGTTACAGTTCGCAGTATAAATTTTATAGCAACATATTTTGAAGGTATCGAAATTCGAGCTTAATTGTCAATTTACGCCGTTCGCGTTTACGTTGTCGGCAAAACATCTGGCCCGTTGATTGCTAACGTTTTTATGTGCACTTAGGAGCGGCGCGCGGCGGAAGGTAACTAAATAATGCAATCACAATGCTACACATTTATTGCCTTTATAATTTATGTTTTTAAATCCGGGATGTGGCTTTTCTTACCTATACGGTAGGAAAAGTCAAGGCCTAGCCAAACTTGAAAATGTTGCGTGAATTTTTTAAATTTTGGCTCTTCGTCAAGGCGGACCCCAGGCTTTCGTGCGCGACAGCATAACCGGGACAATAACGACGAGTTGATAATGATTTAACATTTTGGCGTTTCGCTTTAAAACAGTATTCTTTCATTCGGTATTTTATTCAATTATATTGTATGTATTCTAAAAGTTTTACAGTCAGAATATATTATTTTACATTCCAGCACACAACTACGTTTTACCTCCCCGCGGTTTTCGCTCACCAATTCCGCGTATCGAAAAGGGTGTGAGTCACGTTATCAAATAAATCAAATCAACACATTCGGCGAGAGCCACTGGTCGCCGGCGGGCGTGCCGCGATCGTAATCTTTGTACACCTAATGGTACTCAGCTAACTCCATTAGCTGATTAGCTTTCTTTCTGAACAGACTCAGACTTCGATCGCTACGGCTGAATAAGTAAGCACCTATATCGCCAGCATCCGGCGCAGTTAAACGTCTGCTGCCTCGTGGAGCTAAAAGGAGTCCGCTCGGCTTTGAATTCATACTCAGATTAATGTAAGAGATACATTAGTTACAATTAGCTGTTCAGGTGCAGTGCTTTCGAATATAGTAAGACCTGTAAACAAGTTTCATGTATTACTTCCCATCAATGTCTCGCTTTAAAAAATGCATTGCACAAACAAAATCTTTACATTGGAATACAAAAGGCCGCAGTGCCACGCCGGTGTTATCAATCCACGAAGAGCTAAAAAACTCGATAGCAAACAATTCGCTCCATTCACTGACGAGTCCATCCCCAGTGTTAGATCGTATAAACAAAAATGTGAAGTTTTCTGATAACGTGCTGAGAGCGAAATCGTGTCGCGGGAACCTTTAGGGGCTTAGTAACCGCATTGAAGGGGTCATCCGAAAGGTTCGACCATACGACAAGCATTTCGAATTTAACGTTTTGCTCTACCATATTTTCTCATCACACAAGGATCTAGATTCGGGGAATACTTCAGGTAAAATTATGTAAGAAATGTGTTCAAAAAACAATAATAATATAATAATCATCTTGGCGTTACTGTCCCGGTTGTGCTCTCGCGCATGAGGGCCCGGGGTCCGCCTTGACCATGATCCAGGATTTGGCAGATCAGATAACTAATTATATTGTTCAAAAACAATATAATATTATTTATATGTGAATTATTTTTGCATCGAGTTACCTAATGCTTCACCTACGTATTTAAGTACTAAAGGCAATGGTAATGGGAAGTTAGCCAAGAGAAGCCTTAAACATTTAAAAGAAGACTTTATTTCTTTAAAACAATATTCAACGAGCCAGCATGACGTGGTGATCCTGGGCAGGAGGCTGTTAAGCTTGGCGCCGAGCCTTGCGGCGTCTGAATAGCCCTATGTTAGTTATTCAGCTCGTGACCCGGGCGGGCGGCGCTCCACCCCGTAAATCAAACTCGCCATTCGCTTATGCATTATACAATTTTATTTGTGCGAGTCCGCTGAATAGGTAATAAACTATGGCAGGTGAAACGCTCTGCGTCCGAATGCTCGGAGAATTTGAAACGTGCGCAAATATTCGTTTAGCGGCCGATGCGCTGTATGCGTAGGCGCGTGTGCGCTGATTGAATCCCGAGCTTTGCTGGCTAATGTGTGTGCACTTTTTTTTTGTAGCTATAGAACTAACTGCCATTTCTTTTTGACAGAATTTTTTTCTCTGAGATAAAATAGACAAAGTCGTACGAAAAATTGAAATTTCATATTTTCCACTTTCTCCATTTTCATATATTACTCATTTTCTCACTTTGATAATCGACGCAATAGTGTCCAATTTCAGAAGTGGAACAATTACATTTCGTTTGTGAGTAATTTTAACTCAGATTATTTATAAGGATTTATGAAATGAGTAAATAAATAAATAAATAATCCGTTCTGTTTATTTATTTATTAATTTATTTACGATCGACCCGCCTCGGCAACCGTAACAAATTATACACTTAATCCTTCCTCATGAATCAGTCTGTCCATTAGTGAAAACTGCATGAAAATCCGTTCAGTAGTTTTTGAGTTTATCGCGAACAGACAGACAGACAGACGCGGTGTGGAACTTTTGTTTTAAATATGTAGGGAAATACGAGCTTTGGCCGCAATTTCGCATGTGTTTTTTTAAGTTTATTAACCATTCAAAATTTCCATATCGAATGGAAAAAATCCAAATCCAATACTAGAAAATTTTTACGATACGTAGCTACCTCACGCATCCCACAGGATACCCATAGTTACGTGTTAAACCTAGTCTAGGTATATTATAGTGTCAGTGGTTATCCGTAGCTCTGTTCATCTTGCAGCGCAACCGAGCAGAAAATTTACTCCTACCCTCGTTCCACACGTGGATGCCTGCGTCGCGGGCCGTCTGGCGGCTCTTACCCCTTCATTGGTTTAATCTACCTACCGCCTATAATAATGCATATAATCTTTGAGTGTAGCATTTTTGAACTTCATTTCTTTGGATATAGGCAAGGTAAGTAAATTCACACCGCGCCATCTAGCCCCAAAGTAAGCAAAGCTTGTGTTATGGGTGATAGGTAACTGATAAACCACTTATTTTTATTATTGTAAATACATACTTATATATACTACACCCAGACCCGATAGGTATTATATATTCTGAAACCAATCACTATCATATTGAGTGCCTATTCGATTACCTTGCCCCTGTTACTGATGTCCATAGCCCATAACTTGTGGCCGGTGCCTGCTTGCGCCTGTTAACTTAACAAAAAATACTTACATGCAAGTTTCGCACACAACTATCCCCATCATCGTCACCTTTATGTGCATCGAGGTATCCAATCCACCGACGTAGGCAACCAGCAAATATTTTGCGCTAACAAGCGAGATTAAATTAACAATAACTGTCAAACGTATCCGCCGATAGCGCACCTGTTACGGATTCATCGAACAAAATGCACAGTGCTGATCAACGTTCATGTTAATGAAATGGCCTGCGGAATGGCTGTAATTGTGCAGCGTTTTTGCTGCATTGTACGCGACGGCCGCGGAATCACCTGGCATTACCTCGCGAAATATTGCCGCCAAATTGCCGACTCCCGCCGAACAGACTTTTCACAGCCGTAATTACGATAACTTGCCACGTAATGTCATCATTTTGGAGCGTTCTGTCGGAGTGTTGGGTTGGATGGAATTATTGCATGTCCGTTTATTAATTATATTAATTCGTGGATCATATGCGTGGTATTGAACTCTCTGTGTAACTCTAAGATTTCTGATGTAGCCCATCACTGACAACACACATCGGTCAAATATACCAACAAAAAATAAGCAGGTATCTAAGATTATTTATCTACACTCATAGCGTAATGTTCCAATTTCATATTCGAAAACAGTTGTTTAAGGATACACTTTTTTCACGCCAGTCTATAAAATTTTAAAAAATTACTTTTCGATAATTAAAATAACTTTTTAATCATTATGCAACACTTTTGTTTTTTATATTTTTGTCGGGCGTCGAGACACGGCGAAATGTAGGCTAAATGTCTTTGACAAATTCTGGGATTCTGGGATCCTCGGTGTCGACATATCGGATAGCGTGCGATTCCGGAGTCACCTGGAAGGCAAAGCCAAACTGGCTTCGAAAAAGCTTGGAGTGCTTAACCGGTCCAAGCGATACTTCCCCCCCCGGGCAGCGCCTGCTGCTGTACAAGGCACAAGTGCGGCCACATACGGAGTATTGTTCCCATCTTTGGGCCGGCGAAACTGCCGACCTGCTTAATCCTCTGGACTCCGTACAGAGACGCGCCGTACGAATTGTCGATGATCCCATACAAACACGCAAGTTGGAATCACTGGCAAACCGAAGGGACTTTGGCTCCCTGTGTGTGTTCTATCGGCTGTACAATGAGGAGTGTTCCGAGGAACTTTTCGATCTGGTGCCCACAGCACAATTCCGCTATCGCACCACCCGCCGTGGGCTTGGTACTCATCCTCACTACGTAGATCCTCTGTTGGTCACGACGCGAAGGTTCGAAAGAACGTTTCTCGCTCGTACGATTCGGATGTGGAATGAGCTCCTAGCCACAGTGTTTCCTTTGGACTATGGCATGGGATCGTTCAAGAGGTATATTAGAGGTCTCTTCAGAGGCGGGCAACGCATTAGTGACTCCCCTGGTGTTGCTGATGTACATAGGCGGCGGTGACCACTTTCCATCAGGTTCCACCATTGCCTGTTTGTCTGCCAAATAACATAAAAAAAATATTCAATTTTTCCCGTTTATATTTGTGTGTAATTGTTTTCCCGCTAAACAGAATATTTTTTCTTGTTTGAAGCAAATAAATAGATAAATGTGAAAGTAGTGAAGTGAATTTCTCGCCGCTTGATATCCTCGACGCGTAGATACAACAGAACTGACTCGCAGCTTACTTCTAGCAAAGTTGAGAAAATTATAGGTACGATATTTTAACATAAAAATATGAGTGTAGATAAAGTAGTGTATGCAACTGCATATAATTAGGTATTAAAACACGAGTGTCAAACTATTATCATATTCATTTTTTAATACCCCCTTTTATATGACAGTTGTATAAACTACTATTACATCGTAACGTCTAATAAAACATCCGCTTGAGAATTGGGTTGAATGAAATATGGGTTCATCAGAAGGAGGAAATAAAAATAATTATTTGAGCAAAGACAAGTTTGCGGTCGCGGAGCTTAAGGCAGCTTTACACTGTCGGTGTCGGGGCGAAGGCCCAGCAGCGCTGAAAAGAAAATACGCGTCAACCGAACAGAAAAACACTAGGAACCGGTAATAAACTGTAAGAAGGGTGAAAGTGTTGTTATGTTTTAAACTGTCGCGGTTATTATCACTCATTTTAAGGGTTCCTGGTTTTCCGGGTTGTTTCGGGTTTCCTACCGTACCTTTGTTGACGAGTAGCCCAATATTTATTTATTTATTCTTTGCACAACATTAGAGTTGAAAACTAATGCGTTGCACAAATTAGGGTAAAATTAAATTACAGCTACTATATACAAATTACTTATTACTTTACAATTTACTTATTCCAGTTTTACGCAAAGACTAACCTTGACATGGAATAAAAAAATGTTGCCACAACACATTAATATGTTATTTAGATAAGACTTGCTTGCTATGTTACGGGCACAAACCTCTTTGGTTTTACGTAATTGTAGTAGTGTAAGTTTTTAAAAATGTGAAAATAATTAATGATTAAAAAAAAGTTATTACTTAGGGAAAATATTTAGGACGCCGTTGCATATATCATGGTCATAGGACTCGTCAACAAAAGTACGCGGTAGGAAACCCGGAACAAACCCTTAAAATGTGTGATAACTATGTTGTATGTTAACTAACTAATGTTGTAGAAAGTCCATTCTCTTGTAGACCTTTCAGCGTAGATCATCATCATCTGCCTGTCGTTAACCCAATAGGTAAGTAAGTGATGTTAAAAATAAAAAGGTGTCTACTAGCCACCTAGCGCTGCACTGGAAAGCGATAGCCTGTGGGCAACGAACACTCATGATTCCACTGCCTGTGAAACTGAACACATGAATCGAAATTACCGCTCTGTTTTTCAGATACGTGCGATTATTAAGCGCAGAGCACGCTAGATTTGTACGCTGTATGACAGAAACTGTTACACGTTTATCGGTGTTCCTGGTAGGACGAAACATTGATTTTTGTTTTACATAATTGGTTTCAAATTAATTGTAGTTGCGAAATGTAGTTCGCTGGAATTGTTTAATAAAACTAGGCTTTACTCTGTTTGTTAAGTTCTTATTAAGTTTAATGTAGGTACTAGACCGAATTAGAACCTTAAACTTTCGATTTAAGGCAGAACTTGGCCTCTATCTACCGAATCCCACTATAACGAAGTCGCTAAGAGCTAGCAAAACTTACAAAAAAAGTTTCTTATTTCGCTCTATTACTTCCGTAAAGTTGGCCGTGTATGTAGTGGGTATTTCATAAAATATATTTTCGACAAAGTCCGTATATTGAGTGAGCTGTTACACAGAAAGTTGCGCACCGTCGCGCCGGGCCCTCAGGACACCAGCCCACTTTGTTCTTCCACCGAAGTTTAAGAAGTTGCTTAACAGATGTTCTCCGTGACTTTTGTCCCCGGCCCGTGTATTGTGTGTGCGTGCACACTTTTTTGTATCAGTGTTGTTGCTAAAAATCAATATTCTGTTTACGAGAGTGTTCTATGGAGAAGGGAGCTACTTTATGAGTTGTTCAGGGTCCGGTTTTATATTATATTTTCGTGTGCAAACATTTTGTGTTATATATCTAATATACAAATAATATTATCTAAACACGATGGTAATCGAAAGCTGTCCTATGAATTTTCTATATATTTAATATTTATTGCTTTTAATAATTTTGCTCGCTAGGTGATGATTTCCTTTTATTAATTAGGTACCTATACCTACTCCACTTTGATGAAATTAGAATTTTAATGTCATACGATGCTATAAAGCATATTATTATGCATGAACTGTCACGGAACGGGGCCCAGTTTTGAAAAGCTGATCGCAGCTCAACCTGCGACAGCTGGCTCAAAGTTGCAGCTGGAAATACTGACCAGACGTGACTCGGCGATATTGCATCAGTCCGCCGCTCGCTGCAGCCGCACACGTGCATTGCAGTGCTAATGCTGCACCTCCCCGCGCGAGCACACCAGAAAACCTCTACGGCAACATTAATTAATGCTACCACGTACCTCTACTCACATACATTATAAACCTATCCCACGCTGTCACCTTGCCGGTTCCCCTGAATACTAACACGCCACAGATGCGGAAACACTTAAATAACGTATTGAACTAAGCTCATACATAAAACAGGGTAAACTCCCGACTTTAAGAAAGATTATGGCTGCGTAAGAATCTCCTACGCACTTGAATGTGGTGTAAAATTTTGAGGGGTCCCTTCAAAAAACCCTCTCGTGTAATGGAAATCGTGCCCTGCGGCCCCGAGGGCATCGCGGATTCCCAGCACAAAAGGCCCAACAAAAAGGTCCTGCCGTCACATGAACATTGTAAAACTCGCCTTCCACTCACGTCCATGCGCGCAAGCGAATAGCGACCCTGCACCACAAGGTTAAGCTCCATTTTCACTGCACCGCCATACTTTTGTAACAGTTTTTTCCATTCCGATAATGCGACCTTAGCGTCGGGATCATGGTTTACTACAAATTGTATTAGAGTAGTAGATTTAACTATTTATGCGGTCTTCGGCCCGGCCCGCTGGGGATGCCTACACGCCAACTCCTTTAAAGAGTGGGTAGTTTTCAGTTTGTTATAAGTTTCTTGGTTTAAAGACAACACAAACAAAGTTAGGAAAATAACTAGTTTTGTAATTAGTAGGTAGTATCGTTGCAGCAACAGGTGAGATGAGATTTCTCATCCTGTTAGGTTAGATTCTCATTCCTCAGGCAGTTACTAATGCTCTTAATTATCTGCGTTGCAAGGGCGTATCTAGCTGGGGTGCGAGACGCGGAGTGCATCACTCGCGCGCCTTTGACTGCATCCTCTGCAAATCGATTATCCGTAGACGTCTCGCATTCCACAGATATCTCTCGGAGCTCAATCCCTCTACGGCGTATTAGAACGTTGATAAGTAGGTACACTGACGTCCGCAGTTTCAGTAGGAATGAGTAAGTAGCAGGGGCCTAATTATTCGTATAGTGTTTAATACCATCTTCATACAAGTATGAACTGAAAGTGAGTACAGCCTGAAGTTAATTTTGAAACGATGTAGGGAGCATCTCATGATTGAGTATAGAAAACCTCACAATAGCATAACATTATCTCCCGGAATCCTTGTATCAAATCTTGGAATCGCTTCGCATTGTTGTCTTTTGTGTTCGGGTTCGCATTCGTTTTCCATCGCACACCATTATTCACATTAAGTGGACAGATCTCGGGTCAGATCCAGGCACAAGAAAAGCACAAAAAGTGCCCGCTTTATCCGAGCATGATAAATCTACTTCAAATCCGAGAATAGCGTCTTTTATGAAGGAAATTGAAATAAACCGACCGTGCGGATAACGGCTAAGTAAGAAGATCGGTAGCCCTTTGGAATATATTGGTGAATCATTTTCATTCATCAAGCGATTCATTCCGGTTAGCCGGATGTTGCCGGATACTCAGCTAGAAATAAAGACGGCTTGTAGGTTAATATAATAACTATTAGACGTTTATAAAATAACATACAAACGCCTCTGCTAGCGCAAACTTACGTTCTGTCCCCACCTACTTATATTTTGTAGGTAGCACCGTATGTAACGCCACTGTCTATAGTTTCTAATTTCCTCCCTTCGCGTATTACTAAGCTACTAAGGGACAGCGTAACTGTTGAAGAGATAGGTCTCTATTTATAGTGGGGGAGCAGAAATCGAGCGTGAAATGGGCATCGCTGGCCCCGCGGACTGGCGAAGTAGGCATGCGGCGCCCGCCGCGTTAGGCGGAAAATTGGCTGCCGCCCGCGGTGGACCGAACAGCTGTATTATTTGCCACTTGCTTTTAGGTCCCAGTCTCTAGCTGGGCAGATAATTGAGTTCGGGGTTGGGAATAAGTATGTGGGAAACAGAAATAAGTGGTAAATAGTGGCCCTATTTGGAAAACAAACGTATGTATTCATTTTAATGTTTACAGGTAGTTAAATGATTTACTTAATTTGGGGAAGAGCTACTGCCAAATTAAGTAAAGCAGCAGGTTTGCTAACTTGAAACTATTATGTTTGGTGTTCGAGTTGACGACGATACCTACTTAAAAACACACATAAAAATCAGGAAGGCTAGGGAAGGCTTATTAGTTATTATATTGAGCTCAAGGCATGGCTTTACTTATAATATATCATGGACCCAAGGATTTTTCAAATACTTATAACTTAAAGCCAAGAGTAAGGAAACTGTCCGCTCCAAGGTGTGGGCGCCATTCTAGGCATTCGATAATTTTATTATTTGTTGATCTATGACTTACTAGGAACTCTGTGCTTGGTACGAATACTTTGACACTTTTCTCTGTTGTCTATATTATATTATACTATGTCGCCGATTGTTTACAAATGTTGATAAATTTATTTATGTATTCGTTTATTGTTGTTTTCCGGTGTTTAATAAAAAGCAAAGCTTTCCAATACAGTTATTCTGAATATACATAAATCATGGCGTCTACTTACACCCTGAAAAGTAAGAAGGCCACCGTAGCTCCGAATCAGATGAGAGATGCACTAGAAGCTATTGCTCGTGAATTGCAGCCGTAAGTTACAACCCGCGTATCCTCACTACCTCGTTCACACAGAATTCAATGAACTAAGTATTTACCATTGCTAGCTTCCAAGATGTGAAAGATTGCGAAAATCACCAGTTAAATAAGTTAGATTGTAAACTATCGAAATATTGTAAACTACAACAACATTTACCAAATAATTTACTATTAACGCATTATTTTTCGAGGAAACAAACAATAGGCTGGGTTAGGTTTGTGTTGTGACAACTGCAGCGCCCCATCAACTCGGTCCACATCCGAATCGCTTTAGAACAAAGAATTTGGAATTGGCCTTAGAATGTAACAGTTCACAATTTTTTCGACAGTTTGACGTACTCTGAATACATTCAATTATAAACTGGCAGTTTTGTAATCTTACGGTGACATATACACATCCAAGATCATACCTACGATACATACCTATAATCCTATATTAATATAAAATCTAATAAGTACTGAGCAGTTTCATAACGCAGACAGCGTAGCTGGTTTATAAGTATAAATTGTACCTACGTAGTATATTGAAGTGTGGCCCAAATACAACCCGTTAAATTGAAGCCGGTTCGCCAGACCCTCGTCCGCCTACCAGCACCCCTGCTGGCAGGTTCAAGTCGAGTAGTGCTCAGTAACACCTTTGGACTGCTGATGTGATGTAAGTGATGGTACCCACTCAGCTACCTATTTGGATATACTTGTGATTTTAGGTCAGAACTCTGCTAACTTTTGTTAGCCAATGATGATGTGTTTTTGCAGTTTTCGCAGTCAATCTTCGTCCACTGCGGGCAAGAGCGAAACTATTGATCATGAAGATTTGGAAAAAGAACTCGAAACATGTAAATCAAAGATTAAAGTTAAGAGAGGGCAAATCCATAAGTTGAAACATAACCTGATGACTGCTTGCGGTACGTACGGACGCGGAAAGTACATCACGGTCTACTTTGACGCTTCGCACAACTCTGCAACCATAAATCTTTAATCTTTGTCATTTCGAGATTGAATAATTTAATGTGCTAAGCTAAGGGATCTTTCAGACAGAGAGCGGTCACTCAGTCGGTCACGCGGTCAGGCGCGTTCCGCGTTATCAGTCTGTTATCGAATTTGTTGTTGAGCGTCGCGATCTGACCGCCTGCTGCGTGGGTATGTCTACGAAACGACATACAAGACAACGACCGCATAACGCGAACGCAGAACGCCTGACCGCGTGATCGCTCTCTGTCTGAGAGATCCCTAAGAATGTTCCAATGAACCACTTGATTACACATCAATTCATCGCCATCACCTCGGATTCAGTTTTTCTAAATCTCTAAACCGCGAAGTGACAGATTTGGCGAAACAACTATACCTACCTACGGTTTACTTGATTAACTAGTTCATAGCCTTCCGTATTAACATAATAAAGCTTTCTTGTTTACAGGTATTGCAGAGACTGTTATGGCAGCAAAAGAAAAAGAAGCTGCAACTTTCAACAATCACTTAGAATCTTCGAGGCATGAATCTGCAACCTTACAAAAGAAAAATATTGAGACAAAAGAAATTATTCAAAATTTAAGTACGGAAAATCAGTTACTAAATGATAAACTACAAAACATATCCAACTTTATTGAAATAGGCTATAGAGAATTACAAAAAATACGTAATGAAGTTCAAGGGGACATGTCTGTCATATTGATGTTGAGGCATATCATGATTTGCTGTGGTGAATATTATGCAGATTTTTGTAATGAGCATGAAAAATGTATACAATTAGACCAAAAAAATCAGTATCTTACAAATAAATTACATATATTGGAAAGTATCCTACAAACAACTACTGGAAATCTGAAAAACCTTCAAAACGTTAAGGTACAGCGTCACGCTTTAGTGGACAGAAAAAGCAAAGGCGATAGTACCCCACAAACAAGCTTTGTATCTTCTGAAATATTTGGATCGCAAAATTGTATACCCCGAGACTCAGAGTTTATGAAAAAATGTGAATCTTATGAATCGAGCATGTCTAAATTAGAAAAGCTTGATTTATCTTCACATCTATCTTTGGTTAAAAATATGCTAAATGATCAAGAGACTATGTTAAAAGACTTAAAAGAACTCACTCAAGAGTTGAGCAATCCAGTCTATTAATTGCTACAGCCTACTAATAATCTATAACAAGTTATACTTACTAGAAAGCTAAGTAGGTATGTATGCATGGGCAATGGGCATGGCACTTGCTGTATGGAAATTTTACCCGCCTAAAATATTCTATTTTATTTTTTGATGTACCTATATTTCTTATGTTTTATAAGAATACATGCATATGATGCAATGAATTTTTTTGTAAATCATTTATGGTACTTTAAGGCATTATAAATTGAAATACCTACCTTACCTTACTTCAAAGTTATGAGAATGAATCTTTTACGCAAAGGCTGCTGAACGGATTTTAATACAAAAGAAATCTGTTTTGTAGCTCACAGAATATACAAACAGACAGAGTAGTATGGTATAACATAACAACATAATAACCGTATTGATTGACCACGGAACGGAACGGTATCTTATAGATGAGCAGAGTAAATGCTCGACTAAAAGTGATCGAAGCGCTGATTGAGGAGACAACAATCAATCTCATCAGCGCCGATGCTTCTCGGTCCGGCTGCGCTGACACCAACAATACTGCCTTTTGGGATAGTGTCAAAAACACCATGCGACGTAGGTATAATAGGTGTCATCTTCCGGACAGATGGTGGTTGGCAGACCTTAACGGCCATATCGTCCAGATGAGCGAGAAGTTTTATCGTGTGCACGGGGACTTTGACTACGGATAGCGAAAGAGTGCACCATCATATCAGCCAAAAAACGCCCACTGCTGGGCATAGGCCTCCCCCAGATATCTCCACAAAGGCCGGTCCTGTGCTTTCCGCATCCAGCTGGTACCTGCGATTCTTACCAGGTCGTCGGTCCACCTTGTAGGAGGCCTACCCACGCTGCGTCTTCCGGTACGTGGTCACCACTCAAGAACTTTACTGTCCCATCGGCCATCTGTTCTTCGAGCTATGTGCCCTGCCCACTGCCACTATAGTCTGGCAATCCTTAGAGCTATATCGGTGGCCTTGGTCCGCTTGCGGATCTCCTCATTTCTGATTCGATCGCGCAAAGAAACTCCGAGCATAACTCTTTCCATTGCCCTTTGGGTAACAGTGAGCTTTCTACTACTTTCTACAGTGGGCATTATATGCCCACAGTGAGCGACCAAGTTTCAGTTTCGTAAGTCATCACTGGCAACACACATTGGTCAAAGACCTTCGTCTTGAGACACTGCGGTACTTTGGACGAAAATAAGTGGCGTAGCTTCCCGAACGCTGCCCAACCGAGTTGGATTCGTCTTTTCTTGAAATTGTCCTAGGTATGTATAGTCGTCAACAACTTCAAGTGGAGTGCCTCCAACTGTCACTGGAGTAGGCACAACATGGACATTCGACATAATTTTCGTCTTGTCTATATTCATTTTAAGACCTTCTTGTTGAGAGACACTACAAAGGTCATCGAGCATTTTGTCCAAGTCTTCCAGGGTTTTAGCCATGATTACGATATCGTCAGCAAATCTGAGGTGAGTGAGGTACTCGCCGTTAATATTGATGCCAAGTCCGTCCCAGTCCAGAAGTCCAGTGCAGCGGTGAACAACTTCGGTGATGCGACATCACCTTATCTAACACCTCGCTGCAGCTGAATAGGTTCTGTGGTCTTATCCTGGAGACGAACCGACATCGTGGCGTTTTCGTACAAACACTTTAGTGCTTCAATTTGGCACCGCTGTAGAGACTGGAGCACCGCCCAAGTTTCGATCGAATCGAAGGCTTTCTCATAGTCCACAAACGCCAAGCATAATGGCCGGTTATATTCTTCGGTCTTCTGTATAACCTGCCGCAGCGTATGTATGTAGTCTATGGTACTAGAACCTAATCGGAATTCGGCTTGTTCGGGAGGCTGGAAGTCATCAAACCTGCGTGCGAGACGATTCGTAATGACTCTCGAAAACAGCTTATACACATGAGACAGCAACGATATTGGTCTGAAGTTCTTCAAGAGAGCCTTATCACCTTTCTTGAAGAACAATATCACTATGCTTCTGTGCTTCCGGCGTTTTTCCCTCGAGGATGACGAAATTGAACAGCTTCTGAAGGGTCATAAGCACAGGTTTGCCACCATCATCACCCGGCGCCTTGTTGTTCTTAAGCTGTTTGAGAGCCATACTAATCTCGCACAGGCTGATGTCCGGGATTTCTTCGGTGTAGTGTCGGGTTAACTTAGCTCTGGTGTCTTTTGCCATACTGGTTACATAGGTGCCCGTGTTATCGTGTATAACTGTCTATAGAACCTCTCGACTTCCCTCAAAACCTCGGATTTGGTCAAAATAACTCTGCCGTCATCCGTTTTCAGTCTCGTCAACTGGCTCTGTCCAATCGACAGATCTCTCGCAAAGACTTTAGAGCCTTTGTTCCGCTCGATTGCCACCTCAATACTTCTAATATTGAGGTGGGGTATGTCGCGAGTCAGAGACTTGAAGATCTGTCGATTAAGTCGCCTAAATTGAGAGACATCATCAGGGGATTGTAGAGTCATTCCGCGTATTGTTTTGATGTGTTTGAGGGTATCGTCAGAGATTTTGTTCGTTCTGTTTGTACGGCAGGCTTTATAAAACTTGACCCAACCGTATAGACAGTTTCCACGAACCTGTTATTATAGTCTTCCACGTCGACGCACTCTCGTAGGCATTCGAAGCGATTTTGTAATTCGAGTTGAAAGCTCTCGGGGTGTGACAGTGAAGAGTGCACAACCCGCACCAATCACAGGTGTTTCGAAACGTTACATTGGCTAAAGGTAATCCAAGGAGCAAGCCTCATAATACAGCACCGAGCCTTGTTATCGACATTCGAGTGAGTAGGTAGTAGACGGTCTACTGCAGATCGTTGCGTTGCGAGCCAACAATTAAGTGGTGGACTGAGCCGAGATTTCACGGTGGCAGCTGACTACCTCCATTGGAGCGCCAAGGGCAAAAACGTAAGCCTTGGTGCCATTATCAGAAGCTCGGGGCCAGAGTGAGTAGGCTGCTTCTGGAAAGGCATGTTCTATCTTTGGCCGCATTAGGTGAGATGGCGATCAAATGCCTGGCGTACACAGTAAGTTAATAATAAAAAAGTAATGAATGAGCGAGAGCTGAGCGAGCTTGGAATATTTGGTATTTTGACTCATATAATCCGGATTGAGAGCACGCAGTACAGGCAATTGAATAATGAAGACGCCCATATTGTAGCAGCTATCTTGTTATACACCGACGAACGTCTTCACAGTGTTGCTTACTTGTTGAATTCAATCAATCTTATAATTTCTTAAGTCATTTTACTTTTTAGACAGTGTACCGGGACCGTAATAAAGGTGCCTGGATCTGGGTTCTCTGGGTACGGCAGACTACTGGATTGGCTCTCTGCCACTAATCCTACCCTAGGGGGCTGAATCGAGACTTTTGATCACTCACCCATACGCGCCGTAGACCAATTGATTGATGCATGGCAAAGGCTATTATGGTAGAATCTAGGAAAAGAGAGTCGTAAACCTTTAAAATATGTACCTATAATATAAAGATACTGTCGGTAAGATAATCTAATCTAATTATGCTCTGGCTCTACCAGATCTTTGCACTGGTAAAAGCGCTGGGAATTTTGTTATTCGTTTCTTTTCACCAGCAGTCCGCGTCTTTCTTCCTCATGTGACACGGCCCACTATAACTTTTTGGCAAATTCCTCTAATGTCTTATATCCCTAATGTGTTTTGAATGAGGAATTTTCCAGTAGGTATTGTCAATTGGTTTCAAAAAGCATCAATAGATGGCGCTCCTACAATTTTGGTAATTTTTTACTAAAAGTTTCAGTGGAATGTATTTTAATATAAAATTCTTGATCCTAGTGTCCATGAAACGAATTAACACAGTCAAATTGATGTTTGTTTTGTTTGTAATAATTTATTACAACCTCTAAAATGGTTGAAAACTATTGATAAATACAATATTATCCAATACAACGTACCCGGTGTTTATATCCTCTTTGCTAAGAACCTATTTCAAGCGATTATCAATGAGGAGTTTTCCAATAGGTATTTAAGGCATTCCTAACCACTCACTAGATGGCGCCCCGACAATTTTGGTAATGAGGAGTTTTCCAATAGGTATTTAAGGCATTCTTAACCACTCACTAGATGGCGCCCCGACAATTTTGGTAATTGATAATCGCTGGAAATAGGTTCTTAGCAAACAGGATATAAACACTGGGTACATTGTATTGGATAATATTATATTTGTCAATAGTTTTCAACCATTTTAGAGGTTGTAATAATAATAGAACATAGTGCCACCTTCTATAAATATTTCTTTTTACACTTCGTTCAACCTTTAACAGTGATGTTTATATTAATAAACACTTTATTTTCAAGTTTAGTATTACTTGGCTGCATGAAATCACTGCAACTATCATACAGATTTAAAGAAGATTACCAAAATTGTGGGAGCGCCATCTATTGATGCTTTTTAAAACAAACTATCAATACCTACTGGAAAACTCCTCATTGATAATCGCTTGAAATAGGTTCTTAGCAAACAGGATATAAACACTGGGTACGTTGTATTAGATCATATTATACTTGTCAATAGTTTTCAACCATTTTAGAGGTTGTAATAATAATGGAACATAGTGCCAACTTCTATAAATATTTCTTTTTACACTTCGTTCAACCTTTAACAGTTATGTTTATATTAATAAACACTTTATTTTCAAGTTTAGTATTACTTGGCTGCATGAAATCACTGCCACCATCATACAGATTTAAAGAAGATTACCAAAATTGTAGGAGCGTCATCTATTGATGCTTTTTGAAACAAACTATCAATACCTACTGGAAAACTCCTCATTACCAAAATTGTCGGGGCGCCATCTAGGGAGTGGATAGGAATGCTTTAGATACCTATTGGAAAACTGCTCATTAAATATAATTTCTGAATTTATAGTACCTTACAAGATATATCTTCTTGACCTTTACTATCTTTTAAGCAGCTTGGGCCAAGTGATGGGAGCTCATGTTTTCATCTGTGACCCTAGAATTCCGATCAAGGGGCTATTATAAAAAATACAAGAGCATAATGTGCCTGTGATGCTCTATGGCTGCGAGACTTGGCCGGTACTGACGAAGCACGTCCGCGAACTCTATGCCCACTAAATAAAAATGCTGCAGCAGGTGTGTGGGGTTACACGGCTCGACCGAGTCAGTAACGAGTAAGTCCGTGGCAGCATTGGCGTGAGAAATATTTCGGGTAAAAATGAGGAGGTTCGCCTCGTGCTGCTTAAGCCCCATACTAGTGTATCCTGCCGGTGTCAGGAAAGAGATTCCTTTAATGCCATTACTTACAGTAAAGTCATCAATAATAATGAAATGTTATGGTCAGCCATCAAAACAAGCCGAGTTAGATGTAAATAAAGAGCACAGAAGATCAGCTTCCTCTTTTTCTGAACGTGCCAGCGAGTTATCTGGTTTGCGCAAGGTGGGTAAGGAGGGGAGACAGACATTTCTTTCAACGCCTTTTGGCGAGAGACCAAAAAACACGACTCCCAGATGGGAGGCTTAGTAGACTCTTACCGCGAATGTGTTGAACTTAGCCCTGGCTATTTCCTTCGCAAGGCTCGAAAAAACTTATATCCAGAGCCGTAAAACACTTAGAAAAACCTTGCTTGTCAACTGGCTGCCGTCCCTATTGCTGTCACTGTCACTGTCATTGTCTGTCATTCTTCCCTCCCTGCCTGCCTACCTCCCTCCCTCACATTCCATCCTTTGGCATTTAGCGGTATGGTATGTGTGCTGCATTTATATAGTTTTAATTCTATAAATAGCTCGTTTAAGTTATTTAAAATAACTCCCAGAGCTATAAGCTACTACACTACTCGTTTTAACAGTCATTGTAAAGATTCTAGTCTTATAATGTCTCTGGAACAAGCAAAACAAGTAGCCGCCTACCGGGCAGTAGATGAATTTGTGACAAACAATAGTGTTATCGGCGTGGGCAGCGGTTCTACAGTAGTGTATGCCGTGCAACGTTTAGCAGAACGTGTCGAGACTGAAAAGCTGAAGGTTATATGCATTCCGACATCGTTTCAATCAAAACAGCTAATTTATAAACATAACCTCACTCTCGGTGAATTGGACACTAACCCAGTTATAGATGTAACCATTGACGGTGCAGACGAAGTTGACTCCAATATGACCTTGATCAAAGGCGGCGGAGGGTGTTTGTTACAGGAAAAAATTGTTGCGGCATGTTCCAAGAAGATGATTGTTATTGCTGATTATACAAAAGACTCCACCAAATTAGGAGATAGATATAAGAAAGGAATACCCGTAGAAGTAGTCCCGATGTCTTATGTGCCTGTTGGAAATAAAATTAAGTCTATGTTTGGTGGAGAAATTAAACTACGCAGTGCAGTTGCTAAAGCTGGACCAGTTGTAACAGATAACGGTAACTTCATTCTAGATTGGTTGTTCACTAATCAAGATTTAGATTGGTGCAAAGTGAACACAGACATAAAAATGATACCTGGAGTTGTAGAAATAGGTTTGTTTGTTAATATGTGCCAAAAAGCCTATTTTGGTCAAGCAGAAGGAAATGTTGTTGAACGCCCAAATAAGTTATAAATTTCTTTGGCTTTATAAATTTAAGGATACTTTCGAATTTATTCATAGATCTGTTAAGAACACTTTTTGTTTACTAAGATTTTTATATATCTTTTGTACGAAATCAATATAAATACATATGCATATATTTTGTTACAATCTTTTTTATTTACTGCCATTACTCAAACTTACCTGGCAATAAATGCCAACCACACATGTGATTCACTCTCATGGTGCCAGTAACTAGGGATAGTATGTCAAGTGAATATAAACTATTCACTCACAAACGTCTATAATTACAAGTACACTCAAACAAATACAAACCTAATGCATGTGTGGAAGCGCCCTAAGGCTATTAATAGCCACACTGACTAGCTGGCTGGCTAGCATGGTGTGTAGCAACAAAGATGCCAAGCCCGCAGTGCAAACATCTCTCAGTGAAACCATACCCCGTGGATTTATGTGGTAGGAATAAATAGAATGAATCCATCAAAATGCTGTACAACAACAATAATACTTTATTTTAAATGCAATCATGTTTTTAAAACAAAAAAGGTACATGGGTGAAATTATAAATCTATTTGTGCTTATAAATCTCTTATCACCTTAAATTAAAAGTTTAATATAATACTGGGGAAACATCATTTAGTATTAAGACAGGAATGTGATATGCACAGGTCTTTGGTGAATAGTTGATTGGATTGTTTATTACAATTAATTGCCTAAAATTAAAACGTATGATATGAATGCTATACCAAATTCTCGAGAAGTGCTGTTAATGAGAATGTAATGTCCGCTAGTGGAATTGCAGGGTACAAAAAATTCCTGAACTAGTTACCCTATTTCGATGCATAGTGCCACAAATGCAAAAGGCCAAGAGACTATCCAACACTGACAAAACAGATTTTCCATTATCAATATCAACAGATTAATCAATAAAAAAGCATTGGTGACGATAAAACAGTGTACAAACATTGAACACAGTGAAGTAGATAGAGATTCTTTTTAGCTTCAGTAGAGGCTAGTTTTTTTCATAATCCTCAAAAACTCCTCTTGGTTGATTTCACCATCACCGTCTCGGTCAGCTTCATCTATCATCTCATGAAGCTCTTCATCTGTTAAAGTTTCACCAAGTTCCTTAGCAACCCTTTTTAAATTTTTGAAAGATATTTTCCCTAAAACAAACGACTCAATATTAATAAATACAATTCATAAACATACCAATGTTTTTGTAATGTTTTCCTTGTATAGATTGTTACAAAATGTCACGCAAGATAAAGCAAATAGACTAAAGGTCAGTCCATAGGTCACAAGAAGTGATAAATGTTGATTGGGTGTTATTTGCGTTTTTTCATATTCTATAAATCATACCTGTTTCATCATCATCAAATAACTTAAATGCTTTCATTATTTCTTCTTTTGTATCTTTTTCTGCCATTTTAACAGACATCAATTCGAGAAAATCTTCAAATGAAACTTTGCCATCACCTTTATCAATTTCAGCAATCATTTTTTTTATCTCTTCTTTTTTTGGTTCAAAACCTAGGGCTCGAATAGCAACCTTTAATTCTTTTGTATCTATTTTACCAGTATTCTCTGTATCAAACAAATCGAATGCTTCTTTTATATCCCTTCTCTGTTCATCTGATAGTTCAAATTTAGGCCCAGATTTCTTTCTGACTGGTGCATTGCTAACTGCTTTCTTATTAGTTGTCATCACTGCAGTCGCCTATAAATTAGAATTACGTAAATATAAACAAATAAATATAAAATGATAGACGTAGATTTTAAAACAGATTACAAACATGATGTGCTCACCATTATCCAAACTGATAGGTACCTACTATCTAGTACTATTTAATGGATATTTTATTCAGTAAGTACTTTGGTATTCCAATAGTTACTTCGTGGTTACTTCGCATTAAGCTGTAAATAAAATATACAAACAATCGATAATACTAACTACGAGCCAAACAAATCCATATTAAAATCGTAGGTTATGGATGGTTAGCTGTCACTGTCAGTCATTGATATCACAGACTATGAACTGTGTGATTGATATCATGTTTTACTTTTTAATTGTATGGCCTAGAAACTAGCAGGTCCACTTCTCAAAAATCTTTGCTTGGGATTTTCTTCGAAGTTAGCCGATACCACCGATACGCTCTATCTAGACCTAAAAAGAACTAAGTACCTACTATGACTGGCCAATTTACGCTATAACAGCGTCTAATACTGGGTCCACTTACCTACTTTATCACGTAAATCGATGTAACCGTTCTGGGGTAAAAGAGTTCTTCAGCGGAGTCCGCGGCTTGGTAAGAGTAGTACGGGATGCCTTACGGCTAGATATGGAGTAACGATTTGCCAAGGGCTGTAGGTGGATGCGGTAATATGAGGACAGAGTGCGTTGGCGCTCATTGGGACAGAGCAGCAGTGTACTAGGTTTTGCATAACTCAATAATAAAACAATTTACATGTCATCATCATCATAGCCCATAACAGTCCACTGCAGGACTTAGGGCCGCTCCCACGAAAGTGGAGGTTATTGCCATAATCTCCACGCTTGGCAGGCGGGTGTTGTAAATGCAACATTGGAAAACGCTGCTGCCCATTTTCCAGTCTACGGAGACTAGATCTTTTGCCTTGAAAACATTAGTCGCCTTGTACGACACCCACGAGTGTTAACTATTCATAAACAAGATACAATATAAATCAGCTGCGGATATTTGCGGTTTTAGAAAATATGAGATAAAAATTGATAAAAGTCGGAGTAGGAAATTCGGTATCTTTTGCGGTTTACCACAGGGACTGTTCGCACGAAAAGTATGGGCTTTATTGTTATTTTTTTAAATTATTTCGTAATACAAAGGGGTCTTATCAAATTTGCACCCGTTTCGCGTGAGAAAATAAGAGATAATAATTTTGTAGGTACCGATTCAATATTGCAAAATAGTATATAAAGGAAGGTAATTATTATTCCAGCCATTCAGTTAAGTGTAACTTCAAGTGAAGTAAAGTTCAATAAAGTACAATGTCTTCCTTCAACTGTACCAAACGAGATATCATACTTCTCTATATTGAGGGAGGTAGAACCGTGGAATCATTGTCCAAAGCTTTACTGGAAAAATAAAATGATTCTGAAAACGACATATGTTTTATAATAAGTGACATACAAAGGCACATTCTTCCAACGTTTAATAAGCGCTGGGCCCTGGCATCTCGGAAAAAAAAAACATTTTTAGAGAAGAATAATACTTGGTTGGACATACACCATCAACCTCAGGCCAACGAGGAAGACCATGCCTGGCTTATTTAGACTCCTCAGAATCTACCAAGAAGAGGAAAAATACTCTTCTACTCGCAGAATATGGCTTTGAGCACATCAATAAAGCCTACGTGCGGGGACTACGGGCTATAGGTGAAAACAGAAGCACATCTTGTCGAATCATGGAACGACGACAATCAAAAGAAATTGTACATTTCAAGTATCTGGAATGACTCAGACCAGTTAAAAATGCTTTCTGACCCGGAAGCATTGAGTACTTCTATTGATTTGGATTTAACTAAAGCACAATATATGTACTTAAGGAACTTAACAAATGAACGAAAATGTTGTATATTCCCGCCTTACTACGAAATAAATAAAACGTTAATCATCTACAGTAAATGGGGATGTGATGGTTTATCTGGCCAAAGCCAATATAAGCAAATACTTCCAGAGGACTCGGAAACAATTTCAGATGCCAATTTGTTCATCACATCCATGGTCCCCATCAGATTAATTGATGAGCAGTCAGGTGTTATTATTTGAAAAAATCCGGTACCTTCATATGTACGTTTTTGTAGACCCATTTCAATAGAGTTTTGTAAGGAAACTCCAGAGAAAACCAAGGCTGTTGTAGATGAAATAAGAAGGCAAATTTAAGCTTTACAACCATCATTGATTAATGAAGATAATGTTGGTATTCAAGTAAATGATAAATGGAAAGGTTGCTCAAGTGCTAACAGATACTCCTCCTGGTTCCACGTACACGATATGTGGGGCTACTCCGCGACTAATGAATGATTTGTCGAAAGTTAGTGCCAGACCAGAAGACGAAAGTGCCTACCAGTACGGACTCTCCACTTTACACACCTGGATTCGCAGTATGGAAATGTTATTACACATTTCCTATAATCTTGATTTTGAAACTTGGTCTGCTACCAGTGAAGAAAAAAAGATATTGAAGAAGGAAAAGAAAAAACTTGTTCAAAATCGTTTCAGGGAGGAGTTAGGATTGATAGTAGATAAACCTCGGCAAGGTAGTGAGTGAATACTAACGATGGGAATACCGCAAGAAGATTTTTCTATAACAGCACATGCCCTGCCGAAATTACAAGTGTAGATGAAACCTTAATTAAACGCCTCTACATCATTTTACAAGTTATATCTTCAGGAATGATGACCGATCCCGAAAAATTTGACGAATACGCAATGAAAACTGCAAGAGTCTATGTGAGCAAATACAATTGGTATTACATGCCATCATCTATACACCAAATACTTATAAATGGAGAAAGTATTATCGAACATTTCGCAGTGCTTCCTATTGGACAGCTATCGGAAGACGCACAAGAGTCGCGCTGCAAAGACTACCGAAACATGCGACTACATCATGCCAGAAAATGTAGCCGAAAAGCTACAAATGAAGATGTTTTTAAAACTATTGTACACGTCCGATCCGTATATAACAAGTTTAAGAAAACCATACGCAAAGAATGTAAAAGATCTTAAGGAAGAAGCACTAAACTTCTTTCCCATTTTTAACGTTTAATCATAATTTTACTTGCGTTTTTCAAATGTAACAAGACCTTTGCATCTGTGCTTTGATCAAAGGTTGTTTTCAAAAATCATATTTATTTAATTTTAGTACAATTATGAATACATTTACTTTTATTTACCTTCGTAGATGGTCCATACAAACGCTTTAATTTACAGTTTTATCAATATATTTTAAATTTTACATCATAAAATTCATAATTTTTCCGCACATTGACATGTGTACACTCGAACAATGAGTAAATCGGTTCACAGCGACGTTGCCGTTCCTAGCTATAGCATGGCTTGTAAGACGAAGGAAGGAGGCTATGACGCGTTGTGATGTCATTCGACTAATCCGCTTTGGAGGATAAGTCAGTCGCAAGCTCTGCGGGTTGGCTAACTCAGTGGGCCTCTGAATTGGCTACTGGTCATCGCAGATACCAAATTATTAAATGTGAAATTCAGACTGAGATAGCCAATAGAGAGTATAAATATAGGAAAAATGAATTAAAGCCGTATACTTCGTCAAAAATATTTTATTGCTTATGTCGACAGCTCACTCACTGAATAACAAAAATTCCAATAAGCGAATTAGATAATAAAAAAAATTGTCTATTTTTAATAGCAATATAAAAATTGATATAAACAATTTTATTGTTTATAAAAGCTTAGTTTTGTGTAACACAAATAACTTCCAAAGCTTAAACAACGAGAATTATCTAATAAAAACTTCCAACCAGTTGAACATTAGGTACTGAAAGCTACAATTTACATTGCTTAGCAAAAATAAATATAAAATGAAACACTTAATTTTTGGTGCAATAGAAAATAGTCACTGAGCCAGGCTAAACTTAAACTAACTTTAAGCTTATAACTAAATCGTAATATACCCACACACAACTTACGTACTTAAATTTTAAAAAAACTTCATTTAACACTGAATTCGCTAATTCATCAAGAAACTTACAACAGTACTATTAGAAGGCATGCATAACTTGATCGCTTGTATACCCAATATATTACTCGTAAATCGATCAAATCATTTACTTTGTGATAGTGCAATAACTAATGGCAGCTACTTTCACATACACAAACGAAATCATTCACTCATTCATTCTTTGCGCTTTTCTAGCTTCACTGAGCCGACTGCAACGTTCCGAAGGACTTCATGAGGTGGTAGCAGTGTGGCAGGCGGCTGCGATGGCCTATCTTCTGCAATGTGGCAGCTGCCTGGGCTAGCATGCCGGCGCGTTCGCCCGGCGCGGCTAGCACGGCGGCCGGGAGGTGCTTGCAAGCCATGTATAGAGCCACCGCCCGCTCGCCTTCGCCACCGCCGCCCTCTAGTGCGCGTTCTGGGAATCATGAGGTCGTGTGATTAGTGATTTAGATCCAAGGAATGGGTGATTTCACTGTCTTTCTGTTTTATTTAATCGTATGACAATAATATCATTGTCCTACATTTTATAAATTTAAATTGCAGTATACATTGACCATAACTATCTTTGTTTTTGGGTCAAAGTAACCCTTATAATAAAGTAACCCCAGGAAAAAGGACACCACCGGCGTGCAACACCTCCCTCCTGAACTGATGAAGGGGGGGGGGGGGGGGCGCATTAGCTCCCCTTAGGTTGCAGATGTCCTGGACGAGATGGTGGCCGCTTTCCCTTAGGTGAACAGTGATTTCCATAATCGTGTACCTCCCTAGACAATAAAAAGCAAACTCCATCCATTGACAGGTGCTGTAAAAGGCGACTAATGTGACAGAGGTAGAACTCGGACATTTCACTTGCGTTAACAAAAAAATTGCCAACAGCGTTTTGTCTATGTTGAGAATTTTAGACAATACGATCTCTAACCCGAATGCCAAGCATTCCAGATGGCGCTGCTGAGACGTGAGGTCTGATGTCAAAACAAAGTCCTATCATTGGATATATGAGATCCGTAATTTTACAGCTGGTTCGTCCAATTGCAAAATAGTATGACGATAACGGACCTTAACTTTTCACTAGCGCCATCTGTTGGATTGTGAAATCGCGAAAGCCCTCATTCCAACAGTAGACTGTTATGGGCTGTGTGATCAGATGGTATTTTTACGCGCTTTTACCCCATCACTCTTTCCCACAGCTGCAACTTCGTGAACAGGATCTACAGCGGCGACCACACACAGGTCCCGAGTTTTGACACTCAGCTAATACTGTCATGGAACCCGCAATCTGAGTATGATGACAATGGACATTAACTTCACACTAGCGCCGTCTGTTGGATTTTGAAATCGCGAAAGCCCCCATTCCAGCTGTGGACTGTTATGGGCTGTGATCTCATGGTATGCTCACCTTTCCCGCAAATGATGGAGGACCTGTTTAGTCGTGGCCGCAGGCTGCCGTCTAGTAGTTGTTGCGTGCGTCGCGGCGCCGCGCCCGCCATCATGCGACACACCGCCGAGTGCAGGAACACGCGAGACGTCACCCACTGCCAGATAAATAAAAAATAAAATGTCAATCTTGGCGTTAATGTCCCGGGTGTGCTCTCGCGCACGAGGGCCCGGGTCCACCTTGACCATTATCCAGGACTTGCATTAATTAAAGTGGAACGACTGCCACCTGACCTCCGTGAAATTGGTATTACCTGGAACCTGACCAGATTGGATCATGGTTACACATTCAATCGCCTGAATGTGTAGGTTACATCACGATGTTTTCCCTTACCGTAAGAGCATCGGTTGGCATTCAAGTAATGTACGTAACTCACAAAATAGTCATTGGTACATGGCCGCAGCGGGATTCGAACCCGGTACCTCTCACTTACGAGTCGGATACCCGAACCGCACGGCCACCGACGGTCAAAATTACTCTATCTACACGAGTTCTTAATTTTTTTACCCACTTACCGGTAAGGCTTGCGACAGTCGTCGCAAGGAGTGCAGATCCCTCTGAAAGGCTCGAAGATGGGTGGCCGGCGCGGGCCTAGAGCCTCGGGCTTCCCAAACTCCAGCGCGGACCTCCAACACCCAATCGCAGCACAGGACTTGCATCAGCTGGAATGTGACATGACTGCGGTCTACAGATTATGAAACTAGTTTTCTTTTCGCGCGACTTCGTTCGCGTGGTGTCCTATCCCTACACTTCCCTACACCTACACATATAAAATTCGTTGCGTAGTTTAAAAGATCAAAGCGTACATAGATACAGACGGCGGGAAACGTGCGGGAAACGTTTTATACTATGTATAGATAATTCATCAGGTGGTAGGACTCTGCCAAGCCTGAGGAGTCAAACGCAATAGAGAGCGAAATGGTCGAAGCGTTCGCTACGTCCGCTGTAGCCCGAGCGGTGCGGTGCGGCTACAGAGCTCTATTTTAAACCACTCGTCGTTGCATATAGCATTCGATGAAATTCGACTTGAAAAATTCAATATTTTTATGCATGACGCTGATCTTTTAGAATATAGAATTTTACATGACGAAAATCAAAATTGAATACCGTTCTACTAGAGGCGAGCGGTTCTAAAATAGAGCTATATAATTAGAAAGAATTTGTAGAAGAGGTTCGTTGTTAATGTACTATTACGATTTATTTAAAGCAAATAGAAACACACATACTACTGAATAAGTTAGATACACGTTAGTATTGTAAACCCTAGCAATATTGCCGTCTGATCTCAATACCAAAATCCGTGCTAGAGTTTAGATACACCAGCAATCTTATCCTTCACACTGATACTGAAAATATCACAAGTCTTTTATCTTGGCTCCATAAATAAAGTGTTGGTGCCATTGAGGATTCCTCTACTTTGCATAATTTTATCGTCGTTAAACGTCTGTCTGACATGACTCTTAATACTAACCCGTTAAGTACATACACATAGACATACTATTGTTGTACTAGAAGTATTACATCGAGATCTAGACGCCACGAACGTGAAGCAGAGCCACACAATATTAAGCAAATTAGACAAAGCAAATAATACAAAGCAAAATAATTAAACATGAAAAGAAAAACTTTTATACCAGAAATTAAAATGTGTGAAATCTCGGATGCGATGAGCGTCGCTGCCGCGAGATTTGCCTTGTAGTAATATTGCACAATATACGATAACAAGTGCAATGCAACTACAATGCACTCCCGTGACAGCTATTGCGGAGGACTCTTCTTACTGCATCCTTGTTAATGCTTAACATAATGGGGTAACAAAATAAAAAACTGCAAAAAATTATAAGTAAAAAATCATGTTTCCGTCATGTTCGTCATTTGTGCAGGTTAATATATCTTACCATCATCAGCTGTGTTGGTTTCTTGCAGCAGTAGTAAGCCAGAGAGTCCGCTAGTCTGGCTCCAGCAATGTCACACACCTGGAAACGTCAGTTCGATTTGTTAAATGCCTGACAAACTCTTCCGAGTACCGACTAATCTCCTTATACTCAAAACACGATGTTGTCAGAAAACCTCAGACAAAGTCTAGAATCTATATTATATATATTTAAACAATTCCCAAACTACTGAAACGGTTTTAATGAAACAAAGCTAAGAACTGTCTCGATTAAATTGGATTTTAAATAAAGAAAATCGCATCGAAATCAGTCCATCCGTTCGAAAACTATGATGCCATAACACACAGATACACCCGTCAAAGTTATAAAACCCCTATTTTTGCATCGAGGGTTGAAAACAGCTCTTATAGGGGATGGCCGCTTTAAGAATTACGATGCCATCTACAGACAAATACACATATTAAACTTGTAGCACCTCGTGATAGCGTCGGGTATTTAAAAGATTCAAAAGAGTTCAAAGAATAAAATTTTTCAGATAACTATCAGCTACCCAATCTTCGCTGGCACTGTGTTCAAGATTGTAATTGAATTATTCGCTGAATGATAAACCAAGGAAATATTATATATGTATAGCCTTATGGGGTTTTACGATAAGTCTCAAAGTCATGACAGTTACAGTTAAAAAAACACTTTTAAAACTATTTGCAGTTAGAACAAGAACAAGATAACTCGACATATTATTAGTATGAGCAATATGAATAATTAGATGAATATATTACCTTGAGTATGGTCTCCGAAGTCCTCTCCATGGAACTCTCATCTCGACACTGAGCAAGGCTCAACAGGCCGCGGCGGCTTTTGTACGCCATGTGCAGAGCCCTACCAATAATAGCACAATAGCTATATTTTCATCGGCACATGTTTATGAACGGAAGACAATAGTTATTAATACAACAACTATAAACCGCACACTAGTGTTTAATAAACATAACTGCGACTAGAAATTCTAAGTCGGCACATGTGTGAGAATACTCTCATTGTTACGGTGCCCGCTGGCTGTGAGTAAATTCGTATTGCATTAACAATATTATTGTTACACTTGTTTTAGTTGGGGAGTCATCGCCGGCGAATGTAGGTTGCGATGCCGTGGCGATTGTCTGCGGCCACTCAACGGAATCGAGTCGAGTCGTAAGTCAGGAAAAAGTATAATATATTATAATGGGAGTTGTGATTCGTGCTTGGAGCAGAATACGCGGGTAAGTGAAGTCTTAGGTCACCTTGCTGATGGCAATACTTTTCCTCCGACCGCGGTGAAGCCAGAGGTTACTAGGGGTTATATTTTGCAAAGACATTTCCCATGCCAAGTTATAGTTGCACCACGCAAGTGTTTAGTGTTTTAACATACCTATCTATAACGTGGGTAGCAAGTTTAACAACCAGTTAAAACAATCTCATAATGTTAATCATAACTAATGGCACTGCTGTGATCGTTCAACCGTATAGCACTATATCTATTCTCTTTGTTACCTACACCTTTTCTATCTACCATGGTCCAATATACCATCTTGGCGTTAATAACCCGGTTTGCTCTCGCGTACGAGAGCCCGGGGTCCGCCTTGATCTTGATTCAGCACTCGGCAGATCAGGTAATTACAGTAGTGGCCTTCGACGACCTGAGTGGTTCAATGGTTAACATGCCGGTCTGCCACGCAAGAGGTCCCGGGTTCGACTCCCGGCTGGGCAGAAATTGAAATAATGAATTTTAATTTCTGTTACGGGTCTGGGTGGTCTATAATAAGTATGTATTTAAGTAGTATATCAGTTATCTAGCACCCATAGTACAAGCTTTGCTTAGTTTGGGGCTAGATGGCGCTGTGTGAATTTGTACACGAATATTATTTATTTTTATAGTAGTGGAGCGACGGCCATCTGACTCCGTGAACCTGTTAACAGAGGAACCTGACCAGATAGGATCATGGTTACACATTCAGTCGCCTAAATGTGCAGATTTCATCACGATATTTTCCCTCGTCATATTGCCATATTATGGGGAATCGAAACTGGGCCAAAGAAATCTATCTATAACAGCAGCAACGCGGAAGTAATTAATATTTCGGACGGAACTATTTATTCCGTAATTAATTATTGTAGAAATACTAATTTGTGGTGTAAATTCATCGAAAACCTGAGTAAACCATGAAGGTGAACAGTACATTACCATAATTATCGGTTGGTTATAAGTATGTATCTGGGTACTATGCAAACACTTTTATATAAATGGTACTACGTGAATAGTTGAGCGTTTACTGATATCCAAATCTAGATTCTATTCATTTAGGAGCAACCCTACTTAGGTCATCTATAACTTAGTGGTCAATCCCGCTTCTGCCAGCTTTCCTACTCTCCTTCCTCCAATTCATCTGATCTTTGGCATCATCTTTTTATATTATATATACCGTAGACAAAAACAGGCAATTAGGCCATCTGATGGAAAGTGGCCACAGCCGCCTATGGACATCAGCATTACCACGGGCGCCACCAATGCGTTGCCAACACCCTATGAGACCTCTAATATACCTCTTGAAGGCTCTACACCCTAACTAACAACCCTATTTCTATAACTTCTTATTCTTACTTAGTATAAAATATATCCGCTGACTCTCGCTAAACCACGCAGTCACGGAGATTATATACAGCAGTGGACTAATATAGGCTGATGATAAATATATATTAAGGTATGTCGTTTGTTTGTTGCAACAGTGACAAACGACTAGCCTACCAATCAACGTTTTCCACTCCGGCTGCGATTCAAATGTCAGACTTAGAGGCAGACCGAGTAGGGTGGCCTACTCGGTAAACATAATAATAAACATATAATAAACCATATTAATCTTCAATATCGTGATCGCAAATTCGCCTGATAGGATTGTAGAATAAATTGAGCGTGCTCAAGACACTGGACTGTTACGCAAAAAACATTGAAGAATCGTGAATGTATCAGTAATCGGTATATGCGGTGGTAATACATCCATCCAAAAATCTATTTGAAGTGACATTAAGGCTGACGCCACGCGAAGGCAATTTATTAACTCGAGAGTCGCGTTTCCATTGTTTAATTTTTATTACAGAAATTCCAGAGTCATTTTGAGTCATCGGTCAGCACGCCGCCATGACACGAAGCCAAGAGTACGCGTGATAGCAACACACAATCGTAGCGCGAGAGATAGAGCCAGTAACCTTAACCGGGCAGTAGCTCCTCGAATTTGGTCACGGATAGAGCTGACGTTTGACTTAGGGCCGCGTCTGTCTACAGCCAGGACGTCTACCACGCCAAGAGTACACGAAATAGCAATACTTTATCTTGGTGCGAGATATATTACGGCAAATTATATTGAGAGCAAATGTCTGGCTATGCTCTCCGCCAGGTACTGGAAGTAGGGGCCGGCCTAAGAAGCGGTCGCTAGACGTGGTTAAGAATTACATGCGTGCCAACAGACGCACCAAGGATGCCGAAGCGAGCACGGAAGAGCTAGAAGGCGGATCCCGGGCCTGTGATACCGGGATAGTGAGAGGATGATGATGAATCGTATAATAGGAGATCCGGCCATATCTTCATTCATCTGTTATTCACAAGAATAGAAAATATTCTATTACCGGATCTTAGACCAGCAGTGCGAGAAAAAGACCAGCTATATATTATAGTCTCCATACCCGGGCAATGGATCTTCGCTGTTGGCCAAGGCTTCGGGCAGTGGGTAGAGTCGGCGGGCGAGGTCAGCGGCGCGAGTGGTGTCAGCCAGTAACCAGGACGCGGCCACACCCACGAGACTCGCCCACCACTCCATTACCGGGTCCCAGCAGCCTGGACAACGATTTATTGGCTATAAAAGGTTGCATGGGTGCAAGGTAGGTATATCGTGAAGCACTAGGGACGAAAAAAGATGATAAAAACTCCAGATGTGCCCAAAGAAATCCGAACACAAAGAAGAAAAGCTTCAATAGTAAGGGACGGCAGGGCGAAGATCGGAGGGAAGGGAGGAGAATTTCGCGCGCTTCATGGGGTTTTGTGTAGCATGGCAAGAAAAGAATGTGTGACGGCAACTAAGGCGTGTTTAAAGTGGGTGATGGTGACGGCGGCGAGAATCTTGTTTGTGTTGTCCATGCCCTAGAAAGGGATTTAGGAAAAATTGTAGGGAATCAAACCGTGAGCGTGTGGAAAGAGCTGCTAGAAGCGCGCACCTCCTGTGATTCGGTCTAAAGCGGTCCGTATGACCGAGAGATCGGTAGGACCATGGGTGGTGGAGGGTGGAACCTACTCAAGTTGTTAGCCCGGTTTATCATCATCACATATGATGATAAACCGCCACAACGTGTGCCCATTTAGAACAAAAATCTGAGCCCATTTACCCAATATAGCAAATAATTTCGAATTTGGCACAGACTCATTCCTCAGTCTAGGCCTATCACTCCCGGACCAAATTCAATTGCACTTATCCCAATTCATTTGCAATTGTTGTCTGAATAAACGTGCAGTTCGCTTTATACTTTAGATTTCTATGAAACAGCTATTCTCTCTGTTCAGTACCTATTCCTGCGAATATACCAGTAAGTTTGCGGTAGGCTTTCCAAATGGTAATCTACAATTCATATAAAAAATGTATTGCATTGCCGTGCTGGGTGCCTGTAATTACTTTGGCTACCTCATCATGCAAAACAAAATACATCGAAGCGGCAAAAATCTCTTCAGGCTTAACAATTATTTTTTTAATATTTGTTTTCGTAAAAATAAAGTACAGTCATTCTCTTTGCTCAGTCACCCAGTTTCCCTGCTCAGAACATACAAATCAGCAAACAGCACCCATACCAGTGTGGTGTGGCGCGTCGGTGGACACGTCGTCCGTGATGAGGGTGATGAGCTCCAACACGTCTCGAGTGTTGCTGCGCTCGTCCGCGCACAGCAGCATGTGGAGACTCTTCTGGAGCAACTCCAAGTGGTACGCCTGTGGATTGTGGGACATTTACATGCTATTGCTGACTATAGCCACATTAAAGTCATTTGTCTCTTTTGAAATCGAAGATTGGGTCAATAAAAAAAGCATTTTTGTGCCAGTCTGTGCACGGGCAGACCAACGTCTCCTAAACGTCTATTACCACTACAAAGTGGAATTTTTCTTGTACTCGGTGACGTAGGATAACTACTACTATTATAGTCTATAGAATTCGGTTATACATTCCGGATCCGTTCCCGCGGGAACCACATTAAATTTCGGGATAAATTATAGCCTATGTGCTATTCTGGGTTAGTTCTTGTCAAATTTCATCAAAATCCGTTTAGTAGTTTTTGGGTTAATAAACATCCAAACATCCATCCCCATCCTCATACCCTTTTATAATATTAGTAGGAGTAGGATGTCAACCATTTCCTATCGACAGACTTCCTTTCGGATCATGTAATGTAAACTTATGTAGCCTAAGATTTACAGCATCGCTCATTCTATCGATCGCTGCCTGCTATCCTAAATTGTCACCTACTCTTATTATTATCAGCCTCTAAATTTCGATACAGATAAGCATTAAAAAACTCTTTCTATTTCAGGTTTGATAGCATGATGATATGGTGCAACTTGCTAAACCGCCGCAAAGCTAAAAATTCACCTATTGGCCTCCTCAAAGTTGTTCCGATTCAATTCCCGAATGCAGCACCATCAGCGAAGCATAAACCCTTACATTTGGCGATAACTAACTCTTTAGTGTAGCTCTGAGAGTGCTATCGAGGTACCGATATGGATTATCAGGTGGTATGGTGGTATTATAGATGAGCCGTGACTTTTACTGTCAAAATTAACCTATGCTAACGGGTAGAACAGAACTTAAAACTTGTGCGGTCATATCTTACAGACGTGTTACGACATGAATGAATATTTTTCTGATGTTTAGAGACTATTCTAAACATCTGTCCATCTTTTGTGTCAAATCCTAACATAGGACAAAATTAAATTAATAAAAATCAAAACTATTAGGAAACTAATATGACAGGTTACCAGCATCGCTTACATTTTTGCGAAAACTGCCGTCTCTCAGTGGACTTTTACGAGAAATTAACAGATGATACATTCTTCGTTCCTAGTTAAGCGTGGAATACATTATTCTTTGCACAAAAGATAAAAAGATTATTTTATGTGACTTATTTTTCCTACTGAAGACCGTCTTGGCGTAGAACGTCACTTTCGCAAAATATATCGTAAACAATTTTGTGACATCTTACAATCAATATGAAGATTTTCGAAAATTCATTTTCCCGGCTTGGGTTAGGACAAAAACATGGTCTACATTACCTGATTTTTTTGAATAGGAAGGTCTCTTACGAACTTCACTTGAAATAAGTGCTAGAGATTTGTGCTAAATATCGTCACGGTATCACTTTGACTTTTCACGAAGGAACTATGTTACAAAATCACACCATAACATAACATTAGGACACACGATAATAAGGACCGTGAGGGGGCGTCAGTGTCTTTTCATCAGTAGTTTCCTAATCGGAGGCATATTAGGAAATAATGAAAGTGGCGTAAAAAGGTACTGATATGCCGCTGATACTATAGTGACGCTATATATCACCCATCTTTACAATCAATACATATGTATACAATGTTTACCATGTAACATTTATGACTCAGTTGGCAACCCTTTATAACAAATAAATGGATCAATCACTAGAACTTTATTCGAGTGAAGTTCCCCAAAGGCCATCCTATTAGCAAAAAAGTTGACTTGTACATCCCCCAAGTTCCATAATTCTGGCGAGTCCGGGGTAACACCCACTCATCAGCATTGACATCAGCAAGTCTCACCCTCATAGCATAAGCGAGCGGATCCGGCGGATCAGTCTGTCGGCTGAACAGCTGTGAGGCGTGCGGACCGCGCTCGTAGCTCCAGCGGCGCGTGCGCAAGAAGCTCTGCCCGCTTGCGCCGGCCGCCCAGCGTGCTCGGACGCCCGTCGAAGCCCACCAGGACGAGCATACAGAGCGGCAGAGACGCAGGTAGTATCTGTAGGGAGGGTTGAAGTCTTCGGGTCTGGCCAACTCATACGTAATTACGATAACTTGCCACGTAATGGCATCATTTCGGAACGTTCTGTCGGAGTTGGGTTGTATGGAAATATTGGTTCTCCATGGATCATATGTGGTATTGAACTCTCTGTTTAACTCTAAGGTTTCTGATGTAGCCCATCACTAATGGACCTGCTGTATACGAAAATACTTCCTCAATTTCCTACCATCACAGCTCATAACAGTTCATTGCAGGACTTACGGCCTCTCTCACGAAAGTGGAGGTTATTGCTATAATCTCCACGCTTGGCAGGCAGGTTGTAGATCGCAGTGTTGTAAATATAACTATGGAAAACGCTGCTGCCCATTTTCCAGCTACAAAGCTTCTAGATCTTTTGCCTCGAAAACATTTGTCGCCTTGTACGACACCCACGAGTGTAAAGAATTGATGCTATTCTTAAACACACGGCCTCGGGTCTGGTCAAGAACCATTAAATTATCGCGATCGACAATAGAATAGAGTGGAAAATGTATGGTACTTGACATCAGTCGCAATAGAATCGCTACGATGGGTTTGACTTGGCTAGACCCTATATTTATCGTAGATCGTAGAATGTGGCAGAATTTTGTAAGTCGATAAAAAGCAATTCTATGCGACTGTCGACCGAAACATGGCACTTACGTTCTGCGACAGTTATACGAACGCTGCGACGTTCGTATAACTGTCGCAGAGACGCAGGTAGTACCTACGGGGGTGGTAGACGTCAGCGGGTCTAGCCAAGATTCATTATATTTTCACGATCGACGGTAAAGTAGGAATACATGCGAGATTTAATTTAACTAATAGAAAATTGACCTAAGCGATCGCTAGATGACATTTACGATCGCCACAGCGACAGTACTGCGAACGCTGCGAAAATGGCCGAACGTAGCCGAAAAGTTCAGACAGAGGGTCGCAATAGGATCACTACAAAGCAATCGACATCTATCAGCGTACTCTAAGCGTCACTTACCCGCACAGCCAGTTGCCAATCTTGGGCATGTAGTCCTTGAAGACCAGTGCTGCCGTCACATACGTGTCTGCCAACAGTTGTTGATCCCCCGCTACTTCTGCCAGGTTGACTGCTTGGAGTGCTAGAAGGACGCGCTCACTGCGACCACTGTGAGAGGAGAGGACTTCCAACTGCGCGAGGCGGTGGGAAGCTGAAGACACTTCTGCGGCCCAGTGCTTGGTTGCGCGCCTCGCGGGACTGTCAACAAATCCATCCATAGAGTCCATACTAACACAAGTATTATAATGCGAAAGTAACTCAGTCTGTCTTAGGCGCTGTCGTAATTGGCAACGGTCATACGACGAATGTCACCCGATCAATAGGAACCCTCAAAAACCGCCCGTCGCACCGTTGCCAAATAGGACAGCGCCTTAAGCTTACACGCCTAAACCTTTGCCACATGATGAAAGGTAAGGACCTTTGACCATGGCGAAAAACAAGAATTTCATGCAAACGTAACGCTGACAAAAACTAGTGGTGTGATAAAATAAGTAAAATGCACAGCCCTTTGACGCAGTTCGGGTAGTATTAGCGGCCAACCCCGATGTCAGGCCAAACTAGTTTGCCCTATGCCAGACTGGTGTACTTTCAAGATAAACTAATTTGTCCTAATGTCCTAGGATAAACTAGCTTGGCTTGATATTGGGTCTGGCGGGTAACAATGAGAAATAAGTACTTATTAGCACCTACTCTTAACTACTAAAAGTAATTTATTTTAAGATTCAAATTCAGCCCAGTTCTCACATCGAATTTTACCTTCAGTCTGTTACCGCACTTAATCTTGGGTTTCCTCCAATAAGCCTGAATGACTCACTGAAACTGATGGAAATCACTGAGTTTGGGAACAATATGGCGCGGTTCCCGCTAGAAGTCAGAGAAAACCCAGCTATAGAGAAGCTATATCAAGTAACCCTACTCGTAACCATGTTTAAGGCTACTCGTAAACCAACAAGCAGTGAGAAACCCGGAGATTACTTTCAAAATGTCTAAAAGTGACCGGGATACATTAAAAAAAGCTTCATCAATGTTAAATATACCTGTCACCCCAAAGGTCGCCAGCGCGCCGAGCCAGAAAACCACCGAGGGGGAGTCTCTGCAAGACTTGCCGCAACACGGCCGCAGCCACCGCCGAATATTTCGCGTGCCCCTGCCCGCCCGCCTGCACACTCTTCCCACACGCAGCCAACGACCTATGCAACTCTAGACGAGCATTCGTTAGGTCACCCTGAAAATAAACAAACAGTTTACAACAACAGCCAACAGTCCACTGGTATAGGCGTAGCTTCCGCCATTACCATGGATGGCTTTGCCGTAATCTCCACGCTTTGGAAATCGCAATATTTATATCAGAAAACAATAATGACAAACAGTATTGAAAAATAACACCGGCACACAAAAAAGAAAATGTCTGTACACCGGGCGCCAACTATCTACGGGGATGTTTTTCGACCCGCTGAATACGAATTTTAAGTCAGTTTAGGCCGTCCAGCCTGCAATTTTGAAAATTTTTTGTACCAAGATAATCCTAATTTTTTTACGATTTTTGCAATTTTTAAGGATATTTTATAATTTTTTTCGAATTAAATATGTTTATGATTAAAGTACGATCGAAATTAGTATTTAACAGATCAAAATACATAAAAATTATGCTTGCCTTAGTCAAAATTTTTTTTCTTGCCAAAACTTGTATTTTCGCAATTTTTGGGGGTTTTCGCAATTTACTTGAATTCACTAAATTGAAGGCTGGACGGCCTAAACTGACTTAAAATTCGTATTCAGCAGGTCGAAACACATGCCCGTAGATAGGTGGCGCCCGGTGTATATACAATTTTTTTTTTTTGTGTGCCGGTGTAATCATCATGCCGCCTTGTTCGCCTTGACCCTGATCCAGGATTTGGCAGATCAGGTATTTTCTTCAGTTTAAGTCAGGTTTTCTCAAACGTATGGCTCCACGTACCATTGACAAATTTTCAGATGACAGCGTGCCCCTTAACTCCCCCCACCAAAGACGCAACTGCTGAGAGCCGGCAGACCAACTTTTTTCAGTGTGTGGGAGTTGTCACTCTACTAACGTTTGGTAATACATACCAAATTGACAATTTCCCTTCATAGTTTTTTTTTTTCATAAGTATGAAACTTCTCGAAGAAGAAATGAAGTTTCTCGAAGACGCAACCGCTGAGAGTAAGCAGTCCAACATAAATCAAATCATGGGACCACTCTACAACCCATAATAAACACATTACGGGTAAAACTAAATGTAAGTACTCGTTATGTTTCCATAATGGTTTTCTTTCAATTTTTCTGTGACCTCCTATCCTAGTCTATAAAGGGAAGCCAACGAAAATTGTCTACTCTCCTTCGCAAAAATTGTCAGAATATTATTTTTAACACGCTGGCAAGATTATTAGCCAAGCGGCTGTATCTAGAGGTCACATGAACTTCCCGTTAGCGCGTTCTAACAGACATGCGGCGCCATCTCTCGAGTAAGTAACGCAATAGTATGCTGTTCGCATTGTTATTAGGCGTGGAATAACCATTATTTTTCCGTAATACGTAGGTTTCCTAATAATTTTAATTTCAAGTATGTAACACACGTTATGTCACGCATTTTTAAAGTAGCTTGATGTTGTGCCGCCTAAAAACTTTAGTGTAATCGGGCTTATGTCATTATCGCTTGTACTAACAAAAATAGAGGTGGCTACATTACATCAAAGTGTTTTTACGCAAAAAAGAATAAAAAGTAACTGTAAATCTAAATTTAGTGATTGGGCTACTTTAGGTATCCGAAAAAGCAGAGATAGAATGTTTGAACTATACGGTCAGCGAGCTTATTGCCATGATAAAGATTTTGTAGAATATGTGAAAAAATATTCAAAAACGTTTAAGAAAGTTTGTCTAATTGCAAAATCACAGCATTATAAGAAAATTATAAGTTCGTCTTCAAACAAGGCTAAGACTGTGTGGAATGTAATAAATAAGGAGGCAGGGAAAACAAAGCCTCGTGATACACATTATGAAATCAAAACAGAAACCGGAACTAGTACCGCAAATAAAGAAGTGGCAGAGTTGTTCCAAAAATTTTTTACCGAAATACCGATTAAAACTACCTCGCTGCTAAACTCGTGCCCAATTAGTGCAGAAAACTTGTTAAAAGAAAATATAGGTGCCTGTGAAAATGGCTTTTGTTATTCCGAAGTAGACGCTAAAACTATCATTAAAGCTTTTAAAAGCATTAAGTTGAAAAATACGGAAGATATTTGGGGAATGTCAGTTAGAGTTATAAGTACTGTTGTTGATATTTTAGCACCGTATTTAGCTTACATTTTTAATGCTTGCGTCGAAGTAGGTGTTTTCCCCGACCTCATGAAAATCAGTAAAGTGGTGCCATTATTCAAATCAGGTTGTAAAAATAGTTTGAATAATTTTAGACCGGTATCCATCCTGCCCGTTTTCAGTAAAATCTTTGAAAAAATCATGTTAAGTCAAATGATTGTGCACTTTAACAGTAATAAATTATTTCATCAACAACAATATGGCTTCACAAAAGGCCGCAATACTACCGAAGCTGGTATTAGCCTCATTCAACAAATTTTTGGCGCTTGGGAAGAACATCATAATGCAGTAGGTGTTTTTTGCGATTTGTCTAAAGCATTTGATTGTGTAAATCATTCAACACTATTACTAAAATTAAAACATTACGGTTTTACGCATGATAGTCTTGAAATGATGAAATCATACTTAGAAGGTAGAGTTCAAAAAGTAAACGTAAATGGCGAGTTATCTGCGGGTGGGAAAGTGAGCATTGGAGTGCCACAAGGATCTATATTGGGGCCGTTTCTCTTTCTTGTATATATAAATGACCTTCCATACATGGTGCAGAATATTGCTGGTATAGTCTTGTTTGCTGACGATACTTCACTGATATTTAAAATTAATAGGAAAGATAATAATATAGACGAAGTAAACTGTGTTCTTCAGAATGTGCTTCATTGGTTTACGATTAATAACTTAGTCTTAAACTCTAAAAAAACAAAATGCGTTCATTTTTGCCTCCCTAATGTACAAAGTAATCAATGTAATGTTATATTAGATAAAACGCAACTTGAGTTGGTAGAGAAAACTACTTTCTTAGGCGTTAATATAGATTCAAAAATTCAATGGGGCCCACATATTGAATCATTGGCTAGTAGGTTAAGTTCGGCTGCATTTGCCGTGTGGCGAATAAGGAGGCTAACGGATGTGAATACAGCTAGATTAGTTTATTATAGTTATTTTCATAGTATTATGTCATACGGCATCATACTATGGGGCAAGTGTGCTGATAGTGACATCATTTTCAAACTACAAAAGCGAGCTGTAAGAGCAATATATGGATTACGTCGACGTGATTCGCTCAAAGAATTGTTTAAAGAAATTGATGTATTGACTTTCTCAAGTCAATATATATTTGATAATATTATGTATGTTAGAAAGCATATTACCCAATTTGCTAAAAATACTGATATTCATAATGTCAATTTAAGAAACAAAAATAAACTGGTAACACCGTTGTTCAGACTAAGTAAAGTAAATTCATCTTTCATGGGTAACTGTATAAGATTTTATAATCATATTCCTGAATGTATTATTAATTTGCCTGAATTACAATTTAAAGATAAGGTGAAAACAACTTTAATGAAAAAAGCCTATTATAAAATTGATGAATATATCAATGACAAAAATGTATGGTGTACTACTAGCTCTTCGAAATAGGAAGTTATTTATAAATTTATAATTTTGTTAATTGAGTGAGGATGATTTGATGTGTAATAGTCATTGAATAACAAATATTTTTTTAATGTGTACGGCATTGGCAGCGCATGCTCACTTAAAAGTCTGCCTGGTGGTGGCATGGGGGTCGGGTCGTTCTCTTCCCTCAAATATGGTTGAATTGGACGATGGCTGGGCCCTGCGTCATGCTCGTGAACGGGTGCTGCCTTGGTGGACTGGCCTGCTTTTGCTGTGCCATTTTTTATGTTTTTGAAATTTATTTTTATTTTTAGTTATCTTCACCGATTTGTAGAGGTTCACATCATATTCCAATCAAGACAGGCTCACTCAAATTAAATTGACAAATGTATCAATGCAATGTAATCATATTTAAATGTACCTGTGGGTTTCTTGCCGTTTCTTTTTCCCACAGATGGTCATTTTCCTAACTGAAGCGGCATACTGACAGACAGACGACATTCTTTTTACTTATTTGTTCCGAGCTCAGGGCGCGACGCGGGTAGGCCGGCTGGGGCGTGCGGGTGTGAGCGCCGGCGGGCTGGCTGGGGCCGGGCGCGCGCCGCATATGATTCGCCTAGGCGGTTATGTGCGTGGCGCGTATCGGTGCCCGGTGTCTCGCCGGAGTAAGCCCTCGCGCGCGCTGATCGGTCTGCATGCGTCGCCCCCTACCTGGATGAGCTCGCTTAACTTCCCTTTGTTTTCCGTTAGATTTTTGACTTTTGAAAAGAGATTAATTAACGTAATCCTAATTCAATAAATACTTTTTCATTTTCATTTTCATTTTCATTTTCATTTCATTTAGAGGTTTTCGAAATTATTAGAAGACAATTTTGATTTATATTTTTGCTTCATATTTGAAATTGTTGCTCTTAAAAAAAATAAAGTTCTCGATTGGCGGCTACTTATCGGAAGACGTAGCGTGGGTAGGCCTCCCACAAGGTGGACCGACAACCTGGTAACGATCGCAGGTACTAGCTACATGCGGAAGGCACAGGACCGGCCTTTGTGGTCTCTGGGGGAGGCCCATGCCCAGCAATGGGTATCTTTCGGCTGATGTGATAGTGATAAGGAAATAAAATTAATAGGACACCTTCGTATTTCGGTAATCGAAATTTCACACCCAAAGGTGGAGCGGGGAACTGCATATTGTTCCGTAATCCAGAGATGGCGCCGCATGTCTGTTCACACGAGTTCTACGCTACGTTCTAATAGCCGCTTGTGTGGCCCATCCCCATGGGGTGTCGCATCCGATAAAGCCTGAAAAGCCTTCCTGGCTATAGGCAGTCCCAAGGGGGTGTTTAGCTGGTTGGTATGCGCTTAGGTTGCATAGTCGGAGTCCGGGGGGTTCGCGACAACATTTACGTAATGTCGCCGCGCGATGTAGTTCCTTTTACCCTGTCTACACATACATGTGAGAGTCGGTTTTTATTTTCACACCTGCTCAAGCATGATAAATGGTGGAGTAAGGGGTTCGTTGTTATCTCGAAACTGACAGGGGTGCGTGGAGCCATAAGTTTGAGAAATTCTTGACCATACAGTTCCCTCGCGCGCTGCAGCACGCAAGCGCGCATTGTGTGCGCGGTTTCCCGCCAAAATGCCAAGATTCGAGCGCCGCAAATTCTGTACGGGGTCTTAATTAGTAGGTGGAATTATTACCTTTTTCAAATACTCGTCCGCTTGCCTCTTGTGCTTGTAGAATATTCCTGCCTCTTTAGATTGGGATTTCGGTACAGAATCCCCGTACACCAAAAGCTTTATGAGACATCCACCAAGTACAACGAAATTAATGAGGTAAATTATGAATGTATTGAATATCCAATATTTCCAAGATCCTGTGCCATAATCTGTAAACATTCGAAAATTAAATATTGATCTCATTCTTCATTTGGTTTATCTAAGAAATAAAATCATCATCTTAGCGTTAATGTCCCGGTTGTGCTCTCGAGGACGAGGGCCCGGGGTCCGCCTTGACCATGATCCAGGATTTGGCGATCAGGTAATTACATTAGAGCGACTACCGTGACCCTGTTACCAGGGTGCAAATTCAGTTGCCTGAATTTGCAGGTTTTATCACGATGTTTTCCCTCACAGTAAGAGCATCGGTTAGAATTCAACTAATGTACATAACTCAGAAAAGAGTCATTGGTACATGGCCGCAGCGGAATTCGAACCGGGTTCGAACCCGGTACTTCTCGCTTACGAGTTGGATACTCAACCGCCCGGCTACCGATGCTCTCATTTGGTTTATCTAATAGGCTTTAATTCTTTTATTGATTCAATTGAAACACTTTTACTTAAAGTATGCAAAGTATTCTTTTTTAATATTTTAGGAACTCAAAAATGTAAACAACTTTAGCCTTTTTAAATGCACGGTAAACTCTATTTTGTTAAAAAGAAACAGCTAATGTAGTCCACAGGCCTACAGCTAATATAGTCTAATGGACAAAAAACGGAACTGCCTGTTCGTCCACTCTGCAGTGGTGGACGTCAGTGCAGTGACGTCATGAAGATGGCGGTAAAAAGCTTTGGTTTTATATTTTTTTCTCGATAATCATTGAGTCGTATGCTACGTGTGATATATCATTATATTAGCTTTCAAATGATATATCACAAGATTTATCTACTGATACAATTTTAGTCCATTTCCATAGAGGTGTCCGACGAAATTCATAAAGGAATGCCTCAGCGGCCTATAGATTAATAAAATAATAGTTTAACTCCTTTGCTTCTGAACCGATTTAGATTTTGTTACCGTTATTTGGCTAGTTTCATATTTTTGTAAAATCATCACATCAGTCAACACACTAGCAAAAATTCTCACCATCATCATCGTCTGCCATAATTTTTCTGGTTTCAACTCTAGCTGTGAAATCTGATGTGGTGGGCTCAGACATGTAACTTCCAAATAAGCTGCTGAATGGATTGAATGCTATAAGCCCTACCATAAACGCACACAATGCCAAGCGTGAATGGTCACCCAATCCCATGACAACTTTAGAGTATTTCTCTTCAACCTGCCAACAAAAATATTGTTGAGTCTACATTTTGATTTTAATTATTAATAATATTTAATAAGATTTTAATGCGGTTTTCAACAATAGATAGAGTGATTCAAGATGAAGGTTTATAGGTAAAAAAAGAAAGGTTAGGTAGGGGTAAAGTAGGTGTAGGGTAGGGGTAGGACGCCAGGCGCGCCAACTCCTCCAGTAATTAATTATATGGGCTAGAAGTCTCTCTTTTTCTTTAAAATACCTATAATAATAAATAATTACTTAATTAAAGATAACACACTATTCAGACATTTTGTGAAGTCACAGTTTTGGCACAGTACCACCTCTGGAGAGCATTCTCTATGAATTCTATGAGTATCCATACTTCTGTGTCACTGGCAATGTCAGTGTGGCTGTGGTTCACAAAATTTGTTCTTTGATTAATTAAAAAGTTATTCAATGTAGGAAAGTAGCTTACGAGGTATTTCAGTGTGGAAGCTCTTAGCATTTATCTAAATTGTGGAGCAGGTCTTGTTCATACAATTAAGTTACTGTTAGCCATACAATGTGAACCAAAGACACTGGTGGAACTGTGACTTCATAGTTGCTGTCTGATCAATAGACCCCTTATTGTTATTGTTCAGGAAAGTCAAAATATTATGAAACAAAATAAAATTATAATGCATTTAAAAAAAAATAATGTACCTTGTACTCTGGAGATGATGGTGAATCACTATCCATAGGAAGAGGAGAATGGTACGGTGAAGAAACATCGCTGTGTGGTGGTGTGTATGCTCCATCGAGTAATGGCTCCTTTATTCCAAACTTCTGGTAGGCCAGTTTGAGAGCAGTATTCTCCTGTTTCAGTCTACTATTCTGATTTTGCAAATATCGGATGTAGTCTATAGTTTTTCGCAATATGGCAGATTTGTTCAACTGTAAAATTTATTAAAATGTGATTAATGTATACTATAAAAACAACATTGATTATTTATAAAAAAATAAAACATTTACAATACCATGTAACTTATTATTCTACCTACCTTTGCTTCCTCGCCAACAAGCATATTTTTTAATTCTACTATTCTGTCATTGATACTGGTTCGGTAACGTCTCTCAATAGCATTATGGGCACTTCTCTTCACTTCTCTAACCTTAGGTACTGATATGTTGGGTGCTTGTGCTAGTGCAATTTTATCAGTCTCCAGAACTACTGGAATGCCCGTGGTAAGCAATGTGGAACCATTGTTGCTAGTAAAGAATGTATGTACCCTTCTGTTATCAGAACCTGAGTTTGCATTTGTCAGTATGCTTTGTGTTGTACCTACAACATAATCACAGTTATTGTACCATACATAATATATGACAATTACTAGTGATGTAATATCTATGTCATGATTGCATCATACCAAAGTTACTTTTAATAATTTCACAAAATTTACCTTGAATTGGGGCACTGGTATACATTAGTGTTTGAGTTTCAGGATTTAATATATTCGACTGCAATATCACTGGAGAAAAATTAGAATCCGTGGTCTTCAAAATTAATGGAGTCATGCCTTTAGTATTGTTCTGTATGAGCAGAGGCTGGCTTTGCTGTGGGCTCTTGTTAATTGTGTTTACTTGAGCAACACCCTCTAGTTTTACTAGTGGTTGTTGTGCAGTCTCCAACTTCACTAGAGGGGTTCTCTCAGATAATGGTTGCAGACTCCCTGGAGCAAGATTTACATACAGTGGACTGGAATGTACTACTTGCTGCACTATCAAAGGCTTCTGTGTGGGCACTCTGGCTTGGCCATGCTGGGTGACATCGGGCAGTGGCGCTCCATCACTTCTCGGCTGCAAGTTGTGTCCTTCCTCTCTGGCATATACTCCCTGCACTGGACTAGTTTTCGGCTGTGGCGATGTCTGCGCTGGTTTAGTTACATGAGTGTATTGGGACACCAGGGGGTTACCAGTGTTATAATATGGAGATACCTGAGGATGTGCATGCTTTTCAGACTTAACCTTAGTGTCAATACTAAGCAAGCCTGAGTCATTATCTACGGTCGAAAGTTCATCTTCTAACTTTTTCATAAAGTCCCCGTCACAACCACTTAGGAAATCTGAAAGTATTATAATTTTTCAAATAAATTTTCAAACAAACAAACAAGTGAATCAAAATATATTTTTAAAACTTAGGTCACCTTCTATTTCCGCAATGTCATTGACATTAAACACGTCTGAATTCAAAAAGGGATCTACTTGCTCCATTATCGCTATTTTACTAACATTACTATATAAATTATAAAATAAATAAAGTGAACAACAAATTGGAAATATTGCGCACTGTTTACGTTTTCCACTTCTGACAGCTACTGACTTCCGTTAACCAATCAGAAGCTCGAGAAATAGTCGCGCGATTTTACGTCACACAAAATGCGTTCCAAATTATTTTTCTGAGATTCAGAATGTACAGCAAAGACGCCATCTAGTAGCAATAGCAAGTAGTATTATACTCTTGAGCATCTATAACTCGCCGATAGATGTCTGATCATATTGAAATAGTTCCATAACTCGCCAAAAGATGTCTGATCAGATTAAAATAGTTATTTATATTGCCGATAGATGTCTGTCTAATGGCTAATATCTTCCGCTGGAAATTTGGAAACGATAGCCGTGACGGTAAGTGCGGTACGGTACGGTACGGACGGTAAATTATTTTTATTTTGAACTTCCAACGAAAATATAGGGGTGTTAGAAGTTTGACGTCTGTAGGTATTTGTTGCTTAGTGGCTCTATCTGTCTTTCGCCCTTTCCGCGGAAAGTGCGAAATATGGTTGTGCAACTGCTTCGCACACTCTCTGACATGCAACCGGTAGAAGAACGACAGACACAGCATAGAATATAGGTACACGTTCAAATAAATTTATTGTATGGCTCATAAGTGAGACTCCAATTTGTTGACAAATCATAATAAGTATGTCTGCCTGGGACAAACCGTCCACTTAGGTACCTACACCAAATGTGGAGAAAAAGATAAATCGATGAATCCAGCTTGGTAAGGCAACATTCCGAAAATTGTGGAAGATCTTCTCGCCCAAAACACCGCATCAAGATGGTTCGTACTTACTTATGGTTCAGACGTCCATGCTATCTGACGTCCGTGACCCTGCTCCAGGGGAACCTGACCAGATTGGATCATGGTTACACATTCAGTCGCCTGAATGAGCAAGTTTCATCACGATGTTTTCAGTTACTAGAGCATTGGTTATACCTTGTCAACGAAACTCTGACTTTATAGCCTCTATGATCATGAAACTAAAGTGGCAGTGGGTAGACCACATAGCTCGCAGAACTGATGGCGGGTAGGGCGGGAAGGTTCTCGAGTGACGACCACGTACCGGCACCCCACGGGATGGATAGCTTTTCCGTTCTATCACTTATAAGTACAAAGTGGACCCGGCGCGACTTCGTTCGCGTGGCGTCCTGCCCCTATCCCTACACCTATTACCCCTATCTACTCATTTTTTCTTTCTTCCCTTCCTCTTAAATTACTCTATCTATTGTTAGAAACCGCATTAAAATCCGTAGCGTAGTTTAAAAGATGTAAGCGTAGATACATTGATACCTTTGAACAGACGGCGGGAAGCGACTTTGTTTTATATAAAGATTTCTTTGAAATGATAGGACTACCGGTCTTTTATTAGAAAAGCACCTTAAATAGGTACAGCTAAAATTGCATTGTATAATTACATCAGGATTATCATTTAACCATCCTTCTCGATTTCCGTAGGTGTTCACCAGGGTTCTATTTTGGACGCCTTGTTGTTCGTTGTTCTGCGTTGTGCATTAAGTCCTCTCAGCTGAAATTTATTCCCGGAATAGTGAGAAAGCGATCCCTGGGTAAAGCTAAGATGTTAGAATGACAATTTATAACTCATACGCTCAGACCAAATAAGGTATAAAGACAGAACCCTGCTAACATCATACTGCTTCAATGTATTGCGATACCGATGCACCCAAAACTACGCCATTCTGTGTGTACGTACACGGTTACACATGTACACATTGACAACCAAACTATTGGTTGCTATTGACAACCAAACTGCGCCATGGGTCACATGTTTACGAAATCAGCTTCTTGTAATTATTGACAGCGTGCCATCTTTATTTCTTATTGATTTGAGCTCTTACGGTTGGCAAAAAGGCGAGCGGACTTCCTGATGGAAAGTGATCATCGATTCCACTAGATATTAGCAACACGGATACCGCCAATGCGTTGCCCACTTCTAAAATGCGTTGCTCTGGCAGCAACAAGGCAAAGCCATGCGAAAGCCACGGTTCCCCAAATCCCCACCCTTTTAAGCACTCGAAAGTGTAATGTCTAAAATAATAATTTTTCAAAATATAAGATCCCATACCAAGTCTGTTACTTCTTTTATGAGACGTTTAATGAATTTATAGTATACTGCCATTTAAAATTTAAGTATGTAACATTATAACATGCGGGTCATGGCAAAGTTAAATTTTTTTATAGAATTCTGCACGAATAGGCAAATCTTCCGCTTCAATATTAAAACTCAGGAGTTAGATAGTAAACGTTTAATTTATATTTTTAACATTATATTTTATGTAAATATAGAGTTCTTACTAATAATAATGTAGAAGATACAGATAAACAAACTCGTTCTAATAAAACTACACGTTTATAGATACATAGCCAACTACATAAAAATAAGTAAGATAATTTTGTATTCCCAACTAAAAAGAAATTCTAGTGCATAACAAATACTTATCTACAGGCACGAAAGTGGATAATATAAGTATAATATACTTTGATTTGATAACATCTGATTCAACAAAATTGTGAGGTATAAAGTAAGTAAGTATGGCAGGGCCGGTAAGCGCCACCGGGGCCTTAAACCTAGTTCGCAGAGCCCAAAGCCCGAATTACTCATTAAATATAATAAAGTGAACACAAAGTGAACCTACTGGAATGTCCTAACATATAATATTATTACGTCGATTACAACAAATAAAGGCACAACACCATGAGACCTCAGTGTGCTCTACACACTCCATACGTGAGTTTCCCTAAGACGAATACGACACAGCAGGTTTGCGAATACTAAGTTCCTCCAGTAAACTCGTATCTATGGCATTTTCAAACTAGACTAAAGTAACAAATCAGTCTTCAATCTATTAGCAAATTAAAAGTAATTCATTATGTAGGTATATATTACAATAATTAACTTAAACAATACAAATAATAGAATTAACGTAATTTTTTGTATACAGAGCAATATTTTTGTTTGTTTTGCATAAATATGCATGTAACACGTAACGTTTTTCAAGCAATCTGTTATAAAATGTACTCGATGGTTTACTGCTGATATTGAACCGGTATTAAGTTTTATGTATACACAGTAATTGTACAACATCTTTAGGTTCATTATAAAAATAAAGGTAATTTAATATTTATATCTATAAATAATAGCGAATTGCGACGAATTCTTCTATGTATACCACAAATCTTAAGAGACACATTGAGCATTCTTACGTAAGTGTTTAAGAATAAGGGTAATTATTTAAAATTCTAATAAGAACGACTGTGCTTGTGCATAAAATACTGATGTCACAGTGAGCACAACTTGTATCAACAATGAACACTTATGGCAAACGACAAACAATTATACGATACTAACCCGTAACACAAGGAATAAGTTGATTGGTATATTAAAGTTAATTTACCAACTATGTACGTCGCTCTTCGCGGGGGCGCGCTGCGGACTAGAACTTACAAGCTGTAGCGAGCGTGAGGTAGTGGCGGCATTTCAGTCTATAAACATCACAGTCGCGGACAACAAATTGCACAATAACTCGTCTAGGCGGACCCGTCCGAGGCGCGGCGGACCGTCCGACGCGCTCGGCCCTACACGGTTACCGCTCTATATCTAACACGATATTACTCGCTAATTAAAGCTAACCTACTTCGCTATACCATTAACAGACACGTAAATGTTATAAAACAAAAATAAAGAAGAAAATAAACAAAAATAAAATCACAAAATATCACCAGCGATCGTTCGGCGGAAATTTTATTTCGCCGACAGGTCGCGGCGGTACTTGGAAATAAATAAAGAAGAGAGGTAGAATAAGTGGCCGCGGGGCCCATTGCAATCGCCCGGCCGGGGCGCCCGGTCAGCGTGGCGTGCGCGCGCGGCGCGTCCTACCAGTAGCCTATTTATGTGTCCTATCGCTAACTTTGTACGCCTAAGTCAGTCTTTTAAAATGTACTACATCGTCGACCGCAGCGTTCAATCTCTCTCGCTGCCGCAGTCGACGGCGAAGTTGCGGGGGGGAACGATTACTCCGGACGGTGGATCAACGTCGCGCCTTCTGGACACGGATAGATCCTCTACGTGGTCGTCGTCGTGCTGCAGGGAGCGCGGCGAGTGCTGCGGTGAGCGCAGCGGCGGCGGCGAGCGCGGCGGCGAGCGCGGCGCGAGCGCGGCGTGCGCGGCCGCGGCCAGCGCCATGGCGTGCAGCGCCTCGCGGCCGCCGTCGCGCGTGGCGCCCTCCAGCGCCTGCTGCAGGAACGACGGGTCGAGCAGCGGCGCGGGCGGCGCGCCCTCCTCGCCGCCGCCGGTGCCGCTGATGCCGTACGGGAACGCGGCGCCGTTGCTCTCGCGCTTTATGCCCCGACTCATGGGGCGACTGGTCGTTATGCCGAGTTTCTTCACCTTATCGTAGAGGGTACGCGACGGGACGCCGTATTTCCTCGACGCTTGTAAGGCGCTCATGCCGTTTCTCACGCATTCGATCGCCGACATGATATCGGACCTCGTGTATTGTTTGTATCTCTTCCATTCTGGTTTCTGCTGAGGGGGGACATAAGGAGCTAAACCGGCACGGACGTCTTGTTGGAAATTGGTCGGGGGTGGAGAGGGGTGAAAAGTCCTTGGATGATCGTCCTCGAAGGACCGCTCAGTGTAAGGAGAGTGGGCGTCCTCCGACCGATCCGAGCGGTTGTAATGCGGGGAGGAGGCTCGCGAGGAGAGCCGGCGCGGGCGGTAGTCGAAGGGGCGCTGCGGGCTCGGGGCGCGCTCGGAGTCGTGGTCGGATCCGTTAGAATGCATCCTGGGTGGCGCGTGCTGATTAATAGGATGGCATACTAGCGATATCGGTTGGGACGAATCGATTTGCGTGTTCTGAGCGAGGACGTTTCTCAATATCGGGGTGTCACGGGTGGCGAGCATGCTGGAGAGTTTCTTCCTCTTGAGAGGGTTCATGTCGGTAGTGGAATCGTAGGCGGCGGAGAGCGTAGGCGTGGGCGGGGCGGGCCAGCGGACTGGCGGCACTGGCGCTGGCGCGGGAGGCGAGATGCTGGAGGGCGCGGCGGGGGCGACGCGCGTCGGGGACCCGCCAGCGGACCGCTCCGTGCTGCTGGGCCGCCGCCGGAGCTCCGTCATATCGAACAGCCCTTTGACTTCCAGCTGCTCGGCGACCTTCATGATGCGCGGAATGTGAGCCTGCGTCACGTTCACTTCCCCGGTGTACATGTATTCTAGAAGAGCTCTCATTTCGAAGTCTTTTACGCCCGGGAAGAGTATACTGCAGTGATCCATGGGCACGTCGGCCAGTATAGACTGGAAGTATGGCGAATTCGCGGCTAGCACGACACGGTGCGCCTTGAATGCTACCTGATCGTCCACCACCAGGGTGCAGTCCACGTAGGTCTCCACCTTGATCAGCGCGTCCAGGATCTCCACAAGATTTGTCTTGTGGTGGTTCCATTTTAAGCAGAAGGTCTGCTGCCCCTCGCTGCTCCCCATTTTTCGCAATTGGGATTCTGTGGACAATAACACAAATTTATGTTACGTTTACAGTTATTAACGCTGACTTTTACGTTGTAGCATGTTAGGTACTATAGCTAACTATTACTAGAGCACTGAAAATGTAGGTACTAGAGCTAGTTTTTCGTAAATCTATAGTTGCACAATAACAAAGTCGCTAGTGGTAGCGTCTAACTTATGTAGCGAATAATAATGCGGTTTACGTCACTTGTTTGGGCATTTATAAAATGTTGGTACATAAAAAAATTATGATAATACTATTAGACATTCGACAAATTTACTACAAACTAATATTAAATAACCCTAATTTAAAATGTTTAACTAATTATTTGCGGTTGCGATTTTCTGTAATTAGTTGCGGTTTTTTGTAAAAGATATCAAGTCAAGAATCCGAAGTGGTTGGGATAATTTAATTTTTGAATATTAGGAAAATATATTTTTAATTCGGTAAAACGCATGTCCCATATCACAAAAAGGTTGTTACTTTATTGTAAGAAAAGTCGCGGAAAATTTTTGTTTGTACATAAATGTAAAACAACTAAATAATTAGATTATAACATAAAATAAAAAAATAAATGCCCGCAACACAAAAAAAAAACACAGTGAAAAAACTAATACCTGGCAATGCGTCATCAAATGTGGAACCGGGATACATAGTAGAGCTAATATGAAAACTTCGCACTTGAACAAAACTATATCTGGCACTCGGAACGCGTCAGCATGCGTAATGGAAGTGCAGCGGTTGGCAGTCAGCAGGCGGCGTGCAATAGCGTACGTGCGCGCGCGTCGTGCGGACGTGGAGCGCGACCAGCACTGACTGACACTGACTGGCCTACGCCGGCCGCGGCCCAGCCCTTCTTCCCTGCCAAATTGACTTTATACCTTTCATTCGGCAGGTAAATCGAAGGGGGACCGATGAACCCGGCTCCCTCCTGACATACGCTCGCGACACCGACTTGCAAGGGTTCGTACTTAACCATGCGACTACAGGGTTTAAATTCAAACAACAAACGCGAACTCACATAAACTTACCCTCGCACTCGCGATACTTACGTTATTTTACGTTTTCGCGCAACCGCTACGTCGTCTACGAACTCGTAGCAAGTCTACGAGGCTCGCGTAACATAAAGTTTATAAACATAAAACTCACCGTTTATTAGTTTTAAGTAATCCAGCGTCTGGTCTTTCTTCAGCAGTAGTGTAGAGAGAGGGTCATTGAGAACTGGAGGATAACTCGCACTAGCACTAGGATCGCGGTAAATAAAGTTAGTTAGTCGGGTGCGTGTCGAGTATCGCGGGCCTGCGGAGGCCGATGAGGGCGGCGGGCCGGAGCGGGCGGCTGGCGCGGACTGAGCCGAGCGCGGTGCAAGCGGAGGCCCGCGCCCGCCGCCCGCGCCCCGCCCGCCTGCGCTTTTTACGCACAGCGCAGTGTGCCACAGTGCAGTGCAATTGCGCGGGGCGGGCCGGCGGGGCGGGGGCGGCGACGAATTGCAGCGGCGCGGTGCGCGGCGCGCCAGTGTGCGTGCGTGCGCGCGCGCACCGCGCCCGCCGCGTCCATCGAGCCGCGCCGAGAAGCCGATTTCGGCTCATAAAAAGTTGATGCTTTGCCGGCTCTTTGTATGCTAACGCTGGACTTTGCTACGCGGGCAACCGAAATAAAGAATGTATTTTTGATAATAAACTTAAACATTTTTTTACGAATATAATTAAAATATATTAATTATTTCTAACTTCTAATCGGCTAAGCTTCTTCTAACTACACTATACTAACCGATGATAACCCTGGATAGACGTTCCTGGCGTAAGTACACAAGGAGACCCGAACCCAGCTAATCTAGGACAAGGGCAGGAGGAAGAACATTTTTAACTTCTAATTTCTTGACGAGAATTTTAAATACGTAAAACAAATTATTTTAGTCTCCTAAAAGTTACCGATTACTTTTCGGCAAAAGTTTGGTCACACATTAGTAGACACAAACACAATAGAAGCGAGGTGCGGCAACTGCAACAATCACGTTTCAAACGAAACACTCCGCGCCTCCAATGCCGACCTCTGAAAATAGTCGGCGCGCGGCGCGACTGCAAGCCAAGCCGCCGCATGCATAGATCGCCCCAAAAATTCCCAAAAGTGCGTGAACAAACGGCGGCAATCGGGGTCATTGACACATTGCCGGTGGAGGGAACGCCAAAATAGCGCGAAATGCACTCAAAAATAGAACAAGCTGTGTGCAATATTTTTTGTCAGTCAGCCCGCCGTTTCCGCCGAATTTGGGGGATATGTTTTTGTTTATCTTTCTGGTTAGGCAAATGCCGCTGCATACCCTAGAGATTTAAAATGAATGGGTATGAGGCAACATTGTCATTCAATAACTATGTCAATACTATATGTAAATAAGTATCATGTAAAAATGAAGTGAAAAAGAAATCTATAATTTTACAAATGTTCTAAAGTTCAAGTAACATTTCGTTATAAATAATTTCATACTTAAACCCGCCTACGGAAGTTTTCACAACTTTAACGTATCAAACAAAAATGAAGTTATCAACATTGTTTTCAAACTAATTGACGGGGTACTTTGGTAAATAAATATTAAATCAGCAGCTGTCTCCAATCTACGTCCACTATTTTGTGGAATGGTGGATACCAATTTAATTGTACCATTAATGATGCTATAGTGTCACTCTTCATGATCAATATACGGGACACGCGGATTGTCAATGAATCGATTGGAAGTAAAGGGGAAACTATTGATGTTATCTCGCATATAGACGTCGAACCGCGCGTAAGAGATCGATATCTTACAATAGAAATGGCCTTACAATAGTAGTAGCTTGGAACTACCACATTATTTGTACTTAAACAATGGATAGTACACTGATAATGATCGATACGCAATTCTTAGAAAACTTACTTTAGGTATCTATATACATCTACAGAGGAGTAGCTAAGTAGAAGTGACTCATGTAGGTAAACAATATTTTCTTGATTCGTCAACCATCTTACGATTTAGAGACGTATTTATAATTATAAGATTTTTATTAAATTATAGAAAAATGCAAGTAAGAATTTCTTTTCTCACGCGTCCGATGCATCAATGCACAAATTCCTGTGGCAGAAACAATGGCAGCAAATGCCAAAGCCACTACAAATCGGTACGAGAAGAGCACTCGAAGCTCTTGTGTCAAGCATTTGCATATCGACAATCGCGTTCAATAAAACCCAGTGAAATGAATCGACTCTTTTCTACCATTATATGGGCAATATTTTATTAGTCTCTATTACAAATTGGTGGGAAACATGCGCATAGTAATCGCAAGTCTCCAGTCACTTCAAGTAAGGTTTGTTACTAGAAATAATCTTACTATACCTAGCGGGTATACCAAACTCTTTAGGTACAACAGCCTAGAATAACGTAAATAGCGCAAAAAATGGAAAATAAAATAATCCGATATAAGTTACGAATTAACCGTTATCGCATTAATGATACTAACATTGTTCATGTTCAATTGACTAACTGGTTGAAGACGAGTGTCGAGTGTACAGTTACTTTACGTTCCATAATTGAATTCGCAGTTGGCACGAGGTCTGCGGTCAACCACACGCCGTTAAAATAGACGATAATTTAACGGAAACGAGAATGCTAAAATGCAAATTGCTCTTTGTCAAACAGTGAACCTTTGGCCGGTAGTTAGATAATTAGCTGGTTTATGAATTCGCAAGTACATACGGACAAAACAATAGGTACGGCGTCTCTAATTATGCGCGGAACTAGTGCAATAAACTTTAAAGCGGACATACATTTGCAATTAACACTGATAAAAATTTGGGCGACAATTGCCTCACAATGGGCTAAAGCGACGCACAAAAGCGCATTATGCTAATACCAGCATAAACTCCGACGCCGCGACCTATCCCACGGCGCGCGCGCAGCAAAAACTGCAAGCAAAGCGGGGGTTAAGTAAAAAAAGCTAATAAAAAAGCAATAATGCGATCCCGCATGGTGGCTTGTTGAGTCTCAAATTGACGCGACTGATGAACCGAAAGTAAGGGATAAATAAACGTTATTGCACGAACGATCTATGTGGGTGTTGTAAATCTATGATGTGCAAGTTGAATTTGAAATATCGATTTCCTAAAACAATTAGATTCTCATCCACTTTTGTGTGGCGACTTGTAACTTGCATCGCGCTCCACTTAATGACAATTATCACTTGAAGTTCGCATAATGAGCGAAGGGATGGCGACCACAATGAGATAATTGTAATTTCACGCGACCCATCATTTGTCACCAGCATCCTGCCACGCGCCCGCTTGAATTTATTATTTCGGCATTATCTGGGGTCCGTAACCACCCCAGGCTTGACTCTTATCTCTAGTATTAACAACGAGACAATTAAACATTAAACTAGGTGGTTGTTACTTTGTGCATTCTATTGTTTGCCGCTAGTTGCATAATTAAATTCGACACAATAGTTTTTTTATGCAGCGACCTTTAACATTTGGCTGATTTAAAAGTTTCCGCGGCGTATTCAGTTAGGTTACACTTCCTTAGCGAATTTTTGTTCAATTGTAATTTAATTAAATAAGTTTTAAATAGTTATGGGAGTATTTATAATTATACAATGTTCGTTACATTCCCAGTATTATTTAATTTGGATATTATGTTACTGGCGCTTCAGTCAATTCCGGCTTCCGCATGTCTGTTCTTCTCCTCTTCTTTGCCCAGTCTTGAGTATCCGCGCGTCATAAGCGATCTAAATCCACCGCTTCTTCTTCAACGCGTCCTCCTCCTCCTAGCGTCCTCTTTTCTAACCAGCTGGTTTAGACACCTATTACCCACGTATCCCTAGGGATTACGGAGAACGTGATTAAAATACCGCAGGCTATATAGACTAATCTTTTCCGCGATGCCATCACTGACTCTACTCTGAAGTCAAATAACGCCGCACGGTGAACTAACTAGCGATCATTTCAGTTAAGCGACGCCAATTGGGACGGTGCTCTAAATTTCAACAAATAACATTCTTGTGGCTGGCGCAGTCTCCCCTACTTCTTTGGGCACTGTATAAGGATGCTATTTAAATTTGTATCGGCCATATTAAGCCGGGTCCGGCGGGCGCGCCCGGATGCGGCCCATTGTAGCGAAACTCCCCGTCAGAGGTGAAACAATGCCCTCTTTCCTCCCATTGTCCGAGCCCTCACATTCGTAAAAATTCCCACATAGGAGCATCGCGAAATTTTTCGTTTTCCACCATTGCTGTCATTTAATTATTTTATTACTTACGAATTCTATGACAAAAGAATTTTCGCAGATGTGAAGTCCCAAAACAAAAACTAACTCTGCTTATGAAATTATCAGCCATTCGTAAAAACGCAACGGATGTATTTTTATTATTCGATATAAATTACAATATTATAATGCTAACGTCAAATTGTATATCTGATAATATCGGCTCTTTCGGAAATGGGTCAAGAGGGCGTAGAAAAAAGAATATTAAATTAAAAAAATGGGCGGTTCTGCTAAGTATCGTTGTCAAAATATCGGCGAGCACCTGCCTCGCAGACAGGGTGGCGCGTAACGAACTTTTCTACTACTGTCATTTTTTTTACACATGACAAGTCGTTTTGTTGTTTGTTTTCCATTTCTAAAATCGTTAATTGCATTGATTTCAAACGTATCCGTTTATAACGCCTAAGCGGCCTAACCAAACCCTAATTAAAACAGTTACGTATGCAGTGCTAGATACAACATTGAACGAATACTAATCAACCAATATTACAGAGGTACCTAAATTCAGAATAATTCGCTCCCGACCGCCATGTTGCTTTTGCCTCCAAATAAAACCAAAGCGAGCTCCTTGGTTTTTTATTTTTTATACAGGATCATTTTTCTTGCCGGCCTGGATTATCGTTTTGGCGTCGTTGTATAATAGTCCCTTTGTGGTTGGCTTAAGGTGCAGAGGTGTCCGGAGGCTGCGCGGGAGTGGACGTCCTTGGGCGGACCCGATCTGCTAGTCGCGGGGACCGTCCGCGCTGCCGCATGGTCGTTGCACCGGGACGGAACTCTCAAAATGCATTGGAAAGTAGAAACTTTGAAGCATTTTGAATGCGACACGTAGGGCGATACACACGCTTCAACGGTTTTAAGCGATTTAGAAGTAAGCGAGTAATATTTAGGTTTAATACGTAATTGCATATAATAGGAAAACGAATGCAATTTACATACTTAGATTGTTGTCACTACCTACAGTCAGTAAAATTTGCGAGATTAACCTCCTAACATAAACGCATTAATGTTTTTGTTGGGGTGTGTGTCACGCAAGAAGTACTGCATGACTTTGTTTTGATTCACACACATACAAGGATAGGTACCTTAACTTCGGAAAAGGGATAGTCTTCTTTTTATCAAGGTATGTGCGGCCAAAGTTACTGGCTAAAGTATTAGTATTATATAAGTAATGAAAGGTTGTTGAGCAAGCGAACCGGGACAATGTCCTATGCGCTATTGTGAAAACGTAAAACCCTTTCGTAAAAAAAGTTTGCTAGTAGGGACGCACCCATCCATAATGAGACAAAATGTATTACTCGCCTTCGATTTTACGAGCGGTAACTCTCGCTAAATGCAAGAAAAAACCTTGCTTTCGAAACTAAATGCCCAAACATGTCCAATGTTTTAAAACGTGTTTCGCAATCGACTTTAGTAGGTGCACATACCCACTATTGCGGTGCTTAATAGCTTAATTTGATGTTGGCGTACTAGTGAGAGTCTAACTGTCTCTCCTCCTAGACTGTAGGAGAAATTTCTAGGACCTAGGACCTTCTTCTAGGCTGGAAAGAGTTATTCATGATTGCGGGTCATGGACGTGCTGCCTAGATAAATGTCCTTGTTGTCTTAACAGGGAATAGTTAAGATACTTAGGCGCTGTCCTAATTGGCAACGATCGTGCGACCATAGTCGTGCGACGAGCGGTTTTGAGGTCTATTGGTCGGGTTCTTCGTACGACCATCTTGATGGTCGCACGACCGTTGCTGGTGCAAGATTTTGTCGCTATTAGCAGTTAGTGCCGAACACCACACGGTAACCAACCTAAATGATCCTCAATTGCGAAAAAGTCGCTTGCATTCTGTGTAGACGTTTTGTTTTTAGCAAAATCGATAGACATAATTTGTCATGGCATGTGTTGTCCGCGGCGGCGGTAGATGCACGCGCGATAGCCGCCCGGGCCCTAATTACGGGTATCATTCGCAATAAACCGGGCGCAATTGTAAAGACACCTGGGGAAGGCGACATAAAAGTAATAAGTGTCCATATTGACGCAAATGGGGCTGATTTTATGGCTATACTGCACCGCCACATGTCGATTGCAGGCATTTTCCATTCTGTCACTAATTGTGGTTACGTAATAATTTGAAGTAGCTAAAATTATTCGGGTTGAGGTCGTGGTTATCTGTATCGAATTCCGGGTTTATGGGTGCCCTATAAGCATTTGAAAATAACATAATTAAATGATGCTCTTGCTGCGATATCTACTTAATTTTTTATTAATTTCCTCGGCGTGTTGTGTCTCTGAACAGCACGAAACCTATCTGCCAGCATATGTCGATACGAGCCTCCAATGGTTATTATGATTGTTTACGGTCGCTTTATTCGCAACACCCCTCGCTACGCGGCTGGGGTTGTGGCCAAAATTGTATTTTTATTATAATCGCTCCGTTTTATTGAGAGCCTGTCCGTAGGGTAAACATTGTAGGGTCATATTCCGCAACAAATAGACAAGCTGCGTAGGGTATCCTGTAATTAGTTATGAATAATATTGTTATTTTACAATGTTTTAAAGAGCCGGTCCCTTTTTAGCAGAAATTCGACACAGTGGTGTGACGTGCTACGATCACTTTATGTTATTTAATAATGCGATAAAAAGAACTTGTCAGTTGGTGTTAATATTCCACTAGACGAGGTATCAAGAATAGTTCTCAAAAATCCGGATGGTTTATTGAACGGCTCCTGTGCTTACCACTTCACTAACCCTACCAATATAACTCAATAATGGTTAAAGTAAGGGTGTCAAAACATTAGGTACGAAAAGAAGTGAACGCCATAGGTAGCCAGTTTGAGAAAGAAAACACAAAAAAATGGAAAAGTAATAAATATCGTTTACGCTAATATCGTATTGTGACAGTTTTATTATTCAAATAACAGCAAAAAACGGCGAATATGTCCTTCTGTCCATACCCAATTCGACCCGCTTCAAACGGCTTAGCGTAAACCCCTTTTCTCATTTTTGTATCACGAAAAGATTGTCCGTGACTATTTTGTTGCCAAATACGGCTTGATCCCTTTGTCCCTCCAGAAATATGTCAGATGACACTTAAATATACGTGTACCTACAGACCTACATCTTCAATTAAGAATCTCGATGAAGGCAATGTGTGTTAGGTAGGTAATTCCGAAGTTGTCAATGTGATCTACATAAACTTACGCGTCTGTGCAATCCACAGGCGGTAAAGTAGACTGATTATCGAGCGCTACGATCCTGACAGTTTTTTGCCTTCGATGTTCATACATTTACGCGAATTGCTAGATATTGGTTTCATCCTGTATTGCAATTTGTCATTTCTTATCGGCCATGCTGTTGTCGCCAGCGCGTTAGTTTATAATTTCTCGGTAGGCGCGCAGATAGTGTTATCAGTAGTTAGAACCGACGCTGCACCAGATTACCGATTTTCATCGTTTGGGTGCACAGTGCAGAACTTATATACAGCGATAATATTGTGCAGGACAGCATCCTACTAATATTATACATGTAAAAACGTTTATAATGTTGGCAGGGTACAGATCAACAATTATCAGCATCATAAACTTAGTGAATCGCGCTTGTCGGTGAAGCAATCGTCATGTGATTCGATTGTTTGCTCGATCAACCAATGTAACCTGAAATAGGACTTCTTTTGATTAATTTTTATAGACATGGCGACACCTCTGCAAGATCAATGTCATACAAAAGACTCTCTATAGTAAACAAAATATATAGTTAACAGCTTTATTCCCAAGTTTACTTTTGTCTAAGAATTGCTAAATCGATTTGAACCAATATGTAATTAACGAAATAATTACTCAGGTGTTTGATCGCCATTTCATCGACACTGTCGATGCGGGCGGGTGAATGGGTGAATAATTTTTTTAATCATTTTATATTTTTAGGTAGTGCCCTATTTTGGTGATATTAATTTCCATTTCCGAGTATTCTTAATAAAAATTATAAGTTTCCAGTAGGTAGGTATTCTTTGTTTTTAATGTAGCTATACTGTCAGCAATCGTGTTTGACATGCGACATTCCAAAGGTCGCTATCACAATGCGACAGGTGCGTAACGCATGCATTTTTAACAATCCTCACGTACCGTGTCAGTCATGTAACTTGCCTAGTTATTTTCCAGTTTTTCCAGGAATTTTGCGAAATTGTATATCACAACTTTATAGGCACAATATTCGTGCAACATTGCTGTTCGAAACGTGAGCGCGTATCGCGCGAAACGCAATGCGCCGCACACGCACGAGTGTGCAAGCGCAGATAAAGTGCGTACTGGCTGATAGTCGCCGCCGCGATAACACACTGTCCGCGTTGATATGCACACCAATTTGCCCAAAAAACATACCAATGCAATTGAAAACAAACTCATAACCGTTTTCACAAAACTTAGGAATTACCAAATTTCCGCCTTAACTAGTTTTAGCTAATCTGCAACGTCCAAATTGAGATAAGGAAGAACTTAGCCGATTGTTATGTTTAGTGAAAACAGCAATCAGAGACTGAACGCCCGAAAAGAACGAGTAAAGCATGTATAAAACTGTTAACTCCCACCGCTATTCACATATTGTTGTCAAATTCTCATCTCATACACGATACACGACACACACACATATACAGTTGGCCAATTTAAACACACAGCCTTCGTGCGAGTTGCAAATGGCAAGTTGAGCCGGCGCCTGAGTCACGAGCCAGTGAATGAAGAGGGTATCCCCGACCTACAAAGAAGTGCAACGTGAAATAAATAGTGCACAGTCCACTTTTGTTGTGCAGCCAGCGTAATGATGACATAACAATGACGAATGTTTGCTACCGGCCGTGGCGCATGCGCAAAAAACGCGGCATTGTTGTGGGCGGGCGTGAACGTTACGTCAATTTCGCACAATTGTACCAGGAGAAAATAAGATCGCAGGAGATGTTTTTGTTGTCGCAAAAAAATGGTCAACATCGTGAAAGTTGAGTGAGGGTCGGGATTTGTTTATATCAAACAAATGGAGGTTAGAAAAAGTAGTTGAAAAAATGTGTGAGTTTTTTATAATAATAATTGGTACAGCTTAATAATTAACCTGGTTTGGGACTATGTACCTCGTAGAGGGAGAATAATGTGAACCTACATGTACCTATATCCTAAAATTGACGTGTCATGAATTTATAAAAGCAATTAAACTACAAACAATAATAATATCGAACAAGAATGAAGTGAACTTTTAAACGCGTATCTATCTGTACGTGGCCAGGAAATCGTCTAAAAGTTTCGCGTAAAAATACTAGGGTACCATATGCTTTAAGATAGTTTTGGCTCCATCGAGATTCTGCTAATCATTATCGTGTTACATTTCCTGATTGCTAAATGCACGGACAAACTTGTACCAGGACCTCATAATTCGAAAAGAACCAACAAATGTTACTGTTTCTGTTCTCCTCCCCCCCTCAACCTCCCACCACCACACACATAACACACATCACATACTCTTATATACTTACATACTATATAATATATTATTGTATTTATTACTAGTATATGGTTACTACAATATATTTATTTAACATTTTTATGTGCTACGTATTGTATATTATATAATATTATATTTTAGGGTTCCGTAATATAATGCGGTGTAAGACGTAAATAGCAACACAACAGATTAATTTCATTATCCCTTATTATAATTTGTGTCAAACGATTGACATCTTCATCATTTCAGCCACGAGACTTCCAGTGCTGGACATAGGCCTCCCCGTAAGCCTTCCACGCTAATCTGCTCTGTGTAGGTTGCTTCCATGCGCTTCCTACGAACTTTACCAGGCTGTCCATCTCGTAGGAGGCCGTCCTTACACTTTGTTTTCCTGGAGACCTTACCGCCCCATCCGTTATCGATTGTATATGTGCCTATGTAGATTTTTGATTTCCTAAATAGTTTTGAGTTTAGCGCTCCTATCATGTAGACTATACATTGTAGAGAAACTCCTGGCATTGCTAATTACAAAGTATTTATCACAAACTACAACACATGAAAAAAAATTCAACGCAAGACCGATTTTATTACAGGCGAAACCCAGAAATAAAAATAAAATAACTCTTTGCCATTCGCGTTTATGTACAGTACCACTAACTGATCTGCTCAGTGGACAAAATTAGAACTACAGACGCCATTTATTAATTGTTATTCCACTAGCTTCACCAACGCCGCCGTCGACTGAGCAGATAAGTTGGTGGCACTGTACATCCATATTATGTACATGATACGGTTTATCGTGACGCATTTTGGCAACCGGTCCGCAAGTAGGCGTCGCCGTTTCGCGAATTGCGATAACATATTTCGCACACATACAAACCGACAGCGGTAGGTATCATATCTCGCGGCGAGAGAGCTCCTGGTGCCCTGGTACTGACCACATTTGCTCTTTGTTTTTTTGGTGCGAATTGAAGTTACTGCGATGTGAAATATAATTTGGCACGTGGTGGCATACATTTTCAATGTATCCCATGCTTAGGTACTGGTACAATTGTGTACTATGTGTATTTATTTTTAACCTTTAATGTCTATAACGTTCATAATATCATGTATCTAGTAGTAACAAAAATGTTTTACATAAATGTACAGCCAATAAAAAGATAGCGCTGAAATCGTATATTATTAGTTTTTGACTATTGTCTGTGATATAAATACTTTACACATCGATATTGTCCCGCAACAAGCTGTTTGTTCTTAATGTGACCTCTCGCACGTGATCACGACCCTGGCATAATGGCCGTTCTAGAAGCCGTACAAAACATTCAGTCGGAAGGAAACAGTTGACAAAGTCAAACAAAATTATCTATTCAGTTGCGATATTTGTAGCCAGATTATTGGACAATCTCTCGAGGCTACAGATTTTGGGGCCAAGGTTTCGTCGCTAATAAACATTTTTACGAGACAAACAGGTACGTAAACGTACGAAACGTTTTCAAAAACAGTACACGTGTATTATGTGCGAACGTCCATTATTAAGCGGCGCTGAACATTATGTCGAACAAATTATATTGACTAGACTGGCATTAAGGTCGTTAAAATTCACGCGTGACACTTGGATTACAGCAATTTCATCGGGAAGTCTGTGAAATTATTGACTTCGCGGGCTCGCACGTGGAGCGCGTGTATGTTTTTGGTTCATTAATTTGTAAACCAACCCCTTGGCTATTGATAGTGGAGGAGCTGGAGCGGCGGGCGCGGTAAGCGTCCTCGTGACCAAAATACGCACGCTGAATAATTGAACTCGCGGCCGCCACGGCACCGGCCGCCACCCACGCCGCCTACCGGCTCGCCGTCGCGGGCCCTCCAGCTTTATCACTTGATTACATTTTTACCTATTATAATGGATGAGCTCCTTTAAAATGGATCGACGCGCACTTTCCCAGTGGCTGTTGGAGACTTGAATTTTTATATTTTGGAAAATATGTAGCATTTTCTGATGGAGCGCAATGTAGTCAGCTGCAGAATTAACGATGCCCGCCAGGATTCATTATATGCTGGGGGTCTTTTTTCTCTGCTGCTGACTATACGAGGAGCGATCGTACCTACATAGGTAGTAGTACATACATCAATATTCTTAGTAATTTATGGCAAAAGATACGTAAGGATGTAAGGATTGAAAATCGTAGGACATTTTGTAGGTTATGCTGTAGGTCAAGGTAAAAACCACGTGGTTTCCAACAATTGCATTAACCCCTTCGCCTGATGAGTGTTGTACTGGGCGAGTTATGTGTATTACCTCCGTAGATAAGAAAATGGATGGTAGCATTTTTTGTTTAGTTATAGCCTCCTTCAGTGTAGAGGAAGGCATTGTCGCATTAGAGGAAGCCTATTCCACGCTAGTGGTTAGGGCATTTCTACGCTTGAGGTTAAACTATTCCCAAGATTAGAGGAAGAATGCCTTCCTTTCCTATGCATTAGGCTCAATATCCCAGCATTGAACTGTTATAGGCTGTTGATGCTATATGAAATCCTATTACAATATCATTAAATAAGTTGAGAGTCAGCTACGCAATGCTAATCGTATATTTAACACTAGGCTTGATCTACTTCGAATTATTTTTATGTTACCTATAATTTAATTCATTACTATAAAAGCAAGCTCTATCAACTACGTATATTGTATAGAGCATAGACACGTACCCGGTCATTTGAAACAAAAATAATATTCCACTCGCTTTCAGTGGTATACCGAATTGATTGGTCGTGGAGTTCATAATTATAGAGATGTTTCGGCCTCGGTGCGTCCGAACGGCAACTATTTGTCTTCCACACGCAAATGTGGTGGGGGCATTTGGCTGAATAATTGATACGTGTCATTTGGCAACCCCCTCGCCCCCTGGCCCACACGTTTTAGCCAGCTGCTTGTCACCGAAAGTCAACATACTTCGATTCTCAACAGCTCGGGCACCCTATATTTTGTGTTTTTCTTTCCAGCCTTACAGGTTTGATTATTATGATTGCCCAAGTTACCAACTTCGTAGACTACCTACGGACTGTTACCATGATGTATTCCATACCATTATGTGTTCGGGAAAAGTAGTTTGCCTCACCTATTCTTCCGCCAAAACCAGTTTTGTCGGCGGAAGAATGCGAATCGCCAATTGAGTTACCAAATGCATACGTATAAGAAAGCATGACGTTATAGGCTTTCTCTTGTTACTTTCACACCATTTGAAGTAATTAGTTCGTAAAACCGAAGAGGCTGCAAGTGAGTTGGTGGAATGGGGGGTGGGAGTGGGGGGTGGGGGTGCAGAGTACGCACCGCGGCTGTCCGCGGATGGCGATGCCCCACATCAATACTCGTGCATTATTGAGCAGTCGCGTGCTACCTCCCGAATTTCCAATGTTTGGCGATTGATGTGTAGATTGACTTTTGTCATTTGCCGCGGCCATGTCAAACAGTAAAATGTTTTTCTGTGACCCTATATCCTCAAATTGTGGTGCGTGGTCTTAATGGACTCAGGCGATTTATATACCTAACGTCTCTTTGTATGTATATCTGATTGGGCCGTGATGGATGAAAGCACTCCGTTGTTTTCTCTGGGGCCCATTTATTACACCACAATCCATTATCATTCGGGCGATATTTTTATGAAACGATTACGAATTTGTTGGCGATGTGTGGACGATAAAGAACTAATGAGCGGTCGGCAAATAAGTGAAAGCAAACGCGTGGTATCGATTGGTGCGTTGTGAAAAGTTTATGAGGGTTTTTTACGGGGTTGCTTTTAGATGTTTGCGAGATAAGATGTACAGAGGGTTTTGTACAGGTCCCGTTAGCAGTTCCGCTAGCGATAAAGCAAGGGGGTTGTGCAAATCGGGTGGGTGGTCGGCGAAACACGGGAAGCCATAAAAGCGGCGCCTTTGCAACCCGTGATATAAAGTTTCGGCTTCTTTGTGCGTAAGCGCCATGGTTAATAACTCTATTGAGAGGTAGAAAGTTTTATTTCCAAGAAACAGTTACGGGGTTCCTTAAAGAATTAGCCAATCGCTTTTTAAAATGCCATTATTTAAAAGCGCCTTTTAGTGAATGGCGTTCTTAAAAAATAGAAAGGTTTAGGACCCAGGAAGGGATGTCGTCATTGAGTGAAGTAATAAAAAATAGCCAAGTCTACTTGCAAGGATTGCTTAAATATGTATGTATACGCATACCAACGACCAGCATCTACCTTTTATTTTTATAGATCACTAGTGGACCCGTCGTGACTTCGTTTGCGAACACCTAATTTGCCCCTACCTACCCTTTTTTCTTGCTTATAAACCTTCCTTATGAATCACTCTATCTATTGTTGAAATCCGCATCAAAATCCGTTGCATAGGGACACAGGGCGGAAAGCGACTTTGTTTTATACTATGTATGTATAGATTATCATGACCATAATCATTCGATGCTGGGTGCTAGACTTAAGCCTCTTTCACATTAGTATGGAGCCTGTTGACGTAATCCCTTCGCTTGGCAGGCCATTTGGATATTTCAATGTTGACGCACAACAGAAAAATACTGCCTCTAACATCGCTGTGAATATATGGTGACTTTGACTCAATTATTGATTCCTAAAGATATGTATGTACTCGTGATGACAAACAACTGTTACTATGGTACCAACTCTGAAATCGTGAAAAAAATCAGCTGTTTCATATCTTTCCACATATTTCATCTATTTTGTATGAAGCAGCTGATGTTTTTTTGGGATTTCAAAGTTGATGCCATAGTAAAAGTTGTTTTATATCACGAGCTCATGCATACCTCTTGCTATATCAAGAAATAAATAAATAAAGTCATCTGTATATTGATGCGTGGCTGGCTATACCTACTCTCCTCCGCCGTGGTGTCTTTATTGGTTTATACAAGTTTTAGCTACAAGATCATAATGTATTTCGTAATGCTTCTACTATTTTTAATAATGTTTCTGCAGTGGTTCCTCAGTATAACACTATTTTTATTTAGGCATTGAATGTTTTATACTGGCTCACCCATCAACGAGATGTTTTAACGAACTTTTCGGTTCACGATAAATAATAAGCAGCGCGGTGACATTCACTTATCTAAACACGGCTTCCATTAGCCTTCTCCACCATCCAAAGGAAGAAATGTTTATAGACAAGTACCGTTACGGTCAACCCGTCCGCTTAAAAGGAAACCCCATGCTGCAAACGTAAACCCTTTACTTTGTACAATTTCTGCGGAGAATGCAATTTTTATGACTTTACGACAGAGGTCCTAATGTTGCAGAACTCCGCAAAGACGCCGCCTCGCTAACGCCCTCGCCGGAATAAAGGGATACTATAAAAACAGACAGAAAGGGTTTATGTACAATGCGGAAAAATTACGCAATGACTAGTTTTATGATATTGTCAAAAGCGGCAAGAAACAAATTTGGAGTTCGCAGGTACGAAACCGGACCCTTTGTTGCGCAAGGACGGTCGGCCCCACAATGAACGCACCGAGTGCGAATAACAGCACCATTACAGCGCCATTCAGAAGGCGATGATCACCCCGTATGCAAATAAACGCAAATATTTTTACGACACCTCTTTCTCGGGACGACAATAAGGCTATTGTGCGAATCGACCGCTGCTACCGAAGTCGATTACGTACGTGTCGTAAACGATAATCTATTCCAGGAAAGAGAGCAAGTAAATCTTACCTTGTTATTGTTGGCTTTGCTTGCGAATGATAGACGAGATAGACAATTGACTTATAGCGTTATCATTGTTGTCAGTAGAGGCGTGAGGTACGATACATTGATCTCGCTGTGACGCGTTCTCACATTACAATTACAATCAAACGATCTTCTTACTTCAGCAATCTGGTATTGAAAGGGTAACTAAGTGGGTACCTACATATTCCCTAAACTTTCGATAAAGGCGTTGACAACCTCCTCCGTCTAAAATTGTGTATAATATTAACAAGATACGGGCCCTTTGAACTTGATCTTTTTATCAAATGCGGCTACGGACTAAAAAATTATATCAGCCATCGTCGCATTCCGCGGTCTCCCACACCCGCAGCGCACACGCACGCACACGCGCACAGCTCTGATAAACACTAGACCCGGTAAACAAGAAAATGCAAGAGACTTGTAACGTGTTCAAGGATTCCCGGCTGCGTTGATTCGACACGTAGAGTATTTAGTACAATGTAGTTGTTTATGTTGAATTGTGATATACCTAAATAGTTTAGTTGTTAGGTTCACACAATGAAGAAATTTTGGGTGACAGTAATATCACATAGTTTTTTTACTGATTATAACTTAGAGATTAATAGGTGTACCTATTCCATAAGTACCTAATATTGCCTCCACATGGCTGGAGCTGACTGAGAGGTGCATATAAACGACTAAAACTCCCACCGAATAGCGTCTCCTATCCGTGAAATACCGAAGCCGGCGCATAAACTGCTATCGCATCGCTGTGTGTTCTATTAATCTGTCTTCACGTACGCACACAGGCGCGAGATGCGTGCGCGCCGGGGCTGCGTCGCGCCCGAATATTGCTCGCTATGCTAATGCAGCGGAGATTGGGCAGGTCGTTGGCCGCTCCCGGACGCGCCGAGTCATTCGGCAGAACCCGGCCACCCTCGCCCCCTCGCCCTCACGATCGGTTAACCGTCTCCACCGTATCTCCTCGCCGCGTCTCGGCAACAATAACACGCGGCAACAAATCAAGGCGAATATGAATGGACTGCGTACTAGACTCGAGGTTCGAAAGTGATGATGAACGGTGATGGGCGATGGTGAAAACCGGTGAAATAAATTGCATTGTTTTAATTACGACTCGACAGTTCGGTAATAGCAGTGTTCGATGCGTAATTCCTAAACGCCTCAAATTGCAATTTAAAGATAACATACAAAAAATTTCCACCATTGCCAATGTACGCACGTGCACATGCGTACATTGGCAATATGTCGTAATCCAATTTGTTACGATATCCCCAATACCTCTATAAACCGAAAGACGCGTATAAATGTGCAGCAGGCAAGCTGAGTCGATAGAAAGTTATGCGCGATAGTGACAATGTTAAAAGTTGGTCGATGGGCCGCGTAGCTGGGCAGTGACCTTGAGTGCGGGCGCGGCGCGGGCGCAGCGGGCGCAGCGCGGGAGATTAGTTACGACAACACACGCGCGCCCCTGGCGGACGCACTGGGGACGTCGCTGTGTGCGTGACAGGAGCTGATTGCATAGACAACTTTTTCCCGTTCTTCATATAATACTTTAGCTTTAGTGCTAGTCCGTTTACACAAAGTTAGACAGGATAAAACACTTTCAAAAACCACAGTTTGTTCTTTGATGGGTCTCGTATATAAATGTAGAAAATGGCTGACACATTGTGTCCCAAAAAGTTTGATTTTTATGCTCTACCTTACATCAGCCTCTCGTCCCAGTTATTATGTATTCTACTTTCCACCAATGCGTAAAACAAAATAAGATTTCAAACTATTTAAAATCAGAATGTAAAAATTGTTGTTATGCTCAGTGTGGGCGTTTTACCAGGAGAGCCGTCGAGAGACGCGCGCGGGCGCAGTCGTCGGCCGCTGCGGCGGCTGCGGCGGCTGCGGCGGCGGCGCATAATGAATGCATCCATAATAGCAGTGTGCCACTTCTCGTGAAAGTGCAGCGGCGCAGCCTTGAACGGACCCTTTCCCTCGTCCATCAAGCGGGCGCGAGCGCGACCCGCCGGCTCTCTCCAATTTTCCTAAACCATACATTAAACTATCAAGCGGACATTTATCGCGTGTAATTTATTATAATTCCCGTACACATTTATTTGAATAAGACTCGAGTTACATTTCAGATGCACTTCTAAAAAATGCATCGGAACATCGTATCGAATGAATTACGAGTCTGGTGATCATCACAAGGGGGTTATTGTTTTTGGCCGCTTTTATGTAACCGTACTCCTTCCCTTTCGGGGTGCGTGATAGGCATGCCTACCAGCCATACATCCTGCGAGGCGGCGGCGGGCGGGGCGGGGCGGGGGCGGCGCGGCCGACCAAGCGGTTATTTCGGTATGCACATTGCATGCAGCGCGGCGCATCGCGGCACTTGCCACTCGAAATAGTCAGGTCAGGGACCGCGACCAATGCCTCAATCCTGCCCCAAGGTCAAGCTCTGCAACGCCGACACTTCCCAGCCCGCCCCGCGCCCCCCCGCCCGCCGCCGCGCTCGGCTTGATAGCTAACTCAAAAGTCACGCATGTCCTCGTAAACACTCGGATTGGTCACAATCCTTAATGAAAATTATGTATAATACTTGCACAAAAAATTCCAACGTAAACTGTTAGTCACCTAATCTCTAGCATTTTCCTACGTTTGATAACAGCATTTTAATATTCGTTCTCGTTTTAGGTAATACAGTTGGCATTTAGCTCACACATTAAATATGCCGATATTAGATAGACACACCTAGGTACAATAGTAAACCTTATGATGCCGTTATCGCGGCCGATGTTGGCGAACGTGACCCTTGGATTTTGTAATTGATTTTTAATTGCAAATACTTCGTCTAACGATGCGAGATAAAAGTGCGAACTACGCATTGTTAAGAGCATGATTACACTACTTTTACGATAGATAAGATTAACTATATCTTACAAATCAATCTAATAAAAATGTTCATGAAGAAATCTTCATATATTTAACAGCTATTTTAAAGTTTTTCGCAATAACAACACACTCTTCTAAAGACTACATGCTTAAATATCATATTCATAGCTACCTATATACCTACAAAATCAATCAATTAAGAGAATGAACAAAGCAATTAACGTATCGCAATACGTTAACTAATTACAGGCAAAATGACATAACAGGAAAACGAACGGGTTGATCTCGTTGATGTCTTTTGCTTGTTGCAAAATGTTGCGAAATAACACGCTCCCTATTAAAGAACAACTGAAAAATAAACATTCTTTGGCTTTTGAGCGAACTATGTGGATTTCTTCAAGCAGTTCAACATCAACACTACACACAAAACCACACATTGTGATAGTACAAAAACCCTAAACTCATACAGCGTCGCTAAATACTTGGGTAATTACCAAAAATGGAGCTACTCAAAGATCGTTTAGCGTAAATATGTACGTATGCTAACGTTCTGGAGGTAGGTGGCTACATACTTGGGCAATGTAACAGGATTCACCCTGGGGCGGTGTGGCCACATTTATGGCTTCAGCTTCCCCTAGGTTTGGCCAGTCATCGACACCGATATTGGGCTGTCGTGGACGCTTGATACAATTTCGAATACATAATCCAAAGGCAAGACTCTTTACGAAGTAGAGTAGTGGATATATGTTAGATTTTTCGATTATATTACGAGTATTTAAACAAATTATTCGTAATTGGACAATAGAAGATAATTTCCACAACTTTGCGTTCTATAGCTTCAAGGTGTATACCCAAAAGATTTATACTCATTTATTGAAACCTTAAGTAGGTAAGTTATTAAGTAATTATTTGTAATTTTGTTACTTTACTTATAATGGGTAAAGTGGATTTAATTTGGCCAGAGCAAATTAAATTATTGATGCCTAAGTATTAAGTAGGTAAAATGGCTAGTTAAAGAAATTATATTTCCTAGGTACTTTCGATATTAAATAGGCAAGTATTTGTCTTAATTGCCTACCTTACCTTGATAGATGGTACCTAATTTTCGCTTCTACCTTGACATTTCGTAAAAATCTGCATGGCGTAGTAACTTGTTCAAATCTGTGCTGGTGCTGCCAATAACACGACCTACCTAAATATCTATACAGTTACCGCGCACCAAAACGCCTTTAAATACGATACTACCTATCCAAATATTCCCGTGCAGCGTTTCTAGAACGTGGGCGCAGGCGGCCATCTCGCCGGGCGATCTTGGCGAGGACATTGCACTGGCCGGGTCCTGCCTCCCTGCGCGCGCGCCGATTCTCGCCAACCAACGCCCGAGGATGCCCGACTCCTAATTCGGGGGTATTCGGCATTTTTACACGGCCAATGCTCTTGAGCCAGAAGTTTGTGTTTGTTGTAACAGGTTAGGGTTTATGTACGTCATGTAGGTAGGTATTCGGGAGGATGTTTTGTTAGTTGGTTATCTTGACTGCATTGTGTATATCCTTTAAGTTTAGATATAGCGTTCATACCGAAATACTGCAAGGATGGGATTATGCAAAGTCGCGTACATATGTACCTCGGTCTGAAGTAGGATTTTGGCCACATTTAATCGATTTATTTGCGACGAAATAGCGAGAAAATAAACATACACACACACGCACAATCTCAGATCCGACCTACAACAACAAATAGTCAATTAAATTTTGCCACGTAATGAAAGTCTTACCAACACACAATTCTTTATACCTCAATCAGATAAAACAACTGGATGCCTGTTGAATGAGTGCCGTCAAGCCGCGCGCCGCCGCTAAGCAATGCTTCCCGTTACCCGCTATGTACTTGGTAAATGCAATTATGTACCGTCTTTGCTGGTAGAGTCAGCAATGTTGTTGTTTAAAAAAAGTGTAATTTTTTTTTATTCTGGCAGTGTGATAAGCAAGGTATAGCATATAATAAATACAAACTGCTTTGTCCTTTGCTTTCGACCACTTTAATGCGTACGGTAAAGAAATGGAATCGATTGGCTGCGAGTATGTTCCCTGATTAGTATAACCGGAACATTTCCTCCGCTAGAGTGGATCAATTGTAAGTGGACGGACATGCGCTTCGGCCGCGTCCTATCCTACATAGTAAAAATGAAGTCGTTTCCAGCGTTCGTCTGTGTGTCCGCTAACTCCTCCTAAAGAAACCACCGATTTTGAAGCGGTTTTCACTATTATTTACAGCATTTCTTCCGGAAGGTTTATATGCGTAATACATGCATAAAACCAAGAACACTGTGCGAAGTTGGGGCGAGTAGCAAGTAATCATATAAAGAGAACGTCAGGATTGTCCGCCGACCGACTTATCTTTCTCTCGCCCTACCCTTTACTGTTTGGTTTCCTCTGCTATAGGGAAAATAATTTCATGTCTCATAATACAATATGAACATCAGTATTTTATAGGTTATACCTTCCTACCCTCATTTTACGGGTGGTGTTTATAATTTTACATTACATGCGCCGCGGCAGCTCTGTTGGGAGAAGACTTAGCTTGTCAAGATAACAATATGATTATTGCAAAATTGGTTAATACTTAACTAAGGCAGAAAGTTGGTCAGATTTTTGACTAGGTGTGATTACAATACTTATACATAACGCACCCTGAGGTAAGTACATATATAGCACAATACATAATATTTACATCAGGAGAAAAACATACGTCTAACAAATTTTACCAAACAATGTAGGTGCGTGCACAAATACTAAACTAAAATATCCTCAAAACAAACTCTTATGGTAATATTTGTAAGACGGTTATGTTCCAAAATTCAAGTCCACATATAATACTTTTAAAAAAATAACCCTTGTTCTAGCTTCGCCGTATCTGCCGACGTTATCGACGCAGGCGCAGCCGGGCCTGCCTCAACGCCGGCCACGTTGCGCGCCGCCATCTCGTGACGTCACGCCCGCTTCCCGGATTCGTTGGCACGTTTTATGGTTTCGGACGGTGTTTTGATTTTAACTCTTTGAATGAAATACCTATGGAGCAGATTGAAAGGAGGTTATTACAATTGTTCAGTTATCTGACGTTTGCTAGATGTGAAATGAGACAGGACTTAGCTTTCTTCTCTAAAAGTATACAAAAAAATTAAAGTTTAGTATTACCAAGATAAGCTATCTTGCTTTCACTCTGAAAAAAACATTAGTGCTCATGTAGAGCCAAGCTCTATAAGCCCAAACTCTACATACCCTAACAAAAAACGGTGTCTTGGCCGTTTTACTATCGATACGAACTTTTGTGGTCAAAAAATAGTAGATATTCGTTTGTTTATTCTATTTAAAACAGAAGGAAAGTTTGTACCTTTGTGATGCCCTAAGTGTAATAATAATAATAAAATATGAACTTTTTTAAACTCAATACAGACTCATACCTACGTTGAAAATAGCAAAAATATACACTAATACTTATAAAATAATACTAAAAATGCAAAAAGTGCCCAGAAAACTGGCAGCATAATAAAAATATAAATAAATGTTATCATAGAAAAATATATAGAGGGTTCTGTTCATTAACTTGTGAATGAAAATATGCGTAAAAACTACAACCCATCACAATCCTGGACTAAAGCCTGCTCCATTTTATCGGAGGGTTTTGCGATAACCTCCATGCTTTGGTTGGTGATCACAGTATTGGACAGTGGACGCAGAAAACCCTGCTGACATTTTTCAAGTCTAAGCATTTTATCTCTAAGCTAAGACATTATCTAGTCTAGACTTCTATGACGCTAGTCTGACAATAGAAGGTACTATTTTTTTCTAAACTCTACTCTGCCGTACAGCCTCACCTTTGTACATGTTTAATTTACACAAATCCTAATTAATATGTTAACAGGAATAATATGGTAGTCGTTCTTTCTTATCGTATACTGAGCCTGGATCTTACTTTTGGCATAAGCAAAGTCGCAGCCAAAACCAAGTGGCTGGACGTAGCGAATGTGGGATTGTGTACACTACCCATTTCTTAGTGTAAATGACATAATTTATTTTTCCGTGTTATTAACCGTAGTTTGCATAAGATAAGCAGGCTAAGAACAAAGGAAAGCCGAGCACCCAGTCATGACACAACTCGTGTAATATAATACTTTCTAACCTACTAAGTCGCAGAATAACAATCGTTGTGTCCTATTTGTACATTCGAACAGTGTCAATGATAACATATCGGCCCAGTCTACGCAAATTGGCCCAAAAATGTCTCCGAATCGCTAATTATTTGTATATCTTAAGCATGTAAAGCAATTACCAAACAAACATTACTCGCTTAGTAAATAAAATATTCCACAGTGTTATTGCGCGTGTCTTTTGCATTGTAGGTACAACGCGCAGTTAATCGCGAAAAATTGTGTTACTCCCAAAGTTTTTCTTAGCACTATGGAGCACTTACTAGCCTTAGCACTATAACATGGAGTTCTTCAAAATATATGTCTACAGGTACCTCAAAGGCCGGCACCGCATCCGCTCCCCTTAAGTTTCAGATGTCCTGGACGACGGTGGCCGTTTTCCATCAGGTGGACCATCAGCCCGTGAGCCTCCCTAGGCAATAGGTAAATAAAAATCATCATCCGTGTCAAATTCTGTTATTTCAGTGCTAAAAGTGCCATCACTCTCCTTGTCAAATTTTATCTAAGACTGACAGACTGATAGTACTTTCGCATTATACATATTTGTTATTAGTTTGGATTAAGTAACTAAACTAGCTACCTTAGAGCTGATTCTATGTTATTTATTCTTAATTATCGTAAAATTCCATTTCATTTCTGACTACAAACGAACCTATGAGCTATAAAGGCTTGCTTCCATTAGGGCAATTATGAAATAAATAATTCCCCTTGCGAGCTGGGGACACCCGAAAACGGATGAAAGAGTACACGTAAAAAGAAAAGGAGTTCAATTATATTTAGCAATCGCCCCTGTAATTACTGGAGGCTTCCATAATTACAGTTTCAAATAAAAAGGTTTGTGCTTCCTACTTCCCACGTGAGGCAGGGCGGGAGAGCGCTCGCGACATGTGCGCGATGCAGCTTATTATACACGACGTTAAATATTATCAAAACATTACGCGCCTGCGCACAGAGTAGCGATGAGGCCGATAAGATTGCTAGTTGTTGAGTTGTCATGGTTGCGTGCGAGTGTTATGTGGAGTTCATCTTGTATAGGTACTTTATGCGTTATTGGAGAGCTGGGCAACGCATTGGTTATATTCCTGGTGTTGCTAATGTCTATAAGCAGCGGTGACCACTTTTCATCGGGTCCGCTTGACTGTTTGCCTACCGTATAACTTATAAAAATCTCCGTATCCAGTTGGATTATTACAGTTATAAAAAATTATAAGTATGTTATCGAACATGCCTTACTGAAATGGTCATGTATTTACGATTGCCACTTAGATGGAGCTCGGGTTGCACAGGTTCAGAATAGTGTATAAGTGTATAGGTGGTTGAATCTATAGGTTCAGAATACTTTCATGGCTGCATTTATTTTCGTTGCTCTGAGTAATATTCCACTTGCACAGCCTTGAAAAGATTGCAGCAGCGAACAAAGCCGTGAAACATTATAAACGACTATAAATCGACTTTTCGTAGGTATTTTACGAAAGCTGTTGCAAAAATACGAAAAAGTTATATTTGGCTTTGATCCTGGATCTGCTTCTCCCTTTTTTTAAATTAAATATTTAAACAGTCAGCCTCTGAATGCACGGCTGCTCTATGCTGCAAGGTTAGGCGGTAGTGGCAGCAATAAAATAATATAAAACGACGATCAAAGTTCCGGCGGCGGTACCTGCGACACCCCGCGCGTCTATTTCAGGCGACTCCCGCGCATCGCTTCGGACACACTAATTGATCTCGTATTACGTTACCGAACAACTGAATTAATTCTATTCCCGGTCAAATGTGTTTTATTTCGATCAAATTGAACAGTAACTCATTAGAATTACATACTTCATTGGAGTTCCGCAAACGTTTTCGATTGGCACAACAATTTAATTAGTATGTTTTAGTAGGTCTTTACGTCCCTAGATTGCGAAAAGGTTGTGATTAGATTCCTATGGAGGTCCAATAAAATATTGACTGGAGGATTAAAGCGCTTTACCTCTATCTTCTAGACCCAAGTCATCCTCACCTGTATGCAATGCCCATGCTGGCAGACGAACGAGGCTCTGGCGAAGCGGCTTATTCCTAACGGGTTGTGCTGGTTAGATAGCAGTCGTCGCACGTAAAAAGCCAAAATCACCACCAATTTCTTGTAGTATTCATTATTATAGTATTTACGTTTAGCACCCTCAAATATATCCTTATAGAGAAGGGCGTCAAAATCTGAATTGCAGTTCTGAAAAAAAACTGTTTAAAACACATAAATTTTTTCGAAAGTGCTGGGTCCGATTTTGATGTCGTGGAGCATAAGAACACAGTTGAAGGTGCTCTACCTATTCTCCGTAATCATGTCGCTGCTGGTTCAAAGAATACGGCACTTGTGATATAAATGTGCGAAACACATGCATTTTTCTTGAAACTGCCTGGACCGATTTTGATGTCAAGCAGCGTAAGAACGCAGTTGAATGTGTTCTACCTATATACTGTAAGTATACTGCTATTAGTTCATAGTTTAGAGCACTTCCCATACAAGTGTGACAAATGAATACGTTTTTCTTGAAACTGCCGGGACCCATTTTGATGTCGTGCAGAATAAGAACACAGTTAAAAGTGCTCTTCCTGTACTCCGTAACCAAGTCGCTGCTGGTTCAAAAAGTACGGCACTTGTCATACAAGTGTGATAAAGAAATACGTTTTTCTCGGAACTACCGGGAAAGATTTTGATGTCGTGCAGAATAAGAACATAGCTGAAGATGCTTTACCTGTACTCCGTTACTATGTCGCTACTGATTAAAAGAATACGGCACTTGTCATACAAATGCTTTTTTCTCGAAACTGCCGTTACCGATTTTAGTATTGTGTGGCATAAGAACATAATTGATGGTGCTGTATCTATACTCCGTAACCATGTCGCTGCTGGATTAAAGAATACGGCACTTGTCATACAAATGTGCGAAAGACATCCATTTTTCTCGAAACTGCCGGAACCGATTTTGATGTCGTGCCGCTTAAAAACATAGCTTAAGGTCCTCAACATATACTCCGTAACCATGTCGCTACTGATTAAAAGAATACGGCACTTGTCATACAAATGTGACAAATAAATGCTTTTTTCTCGAAACTGCTGGGACCGATTTTGATGCCCTCTTGTACAAATATGCATCTGAGGCACCCTAACCCATAGGTCATCACCGTAATGCTGCTGGTTCATAGACCACTTTTGCCCAGTCTCTATTGACGGACAACTTACGAACATCGGTACATACAAACAGTGGAAGTTAAATAAAAGCTTGTACTGAGGTTTAGAATCTTTCAGTTCTGAACCCGTAATTTATAGATACATATAATCAGGCGAGTAGGTATTCCAAAAACTCGTATCGGATATTTTAATTGTCTGATGTGATAGGTACCTATTTGCATATTTGAAACTGTTTTGCCAAACACAATCGGCAAAGTGACACTGAAAGGGTCATCCCGATGTCGGGCGTTGGTCTCCATTGTATTCATGCGAAATGAGCACTGACATTGCTTTACGAATTTCAATAGGATTCGCAATGATAAACAAGTCCACGCGCTAATTGTGTTTGTGATAATAAAGTTGACATTAACCCTGAAATCATGTTTTATTTATTCTCGCTCCACACGTGAAAACAATGTATAAATTGACTGGAGTAGGTAGGCAGGCATCGCCCAACTACCTATACCATTTGAAACAAGCGGTCAATGCCGGCTCTGCCTGGCATTGTCGAGCACGGTTCGGTCGTGGTTGGCGAGGGATACGTTTATCTACGGCCATAGGGCGGTCAGCGTGTCACTGTGTGTTTCCATCCTACTTTCCTACCCCCTCCTTTTTGACGATTGAAAGAGATATTTAATGTAAAGAGATGTTTAAAGAAATTTTGAATTTTGTTTTTTGAATTGAATGGTCGTAGATTATATAGTACTAGTGGACCCGGCACGACTTCGTTCGCGTGCCGTCCTACCCCTACACTACCCTATCCCTACTCCTACCCTACCCTATCCTACCTTACCCTACACCCACCCCACAACTACATTACACCTAATCTACACCTACACCTACGCGTACTTTATCCTATCTACCCTTTTTCTTGCTTACAAACTTTCCTCTTGAATCACTCTATCTATTGCTGAAAATGGCATCGGCATGGCACGGTCCAACAGGACCTGAAAGGACAGTATTATTGAAGCCGCTATTACTCAGAACAGTGAAATGAAGCAAGCAGACGAGGAAAGCCGATCTCAGACAATGGGAAAAGAAGACTGGTATAGGTGGGATGTAAAACATGGAAATAATTTGAAGAGATGATCTTCGACTTTCGACACTTCCATTTCTGTTCAGATTTACGTACGTTCATACTTTACAAATTACAATAGTTACACTACCAAGGAACCTTATATCTTAACCACCCATGTCTACTCAAGCATTTTTTAACAAAATGAAAGATAAAGGAGCGTCCGAATGTCCAGCGTATGCTAATGCGGGGACGATCGTTGGCGGGTCAGAGGTGGCCAACGGCCGGCCCGCTGCACCCTTTCGCAACTTGCATTCAAGAAATAGGCAACAGCACAAAGGGATGCATCGATCTACGATGACAATGAAAAATACTTATTTACATTTTTATTACCTTCCACAAAAAATTATACGTGAAATTTTTTTTTTACATTTTGTATAAAAACGTGGATTTTAAATTAATTAGTACTTAATAAGTCTCACTAACACAAGTAGGTAATTTATACACGCATTGTACATATACGATGTATCTACTATTTAGTATTATAGAGACTTTACATTCTCTCACATTCGCTTAGCAATGAATAAGTAATGGGTGAAAAGGAGTGAACGACTTTCCCTACCTACCAACATCAACTAGAACTAGGTAGGAGTAGATAGTTAGAGCTACGTAAAGATGGACTAGCTATTTTGCAAAGGCCTTCTAACTTGAAATCAATGAAACGACACGGTCAAGTTTGCAAATTATATGAATGTCAATGTCAGAAGTGTCCAAGGAGTAGATCGTACAAGTTAGCGATCCCAAGAGGTCAGCGGTCATCGGTCAGGGGTGACCAACGGTTGGACGAAGGGTCGCGAATCTAGTCGCTGCACCAAAATCTCTCACACCCAAGTTGTTTGTATAAAATGTACCTACTTGGAACTTTAACCTCGATATGGATTAGGTCATTAAATGCATTTAATGTCTAGTATACCAGGTATTGAAACAGAGCGAGGTACCAATAAATTATTTATTTTATTTTATATACAAAATTAAGGCCTATTGCTTATTGCCCAATAAGGCCTATTTATTATTTATAGTTTAAAATAATTATCGCCATCAACCTCTTCTCGTATTCTGTTGCCTATTGTCTACACTTCCAACGATATTTTATAAATATTGCAAAAACCATCAAATAATGTGAAGGAGGCTCAAACCTTTTCATGAAACAATAAAATGATGAAACATATTTTAAATTAACAAAATTAAGATCAGGGTGAACAGATACGTCAATGTCGTCACCAAAAGGATTAATAAAAGTTCAAGCATCTAGTCCCATGAGGTCAGCGGTCATAGGCCAGGGGTGACCAACGGCTAGCGAATATTGTCCACTGTTGCAAAATTCACAGACCTGTAGCTAAATGCACCAGACCTCCCCTCACCTGCCCCGACTTCCTTTTGTTGTCACAAATAGCATTGCGTTTTTGACCACATTGTCTGCTATCAACTAAAAATGGCACTCATTCTATTTGCCAAATTCCTGTACAACAGAAATAAAGATAGTGACGTAAACAAAAAAAGGTTATCTTTACTCCATTACCGCTAACTCAAACGACTATCCCTATTTCTTTTGTGGCAAAATCTTTTTTAAGATTTGCTAAAAAATAAAGCAATCGTTTTGTAAATTTTTAGGACAGGTAACAGGATTTCTGTCTAGACGTACTCGACAAAAATAAAAATAAAATAACCAGTGAATGTGCGCGTTATAAAGACTCTTCGTCTTTTATGGATAGGGAGAGTCAGGGAGTTTATATCAAACCGGGTTTGTCTGTCCGTTCGTCACCTATGACCCACGCTTGACCAGTGCTGTCCCTCGAGATACGCCAATATGTAGGATTAGCAAGTTCACACCGGCCTTGATATTGACCATTGAATATTTTCAATACGGACTCTCAACGTACGTTAGGGTTGTATAAAATGAAATATTAGATGAAATAATAGCACCGGAATACAGCGGAATGAAATATTTCGTCACAGGAAACATTAGCAAAGCAGCACACAAGTTAATGACTATAGCTACTCTAAATAAGTTATTCGTGGTGGATATAAAATGTTAAATAACAAGTAAAAGTTTATTGTAATTAAATTAAAACATTAAAACAAGCAGTAATGACAAAAACAAAATTGAAAGGATATTATAATGTATGTACATGTATTTCTATTACCATAGTTTTAGTGTATTTATTGATAACCATTGTGACATATCTAAAAATTTATATTGATACACAATGCCGCAATGTTCATGTCGAATTTAGTGTATAATTTTACTTAAGTAAAAAAAATATGTTTAAAAATAAAATAATAATAATAAAATAATACGATAATACGGGGTATTTACAAATAATCATAGACGTCACATCGGATTTCACGGAGCGTTGGCTGGCATGCAGCGGTCAGCGAACAGCGGTCAGTCCCCGTTTACGGCTCTTTTATTTACTCTAAGCTTATTAAACCCCTGCCTTTGTTGAATAGTCTTGAGAAGGGTAATTAATATGGCGGGCTTTGTGCAAAAACGTCGCTTTGTTCTCAGCTGTTTTACGCTTTGTATAGGCAGCGGGCCGGTCTAGTCCGTTTTGTTCGGGCATCATTAGCTCAGTGGGCAGTTTCGCACTGACCACGCGCAATGGCTTTTTCTCACACGTATTGTGTTGGCGCCAAGCCCGACCGTTATGTCATACGATCTACGCATAGTAGTTTTGATTAATGATCTATTGAACCATTTATTAAAGTATAAAACGTGAAGCGCGAATCAATACAACAATAAGTTGGAAGTTTTAACCTGTTTAGTACGAAATTATTTTATGTCTATTTTTCTGAAAAAGAAATCGATACAAACAACTGTAGAAAACTTTGCATTTGAATTTACATACGCTATTATTCCTACTGTGGTACGAATTAGAATAATAATCTAAATTGTAACTCGTAACAATAGCGTTTGGCAATAGTAAATGCACATCGATTGCACTGCAATGCATCGTCGTCGCGGCCGCGGCTTGGTGACCTCTGATCTCTTAGCACTGCAGCCGTTACACAATTGTGCGAAGACTGGTTCCGACATACACGTGTGAATCGATTTATAACGCATTTTCTATAAATAGATTGGTAGCGTTACATTCTGAATTACGAGTTTGTCCGTTTAAATATACACATAGAAACGTACGTAGTGGTTATTTGTTAAATAACAAACCCACACAACAATGTAAATACTAACAACTCCTGCCGAACAAAATTATGCGCGCCTGATACATTGCGAATGTGTTGGTGGCTCTTATCTGTCGCGAAAGTATACGTAAGCACATAGCTAAAACGGGTTCGCGGCGCCGAGATATAACTGTTAGTGTGTGCGTGCGGACATTTGCGCAGGACTCGTGATTCGCGAGTCGACGCGCCACCGAGCGAATCGCATCACGCGAGAGGAAGGAGGATCGCCCTCCGCCCGCCGGCCAATGAGAGGACGTCGCGCACCAGAGCGTAGCATATTGCGAATTTATTCGCACGCCATAGTACCACACGGCCGTTATCTTATATACCACATTTGCATTTTATCGCACTCACATGGCCAACTGGAGTTCATTGGTGGGTTTGTGGTGTATGTGAAGACGGTCAAACGTTGATACAACTCGCACATACGGAGTGATATCAATATAAATGACGCAGCAATGACGGCTGCGATCGAACTCCTCGCGTTCATGCTGTCCTAGTAAACAAACTAGTTCACAAAGTTCTTGAATGTGAAAAATGCAATAGTTTTCTGTACTACAAACACTAGTTAGAGAACAATGAACGCTCTGTCAAAATGTCATAGAATTTATTTAAAGCGGAAGTACAAAAACAAAAGCTTGAAGGGTCGGTTCTATAAGAATGGTAGTTAAAATGGGATTACTCCCAATTGTGAGTTGAAATTAGTAAGGGCTTTGCGGCTTCACCTATGTTTAGCAAAGGGATGTGCCAACCCTTCAGCGTAAAATATCTCAGATTAAACGTTTGAAAACACGTGTTTGCTTTCACAGCGATCCCCTGAGATTGCCGAATAGGATAATGTATTGCTGGATGGATATAGCAATCATTACTTTAAGTTTGATGACGATTAGCTAAATGATAAGGCGTTGATAATGCTTACGTACAGATTATATTCGAACAATAGTTACAGGCTGTTTAATTAATATTGTACCAAGGTTGCAATACAGGTAACCGGTATCGATGTATTTGACCTACATTATTGAAACAGAATTTTACTTTCCGGATATCTGTACAAAAATAGGACATTACTTCCACGTTTCTAATTCCTGAACAATGTGTGTGGAAATTGGAAACCTAAAAATAGCGGCCACGCATACTTTCGGCACATTAAAGGCGTTTTTGAAATGCCTACAAGCAATTCGGTGTCAACCCCTTCCCTGTAATGAGCAAAAAACGCATAAAAAGTCGTCGAGGGGGTGTCGCGAGATTAGCCCTCCCATGTATCGCGGAGTGTAGAGCAAAAACTTAACCCTTCTGTACTCGAGGCACTCGAGCAAAAACACAGCACATGGGCGTATTTCAATTAGCTGTCAGTTTGTCAACTCTTGCGCTATTATTTATAAGAGAGTAACCCTTGCAGGCGCCAAACTACGCACCCTCCATCTTTTAATGAGAATCAGAAATAAATGTTGCAGAGTAGCGGCAGAGGCATCCGGAGGTGACTGAGGTGAGAACATGGGCTGACAAGTATATTGGTAGAAATGTAACTCTTTATTGATTAATAAATAAGTACAGGAGCTCCAAAATTAGTGTCAGTAATCGTTGTACAAGTTTTTATACATTTCGATAAAAAGAAAATTTATTTACGTGCAAATAAAATATTTACAGAACAATAAAAAATAAACAAATACTAAAACAAAGAAATAAAAAAATAAAAAAGTCATCCACATCTCAGTCCCCCGGGATGGTGCCCAGAATGGTATATACATTTTATTTAGGTACTTACCACTAAAATTTGTTATTTAAAATACGTATACCTACGTTGAAATAAGATTTAGAAAACCTACCGATTCTTTGTAAAACAAATCCGGAATACGGAAATAACAACCTTGGTATTGCAAACGTGAATGGGATACGGTCAGGCAAGTCGGACCGTCCAAAATAGTTTGATATAAGTGCTATATTTAAAATAAATAATGAATAATGAATGAATATTCGTGGACAAATTCACACAGCGCCATCTAGCCCCAAACTAAGCAAAGCTTGTACTATGGGTGCTAGAGATAACTGATATACTACTTAAATACTTTTAAATACATACTTATTATACATACAACACCCAGACCCGTAACAGAAATTAAAATTCATCATTTCAATTTCTGCCCGGCCAGGAATCGAACCCGGGACCTCTTGCGTGGCAGACGGCATGTTGACCATTGAACCACTCAGGTCAAATTTATAAGTATTATTGCAAAGATATTAGTTTTATAGTTGAAGCATGAAATTTTTATTTTAAAATATTCCTGTGACTCTGCTACTCGAACTACTGTATTAGAAAATCACGTACCAACAGTAATGGAATACGGATACGCACAAAAACAAAATCTCGGAAGTTTTTTGCTGATGAAACACGCGGATATTCCATTAACCCTTTAATGCGAAGGAAGTGTGTAAGTAGGTCATACAACGAGCGAACATTGCACATGTTGTGAAAGCGACAAAAAAAATGCCCCTTCTATTGCGCTTTGTTTCCACACGCCTAAAAAATCTTTGATTATTGGATGCAATTTGTACCGACCCTTAAATAAAGGTTGGCCACTTTGTATTGGCTCCTGAGATGCAAGTAAATTTTAAAGTTTAATTCGCCTTACGGAAACGAAGGTTTTATTGCTCTGGTTTATAATGGCTTTGATATTCACAATTCTTTAATAAGTTGTATTCTGACGATATGTTCCTAAACAATAAAACCAGGAAATAATCTTGATATGTTTCGTTTAACTTAAAATTTCGCGCAAACCTTTGTAATAGCTAAAATATCAACTTAAACCTGTTATTGCCTCAGATCTAAAAATAATTTTAAGTCTTAAATATTGTTACGCAGTTAGTTTAATAAATAAATAAAATCACGGACACAACTAGGCAGCCGTATTATAGTAAACGAAATCCATATAGGTAGAGACTGGTACGTTCATCAAACTTTTTGCCGTCTACATCGCATGTGTTTTATCCCAAACTTAACCCTTCCCTCGGTCGCGGCAGCCATTCTTTGCCTAGCAACCTCTTTTTTGTCAGCCTCCTTTTTAAATGGCACATGCAGAGAGAGCTCTTTTTTAAGCCACAACGCGTCGACCTATTTGATAAAACGCAATATCATCAGTCTACCTGGACACCCTTTCGATTCAATTCTTTTAATAGTTCGTCCCTAATCGATTAGATCCTTAAAGGTATGCCCTTGAAGAGCAAAATTTATAGGGAAATTTAATTTAAATCTCAGATAACGAAAATATAGGGTCGGATTCATAAGCCTATATTTTGTCAAATACGCAACTTTCTTTGGAAAAATAGTCTAGGGACGGTAACCTGAGTAACCTTTCACTGTGGTTCTAAATTCCTCTACGATGCGTAAAAAACACGTAGCTCCGAGAAACGTAACCCTCTGCCAACATATTTTTTGCAGCCAAGCTAACAGTAAACCCAAATCCAAAGATATCTTCACCAAAACAAACGCTCGTGCAAAATGCCAGATACGGCGGAATCGGGAATGGGCAAAAAAGACGCAGGTAAAAAGTCATATACCGGTATAATTGTCACAAATTAATGCAAAAAAGCTTTACAAAAGATATCAAATTCTGCAAGCCACACGAGCAGGTAGTCGGAGTTTGATAAATTCAGTTTTTTCATACAGAAAATTGTGCAAAAGCGTGGGAGGGATCAAGGAATAACTGTACCGGACGGGACGCGACCGCCGACCCTCGACACCGGCTTTTTGTAGCCGCTGCGAGTTGCATTGTGTTGGTGCGAATATATTTTATACTTAACTATTTCTTTCTTTCGGCAATCGGATAAAATACAAAGTCCCAAGAATATATGTGACTTAAAGCTTTTGCAAGTCATTCAGTCAGATTACAAGAGTTTCTGATAAAAATGTTAAGTCACAGATGCTTTGCAATCTGTACACAAGTAGGTATACGTAGATGAACGCGGGTTTTGTTTTTTTAAAGAAAAATATGAATAAATGTATGAATGAAAAATTATTTATTTCTCATACACAAAATAATACAAAATCAGAGGAAAAAAGAAAAGCAACAGGCGGCCTTATCGCTTAAAGCGATTTCTTCCAAGTAACGTTAGACACATAGAAAACAGAATATACTCTAGGATAGGAGGTAAGTCTGTTCTACAGAACATTACTGTGGCATATTTCATTAATACTAATAAACCTATATCACTAAAAAACAATACTATAAATACACAATACCTGCTTATTAAACATTACAAAACAATAAAATGATGAAAAAAAAATATACAAATTTATAACTGAGCTACATGTCAAGTCTTTGGGCATTTACTTGTTTTCCATAACAGTTGAATACACAATTTGCAATTTCACTGGTTTAATTTTCAACAGAGCTCAACACACGTGAATTTTTAATACACGTGGCTTAATTTTGGAACTGCAATATCTACAATGTTTACTTTATTACCAAATTCCAATCAGACCCTTCGTTTCCATGCTTATCTTTTTTGTGCAAGCAAAAAGTGGACAAAAAACGCGAAATCTTCTCGACTGACGTTGCAATGTGATAAGTTTATTTTATTTTTGAAATGGAGATGGCATTCTTTCGGATTATTGGCAAATACTACATACTTTTGGGGTAATATTTGGTAACTTTCAAACTCTTGCTTTACAATAAGCCATTTAGATGATATTTCCGATAAAAATATACACATAATTTCAATACGAACAATTCGTTTAGGTATCACGTGGTATGACCATTACGGCTGTCTACACACACAAAATGTAAACGCAATTAATGAACGAAAACTTAAGTTTTGTTATTACACCCCGCGCGTCTGCTAACCTTATACAGACGCGTATCTTGCAACAACCATTCGCCTCGCAAGTCGTTGAACCCTCCTGAACAAAAACTCCCCCGTTTCAGGCGCGCCTGCGCAGCTTTCTCACGCCAACCACGAACTCTGACACCGCAAGTGGAAAAAACTCGAGCGCAAACTGTTTCTAATAAGAGCATTTTTGAGCGTTAATGTTGAACACACACAAGGTTACCTTAATATATTCTTAAACTAAATTGCATTTTACACTTGGATCAATATTTGTATTTAGTAGTATGGTAAAAATGTCGCTGATCAACATTTTTTGTAGAAAATATCTAACAAATTCAGCAGGCAGAAATTTGGTTCCTCGCCTTTTCGGCATACTCCTTACAAGGATAAAAAAAATCATCATCTTGGCGTTAATGTCCCGGTTGTGCTCTCACGCACAAGGGCCCGGGGTCCGCCTTGATCCAGGATTTGGCAGGTCTGGTAATTACAGTGGAGCGACGCCCATCTGACCTCCATGACCCTTCTACCAGGGAAACCTGACCAGATTGGATCATCCTTACAAGGATTATAGCGTATCTGCAATTCTTTATTTCTCTTTATCTATGGGACTCTCTGGATTCAGTTTAGGTAGGTTTATTATTCGGTCTGCATAAATGAAAAAAAAAACACAGAATACAAGTTTGCGCCTATAATTACGAGAACGTACGTATTCTGACTCGATCAGGTACAAAGAAGGATTAAAAAAGATATGGCAATTAGCTATAAAATACCAGCACAATGGAATTAACCAATCTTTTATCCGTTTTTTTAGTCCGTGGATGCATAAGTGAGAGAACATGTGACGACGGCGGAAGTCGCGTTTCTCTGCGAATGTTGTATTTCCGGCGCCCCCGCCCCGCCGCGAACTGTCATTATTCTTTCAGCAAATAATGTTTTGACTACACCCATTACCTCTTTTTCTTGGTCCCGGACGTTGGAAATGATGCTAGAAGAAGGCAGTCATTAATAAATGATTGCATCATTATCAATCATCAAAGGGTGCGGCTTGCGCCACATGACGTTGACGCGAACTGAAGGCACTTGCCTATCTACCTATGAGGGCGTATGACTAAATGAGCAACAATAGCTTTGTATCTAAAGTTTTAATTATCCGGCTAAATGAAGGGAGGGTAGCACTATATTTACAAATGTTTCTATGGTTGACCGGACCGGACTGGACCTCTTGTATCCGTCATTTTTTAACTGATTATCCTTAATTTTCTTAAATGAACTATATGCTTAACTAAAAAACTACATACCAAACCCTTGATCCAATGTTTAATGCAAAAAAAACAATACGTAAATATTACTGTGCAACATCTGCAATGCCTAACGGAACAATTATTTGTCTAACCCATTCATTTTTTGCGCAAACTGCACATAACGGTGCCAAATCAATTGAACGATCACTAGCTGTCATCGCTTCCCGATCGCGTTTGCAGGTTGTGGGAACAAATTATCGCAAACACTTCCAATGTTGGGCAAAAAACCTTTGGCACAATCTCCTATGCGAGTATGCGATTAAAAAATCCACTCCCACGCTTCGAAAGGGTTGAAGATGCACCTGACCTATATAATGTCTGGAAAAAAGTATGTTTTTCTTTCGCATTTTTTGCTCATTATTCTCATTGTAAAGCGAGTGCAATGTTGTATTTTTGTGTAGGGTGACAATCAATTGGTGTGTGTTGTTGCGCGGTGGTAATGCAAAAATTATATTCTAGAATTTGATCTAAATTTTATTCTAAATCATAACAACAAAATAATTCGCAATTTAAAAAAATTAGTAATTTGAAATTATAATCTATAGTCACAGACGCGACAAATAATTTCGACAAGGTTGTCTCATTTGCACCCTCGTTAAATAGGAACACTTGTTTGTCGTGTTACGCTATCAGGTTGTATGTGTCGCTACAACAAATGACAACAAGGGTACTTTTTCCACGATCCAGGGGTATTGTGCTCACCCCACTTGCGCAAGCAGCGCTCACAATGCAGCATTGTGGTGCGCGGGCGCAGGTAGCGCAAGGGTTATCCGCTTATGCAAAAATGCCATCCGATTAACACTAGCACCAAACGTGAGATGCCTTTTTAAACTGCTTACATTTTTACATAAGCAGTTTATCGTCATTATCACGTTGGGCTGAGTCGTTCGTCTTTTCAAGTTTAAAGTTACTTTTACAATAATGAAAATTATGTACATTTAAATAAACCGGTAAAAGTTCCATCTTAATTAGTTTTTAGCCTAACAGCAACGTCCAATTTGAGAAAATAAAGAACTTTGCCAATTCCTAAGTTAAGTGAAAACGGCAATTAATGTATATAGGTATTGGCACAATATATATAAAGAACGTCTCCCGTGATATTAGAAGTACTGAATTCTTGATTTGAAATGTTACGAAGCCTTCACCTGTGAATAAGAAATTGGACATATCGCAAGAAACGTGCGTGTTCGTGTTTCGGTTAGCGCTTCAACAACAATGGGATCCACGTGAATTCTGCGGCCTTTAACGAATCGTGCTCATTAAGTATTCATTGACGAGAGCCAGTGGGCCGACAGGGGAGGGTGAAAAGGCCGACAGGCAATGTGTTGCGAAATGAATAAATAGTGGCGAGAAATAGGGGCAGTCCGCTCGGTAACGGCCCTCGCGACTCAATAATGCAGTCGACGATGCCATTTTCCACTCGGAGCGGCCTCGGCGCCGGCGCCGCACAGGCTCTATTAACAGCCAGCCCGCGAAACACAGCATCGGTAATGAGCTTGCCCGCCGACACGATAATGCCACTGCAAACAGTTGCAATTGACAGTTCGCCACCGCCCCTTTTCTTGTGTCCACTCTATTAAACAATTACAGGGTCACCGTAGCACAGTCGTTACGATAATGGCACTCGCAATAATGGTACAAATACAACGACATATGTTAGACGACGCGGACTGTGAGAACGCGGCCCGAGTTATATCATCCGACTTGACATATAAAGGAGAGGTAAAAAACTGCATTAGACTGATCTGCCCGCGCAAATGTATAAAAAACATGGTGGGCGAACACCATGTGCAGTCGCAGGTGCCCTCTGTTCCCACACAACCCTTTCAGCGAGCGACCTCCGCCGCCCGCGCCTTCGCCCCGCACTCCCTCCACAAAAACTGCCAAACATCGCGACTAACAGAAAACGGTCTCAAGCCCCACGAGACACCTCGTATAATCCTCAGCAGATACACCCGGCACATACGACTAATGAATGTTGTAACGGTCATTAGTCGAAATTTCTACCTGTCTCGATCGTATTTATAGGTTGCTGTCGTGTCATTAGATTTATTGTGGATATAATGCAATCCTCTCCAATTTTTTGCCTTTTGCTACTAAAGAAAATCTTAGTTATGCAGTGTTAGATCATCATTTGATTTCAAACCATTCACAATCCCGATCTTGTTGACCGAATTATGAAAGGTAGTATTTAGGCTCAGCCATGGTGCTTTAGTGGCTAATAGTGTGTCAGCGTCCCACCGTCCGAATCCGCTCAGTGTCCGTACCAACACTTTTTCTGATCGATGTACTGATTTTACGTAAGTATACCAACCGCTTTTACGCTAAGGAAATACTCGAGAATCCTGCTAACCCGCTGACAAGGCGTATTGGATTAGATCTAATTTCCTTTTACAAAGAATTGTGTAATACGCTAAAGAAATGATTATGAGTTGAATCACTTTGTTGTAGAATAAATGGGGGTAAACAATTGTAATTTCATGTTTTGAAAATTCCATCCATACCACCTTCCAAAAGAAGTTCTTCAAAAGGTGTGATAAAGTTTTTACAGGATAGGCAGGACATGAGTGATACCATTAGTCACGCCATCAGCGTTAAAAAACCTAGATGAGTGTCGGACAACTACCATACACTTTTCAAAAATCTTCCTGCCGCGAACGACCATTCTGTGGCATGCTCTTCTTACAGGGCTACTCCCGATCCAGTCCTACATTTTAGCTTTCAAAGGCCAGCAAAGCATTCACGGCCACTATGATGATACGTATGTCTATGGCAGCAGTGATCACTTACTTTCAAGCGATAGTAAGTGACTGCTTAGTAACTGCTTGCTCGTTGCCTGATCGTGAGTGGGTCGTTTTTATGTCTAAACTAATACTAATGTAAAACAATTGCTCCTGACCAGTGACTTATCAATGCCCATTTCAGCTTTGTTCTTTCTTTTTTGTTCATTTAAAACGTGAACCCTTACCGCGGTCTCTAAAAAAATCGCTCTATCCCGTTATCTGGGGAGGTTTTTGTAAATGGGTTGTGTTTTGTAGCCAATTAAAGCAAAAGGGCCGGCGGCCGTCTGCGGCGGCAGTCTGCAATAAATCGCAACCCGACGTGTTTCCGTCCCATCTCAGCGACTGGCCGGCCCCGGATTTGCATTAATTTTCAAACGAATACAAAGAAGAGCCCACTTTTCCTTTCAAAATACGCGTTTTATTTGGTACTAATTGTGCTCATGTTAATTTGAAACGGCTTGGCACATCCTTTATGTAAAAAGTGACCTTTATAAGCTGAATTATGTTATGAATATATCTCCTTGCTCTGAGTAGCTACCTTTCATGTAGGTTCTCATTAACAATGATATTAACTGTAAATGTTGAAAGTGTTCTCAGATGGTATTTCTTTGACATTGGTCTTTGGCACTCTCAAGATCTTTTTTTAATACCTTCATGAGGTTCTGCCACACCAGCCCAAGATATTAATTAAACAGGTCCTGTCCACAAATCGCTGTTCTATCCCCTAACTCCGAATCGTTATAACAATTTCTGGCTTCATCATCAGCTCAGCAACATCAGATGATGACCCCCAGAGGCGATATTGTAACAAATACACCATACGAGCCTATAATTCTTTAAGATTACCCTTTTTCATAGGGTTTCTTTACATCATCAGGATCCGATTAAAATTGGCCTACGACTATCGCCTAATGCGAATATATAGAGGAAGATACAGATAAAGAAGAACAATTAGTCGAATTGACACCTTTTCCTTTTTTATAAGTCGGTTTGAAATACAGGAACACCTTTAGAATTATTTTGCATTGTTTAGTAAATCATACATAAGTGTAAAAATAGACTTATCAAAATGCAGAAGTCAGTACACACACACCTACGCAATCGTAAGCAGTCTGAAACGATTTTGACCAAATAAAGTAGGCACAAGTTCGAACTTAATATTTCAAGAAAGAGAAAGCTGATGTTGGCAAAGGTGTATTCATTAAATGCACATTGTTAGGTAAATCGTGAATTAACTCGCATGCAACGGCCGGCGCACGCCATTGGTCAGCTCTTCAAGCTGCGCACGCGGCGCAGTTGCAGATCAGCCCGATACCAAGGCTATTTTACATTTAGCGTTTTTTACATCTGCCCCTAAGGCCGCCATATTTTTGACTTTCGACCCCACTATTATGTGCAATCGATGGGAATAAAATATAAACTTGAATAGAGTTTTTTATCGAACTTTATTGGGAAAATATTTCGGCCTCTACAAGAGGTGATATAGAGCTATACGGGAGAGAATTTAATTAGAGAAGTAAGTGTATTTGCTAAGAAAGGTTTTAACAGGCTTCAAAACAGTTCGACTTCTCACTTCGATCTGGTTCTTCCGACATAGACAGTAGCATTATTTGCTGATTGAGTATTTTGTAACACTGTAATCTTAAACCTGACTGATAAGAAGCAGACCCCCCCAGTGGATAAAGCTCAAATCCAGCAGTGGACTATTGCGGACTAAGCTATATCACATACAAACAATATTTTTGGCGTTAATGTCCCGGTTATGCTCTCGCGCGCTTGGGCCCGGGGTCCACCTTGATGATCCAGGATTTGGCGAATCATGTAGTTACCGTGGAGCGACCACCATCTGATCTCCGTGAACCTGTTAACAAGGGAACCTGACCAGTCGCAGGTTTCGTCACGATGCCCCGTCACCGTAAAAGCATCGGTTAGTGTTCAACTAATGAACATAACTCAGAAAATAGTCATTGGTAAATGGCGTCACTGGGAATCGAAACCGGTACCACTCGCTTACAAGTTACCCCTTAACGTTAGGGTATATTCGATATTAAAGGGTGTTTTATAATAATTATAATTATTTTACATACAAAACAATCTGCAGAAAAAGCTACCTCGTCCACAGCGGGAAATATCAAATATTTGACAATCCGATATGTGCGGTGGAGTGGCAGAGTGTTTCCGTAACCGATATTTCTCATTAAGGCAGCTTGTTTGCTGTGTGATAAAAAACGTATTTTGTCCGAGGGTGGCCGTTGGCCGCGGAAAGGGTTGCAGCTATCTCAGTCCAATGAGGACCACGGGCAAATAAGCAGATGGTCACGGCTACCATTACACTATCAACATTTATCGTATTCAAATTAAACTGCATTGATTTTGGTTGCAACGGCCCTGAATTGAGTGCAGACTATATTATATAAGTAAACAGGATAGAATTTCTTTGTTATTGATGTATACTGACGTGTTTGTATTATGAAAGTAATATATAACAAGTTCAAGAAGTAAAGCTAAATAATTGACTGATAAAGTTTAAGTATATTTCACTCACAGTCTTAGATCATATAGTTATTTAAGCTCACAGTAGAAGAACAAAGCATATCAAGTTAATGAAAACGAAAGTAGTATAGCAGCAAATAGTCGTACTTATTATTGTACAGTCACTGGAGCACTGGGTAACTACGATTGTTCCGCTGACGAGGCATCTCGAAAGCTCTTATTTTCGGGCTGCTACCACGAAATTCACTTCACCATCGACTAACTAACGCGCTTTGATTTCCATCGCTGCTCATAGCGAGCCTAGTATAGTATACCGCTATATGACTACGTCAATGGACGCTTAAGTGTCATGATGGGTAAGTATTAGGATGTATCTCGTTGAAGGTGAAGATCACGACGCAGCATGCAAGTAACGGTGCATCAGTGACTGAGTCACAGGGAACTGACCTAGGGGCATGCAGTGGAGTGCATTGACGCCACCAACGCACTTATCACTGGCATGCCTCTTGAAAGATAATGCATAGAACATGCCCTTTACGACTGATGAATAACACATCTGTTTTTATTTCTGTTAGTTTCCGATTACGTTTTACGTAAAAAATACAAGAGCTCAGTCGTGGTGTGTAATGGATTGGTTTGGTATAATCGATAGAGCGTAGATCGAAAATGTGGAATTGACCGCCACAATTTATTATCACCACAGCCCATAACAGTCCACTGCAGGTCTTAGGGCCTCTCCCGCGAAAGGGGAGGTTATTGCCATCATCTCCACGCTTGGCAGGCGGGTTGGAGATCACCCGCCTGCCAAGCGTGGAGATGGAATGGAAAACGCTGCTGCCCATTTTCCAGCCTACAGAGGCTGTAGATCTTTTGCCTCAAAAACATTAATCGCCTTGTACGACGCCGGCGAGTGTAAGAGGTTGGTGCTATTCTACTCTGCCGGACACCACACGGGTGACAATTTATATTATCCTCTAATTTCCAAGTTTTGCAAGCATTTCCATAAAATTAACTTCATTAAGCTCCACTACGTTGTTGATATCAAATAATATTACTATATTTCATAGTATCAGTAATTAATAAAAACTAAAATAAAGGTAGGTACAAATTGCCCGAACAGGGGGCGCACCAATTAAAATTATGGAACGGATATTTTATTATCGCCAGTGAAATAAATAGACGTGAAATCGTCAACTTGACCGTAATTCGTGTGATGTAGCCAAGGTTCCGTGCTGATAAGACGAGTGTTTCACAATAGCAGAATTATTTGCGGCGCGGAGGGCTGCCGTTGCCTTGAGATGCGCCACAAACAACTGTAGCGAACGAGGTCCGCTGAAAAACATGCTTCTACCTACTCGTGCGCACACTCGCGTGCTAAAGTGCTTATGGGATCAGGAATGCATGTGAGGCTATGAAATTTTTTGTCGCTATCTGCGATGCAATAGACTATTATAGAATTTATTCTAGTAGGTATTTCGATTTAACTCACTTACAGCATCGCCTGCGAGTTCGTCTTTTGTCGCGGTAAATCTGTACTCTAAAATCTCAACTTAGTGATCGTATACAGCCGTTTGCACTACTGATACCACGTTTAGTACCACCCGCGCAAAAATCTTTTCATCCATTTCTTTATTAACTCTGAGATTTGCCAATGATCACCTCTAAGGTACCTGCAGCTTATTAAGCTACCGACATATTCTACGTTTGCAATACCAGGAGTAACACTCGCGTGTTGACGCTTTTCATAATTTTTTTGTAGACTCCATTTTTTTTTAATTGGTCTCTCCGAGGCTTTCTCAGTCCTAGTATCACAGCGACCATTATTGATATATTGTGATCGCCTCTTTCTTACAGTTCAGTACTAATCCCTATAGCTTCTCCAAGAACTTCATGCTCTAGACTATATATTTCTACGGGCCACGTACAGGATCCGCACTCAAATCGCAACATAGAAGACTAGCCTCGCGCATACGTGACATGTGGCCGCGGCAAGGGCTTCCAGCGGCGACTGTACCGCTGGGCTGCGCACACGCCGCCGTAGGTACGTGTAACTGGGTCAATGGCGGCGCGTGACGCCGCGCGGCCCTTTGCAGGGCTCGCCTTGAACCGCCACTAATGCCGGTAGCTTGACTCTATTAATTTGCGCTCCGTTTTTCTGCTAAAAATATTATGTGTATGTTTTCTCAAGTTATTTTTTAGAGGTTAAAGAGTTTGTACTTTATACTTAGTTCGTTTTCTGAGATGCTCATAGTCACGTAACCACATGAGTGTACGTATGTGTAATATATCTATATTCAAAGATGCCCAGGAGATACTTATATCTAATTACCTCCAGGTTCATGCTGGAATTGCAATTTAAGTTCTATCTATTTGACCTAGATGAGTGGCGTACAACCACTGCTTTTCAAGAAACTTCCTGCTGCGGACGGCTATTATATGAAATGATCTTCCTGGAGCGGTATTCTACGCCATTGGGCCTTAAAAAAACTACTATATAGTTTTCTCAAATGCCGGCAAATCATTTCGCGATATACTCATCGATAGCTCCTCGTTGCGGTGTCCATGGACTGCCGTGATTACTTACCATTAGGTGAAAGAGTGAACGGTTTTTTCCAAAAATCAATCAACAAAGTAAATATAGAAAGAATGCTACTTAAAAAGCAAAATCTGTAGATGTAAAAATAAAGATAATAGTCTTGGCTTTAATGTCCCGGTTGTGCTCTCGCGCACGAAAGCCCGGGCTCTGCTGTGACCATGAACCAGGATTTGGAACCAGGTAATTACAGAGGAGCGACTGCCATGTGACCTCCGTGACTCTGCTGCCTGGGCGGTTCAATCACCAAAATTGCGCAGGTTTCATCACGATGTTTTCCCTCACCTTAAGAGCATCGGTTAGTATTCAACTAATGTGCATAACTCACAAAAGACTCATTGGTGCATTTCGTCAGTGGGATTCGAACCCGGTACTTTTCGCTTGCGAGTCGGACACCTTAACCACTAGGCCACCGACGTTCCAAAATGTGCACATGTACTACTGCACACAAAATATCACAGTGCACCTTTTCGCCGTAGCTTATACAGAAGCCTCTATTTTGTGCGATATTTATAGCAGTTCACCACATTTTCACTGTTAATCCCTAAAAATAACATTGTTTTATTCTGAAAAGCACTCCTTCGATCCTGCCACAGCCGGCGGTCCTAAACTGTCCCCGAAATAGTACTTACGGCAATATAGGTCATAGTTTCGCAACTGACTCTCGTTGCTGTGATCGCGTCATCATCAAATTGGCTGCAATGTCTGTGTTGTTGTTAGGTGAAGCGGGAGCATGATAACATCGACGAATATGCTCCCTATGTAGCTTTTGTCTGCGACTTCGACTTCGTGTTTTTGTTTTCGCGTTCATTTCCTCTAGGAAATTTCCAAACATTTCTAAACTGTGCTGTTTTATTTTATTTGGTGACAAACAATGGATGGAAGTGCTAACGTTATACGATTTATGCACTTGCTAAAGCAAAGGTGCTTTTCAATTTACGGAGTACAGTACAGTGTGCAGCCTGTTTCTAATATAGGTAGAGGTCGAAGAAATTGGAATGGTCACGATAGCGAGATGTATATAATTAGCATATTTTTTGTACCATCCTAGTGATAAATAAGAAGACAGATAAACTGATATGTAGAAAGCGATAACTGTTACCCAAAACAACAACAATAAAGTTTCACATGACAAAAATGCACATAAACGCTTATATAGTTGCTTCACGATAAGACGCTATTAAAATATTCTAGAACAATTTCAAATCGATTTTTATTTAACTTTGATATCTACACACGAAATTATGAGACCAACGTTATCGGGGAGAACCTTGAATAAAAAATATTTGTACGAATGTCTGTAGAACTCGCTGAGTCCTCAAGGAGTCACGTAGTCTTCACGTAACGTCGGCGTGCGCGTTCGCGGCCGGCGTAGTGTAATTATATCTCGGATCGGCGCAGGCGCAGACGATTTGCATAAGGGCCACACTCAATGCTACGCTCGTGGGCAATAGGCAAGACTGAAGGTCTCGTCGACCTTCCCTCGAGGCCCTTTGATTCGCTACTGACACTGCTAAACGCCCATAACGTGGCCAAATGAAATCTGATGGCCGACCATTAGACGTACATAACAATAAGATATTACTCGATATTACCCTTAACGTTATCGAAATGCTATTAAAATTATTTTCCCAGTTAGCTGACTGCACGTTTTCGTGTCTTGTCTGCGGTTTAAATCAATTCGACCCATGTCCACAGATACATAATGTCTCAAAAATTTTTGATGTTTACATTTTTGTATATTGTCGTAAAAGAAGCCAGATATTAATAAAACATGGTTAAACAACAAAATATTATTGAAAAACAATAAACAGTCGAAAGGAGATAATAGGGAGTACTAGAAATCTAAAAATTATGAATAAGCTCGTGGTGTTGTTAATCTAAGTTTTAAGGACTAGAACATAGGAAAGATTCAGTTTCACATCAAATTAAATGTGGTATCAAGTTCCTGTATATGCCAGGCCCTTAGTAGATCACTAAATAGATACACGATTAACCAATAAGTACCAATGACTTAAGATATGACGAATAATAGGAGAATTCCCATTAAACAAACTCAACAGTAACGCCACTTCATCCTAACAGCTAGCGTACGTTAATCAATACGTATCACTAAAATTTAACAATACCAAAACAAAATAAAAACAAGGACCACTTAACCAAATAAGTCGATATGAGTAAACAGTTTGTGGCTCGGTTACGTGGAACGCCATTATTTGCGAAGGCTGCATTGCGCAAGCTTTACACGTGTCGTGTAGCGACCTCTGCCAACACTTCCGATTCGCACGCGAGGCGCGGGCGCAGCGGGGCGGTCAGTCAATACTCCAATCCAGCAACGGTCGCAGAAGATGGTACAATTTGCGGTTGAGCGTTGGCCATCTTTAAGGGGCAATTTTCTTTGTTAGTAAGAGGAGAGTTACGTTGTTTTCTAATGGAAAGGGTTATTTTGTTAATGTTGAAGAAAAGAAGGAAATTAAACCTTTTAGTCATTTTAACTGTATAGTATACAGATAAGGCAAAATCGAAATGATAACGAAATGGAAACTGATTTAAAGGACTACCCCGCTGGTCTCATTAGCAGAATAACGTTGAAAAGCGTGTAAGGCATCGTCATAATCATCATTTCGTAACAGTCTACTGTTGGACTTTTGCCTCTTTCACTTAATGGAAGGTTTTAATTTAAGACGAGTGTGTTAAAGATTACATTTTTACACATTTCATACAAATTTTAAATCGAATGCAACTTTTGAAACTCTTTTTTTTTTTTTTATAATAATTGTAAATTGTAATTTAAACTGTAAATAAATAGCCTACTTTGAAACTATATATTTTATGAAAATCTGACAAACCACAAGAATAGATATTGGTTTTTGGATCTGCAAAATTTCATTGGCTTTGATAGCCTGATATTGCAAATATGATCAAACTACGTGTGCATGCAGCCCACTCGGCAACATTAACCTTAACCGCAGGAATTACGCTGCTCCCCATTTTCTTAACCTGGTCTATCCCTAGATATGACAGTTATACGTTTAAGGAGAATTGACGCTCAACTCTACAAGGATGAGTAGAGTTAGGACATCTCTACATAACTCTACCTAAATCTAAATAAATTCTCGATTGCCTATTGTTATTAAATTGTTCGTTTGGAGACGTACGTACAAGCAAGTCTTGCATGGTCGCAATGATTAGGTGGGGAAGTGGGTACATTGCGTGCAACTTTTGAAAGGTTCGCACGTATGATGACGTTCATGCGGAAACAAAATTTCAATGCGGTTTGCTTCGCACCTTGCAGCAAGGGCAGCCGGTTGTTATTTCAACACAACAACTCCCAATGCAAATTTTTAAGAAACTTCTAGCGTGTTAATGGGCAATTTATTATTATATATTTTTGTTACCAACGTTAATACATAAGTATTTCGATTTCATGAACACATTAACTTACATACACAGTTATGTAAATTTCATGAATTTGGCGTGCAATTTCTTTTTTAGTTCCATAGTTATCTAAGAGTAGTTTTGGCTTTGTTTAATTTCATAAAATACCCAACGGACAACTGAAACAAGAAATTGTACGACAGTGAAATCCAGCAATGCTTCAAAACTTCGTCAAAAGCGAAGGCCGGCTGCCTCACTAAATTTTTGTTGCTTGTCGGCAGAAATAGATTACGCGGTGGTATTAAACTTTGATTCCATATTGATAGAACCTGAAACAAGTTATATAGATAAAGTATAACGTAAACCACGAGTACTCGTATAACTGGAGACACAGACATTGGCAGCGACCTCAAAATCCAAATATTCGCGGCTTGGGCCAAATCGCGGGAGGTGACGGGTGTCCATTGTGACCCCAAAATGCTGGTAAAGCTGAAGGGAAAAATCTATAAGACCATAATTAGACCTGTTCTCCTATACGGCAACGAGACTTTGCCCCTACTATTAAAGCGACAAGCAGGAGCTGCGCGACACGGAAATGAAGATGTTGCGGTGGATGTGTGGAATTTCACGCAAAGATCCAAAATGCCAACATTTTTGGTAGCCTTGGCATTCGTAACGTTACAGCTGCAGGCCACCTTTGATGGTATGGCCACGTCTTGCGCAGACCAGCAAATTCCATGGGTAACAAATGTCTGGCTATGCCACTCCCGCCAAGGGAATGAGAGGCCGGCCCAAGAAGCGATAGAGGACGTAAAGGATGACATGCGTGCCAACAAATGAGATCACCTCCAAGGATGCAGAGAGTCCAAGGTGCACGCCAGAATGACCTTTGACCGATACAATCGTACATAGAAGTCACTATTGTTGATCGGAAGAACGAAAAAATTGTAAGTCGGTTGGCGAAGACCGAGCGCAGTGAAACAAGAGGAGTAGGAAGGCGGACCCCGGGCCCTCGCGTGCCACACGACAGCGCAACCGGGGTTTAACGCCAAGATGATGATGACGCGTATAAGCGTCGGCACTCCCATAAAAATATGATTGGTAATTATTCACTTAATACGGGCGTAATAGCTCACTTTAGCCGCCGTCATATTAGAGGAGATTAACTGCCATAATTACACGCTTGAAATATTGAAAGACTACAGAAAACTATGTTGGCCTCTTTTTGGTCTATAGAGGTTTAGCTGGTCTTCCCGCGTAGCCACCGCGTACACACCGCATAACCACCACGTACCATATTAATGTCAAGCCTTTTTCCCGTAGGGGTAGGCCACCACAAAGCCACCTCGTAACCTCCACGTAGCTACCGAATATGGCATCGCGTAGCCACCATGACGCCACCGCGTAGGCATCGCATAGCCAATGCGTAGCCACCACGTACCCGCGACGAAGCCAAAGCGTAGGTATTGCGTAGGCATACCGTAGCCACCATATAACCAACGCGTAGGCATCGCGTAGCCGCCGTGTAGTCACCGCGTTACCGTGTAGTCGCTGTGTAGGCATCGCGTAGCCAACGCAAAGGAATCACATAGACTTCGCCTAGCCACCGCGAAACGAACGCGTCACTGCATTGTCTGGTGGCTGCGCGTTCGCTGTTCGGTCGCTGCAATTACGCTGTATGGTGGCTCCACGTGGACGGACCTCCCGCCGTAGGGGGGTCCGGTCACTCTGCAGCTAACTACATAATATTCCTTAGGCTGTTGGGAACTTTTGGACGCATAAAACCAAAAACGCAAAACACCAACTCGCGATTTTATGGCGTTTGGCTGACAACAAGCGACGCGAGCGAAATACTTGCTCCTTCCGCGCGTACAATATCAGTAGTAGGGGGAAAAAGTAGGTAGTAGGCTAAGTTTTGAAAGCATACATTTCGTGGATGCCAGGTATCTGTCAATAGATGAGGGCATGATATTATACGCTTCAACAACTTCTCTTTGTGCCACTCCACAAATGCAAATTCCGACTGTGACCCAGTTCTCAGCCAAACCAGAACGATAGTCATATTCGATTCCAATAACATAGTTGTACCTACAAGGTAGGTCGTAAGTACTGTGAGGGAAACATCGCGATGAAACCTGCACATTCTGGTCAGGTTCCCCTGGTAGCAGGGTCATGGAGGTCAGATGGCAGTCGCTCCACTGTAATTAACTGACCTGCCGAATCCTGGATCATGGTCAAGGCGTACCCCGGGCCCTCGTGCGCGAGAGCACAACCGGGACATTAACGCCATGATGATGATGACTTACAAGGTAGGTCGTGTAAAGAAATACTAGGTGTAGTGAGCTGGGTTTTCAGCACTACGATTTCCTATCCACCTTAATGGCAATGCCATCTACTGATGTGGAGTAATCTCAGCAATGGATTGTATTGAGCTGTTGATAATGATGGTAACTTTAATTGTTCCATTTTTGTACATGAATTCTACTCTCGCAGGGTGAGTAGGCTTCCCACCAGCTGGATGCGGAAGGCACAGGACCGGTCTTTGTGGAGATCTCCGGGGGAGGCCTATGCCCAGCAGTAGGCGTCCTTCGCCTGATATGATGATGATGATGGTGATTGTACTCTCAATGGACTCTATTACCTATACCTATAGTAAATATATTTTTTTTTGTTATTATAACAGTGTTTTACCCTAATGCTTTTTTCGTCATATACGTAGATTTCATAAACCATAGAAATATAACTTCAGCGAAGCAATTTTCCTGTTAACTACTTGTTTGTGGACATACTTACCTACATATTACCTGATATGACTATTTACCTTGTACCTGTGGTAATCAAATCCGTGAATCATTGCTCTGAAGGTGATCGCACTATCAAGTAACATAAACACGTCGTCACCATGCATTGAAGTTACATTGAAGTATACCTCTACAAAGTTTGTTTCCTTCAAGCTTTAATAGGAGTTTGAGGACAGTCTGTGTTTCTAAAACAGCGCATCCTCATTTCTGTGATGGAATTTCACAAAACGAAACCCAGAACCGTAACCCAAAACAACATGGAGCGCTACACGTGTGCCAATGCCGGCCTACGCACAAAATAACAGCATATTTGTGCATTCGGTCCAAATTGGATGTCAGATGACTATCAACAAGCCCTTGTAACGGGACCACGGTGTTCGCCATTGCGATATGCCCATTCTGTGAGCCAGTTTAGCACGTGACACATTTAACTAGGCGGTGGGACTGGAGGCACTCACAACCCGACCAGTTCCGACTACATACGAGTCTTAATAACCGGAAACTGTTAGTAGAATATTATTTATTATATGTACACATTGTAAATAGGTAAATAAACAGCAAAACGTTAGCCAAAACCGCGACCCAATTTTCGCTTATCGTTGTCAACACATTAATAGCCAAACGGTTTCGTAACCGCGCATGCGCACACGCGATATCCTTCAACGGTCTAATTGAGGAAAATTCGAAGCATCTATTTAACATTAAAATTAATCAGCAATGCAGGTCGACCGCTTCCACAGTGGGAGCCCTTCACACACATGTAGTTTACACACACAGGGATACAGGCGCGAATGTGGTTGCACGAGACGCGCGGAATACCAAAATACTCGTGTAGCTGGTGCGGTGTGCATGTGCTGCGTGCGTGTGTTATGACGGGCTGTGTCGACGCACACGGGCGCGTCGAAGACTTTGTTTTGCTGTTGAGATTCGCGCGTGGAGTTGCGCAAGCGGCGCGCCGCCGTGGAGGCCGTTGACTCGGCCGCGCGTCCGCCATATTGGCGGCGCAGAATAGGCGTAACTAGGGCGTAGTACTGACTAGCCGCTGCTAGCCGTGTAGAGGACAAAAGCAACTATTTTGTGAAATGATGCGCCAGGATGAAGGCCAGCTGGCCCAATCATAAGATTTCAGGAGGTGTAGTGGGGTTCTGTATCCACATACTATGTATGTACATTACTTATATCTAGTAAGAAAGTACAAAATAATCTGCACACCCACAAAAGTACAGATGATTACACTTACTCACGTAGTTAAAGATAACAAAGAAACGGTTTTTTGTAACAAAACTATGTAGAGTCGGAACTCTACACAGTCGTTTTCATTTCTAGCAGAGTTGCGACTATAAGTACTAAAGATAATTTGCGGTATCAAGCAGAGACAAGAAGATACATTGTAAAATGTCGCAAGACAAGCAAATTTGACAAAAACAACACCCAATAAATACCTAATTAAGATAAATTGTGCTGAAATAAAAAGTATCATTTATCAATCCAAGAAAATTTAGCAATACCAACATAGCATAATACTCAAAAATATAAACCACATAAGACGCAAACCCCATAAACGATATGTAGGTAGAGAAGTGCCAAGGTACCTAAAACGGTAGGTATTACGGAACACGAGAAAGACGCATTTAACACGCAAAATTTAACGCCGAATGTATGTCTTGGCATGCCAAGTGATAGAATCACACACCAACCACGACTAAACGGCATAGAAAGCTCCAAAATTTATAAATTTCTTCCGCCGCTTACAGTCGCTCCAACGCGCAATTTAATAATTGATATCGCTTCGATTGAAGCCGGTTCCAAAAGCAATTTATACATCGACACAAAGCAATTAAGGTTGATTATCCAAATTAAACAGTGTTTCAGTGAAAATTCACGCTGTTGTTGAGGAAATTTGTCATAAAATCTGTTGGTTAGTATGGAGCGCGAGAAACTTATTTTCCGCGGTGTACGTTGCGCAACAATATTCGCGAACAGATAGCGGAGTAGGTAGGGCGTACCCTCCGTCCTCTCGCAGAATCCGGTCGCGCTCCCACGTCTCGCTCGCACAAACGCCCGCCCGCTATACGCATCTCTGTCCAACGCAATGACACAGTTATAGATACCAGTTCAGTTGCGAAAGAACGCGGATTATATAGCAGGTGGATTGTGCCGCAAACAAGTTTAAAAATCTGCTTTCACATGCCGATGAATATATAAGCGATATTTATGTTAATTTAAATTTAGGACGGTTAGCTTCACGTCACGTTAGTCTTTTTCAAATTGGGCTCGCTGTGTAAGATCCACGTCCACTAATATTTATCAAACAAAGCACAGTTCAATCAATTGTCGTTAATTGGAGATAATTGAAGATTCGGGCGACCATTTTTCACACAATATACGAGTGTGCTGCATAAGTGAAGTTGCAAAGAAAATTGATTCATAAGTGCGGGAAGCGTTCGGAGGCGGAGTTGGAGTCGTCCAATGCCTAGGGGTGCTGGGTGCGCATGCGTTGTCGTCGCGGTGGACCAGTGTCCATTATATATTCTGTGGCACTGGGAACCCGGCGGGTGGCAATGCGTGTGCTGGATCCACGTTTTATGCGAGCGGCGACACGCCAGCGGCGATAGCGATAAGATAAGAATAATCGATATTTTCGCGCGATTCGCCGCCCGCCACACGAAAGGTCGCCTTGCGAAATAATGATTGGACCGTTCGGCTCCGCACGCGAATCAAATGGCACGAACGTTGACCGCTACTTATTGTACGTGATTGTTTATTCTTAAGCCACAACAGAGTCACGAAATGGAAATAATTTTTACATATAAATCGTCAATTTTTATTCCGACTCTGTGGGGCTTTAGTGTCTCCGAAGTTTAATTGAATAGAAACAATAGAATAGAAGAACTACTTCTTATAATTTCTTCTTATAAATTCAGAATAGAAGATCTTCCTTCCAATCTCACATGGCCCTTTTTTACTCTGTTTCGTCCTTTTCGTTCCACCATTCCCTTATTTTCTATATTTATTTTCCATAGCATCGAAAATTTAGTATGCAAAATCATAGGACACACAAGTTTATTGACAGTCCTTGATGCAAGTGCATAGCTGCTAAAAAATCCTGACTGAGTATATGTCAATCTCCACCATAGTCACCGATGTATCCACGGCTATGGGACGAGCATATATGCAAATGAAATCTAAAATATTAAATAGTTTCTTCGACCATTATTTCGAAAGGAGCTCATCTCCTGGCCTTTACAGAGCGAGAGTCGGGTTGGCTGCAAGCAGTCCCGTCGTCGAATATCGGCACTATTTTGGACAACTTGCCAATATATATGGGTTTGAGACTGAGGGTCAATTTGGTTAGTCCACACTGCTGTTCCTGTGGTGCGGCCTCAACTGGTGAGGACCTCAAGCGAAGGAAATATGAAAGCCTAGCCCAGGACGTAATTTTTCAACCGTTTGGGTTCCGGACGTTGGGTCCGTGAGGCCCTAACGCAAAAAATATTTTTTCCTGTCTAAACGGCAAATAGACATCGCGAGTTATAGTAAAGCTGGCTTGTTCCTTGTACAGAGAATAACCATTGCTATTCAACGCGGCAACGCAGCCAGCTTTCTTGGTCACAATTCTTGAGGGCCGCGGTGTGGACGACCTTTTTAATTTTTTGTGCTTTTTAATCTTTTTTCCTTCTTTCTCTTCTTCTTTCATTGTAAATATCTATTCCTAATGTCTGTTTTATGAATAAAACTCTATCACCTTAATTACATACATATTATATAGAGTACAAACATGAGCGTGTGGCTTAGTGGTTCAGGTATCCGACTTATAAACCAAAGGTACCGGGTTCGAATCCCACTGCTGCCATGTACTAAAGACTCTGTTCTGAGTTATGTACATTACTTGAATACTAACCGATGCTCTTAGAGAGAGGGAAAACATCGTAAGAAAACCTGCAAATCAGGCACCTGAATTTGTAATCATGCTCCAATCTGGTCAGATTTCCCCGGCAGCAGGGTCACAGAGGTCAGATGACATGCGCTCCACTGTAATTACCTGATCGCCAAATCCTGGATCATGGTCAAGGCGGACCCCGAGCCCTCGCGCGCGAGAGCACAGCCGGGGCATTAACGCCAAGATGATAATTTATAGCTTTCATACATAAATATCACGCCTTTATCTTACAGGAGCGGTAGGAGACTATGGTAGGCCACTTTGCTTTATTCTTCTATTCGTCAATGTTCTATTTCTATCCGCTCTACATTGCTTAAATGACCTAATTGGGAGCAAAAAATTATAAATGAAATTCCAAAAACCAGACAGCTCATGGAAAGCTACCTATCTAAAAGAATAAGCGAAATAGAAAAGTTAAGATTACTCAAATAAGAAAAAAAAACTCATACGACTGCATTAAAAAGACCACAGGAAAAATAGTAAAATTCGCAAACGCAAAACAATTGTATCGTACTAAATTACAGTTGAAGTTTAATAATGTACACGGCGAGGGAAACAAGCTGTACCTACTAATTTCCTTTGAAATCGATGCCAGGAAAATACGCAAACCGTAAATTACTTGCAATAATACCTATTAAGTCAGTATCAGAATGTATTCTAGACAGCTTTCAAACTCTACTTATTATATTAATATAATATAATTCAAATAAATTAATAATTTGTAAAGTAGCGCTTTCTTAACATAATGATAGGTACGGCATTTCTAATGTACCTAATAAAACACGCTTTGCTACTATTTGATAAGTTAATAATGTATTGAAATAACGATCCCTATCTGCTTTGCCCTGAATAATATTTTAAAAAAATAAACCTTTTGTAGCCTAAGGCGCTGTCCTAATAGACCATGGTCGTACGACGGACACCGCCCGACCAATAGGACACCTCAAAACGGTAAAAACGGTCGCACGACCGTTGCCAGTTAGGACAGCTCCAGCGCTTAAATCGTAGATGTTATGAGCAACAGTTTGGTATCGCTTACGATCAGGTAGGCTGTGTTGCTGTCTGCTCGTTCGTCGCTTTGTCATTAAAAAAAACAGGTAGATACGCTATGTTCAGTTCCATATCTGCAACGTATATAATCATAGTTTTGATTGTGGCCCCGTTATTTTTCACACACAAATAAATTAACCAAGTATGAAAATTGTAAAAAACTAAACTTACCCAGAATATTATTATTCAAACCGCGCAAAACTGTATCGTTATTGTGCAACAACGCAACATGAATCGACCCATGCTGACCTATAATTTTCTTGTCATTTCCTTGCGGCCGCATTGACAAGTTTGCTAAATAAATTATGAACTACTCGAATGCTGTTCTCGAACGCTAGTACCTTACCTATACTCGTATAGTACCTAATACATAGTATAAAACAAAGTCCCTTTTCGGCGCCTGTATCTTAGATCTTAGAACAATAGATGGAGTGATTTCAAGATGAAGGTTTATAAGCAAGAAAAGAAGGTAGGTAACGACCCCAAAGTGAAATTTATAATCACGTAAATTACGTGTGATATTCACGAATTAAAATAAGTATAGTTACTAAGCGTTGGTAATCACAGTACACATGAATTAAGAACATTCATTCGATATGTGTAAACAGTATCCTGGTAATCTGGAAAATTTGGGAATAGCTAAATTCGTTTTTTTAACTAGGTAGATAGTTCGTTTGACAGTTAGTAAAAATGGATTTCTAGTTTCGGGTTTATGTATAATTTTCGTACATTTCACTTTTCATTGATATTTCGTATCAAAAGTTATATTAATGATATCTATCTGTATTAACCATTATCAACCAATCTGAAGAAATCACCAGATCAGGAAACTATTTCAGATAGGTATGGCAACTGTTGCAGTTTAAACTTTTATGAAGTACAGGTAATAGATATGCTTTTTATTTTTTTCCTTTGTTTATTTTACTATTTGTGTATAGACAATAAATAATTTTCATTTATTAATGTACCGCTTCATAAAGTGTCAAAATCATTGGCAAAACGCATGCATAGCCACATTTTGTTGGGCATCATTAAGTTATCTTAAAATGGACAGGGCTGAACAGCCAATGCGTGATTAATGAGCTCAAGTTAGTTAAGAGGGATTTGCGATGTTTTCATTCGACTCCGTATAATTGAGTGATTTATGAACTCGGAACCATTAACACTGACACGGCTTGTTGGCAAGGCGATGAGGGAACCTCTACTGCGCATGTGTTTCGCTTTCCTATTTCAGTTTTTTTTTATAATTTACAAATTAGTGCTCCTCGTCAGGCGTATAGTCGATTTTATGGAGTGATCTGAAGACATTTTGTGCCAGTTGGGCAAACTTTTGTTACATAACGGTAGAAAGAAGAAAGAGACCACATTGTTTATTGACGATCTGAGTGGTTCAGTTGATTAACATTTGCCACGCAGAGGTCCTTTCCGGCCGGGCAGAAATTGAAATGATAAATTTAACGCGAGACAGCTCGCGCCGCTGGACAGCGTTTGATTCCTTCGCTCAATGCTAAGATGAAAGAGATTCAGTATCTATATTACGCCTTTTTTCACTTATCGCACGCGAAAGCACATTTGTGCTAGCCGTATACTTCCAACATAGCCCTGCACTCCATTACTACTTACTACTACTACTTTACTTATCTTTTTTGTTAATCACGGAATCATTCATTCATCGGAAGAAGAATGTGGAAGAAGAGAAATAGATTTGTCAGGATCGCAGCAAGTGGAACGATGTGGTCTCCTACCCCTACGGGAAAAAGGAGAAACGGTAAGCATAGTTGATTTTCATGCGTTTTTTTACCATTGGTGAAAACCGCTGGGACCGCGTTAAAGATATCCTCAAACATGGCAAATGCTCAAACTAATTTTAGGTTGTTGTTGTTGATATTTGTGTTTTTTTTTTAATTTTTATTCCAGAGCATTGTTTTTGGTTTGTTTATTACCTTTGTTTATCTCCTCAATCGATACTAAATAATGTTTGTTTACTGTATTTTCTATATTAGACATGATGTGTACACTTGGTTTGGATTAGGATTTAAATTAAGACCATTGCTGTTTCTGTGTAAATTGTTAGCAATCCTAGTCTGTTTTGTGTACCAATAAATAAATAAAAAATAAATAAATAGATTCAGAGTCATATTGCTCCAAAATTTGATCCACGTGGGCGAAGTGTCTTAACAGATATCTAACTTACCTACTTTAGGTAATCATACTTCGTTATTATTACAAGTAGGTGTCAAAATCAACCAGTCATTCATAAGCATAACTAATATTATTATTAAACTTATTGATCCAAATAAACAATTACAGTAGCGAGTTGCCGACGCGGTATCCAGATGCCTGATTTATGATTTATCATTAATACGCTTCTAAGCTCACGTTCGACCATCGGATGTTTGTTTCCACTGTCTTATAAAAATGCATCTCGTTTTAAAAGTTTAAGTAACAAATTAAAACATAATAAATACTAATTACATAACTAATAACATATATAAATATTAATCAAAAAAGTCTAAGCAACACCATAAAATATAAAGATAGATTCAAAATAATGTATTAAAATTAATATTTTGTGTAAGTGCTACCTATCTACAGCCTTGGTTGGCACAAATGTTGTTATTTTAAACTAATAAAATAATAGAGTAAATAATATAAATAAATTATAACTGATAAATGGAAAAGCATCTTATTTTATTAGTTAGTTTGGCATTGACGTGTGTATTTTTTGGTACACATTTTTTAAAATGTTGAATTTCTTTTGAATTTTGGAAACAATCCTTCAAATATTTTAATAAAAGGGTAAACATATTATATAACCTCACGCCTTTTTCCACACAACACCACATTATCCCTTTAGACGGTCCTATCAAACCTTCCTCGATTCTTCCATATTCATCAATCTTTTCGTACTTACATGCTCGTCAATTTAGGGTACTTGAGCTGGCTTTTCTTTAAATACATTTTCCTCATAATACCTTTAAATCCTCTTACTTTCCGTTACAGTTATTTTTTGTCCATATAAATACATATCGAGACATAATATTTATATTTCTTAAACTGGTGTCGTGGAAATAGATACCTAACTAACTTAAAGTTCAAGTGTAAATAAATAATAATTAAACACATGATCATTAAACCAGACCTACCCGAAGGTAAACCAATGTGCCGAACCAGGAATAGGAACATACAAACAGACGTTCTCACACACATTATTAATTTCCGATTGATAGTTACTGTTGTTAGGTTGACTGTAAGGCGCTATCCAAATTGGCAAAAATATACATCGTCATTTCAGTCATCAATATTATTGACATATCTCGATAAATCCAATATTGACAAAAAATATAACAATAACATAGTTAATTTCAGGTCAATAAAATTCAAATTATGCTTAGTGTTCAGAGCTTGTGTATAATATATAAATAAATGAATATAAACAATCGTAATCATTTTGACAAAAACTTCTATACAATACATTTCTTTTCATTTATCGTTTCTATCTATCGTTGGCGCGAAAAAATTAACAAATTACAATCAACTTGGATGAGATCGGTAACTATGGGATCTATTTTCAACTTCCGTTTCCCCCTTTAATAGTTCCAAGCTACGTTAAACCAACAATGTAAGATAACATTTATGCGGAAAATATCTCCCAATAATCCCTATTTATGAAAGGGCGCCGGTAACGCCACGTGCGATCGATAAATATGAAAATAAATGGCATTGAACAGAATATATTTATTGTTCTTGTCGGCAACCAACGTATTATTAGTGTATAATTATATGGAATTTGTAAGTGTGAGCAGCTGAATCATGCTCGTTATTTTACAGTACTATACCAGAGTTTAAGTGAATTGCTGTGATATTCCCTTTACTACTGCTGCCACATACAGGTTATTTGGTGCAAAGTTAGAAAAATTGAATTATTGAACGGATTTTCATGCAGTTTTCACCAATATACAGGGATTGTCGGTGGCCGAGTGGTTACAGTATCCGACTCGTAAGCGAGAGGTACCGGGTCCGAATCCTACTACGGCCATGTAGCAATTACTATTATCTGAGTTATGTACTTTAGTTGAATACTAAACGATGCTCTTACCGTGAGGATAAACATTGCAATGAAACCTGCACATTCAGGCGAATGAATGTGTAACCATCATGTTCCAATCTGGTCAGGTTTCCCTGGTAGCAGGGTCAGAGGTTAGATCGCAATTGCTCCACTGTAATTATCTGATCTGCCAAATACTGGATCATAGTCAAAGCGTACCACGGGCTCTCATGCGCGAGAGTATAACCGGACATTAACGCCAAGATGTTTTTTTTATCACCAATATTGGTACAGAATGATTAATGAGGAAGGTTTATACAACACGTGAAAGAAGTCGCAGCGAGTCAGCTAGTTTTAAATACGAGGCCTTACAAGACTTCTCATCCTTGACCCTAAGATTTTTTTACTTAAACATTGCAAGTTATTTGAGACCTAACTGCATGAATCGGAGAAGTTATGGACGACAATTACCGCTTACCATCAGGTGGGCTTTCTGCTTTTCACTGAGTAAGTAGTAAAAAAGAAGAAGTTCGATACCTGTCGATACGTTCACAGTCTAGAGTCCCTTTTTTCTTAAGTATTTAGAATGACATCAAGCCAAAACGCATTCTAAGCAACATCTAAGCAAGAATACATAGTATAGTATAAATACTATAAGCAAAATAGCGTGAACTGCTTCCGTACCACATAGCGATGAGGTATCGTCGCAATATTTGCATTCGGTTATCTTTTTTACAGAACGTGGACGCTTTTGGGTTAGCATTATTTGCTTTATAATCCTGTTTAAAGTAAATCGCAGACTCGTCGGCGGGATAGCTCTTCCAGTATTCAGAGAACGAGTTTTTACGATGATTTTTTACTGAGTGTTAGCAAGCAGGTCCATACAGACACGGACTGGGGAGGGGTTTTGAAGGCGACGCCACCTCACCAATGCATATTTTAAGATACTAGGAACTACGTTGTACTTCTAATGTGCTGTATTACAATGATTTTCCTTATAAAATTTTATAGTAGAGGTTATGGCTGTTTTGTTATATATTGGTAAACTAAACAAATCAATCTACATGTTTCTGAGCTACAGCTACGTTTCGATTAGCATAAGAGAAAACGATGTTTTATTGAGGTGTTATATCGGTGCTCATGCTTTTAATTATTATCGAACCTCTTACGGCTATTGACTCGTTGCATGCTGAATCGCTAACATTCAACTCCACATGCCAACCCGAGCATTTGCGTTCGAAAGCAAAACATTGTATTTTGTCGCCGCAGTTAATTAAACCGCATATAATTCAGCCGGATCACGATCACGAATCCGCCCTGCGGGCCGCGGGCCGCGGTCCTGAGTTATTTAATAGTGTTTTTTGTGCGTTGGCTTGGCGGGCGATTGCGCTGAGCCGCACCCGCCGAGGCTCGCGCAAAAAACCCTCCGAACACAAATACTCAGGACGGCGGGAGGGCGGGGGACGCGGGGCGAGGAGATCGCTATCGCACGCACCCACTGCACGCACTATCCTCGGCTAGCCACTTTAATTGTTATGTGCCCAAAAATAAAGATTTGCCGGTAAGCTTTAACGGGCGCAACACCTTCGGCGGTGTTTACTGGCCTCGTAAAGAAGGAAAATTAAAACAAGAATGGAGATTTTGGTTAGTTTCGTTTCGTTTTGAGGATAAAAGACGTAGGGAATAAACGACTGGCCATGCCACCCCCGGTAAGCACCGAGAAATAGCTGCCAACAAACTCACCACCAATGAAGTCAAAGACAGAGCGAAGTGAACAAAGAGAAGTAAAAAGATGGGCACTGGGTCCTTGCGCGAGATGACCCATAATCGGGTTGACGATGTTAATTTTAAGTTAGGTTTGAGGATAAAAGATAGTAGTGACACCCAGGCGATCTATCTAAATGACTTTGATCAAAAGTCAGCATACAATAATAACACCCCCCTCCCCTCCCTTCCTCCCTTCCCACAGTAGAAGAGTCCCTGCGTCATTGGAGTATTTTTTACAATGAATATACGACAGACCTCGTATATGAATAGAAGAAGGGGCGACAGGTGGATAGTGTGTGTGTGTAGCATAGCAACCTGTTCTCATACTCGGCAAAAACAACAAAACGACAGCAAAAACTCTCACTAGCATATTTAACCCTTCAGAGCGCATTAAGGGATGATCCCTCTGAGTTACTCAAATTGCTATAGCTGATAAAAACTCAGGTAAAATTTTAATCAAAACAGATATCGAAAATTGCTACTAGACACCAAATTTTCTTAATTTCCAGTAGATAATTTATTCCGAGGATAAAAACGACGTAGGCATTAAACATAGAGTGATGACAAAGCCATGGTCAAAGTTGCAAATAAATTTAGGGTGGACGGACACCGGATGTCACGGACTATGACTAATACGGAAGTGTCGCCCCCGCATGATCGCCCACCTCATTCCCTCTCTGCATAATATTGCATATTATTATTGTTAATATTAACATAGAGTCACAAACAGTGTGGTCAAAAGGAATTGCAAACAATGTGGGCAGAAGAAAGAGTAAAAAAATCTAGTTCTCTAATCAAGTATTTAGAAAAACCGAACAATCTGCGAGGTAGAGCAGATGAAGAGCCAGGTCGAGAATAGCGAAATGGAACGATGAAGTTATCGTGAAGACTGCCGAAGCACAAAATAGCAAAGACGATAAGCATAGGGGAATGCGAGTTTAGCGAGGGATGGTCCAGTTCTGGAATAGAAATAGTTATATTTAAGTATATGATGTAAAGAAGATTGAGGGCAAGTAGACTAGAACAATAGCCTACGTAAAAATATTTGCAAGTACCCACTATGATGATTTTTATCTGCTTGCTTATCTAGGTTCTGAAAATATTCATAACTATTACATACAGCATTTTATGTAATAAACGGTTTCGTTCTCTTGGACCTCCGGAGAGATGTTGGCTCTCTAAGTGTTCTCTACATATGTACTTTCGGTAATGTTCCGAGGAACTGCTTATTTTGGTGCCACTGTCACTTTTCCGCCATCACACTATTCTACAATGGGATAGACATCATCCACTGCCTCATAAATGCCTGGCTTTGAACTGGGTGTATCACTAGCTTTTATACCGCGCCGAAAGATATGAAATTATCTCCCTCCCGAAGTCACCAAAACTAAATGTCTACAGCTAGATAACTCAAAGGCCGGTAACGCATCAGCTCTTAGATTGTTCTCGTTGATGTTCTGGACGATGGTGACCACTTTCCATCACATATAATGGACCGTCTTCCGTGTGCCTCCCAGAACAATAAAAAGGCCGGGAAGGCTAGTATCGCCACTCTACCGTATTTTTTGCTTGAAAACATTTTAAGAGGCACCTACCCATATTTTAAGAGAAATCACCGACTAAATATTTTTTACTTTAATTATTTGGATGCTACTATCTTCTCTTAATTGAGTATTTATATTTTGATAAGCGAAATATTAAAATGTATAGAGATAACAAAAGCGTTCGTCTCTTTTTCAGAATTCCAATAGATATGGATGTATTTTTAAAAATATTTTTAATAAAACACATTACGACCAAATAAAATAGAGTTTTCGGAAAATATCCTTTCGCGGTGGTCTCAGAGTGGTGCACAAAAATGCGTAAGTATGTTGCGTGTGCGTGTGCCGGGAGGCGATGGGGGAAGCTCATTAAGGTAAAAAGCCGAGTGCAAACGGCGACTAATGGCGAATTACACGAAGGGGAGCGATAGCCGCCGATATTCCACCCCGCGCTACTCCAACCTACACATTTCTTCGCGACCGCCCAATTAACGCAACGCCAACTGAAAATTTATGCAGCAATTTAGTTTGTTTACAGGCCTGGCTAAAGCGCCTGCCCAATGTTTCCGTGTTGTGCCGATATGGGAGCACTCGATTTTATCTACGTTTATTTAATAAGTAAGGAAGCCAAACTATTTTGCACCATTTCCTATTCTCACTGTCGCAGATAGAATAGCTTATAAATGTCCTGTTCAAATAGTCATACCTAAAGTTACGTTTGCTGTTGCATTACTATGGCTCCTGCAAGCGGCAGCCAAAGTGCGTGATGCGTGGCGCGGCGCAGCGGGCAGGGTGCAGCGGGGGGCGGGCGCGGGCGGGTGTATCATCATTTCGGCGCGTCCGCGGCCCGCGCCCCCTCCCCCCGCGCCGAATTCGCCCTGGACCTCGCTACCCGCGCTCCCGCGACGCTCCCCTCCTTGCGCCGGCCTAACCTTGAAAATAGTTTTTACCGGCTTGGAGGGTATTCACCCCGAACCCGAATTCCTAGGCCCGGCGCACACCGCCGGAACCGAGCCCAGCCCCACGAAGATTCCTTCGCCGTACCACCGCTTGCTAATTAATCGTGTAGTGTCAGCCGGGCGCGCGCAGTGAGTTTACGCGGACCGTGGCAGGCAAAGGATATTTGACTATGTAAAGTTTTTTGGGCGAGTCGTGAGCTGGCAGCGGCGGGATTTGTTTGTGAATTGTATACGGCCAGGAATTTCGACGCGATCCGTGGATCCGTCTAAGCTTGTTGTATGGATGACTTATAGCTTTTTTCTGTATTTAAATATTAAATCACTTTTCCAAAGATGTTTTCGCTCTCAGGAGGCAGGTAGATATGGTAGCAAGTTTTTATTACTTTAGGATGATTTGCTTATATGCATGAAAACTATTTATTGCATATAAATTATACATCATAACCCGGAACGGTCAATCCTGGCTTCTATCAGGGTCCGCTAAATTCATCAGACTGAAGAATATTAATGTCAAAGGCATAAGAGTCCATAAGGATAATCTTATTGGACTCTTGTATGTAAGTAAAAGAATAAGTGGGTAGGTACAAAATATTAAATGCAACCACTGCTGGAAAGTAGTACTAACCTACATCGTAAACGAAGTTGCAATTGTGTGACATGTAGACAAAGATTTAGACATAGATCTGTGTATGTAGAATGTCTATATAGAAAAAAAACACAATCTCAGTTTTAGAGAAGTAGACCTGCAATGCATCTCTCAAAACTAATGAAGACGGAAAACAACACGTCCTTCCATAATAGTCTGTGAAATAAGAAAAAGGCCACCACCATTTACCTGCGGCCGCGCAAGTCGTGCGCGGGAGGTGGAATACTGGAATATAAAAGGAAGAGTTCAATACATAGCGAGAGAGCGGCAAAGCAAGGGTAGAGCGGCAAAAAAGGAGAAAAACAAGCACAACCGCGCGGTTGCTCGGCTCGCCTACGCGAAGCTGCGCGCGCGCATCCTCCCAAACTGCTTTGCCTACGGATTTTTTATGGATTTTGATCGAAATCTTTTTTATATAAAATTGAAATCTTATCCGTTGGCCAAGCTGATAAACGTTGATGTGCTTTCGTGAGCGTGGCAATATGATCCTGATTTTATGGAAGTAGTTTGATTTGGTGGTATAGTCGGCCTACAGGATAAAAAAGAAATATCTATATATTTATCTGATATTTATCTACGTCAGCTGGTAGACTAGGATAGGTATATTATGTCCGTCTTGTACAGGGTAAAATAAAACAGAATACCCTTGATGATCTTTTTATTTCTGTTATACGATTATAACGTACGTCTTATAGAACATCTTTAATATTAGGACCGTAAACACTCGCCGTATTTTATTGCCCAATCTCACTGTCTTTTGGCCAACCGAACTCGCAGTCATGACTCGTCAATTAACCGTGAGCAACCCCCGCACTATGCACATTTCGTTGGGCAGCTGCCCATGCGGCAAAAAAACTTTCCAAATTACTGCTATCAAAGCATATCTAGTGTACACCCGCCTTTCTTGAGATCCTAATCGGGGCGCGAAGACCATGCTTCCGCAGCCCGCAAACTTATTATACGTTAACCTAGTGCGGACCGGCTGGCCGCGATCGTCGGCCAACGGATTCATAACCGACACTTTCTGCTGGGAAATTTTATTGCGCGGTTTTGACCCAATTACCCTACTTAGTTATCATTTCATCGCCACTAGATAATGTAACTTAGTTAGATAACACACTTTTAATATGGCTACTACCTACCTACTCGTAGGCACCATTGGCGTCGATATCATTTAGCTAGCTACACAGTTACGGAGACATTTTCTAAATTGCGTCAAGTATTATGATATTATTACCTACACGTTAAAGGACCAAGCTAAAAATGAACTCACATGGTGTCAAGAATAGTTATTGAACTTTGAAGTACCCAGAACAATTTTCGTGTTAGATAAAAGCTGCGAGTCGTCGTTGCAGCGAAGCCGAAGCTCGAGATAAGGAACTGTTTACACTGCTTGAGTCAATGTCCTCCCGACGCCGCGAACAGGGAAAACCTTGGAGCTGCTTCCGCTCGCCTCCAAAGAAGCCCTTGCCATAAGGTCGTTGATCTCTCAATACCTACTCGTACTACGTGGGCAGCTAACTACCCATTATTCGAGTAGGTAATACTGCATTCGCTTTGCCATTATTATTATCGACAGACCACTTAGGACTGTTGACCTTAATTAATTCATGTATAGTGCTTTATATTAAGGTCGCATTATTCATGAATGCTTAAAATATATCAATTTATTGCCCTTTAATGTAGAAATTCTTAGGCCAAGTTTCTTAAGGTTCATAGGTATCAGAATGTATACTGTATCAGCATGTCTACTGTATCACAATGTACCACTGTATCAGCTTCACCTTTGTAACAGAACGTCTACTGTATGTCCACTGCATTAGAAAGTCGGGGTAGGGTAGGATAGAGTAAAAGGGTAGGCGTAGAGTTAATTAAATTGAAAGACGCGAACGAAATCGTGGCGGAAAGTCATAATTTTAATAACTGTATATATCCTGCCAAAATGATACTGATGCAGATTTTTTTCGTTGGTGCCATAGTAAAAGTTGTTTGTTATCACAAGTATATCCATACCTTTTTCCTTTCGACGACCTGAGTGGTTCAATGGTCAACATGCCGGTCTGCCACGCAAGAGGTCCCGGGTTCGATTCCCGGCCAGGCAGAAATTGAAATGATGAATTTTAATTTCTGTTACGGGTCTGGGTGTTCTATGTATAACAAGTATGTATTTAAAAAAGTATTTAAGTAGTATATCAGTTATCTAGCACCCATAGTACAAGCTTTGCTTAGTTTGGGGCTAGATGGCGCTGTGTGAATTAGTCCACGAATATTTATTATTTATTACCCTTTGAAGTCACCATAAGTTTATTTTAATTTTATGTTATATGAATGTATTCATATAACTAAAAGACATTAACTGGGGCGTCGCTCGCGTTGAATTCTTTTATATGAGAAGTCAACATTTAGTTGAATTACGTTTATGATAATTATCATGTGGTTGTAATATTGACAGCTGTAATCCGAATTAATGAATATTATTGAAGATCTTCCTAGATTTTTAAATGACTCGTCTTTTGATACCATTTTCATTTCTCTATCTTAATAATAGATGACGCTAATAAGCTAATGCTAAAAAGCCCGGACGACGGCTTTACAATAAACGTCAGCGCCCAACCGCCACTGTAACTCTGGTCCCCTCGCGGGCCCTTAGTCTTTTGAGAGTCGTGAAGGTTTTATTTTATGCTTGAAGTAACGAAATAATTGCTGTAATTTGTGCAATAAAGTTTTTAAATAAATAAATAAATGAGAATAAAATCTTTATTGCTCATAAAACAAAACAATATCAATCACGTTCAACAATAAGAAAAAGCAGTTAGAAAGATAAACAGAGACAGGTACATAAATGTACTAAACTTAACTAACTAAACCTAGGTTAACCTAAAACTAAGAATAATTAAGAAACTAATCTAAAAACCGCTGCCACTAGGCAAGGTGCCCAAAATGCTGGCGGCATTGCCACGTTGAATGGCAATGCTCAAACGCGGTGCTAAATAAAGGCCAGCATTTTCCTTTAAGTTAATAAGTTACACTATATCAAAATGTCCACTGTATCGTTATATTGCATCAGAACGTCCACTTTGTCAAAACGTTTACAGTATCAGTATTATATACGTGGTCGTTTTGATGGACTTACGATTTTGCTAGGCTGACAGTGTGGTACGGTGTACAATACAGTAGTATGGACGCATAAGGTGGTCATTTTGGATAGAGTGAACATTATGATAGAGATGATACTTCGATAGAGTGGACTTTTCTGTCATCATCATCATATCAGCTGAAAGATGAGTATAGGCCTCTCCCAGAGATCTCCACAAAGACCGATTCTGTGCCTTCCGCATCCAGCTGGTACCGGCGATCTTTACCAGATCGTCGGTCCACCTTGTGGGAGGTGTACCCACGCATCTACCACATTTCTATAGGGTGGACAGTTATGTAAGTAGACGTATCGGTAGAATGAACATTATGTTAATGAGGACATTGCCATACTGTGTTAAATGTTCACTGCATTGACATGCAGTGAACATTTAACACAGTTGACCGTAACTCAAAGGCACGGACTACCAACTATTTGTCAAAAATGTTCTAGTGCCAATTTTGTAAAAGAAATGATGTAGGTAGTAAAGCAATTTCCTTGGGTACTAAACACTGACGTAATTTCGTCAACGTAAAAATAATATATTTAAGTACTTACCTACCTAATATTATAAGTTACGTAAGTAGCTACTTCTAACATTTCTAAAGAATGAAGTGCCTACACTAAATGCCTTTATAATTTTTCTATAAGAATATAATTTCTTCCAAAAAGTATAACAAACGGCGGCAACTCCACGATAGAAGGCTAGCTTTGTCCCTCCGCGCCCCTAGCGGTTGCTCGTAAATAAATTGAGCCTGCATTAGTGGCAATTGTTCGCTATTGCCGCGCCGCCATAGCTCCGCTTGCGACTCCGGCGCATCTTATCCACAAACATTGACAGCCGAATGTACGAGCAATTATCTCACTGCAGTAGTTCTATTTTCGATATCTTTTATACAAATCAATACGTGCATTGTACAAACGAGCGGACAACCAATCTAATGGAAAATGATAATATCCATAAAAAAATTCATGGTAACATCTACGATTCATGTCCGTTTAGAAAAGGATTTCATGTAAGAAAATGCAAAACCGCAGGTAGATACGTTGTCATTGAGAAGACTAAGCTGGTGTGCGTCATTCATGGCTGTAATGAGAGATTTCCGAGGTATTCAACTAATTCTAATAGATGGCGTTGATTAGACACGATTCTCAAAAGTAAATCAAAACGAGACAGATAGATAGAGACATTTTGTGCTTTCTTCTAAGAAAAGGTACTAAAACTTAGTATATATTGATAAAACACTTTTTTGAGTAACTTCGGTTACCAATACCTACTAGAGAATTCTGTCTAAGCAGCGCCATCTAGTGAGGCACGCAGAACTCCACTTTTTAAAGTATCTTACTGAAAATCTTCTTCAATTCGAATGCAACGACGCAAGCATTACTACTTTTAGGCAAAATAGGCAAATGTAAATAGATCAGGCGGTGGTACAATATCTCTGATAAACTGAGGCGAACGTGCAAGTGCAACTTTATAATTTATGATACTGTTAAGCGCGCTCCACATGTTCGCCAAAACTTCCGGCGAAACTTTTGCAGGGACTTTGGTCGACCCTCTACATTCTCGCCTATTAGGGATGTGGTGGTGTCAAAACGCGCGACATTTTATCGATTCATCGGTGTAATATCAATAATCTACTGTAAACAGGGTCACAGAGGTGATGGCAGCTTCTCTACTGTAATTACTTGATCTACTTATATCCTGGATCATGGTCAAGTGTACCCCGAACCTGTTACGGGAAAAAGCGCTAAAAATATAAATATAAAATCGATCGAATCGAGACGACAACAAACTCTACTTAGTCTATGAAATAGGCGAGACATGCCAAACATGCACGGGACTACACGAATACTCCCTCTACATTCTCATGTTCCCGCGGAACTGTCCACATGTGGAGCGCGCTTTACAGTATCTACCTATCTTATTATTTTTCATTTAGTTGTTGGTGTTACGATCGTCAAAATGTAAAATGAACTTCGATGGGACACTATATAAAAATTAATAATATGTAAAAGCAGTAAAAAGCACCGAAGATATTGTATGTTCAAAATCAACATGTTGATATCTTGATGTAGGAAAGGCATACAGATTCATCTTCCGTCCTTAAATTATCTGGAAAACTGGTATGTGGTAAAACCTAATTGTTTTTGATGCAATAAATTATTACCAAAAAAAATATTTTAATACGATTTTCTAAAATGTTTGACATAAGAGCCGGCAAAACTAAAACTGGTCTAAATCTTCGATGACGGAAAGAACCAAAGGAATACTCCAAGTTATTATATACAAAAAGTATTCTCCAAGTTTCTGTCTCGTCTATTGATAGCTTCGTTCCCTATACGGTAGATTATAGAAGATCCGCGCTGCAGCTAGCCATATACTCTGTTTTGGCGACCACCGTTTTCTAGCACTTCCTTCCAAGTGTTCACCCTGCACTCAAGGGCTTGCCTAAGCCTGCTCATCAGTACGATGTCATCAGCGTTTTTCATGAGCCAGGGAGGCATGTCCTGAATTTCCGCTGAGAGGACATTGAGTACAACGCAGAACAATTCCTCAGCACTGAACGCAGGTAAACGGTAGGTAAAAGGTAAAACGTCGCAGGGTTTCTTCTAAACTATCCCAGAAGGCTGTCTTTTCGGTTTCGGTACAGCTGGACTGAGCAGCATAGGCGCTTATGAGGTTGAACTTTGTACCTCAATCAGATCTTTGTTCGATATCAGTCGAACGCTCACTTTGCTCACCTCCAAGATGCCATTCTGGAATTCGTCGCATACCACTATGGCGACCCCATTCCTTCCTTCCGCTTAACCGGTGTACAACAGCTTGTACCCTTGCCCGATATCCCTTGACCGGGAGACTCGCCATCTCACCTTCTAGAGGAACGCCACCTGTGCACGTCGGCTGTATAGGAGATCAGCCTGCTCTTTCGAGCGTCCGGTAAGAGAGCCAATGTTGAGCGTGGCGAAACGGATCTTCCTGCTAAGCGCTCGGTTCCTTAACCCTGCCCGCGCGTGACACGCTAGCCCTTGCCCATTTGTCGCAGGGATAGGGCGATGTGCCTGCGCGTCATTTATCTAGAGTTTTCTGTGCCTACCTATTTATGGTGCACCTCGTGACGTGGAACCAGGAATTATTTAATTTGCTTTAGTGCTAATCCGAAGCTCTTCGTAAGTGCACCGAATAGTGTTCAGCTAATGTAGATAGGTATATTACATAAGTATCACTCAGAAAAAGGCATTAGTACTCGTACATGGCGACTCGGGGGTTCGAACCCGGTACCTCTCGCTTACGAGTTCCATCCACCGATGCTCACAAGCAGGCATGTGTGTGTGTCATTTTCATATTTACATTTACCTACAACTAAATCGATTACCTAACAAAGAATGATTTAAAAATAAAATTGATGTAGAGTTCTAACCAAAACACTGCTACAACTTTAAGCCTCATTCCACTAACCCTAATTTACAATTCCACTAGGATGCACCGAAGAGGCTCCTAAAGGATGGATATTTTATTTCCTTTTCAATCCATCGTTTAAGAAAAATAGTGGAACTAAATGAATCATGTAGGTAATATAAAATATATCTTTAGAGATATACATGTTATACGACTACCGGGTTTGAATTCCACTGCCGCCACGTACCAATGACTCTGTTCCGAGTTATGTGCATTAGTTGAATACTAACCGATGATGCTCTTACGGTGAGAGAAAACATCGTGGTGAAACCTGCACATTCAGGTGACTGAATGTGTAAACAATCTGGTCAGGTTCCCCTAGTAGCAGGGTCACGGTGGTCAGATGGCAGTCACTCCACTGGAATTACCTGATCTGCCAAATCCTGGATCATGATCAATGCAGACCGCGGGCCCTCGTGCGCGAGCTCTCAACTCATCTAATTTGATGGAGGTCAGTAGGTATCTACCTATTTGCAATTCAGATACTGAAGTTAATTAACACCTAATAAACTAATTTTAATTCAAAATTCACCCCTACTGCGCTCACCGAACTTTGATAAAGAATTGCAACAAAAAATGGAGAAATGGGTAGGTACTCCACAAAAAAAGAATCGCAGATACGCGAACCATTAGCTTTTTTGTATATTTTTTTCGAAGAATCCAACGGGACTGGCTAAATTATTGCGTGTAATCTTTTGTTATTTAATTTCTTTTGTTCTTGGGATAAAAAATATTCTCACACTAACCATTAGCCCCGGAAACTTTTTTGATCAGGATTTGCTGAGCTTTATCTTCGAAGGGATATTTATGTCAAGGTTGTAGGTGTATGTGTTTAAAGGGAAGCATTTTGCAAAAAATACTTAATATAACATGTATAGTAGATAAGAGCAAGTACTAGGTATTTTCGTAATAATTTTAAGTTTACGAGGCAGACTGGCAATCCCTTTTCACCTTTTCAAGTATAATGCAAGTCATATTACACCTGTGACCGTAGCACAAAGCAGAAGTCTCAAGAGACAGATCCCGTTTAGAGTGAACCTTCAGTCGCTTTTCAAAGTGGGTGGGACTTAACGAGCACCTACCAATACCTTACTTACCTACCTACCACCAAATGCCGTCTTTGCTCATATTTGAACCAATATTCGGCAGCCATAGGCTTACTTAGCCGTCTCTATTAGGGTTTTCTGCCCGGGCACCCGGGGTCGGGTATACCCGGGTATTTAAGGGATTTTGTACCCGGGTACAATCAGAGTGCCATACACGAGTAGAGCTCGTCTAGTCTAAAATGACGCGCCCCACTACTTAGTTAGTTGATTTCGATGTGTGAGTGCAAATATTGATAACGACACTTCATCTGTCTGGGAGCCAATGAACGACGCGTGCTGCTACGTTTGAATTTCACCGGCAACTAAATGACTAATTACAACGGCATTTGTATATGTATTGCGTCCATATTTTAAACTTGCTTGGGTGCGTTAATGCGATAGTGGGGCGCGTCATTTTAGATTCGACGAGCTCTACCCGGGTATTTAAAAAATTCGTTAATGCGGTAATATAACGCCTTAAAGAGTTTAAATAGCGCATATATTCTCCGATACGTCATAAGTCACGATATGTTCATATGTAGTTTATTTTTTTATAATTGTTTTTTTTTTCTTATAAACCTTCGGTTTTTAAATTGATATTAAACAAAGAAAAATGGTCCATAGGCGGCGGTGATCACTTTCCATCAGGTGGCATGCTTACCCGTTTGTTTGCTTTGTAACATAAAAAATAAAAAAAAGTATTAATATCGGTGAAACTAACTTTATAGGAAAGATAATTAAATGCCATTTATGTTTAAATATTATTTCGGCCATGTAGCCACCGCGACTGCCGCGCAAGATGGCCCAATGTGGACGTCCAATTTTCACACATTTCGCAGCAAATAACAACTCACCGAAAGCTGTTTTTTTTTATAGAAAATAGTCAGGTATTTGACTGCCATCTCACCTGATGTTAAGTACAGATGCAGTCTACGATAGCGCATACCTGACTATTAAATACCTATTCACTCTTGTCTTAAAGAGACCCAAGTTGTACCGCTCAGGGAAAACATGTGCAGGCCGCGAGTTCCAGTCCACAATCCCTAAAGTGTAGTCTATAGAAAACCGCCAGGGATGCCATTTTAAGGCGGTGATCCAGATCCTATAGATTTTCCTGCACCAACGGGGGATTGTCTATCAGTTTCTCTCAACCGAGTCCACAGCAGCCAGATAGACCTTGGCAGATCCGTCCAATAGGTGACAACAGTATTCCATGCAAGGGCGAATTTGGACTTTATCTAGTCACAACCTCTGCACAGATGAGAAATACTGCCTTGCCCTAGAGATGATGCAGTAGTTTAGTTAGTTTTTTGGCAGCAGTTTTAGTTATGGAATCGATATACCCACAAAAGTCCAGCTTGGACAGCCTGGCTATCACGTATTTGTAGGGGCACACCCTGGAAAGTTGGAGTCCGACTGAATGAACTTCACTTGGCGGTGAACAAATCTTCCCAATTAAAAACATTCTGGAGAGCTTGCTCCAGGCGATCAATGAGACTCTCGACAACACTCGACATCCTCTCTCTTGGCTTTTGCACTGGATGTGTACCTGTCCGTCACTGTGATGCCATCTGCATACCCAAAAGCACCGGACACGAGCAGATCATTTACGTGCATCAGGAAGAGGGTGTTCTGTTTTGTACAGGGTAGTGTTCTATCGTCCCTAGTTTATCAGCGTAAAGATATCCCCAAAGAAAATAATCGAATGGATAACTCCGATTGCACAATCTAGATGTCCAACGTGACATTATTCATTGATGTTAATTTTTTCCTCCATACATAATTTTGTTTAGCGCTGAAGCCCACTTTTAGTTGAATGGTTTTGCCTTTTGTTAGAATAAACACGCAGCGGCCACATGGCCGAAATCTTATTCATTCGTTTTCCAATAATGCTAATTTCACTAATATTAAATAAATTTCAATTTAGAAAAAGGTTTATAAAAATACCTTTTACTTACATTTTCTTCAAAAATCGGTAAATACCCGAGTACCAGGGTATACCCGGGTATTAAAAATAACAATACCCGATAGCCGGGTATCTTAAAAGGTCGGGTATTCGAAAACCTTAGTCTCTGTACACTGAAAAATGGGCAGCAGCATTTTCTATTGTCATATTATAACACTGCGATCTCCAACCCGCCTGCCGAGCGTGAAGATTATGGCAATAACCTCCCCTTTCGTGGGAGAGGCCCTAAGTTCTGCAGTAGACTGATATGAGCTGTGATGATGATAGGCTTACTAACGGTTGCTCTTACTACGGCGAGGGAAAACATCATTATAATGAATTCTGCACATTCAGCGACTCAACAATGATCCAATCTGCTCACGTCACCGGTCACGGAGGTCAGATGGGAATCACTCCACTGTAATTACCTGATCTGCTAAATCCTAGATCATGGTTAAGGCGGACCATATTTTAGCAGATATTTCATTATTCTGGTGTTCACCAGAAGAATGAAATATCTGCTACAAGTTTACATCTTAAGTTATGTGGTGTTATTTAAAAGTTTCATTTCCAATGCTAACTCAAAAGCTTTTCGATTATAATGTAGCGAATAAAGTTTATTCTAAAGTGGGATAAGGGTTTGATAGATACAAAAAATATCATTTGAGAGAGGTCGTTGTGTGTCGCTTGCAACAAAAACTGGCGACCCTCTCATTGGCGTTTTTTTATTTTTATACGCAACGCGCCGCGGCAGGTAGCTTACGCGAACTTAGTGCATCGTTTCACAAAATAAATAAAAATCATCTGTAAATCAATCAAATCAAATCAAATCAAATCAAATCAAATCAAAATTTCTTTATTGATTAGGACATTAAATATCTCTTTCAATCGTCAAAAAGGAGGGGGGTAGGAAAGTAGGAAGGAAACACACAGTGACACGCTGACCGCCCTATGTCTCTAGATAAACGTATCCCTCGCCAACCACAACCGAACCGGGCTCGACAATGCCAGACAGAGCCGGAACGCTATATTATATTATATACTCGTAGGTATGTCTAGTATAATTAAGAAAAACCACCTAAAACTACAGCAAGAGTAAGCCAGTCCACCAAGGCAGCACCCGTTCACGAGTATAACGCAGGGCCCAGCCATCGTCCAATTCAACCATATTTGAGGGAAAAGAGCGACCCGGCCCCCACGCCACCGCCAGACAGACTTTTAAGTGAGCGTGCATCACACATGCTGCATGTGATAGGTAGTTGCTCCCACCCTACTCTATCCTATCCCTACCCTATCGCTACCTTACCCCTACCCTATCCTACCATTGCCTTAACCCTACCCTACCACTACCTTACCCCTACCCTACCACTATCTTACCCCGACCCTACCACTATCTTACCCCTACCCCACCCTATACTACCTTACCGCTATCTTACTCCTACCCTACCCTACCCCTACTCTAACTACTACCCTACCCCTACCCTAGCGCAGACAGGAGACACCATGTGTGGGAGAGGAAGGAAAATTAACGCCGCTTCCAAGGTGGTTCTCTGTGGGGGAAAGAAACGGCAAGAAACCCACAGAGCCTACGTTAATTCTTTTTTTTTTTAAACATGTCTTATGTACTAATACATTATTTGTCCTATATACTATCTTAAAAGTAAATACCTGTATAGAACAGCAGTTCAGTCCCATGGACTTTTGTCATTTACATATTCAGATATACTATAATAACTTTTTTGACATAATTTGTTTTTTATAGCGACTTTAAATTTATTCAATGGTAAATTCTGAATATCTGTTGGAACCTTATTATAAAAGCGTACACATTGACCCATAAATGATTTGTGGACTTTGGCTAGACGACAAGCACCAGCAACAAGCTTATCTTTATTTCTCGTATTAATATTATGAACATCACGATTCTTCTTAAATAAGTGTAAATTTTTATGAACATACATTAAGTTCTCATATATATATTGTGACGGCATTGTCATTATATCGATATTCCTGAATTTATCTCTTAGTGAAGTTCTAGGTCTCAATTGATAAATCGCGCGAATAGCCCTTTTCTGCAATACAAATACATTGTGCCAGTCGGCAGCGTGTCCCCACAGCAGTATGCCATAGGCCATAATACTGTGGAAATAACTAAAGTAAACTAATCTTGCTGTAGCCTCGTCAGAAATACTCCGTATTTTCTTTACAGCATATGCTGCAGAACTTAGCCTTTTCGCCAATTTATCAATGTGAGGACCCCATTGCAATTTATTATCCAGGGTAAAGCCTAAAAATACTGTAGAATCAACAAAATTCAAATTTTCGCCTTTTATTTGTACATTAGTGGGCACTGATCTAACATTTGGCAAAGAGAATTTTAAACATTTTGTCTTCTTACCATTCAGTAATAAATTATTAACCGTAAACCAGTTTACCACTTCTGCAATAGCCTTGTTCACGTCTTCATATGTTAATTGTTGTCTTTTTACTTTAAACACTAAAGATGTATCGTCCGCGAACAAGACAATTTCATGGGCATCTTTTACAAAGTACGGTAAGTCATTTACATAAACAAGAAACAAAAACGGGCCCAAAATAGATCCCTGGGGGACACCCATAGAGACAACAGACCCCATAGATCTCTCTCCGTTCACATCAACTTTTTGAATTCTATGACTCAAGTATGAATTTAGCAAGTTCAGGGCCAAGTCCTTTATTCCATAATGTTGTAATTTCCTGACCAAAATGTCATGATTAACGCAATCAAAGGCTTTGGATAAATCACAGAAAACCCCTAAGGCATCACGTGATTCCTCCCACGCCCCAAAGATATGTTTAATAAGTTCAACACCTGCATCAGTTGTTGAACGACCGCGAGTAAAACCGAATTGTTTATGATGCAATAGGTTACTTCCATAAAAATGAGCTTTTAGTTGATTTAATATGATTTTCTCAAATATTTTACTTAGAGTCGGTAAAATTGAAACTGGTCTAAAATTTGTAGGATCCGTTGTATTACCAGTTTTCAACAATGGAATAACTTTACTGTGCTTCATCAGGTCAGGAAATTCACCATTATCAACACAATTATTAAATATATTCGCTAAGTGGACAGCAATAACATCAATTACAGAGCTAATAATTTTTACTGACATACCATCAATGTCGGCAGTTGCTTTCATTTTTATAGTTTTAAAAGCCTTAACTATATCTTGAGGTGTTGCATGCTCGAACTTAAAATCGATGACACTCTCGGGTACATTTTGTTTTAACAAGGATTCAGCGAGAGCAGGAGACGAATTTAAGGATTTCGTAGTTGACACTGGAATGTCTGTAAAAAATTTATTGAATGCCTCCGCAACTTCCGAGTTTTTGGTAACAACATTATCATTTATCTTTAAACTGTACTTAGTATCGCGATTTGTTACTTTTCCAGTTTCACTATTTATTATCTGCCATGTGGATTTTACTACATCTGTGCTATTTTTTAGTTTGTGTTTAACGAAATTCGATTTAGCTGTAGCACAAACGCGTTTAAATAACTTCGAATAATGTTTAACATACTCAGCAAATTCTACGCTATTATTATACGCCCGTTCTGCATAGAGCTCATATAATTTATTTCTACTCTTATGTATTCCTGCTGTCGCCCAATCGCTAAACATAAGTTTGCTGTTTACTGCCTTCACCTTTGGTTTAAATATACTATTACTTTCAGTTTTTGTCATGTGTAAAACTGAATTATAATATTCACTTGGGTCATCAAAATACTTTAAATTAGATGATTTCTCTATAATGTTATTTCTAAAACTGTTTAGACGGTTGTTGTTAATTGGTACAAATTTAATAGTATTTTTAGTTTCTTTCCTCATATTAACATTAAACACAGCTAATTGACCACAATGATCGGATTGTAATTTGTTTATTACAGACTGGCTACATGCCTGGATATCACAAAAAATGTTGTCTAGACAAGTTGATGTAGTACTTGTTATTCTAGTAGGCTCTAAAAATAAGTTGATTAAATTATGACACTTAAATAATGATATTAGCCTACCAGTATATTTACAAGATACGTCTAATAAATCTATATTAAAATCTCCACAAACAACAATATTTTTATTACAATTGCTAACTTTAATAAGGGCTTCATCCATAATTTTCTCGAACAAATCAAATGATGAAGCCGGAGGTCTGTATACGCTCATTACAATAAGTCGCTCAAGTTCTATACAGGCAATTTCAGCAGATCGTTCAACAGACAGCTTGACAATATCAGTGCGTTCCTTGCATTTTAGGCAATTACGAGCAAGTATTAGGGAACCTCCATGAATTGCCTGCCCTCTTGTGAACGAACTTGCAAGTTTATGGTTGTTAAAGCCAAATATGAGCTGGTGATCTTTTAACCAATGTTCAGTAATGCAAAAAATATCAACATTCTCACCGTTCATGAATAGCTCAACTTCCAATTCTTTATTCGTCATGCCTTGGATATTTTGATGTACTAAGTTAACTATACAATTTTGTTTATTATTATAACATTTTACTTTACGTACATCCAAAGGCTTATTACCACTATTTACTAATGACTTTATGCCAGAGCAGTCCTGTATATTCTGAACAATATCAAAAGATTTACTGTTCAAGTCTAACAGTGGACTGGTATATGCTGCTGATATGATACAGGACGGCTCCTTTGTCTTACATACTAGTTTAAAGAGTGACCCTTTTTGTTTATTAACAAATCGGCACTCTGGTCATATCTACCTACGGTAGGAGAAATCAATAAATCAATATGGTACGCTAACATTGTAGCCAGTTTGACTTTGTACCTACGTCGAAGATACATAGTATCTTCTGTTAAAACTACTTTATCTGTAAATTTATTACAGTCAAAAAAGGTAAATGCGTCTTTCTGACTGCAAGTCAAATTATACATCAAAGTATTCAACATGTGAATACGGTCATTTTCAGTATCATAAACATTTTTTATGAAGGGAAATGCGCACAATACAATTTTTCCTGCAGACAATCCTTGCAACGCTTCAAAACCCTTGACTATATCATATTTTCGTACTTTAAGGCTATTACTTATTAAAATTATTATATTTACATTTTGATCTATGTGTTCTGAGTGTTGTAAGACTTTTTGGATAATACCGCTGTACGACAAATCAGGCATGCAATAATTGATTACTTTAGAATTCGTACAGTCGTTTAGTAACACGCCCATATTTTTACCTATTCGATCTGAAAAAACTAGAGTTCTCTGTGTCTGCACATTAGTTCGCAATGTTTGCGTCGGCTTCGCGCTAGCAGGCCTGCTGGGTTTGCCGGGGATCGTGACGGTGGCGGCCGCGGGCACTCCGGCGGCGACGGAGGTGGCCCCGGGCGCCGCTGTATCGGGCGCGGGCCTGCAGGCGGTGGCCACGCGCGGCCGAACGGCGAGAGGCGGCGGCGCTCTCGGCGCGGCGCGCGGTGCCACCCGCGGGGCCGGTACGGGCTCGAGGATAGCATGCTCGGTGGTGATGGCTACCGCGGGCTGGATGTGGGCCGCGGGGGCCGTAGAGCGCGTCGATCTCCTTGCTATGGTGGCATAGGAGGTGGCCGCACCGGCCGGTGCGGCTGGGGCCTTGAATGGCCCGTCGACCGCGCCCGTCGACTTAGGGCGCGTCGTACTCCTCGCAGCGGCGGCATAAGATGTGGCCGCGACGGCCGGGGCGGCTGAAGCTTTGTGGGGCCCGACGACCGCAGGTACGATGTGAGCCGCGGTGGAAGAGGTGGACGCGAAGGCCGGGGAGGCCACGGCCTTACACCCGGCGACCGCGGGCTCGACGTTAACCGCGTGCGCCTCGGGGGCGACGACAGTGTTTTGCGGCCGGGGCGCGGGGCGCTGAAGCTGCGAGGCGACACACTCACATTCCCCTTCTTTGGCAGCCATCAGACGTTCGATCATGTCCGAGTTTTCATTTGACAATTTGACCATTTCAGAGATAGCTTCTCTCCAAGTCATTATTTCACTCTGTGCAATTTTATATTTTCTATTTACTATATTTAAGTCTATTTGCAATTTTTTAATTTTTTTATACGTCTTGTGTGTCTCCGTGGTATGGGTTTGTTGCGCACGTACCAATTCTGAATTACATTCTTCAAAATCATTTCGTAACTGATTCGTTGTTTTGGATAAGTGGTGAATAATTTTGTTTTGCCTTGATAACTTTACTTTATGATATGTCTTTTTCATACATTTTTTCAATTTAGGTACTCGTTTTGATTTTTTATTTCTATTTATGTTAAGTGAAGATGACGTGGATGTGGTCCAGGAATTGCAAGGGTCACAAGTGTTTCCAGACACTGTTTGATGATCATATTCTGGTTCTACTAGTTCATCGTACAGACACTGGGATATTTGTTGTGGGTCGCAAGACCGTCGCTGCTCATATTTTGTTATGACATTGTGAGCCTCGCTCAGAGCTAGCTCAAGTTCCGAGATTCTGCTCAAGGCACATGTGTAGTTCCTGTGACAGGTCTGCTGCTCTGCTAGTACGTTGCGTATCTCGTCTCTGTCCCTGGTTACTTCCAAGTACTCTTTATGCATAGAAGCAAGCTCACTCTTTAGCTGAGTGTTAGTGCCAATGACGTTTTGGATCTCTTGTTCTGCGTCTATGCGTTCCTCCAACAGCTGGTCGCAGAGAGTTTTGGAGCATTTCAGCTCGTCCAGCGCTAGCTGCAGCTTGCATTCGAGCTCCTCGCAGGCAGCGCGTCGTGTCTTCACCATATTTGAATGTAGTCGTCTATACTGGTCGGCCTGAAACTGACAACAAACCGAGACAGCAGAAATTCCAACACGAATATTAGGTATTAGGGAGGAATGCGCGAAGCTACCTTTAATAATTAATCAATTAATACCTATAAAATGGCAAACAAACAATATAATGCGAATCTAGCTATCTACTTTACAAAATATAATATAATTATGGCAAAGTCCTCCACTGTTGTGGAGAAGGCTCTAGTCAAGTAATTATTTACCAACTAACTGGCAAACAAACAGTAATATAGCCTGTTAACTATCTATCTACCTAACAAAATATTATATGTTATTTCAAAGCTCGTTACTGATATTAATATGGTCAATCTATGACTTAGTACCTACGAACTATAGCCAACAAACAGCAATACAATTTGCTAATTTAGCTGAGCCATCCCCAATTTATGGTCCTATCTAATATCTATCTATAAGCAGACAATGAAAAAGTAGTTTTATGAGGTAGGGTAAATCCAATTTAGGAGACCCTATTACCACAATATTCTACTAACTACTAGTAATACCTACAAATATTAGGTAAGTATCTGTAATCAGTGAATCACTTATCAGTCTACACCCAGGTACCCACCCACTTTACAACGCAAATGGCATAAAAAATAGAAAAAGTAAAGTAAGATAAATACAGCGGAAAAACTAAACAGGGGAAAGGTAGACGTTATATAATGAATTAAAGTTAAAGTTAGTTGAGAGGTCTTAGAATGAAGGGGAAAAAAATAAAATAAGATCTATGTTCCGACAAGATGCGTTCTCTTCTTTGTTATCAGTCCCGGGTCAACGACCGCGGCTTTGCAATCTGTTAGATACCTACGAGTGCAACACCTATCGCACAGGTACTCACTCACCGGTAGTAATAACAATCAATCAAGAATGAATACGTTTAATAGGTACGTAGGTGTAGAAAGATAGTTGCAATCTGTTTTGAAAATTATACAAGTCCTTAACAAAATGACCTATTCCAAATATTTAACAACGTAAATCGATAGGCCTAATTAAATATGTGCGTGGAAGTTAATAAAAATATCAAAACAAAACTATACTCGCCTTTTTTGTAGTCCTCTGATTTCGGTCGAACAAAGGCAACCGTTACAACTTTAGTGTAGTTGTAATAACTTATTTGCCACGAACACTGGCACCACAGAAATCGTAATACTTATTTATTATTATAAACTGTCACAAATTAATTGCTAGTTGAAACTTATTAACAATTATAACTATTTTTAAAACAAATTAATTGACGAGTACACAATTTAACGTCTTAACCCGGGTATTTCCAACTACCCTCTCCAAGGTAGGAGACCAAGAGGGAGAAGGTGTAGGTACCGTAGGTATTTATTTTATTAAAATAGCAACCTGAAATGTGGAAGAGGTATCAGGATCGTATAGCCTTAAAGGGCGTAGAAAAATGCAGGAAAGATTTTCGTTTTCTTCCCAAACTGTGTTACGCATTTTTCCGGGATTATTTGTTTTATTTCAATATAACATTGTAAAATAGTGTTTTGTCTTTTTTCGTAGTTTGAAAGCTAGAAATTCGTCGTTAAGTCTCGGATGCGTAGGGCGTAGCGTTGATAAGTCATATACGGCAGCAAGACTACCTCTACTAGAGCGACACAAGTCACACACTAGAGCGACACAAGTCACACAAGCAGGAGTTGCGTGTCACAGAAATGAAGATGCTGCGGTGAATGTGTGGGGTTACCCGCAAAGATCTCGTGCGGAACGACCACATCCGCGGTAGCCTTCATGTCTGTAACATCGCAAATAAGCTACAAGTGTTGCCTTCAATGGTACGTTAATTTGCGCAGACCGGCAAATTATGTGGGGAACAGAATGTCTGGCCATGCCACCCCCGCCAGGCACGGGAAGGAGTGGCCGACTCAAGAAGCGATGGCTGGATGTCGTTAAGAGTGAAGCCCATTGATTTATTACTAATAGTAAATCAATGGTGACGCCCCGTCCAACTTACATGTCATCCAATGGTTCTATGAAACGGCCAAGCCATACTTTCTGACTAAAACGAAGAGTTTTGTAGAGTTAGGAGCTAGTTAGGGCTCTTCATGAGGTCTGATTCACTGAAAACGGTAAGCAATTTAAAAATGTATAGAAATATTATTTTAATGGCGGAACAAGTATGCTGAAGATATGGCTGAATGGATTTAGTTTCTGTGCGTAAAGTTTAAAAAGTTTGTGACATTGACAGTTACATTTTGGTTTGATGATTTCTTCTTGGTCAGCGGTTGGTTGTTTCGTACACCGACTATTTAAGCAAACGAAACTGTTTCGTTTTCGACTGGCTTAGCTCAGCTGACTGAACTATTCTTGTTGTAATAAAGTTTTAATTGTCTGTATATCCTATTTTATTCTTGATTATTATTGTGAATTAGATTAGTTTTGTATTGTTTACCAGTACAAAAATTTGTTGGTAAAGAATTCTTAGCAAAGAAAATGGATTACTCAAACAAGGTAAACACTTAATTAATTAGCATTAATAATTGTACTATGTGTAATCATGCATATCGGCATGAGTTTCGATTTTTCCCCGGTCGTTACTCAAGAGAGCAATTACTTGCAGAACTTTCCGGAACTGAAGAATGATAGATTGTTACGAGCAGCACTTGGGAAACCAGTAGATAAAGTGCCAGTGTGGGTAATGCGGCAAGCCGGTAGATATTTGCCGGAATTTCAAGAAGTTCGCGCGAAACATGACTTTTTCACAGTTTGTCGCACTCCAGAGCTTGCGTGCGAGGTCACACTTCAGCCTTTACGGAGATATTCGCACTTGGATGCTTCAATTATTTTTAGTGATATACTTGTTATACCACAAGCCCTTGGTATGACAGTGGAAATGCATCCTGGTGTGGTATGTTAATAAAAATATCAGATAAATCAGAGTTTATGAAATATATAATTTAATTATTTGTAAATATTAACACTGGTTTTCTATATCCAGGGTCCAGTGTTTCCAAATCCATTAAAAAATCCTTCTGAAATTGATGAACTCGTTGAAGATGGAGCCGTCACAAGACTATTATATGTGGGAAAAGCTATTACCTTAACAAGGCACAAAATTGAAGGCAAAGTCCCTCTGATAGGTTTTACAGGTGCACCTGTAAGTTTTTGTTTGTATAGTCCGGTATTTGCATATGCATAATGTTAATACAAGATAACTGTTATCACTTTAAAACAATTGCAGTTTACTCTGATGGGGTATATGATTGAAGGCGGTGGAAGTAAAACCATGTCTAAAACTAAGGAGTGGCTGGAGAAATATCCAAAAGATGTCCATAAGCTTTTAAAATTATTAACTCGAGTAATAATTGACTACTTGGTAATGCAGGTAAACAGAAAATAAACCAGTATTTCGTAATTATGGGAATATTCAACTGTTTCTTATTGATTAAAATAAAAAATTTACTGTTAAGGTGGAAGCTGGTGCTCAACTACTACAAGTATTTGAATCTAGTGCAGAACATCTGACGAAAGAGCAGTTTTTAGAAGTAGCTGTTCCATATCTAAAAGAGATTAGAGATGAAGTGCAAAATAAATTGAAAGAAAAACAGTTTGAATCAGTACCTATGGTGAGTGCTACTGATATAAAAACTGGCCATAGTTTTAATTTTTCTGACCTTATTTTATTACCTAAACACTAATACAACAAGTTACTAAGTCCGGGAGTTATAACTGGGCCAGCCACAGCATAATCATCATCACCCTAGTGCTTATCCTGGCCTCTGCCTGGGTCCGCTTTCCTTCTCATTTTTCTCCACTTCGCCCGGTCTTCGGCATCCTTGCGTCGTAAGCCATTGGCTCTCACATCCGACTCAGCAATGTCAATCCATCACTTCTTGGATCGCCCATGGGATCCCTTTCCTGATACCGGCAGGTTCAGGCACCTATTGCCTACATATCCCAAGGCTGCCACGGATATACTTGTTACGTACTCGATCATGCCTCATGACTCTGCACATCCACCTTAGCATTTTCATTTCATTAGCTTGGAGTTCGCGAACGTGTTTCGTCAGCGCTTGCCATGTCATGTCAGACTTAAATCATGACAGGTCTAATTATACTCTTGTATATGTCGCAGCCATCTGGATAAATCAGCCAATTAATGAGAAGGCTAGTCCTTTAATTAAACGCCGGCATTTAATTAAATGGCTAAGGTATAACTAGCCAAGTTGTCGAACGTAACGTCTGACTACTTGGCTGAACGTTATTTAGCCGTTTCGTTAAAGGGTATACAGATGGTTGGTTTGAGTGACCATAAGTTCGCTGGTAAACTTAAATGGTAAACTTTATTTAAGATAAAAGATAATGAAATAATAAAGATCACTTTTATTTAATAAAACATTATTAGTGGCAAGATATTAAATAAGTAGGTATACAATTAATTGTATTGTGTACCTATAACAGTATTTTACTCAGTAAAAATATTTAATAAAAACTTTAAATTTATAACTTATTTACTACTTGTAACTATGTAGTAGGAACAACAGCAACAGTGCACTTTCTTATTTTACAATATTAAATATAAAATGACACAAAAGTTTAGCATTTCTAATTAAAGGTAAGTAATGTAAGTATAAAAAGAAAATGAACATATTAAGTTATCTTAACTCTTACTTAACGTTATGTCAATTCTTACTTAAAAGCACGTAGGTACCACATTTAAAATTTTGTTAAAACGATAAAAATACATTGCTTGCTGTGCGAGCTGTCTGACGCCAGATTTGTTTTGGTAACTACCAGAGCGCAGCAGTAGATAAAATTTGAACAAAATTTAAATCACCTGCCTTATTTTACTTCAGCCGTCTCCAAAGGGCTGGCTTTAATAAGCCAACTAGTTAAACGTTGAGTGATGTTAGTTAAATCAACGATCGGTCTAGACATTCAATTGAATGCCGGCGATTAATTAACGGACTAGCCTTCTCATTAAATGGCTGATTTAACCAGATGGCTGCGACATATATAAGCCCTTAGAGCTTTTAGGGTCTCAGATGACTGCTGTAAGTTCCCGCGTTTTAGCCCAAGCTGCAGATTCGAGACTTGTTTCGGGGTCGATATCATACTTTTTTTTGTGCATAGTTTTAATAAATAAATATCGCCGGAGTCGTGCATCACGGATCCGGCATGCCTCTAAGCCTAAGCTTCAGCACATAAGCTTGCTCACTAATACAATATCGTCAGCATACTTCATAAGCCAATGAGGCATCTCCTTAATTTCCAGTGGGCAAAGAGAGAAATTTAGCCTTGATTGAATGGAGTTTTTTCTGCCAAACAATAATGATAATTAAGTTTGTTCCTGCCAAACCAAACAATAATAAATATTTTAATTTTCAGACATTATTTGCTAAAGGTGCTGGTCATTCATTAGATGCACAAGCACAACTAGGTTATGAAACTATTGGATTGGACTGGACAGTTGATCCAATTGAAGCCAGGAAAATTGTGGGAGAAAACATCACATTACAAGGAAATTTAGATCCACAAGATTTATACAAAACACCTGTAAGCATAATATTGTTTTTCTGAAATAATAAATAATTATGCATAGTATTGAAACCTTAAGTATACTGTTATTGGTTATAAAAATAATTTATTGCTTTCAGGAGGAAATTAAGGAATTAACAACTCAAATGGCTCATAAATTTGGAAAACATAGATATATAGCAAATTTGGGACATGGAATAACTCCACAAACACCTTTGGAGAGCATGAGTGTATTTACAGAAACAATTCATGAAGCTTTATAATTTGTTGTATAGTTTAACTAGGCATCGGTAATAAAACGGCTACATATGGTATAATAATATTATTATTGTTACTTATCAAAGGGATATATTAAAGGTTGTTTTACAATTTTACATGGTATATGCAGTCTTTGAGTTCTGACTTGTTGCAGGGATGTCTTCATCATGAGTTCCTACAGATTTCTTGACATACTGAAAAAAAAATTATAACGTAAATGGAAATTCCATAATTAGATAGAGTCCTATGAGATAGCGACTAGATGTTCGTAGTCGGCACAATGGCCTACACTGAAAGTATGGTTATAATAGAACCATCAGGTGGCTTGCTTGCCTGCTCGCCTCCCAAAGGGAACTACAATAATATTCTGTGTAAAGGTTCAGCAAAATCTCAATCAATAGTTTTTACAATAAAAAACGAAATTAGGCTTACGCTACATCGACGTAATTTCGTGAATTGTAAGCAGATTTCCCGGTCGTGCAATCTGGTCGGTAATTGATTTTGGTCATTATGTAACTAACCCGTCATTTATTATTTATACATAGTATCACAAGATCAAAACATATAAATATCGATCCCCCCTCTTAATCAAAATTTTTTTGGTTAAAAAGAGCTGCTGGAGCACAGTAATTAATTAGCGAGTAAAACAAAGTCGCTTCACGCCGTCTGTATCCATGATCGCTTAGATATTTTATTAGAAACTACGCAACAGATTTCATTACGGCTGTCATCAATAGATAAGAGTGATACAAGAGGAGGGTTTATAGGGACCTACCCTGTTTTTCTTGTCTATAAACCCTAAAGTATATTTACGCCACGCGTACCAAATCGCGCAGTTCCCTCTAGTATGTAATAAACCCAAATGCACTTATGTCTGCTTTACGAAAGACTAGAGTAAAATTCGGTTATACACGTAGTTCTGTGGGAACTACTTCAAATATTCAGATACATTGCAGCATTCAGTACATTGTTTTTCTGCTGCATAAGTATTATGTAAGTAATGTATTTATTACCTGTGGGTTAACTTGTATTTGTTCATCCATATCTTGAATATATTGATGGAGTTTAGTGCATGCAGCCATTTGTTGTTCTAAGACAGACAGTGTCTCCGGTGAAGCATATTTCTCCGGGCTATCCAGAAACACCACCATACCATCTTTCTGGTTAATCATTGCATATATTTCACCTTCTTCAATCTGAAAACCAGGCAATGAGTTAAGTTTATTTAATGTGAAACTGTCAAAATTGGCAGTCAAGTGAATCAAGCAACATGCCTTATGCCAGAAACAAAATGAGGGCTAACGTCTTTTTCCTACCAGTTGGCGCCGCCAGCGAGTAACGTCATTTTATTGGCTAACATCAAAAATGCTACTTTATGCACTTTATTCTGACCAGTAGCGCCACCTAGTGGAATTTCAGCTCTAGTGTGGCATCCACCATACCCTGCTACTGATTGTAATCATTCAATTGTATGCATGCGACTGTATTGGAATGGAAATGGATTGGTTGCCCTACTGTGACAGACTGGTACAGTAGCATTGCAGTAACTGCAATCTCATTTTCAGGTTAAATCTTTTTATACCACTCGGCAACAAACGAGAACACATCCCTACTGTTTCGACATGACTTGTTGCAAATATTTGATACAACTTAAGTGTAGGTAGTTTTTTTTTTCTTGCAACATGGCAATCTGTCTTAGAACAATAAGCCAATTATTTGTTTTAGTCCGTTATTTGGGTTTCAGTAGAGCTTGTTCATTGGATGGAATATTCCATCGGGCAGCTCTTTATAAAGTTGAGAATCTGGTGATCAAACTTGAGATGTCTTTTGGCTTCAATCTCACGTGGCGAAGTCCTCCCTTATCGTTCAAGGCCCGTGCAAGCTCATTAGAGTGGTTCGTTTATTTTTGTAGGTAGAATGAAACAATACACTACACGTTACTACTGTATCACCACAGTAGTATTATGTAGTAGTTATGTTTCACTACAATATCTGTAATACATAAATTCTTACCATATTTAGTATGTAAGTTTCGGCTTGTGCTGGACCAGAGAGCTGTACTCGTGATGCGACATCACTCAATGACAGAGTTAAAAATGTCTTTGTTAGTCTCTGTATATTTTTCTTATACATGGAACTCAGCACCTATAATAAGTATGAGACCAATAGATTAACAAAATAAAAAATATATTGAAAATATCCAGATGCAAAGATTATTATGATGCAATACCTGGTTAACCAACCCCATATTCTTGTCTCTAACAAAAGTCTCTCTATGCTTTACAGCAGCATGCTGGGATGTAGCCAGTTCATGGTAAGGTGCCGACAGCGGCTTTAGAAAACGACACACTACTTGTGATATGTACTTGGGCATTGGGAGGATCTGCAACAAATAAAATGAAATATTATCTACTATTAACGAGTTGCCACTTCAGATATTTACACAATTTAGGATACACCTCGGTAGTGACAGCGAGCAGCAGTGCAGTGTCCGGCAATTACACTGTCACACCATTTTAATATTAAGGAAATGCGTAGTTTCGCTTGAAGGACTCGGCCGGCCGCGCGGCGCGCCCTACCTGCGAGAGCTAAACGTGTGCATTAGAAAGCTCGCGCTAAACTGGTTTGTGTGGATAGCTGGTATATCTACTACATAAGGTGGAACGCTCGTCAGACTCATGTACCCCGAAGGCGGAAAGGGACAAACAGGTCTGCTAGCCTTGTTCAGACTGCAGGATTTTTAGGTTAATTTTTTGATGTATTGGTACTTCTGCCACAGTGCAGTCAACACAGGGTGAGATAGATAGGGATCGTCCTGACCAGTCGCGAATTCGGCGCGAAAAGAGAGCCAAATGGTGGTAAGGAAGGCCGACTGGAATTTGATTTGCCACTTTTACCAAGGATCAAAACGCCTTACTCTAAAAGAGACTATATTAATTTAAAAAATACACACCTTTCCATGAAGAATGAATGATACCAAAATGTATTTCTTATAGGCTTCTAGCATAATGTGTGAAACCACCATTGCAGGTACAGTAATTACCACTTCAAAGAAATACAGTGCTCTATCATAATTTTTCACAGCTGTATATATCATCCCTCCATAGTAATAGTACAGTAGAAAATGTTTTGAATCATTATTGCCTCCAAGCTGGAAAAGAAAAGGTATAAGTTAAATAAACATATCATGAGTGAAATATAATAATACACCGTCATGGGGTGCCAATTGGCTCCAGAGGCTGTATAACCACTCTGAGTCCCGCAGAAGAACTTGATCAACTTCAGTTTGCCAAATGCTCGAGTGGCGAGCATGTTACGGTTATTAAATTTGATTAGCCTCAAAGTCCAAAATGGTAACCAATTTATTTAACTGTTGCTCTACAACTGGCACTGTGGCCGCTTATTCTGTTTACTATACTTTAAATATGAAGATATTCTATGATAATCACCTCACAACCTATGCCAGTTACATCAGTATCTAAGAATTCCAGGGCTGGCTTAATGCATTTTGACAATAAACAAAGCTGGCATAAATCAGCATGAATTGAAGTCAACTGAGAATCAAAAAGCTGAATTTTCCTTATGGCTTTTTTTAATATTTCAATTCCTCGTATTGGCTGCTTCACATCCACAAGGTGATCTGTCAGTAGATGACATAAATCAGCATCTGTAAACCATTACAAACAAAATTCATGAAATTGTTATAAATCTACAACCTACATTATTTTATGTACATAAAAAAAGAAGAAGTTAATGATTGATGAAAGGTCAAATTAATCAAGTTTTTTTATAATAAGTAACATGGACGACCTTGGTTCAATGGTCAACATCACGCCACGCAAGAGGTTCCGGGTTCGATTCCCGGCCAGGCAAAAATTGAAATGATGAATTTTTATTTCTGTTACGGGTCTGGGTGTTCTATGTATAATTAGTATGTATTTAAAAGTATATAAGTAGTTTATCAGTTATCTAGCACCCATAACACAAGCTTTGCTTACTTTGGGGCTAGATGGCGCTGTGTGAATTTGACCACGATTTGACCACAATTGACCTATTGACATCCCATAAGTATCCACATTTTAAGCCCCCTTGTTCTAACATAATGTTCACGTGTGGTGGGTGTGTTGGAGATCATAATGTGTAAAACAGAATAGAAAGTTGTAAGCCTGTTTGCAAATACTTACACAAATCTGGTGCAAATCTAACTTGTTCACCATTACAGTTATTTATGAAGTCATGAATTTGTTGAAACATAGCTGCCTTATCAGCTTCACTAATACCCTGAGAATAATTATAATACAGTCAATATAGAACTCAGACCATTGATTACTCAAATTACATGAACTGCCAAACTCCAAATTAGGGAATGTACCCATACTATGTGAGCTATGTTTTGTCCCCTTCCCCCTGCCCCTCTAGTTTTCATGTCATAATTCATAAATATAGTTTTAAAGCATTTTATGCAACAAATATATATTTGGTTCATTGTGGCTTTATTAATGTGACGCCATGAGTGTGAGCATGCATACTTACAATGCAAGTGAAACAATTTGAATATAGCTTTAAAAGAATGCTATTTTTCCTAGAGAATATTGACTATGTGGCAAAGAGATGAGCCCCCTCCGCACCTGTGACCAAGCAAGTTAATTTGGAGCTCCCCTTCCCCCTTGAATGGGTCACGTAGTATGGGTTTGTTCCCTTATGGTCAAGGCAGACCCCGGGGCTCACAAGAGCACAATCAGTATATTGACTTTTATCAAAGAATAAAATGGAATTAAATAGAAAATGTTTTGACAAGACAATATGTCTGTGGTGTCCACTAAGAACATAAACAAATTATAAAATAGTTTAGACTAATTCTTAAGATCAGAATAGGAAAAGAATAATATTGGTTAGAAAAAAGCCAGATACAGGCCACCCAACAGTTGTTTACAACTGCCTGCCTGCTAAACAATAATAATAATTATGTTTTTTTAAATCCACATTCTGTCCACCTCCATTGGACAAGTCTTTTACATTATTGTTTCATGTCGATTTCTTTTCTTTGTCTGAAACTTATATATATATAACAAATAAATACCTGTGGTGAAGAGTATTTAGCAACCAGTACAGCTACGACTCCTAATGAATGCTGCTGGATATCAAGAGTTTCCAGCACATTGTGCAGGTGAGCACTGTTCCTCTGCAACACCTCATCCGATTTACCAATTACATCACACAATTCACGAAAACTCCCTGGAAATGTTTAGCATTTACATCAATTAACTATATGAGTACCTGCACTTATTAAAATTTATAAAATTATTTTTGTGCCTTTAACATAAGCTCATGATTATCATACAATACACTATACATTATTTGTACCAGCGAGAACAAAGATTTTTTAAATTTAATATTGATTTTGGTAGAAAAACAATAACAGGTATAGCGTTCTACCTGAAGCCGACATGGTCCGCACATTGTTCACAAACTGCTCCAACGGAGAAGCCATCTTACAAGCCATAATTTTTGCAATCACTTTGTAAGATTTTCAGGAGACCTAATAAAAGAATTATCTTGAAATCTTTTCTGTCTTGGTCGGTGGACTAGACGACTAGACAAAGTGAAGAATTGTCAATCAAACAAACTATGAACTATATATATGTCAAACACACCATCAGCCAGTGTTTCCAACTAGGCTAACACGAAATGTGCCAAAGGGCTGTTAAGAAAATGGCAAAAATATGCTAATTTTTTAAAATAAAGTGCTAAAATAAAATGCCAAATTAATGTAAAATTTTAATAAGTTATTATAAAATATAGAGACTAACTGTATATTAATAATATTGAGGTATAAAATAAAGTTTACAAACCAAATTTACAACAAATTACAAATATTTTTTAACAAAAAATATTAATCTCGTCACCTTGTAAGATCGCACTTTTTCCACCCACCTTCATTTATTTTAAATTTAGTAGGTAACGATTTAATTAAAGTTATTCTTTTTCCCTCATTCCTACAGAGAAGAGGGAGAGAAGTAATTTTGTTTGTCTACTTATGGTAGAGCTCGTCTAGTCTAAAATGACGCGCCCCACTACTTAGTTAGTTGATTTCGATGTGTGAGTGCAAATATTAATAAAGACACTTCATCTGTGTGGGAGCGTTGACTGCTCCAATCGAACGACGCGAGCTCCTACGTTGGTGTCTCACCGGCAACTGAATGACCAATTACAACGGCATTTGTATATGTATTGCGTCCATATTTTAAACTTGCTTGTGTGCGTTAATGCGATAGTGGGGCGCGTCATTTTAGATTAGAAGAGCTCTATCCACCTGTCAAAACAATTTTTTTAATGGGGTATCCCCTAGAAGTCCCAAAACACAAAAGATTATTCGTTTCATGTTTATATTAAACTAAAGTAGTCGTTCGTTTCATGTTTTTTTTTAAATTTCTCTTAAAGTTAATATGCTATATGCTAAACGACAGAACAATATGCAAAATAGAAAGAAAATCTGCCAAATTTAGCATATAAAATATAAATTTAGCTAAATGGGCAACACTGCTATCAGCAGCGCATCAGCGCATTTTGACACTATTTTGACAGACCAAATCCAAAAGTTGGGAGAAGAGTGTGGACTCACGTACAGCCATTTATTTCATTATTTTAATTTCGCGGGAAAATATGTGCACTTGTAGGATGCAAAAAGATTGGATCGTTACTTCACGGATAATTTTTTTTCTGCTCGGTGGTGTTATTCCAGAGTTGAATCTAGTATAGGGAGAATTTATTTAATACTCAATACTCAAATGTTTATTGCTTCATAAAAGTAATTTACAATTATGACCCTGACGGGCACTACAATATTAAAAACTTAAAAATACTAGGGTTATATTATTTTCTAATTTTAATAACAGTGTCGTTATATTATCTACCTACTATGGCTATTAACAAGGCAATATTTAATAAGCTTAATATTAAACAATATAAGTAAGTAAAAGTTGTTTTACTTTAGGTAAAGTTTTAAATATAAACAATTTAAATTTAAAATTACATTTATCTACACTCATGTCGTAATATGAGTAACATTTACCCAATAGTTTTCCAATAGGTATCTAAAGCATTCCTAACCACTCACTAGATGACGCCCCAATTTTGGTAATTGATAATCGCTTGAAATAGGTTCTTAGCAAACAGGATATAAATACTGGGAACGTTGTATTGGATAATATTGTATTTGTCAATAGTTTTAAACCATTTTAGAGGTTGTAATAATAATGGAACATAGTGCCAACTTCTAAAAAAAATTCTTTTTACATTTCGTTCAACCTTTAATAGTTGTGTTTATATTAATAAACATTTTATTTTTAAGTTTAATATTAGTTGGCTGCATGAAATCACTGCCATTGGAAAACTGCTCATTGTTGTAATTTGTGTTTTAGAATGTTTTTTCGTGTTTGAAGCAAATAAATAGATAAATGTGAAAGTAGTGAATAGAATTTCCCGCCGCTTGATATCCGTATGCGTGACGCGTAAGTACAACAGAACTGACTCGCAGCTTACTTCCAGCAAAGTTGAGAAAATTATTGGTACGATATTTTAACATGAAAATATGAGTGTAGATAAAGTAGTGTATGCAACTGCATATAATTAGGTATTAAAACACTCGTGTCAAACTATAAAGCGCGCTCCACATGTGGACAGTTCCGCGGGAACACGAGAATGTAGAGGCAGTATTCGTGTAGTCCCGTGCATGTTTGGCATGTCTCGCCTATTTCATAGACTAAGTAGAGATAGTTTGTTGTCGTCTCAATTCGATCGATTTTATATTTATATTTCTAGCGCTTTTTCCCGTAACAGGTTCGGGGTACACTTGACCATGATCCAGGATATTAGTAGATCAAGTAATTACAGCAGAGAAGCTGCCATCACCTCTGTGACCCTGTTTACAGTAGATTTCCGATATTACACCGATGAATCGATAAAATGTCGCGCGTTTTGACACCACCACATCCCTAATAGGCGAGAATGTAGAGGGTCGACCAAAGTCCCGACAAAAGTTTCGCCGGAAGTTTCGGCGAACATGTGGAGCGCGCTTTATGAACTTGCCTATTGTTATTTTCTGAACTCATTAGTTTAAGTCGTGTACAACATTTATAATTTGTGTAAAGATTGTGTTTTTAGAGGCGGAGAACATACATTTGAATTTCCAACCTAAGCAAAGCCTGTAAAAGCGATATAAAATTATGTCGTTTAGCTTAAGAACATATGAAAAATAAATATAGTAGTTAAATATAGTAAAAAGCCTAATTAAAAATGTTTATGTCCATAATACACGGTTGGAAGACATGGCTGTATGAGATCACAGGAAAAGGCTTTTGCCCACGAGTAGTCATAAAAAAAAGATATCTGACGTTCCTGCAAATTCTGCAATTTTGTTTGTTAATGTTTTGTTGGTCACAGCAGAATACCTACTCATATTACTCGGAGTTGGCTCACGGTAGAGTAGAGATTAAAAGTGTTCTGTGTTTTTGATATTATGCGAAAATAAATTTTTTAATTAAAGCCAAACACGTATCTCTCGGTAGAGTAGAAACTAAAAGTGTTCTGTGTTTTTGATATAATACGAAAATTTATTTAATAGTCGTTTAAAGTCAAACACGTATTTTAGGTACTGCTTGTCTTATTGGCTGTTGTTTTTATAATTAATATTACGGTTACGTGTCAAACATCAAATTTTATTCCAACTCAGTCGAAAGATAACCTCTAGGTATGAAATCAAATAGTAAATAATGTTAATTAATTAGTTTAGGTCCGAATATCTCAGCCTATATGGCCAATGATGTTGAGTGATATATGTATACCTAATTAGGAAGCATTTCTTATTTTCTGTAACTTTTACTACGGCGACAACGCTCGAATCGCCGTGGGAAAAAAGTTATCCTACTATAAGACTTTAGGTTATTGTAGGTACTATTTTTGTCTCTTTAAATAAATAAATAAAAATTGCACAATCAAAATCTGTGACGTTGTAATTTTGGCAAATAAATTATTGTTTGTTATCTAAAATAAACTAATAACGATAGAGTGAAGTAGAATTAACAGAAAATGGGGCTAAAGCCCCTAAAGCACCTCTAGGTGGAACTAATTAAATAACTAATTCATATTATTGATGGATAAAGCCTTAATGGCTTTAAGTCCGCCAATTGTATTATTGTGCAATAAAGTTTTAAATAAATAAATAAACTAATTTTAACGGAAATGATTTTTACAATAAATGATAAGTAATAGGTATTACCTACCTAATACCTACCTCTACATACCTCTTGAAACTATTTTTTCATACAATTCCCTAAGAAAAGGGATTTTTGCCTATCGCCACAACCGCGAGTGTATTGCTCGTAAACGGTTGGGAATTCGAAAAAGCGTGTGAAGCAAAATTTGTAGAGAATTTTATAGGTTGTAATTTAATCATCATTATAATTGTCCTAGCGCTTATCCCGGCCTTTGCCAGGGCCCGCTTTCCTACCCATTATTCTCCACTTTGCCCGGTCTTCGGCATCCTCGCGTCGCAAGCCGTTGGCTCTCGCATCCGACTTAGCGATATCAATCCATCGCTTTTTGGGTCGCCCACGGGGCCTATTTCCAGATACCGGTAGGTTCAGGCACCTATTTCCCACGTATTCCTGAGGCTTACGCAACAAGGCTTTAGTCATGGATCATATTCCCGTAAGACACACTATTATCGAGATATTTACAAAAAACTAAAAATTTCGGGCCCCTTTCACATCAAAAGCACCAACATACAGATGTATATTTTTAGTATGACGCAATAATCATTTATGTTGCAATTAGTTCCTTAAGTCAATGGAAAGGATTATGAATTTCCTACAACTTTTACTATGGCGACAACTCTCATACCGCTGTGGGCATAAAGTCAGGGTCAATTGAAATAATATTCATTTCGTACTGCAAATATCAGCTTATATAACCAATGCTTATGCTAAGCAATATATCATTGGAAAGGTTTTTAAATTTTCTACTATTACTGTTGCGCCACCAACTCTAATTGCTGTGGGAATAAAGTTATGGTTGCATTTGCTGGATGCGCCTGCCTTATTAACTGTTATCCTCCATAACTTTTATCTAACAGCGATTTCAAAGTTGTCGCCGTAGTAAAAGTTGTGGAAAATAAAAATTCCTTTCTAATAATGAGGATAATGAGATACAGACATATCAGTTGTTCCAACTGCCTATCTGTTCAGGAATAATAATAATACTCTATGTTCCTCTCACAGTCAAGTCCGATAGATAACAAAACCGTCTTATTTAATTTTATTGTCTTGCACAAAGTTTGGTATACATACCTACGTATTTACCTTGAAAGGCCACACAGAGGCCAAATAAACACAACAAATTAATAAAATAGGTAAATACCACTCATGGGCGTAGCGAGAATGGGGTTCAGGAGGTTAAACCTCCCCCAAAATAATTTCAATTTCGTGATCAATCCAGAACAGCAAAATTACAAAAATTCTCTTATTCAGAATTTTAAAAATCTCGAGCTCGCTACGTTTGCTCATTTTTTAATATCCACATCAACCGCTTCGCGTGTTTAATTCAGATTTAAGAGCCAATATGTAGGTATACCAAAAAGTCCGTGCGAAGCTCACTGCGCACACTCACCCCGAGTCATTTTAGCCAAAATTGGAAAACTTTCGAGCCCGCTACCCTCTCTCAATTTTCAATTTCAGTAGTATCTATTACGAACATCGCATCTCTTAATATGAATTTAATTACTTTTATTACAATCACCCCATCTTTTAAGAGTAGGAGGGGGAGAGGGGTGGGGGTACGAATCGAATTTATGCACATTAATATTGAGGGGGCCCAAACCAAAACCTGGCTACGCCCGTGATACCACTTCTATTTTGGACTCCTTCCGTATTTAGGTACTTTACTTCAATTTAACCTCGGTCGAATTCAACCCCTCTAAGACACAAATCTGTGCATGTTCCGCAAAATAGGATCCTTAGGATCCTTTTGTTACAGGGTCGTAGTTCCAAGTAACAACCCTGTCAATCTCAAAAAGATCGAGAACTTCGATGTTGGCATAGTCTTGGGAGTGTTTAATCGGCCCAAGCGATACTTTAAGCCACCTTTAGGCCGACGAAACTGCAGACCTGCTTGATCCTCTTGGCTCCGTACAGAATTATAGAGAACCACATACCTACTTATAAACAAGTTAGAACCACTGTCTGTTCGAAAGGACTTTGGTTCTCTGTGTGTGACCGGCTGTAGTCGTACAATTGGGAATATTGCGAATTTTTTTTATCTTGTGCCAATAGCAGAATTACTCCATCGCACCACCAGCCGTGGGCTAGGTACTCATCCTTATCACGTAGGTTATTTGTATTGGTGTCCATACAAAGGGTCGAAAGAACGTTTTTCGCTCTTACTATTCGAATGTGGAATGCGCTCCCAGTCAGTGTTATCTTTGGACCGGTGACCATGGGATCTCTCAAAAAATATTTTATTAGATACTGGGAGAGTAAAGTAAATAAGTAAGATAGTAAGAACGCATTGGCGCGCTGGTACCGGGCGGCGTGCCGGAGCACTGTGGGTTCTTAACAAACAGCGATCATAATGCCAAATTTTAAATACTCGTTAAAATAATGACATTTTTATTGTTATAACCCTAAGCCATGATAAATATTTTATTGTATTTCATCATACATTCATTTCATTTATTATATAGAGCTCTTCAAATTCTGCATTTGCTTCTTTTGACTATTTGAATTACTTATATTATATACAAATGGCTAGTTATTGCTTTGAAGTAAGTACTTAATGTTTCCGATATAGGCTTGTTACAAGATCCAGTACCTATTTTTAGCGTCATTAAATTGCTCTCAATCACGACATATGCTCTGAAACTTTATAAACTGGAATTCTTAACTTTTTGTATGAAAGCGTGTGTAATTTTTGTACTTTTTTTAATTGTGCCACTTTACCCATGTGGCTGTAGAAACTACTGAACACAATAAGATAACACATTGTGTTTGGGCACTTTGGGACATGATGATGATGACGGACGGTGGCCGTAGGAACTACTAAATGCTACAAGATTACCCCATCGAGTTTGGGCTCCTTAGATTTGTCTCGAGATTGAAGTTAAAGTTGGAAGTAGATTCGGAAATTAAGAGTATTGATCAAAACTTAATTAAGAGGTTTTATATTATACTCGAAACTATGTCAAGAGGGTTTACGATTGACACAAATTAGTCTGGAAACAGTTGAACTTTTCATTTCTCTATATAGGTAACAGGTAGTACATTATCAGTGCACAATAGTAGTTTATGCAACTGTCATATAAAAGGGGGTATTAAAACATGAGTGTCTGTTTATTTATTTATTTATTTAATACTTTATGCACAAAATAGTACAAAGGTGGACTTAAAGCTTTGTAGCTTTATCTACCAGTCTACCCCGAAAACTGGTAATAAAAATTGCAGGCGGTGCATAAAAATTTACAACAACATTACACTTAAACTACTTATTAAAAATACGATTCTACCCACCAGTATTCACACACCGAAACTCAAAAATTTTGTGAAATGCTTAAACCAATAACAACAAGATAGCAGAACGTACTTGACTACCAATTTCAATCAGACCCACCAAGCTCACTCGCAAAAGTAACCGGTGAAAAAAGAAATAAGTGAAAGTCGGTTTTACAAAGAATTTAGAAAATGCTCTCGAACAGCTTTTTTGAAGGAAGGTTTGTTGGGGCTTCGTCTTATATCGATCGGAAGATCATTCCACAACCTTGCTGCCATTAACGAGAAAGAGTTGGCGAGAAAACCAGTTTATCATACGAGGCGTAGCCAAGTATGATAATAGTTTGACACTTATGTTTTAATACCTAATTATATGCAGTTGCATACACTACTTTATCTACACTCATATTTTCATGTTAAAATATCGTCCCTTAAATTTTTCTCAACTTTGCTGAAAGTAAGCTGCGAGTCAGTTCTGTTGTATCTACGCGTCGAGGATATCAAGCGGCGGGAAATTCACTTCACTACTTTCACATTTATCTATTTATTTGCTTCAAACAAGAAAAAACATTTACAAACACAAATTACAACAATTAGAATAAAATATTCTGTTTAGAAAATCATTACAAACAAATATAAATATACACTCATGTTTTAATACCCCCTTTTATATGACAGTTGCATAAACTACTATTATATACTTTAAAGACAAAATAAAAGAAAAAGTAAATTCGATCACGTTTTCAAAAGACGCACCTATTGTGCGGCGGGCGTGGGGGTTCATTGATGCGTGGTGGACGTGTGCATTCTAGCTCGCAAAACTTTCTCTGTTTTCTTTTAGTAAGCATATTTTAAGTATAGGTATATCTCTATCTACTGGTACTTAATACAATTAAAAAACTAGCCAAGACGTGACGTGCCTCGTTGCGTTTAGTAGTGGTCTGTCATAATATGCGCTTAAAGAGGGCTTTCTGATACTTTATATATATCACAAAGTTATAAATACAGCTACCTCAAATTTTTTTCCTACCTCAATATGTATGAATTGTTTGCTAATCTAACTATATTACATAAGTGGGTCGACTATTACTCGTTAACTTAAAAGTCTACTAGATGTTTTTTTAAATAATAAAATAAAGTAAACCTAAGCTATCCGAACAATTCACCCAGAGTCATTACCGGCACAAAGGCGCATTATTCTTAGGGAGGATCGCATCAAATTCTTAAACACATTTAAGCTGATACTTAAAAAAAAACAATTTAAACCAAAAAAGCGTGAACGTCTCTAAGAATTTGGTGCCAGCCGGGCTTATACTCTCACATACACTCTTATGTTGAATTAAATTGTTCACACGTACTCAAATATTACGATTTAGCTGTTAGCGTGTTTCGAACGAAAAATACCACTATAAAGCTAAATATATTGGAAACGAAAAACTTAATCCAAAAACGTTCTTTGCATGCCCTAAATGATTTTAAGACCTATCCAACGATACCTTACACAATGGCTAGTACGCGAAAAAAAGGGTGCGCAAATAAGGGTACTTACAAAGATTTTATTTTACAACATTGTCGGTATGTGTAATTAAGTGAATTAATATAAAAAGCAACCAGAGATTCAAAAATTTAGTGAAAGATATATAACTGTAACATTGTTGTAACTAAAGATTTATGTTTTTACATTACAGATTTAAACTTGGAAGATAAAACATGGATAACAATTTAACAAGAGAGTCATTAGTGGAATTTTTAACACTACAAGTAAATGAGTTCGAATTACTCATGTCCATGTACCCCAACGATGTAACCTTAACAGATAGTAAAGCAATTAAAGAAATAAACGAATTCATTGATAGCAAATCAGAATATACACCAAATCATCTGGATTTTGTTTTAAATCTTGTAGTTAATAATTTAAAACTTGAGGTTTGTGTAAATCTACCTAGCTTTTATCCTCAAGAGGAACCCGATATTTATGTTAGATGTAATCAACTAAATCGGCAACAGGAAAGCAAATTAAATACAGGTTTATCTGAGTTTATAAAACAATGCTCCAGAGATGAAGTTTGTGTTTACTCAGCCATCTCTTGGTTGCAAGAAAACATTGATACATTCAACTATGCCGTACAAGAAAAGAACCTGGAAATAAACATCGACGAACATGATGTAGAACAAAAATTTTTAAGACAATGGATATATTCTCATCACATTTATAATAAGAAAAAAAGAGATGAAATTATAAAGAAGGCCAGGGAACTTAATTTGACTGGTTTTTGCTTACCAGGGAAACCTGGAATAATATGCATTGAAGGTTGTGAAAAAGATTGCAAAGAATGGTGGAAAGATATAAAAGCTATGAATTGGAAAAGAATAGTAATACGTAAAACAGAAGATTTTGAAGCCACTGATCAAAAACAGAACCAAAAATTTTTAAAATTTGATGAAATTCACTTTCAAAATCAGTCTTCCCGCCATAGTAAACACGCAGATATGAGTGGATTTTCCAAATTTATGGAAGAAAAAGGTCTTACGAAAGCTTTTAATGAATTTTTTGGTTTATGTAATGAGCAAAATATGTAGGTCCAGGGTACGTATACATAAAATTAAAGTCTATAATGTCTCAAAATAATATAAAAGTCATTTGACATAAGTTCATAATATTTACGTAAATTTGCAATTTATAAATAAATACTAAAATATATAACATTTGCCCCTGCAGATCGAGAAATGTCTAATCCTGGAGGGTTCTCAGGGCAATTGGATCCACGGTGCTGCAGCCCGGCCTGAAACCGAACAGAGTACACAATTACAATATCTAATACCTACCTACACTCTTAAAACGTTTAGACATCTATCTTTTGTTAAACTAACATTGTTATTGGCTATTACTTCTAGATGTACGCCGATAATCGGGAACACAGGCAGTAGCCTTACCAGAGCTAACCACGGTTAGAGTTAATAAAAAACTTTTCATTCCATTTTTTAATTTTCATAGCGGTCGACAGTGAGGAGACCCGCGCAGGCTTTTTGCATAATCAATGCAATCAAGATTTAAGTTAAAAACTAAGAAATTATTATCTCTTTAATATACCTACCAATTAATAAAGTTGTCAAGTCGACACGTTGTTTTTATTGCTCGTTTTTAAAAGTTCGTACTTAGGTAGGTTCTTTATACAGATTACCTACTTATTTTTTTTTGTAATGGCTAGTTAGGTACTTACTCTTTTTTGTTTGTTGTCAGTTTCGCTTCTACCTGTACAGTCGACTAAGCACCGATTTGTGATGCGACAGCTCTTTTCGTCAACTAGCATCGTATCCAATTGGGTATGCGCTAAGGAAAATCCTCTAGATAGTTTGACCTTAAAAAGTCAAATGTTAGCGTTTCATATGTTTTATCGTTTCAACAAGTTACGGAAAACTCATAATGCCCAGGCAATATGAACAATAAATAAATAAATGTCATTTATTTCAAGTTTCAGAGACTCATTATATTTAATTAGTAGGTAATAATAGTTTACAATATTAAATTCATCTTTAGCATTATATTATGTCATTATAATTAAATAAGGACGAAATAAACATATCTATGTCAGTTAAACTTATAAAAATGTCAACTTTTAAATCTATGTAGGTATTACATGTCAAAATATAGATATCAATTTGTTGTACGTAGCAGGTACAGAATTAGGTAATATGAAAATGTCAAAATGAGATAAAATTGTTAACATGAAAATGTCAGAATAAAGTAAAATTATAATATAAGTACGTAATAAATGCAATCAAGATTTGTATATTCTGTTAAGTCTGTATTAATACTTGCAATAAACAACAATAGGGACCCGAGGCGTACTATTTACTCACTGAACTATTCAACAAGATCGTAACTACGGGGCTTATTATACCTAACGCGTGGCGGGTAAATAACTAATTACCTATATGTAACAATATGATTTCTGCAGGTGTACCTTACCTAAATAAATAAATAAATTATGACGTCAATCTGTAAAGAAAGGACAGTATGCAACAGTGCGGCAACTATCGAGGTATAAAACTTATGAGCCACACAATAAAGCTATTCGAACGTGTAATAGACCAGAGACTTCGCTTCGGCTTCAGGCCGGGCTGTAGCACCATGGATTCAATTTTTGCCCTTAGGAGTCTCACTGCAATAGGCTTCCGACAGTGTCGTTTGGGATATAATTTAGTGGGTTCTGAGATCAAAGGCTGTGCCCGAAGCGTACATTTGCAACAATTGAAATGCTTTACCTTAAAACAACATGCCATTAACCTTTACAAAGCCAAAGTCACATAATATATGTGACATCTCATTTGTCCCGTGCCCATGACGCCAAAGACTGATATATCAGACAAGAAAATGAGTTATAATCAAGTTATAATCAACCATTACTTTAATTGCACACACGTACATTAACACTGAGTTTATTATCTAATATTATATCGATATATATTTTGTTCACAACACTAAATAAACAACATATTTTTGGGCCGTGGCTTATAAATTGTAAAAATCCGAAAGGGTTCAAGACAAATTTAAAATTATGGCAAATTGGGCAATATTTTGATATCCAAATAGGTACGAAAATATTTTGATGCTGACAGGGTCGGACTTGGTATTAATTGTACAATTTTATACATATGTATTAGGGTTTCATACCAAAAATGTACCTAAATGACATTTTAAATGTTCAGACATTTTATGAAACAACGGATTAATCGTATTTACGTTTATTTACATTTATTTGTTTTTTAGGTTTCATAAAGACCAGACATGGCGATGTCTGGGTTGCAAATTGGAAGTGCTGCGTTGTAGACATTTTGAAGAAAAAGATAATAATAAGATGCAAATCCCTTCTGTCCTGGTGCACCATCATTATATGAATTTTTACTGATAAAGAATATGCTGCCTGTTTCATATATTAATGTACATATTCTTTTAAAATTTTTTTCATGACTAAGTATGTCTTTTAGAGGGCATCAAATTCTATTTATTGTAAAGTCACATAGGCTAAACTTGTGGTCAATAGAGACCTACTTAGTTCAGAAGTTATGAGGCAACAAATAAACATTCATACCGGTCGAAATCATAACCCTCCTTTTTGCAAAAGTGAGCACTGCCGATTCACGGTATGTAGGATCGATCGAGAGATCAAACAGACGGTGGTAGGTATCAGGGCGTGGGTTTGATTCACTAGACACCTTACCTTTTATTATAATGACAATATTAAATTATAAGGAAAAGTTTAAAAAAATGTCGAAATCGTCCGGAGTGAAATATAGGTACTAGTCAGATTTGTTTGTGTTCGTTACGAGTAGAAATTCATAACAAAATATAACTTATCTGCATATGGGCTGCCTTGTTACGTCCCTGCATTTGCATTAAGCGCGCTCCACATGTTCGCCGAAACTTCCGGCGAAACTTTTGCCGGGACTTTGGTCGAACCTCTACATTCTCGCCTATTAGGGATGTGGTGGTGTCAAAACGCGCGACATTTTATCGATTCATCGGTGTAATATCAGTAATCTACTACTACCTAGCGCTTTTTCCCGTAATAGGTTCCGGGTACACTTGATCATGATCCAGGATATTAGTATGTCGCGACCAGAGTGACGTCAGCCTTAACTGCCTACCCGTTTGTTTACGTTTGGCGCTGCAACGCTCGACTTGCACCTGACTCCAAGCCGTGTGTTTAATAGATATAATGCCTCAAATTGCACGCTCACCTCCACCATCGACTAGCGCGACGCTTGGCACTACGCAATCGGAGCCTGATATTAATGCGCTTATGGAATTAAGTGAGTCATCCTCTCCGAAGGGACGCAATAAAAGGCAACGACTAGAGAATTCACCAACAGGAACGCGTACACCTCTACTACGTGAAGACTTTACGTCTATGAAAGCTGAACTTTTGGAAGTTTTAACTACTTGGCGAACGGAACAAAACACTACTTTATCTAAATTGGTAACGGAAATATCAGATTTAAAAACACAACACGTTCTTACGCAGCAGAAACTGCAAGAATTTGAAAAATCTATTAATTTTATGAGCAATGGTTTCGATGAAATGCGGAACAAAGTCATAAACATGGAAAAGGAACGCGGTACCTACCTTGAAACTATTCGGTCCCTGGAAAATCAAGTACAGGATCTACAAAATCAAACACGTCCATCTAGAATAGAAATAAGGAACGTCCCTGCTCAAAAGGATGAAAAAGTAAATGACCTCACCTGTATCGTCACTAGTATTGGGAAGGCTTTGCAAACCGACATAAATCCGAAAGAAATTCGGGACATATATAGGATTCCTGGTAAGTCTGGATCTAATAAAGTCATAGTGACGGAATTTACCAGTGTATCAATGAAAAATACTTTTTTAAATGCGGTTAGAGAGTTTAACAAGTCTCACAAGCTAAATAAATTGAACACCGAACACATAGGCCTATCGGATCAACGCCAGCGCATTTACATCGAGGAACACCTGCCGATTACTGCCAAAAAACTTTTATTTCGTGCCAGGGCATTTGCGACTGAAAATAACTACGAATACTGCTGGATCTCAAATGGGAAAATTTTTCTACGCAAGGACTCTGATGCAAAACATATCCTTATTAGAACCGAGCAATGTCTGCTCAATCTGGTTAAATAGAGTATGTTTTGTCTTGTTCAACTTGGAAATTAATATCTTTAATACTGCCTATTGTTTGCCATTAACTTTTATAAAATTTACAAATTTTAGTTTCTTACAGACATGTAATTACGTACATAGTAACCTACAAATATACTCACAAAACCTACCTTACAACTCACAAAATGCCCCAAACGACATACATATACACACTATAATCCAATTAACTAATGAAAAATATAATCCTCCAAAATACGCTCTACCACGAATACATTCATACAGTCTCCGTACGCCTAATCAACTGACTCTTGTTTCCATTATTAAACTACAGATCTCTACCAACGTGTGCCCACCATTGGTATGCTTACTTCGGAAAAATTTTAAATACGATAATGACTAGTACTTTGCAAGTAATCTCGGATATTGATAATTATGAACTCTCCAAATCGATGGCCTGCTCTCCTGAGGAGTGCTCAGCGCACGTTGCTAGCAGTAAAGACTCGCTAAAAGCAATTCACATGAACATAAGGAGTATAAATAAAAACTTCGATCAATTCTGTACTCTCCTGTATAGAACAAAAATTCCCTATGACTTAATTATCTTGACTGAATGTTGGCTTCGCGGGTCGGGACCGCTTCCCTGCCTTGATGGTTATACTGCTTTCTCTACCTCTAATAACCCTATACAAAATGATGGTGTAGTGCTGTTTGTCCGTGATAGTCTCAGGTACACTGTCATGGAACCAACTATGATGGATTCTAACTGTCTGGTATGCAAAATTGGGGATACTGTGATAGTGTGTGTATACAGATCTCCATCTTATGCTAACCTGACCAATTTTCTGTCAAGCCTAGAAAACTTAATGTCTGAATTAAAACATTTTAAAAACATAATACTACTCGGAGATCTCAACGTTGACATAAAACAATATAATAATCATGACATCCATTCGAGCGAATACCTTACCGCGACCGCTTCTCTTGGACTGCTACCTGCACATCTCCTGCCGACCCGCCTGGATAATTGCCTGGACCACGTCCTCATAAATAAAAAACTGGTCACCACAGTTATTGTTCTCGACTCATCCATTACTGACCACTTCCCAGTCGTCCTATTGGCAGAAACTATTAATAAATATCCACATACTAGTAATATCTATAAAAATAAGCTAGACTATAAAAAAATACAGGAGGAACTAGAGCAAACTAACTTTGAAAATGTCATGGAATCCTCAGATTCGAATGTCGCCACGCAGCTCCTAGTCTCCTCACTGCAAAGTATTATTAATAAAAATTCTCAAATTACACGTATTCCCCGAAAAAACACCATCCATAAACCTTGGATTACGCCGGGACTATTACGCTGCATTCAAAACCGTGATAAGATGCACATAAAAGCAAAATCTCCTTCCGCCAGCGCGATTCTTGTATATACATATAAGAGATACCGTAACTTCTGTAACGCACTACTTAAAAAACTTAAAACTGCATATGAAAAGAGTGAGTTCCAGAAGGCCAAAAATAACCCAGGGGCAACCTGGAAGGTTATCAAAAACACAATCAGCGGATACCACCCAACTAAGCCCCCGGACGAACTTTTAAACACAGACCATGACAAGAACGTAGCGGTTTCCAAAGTAAATACCTATTTTGCAAGAGTAGGGCGTGACCTAGCAAACAAAATACAAAGTCCTCAAAGTATTACCAACCCTGCTAACATAAATATGACCATGGATTCTTTAGTTATACTCCCAACCGACACTGGAGAGGTGGAAAGACTGATTATGAACTTGAGGTGCGACTGTGCTACGGGTTGGGACGGTGTCCCGGTTAAGGTACTGCAGATGTCGCGACACGTACTAGTCCCCCCCATCACTCATATCTGTAACACAGCTATTTCCACAGGAATTTTTCCCGAATACTTCAAACGAGCTATTGTACATCCAATATATAAGAGTGGAGATAGAGACCAGATTTCGAACTATAGACCCATTTCCGTACTGTCATCACTCTCTAAGATCCTTGAGCGTATTATAAATAAGGCTTTAATGGGATTTCTCAATAAAAACTCGCTTCTGTCGAAAAACCAGTATGGGTTCCGGCAAGGAATCTCGACAGAAGATGCAGTACTCAAACTTACCAATTCAATTACCAGTAAACTTGATAGTAAATATAAGTGTTACGGGATCTTTTTAGATCTTTCTAAAGCATTTGACACGGTCTCTATCCCCATCCTTATATCCAAGTTAGAAAATATCGGTGTGCGTGGGATTGCACTCGATATATTTAAAGACTACCTTCAGGGTCGCACTCAGCGCACAAAGATTGGACCGAATTATGTGAGCGATGAGGAAAGCATCACTTTTGGTGTACCCCAGGGAAGTATCGTTGGACCTACACTGTTCCTAATATACGTAAATGCAATGTGTGAACTCCCCCTCAACAACTGCGAAATCACCGCTTACGCTGATGATACAGTACTACTCGCGCATGGTACTGACTGGAATACAGCAAGAAATGCAGCTGAATCTGCTCTTCGCACCGTTATGAGCTGGCTCTCGTCTAATTTACTAACTCTTAACCTCGAGAAAACTAAAGCCATACGGTTCTCAATTAATAAGCAGTCTCAGCTGTCTCACATTTCATCGAACATTGTCGCTCATAACTGTGCGAGGTCTCCGATCGTCTGCAACTGCAAACATCTCCAAATAGTGACCCATATAAAATACTTAGGCGTTTACGTTGATGAAAATTTGAACTGGGGTTACCAAATAGAAAACGTCACAACCCGTATTAGAAGGCTAATACATATATTAAAAAAACTTCGTGATTCGGCGGACAGAGAGACTCTTTTTATGGTGTACACAGCCCTATGCAAATCTGTCCTTACATATTGCATCCCTGCTTGGGGTGGTTCTGCAAAGACTCGTCTCCTACACCTGGAAAGAGCCCAGAGAGCTGTACTGAAGGTGATGCTTTCCAAATCTCGTCTCTACTCTACGAATACTCTCTATACTGAAAGCAAAGTTCTTACGGTTAGACAACTGTTTATCTTACGCACAACTTTACGTAAACACTCCTCCCTACCAGTAGACAATAAAATCCTCCAAAAACGTAAGGGTCTGCCGGTCTGCGCCTCCGCCACACACCGGACCGCTTTTGCGCGGAGACAGTATCAGGTTCTAAGCCCGATACTGTACAATAGGCTGAATAAAGAACTAAATCTCTATAGCTTACCATTGTTCCAGGTGAAAGACAAGATCACAGTGTGGCTACTTTGCTTAGATTATGCAAATACGGAATCTCTTCTAAAATGACCTAAAACTTCATAAGTGGTATAAAAAACACACACACACACACACACACACATACAGACACACACAAACACACGTAGGTTATCTAAAATAACAAAATCATAATCCAATTTGGATACTGAAATTCAACTGTCTGTTCACGGCCTATCAAAATACTATTTGTAATATAGCCTAGTTTTATAGGAATAACTGTTTCCCATAGCTCAGGATATTCCTAGTTTGGGAAGCAGGGACTCCACTATAACTAATTATAACCAGTATTGTATTGTATATAAAAATAATGTAATGTTTCGATAATCATGTGTATTACGTGTTATCAATCTGTTGTTGGTTGTATCCTGATAAGTGAATAAAGATTTATTATTTATTATATTATTAATTACGGTAGAGCAGCTGCCATCACCTCTGTGACCCTGTTTACAGCAGATCAGCGATATTACACCGATGAATCGATATAATGTCGACGCGTTTTGATACCCACCACATCCCTAATAGGTGAAAATGTAGAGGCCGACCAAAGTCCCGACAAAAGTTTCGCCGGAAGTTTCGGCGAACATGTGGAGCGCACTTTATAGAGATGTGTGGCATTTTGTCTCGTATTTAAACTCGGATTGTACTCTCTGCTTCTGTATATAAAATAAATTCTCTATGGGATTTAGACATTTTTTCTAAAGACAAGGCTGCTTGCGCTTTGGTCTCTTCATGTCAAGGAAAAATTATTTAAAAAAAATCAATCGATAGTGTCAATATAGTTCATAGTCTGCGGTGTCATGTCAAATTGTCAATCAACGAACGAAGATTGCTTGCGAGTTGCAAGCAAGATAAACAGCGTTGCCAGATCGTACCTTTTGGTACGATTTACGTACTATCTGGCCGACTGTCGTACCTTTTGCGTACTTTGCTCCACATCGTACTATTTAGTACGTTTTTACAAAATGCTACATTTTGCTGATGGGGTTGGTCACTTTGCCTTTTCTGTCCGCAAAATAATGAAAGAAGGGGTTAATTTTGACGCTTTTTGGCTCACTGGCACCACCACCGAGTAAATAAGGTTTTGTCTTGTCAAAATAACGCCGTCTTATTGGCGACCACACCGAAGGCCGATAGAATATATGAATAGGTAAACCGTACCTTTTTAACCATATTCGTACTATTTTAGGAGCCCGGACGTACTTTTTTGGAAACTACTGCTGGTAACACTGAAGATAAATGATAATCTGTCTGTGGTTGCAAGTGGCTTGCGAGTGTTAAACAGTGTTAAATTTAACTGAATTTTATTTTGTTTGAATTGTATTAATAAATAGCTGTGGTAGACAAGATAGTAAATTAATTAATAAGCATAGAATTTCTATACTCTTTATAAATTAATATTTAGTAGCTTTTTTTGGTCGCTCTTTTATTTACATTATAGGTGCTATAATATCTTTCATTTTCAAGCTAAACAAAATAGCTTTTTAAAAATGTACCACTGTGGAATGCGTAAAGTGGAAGAAAAACATGTTGCTAATCAGGTCGATCTTATGGTTTGGAGTAACCGGCTAGATTTGTTAGCCCTGAGTAACTTTAAAGGTACCTAAATCTTTAGTTAGAAGTTTAGTTAGAACTGGTTCGCATTTTAATATTAATATTAATTGTTTTTTTATTTAGGTGAAGTACAAGTCCATCGACTTCGTTTACAAAAAGTGTGTACTTTTCCGCCACCAAAGGAAAATGTTACAGTTACAGCTATGGCTTGGAGACCCGATGGGAAGGTAAGTATTACTAAACTCTCAGTGGAACCAAAAGCAGTAATACCATACTCATCAAATTCGGTAACGAATTCGTAATGCTTCGCGCCAATATCATAAAACGACGTGCCTATCATACCATATCTATCAGGCATAATAAATTGTCAGTGATCTACAACAATAATTAGTATTTACCGTTTTTTGAGATCTTGACAAAATTTGCAAGTTGAATGTACAGTATCACTTTGCTTTTCGCGATCCTGTTAGATGCGGTTTCGCTTTTACAAGATTTTAAAATGTCTCGTTTTACACAGATGCATTATGATTGGTTCATTCAGTTTTAAATTAAGCATATTATTTTTTCTTTGCATAAATATATTTTTCTAAGACAACAGGGACCCATATCTTGAGCCATGTTTTACAATATGTCTTAAGAGTGGGAGACATGTAGTGCCAACCCTTTGCTGGGAGAACAAGCAGGGTGATGAAGATGATTTTATTTCATGTTTTTGGCAATAAAACTTGATATTTCCACCCAGAACCTCATTATGCATGAATTTTGCTTAACACAATTTTACCCAGAACAAATCCTTCATGTAAAGCTGTACTTATTTGTGGAGATGGCTTAAGAATGTAGAATACAAGCTGTATTAGATATTCTTACATCATAAAACTCAATATTTTTTTCAGGCATTAGCTATTGGATATAGCTGTCGAGGTTTTTACATTGTAGATGTAGAAGATAAGAAAGTTTTGGAAAAATATGAGCTGGAAGCAGACAATCCAGTGGATACTGTAGAAGACAAGGTTTATGGCATCTCATCCATTACTTGGGCAGTGCGGGAGGGCACACTGGACTGTGCTACAGAATACAACATTTATGTTGGTGATATTGATTATGACATTGTTATTAATTATCTATATTATTTCCTTTGACTTATCTATTGTTTCATACATGATTTCAGGATGATGCTACATTGTTCATACAAACACCACCTACAACAAGTAGGGACTTTAAAAATCCACCTACTAATGAAAATTTTAAAGATTTCAAAGAAGTTCAGGAACCAACACAGTTAAATATGCTATTGGTTGGTTATGGTACAGGCTTCATTTACATGAGCATTTCTGGCAAATACCCATATGGAACTATATACTTGCCCCAAGTGTTAAAAGATGAATATGGAGAATATAAAATATTAGATACAACCATGTCTGATGATTTTAGCATTATGCAAGTACTGTATTGTGACAGAGTATCAAACAACATTTTTGTAACATTTATTAATACCAGCGTTTTGTCAGCATATGCTGAGGAAATCTTTATTGTTGCAAATAAACACAGTCAAGTTGTACGTTTAGTCAGTTATTTAGACCAAACCATGATTGCTATAACTGAAGCCTGGGAGCATATTTTATTGGAGATGGATAATAAAATGGCTTATTTTGCTGCCTCAGTACCTGAAGGTGGAGTTTCAGCTGATTTATTGGAATTGCTTATGTTAGGTAAGTGTAATTGTACTCTACCCTACCCTACTCTACCCCTACCCTACCCATATATACCCAGACCTACATTACACCTACCCACACCTACATTCCGCGCCTACCTACCCTTATTTCTTTCATACATTACCCTGATAGTTACAAATACAACAAAAAAGAATTAGCTGAAGTGGTGCGAAAGTTATGAGCGTACATTTTGATACATTGGGTTGTTTTTGCATATTTCCTGAGAATCACAAGCTTTTTGGAAGATGAATGTTACTCTCTGATAATGTAGCTTTCTATAGGTCAAAGAATTTTTAAATCGGTTAGGTATATCCATTACAAACCGACAAACAATCAAATCCTTTTGCTTTAAACTTTAATATTACTATAGATAAATATTAGCACAAATACAGAACTGCTGAGCTTTAGAACTTTACATTTTACCTTTGTAATTTTTCAGGAGTACCATCTGAAGTACTGGAGTTGTTTTTACTCCAAGAATTGACTGCAAAAGGTTTAAAAAAATTTGGAAGTTCAGTTGAATTAAGCTATTCAACAATTCAAAAACTTGTTTTGAAACAGTTAAACATACTTTCTCAAAGTATAACTTATTATCTAGCAGAGTTGAGAGGTCTCGCTAGAGTACCGGATAGGTTTAAGGTTGGTATCTATTTAATAAGCCTTTTTAAAAATATTATATTAATCAGAAAGGAAATATTTTTTGCAGCACTTTTTACGAACTTTATATTATTCTTTGATTATAGATTATGGGACTTGAAGAATCTACTGTGACAGAAGCCATAAAAGCATGCTGTGCTTTTTTCAACAAATGTCTAGAGTTGCAGCAAGTCATTGATGTATCCATGCGTAACTACAAGGCCTTTTTTAGATGGCTGTTTGTGGTAATTGTTCGATTATTGGATGAGCAGACTCCAAGTGACATTGTTAAAATAACGCAACAAGAACTGATGCATATAGCAGAGTTCTTATACAATTTTGATAATGTCCAAGTGGAGAATGCAGAACCTGTGTCTGATAAACCAGTGAGATTTAATCTTGAAAGATTAGGACAATATCTACAAGACCAGGACTTGACAATATTCCCTGATGATGAAGATAATCCTTGGCACAAATTTCTAAAGGAAAATTCTTGTTTTTTGAAGGATAGCGATACTTTTTACTCTATGACAGAATTTAAGAAATTTTCATTAGTGCAACAGCAAAAATATTTGAAAAACGCTATTCATAATGTGTTTGATATGGCCCAAAAGGATGTGGCGCAACATTTTTATGTATTGTTCAATGTAAGATGTTATGAAGGCAAAAGTGAAGTTGTCAATAATTTAAGATATTCTCAACATTTTGATTCAACTCATCAAAGGTTTATGACAGCTTTCATGAATACTTCTGTTGGGAAAGACGGTTTATGCTTCATGTCTTTTGACGTTAAAAATAAATCTTGTGTTTCAACAGCAGTAAAATACTATTTTACAAATTTAATGCAAGATACCTGTGGCCAGCACTTGGGTGAGGATCATATGGATATTCAAGATTTACAATTTTATTCATCTGAATATTTATCAGTTCTTATAAATCAACCAGGCATTGAGGAGAGTACAATTTTTGTTCAACTGCCTTTAAAAGTTGCACTTGACAATTCTCAGGAGTTCAATGTTAGGTCACAATCATGTGTGTTTACTGATAAGATAATTAAAAGGAATATTTCGCCATTATTAGACCCCGGAGTTTATAAGGTTCTCGATAAGATGGATGGCTTTAAAATAGCTGTATCTGGAGGCAGGAAAGTAGCTGTAGTTTTGGCAAAATCTTATAGAAAAGTTAGAGTATTTGAAATGGAAGCTGATGGTGAAGATGAAGAAGATGAAACCCTTGATATTACACCACAGTCTCAGTCCACCAGAAGAAGTGATGAACAAGCTACTCCTGATACCCAAGATGTGTCCACTGAAAATACAACTTTTTAGACTTCAAAATACAATGTTGAAAATAATAATGCTCTTTATTTACTAATATAATTGTATGTACAAAATCCCTAAACATTGTTAAATTATTCCTTACAATAATATATTTATAAATGGTTACATATGTAACTAAGTACTAAGTCTAAATAGTAATTTACTAAGAAAGCTATTCTGTCTTGGAAAATAATGTATTCTTGGACTAGGTATAATTAAATTTTGGAATATTGCCAAGTGTTACCAAAGCTGTTTTCAAATGTTATGATGACATTTCACAACTCTGTGCTCTTACACTAAAATATCTTTGACTAACTACTAAGCCTCCCCAGCTTCATATAATGCAACTAAATATAAACCAACAAATCTATTGCAAAATGCCTCATTATCCATAAATAAAACTGGATCAGAACACTTAGTTTGCCTGGCAGATAGATACCAGGGAGACTTGAATATAAATACAAACCTTAAAATTTGTATATTAAATTAAACTGGCATTAGGTGATTTTATTTGTATATTTTCAAATACTGAATTAAAATCAGTATCTAGTCCTTGATTGTCAATGCCATAGAGTAGATGCTCTGAAGACGGATTCCTACTGGGTCCAGCAACTGGTTGGGGTTGAGGTTGACTTATAGCTGTTGTTGTGCGGTTGTATATTTCTTCACCTTCCTCTTCTTCAAAGTCATCAGCTAAAACAGATACATGTCATTGAATTATTATACTTTTTGGTAGATACATACACACTCATACTCGCATCCACAGGTATAGGTAGACTTGCATTTTACTTTTAATTTCTCTTCTAAGTCGCTACACTCTTGACAGAGTGGTCGCTTTTAATTTAAATTTTCATAATTTTGTATTAACTTACTTTGAACTATAGATCTCCCTTCATATTTATTCCACTCCTTCCTCAAACGGAAATAAATCACAGCACAGCAAATTATGACAAGAATGGAAATAACTATTGCCAACAGCTTCACTGCCTCTATAGATGAAAATGCAGGCTCTTTCACTAGCATCTCAACTTCTCCAACATTTACGCCCATACCATTGAGCTTTTTTGATATACACTTATAAGAGCCTGTTTCTTCTGGAGTAACTCCCTGTAAAATAATAGTATGTAGTTACTACGAGTCATTAATAAAACAAACATTATATAAATTATTACATAAATATCCTTCACTCTAAAAATTATGTAATATTATTATTAGTATTAAGGTACTTACATCTATTTGAAGCTTTCCTGATAGAACTTCATACTTGTATTTCTTTTCATCAATATTGTTGCCAGGGCCTATCACTGCATTATTGCCACCCAAAATCCAAAACAAGAAATTGTGATCATAGTCATTACTATTACATTCTAGAGTAGCCTTGGACCCTGCAACTACTTCTTTTACCACTGAGCTGGTTATGGCAGGTAAACTCTCAGCTTTTAACGGCATTATGTATTATATTGCCTTCAATGGTGTTATTATATCACCATCACTTTGACGCAGCTACTGAAGTGGTTGACATGTGCAAACATACTCAAATATGATTGTGTGCCAAGTTTAAAATTATCTGCTCTAAAGTCACATGGCCTTGTCTCTTGTGTGTCGTCTAGTTCATATGTATTATGCCATGACTTCCCTTTTCAATATTTTGATGTATAATAAACTATATTATTAGGTAGTCATTTAAAAACTGGATCCTCCACTTTGTTTTACTAAATGCATAAAAACCTCCACACATAATACTGGTAAAAGCATCCATACTGGAGTTAACACCACATATATTGGAAGATTTACATGAGTATACTCTAGTTTTATGCATATTATAATTTGTGCTGCCATTTTAAGTCCAATGGCTGTGATGTACCACACATGTTTGTTGATTGTACCTCTGAACCGCTCAATACCATTTCGACAATGAGATACCATGTGGAACAGAACATATATTAACAAAATACTGTCGTACACCCACATAGGTATAAAGACAATGAACCAATTCCAATGTGTTCTTGACTCCAATCTTAGACATAGCAATATTAGAAAGACCAGGAAAATAAACCAAGTGAAAAGCGCTCTATGTAAAATTGCCATTGAACACAACTGAAAGGTAAGAGCTATTTCGAATAATTAATCTCTCATATAGGTAAAACCATCTAATAGGTACACGAAAATTAACGATATTACAACTTATAAATAGAAAAAGAGCAACAACAAACATTTGGTTTGAATAAAGCAAATGTCAAACAAATGTCAATCACATCAATCGATCGATTATGAACATGGAGATATATAGCTTGTGAACACATTCGATTCGTAAGAGCGGGTTTACTTTCATAGATCTCTATACTGACGTTGGACATAATATAAACTCCATCAAAGTTCTATTCGATACGCCATCCCAGCTAGAGTAGAATATCGACAACAATTCCTTCTTCTACTATTGTGCCCATGCTTGTTTCTTCAACAGGACAAACAGAATTATCCCTGATGCCCCCCAGGTACACATGCTAATTTTCGGCATGCTTTAAAGGCTAAAAAAACCCAGAGTCGCTAGAAATTTTATATATGCCGTTAATATATTCATAATATGTACATCAAACATATATTATATTATTAGCCTGAAGAACCCTATCCGCGGAGTGAAGATCGTGCGCTAACGTCACGGCGGTGAATTTCGCGGCTGTAAGCAGGACAGCAGATAGCAGCGATGGAAGACTTCACTTTGCTGGAGGCGCTCGGAACGGAAGGACGTGCTCACTAGCCATTACTTGTGTTAATTTCATTGTGTAGATTTTTAGTTATTTTCATTGTAACAATTAATTGAGAGAAATATAGGTTTTGTTCTGTTGTTAATATTATTTTTAAGTAAATGCCTGGAGATTTGTAACATCAGAAGTGGGATAGCTCCCATAGCTATCCACCGCTTTTGGATTTTCATATTTTTCTTTGTGTGCTATTTTTACTAATTGCCTAAGTTTTGCTATTACCCACATTTTACAAGTAAGTAATTCTTTTTCGTAATTATGGCTAAACCAGCTAGAAAAAGACGTAGGGGCAAACCTCGCGGTGCACCAGATCCGAGTTTGCAGCAAACCCTACAGGCTATCCTATCTCGCTTAACTATTTTAGAAAATTCTAGTGATGAACAGAGTAATGGTCAGTGTAGCGCGATTGACTCGAATGTCACGGCTTTGCCGGGGTCATCCAACGTCACTAGGGGTCCGCCGTACGGGTCGCCAGCGCTGTTGCAGGCCGTATCGCCGCCGCGGGCGCATACGCCGCCGCCGCGGCTGCCGTCGCCATCGCCGCTGCTGCCGACGTCGCGGGCCGAGGCCGGCAGGGCTGCCAGCGGGGCGTTTGGCTCGCCGACGCGGGCATCCAGCGCGCCATGCGGACCACCCTCAACCGCTGCTACCCGGGATGGCGCCTTAACCGAGGTGACGGATAAGCTAGTCAGCGCCATTGGCGCGCTTTATCCGGTAAGACCTAACCATGTCTATATTTCTAATTTTGACCCGGCTATTAACGATGTCGACGTATGATTTAGTGAGGTCGATCATCCGCGTTTCATTAATAGATGGGACGAGAGAGTGTTTAGCACGTATAGATAACTGTTTAAAGGGGGACGCGCGAATATGGCTAAACGAATGGGTTACGAACGATCGGACTTGGTCAACTTTCACACGTGAGTTCAAACCCTTATGCCCTCGCCGTGTAGATATAACTAATATGACTTACATTACGAATGCGACGAACGCTAAGTTATCCCCGTACAGCCTAGTTGACTTCCTTTCGATTTAGATAAAGCCGGCGACAATGTCTGTGTCTCCATCTAACAATAATGATAGTCGAAAACGCGAAAGTTCTGATTAATTTTCAAAGCCACGGTTTTACACAAAGTTTTTCCTGTGGAATTTATGGTCATGCCTATGACATATGTGCCCTAAACGTGTCAAAGTAGACGGACCGGTGGTACCTACACCTACACCTACGGATAGTTCGCGAACCTACCCGCAAAACCAGACTGAAAATAAAATAACCACTAAAAACCCGTGCCATGTACCTTTTGCAAAAAACTATGTCACAAAATGGAAAAAACAAACGTTAACTTTTGCCGTGACACTGAGAATACTTATAAAAGGATGATATTTCAACTGCTGTCATACAAGGCATACCTGTCGATATTTTATTAGACAGGGGCTCGACAATTTCATTATTTCATTAAAAAGCGTTTTTCACAACTTTGACTGTCGAATTCCAAGACATAACTCTTGAAATAGATTTTCACGTTGTCCCACGAGCTTGCATGAACGTTCCTGTTCTCATAGGCACGGACGTACTGAACAGGGAAGGGGTGACCTATACACGTACCAAAGGTCAGCAACGACTAACACGAGCTGCTGTTGTGCACAATATTGTCCGCGAAAATGTCCCCAATAATACTCCATTAGTAGGCGCGGAAAAGGAACGCTTGTTGTCATTATTAAATGATTTCTCAGCTAATTTTGTTACGGAGACTGGGTCGATGCATATACAGCTTAAAAATGAGACCCCAGTTGTTTACAGGCCCTATAAATTGTCTTGACGAGAAATCATTAGGGAGTCAGAATCGGTGTTTATAAGTCCTATCCTTCTCGTCAAAAAGAAAGACCGAGGCGATAGAATGTACGTGTACTTTCGAGCCTTAAACGCAAATACCTTAAAAGACCGCTATCCGCTTCCTCTGATAGATGATCACATCGATCGCTTAGGTAAAAGCAAGTATTACAGTAGTCTTGATATGTCCACGGGCTTTCACCAAATCATTATGGACCCGAGTTCGGTGCACTTAACGGGCTTTGTCACTCGGAGTGACACGACTTCGGACTTCGACACTCGGAGTGACTTCAAATATTGGAAGTGGCCCCCCGGAATGACTCACTCCGGGGGGCCACTTCCAATATTTGAAGATGCTCTATGGTTTGGCAAATGCACATGTGATCTATCAAAGAATAATAATGAAAACGTTTAGTTCATTCATCGAGTGTGGTCTATACCACTCTCTACCTTTGTCGATGTTTTAATACGTCGAGGAGGGCTTGCAAACCCTAAAAGAGGTTTTGCAGACTTTAACAGCAGCTGGTTTTTCGATCACTTAAGATGTGCACGTTTTTAGCTAATGATATTGAGTACCTGAGTCGTACGATTAGTAATGGCCAGGTTAGGTCGAGCGTTTATAAGGTCGATGCATTGGTCAAAGATCCAATCCCGACCAATGTTAAATAAGTACGCAAATTTTTGGTGCTAGCGGGGTATTTTAAACGGTACTTACCTGGATATTCAGACAGAGTGCATTGCTAACTTGCTTCGTAAAGAGGTACTATTTCGTTGGAGTGACGAGCAAGAAGCGGCCCGTAAGGATTTAATAGAGCGACTAACCAGTGAGCCGACTTTAGCGATTTTTAACCCGACATTACCGACGGAGGTGCATACGGCTACGTCTGCTGTTGGATATGGAGGTGTCTTGTTTCAGACTCATCATTGTGGGCGCAGATAGCGCAGGCAACCACGTGTATTTAATGTTGGAGATGTAGTATTTGTACATAAAAATAGCCAGTCTGCTGGTAAATTGGACTCGGGAATGCGAGGGCCTTATAGTTTTTGAAACGCATTCCTAAATGGCCGCTATGAGCTAAAGCTCCTTGCTGGGTCTTATAAGAAAGATAATGCAAGCAGCTGCGGAATATTTGTCTATGGCGAGGGGACCCCCGATGTGTGCACTACATTCTTTGAAAGTGAGTATGAATACTATGCTTGGAACATGTCGACCTCTGTTTCTTGCAAATGATTCATACTTGTGTTGTGTCTGGGTAGTAACCCGAGGGCAATGCTAACCCACCGTGTTAGACGCAAGTGTATTGCCAGACATGCCGAGGCCTCTGTCTGTGCTTATTTCTACTTTGTTGCAACGAGGTTGTGACAAAGTGAGTGATTTACACAGAGACGTCTGTGTGTAGCATCCCGAGGGCTCTGCTACTTAAGAAACATGCCGAGGCCTCTGTTTCTTCGTACAGGCATGCCGAGGCCTCTGCCTAGTACTCTTGCATTGTGATGGGCATCACGAGGGCTCTGCTACTTAAGAAACATGCCGAGGCCTCTGTTTCTTCGTACAGGCATGCCGAGGCATCTGCTTAGTACTCTTGCATCGTGATGGGCATCCCGAGGGCTCTGCTTGATACTGTAGTTGAAGGCAAGCCGAGGCCTCTGCCTGATGCTACGGATTTTTTTTATTATTTATTTTTCAGTTGGTATGCATTGACAAAGCGGAGTTAATTGTAAAAACATATTTCAGGTGCTGATGATGATTTTGGTGCAGGGCCATCTAACGCTGACGATGATGCTGACCAACCAAGGCAGACTGAGGAAACGGGCGAGGTCGCGCCGTCATCAGGAGAGGCCGTATTAGCCTGAAGAACCCTATCCGCGGAGTGAAGATCGTGCGCTAACGTCACGGCGGTGAATTTCGCGGCTGTAAGCAGGACAGCAGATAGCAGCGATGGAAGACTTCACTTTGCTGGAGGCGCTTGGAACGGAAGGACGTGCTCACTAGCCATTACTTGTGTTAATTTCATTGTGTAGATTTTTAGTTATTTTCATTGTAACAATTAATTGAGAGAAATATAGGTTTTGTTCTGTTGTTAATATTATTTTTAAGTAAATGCCTGGAGATTTGTAACAATATTTTACTACAAAATCGATGTGGTATACTAGTTATTTTGTATAAATGATACAATCTCCATACAAAACGTCAATGAGGGGTTTTCTAATAGGTATCTAAAGCATTATATTTGAGAGGTAGGGCATGGTGGGATATCCCACGCGAATCGGAGCTGCCCGACTGGGGAAGTACCTCCACCTTACAGAATACAGCAGTCAAACAACACTATTTTAGTAGTGTTGTGTTTCTGCCGATGAGTAAGGTTTCCAGTGCTCCATGGGAAACCGTGGCTTTGTCAGTGGAGGGGCCTAGCTGTCATATTCGCTGTTACATGGCTGAGCGGGGGCGGTGTGTTGGCGCGGCGGTCAGGGAGACCTAGTGAAACGGCTGTCCGCTGGCCGCCCGCAGGCTGAACGGGCTCCCGAACCCATTGAATACGTAATCTCCGCCCTGGGAGGCTGAGCTGTCAGTCTCGTGAAAAGTCCCTGGTGTGATATTCGTGCCGGAGGAGGAGACCGGAGTGGACCCGGATGTCACGACAGGGGGGGGCAAGGGGCCCTTCCGCCCGCCGCGCCAGCAGACCGCATACTTTCCAGACTACGTGGCAGTTATGGCAGCCCCTTTGCCTATTTGCTGCCGGAGCAACGTTTCCCCTTCAAACTTTCAATTACCCCCCAAATATAACCAAAAACAAATTAATACTGTTTTAAAAAATACTGTTTTAACAGTGGCAACCCCATCCACACTAAAGCTACGCGTCGACTAGCCCGCACCGCACGAGCCGCACGCGCCGCACGCATCGCATTTCGGGTTGCTTTGTATGAGTTTGTATAGGAGTGCGTTCACTACCCGCACTGGCCGCGCCGCACAGCCGCACCGCATTGTCAGTAGTTAGGGATACCAGCATAAAATGCGGGCGATGCGGACAGGGATACAAGAAAAAAAGGCGTTATTTGCCTGAAATGGGAGAGTAAGTCCCAAAATATTTACCCATAAATATAAGAAAAAAATTGTAAGTTTAAATTATAACTGCACTTCAGTATTTAAGCCTGCTATAAACTAGTGGGGGGGTTTGTCACAAACTCCACGCTTGGCACGTAAATCAAAAAACAGGAAACGCTGCTGACCAATTTTACAACAAAAGAAATGTCCTGAGCTGGCCTCTAAGACATTAATCTCCTTCCTTGTACGCGTACAACATCTGTGAACTTAATGTGTTAAACTCTGTCTAAGAAGTTTAGCAACCAGCAAAATTATAAGATTGATTGAAATCAACAAGTACATACCTAAGCATAACTGATTGAATAATGAGGACCGTCTGTATACAACAAGATAGGAGCTAAAAGATGGACGTCTTCATTATTCTAAATCAGGTTGATTACTTGTTGATGTCAATCATTCTAATAATTTCCTAAGTCGCTTCACTTTTTAGACAGCGTCTAAAGCTATAATATAATCTGACTTAATAATTTTATGTAAAATTAAATATAAACAAAGTACCTAAGCCACTAAATATACCCCAACAATATGAACATTATCTAAAATATCTAATCCCACATACCCCTAAATTTGTGGAAGAAATCGCTGGGTTGGGAACCCTGAGGGCCGGCCCGTGACGTCACACGGATATTAAACTATAGAATTTGCCGCAAATATATTCGACTTTAGAGCCTACTTATAGCTGGAGTCACAATCTATATTTTGTTTCCTTTTTTTAATGGTGCATATGACATGTCTGATAGAGAAGGATATAAGTTGTTAAGTACCCATTCGAACCTACTGCTATTATCAACTTTTTAGTATTTTTTAATTTGTGACTGAGAGTTCTAGATAATTGCTCGAAACCAAAGATTTTGGATCATACAGCAATCGAAACTATAGACTTCTCTTTTTAGAAAGAAATTATCGTTGACAGTGTTGCCACATTGGATTATTTTTTCGCTATACTGGCGAAGTTTGGAGACAGCGTGGCGAAATTTTATAGTGTTTTACTTTGGCGAAAAATAAATTAGGAACTGGTAAATTTTTAAATGCTTTTTTCATACAATAAGTTATATTATAAGTAATAGTCAAATTGAAGAAAAATAAATTTAGTTCTGGTTGACTTGGAAACATTGCCAATATTTGGCCCAATATTTGTTGTTCCTAGAACAGAGCATCTATGGAGTAGCTTAAATAATACTTATTTTGATGACCTATAAAATAACGGGTGGTGCAGAAGCCACACTGTTCAGATTATTACATATTGAAGTTTGTATAATTTTTTTTATACTGCTGAGAAAAAGGCAAGCGGGCCACCTGATGGAAAGTGGTCACCGCCGCCTATGGACATCAGCAACACTAGGGGATATACGGATCAAATACAGGTATTATATACAGATCTACTGTGGTTTGAAGCTGAACGTCGCCAAAAGAAGACCTATATGGCTAGCTGTAGCGCGGATCTTGAAACCATTCGTATAAACAGCGTAAATGGCAATAGAACATAGAAGTTCAATTATTTTGGATCCGTGCTGCATGAGTCCGGCGAGTAGGGTCTAGCCCTGAATCCTGATTCACTACTCGAATTACTGTTGTTAAGTTTCATTAAGTTAAACAAACGTTCAGCTTGTTGTATTGACTTATTTCCATTTCAATTACAATATTCGCATCTTCCATATTATGCACATTGTTGAACGTATTTTAACATCACACTGTTTTAGTCATACATTTTATATATTGTTCCGCTTGATGTCACTAGATGGCGCTGCCTACCTTTTACATCGCGGTAGTGATATGTACCGAGTATAATTTGTGATGTGAATTTTTAATATACCTTTTTTGAATCTGGACTTCGACTGGTTTCATTGATAACCCGTTCCTAGTTCACCTAAGTACCCTTGGGAACACCCTAGAGTACTGAACCCGCAAAATTGCTGAGCTTGTTTACACATGTTAGATGTATGGTTTATGTGGTGTGAGACATCGAGGATAATATCGAAGGCTTAGTCACGATTGTTGGTACCTAAACCTGCCTGTATCAGTAAAGAGGTCCGTTTTTATTTCTTAGTGTTATTACACGTTTTATTATTCAATTTATTAAACGTGTAAATTAACATAACACCCGATTTTTTAGTGCTACACACTAAATATTAAGAATTAATAAATTCAGTAACTTTTTCTAGTTGGTCACTCCATAGTCGCCTTGTTCTGAAATTTTCGAATTTACGTCTTTTTATGTAAACCCGGCCAAAGAATTTTATAATCTAAACGCAGTTTGCCAGATCCATTCGTATGGCCGTTATGCATAGGCATACCGCTGTAAAGAGTTATATAGTGCCACAAACTCAGACAATCAGATAGACCCGGTGTCAGCGGCGGCGACGGCGATGACATTCACTTACCAGCACAAAAAGTGTCTGCTTTGTAAAGCCAAGAAGCAAAGCATGAACATTGATAATTCAATGTATCTTTCTGTAATTTTTAGATCTACATATCAGGACTCAGCTAACTTTCGTGCGCAATACTAGTATAAGAGTGGGTATAGTACAGAATACTATACCTACTCTTATAATGCTATTACAATTCGAAGTTCAGGCTGAGACGTACTCAATAGTAGGAGATACCTATCTTTCAGCAATAGAATGACACGGCTGTTGGGAGACAATTTCAAAACCGTTAATAATGATAAATAATAATAAACGCTATTGAATAAAAATTCGATATTTAAAATAAAACATTTACTCTAAAATATTGTAGTGTGGTCATTATTTTGACAACCTTCTTAGTAAGAAAAATTCAAATCCTAAGTACCTCAAAAATTCAAAACCCAAAAGTAACTAAGTAGATATTGATTAATAATATTATTGATTTTTTGTTTGTTTGTATTGAATAGGCTTCGAAACTACAAGACCGATTTCAAAAATTCTTTCACCGTTGGGAAGCTACACTATCCCCGGGTGACATAAGCTATATTATATTTTCTAAAAAATTATGGATCATTACTAAAACTCCAATAATGTAATCCAAGGTGTAAAAAAATACCCAAAAAATTCCTTACAACGCGTGTGCTGCGAAAACTATTGATGATAGAACAAAATAATGTACTACGACTTTGCAGAACACATCATTATCTACAAAAAGTGTTGCAACAGTATATGTCTAACTATTATAGTTATGTCACAATAATGGTCTTTTATTTTCAAAATTTAATTGAAATGCCGCCGCTAAAAAACGCTCTTTATTTGTACCTTAGCTATAATCCTTATCAAAATCAATTACTTTATATTCACGACTGCTTCAATACCTTTATATAACTTTTTGAATTATTAATTCAGACATTCCATTCGAAAGATATCACGAGTTTAAAAATGTGAATATTAGAAAAAAGTCGCGTGTTCGTCGCTCAGTCCGCTCGACTATCTAGGCAGCACGGGGTACGTGGAGGGGAGTCAATGTCAAGACATAAAGTGCCGCGCGGCTTACTCACGCGGTCGGCTCCCTACGCAGCGGTCGTGTGAGGAATCGAATAATTTTCGCTTGAAAGTAAACCGTGTACCCGTAGTGGTACTCGTGCGAAGCCGGGGCGGCTGCTAGTATTGAATAAAACTTAAATGTTTACAGTAAACCATTTAGGTCCTAAAAATTATTGTAATTTGATTGTAATTGACGACCTTTTAAGTTAGAGAGTTATTTATTTAACAATTTATTGCACACAATATAAAAAATAATAATTTTTGCATACAATATAGTATACAGAAATTACAAAATTAAAGACGACACAACAGGCACTACTTATTTCTAAGAAGAACTCTCTTCCAGCAGGCCTATAGAAGAGGGACATTATAGATTATAGGGGATGAGACGTGCGCATTAGTTTAAAAACATATCTATATTTAATAAACTACATAAATTATAAATGAGATACTAAATACACACAATATAGTATATTTATAAATACACATACATATATTATATACATAATAAAATAAATACAGGTATTGTATAACATTCAGGCACATAATGTTCCTTTACACGCTTTTTAAATATGCATTTTGATTTTGTATGTATCAGCAACTCGTGGCCCCTCGTAGGTATAGTTGCTCTGCTCAATCCGACTCGTGCAGACGGTTTGAATGCTTGTACAAATTTGAACAGTAATATATCTGAAATAAGTAAGTAATAATGTTATGATATAAAGATGTTTTTGAGGTTTGGTTTTGAAATTGAAATAGAACAAAGAAAAGTATTTTTAAGATCAATAAAACTGGAAATATATTTTGACCAGCTTTTGCCCGCAAGCACGCCCGCGTAGAAATCGTTTTTATGACAGTTTAGCTTTTGCCCGCGTTACCATTTTAAATGGCCTTCGAAGGATTGTATGAAAGTTGACCTATTTGTCCGTTTTTTTGCAACGGAGTGTAAATAATTAATAGTACCTAATAATAATGTAGGAAATATGTAAATACGTACCAATTAATAATATATGCTTACCTTAAACAAACTACCAGTCTTTTTCTGGCACTACAGCCCTTCTAAACTTTGTATGTTGTTTTGTCAAATAGGGCTTGAGAATATCTCGGAAACTATGAAACTAGATTTTTAACATACGAATGTAATAAAAAAATATTGGGGTCTGCATATTTATTTTATGAACCCATGCTTGACGTTATTTCGGTTTACGTTCCTCTTCATCTGCCAACAAACAACATGTCTTCATCAATATCCATTACAAGAAATTAAATGATACTTTAATGAACTAATATTATAAATATAGAGGGATAACCCGTACCGACAGTCAGCAAAGACTTTAATTTTTTTTAGAGCAAAGAGTATGAGCTATCGGGGTTACCATCTAAGCGTTATTTTGAAGTGTCATTATTAGTACCAAATCATGATACACAGTTGGCATCCCTGCCCGCAATTGCGGTGCGTGCGGTGCGGCCAGTGTGGCCATGCCATCAGCAACGTCAGCAATATCTCAATGCGATGCGTGCGGCGCGTGCGGCGCGTGCGGCTCTTGCGGTGCGGGCTAGTCGACGCGTACCTTACGGTGGATTTTTGCAATATTAGGGGTTTACATAGCAACATAAACGCAGTCCATGAACACCTCGAGTCTGCGCAGCCGGCCCTTCTTTTTCTGACGGAGACACAGATGCCCGGCTGATACATCATATCTAACTTACCCCGGGTACTCGGGAGGATAGCTGTTGCTGCCGTTTACACGGCCTTGAAGACAAGGACCTGTCAATAATGTGGGTTCGTGTGGATTACGGTGGCCACACCCGTATCTACGCAGCCCTATACAGGTCTCATGGCGGTGACTCGGACACAATGCGACTTTTTGAGCACCTGAAAGTGACGACTGATAAAGTATGTGAGCAGTATCCTTCCGCTGAGTTAGTGGTCTAAGGAGATTTTAATGCCCACCATACGGAGTGGCTCGGTTCTCGGTCTACTAACTATGCGGGAAGGTCTGCTCACGAATTTGCTCTGATCTATGGTCTCTCATAATTGATTCGCTCGCCAACTAGAATCCCAGATGTTGAGGACCATACAAGCTCCTTGCTGGACCTTCTGCTGACTACGCGCCCCAGTGGGTACTCCATATCCGTGGATGCGCCTCTTGGCTCGTCAGATCATTGCCCTGTGCGCACGCAAGTGCCTTGTACACTATCCGACTCTCCCGGGCCCACTGGATGGCGTCGTGTTTGGCATTATAAGTCAGCAGACTGGGATGGATTGCGTGAATTTTACGCATCGTACCCGTGGAAGCAGCTCTGCTTTGCATCGGATGATCCTGATACCTGTGCCAACGCAGTCGCCGAGACCATCTTAGCGGGTATGAACTGCTTCATTCCTAACCCGCTAGTGGCTGCTGGGGCACGGAGACGACCGTGGTTTAATCGGCCATGCAGAGAGGCTCGACGAGCGAAGAAATCTGCGTACGAAACTTGGACCACTGCTCGTCTCAATCAGGACCCGAATATTGCTGATGCAAAGCGGAAGTTAAATGTTGCCTCGAGGAACAGCAAGAGACCCCTAGAGCAAAATTCGCTTTCGTTAGCAAAATTGGCGAGCGACTCACGAGCTACCCCTCTGGTAGTCGGGCTTTCTGGTCGCTCGCCCAAGCTGCCGAAGTAAACGTTAGTCAGTCGTCCTTTCCACCACTGCGTAAACCTGATGATACCCTGGCCCATAGTGCAATAGAGAAAGCCAATTTATTAGGTGCTCTATTTGCCTCAAACTCGACCTTGAATGACGGAGGAGCCGACCCGCCCACCATCCCATGGTGCGGCAAATCAATGCCGGAAATATCCATTTCACGGCGAAAGGTACGGCGGGCTCCGTTCTCTCTAGACGTTCGAAAGTCGAGTGGGCCTGACGGTATTCCGGCAGTGGTGCTTAAAGTGTGTGCTCCCGAATTGTGTTCGGTACTAACGCGCCTCTTTGCGCTTTCATACTCTACTGGAATAGTCCCGTCTTCATGGAAGACTGCCCACGTGCACCCTGTGCCCAAAAAGGGCGACAGATCAGACCCACCGAATTACAGGCCTATCGCTATAACCTCCCTTCTCTCTAAGGTGATGGAGCGAGTAATAAACGCACAGCTCCTTGGTTACTCGCACGATCTCTTGAGCGACCGTCAATATGGTTTCCGACATTGTCGCTCAACGGGTGATCTTCTAGTGTATCTAACACACCGTTGGGCTTTAGCTGTTGAGAGTCAAGGTGAGGCACTGGCTGTTGGCCTCGATATGGCGAAGGCGTTCGATCGGGTCTGGCATAGGGGTCTTCTATCGAAGTTACAATCATACGGGCTTCCCGAGGGATTCTGCAAGTGGGTAACTAGCTTTTTGTCCAGCAGATGCATCAAAGCCGTAGTTGACGGCTGTTGCTACGATAGCTTGGGCATTAATGCTGGTGTCCCGCAAGGCTCGGTGCTGTCTCCAACTCTGTTCCTCCTTCATATCAATGATATGCTGTCCATTGACGGCATTCATTGCTATGCGGATGACAGTACTGGAGACGCCTTTTATACGGGTCGTGCCAATATCCCTCGTGCCGTGTCGACATCTCCAGTGACGTCCAGTTTCGCAGTCATTTGGAAGAAAAGGTCAAGCTCGCATCTAAAAAGCTGGGTGTGCTTAACAGATCAAAGCAATACTTCACGCCGGGGCAACGGCTTCTCCTTTACAAGGCTCAAGTCAGACACCATCTGGAGTATTGCTCTCATCTATGGGCGGGAGCACCGGCATATCAGCTTGGTCCTCGTGACTCGATCCAAAATCGCGCTGTGAGAATTGTCGATGATACTATGCTCACAAGGGGTGTTGAGCCGCTGAGTCAGCGGAGGGATTTCGTCTCCCTTTGTGTGTTCTACCGCTTGTACATCGGTGTTTGTTCTGAAGAACTGTTTGACATGATGCCTACAGCTACATTCTTTCATCGCACCGTTCGCCATCCTCACACCTTGGAGCCAAATGGGTCGCAAACTGTGTGGTTCCAAAGGAACTTTCTCCCACGCACACTAAGGTTGTGGAATGAACTACCTGGAGAGGTTTTCCCTGGATAGTACAACATGGAGTTCTTCAAGAAAGGGGTTAAAAGGTTTTTACGGGGTCGGCAACGCGTGGGTGATGCCCCTGGTATTGCAAACGTCCATAGGCTGCGGTGACTGCTTACCATCAGGCAGGCCGCAAGCTTGTTTGCCACCATAGTGGTATAAAAAAAAATCTTAACCACTCACTAGATCGCGGCCCGACAATTTTGGTAATTGATAATCGCTTGAAAATGGTTCTTAACAAAGGGGATATAAACACTGGGTACGTTGTATTGGATAATATTGTATTTATTAATAGTTTTCAACCATATTAGAGGTTGTGATAATAATGGAACATAATGCCAACTTCGATGTCTTTTTAAACCAACTATCAATACCTACTGGAAAACTCCTCATTCTGCTCATATGCGACACATAGTTTCAGTTTTGGCCACCGGATCAGATAAGTTTGTGACACTGTAATGTGAATCCATAGAAATAAATACCCTGGAACCGGTTGAGCGAACAAATAACTCTGACGGTTACCATAGTAAATAAAACTGCGCTGTCAACAGTGTCACAAACATGTCTGACCGGGTGACAGCGTCGCTGTTGTTGGCATTGACATTACATTTCAAAACGGCAACACTTAGTTCCGGTTTTGACCACCGGGTCGAATAGGTTTGTCAACAATCTTGTCAAGCCGCCAGATATAACATTGTTAACGCGTACAAGAATTTGTATGGACAGTGGTAACCATTCCAATAGCTATGTGTAATACGTCGTTGGATAGCTATTTTCGAGCTGAACAAAAGTAAGTAAGGCGCTAGTTCCAAATTTTAGTTCGTTCAGAGTTAAGCGTACTCCACATGTCCGCCAAAGCTTTCGGCGAAACTTTTGCCAGGACTTAGATCGAGCCTCTACATTCTCGCCATTCCAATAGCTATGTGTAATACGTCGTTGGATAGCTATTTTCGAATTGAACAAAGTAAGTAAGGCGCTAGTTCCAAATTTTAGTTCGTTCAGAGTTACGCGTACTCCACATCTCCGCCAAAACTTTCGGCGAAACTTTTACCGGGACTTAGGTCGAGCCTCTACATTCTCGCCTATTAGGGATGTGATGAGTGTCAAAACGCGTCGACATTATATCGATTCATCGGTGTAATATCGCTAATCTGCTGTAAACAGGGTCACAGAGGTGATGGCAGCTGCTCTACTGTATCTATTTGATCTACTAATATCCTGGATCATGGTCAAGTGTACCCCGAACCTGTTACGGGAAAAAGCGCCAGAAATATAAATATAAAATCGATCGAATCGAGACGACAACAAACTATCTCTACTTAATCTATGAAATAGGCGAGACATGCCAAACATGCACGGGCCTACACGAATACTCCCTCTTCATTCTCGTGTTCTCGCGGAACTGTCCACATGTGGAGTCCGCTTTATGCTGTACTAAACATATCACAGTATTAAGTGTTTTTTCCTGTTCTACCTGCATTTAATGGCCATGTGTAATGCATCGATGGATTCATGGATATACAGATAAAATTGTTGTAACGTAATGCCTTAAATATAAATTTCTAAACAGTAATAATTGGGATTCTTTAAAATTATACCACTTTTGTTATTGTAGAATTCTTAAACAATTTAACACATTTACAAGTTTTTATTGATATGTTGACTGCTTTGAAGCTACATTATATAACGATATTATTGTTATTAATTAATTTGTATACTCATCTGTTATCTATTTTTATCTATAATAATATTACTTCCGCGAAAACAAAATCAACGGCATTATGCCGCTGGTGCAAAGTCACATCGTGCGCATATATGTGAGACTGCCAAATAACAAATAAGCAGATGGCGTGCACTGAATTTGGTTGAACATACCAATTAATCATGGCTGGTTAATAATGTAGCAATAAGCACTTAAATATTTATTGGAAATGCTAAAAATAAAAGTTTTACAAGTAATACATGATATTTCTTATACTTTACGGAAAAAAGATACTCCATTCTTGTTTTTGATTACTGTTAATCGGAATTAGTGCATGTGTTTCCTACGCAACTCGGCATTCTTAGATTGTAAAGTAACGACCATTCTTATACGTGGCCAAAACTTACGCTCCAATGACATGGAGTTATTCCCTATGGTCAATGAACTGGTCCTTTATGTAGAAGTCATTGTGTGAATCATAATATTTTATTTATTTATTTATTTAAAAATTCATGCACATTACAGTACAATGGCGAACAACAAATGAAACAATGATATGGCCTTTTTAGACCGCCAGCTCGTTGATGCCACAATAACGTACCTAATCAATATTTTATCCACGTTCAGTATTTTATCTATGCTCAATCTAGATCCACAGATAAAATATCCATCAATTTAGTCATTCTAATGGACTTCATCATATACAGGTGTTACATTATATATGTATGATGCCGTGAACTGGATGAAGTGCTAAACATATTAAAACGATAGGTACAATTATTTCTGTAGTACGTGGAATTTTTGTACCTATCGTTTTCATACATTTAGCACTCCATCCGGTTCACGGTTTCATACATATATTATGTAACACCTGTATATCATGACAGAAAACTCTCCAAAATTACAATTGCGGATAGCAACCTCATGTTCATACACTATTGTCTATTTTGCGTTGTCATGGGTAAAAGAGGCTAACCTGCAAGTTTGTGCCCTAATAAATCCATGCTTTGTAAAATTATACTTTTATCTGACCTGTACTTATTTATTATGCAACAAAGAATTTACATACAAACTTAAAAACCATATTTTTTTAAAACCATGAAACCATACTTTTATATTTTTACAGGCAACCCTTTGAAATTGTATTGGATGCATGGCAGCTTGTTTTGAATTAATGTTTCCGCAATCATTTTAAATTGTGAATAAGTGTTGTGTGCGCTCTTGTCGAAATGAATCGTATAGTGGTTGCGGTATATATTTTCATAGCAAAGGTAAAAATAACATTAGTTATTAAAGTTATTATAACGCGCAGTTTTCCAATAGGTATCTAAAGCATTCCTAACCACTCACTAGATGGCGCCCCGACAATTTTGGTAATTGATAATCGCTTGAAATAGGTTCTTAGCAAACAGGATATAAACACTGGGTACGTTGTATTGGATAATATTGTATTTTTAATAGTTTTTAACCATTTTAGAGGTTGTAATAATAATGGACTTCTATAAATATTTATTTTTACATTTCGTTCAACCTTTATCAGTATATTAATAAACATTTTATTTTTAAGTTTAGTATTAGCTGGCTGCATGAAATCATTGCTACCATCATGCAGATTTAAAAAAGATTACCAAAATTGTAGGGGCGCCATCTATTGATGCTTTGTGAAACCAACTATCAATACCTACTGGAAAACTCCTCATTGACGACTAGGTTTACCATGAGTTTGACGAGAAATCTTGATCCATTTAGAATGATCTACTTCTAAAAGTGCGACCTTAAGAAGCTGATCATTCTAAATGGATATATAACATATGCACGTCGATTTTATCATACAGATAATATTCATAGATATTTATCCATGCTAAGAGTCTCAGTGGCCGATTGGTTAGGGTATCTGACTCGTAAGCAAGAGGTACCGTTTTCGAATCCCGCTGCGGCCATGTAACAATGACTCTTTTTGTTATGTACATTAGTTGAACACTAACCGATGCTCTTATGGTGAGGGAAAACATCGTGATCAAACCTACACATTCAGGCGATTGAATGTGATCATTCATTGTGTTTCATGATCCAATCTGGTGAGGCTCCCCTGGTAGAACGGTCACGGAGGTCCGATGGCAGTAACTTCACTGTAAGTAGCTGATCTGCCAAATCCTGGATCATGGTGGCTGAATCAACCCCGGGCCCTCGTGCACGAGAGCACAACCGGGACATTAACGCCAAGATGATTATTATTTTACATTGGATATTTCATGAAATAAAAATATGTGTTTACCCAATTAGAAAGAGACATACGGCCTCTGTTCTACATCACTTGCTCGGCTCGTTTTTACCCGAAGAGTGCTCAGTGCTGTTAAATAAGTTTAAGTCAATGGTCATTCTTAGTTTGAGGGCTGATTGATATTGACATTTACACTTGTTGTAATTGACATTGACATCATTTGCTGGCGCTGGCTGGCTGGCGATTCGATTTCTGCGATTCGATTCCTTCGGCGGACGGCGAGTCGGCGAATTAAACCGCGACGCTTGTTTTATTTACATTTTACAAGCAAGTGTTGTAAATAATTAAACAAAGCAAAAGCAAGGTTTTTGTATAGACAATGATTTTACAGATAGCGGGAATAATAACTGCCGTGAAACTGTTTTTTATTCCGTTATAGTAAGTATTTGTTTATCAACCAATCTTTTAATATAAATTTAACAATATAACATAATTTGCCATTTTTGTACATTCCAGTCGTTCAACAGATTTTGAGGTACATCGTAATTGGCTAGCTATCACTCACAACTTGTCGTATACTCAGTGGTACTATGATACAACCTCAGAGTGGACCCTGGATTATCCGCCTCTATTTGCTTGGTTGGAATATGGCCTTTCACATGTGGCCAAGTGGTTTGATCCCAAAATGCTTCATTTGACGAATCTTAACTATGAATCTGATATGACAGTCTTGTTTCAAAAGCTTTCAGTTATTATTTTAGATTTTTTCTTTATTGCAAGTGCTAAAAGGTACAGTTTACTATTTTAATTAATAATAATAAGTAAATCTGCTTATTTTAATAAGCTAGAATAAAAAATACTTGTTAATATTCTAGGTGTTCAAGCCTTTTGAGCAATGGCAAATTGTTAGTGTTTATACTTCTAGTATCAAGTCCTGGACTGTTGATGGTGGATCATATTCATTTCCAATATAATGGATTCTTGTATGCCATTCTTTTATATTCTATCACACATATAATTTTGGTACGTATAATAGGTATTAATTACTTTCCTTGTAAATTTTATAGAAATTTTAATTATATTTTAAATATAATTGTTTAATTTTCCAGAGTAATTACATACAAGCAGCATTCTGGTTTGCAGTTTTGTTGAATTTAAAACACATTTATTTGTATGTAGCACCAGTGTTTGTGATCTACTTTTTAAGGTCCTATTGCTTTACTGTCACCTCAACTGATGGGGAACACACGGCTTGGTATTCATTCTCCATAACAAATCTTATAAAGTTAGGTATCACTGTCGTCACAGTGTTTGGATTGTCATTTGGACCTTTTATTGAACATCTGCCCCAGGTAAAGACAGCAATTCTTTATTGCAATTTTGTTATGTACAATTTGTTACCTGAAATAAAATTGTATAACTAATATTTCCAGATTTTATCAAGGCTGTTTCCATTCAAAAGAGGTTTATCGCATGCTTATTGGGCTCCAAATTTTTGGGCTCTCTACAATTTTATGGATAAAGTTCTGCAACATGTATGTAAGTAAAACTCATGCACATAGCTTATGTTTGTTATAGATGACCTGAGTGGTTCAATGGTCAACATCAATTAAAATCTGCCACGCAAGAGGTCCCGGGTTCGATTCCCGGCCGGGCAGAAATTGAAATGATGAATTTTAATTTCTGTTACGGGTCTGGGTGTTCTATGTATAATAAGTATGTATTTAAAAGTATTTAAGTAGTATATCAGTTATCTAGCACCCATAGCACAAGCTTTGCTTAGTTTGGGGCTAGATGGCGCTGTGTGAATTTGTCCACGAATATTTTTATTTTTTCCTGGCAGAAGATTTTTATATTTATTTTGGTTGCAGTGCCTAAGTTTGGATTCACTGTTAATAAATCAGAAGCTGCTATGACTGGAGGGTTGGTGCAGGAATTTGAACACTCTGTGCTGCCATCTGTAACTCCAACAGTGACATTTATGTTAACTGCTCTGGCTATGGTTCCTGCTCTGGTCAAATTGTGGCATCTTTGTGCAGATCGGAGATACAGATCATTGAGTTTTGTAAGGTAAGTTGTTATGAAATGAAAATGAAAATGAAACAGATTTGTAATTGTGTACAATATTCTTGTGATTCATTTTTAAAATACTGTTTTGTTTTAGATGCATGGTGGTGTGTGCAACATGTTCATTCATGTTTGGGTGGCATGTCCATGAGAAAGCAATCTTGATGGCATTGATTCCTCTAAGGTATATATAATAACTTTGTATTTTTATTTAAATTGTATACTTTTGAATCTTATACTAGTCAGCAATTATGTTAAATGGAGTGATATTAACAATTTGTTTTTTTTTGTAATTTTGTACCTAATTGACAATTGTAAATAAATTTAAATGAACTCAAGTCATACAGTCAATAAAGATATTACTTTTTCCATGTGTAGGCATGTAATGCAATCCTTACACAAAATAATTACAATTGTTTGTTTCAGCTTTCTATCTGTATTAGGCAATGTGGATGGAAGAATGTTTCTCATATTATCTACTGTTGGCCACTATTCCTTATTTCCTTTGTTGTATCCAACTAATCTTTTAGCAATTAAATTGTTTATTTTGCTAACCCACTGTGGGATCGCATTTGGCCACATTCCATCTCTGTATGAAATACAAAAGAAGAAAGGGAGAAGACGCCGTGGTGCTTTGAAACTGCCCATGCTGGGTCATATAGAATCTTGGTACATATATGGATTATTAGTTATATGTTTGTATGATAATGCAGTACACGTAGCATTAGGTTTGCAGAAAACTTTACCATTCTTACCACTAATGATTACCTCAGTGTACTGTGGTGTAGGAGTACTTTATTTCTGGATTTGTTATTATCGTTATTTTTTGAATTTCAACTTGAGCAAATTTCCTACTCTAGTTAATGAAGAGCTCAAGAAAGACACATAAAGTAAACATCAAAACTATTCCACAATGGATATTAAAACATTCCATACACATGTATTATTGTGTACCTAGATGAGATAATGTGGAAATGTATTCCTTCTAGTTATTTGTGTAATTGCTGAATCATCATCATCATCAGCCAGAAGACGCCCACTGCTGGGCATAGGCCTCCCCCAGAGATCTCCACAAAGACCGGTCCTGTGCTTTCCGCATCCAGCTGGTACCTGCGATCCTTACCAGGTCGTCGGTCCACCTTGTAGGAGGCCTACCCACGCTGCGTCTACCGGTACGTGGTCGCCACTCGAGAACTTTACTGCCCCATCGGCCATCTGTTCTTCGAGCTATGTGCCCTGCCCACTGCCACTTCAGTCTGGCAATCCTTAGAGCTATGTCGGTGACCTTGGTTCGCTTGCGGATCTCCTCATTTCTGACTCGATCGCGCAAAGAAACTCCGAGCATAGCTCTTTCCATTGCCCTTTGGGTAACAGTGAGCTTTCTTATAAGGCCCATAGTGAGTGGCCACGTTTCAGCTCCGTAAGTCATCACTGGCAACACACATTGGTCAAAGACCTTCGTCTTGAGACACTGCGGTAATTGGGACGAAAATATGTGGCGTAGCTTCCCGAACGCTGCCCAACCGAGTTGGATTCGTCGATTGACCTCTTTCTCGAAATTGGACCTACCTAGCCGGACTATTTGTCCTAGGTATGTATAGTCGTCAACAACTTCAAGTGGAGTGCCTCCAACTGTCACTGGAGTAGGCACAACATGGACATTCGACATAATTTTCGTCTTGTCCATGTTCATTTTAAGACCTACTTGTTGAGAGGCACTACAGAGGTCATCGAGCATTTTGCCCAAGTCTTCCAGGGTTTCAGCCATGACTACGATATCGTCAGCAAATCTGAGGTGCGTTAGGTACTCGCCGTTAATATTGATGCCAAGTCCGTCCCAGTCCAGAAGCCTAAAGATATCCTCCAGTGCAGCGGTAAACAACTTCGGAGATATGACATCACCTTGTCTAACACCTCGCTGCAGCTGAATAGGTTCTGTGGTCTTGTCCTGGAGACGAACTGACATAGTGGCGTTTTTGTACAAACACTTCAATGCTTCGATATATCGATAGTCAATTTGGCACCGCTGTAGAGACTGGAGCACCGCCCAAGTTTCGATCGAATCGAAGGCTTTCTCATAGTCCACAAACGCCAAGCATAATGGCCGGTTATACTCTTCGGTCTTCTGTACAACCTGCCGCAGCGTATGTATGTGGTCTATGGTACTAAAACCTTTTCGGAATCCGGCTTGTTCGGGAGGCTGGAAGTCATCAAACCTGCGTGCGAGACGATTCGTAATGACTCTCGAAAACAGCTTATAGACATGGGTCAGTAGCGATATTGGTCTGAAGTTCTTCAAGAGAGCCTTATCACATTTCTTGAAGAACAATATCACTATGCTTCTGTGCCATGCTTCCGGCGTTTTGCCCTCGAGGATGACGGAATTGAACAGCTTCTGAAGGGTCTTAAGCACAGGTTTGCCACCAGCTTTCAGAAGCTCAGCCGTAATTCCATCATCACCCGGCGCCTTGTTGTTCTTAAGCTGTTTGAGAGCCATACTAATCTCGTACAGGCTGATGTCCGGGATATCTTCGGTGTAGTGTCGGGTCAACTTGGCTCTGGGGTCTTTTGCCATACTGGTAACAGGTGCTGAATTGCTGAATATCTAGTCCAATTTCCATTTTGTTATCTAGTATGTATATTAAATTAAGTAAATGAATTTAAATAAAAAATCTTAATCAATCAATCAAATCAAATACTTTTATTGTGACACACAGGTTGGTATACATATAAATAATATACAGGTGTTAAATGAATACAGAGAGCTCTGTGGTCTGCCCACAGACGTACAATAATTCAGTTTTAGTTCCTTAAAATAAAGTTAAATATATCTACGCACATGTCAAATTGTTATTAAATAATAATGTCAAATTTATTTTATTACTAAGCATATATTTTATTTACATTACTAAGCATAAGTCATTAAATTCCATTTTTTATTTCCAATATTTGCAGTTATTTCCTAAGTTAATTTGTACAGTCGCTTAAAAATTCGCTAATAGAGTAAAATGCTTTGTCAACTAAATATTCAAGTAATATTTTTTTAAATACTACCCAGTCATTACAGCCTCTGATGTGTGCCGGTAGTTTGTTATAGATTTTGGGCACCATTATTATAACACTTTTATCACATAGAGTTGTCTTATGGGCTGGTGCAATTAATTGATCACAGCGTCGAGCTCGCGTGCTAAAAGTAAATCTGTTGATGTACCGCCTTACGAACATTGCACATTCATAGATATAGAGCGAGGTTAGCGTTAAGATCTTAAGATTTTTAAAGTAAGGTCGACAACTCTCGGTTTGTCTTATCCCAACTATCGAACGTATGCATTTCTTCTGAAGAATGAATACTCGCCCATGATTGGTGGCATTCCCCCAAAAAATTATACCGTATCTGAGTCGCGCAGCTACACATCCATGGTAGGCAGTGATTACAGCATCTTGATTTGCTACCTTCGATAAATTTCTTAGTGCATACGAGAATTGGCTTACCTTTTTGCACACAAACTCTATATGCGTTTGCCATTTTAAGTTGCTATCGATGTGAAGACCCAAGAACTTTGTTGTTGAAGTTTCTCCTATTTCCATGTCATCAAACATTACCTTAGCACTTAATTTTTTATTAGTTTGTTGACCAAATGTCATTATTTTTGTTTTATCAAAGTTTACTATTAGATTGTTGGACCGTAACCACTCCACTATTAACCCAAGACTATTCATAATTTCATTTTCATTAAAATATGTCACCGTGCTGTCATCCGCGAATAATGTCATAATATCATTTGTACATTTTACAATATCATTAATATAAATTATAAATAGTAGCGGGCCCATTACACTGCCTTGTGGCACCCCATACTTAACATTTTGTGACGTGGAGGTATAACACTTTTCCGTTTTTGTCACAGCACATATTCTATCGATACCCGTAATTTGTGTACGACCATTCAAATATGATGCCAATAATTTCAGGGCATTTCCGCGTATTCCGTAGGACTCTAGTTTCTTCAGCAATATTTCATGATTAACGAAGTCAAATGCTTTTGACATATCCATGAAAACTGCAAACACTGGACTTCGCGTGTCAACTCTACTATATATAGTGTTAAGGAAATCGTATATAGCCAGGTCTATCGATTTATTTTTCCTAAATCCTTTCTGTTCCTCTGCAAGTATTTTTTTAGATTCAAGATAGTTATAAAGTCTATTAAACATCACTTTTTCGAATATTTTAGAAAAAACGGGAATTAATGCCATAGGTCTGTAGTTTTTCATGTTATACCTACAATTATTCTTAAATAATGGTTTTACCATAGTTTTTTTCAACGCCGTAGGAAACACACCATCTTCGGAACAGATATTGATTATATGACTTATTACAGGTGAAATTGTGTTTGAAACATATTTTATTACTTTCGTGCAAATGCCGTCATATCCTGTGCTCTTAGTATTTTTCAAATTATTAATAATAAATTGTACCTCTTCAGGAAATGTAGGCCTAAAGAAGAATGAGTTACACGAACTGTAGTTAGAAGTACTTCTCAGTCCCGCGGTTGTTTTGAGCGATCGCACCTGTTTAATGTAAAAATCATTAAAGTTTTCAGCTATTTGCACGGGACATTTTATTGTGTTACCATTGACAATAATTTGGTCAATTTTTTCGCGTGGTAAATTGTTTTTGTGTTTGTTAATTATATGCCAAGTTGATTTACACTTATTTTTTGAATTCAGAATAAAATAAGTATTTTGCGCTTTTTGTGTAAGTTTTATAATTTTCCTATATTTCTGAGAGTAACTTTTAAATTGTTTTCTGTCAGTAGATTTCTTTGAAAGCCTGAATTTCCAAAGTAAGTTACTCTTGATTTTGCTACACTGTTTTATACCCTTAGACAACCACCTCGGTCTCCGATTTACATTGATTTTAATTTTTATAACTGGAAAACACAAATCATAAAACATTTTAAACACTTCATAGAAGTTGTTAAAGGCTTTTTCCCCATCGGTTTCCATAAATACGTTGCTAAAAGAGAGTTTTTCAATACAGTCCCTGAACTTTACCATATTTTCTGTGCAGTAGTCACGTCTTTCTGAAAACCAATAATTACAGCTGCATGACATCTTTACGGGACACTTTATAATTTGAGCTTTGTGGTCAGAAACTGCTAGTTCACAAACTTCAACTTTTGCCCCACGTATGTTATGCACTATATTGTCTAAGCATGTACCACTGGAGGGACGTGTTGGCTCTCTTACGGATATACTTAGGTTACAATTATTAATTATAGTTTCGAACTCTATCGCGTGCTTTGTGTGCTTCAAAATATCTATATTGAAATCTCCACATACTATTACTTTCTTTTGATTTTTCGTCAATATACACAAAATTTCATCAAAACATTTAAAAAATATACTAAAGTGGTTAGCCGAATTTTTTGGTACTCTATATACACATAAAATTATAATGTTATGTTCTAATAGTTCAATGGCACATGACTCAAAGATATTCGATATATTATACTTAGTGATTACGTCTATGATTTTATATTTAAGATTATTTTTCACCAGAATACATGAACCCCCGTTGCGGTTATTACGAGCATAGCAGGTAGCAAGAGTAAAGTTAGGTATGTTCAAGAAGATTCCGTCATCTAAATTCATGTTATGCTCTGTAAAACAAAGTACATCAATTCTTTTTCCTACTTCCTCTAAGTCATCTAAACATACCGTCATCATGTCTGATTTAGCAATGAGTCCATTTATGTTTTGGTGCATAATATTCAAATTTTTATAAACGAAAAAAATCCAAAGGCTTTTCGGAGAGCGGTGCAGAGTCAGAGTAAGATTCACAAGAGGATGACAAAGTTTCCGAATTATTCACGTTTAGTTTGTCAAAATCAGTTTGTGTGCTTTTGCCGTGATACGACTTAACATCAGTTAATGTTTTATTACTGTTCTGTTTTTCTACACTTTGCAAATATCGTTTACAATTTAAATGGTTAGTTACTTTTAAGATTTCTCTCAACAAATTGCGACACAAGAACGTTTTATAATATTTATGGGCAGGTATGAATCGTCTAAAATTCAAGTCCAGATATATTACATTTTCAAAAGACTGACATAAGAATTTCAATTCATAATTAAGCTTTATTTCGCTCATGATGCGATTGTAGGGAGTCTCACATACAATTACATTCGTATTCCTGTTCAAATTCAACCATGTCAATAAGTCATAACGCACATTAAAGGGATTGTAATCATTTGTAAAACCCACCAAAACTATGTAATCATCAATTGTTAAAGTCGACAATTCAGAAGTAAAAGATGCCGTAATATCTTTCATTGTTGATCCTGATTTCCAATAACAAAAGACGCTAAACTCATCCCCTAATAGAGTTTGTAAACATTTTTGAATTCCTCGTCCCTGTTGGTCGGCCAAGACAATAACTTTCTTTTTTTTCTGTCCTTTTTCGTAGTGCGAAGCTCCCTTCATTAGTGATTCTGTGTTACTCATAGGAGATTTCGTGTTGAGTTTTTCTTGCGGAATTTTCTCAAGTTGTTCGGCTTGGTTTTCCAGTGTTGGTGATTTTCTACTCTTACTAGGCAAGGGTTCTATTTTTGATAAATTAAGAGTTGTTTGCTCGAGACATTGGCGTTTCTTGACCGAAGTAGGCGTGATAGCAACGGGACTTGTACAAATCGATGTGAGTTGTTTGATCCGTTTTTCAAACTGACTAAGCTGGTGTCTTAAATTTTGATTTTCCAAAGATAGTTTCTTAATTTCTTTGTCTGCTGTTTGTAAGTTCTTGTTTAATCCGATAATTTGTTGTTTCATTTCTTTTGTATCGTCGATATCCAATTTATTTAAATGGGGGCAGCTATGATGTAGGGTCTTATTATTATTCAGTGTTTGTTGATCAAGGTCTTCATCGTCTGAGAGCAAGCTGAACGTGTTCTCGGTAGGAACATTAATTCGTTTCCTATAATTGACGTAATCTCCTGGTGTCGAGGTATGGGGAGAAATTGTGATTCCCGTCGGAGTTGCATAAACATCTTTATTTTGTTTTCGTTCATAGAAAGTGGTATTAAGCGACATCTTGTGTCAGGTAGTAGTAGAGATATTTATCGACGAAGTCTTCAATTGATATTGTATCGAAGTTCAGAGAATATCCGCTAGATGTCTGATCCTTTAGTATTTAATTTAAAAAACAGCGCCATCTATTGGCGAGTAGTTTGTACTCTAAGTTAGTCCACTAGAGCTATCTGGGTGTAACTGGTGTGAGTATATTACTTATTGTACAAAAGCGCCATCTGTTGTCAAGTAGATGTTTTAATAGATAAAGACCAGCACAGATGGAGACACTTTATCGTAATGTGAAGGTAGTTTTTGTTACGTTTTGTAATTGGAATATTATTTATGTCTTAATATTGAAGTATAATTAGTGTTCACGCACTTACTTGCTCTTTAACCGTCCATTTAAAATGTTCCGACAATCCATAAATTAATCCATAGCACATATTCGTGATAACTTTCAAATTCCCAGTTCCAACACTATTTTCGTTATTTCTTTACAAATACACAACCTTTCATATAAATAACACTTGTGCCCCTCAATTGTCAATTATTATTAACTATTATCTCGTTGAAAACTGTTAAACACATAAATAGCATTTTATAAATAAACTATATCACGGAGCAAATGTTTACTGTACAGCGCCCTCTGGCAGGTTCATTATTTATTATTATCTGGCAGGCTTATTATTTACTTGCTTCTTTTAGTGAGATACCTAAGTATGACGATAAATAGTTATCATAGCCTATCGATGTTTGCAATAACAGCACAGCTAGCACAAGTGTGTCCGCGACACAGCTCGCGCCGTGACAGAGCGTTTGTTTCCTCCTCTCAATAAATAAATAATAATAATAATAAATATTCGTGGACAAATTCACACAGCGCCATCTAGCCCCAAACTAAGCAAAGCTTGTACTATGGGTGCTAGATAACTGATATACTACATAATACTTTTTTTTAAACACATACTTATTATACATAGAACACCCAGATCCGTAACAGAAATTAAAATTCATCATTTCAATTTCTGCCCGGCCGGGAATCGAACCCAGGACCTCTTGCGTGGCAGACCGGCATGTTGACCATTGAACCACTCATGTCGTCAATACTGAGATGAAAGAGATAACAATATTTATGTCGCGCCTTTTCTCGCTTATCGCGCACAAGAACACTTGTGCTAGCCGTGTAGGGGTATCACTAAAGTGTTGCCGAACCCGTAAGCAGTAAAAAGCTTTTCACTCCCTTCTTGATAAACTCCATGTTATATCTATTCACACGAGAAAACCTACGCAGTGAGTTAAAAATTCCTCTGTCATTTCACAATCACCATCTCATGGGCCCAAACCAACCTCACCTACCCGCTAACAGGCAAACGAGGCTCTGGCAAAACCGCTGGATGGTGGTCGCCGCAAAAAGTCAAACACCGCATTGAAAGAATGAAAAGGCCCTCTAGTGCGTTACGGCTGCAAAACCTGGGCGGCGCTGACGAAGTACGTTCGCTAACTCCACGCTAACGAAATGAAAATGCTATAGTGGATGTGTGACGTTACGCGACTTGATCGAGTGCGTAACCAGTACATTCGTGGCAGCCTTGGCGTGAGAGATATCGTGGATAAGATCGAAAAAGCTTGCCTTCGCTGTTTTGGTCACGTGTCGCGTACGCCCCAGTGATACGTGGTAAATTACCCTCCGGTATCAGGAAAGAGATCCCACGGAAGACGCAAGAAGCGATGTACTGACATCGCCGATTCGGATGCAAGAGCTAATGGCTTACGACGTGAGGATGCCCAAGATAGGGCGAAATGGAGGAGAATGTGCCGGAATACGGACCCTGGCAGAATCCGGTACTGACCGCTCGTATGATGATGATGACAGCCGAGCAGATGCTAGACAGGTACCTACATACAAAAAAACATATATTATCTAAGCGGTCAGTCCCGGTTCTGCCAGGGGTAGGCGCCAAGTAGGTACCTACAACAAAGTCGCAAAGTGATAATTACAAAAGATTTTAGGTATTACAGGCCCTTTGGAAAGTAAGTGGACGAAACGGTGTGAAAGGAAAATGAAGGGAATGGTCCAAAAAAATGGCCCAAACGTTCGAAAAACGGCCCAAAATTTAGTTTCACAGTTTACTATTCAGTAGGTAGACCATCAGATAGTCGCATCTTGATACGTAGCTATAACCTCAACAGTGAGGATAATAATATTTATAGGAGTTATATTTACCTACTCTGAAAAATAGATGGGATATTGACGTAATACAAGACAGGCTTGAAGGGACACGTACACGTGTTTGCAGTGAATAAGGGAAGGCGCACGTCAATCGCGGTATGAATATTCATCGGACGCCAGAGGCACGGCCTGCGATGCGCGGTGGTTCAGGAATTATTTTACTCTCAACGTCAACTGAAAAGTAGAACCTAGGTACCTGTTTCATGGATTACTTTTCTCCCTTATATCACATCATGATTGATGTTGCCGAGGTGAAATTGTGGAATCTGCTTTGACTAATAATTGGCGCCCAACCTAGGACTTCCAGAGTTGTGCAACTTCTTAAGGAAAGTTGACTGGATCATGCTCGCAACTCCTTTCGATGGTTGCTGATGATTATTATTCACACGCAGTAAAAATAATATTTGATCTGCCTAGTCTCTCTATTTAAAGCGTAAGTACCATATCTATCATAATCCCTTCTAAAAGGTCTTTTAAAACTAAATCTGAAACTGAAGGCTGGGGTACTGCATAGCGCCCCGCACTGTGCGAGGCGGGCGGCGCCGGCGGCGATTACACGCGGATTTGCCGGTCGCGGGACGAGGCCGGGGTTCTATCTTTTTACTATTTCGGTGGCCATTACCGTAACGCCAAACTCCCCTTAAATTGTCACCGTAATGACGGCAGTTGGCCATGTCACCGTCTTGCCAATAATTGTTTCGGTTTGTGCAACTACTTTTGCCTATTTTTCAATTAGGTAAACTCTTTAACATCGATGATCATATGATTGATCATTGATCAGGTTATGGTCGTTGAACACCATAATACTTCCGAATACCTTGTAATTACAAATATGTCCTCGTTTGCGCCCTCGCAGGAAACTCCAACTGGCAATTCCCACTTATAGTTCAGCCGCCTATGGGAAATCTTTTCGAGTATATGCTGCGCGCCTGTGGAACTCTCTGCCAGATGACATTCATAATGCTCGAACGCAGTCATCCTTCAGAGAACTTCTGATAAAGCACTTTTTCACCAGTCAATAGAGCTTGATGTTATATATATATATATAGATGTATTTATATATAGTATTATATTTATTTATATAGTATGGGTATAGTGTTATATTATTGTATATTTAAGGGACTACCAATGTACTTAATTAAACATTAGGTAATGTTCAAATAATTAGTTGTAGATAATATAATTTAAGTAGTATAATAGGACCACGCTTAGTCCGAATCAACTGACAGTGGTAGAAAATATAAAATGTGGATATGGCAATATCTATTGGATAATCTGTCCTTGTCAGTCATTGTCCATTATTATTTAGGCAATCCGCACACTAGAACGCAGCACCGTACAGTTGTACGTGACGTGCGTTAGTGCGTGGCATAAATTTATTTGAGCTGTCATCGGTTTCTATGGAAATTGCTCATAGTCGAACACATTGAAAACGCATCCACGTGCGTTCGTGCGGATCCGTCGTTTTTTTTTATTGACACATATGACACGGCTGCGGGTCATATAAGTTTTCGGCGCTGTACTTTCTACATAAAAAGGCGTCAAATAGGCCGCTGCTGTGAAGTGAGGTCTCCAGGATTGTCAAATAGGTATTCCGTTACTCAGTTCTCTAATTATTTTTCGGCTAAATAATATAATTTTATGAAAAGATTATAACAATTTGGAGAATTCCTAAATTTTTTATTGTATATAAAAAAATATAAAAATTACACATATGTATTTCCAAATTTCGCCAGAATGAATGCTGCGCTCCAATGTGCCAATCGCCTCAACAATATTTTTCAAATCAGTCAAATTCTTTGTTGTGACTTTTATGAATGACATTCTATGACGGATAAAAGACATGGTATTAATACAGAGATTTTTATTTAATTTTTTTTTAAAAAGCGATTCGGACTTAGCGTAGTCGTCGTAGGTCCTACTATAGTAATTTATTTTAAGACCTCAATATTGCCTCCACCGCTTCTTAAATGTCCTTTCAGAATGTTTAAGGTTGGCTGGAAGAAATCCCATTGTTGGATAAGCCCGCCTTTGCTTTGTAAAATATTTTTGTAACTCCTGTTTTTGTTAAGCAATAAAGAGTTTACATACATACGATTCGTGTTTGTATATTTGTAGGTGTATTAATTTGTTATTTATATTAATAGTATATTAATTCCACCTGGTAAACTGTTAGATACTAGAACATAAAACTGCTTGCGTTATTTAATATCATCTTAAACAACCCCAACCCCTGTTGAAGCACAAAATTATTAGTGTGTTTGAGGCATTGATCAAATCATATGAGAGGGATTTAGACCCATTTAGGGGAAGGTGGTCTAAAATAGGTGGCCCGCCTAAGACGGGTAAGCGCTTGTTAGATATAAGGTATTTTAGTATGTTTTAATTGGTATTAAATATCGTAATTAATAATAATTAATATTTCAAAATACTTTCGTAAACATTTCACCAACTTCAGAACGAAGTGTGGTGTTTCAGAACGATTGTTTGTCTTTGTTCAGTTAAGTACTGTTTATGAGAAACTTCCTTAATTAATTATGTAATAAATTTATAATAATGTTCAAAGTATTGTAATACATTAAATTAACATCTAATCAATCTATCAGTAAATTTAGGAGACCGGAAATGAGAATAGAAAATGATATTTCCGGCTAGAAGGTAGTATAAAGGTCCAGTCAAAAGACTGGGTGGTACTTTTGCTCCAGAGCCGGCACAGAGTTAAGTACAAACTTGCATTGTATTATTGTTGCTTTATATTTTGTATTGGTTAATTTATTTATATAATTGTTTATTTATTGAATCATACGTAATACTACTGTCCCATTTTAAAGGATAAATATTGAATTATGTGATCGATAATTGTGTCTTAACATTTGGTGAGAATTTTGTATAAATGTGGTTTGCCTATGGTACTTTGTTTGTATTATAAAATCTTGTTTAATTCAGCTAATGTTGTTGAAAAAATACCTCATTTTATAATGGATGATATTGCTTATTACAATATACCTAATATCTTTAAAACATTTGTTTGATTAAATGATGTCCACTAGAATCATACGTTATCCTAGATAATATATTTTCTAGTAAACTCCTACACAAATATCAGCCTTAGATACTTCATCATCATCGTTGTCCTTATATTTCACTGGGATTTTGGATACATACTCACACTCTGTTATTATCCTGTAGCCTAATGACTAAAATAAAGATTTAACTAATGAAAGACACTGTAGTTATAAGTAGGACTTGTATTAAAGCTGACACGCTCGTACGCTGCCATGTCAATAAGTAGTGCCGACGGGTGCATGGTCCGAGAATAGCCGAATATTGACGAGTTTCGATCCGTTTTGTTCGAGCACCGGAGTTCTTTTCTTAAAAAAAATTAAGATGTATGTTACTTGATTAGGCGAAAAAATTTATAATTAGCACATTGTTAAAATTGCGCATATATTTTAGCGCTATCTAACTTTAAATTAAGACAAAGGGTTACCTCGGATTACCTTTCATTTTGAAGTCTTTAATTACTTTACAAAAATATGTGCTATTGGGCAAACCGGGTATGGTTTTGTATGAAAAATTAAATACAAAATGGATTACATGAAGAACTTGTTATTCCAATCTATATTGTAAAATTACCTCAAAGGAGTATGGGTATATTGATCTACAAATCCTGTAGCTATTAATATTACATCAATAGAAAGCATGATTTTGTTAGGTGGTTGTGGTTTTTAAGTTTGAACATTTTAACAGTAATCATAATGTTAAATGCGTACAGTCGAACAGTGTACAGGTACAGTGTTTTTTCCTACTTTTTAGATTTTAAGGTTGATTTACCTATCCTAAAAATTATGACGTCTACCCGTTTTGCCTAATTCAGATACCCGTTTAAGGCTCATATGCGGACAAAACGGGTTTTTGTAGAGGTTTTTAATTTTTCCATTTATAAATATTTAATAGAAAATGCTTTAAATTAGTATTTTATTTTCAAGTTTAATAAACATCGTATCTTATAAACTAAATCAAGCTAAGATATCCATAACATTTCTAGTTCTTTTTCATCGTCGCGCGAAACTTGCCCGTTCTAGGCCACCTTCCACACCGCATTTCATATTGCGATTTTGCGGATTGACGTATGTACTATTGTTGTTGCCTACGTTAGTTTAGCTGGGCTATCGCACTGTTAGAATGATGGTAGCGGAAGAGACTGGTACTTATATATAGTGTACATCTGAGGGCGTCTTTCGGAGGAATCATCTTGGCGTTAATCAGGTAATTATAATATAGTGGAGCGACTGCCACCTAATCTCCGTGACCCTGTAAACAGGGTAACCTAACCAGATTGGATCTTGGTTGGCACATTCAGTCGCTTGAATGTGCATGTTTCATTACGATGTTTCCCTCGCCGTAAATGCCGATTTACACGTATTAAGTTGTTGTAGTTAACTAAATATTAACTTGATATTAAGCCTTATGCATGTAAGTTACAAATTAAGTAACTAAATTAAACTAAATTCGTTGTTTACATACATAAAGTGGATTAATATTAAGTTAATATTTAGTGAAATACTTAACAATTTAATACGTGTAAGCACATCGGTTAGTGTTCACCTTATATAAGTACATAACTCAGAAAAGAGTCATTGGTACATAGCGGCACTGGTACCTCGTACCTGGTACCTTTCGCTTACGAGACAGACCCCTTAACCACTAAGTCGTAATTTAAATACCTATTCAACTAATAACACAGTATAAATAACGCGCAGTTATCCATTTGTGTTAATAGGTAGGTAAATCAATCTAGTGTTCTAGCAATATAAACATAGGTTCCAATATATTGCTATGGTACCTACCTATATTAATCATTTTCCGGTTTCCAAATATTTTTCCCGTTCACACATGACCAGGTAGGCAAAGTTATTCGTAATAGGTTCAATTGCACGATTCATCGGATTGGAAGTTTGAAAATAAAAGTGAAATGGAGTGGAAGGAGTTGCTCATTCAGATTCGTGATTCAGCATTTTGTTAACTGTTTAATAGAATGGGGATGTTTGTATCGATCATCTCTAACGGATTGGTTTGAGAACGACGCTAAAGAAGTTTTGTTGTTGATGGTTTGATTTGAAGAAGCAAGAAGTAATTAATCAGAGTTCTTAGTAATTTTTTAATACCTACCTACCTATACCTACTCCAGTCAATTCCACTGTACATGATATAAAGAAAGGGGGAGCTTCGGTGGCCGAGTAATAAGTGAGAGGTACCGGGTTCGAAATCCACTGCGCCATGCACCAATGACACTTTTCTAATTTACGTACATTAGTTGGATGCTAACCGATGCTCTAACGGTGAGGGCAAACATCGTGATGTCACCTGCACATTTAGGCGACTGAATGTGTAACCAAGATCCATTCCGTTCCCCTGGTAGCAGGGTCATGGAGGTCAGATGGCAGTCGCTCCACTGTAATTATCTGATCTGCCAAATCCTCGAGCATGGACGCTTATTTTTTATTATTATGATATGAAGAAACGTACAGGTGGACCAGGTGGTATACCAGTGGAAGTATTCAGTAGACTTGTATGAAAATGCCTAAACTTTAGGCACTAGTTACAGCCCTAAAGCACAAAATAGAAAACCAACAGAAGATCCACTATCGTCGTCTTCGAAAATTATTAGCTAAACTAGCCGACTCGCTAGGGTTGCTACTGTATTTATTCTGAATTTTAAAAAGAGTATCTAAAAGAATGAATAGAATTTTAAAGATTGTTCACCATAACATGTCTCTTGCAAAGGACCAATATCTAATCCTTACCATAATGTGACCATAATTGCTTTCCAAGCTGTTCAGATTGTGTTCAAGTGTATTAGATTTTCCATACCAACTTCAGACAATATGCCTTTAGTAGGCGTAATAATAATTTACTGTTTATTCACTTTTTAAAAATTCATCGCCACCTGATTATATCATCAGACCCTGAGAACAACCTTTCCCTAACCTGGGATTTGACCCACTTCCTGGTAATCAATTGAATTGAAAATTTCATACACATGTAAATTGATGAAAATGCAATATTATGGTATTAGTCAGTTGATCTGATGATGGAGAAGTAAGGTGGTCAGCTTTTTTTTTATATTAGACTAGACGGGCATTTCCGACTAGAAACCTTAAGGTGGCCATTACGGTTTCTTATTCTGTTAAAAACTGTCACGTGGTACCTGAAACTGTTCAACTAGTACTAGGGTCTTTAGCGGAAGACCTTGGTCTACCTCGCTTCACCATCGGCATTAGAACTCGTAGCGGCGCTGAAGTGCGACTAGCCTCAAATAGAATAGAATAGAATATTTATTTGCTTAAAACATGGTTACAATGATAGGTCTTCAGATAATCATCACACAGTGGCTCTCACATGTTCAGCCAGTATTAACAGGCATGCAAACTTGTTCAGCGTTAATGAACATGCACCTTAGGCTACCTTCAACTCTAAAAAATCTTTGACAGAATAAAAGGAGTGCTCCAATAGCCATTTATACAAGTCCTTTTTAAATTTGTTTATAGGCTGTTCTTTAATTGCCAGTGGAATAGCCATCGAATAACATTGCTTCAAATACAAAGTAGAATTTGGTGTAACTTCGTGTACAAGGCGAAATGGGTTTCGCGAATTTCTCATAAATATATCCTTTGCAACTTTAAATAAGCTGCGGTGACCTCTAACAAACTTTGCCTGAAAGTCTGAAATGGTCACTTATCAGTTCTTGGATTCTGCGTGCGTTGCTTGTATGTTATTAAGTAATCTTAGTTACGTATAACTACTTGTATTTTATCAATAATAATATCGTTTAATTAATTAACATTTAATTTAAGTCGACACTACTACGAATTCTCGCGTTAACAATCGCAACCAAAGAGATTGGAATGTTAGCGACCTTCATCAAGAAGGTCGCTAACATTCCAATCTCTTTGTTCGCAACCGATCACTGCTTGAAACTGCTTGAGAATGCCTGTAAACGTAAAGTCAATGTGTGCGTGACGGAAATGGCGCATTGTTTCAAGGGCACCTGCTGCTTTGGGCGGGACGTTCTTTATTTTGTGCCTTAAGACATATGGAAGTGTCTCACTCTGTCTTCATTTAGGTGTTACTCCAAGCAATAGTTGAGATCGCTGGTGCCCGTTTTTAAAAAACAAGGGTGATGTACAGTATTGCAGCGCGGATCTTACCATTCAAATGGAGCTAGAAAAACGCTATCAATAGAACAGATAAGTCGGCACTACCTCGGATCCCTTACCAAGTCCAAATGCAAGTCTTCTCTACACCTTGGATGGGCTGAATAGCGGAGGCTCACGGCAGAAAAGTATGTAGAGGTATGAGGTAGCTACATTTTTGGTCCCTATGATTATGGATGCATTGGCATCTCGTGAGAGTGTCGGACTGATTTCGGTGGTCCATACAGTTTTTCTCCTATCGCCTTAGATGTTGAAAAACGGTTGGTTGTCGAAAAACGGTATAAGTCCAGCAGTGATCTGCATTGTCAGATGATGATGACAAATTATAAGTTAAAATAATTATACTTATTATGGAATAGTCATAATTGAGTAATTTACCCTTTATGATCATCATAATTTAATCAAAATAACGTTTCGAAGTTTTTTAAAATGTGGAAACGAATCGCGTGATCAGATTCACAAAAGAATGAGCGTTCCCACTACGATGTGCGCGGTTACCAACAATGATTAGTTGTTAGCAGCGACAGGAACACATATAGGCAGATTGCTAATTTACATTACCAGTTTGCTCATGGAATTTGGCGTGTCATATTGTCAATTAGAAACGTTGGCGTGTCACTTGCGCCGGTGACTGCGCGTCTTCATTATAACGAAGACAGCGAATTCCCACGCGTAGTGTTTCCACTGGAACACTTGGCGAGGTGCACAAATCACTCACACCATTGGGAATAGGTAATGTAATCAATATACCTAGGCAATATATGTCACCTATCTTATCTGTGAATACAAATTGGAATTGGAATCTACAATTGCAATTAGCAAACCGTTGCAATCGAATTATGATAAACGTATTTACTTAGGTACGTTATATGTTACTGTTGTACTTAGTAAAATGGCAGGAAAAATAAATACTTGATCTTAAAGTATTTGTTTATTGACAGTTTATATAATGCCTCCCTACAGAAGTCATCATCATTATCCTAGCGTTTATGCGGGCTTACGCCGGGGTATTCTTTCTGACTTTTCTTCCTCCAGTTCGCCCTTTCTTCAGCATCCTCCCGTCGTAAGTCATTGGCTCTCGACGTCAATCCATTGCTTCCAGCGATGTCAATCTATCGCTTCCTGGGCCTCCCACAGGATCTCTTACCTGATGCCAGCAGGTTTAGACACCTGTTTCCCACGTATCCTTTGGGCTTGCGAAGCCAAAGCAACCCAACTGGGGCAAACCAGCGCAGGCCTCCTCTTTCTTGTGCACGATGTCCCTCATGCCAAGGCGGTCGCGGATGTACTCGTTACGTACTCGGTCGAGTCGTGTTACGCCACACATCCACCGCAGCATTTTCATTTCGTTATCATGAACACCTCTCCACAGATGTATTAAAAACTAGCTCGCGACTTCGCGTAAAATTCGGTTGCTTTTGGTAAAAATGAATAGGCTTTGCCATCTACCTCCTTGCCAAATTTTATCCATACCTGTTCAGTGTGTAAACGTTTGGTAAGATATATTAGTGTTAGTGATAATTTAGATATTTACTTGTATAATACTTGCTTTAGTATTCATTAATTACCTAGGTTATAATTAGCGACTCGGCTATTAGTGCCATACGAATAAATAAATAAATCGTCCAATCCAATGCAAGTTGCTCCATTACCTTTAGTACGTAAGCTATACGTGTACCGCCAAGGTTTACGTTAACAGAAATGAATTATTGTTTGTTGGTCGGTTGTTGAGCGGCACGTACGTAGCGGGCTAATCCTCGGAGAGCGGTGTTCAATCTACTCCTCAGTCATAAACCGGTGTTCCGGGGCGTAAACTGCAGTACGTGCCGGCTCGCCGCCATACCGCCATATCGGCGACGGACTTACTACACTCGATACGTGCATAGCTGTTTACTACACTGGATATGTCTATATCGTGTAAGACAGTTTTACTTGCTAGTTTTTCCTGCGATTACGTGGTACTCACAGACTTACCTAAACGGTGTCTTATGCCTTCCCAAATGTCTAACTAACGTATCTCTAAACCAGTCTCTAAGCCTTGATGACGCTCTTCATCAAATTTAACGACAAGATGTCGGAAAACTCCCGATAAAGTTTACATAAATACTCAAATTTTTCTTAAACGGCAAAACTTATTTGAATGATCGCTTTAACTTGCTTTTAAATAAAAACCTATTAAAATCGATCTATTCTATTTTCTTCTTTAGGTTTTTTTTATCTTCCTTCACTTACCAGAGCTCAAGAAGGCTTGCCTATAAAATAATATTATAAATTCTAGTGGAAAGGTAGGTACTGCAATCTCCGGTGTAGAAGAATGTAAATTGTAGACAAGTTATCTACGTGGAGACGAACTTAGGCCTTTATTTGCGAGGGCACACGGTTCGACACTCTACGGTGACCCCGACTCGAGTACAGAATAATAACAGCTGCGCATAATTAAATCAAATTTTTACTCTTTTTTTATAACCTAGGTACCTAAATGGGCGTAGTGTAAAGGGATAATAGGGACATGTTACATATAGGTAAATGTGTATGTTGTTTATTCACCTGGTTTCATATCATCAGCATCACCATCATTTCCCCGTGGGGTACCCACGTTTCCCATTCAGAAATCCATCCATATTTTTTTGGTGGTACATATGTATCGCACCCAACTTCGCCTATGTAGGTACCTTATGTGCAAAATGCAATCTACTTACTATCGTCATAATTTCTACTGTGCTACAGACTTCCATCTTTGCTTGGTTGCCTGGAACAGATCGCTTGTCGCGATAAGGCCGCTTTTGCTCAACTGTCTCTTACTGATTTTTGGGATTTTAACTGTACTGCATTGTGTTTTTGTATGCGCAATAAAGTGTTTAATCTATCTTCCATATTACTATAGGTACCAAGGTACTAACCTATTGTGGCTTTTCGAGTTTTTGAGTTTCGATATTATGCCTGTATTGATCGATAATTAGATCTGTAGCTGCTTTCCGGTTCTTTTTAATCTTAAGAAAAATGAATCAATCTTCCAACGGGTGGGCCTTAAAATGTACATAGACAAGCTTTTGCATGGTGCTAAAGGCAAATTGTACACAAAAGAAAATCAACGTTTATTGTGAACCAATTAAGCAATAAACACAAACAACTAATGCGACTGCATTGTGGGTACTTAATTACTCTAACTAAACTAATGAGTACGATTGCAGAAGAAATTGGTTGCTAGTCGTTTCTTTTAACGTGGCAGTGATTGTGCAGAACAGGTCAACAGGATCTAAAATATTGTTGAATAGGGTTGCTGATCGATGAAAAAATGAATTTGATGTATAATTTGTGCGTGAGGGTGGCACGGGGATGACTACCCTTTGTCTGAGCCGACTGGGGCTAAATGTAATATTTACTTTAGACAATAGTTCAGGACTATCGATATTACCATTGGCTACCAGTAACTTATTAATAAAACAATTTACATGTCTTGGAGTTAATGTCCCGGTTGTGCTCTCCAGGATGATCCAGGATTTGGCAGATCAGATAATTACAGTGGAGCGACTGCCATCTCACCTTTAGTCACCTGATTGTGAAGGTTTCAGCACGATGTCCTCATCGTAACAGCATCGGTTAGCATCGTGTACATAACTCATTAAAAAATGTACTAGTAAAGTATTTACTGCTTTTCGAAGTATTACATTTTAAACACTTTTTCATTCAGTCAAACCATTTTTGAAAACATGAGGACCAATTAGACTGAGGGCATGTTTATCAAGTGCTGGTTGAAAGCTATCACCTGTAAATATAAATATCAAACCTCACATAAAATCTTTGATTCCGAAGCATTGTCATGGTGCAACTTTTACAAAGACACTGGGCAAACAAATGGTGGCGCACCACTCAGCATTAACTGTCTTTTGTTCTTTAAGTGGGATCGTGCAGACAGGACCCGTCCGGGAGAAACAAATCGCAATAATTGTTTTGCCAACACTGTCGCCTTCGAACATCCATACAGTAGATTGTTATTGCGTCGATGAACTTGTTTTTAACTTGCATAAAAGATTCTAAAGCGGAAAGAATATTATAGGTACAATGTACTAAATAATTGTATGAAAAGTAAACAGAGAATGCAGTTAACCGAAAATAATATTCAGTGAGTTAGAAATTACGCTCACTGGTGCGTCCATGTGTTCTGCAAAATGGACATACGTTGCTTGTTTGTTACGGGATAATGGAACAACCGTGACCAAAAAGTATAAGTAAGTAGTTTCATTTTGTATGTACCTACTTGTTATCTCTGCATATAATATTGTTGGTACATATAACTTAAGTAATGTTGGCACTCGGTAGGAAGTTAGCTGTAGTTAAATTACTAAGATTAAGTTATCTAACCCTGGGGAAATGTCGAGAGTATCCTAATTTTAATCCTAAATGCCCTGTGAAGAGTTCCCTGAAAGTTAGCAAACTCGACTGGGGCTATTTCACTCAGATCGTTTAGTTTATCTATCCTAGTCTAGAGTAAGTAGGTACCCAACAATATATTATGCAAATGAATATTAATGTTAAGTAAATATGTTTTACAATTAGTTGTCTCTACAAAAAATGGTAAATATTATGGGTACCTATTTTTAAAATGTTCTTGGGGCAAGAATAACTGTGCACTTGTTTACATTTCAACTTGAGTAAAAACTGTAATAAAGGGGAAGATAGAGGTTAAGCACTCAAGGGCTTTAAAGCTTTAATTTTGCGACGTCATCAGAAGGGTTGTTTTGATGTTTTTATAGTGGGCCTTTGTAAACAAATGCGCCGTTAATGCCCTCGAGTGAGCGAGGGCTGAGCTCTATCATCTCATGGCAGAGCGGCCACGATCAAAGTGCGCATCCTCACGTTACGTGTGCGATCGTCTGTGGACACGAATCCAATGAATTAGCGCGTCTAAAACCGGTGCGCATGCAAGGGAATATTTGTTTTGATACACGTTTCACCCTCGATTGAGAATAATGTTTGTCATAATATGTTCGATATTCATTGGACTTGTTAAATTAAACTATTGATGTAACGGATACGATCTAAACAGATTCGATAGACCTACATTTTTTTTCGCTATTATTCGATGTAATGGTATCGATAATAAGTAGCATATATTCGACATTTATGTAAATCTATAGATTAATATGATAAATATACATTTATAATTAATTACCTACTATTTAATTAGGTAACACTTGAAATAGTTAAATTGTTATAATTTTTAAGACATTTTATTGTAATGTCATTTTTTATATTATTAATCTAATTGACATTTTTATTGGCCTACAATATTCAGTAGGTACGACATGAATCTTAAATTACTTCCGTAATTTTTATTTATGCCAATTTGTGCTGACTTTAACTATTGTATACGACATGATGATAATGTAACTAAATGACCTGTAACTATTGTTATCAATAAAGTATCTGAATCTGAATCTGAATCTGAGTATTTACCATGTATTTACCTACTTCTGACATACCTATCCACTAATTCTTTAGTCGCCGGACACAAACCAGCTGTCGCCAGCAGGTGGCGTGGCGCGGCACCACATTTTGTTAGTCACATTATTGAAATAAAAATACTGACACAAAAAAATACAATTTTTGCCACACTGTCAAATGGTCCACCTGATGGAAAGCATCCACCGTCGGCCAGAAGATTAGAAACTTATAATGAGCGTACTTGGCGAGGTACCTGTAGGCTGTAGACGTGCCTTTTGAAGACCCAAATAGAGAGCAAAGGAAATACTTCAGGAGCGGGATCACTCCAATCTTGCACGTGCGCCGTAAAAAGGGTCGCGACTTTTTCTATCCCTAAATGCTACAAGTAAACTCTTTGAAATGTTTGAATATAAAACAACGAGTGGGGTTACTTGTAGGTAAATCTCATTCGATGTTCTCCGAATGGCCAGCCCGTATCGGCGACAAGTTAGAGCATTTTAACTTTAAGGTTTTGAGTCGAGTGCAGCGGTCGCATTTACATAACTCTATATTCATTCAGAGGCGGCGGTGGCGCCGCAAGCGAGTTGCTGGGTGACGTCGTAAATTCCGCCGAACTCATACAGACCCGACCGGTGGAAATACCGATTCGCAAGTTATGGCTGCCCATGAATTATCACCATGAATATAATAATAGAGTACTTTGTTATCCATTTGCTAATGCCGCACTAGATGTTTGGTTAGGTTACCATATTGCCTTGGTTGCTTCGTATCGAAGCGTATCGATACAAGGCAACGAGTCGGGATCGATGGATATCGACCTGCGTGACAATATCCCAGAGAGATATAGAGCAAACCATAAATTGACATATGTCTATGTTGTCATTATTGTTAGCCTTTCTAAGCCGTATGTGAATTTTCTATGCTGTTTACACAAAGTTTTATAGAAAGCCTTTTGTTTACACAGGTGTTGAGTTAGACCTTCTTAAGTAGGTATATTGCAAGTATGGGGGATGAGGATGATGAAGGAGGCTTCGGGGGCATGTATGAATCCGGCCACTGGGTGTGGGATGAGACGAACGAACTCCTTGTATTCATCAGGTCGTTACAACACTCTCTATCATACAGGCTATTAATATAAAAGCCAGGAAACGTACTAATTTTCTGTTTACCGCAGTGACCTACAACAAAAAGCAATCGAGGCTATCACGATGCCGACTAAACCGCCTACAGGTACCATTGAATTCAGAGATGACGTGGATTTGGTGGAACAGGTTGCAAATTTATTCTGTTTTTGTGGAACAGCTTGCAAATGTAACGTTTAAATGTATTAATTATTGCATAATTTTGATATAGATAAGGTTCAGGAGGCGTTACCAGAGAAAAGTAGCACCGGGGCAAGCGGACGTCATTACCGTACAGGTTTGAGATTTTATTCTATTCCACGGTATAGGTTATAGTAAGTAGATAGTTTCATTTGAATATGCTTTTCATAAAATGATATTGTTGTTACCCCAGGTAGGTACATAAGACACACTTTGTTCTTAAGACGCAATGAAGAATATTTATGTTTTGCAGGACGTGAAAGACATAGCATTATATACAGCACCTGTAAACATACTTAGCCCTATGCTTATAAATGTGTTACATTTGTCTACTACAGAAAGATTCCTAAGGGCGCTCATATTGTGCTGTCAGTACTATTTGCAGGTAAGCATATAGTAAATATAATACACACGCGAGCAAGCAAATGGATTCACCCCATATCTTCCCACTTACGCTCATTCTTTTCTGGCGTTACAAATCAGTCTAATCTGTATTTAATTAATTTCTTCAACACGATCGCTTTTCTGCGGGGTCAGTGTGTGGGGGTTAGTGGTGAGTCTGTTGGCACTCATGTCACTCTTAGCGATGTCCAGCTATCGCTTCTTGGGCCGACCTCTCCTTCCCATACATGGCATGGCCAGACATCTATTCCCAACGTAATTTGCCGGTCTGCGCAAGACGTGGCCGTATCATTGAAGGCGGCACTCTTGTACCTTATCTGGTATGTCACGGACATGGAGGCTACCGCGGATGTGGGCGAGTATATACTCGAATTACTAAGCTTTTTATACACGTAATTATAATAATTCTAACACTATTTATACCAAAGATAAAGAGGTATACGTAAAAAACTGTCCCTAGGTGCAGCACCTTTCCCTACATTAGTTCAGCTAACCGATGCTCATATGTAATGTATTGTGCTTATATGGTAAGGGAAAACATCGTGATGAAACATGCACACTCAGGCGACTAAATGAGTAAACTTAATCTAATCTTGTCAGATTCCCCGGTTAACAGTGTCACAGAGCCAATCTCTCCACTGTACCTATTTACCTGATCTTCCAGATCCTGGATCATAATCTAGGCGGACTCCGGGTCCTTCTTGCACAACCGGGATAATGGCAAGAAGATGATTATTATATTTAATTAGATGACATACCACTGAGCGGTATAAAAATGTAATGTTTTAGTAAGAGCACTTATTATTTCCTGCGTAGATTGCAGAGGAAATGACGGGTCGTATCGTGGAGCTGGAAACCAAAGTGCGTACTCCAGAATGTGATATAATAGAAACAGAGTTTCATGAGAATATTTCCGACTTACGTCTCCTAGCCGCAAAAGAATATTGCACGATGTTATTGGGTTAGTATGAGCACAATTTTTTTTTATATGTTTAATTATTAAATGATAATTAAGTACTTATATTAATACATTTTAATACACATTCACTAAATTTGATGCCTAGTTTGATCTTAATGTTTGTTGAATTTAACTTAGGTGGGTCAGATACGAAGAAGTTTCACCACATGGGCCCTCAGAAGAAAAGACGCTCACTATCAGACAAAGACGCTCGGTTGATGGAGACTTTGATACGCATGTGTGTCCAGATTGTCTGGCTGGCGTTAGGCCGCAAAAGTTTTAACCAAATTGGTGAGTATTTAAATCCGCATTCCGTACCTAAGAAATAAGTGCTTCTCAGACATCATGTCTACCATCGGCTATCTATGAATTTTATAAGGTCATTGTTAGATATCGTAAATAACCCACAATGCCTAACATTACATCCGTGGTGCCCGAGAGAGTGATAAGGATATAATTCAATATGAATGCGCATTTATTTCGTTTCTGAGGAAACCATAATAATACTACGCAACAAAATTACAACATACAAATATAAAATATAGAAAATCTATACCTTACTCGTAAACGAACTCTAACTGTAACCTTACGAGTTCCCCATCTGGTTTCCAGAGTTGGAGGTGAACAGGATCTTCAAGACTGAGGTATTCAACGCGGTGGAGCACCAACTGCACACGGGTTACATAACCAATATGGCGCCGGAGGAGCGCGCGGTGCTGCTGGGGCCCTGCCTACGCCCTTATGACAAGCTTAATGGCCGTTCCCCGATGATCAATGAGGTGTTCTGCCACCGCCCCATCGACTACCGCCTGATGGGCATTGGAGTGATCAAGTATCAAACGTGCGTACATTTCCATGTTTGATTTTGATTGAAGACCTGGTTTTTTGGGATTCTTTACGTTTCTTTGCAAAGTTAAAAACGAAGAAAAAGCAATCCTGACGGAAAGCGTCAACTATATCCATACCTACATTTAAGCTTTATTCGTCATGTAACAAACATTTTTCATTGCTTACGTAAATATCAAAGTGATATATATGCGTGAATATGAAAATTCATGGTAGAGCGCCTACGCAGAAACCCTATTAACCTATTGTTAAAACACAAAATACTTACAATGACTTCCTAGTACCGGGATTTAGAGACGCTAAATCCAATGAAGTATTTAGTAATAAAATATATACTTTTACACTGAAATGTAAAACAGTGAAACATTTCTACTTAGCGTCGCGACTAGTGGCGGGTCAAATTTGCGAGGACCAGTACTCAGCCACTGATACAGCGTTGTTCGTGGCCGAGTACAAATCCTCGCGCGAGCAGGTGGTAGGGCACGCTGGACAAATCAACAAGTGAGCCATTGTTTGGGGGAGACACCACATACAGGCACTCCATATCCAAGCTATAGCCCCACCGACACATATTTTCCTTGCTTCGGCCGACTTGGGTTTGGAGTTTGTTCAGAGACTTCCATGTCAGCCGAGGCACGAGGAGGTCACGTTCAACCGGTAGGGACTCGGACAACGAGATGGCTGACGCCGTGGGGTATCTCCCTTCCCATACTCTGAGACTGCTGTGGTTGGCTTCTCATTCAGGGGGGGACCTCTTCAATAAAGCTGTGCCGGCTCTTCATACGTTGAGGAACCGGCACGTGTTGATGTAGGGGGTGTAGTGCGACATATTTCTGTGCCACAGGTTAACAACACGGCTTCGATACATGCAGAGGGCGGTGTCGATGCGCGAAGACGGCTTGGAGGCGTGCGACGTGGTCGTCGGCATCTTGGGCATATCGCGCTCCAAGTTTGATACCATGTTGAACCCTCTATCTACTGCCGCCATTACGACTGGCGCTGCTAGTCAGAGTAGTAGATTCAGAACATCAGCATCGACGTCAGTATTCCAATACATTATTCTTTGTTTATAAATACTGGACGCAATAATCATCTCATGTTTTTTGTCAGTGATCAAACATTGGCCGCCAAAAAAAGTTCGCAAGTGGTTCGAAGAATCTATCCGAATATTGTGTTGCCGCCGCATGAAGAAATCAAGTGAGCATACTTATTTGCTTTTCGTTTAGTATAATCAGACTATGTAACAATACCTATATTAGCACAACGTTATAAACATAAGGGAATTTATTAAAAATTAGGCGAAAAGCCTACCTGAAGTGGAATGCCGTCGAAATCAGATTTGTCCTATAAGGATTTCATCATCATCACAGCTCATAACAGTCCTCTGCAGGACTTCGGGCTCTCGCATGTGAGGGGAGGTTATTGCCATAATATCCACGCTTGGCCGGCTTGGAGATAGCAGTGTTGTAAATATAGAAATGGAAAATGCTGCTGCCCATTTTCCAAACTTTACTAAAAACATAAAAAGGTAGTTGCAAACGGCCCCTTTCCCAACTCGCCACGCACTGCCCACTCTCAGATCACCCTTTCCCTGCTGGTCCAATTGCTAGATGGTTCAATCAGTAATCTAGCGATGGCACTATCTGAGCACAGCACAAACTGCAGCAGATAACCCCATTTCAAAACTGGGTCATTTGGGAATGAGGCCATCTGAGAACGGGGCCATTTGAGAACAGGATCATTTGAGAATGCGTAATTGGTTTGGGATTGGCAACTAAACCCATATTAAAGTATAGGCAACTGAACTTTTCAAAACGAATGTATCTCAGATTACAAAACATCCCACAGGTATCGGCCATAAATAATTTACATTTTTTGTCTGAATTAAGCTTTTGACCTAATCATTTAAATGAAACACAAAGAAATATTGCAAGTTGCAATATTTTGTATGAGAAAAGTAAAGTAAAAAGTCTTCCATTTTCATCATCATCATCATCATCAGCCAGAAGACGCCCACTGCTGGGCATAGGCCTCCCCCAGAGATCTCCACAAAGACCGGTCCTGTGCTTCCATTTTACATGTAGTATAATGTGTATGTGTTGGTGATTTTCAATATTATTGTTTTATAAAGTTAATTTGGTTTCAGAGGTGAAACATTTCCAGAATCATTCCCGGAAGAGCCGGAAGTGATAAGGCCGTGCAGCGAAAACCAGCGGATCCGTTGGCAAAACAGACTCATGAGACTGCTTAGACCACACAAATCTACGTGCTCGGTAAGGACATTTAAGCAGAAGGTCTAAACTCTTACTGAGGTTTACTCTTACTAGGTAATGCTTTTTCATTTCGATATACTTGTGTCTCAAGCTTTGTGTTGCATAATTATTGTTTTAGAAACTAGTGTGATCAGATTTACTTTATTTATAGCCTTACTTTATGGAATATATTTTATAACGATAGTCTTATTTTCTATGGTTTCTATGATGACTGAAAAAGTGTATTTTGATTGTAATTTAGATTGTTACTGATTATAATTATTATTAACGTATTAATAATAAAATACATAAAGTTTACTGTTCTGGTATTTTATTTTCTTATTTTGTGCTGTGCATTATACTTCTATGCCCAACACAGAATGGCGCGATCTGACACAGATGATATCTTCGCATGCGCAAATTGATTCATCTGCTGACCTCCCACTCTACTGACTACTGACGGCTATTAAGTCTGCGTCGATGCCCGCTTGGCATCCAACCACTGCAGTGGAGTGCAGTGACGGCCTCGTTCCGCTGTTGGCTGTCATGTTTGGTACTTCAAGTTAGCAGACTCCCTCTGACTCTTGCCAAAATCATGGATGGTAAATTTTGTAGACTACCTTTTCCACTACTGCGCAGTGACGTTCCCACCTACGTCCCAGAAGAATAAAATCAAGTTTGGGTGAGGAGAAACCACCGCAGACTACCCCGGGGTGCCGGATACATATATTTTTATGTTTATGCAAAATCTGTGCAAAGAGTTTTTTTTTCTTCCGAAAGCGGACCCCAGGCCCTCACGTACCCCGTGGGAGCACAACCGGGACATAACGCCGCGATGATGATGATGATGACTGCCATCTGCTTTGATTGGTTACACATTCGCTTGAATGTGCAGGTTTGCTCATATATGTATTTTCTCCACCGTAAGAGCATCGATGAGCCACATCCTAGATGGGGGACCACGAGTCCTCGCGCCTGAGAGCACAACCGGGATATTGACTCTGGGCAGGGTAGTTTTTTTCTATGATATTGATTTGAAGATGTTATACTTTGTGAATTTCTTCTTTTGTTTCTTGCCAAGATCTTTGACTTGTGTCTTTGACTGTCTGTCAGTAACAGTTATTTTGTATAGTCTTTGCTGTCACTTGTGTTCAAATTGGGAGACATTATAAGTCCTATTAGCAATCAATAATTCCTCGCAATAATATATTAAGGAGAAAGTGTATCATATATATTGTTTAATTTACTATTATTTCTTCATATCAGTTAAACATTATTCTCTGTGGTGGTTTCTTTTGTACCAGTTCGTTAACTAATAGTCGCCATGGCGGCGAATGATGAATGGGATGATGATGATAATGATGACGATATTTGGGTGACTGGCATTTATGAAAATGGTCACTGGATATGGGATGAGGGGAACAATGACTTAGCTTATGTCACGTTAGTGATTGCACATATATAATTTGGTTGGTGTTTTAGCTCTCGTGAATCTGTCCCGTGAGGATATGTGGCAAGTGACGTTCACTAAAATCATATCCTCCATGTATCTACCAACAACGTTGCCCCAATTTCTCTTCGCGGTCATCTAATAGCAAGGTTCCAGCGCAGGGTCTTAGTAGATAACGTCAGGATTGTGCGCCGATTCTCACACACTCTCTTAGTCTGACCTCGGTTAATTGTCTTCTAAAGTCGAGGGGTATTCTCCTTAATAACTCCAATCGATGGATTATTGTGAGATCGTACACGGTCAGACGGTCTACCTGATGGAAAGAGGCCACTGTCGCCCAGGACATCAGTAGCCTTTCAGACAGTATATATGCCCCAAGTTATAGTGCACAGGAAGGAAATACTTGTTCATGGCCCGCTCGTTTCGTTCGTGGCGCGTTCACACTTTCATCATCACAGCCCACAACAGTCTACTGGAAGAGTTAGGGCCTCTCCCACGAAAGGGAAGGCTATTGCAGTAATCTCCACGCTTGGCCGGCGGGTTGGAGGTCGCTGTGTTGTACATATAGATAAGGAAAACGCTGCTGCCCATTTTCCAGTCTATGGAGACTCTAAGATTTTTTGCCTCGAAAATATTTTGCTTGAGTCTTATTGCAGTGACGTGCCCGCTGAGGTGGTCGAAGCCAAGAAGACCGGACCGCCGATTATTCCTACAGGAATCATCAAGTTCAGCGATGATGTGGATTTACTAGATCAGGTATCTGCATTGTTCTAATTTCTGGAAAAATATTGGTATTGGCATATTACTGTTACATGTAGTTATTTCGTATGAAAATCAGAATTTCGTAACCCATATTAAATATGCGAAGACTTGGGTATTTAGAAAAATTTAAATAAATATTGGTTTGTTTTAGATTCGATATCGTAAACGTTATCAGCGCAGATTGTTGCCTGGCGAGCCAGATATTGTAATCTTGCAGGTAAGTCATGTACAGTACACGTGCTTTAGTGCAATACCACCTTAACATTCATATTCCTGTGTGGTTGTAAAAAGGTTTTATGGCATTAATTTACTTAATTAAAAATATTTTGGAGTAAAGGATGAGTTCTTAAGGTTCTTAGCTAATGCCCCTTCTTTCAGCCAATTTAATTTTTTGTATGTTGCTAGAACAATGGTAAATTTTCTTATAGTGGTAATTGACTCATTTTTTGTAATGCCGAGGTACCTAATAAGAACCTGTCTTATAATACATTAACTTAGTAATTAATAATTATTGTTATTTGTTTTCAGGATGTGAAAGATATTGCATTATTCACAGCGCCTTTTAACATATTAAGTCCAAACCTTATAAACATGCTACACATTCCTACCACAGAAAGATTTTTGCGGGCTCTAATATTATATTGCGGGTATTTTTTGCAGGTATAATTGCTAAATAAATCAGCTTTTTGTTTAATAAATTTTAATTCACTGACAATCATAATCACAGGTTTATGAAAACATGGCCAGCCGATCAGCTGAATTAGCGGCAAAAATACGAACGCCATCTGTTGATAGCTTTGAAGTAACGTGTAATGAAAATTTATCGGATTTAAGACTGCTTGTAGCTAAGGAATACAGTATTATGGTGTTGGGTCAGTATTATCATACTACTGCTGGTATATAAACATGTACCTATTTGAACGACTTATTTGTGTTTTAAAGCGAAATTAATTATCTAAACTTTTTACAGGTGTTTCCGATGTGACAAAATATCATCACAAGGGGTTAACTAAGAAAAAAATGTCATTGACACACAAGGATGCCCGATTATATAATTCCTTGCTTCGCATTAGTGTTCAGATTGCTTGGTTGGCTTTAGGCCGTCGTGGGTTTCATGAGATCGGTATGTTTTTCTCGGAACGTCGAAATTGTTTCAAATGCGTATGTCTGGCGTTAAAATCTGATTGGTTTGGTTGATGTTCCTCTTTTTATGGCCCTGATTTTATGCTTCATCTAAGTCTCGTTCCAGAGAGTGTGGATTTTATATATGTGGTATGGGTTACCTATATCTTCACGGCAATATCTCTAATAGTCGCAGTCATGCTTGATGCTTTGTTTTCTTTATCTTAGCGTCTCTATTTTTGAGCCTAATTTTCTCCTTGAGTCGAACGGTTTTCAATTTGATTTTCGGCTAAATATTTTTTTTATGCATTATTATGCTGATTTTCCCTCTTTTGAACAATACTCTATCGGTGTTGCCAATGTTATTTAAAAAAATATTGCATTTATAATGCCGAAATTCAAAATTAAAAACCGTTCGACACGAAGCGAGCGGTTAAAAATAAAGCACCAGGGAAGTGTGCTTCGTAGTACTACTAGTAACCAATTCAATTGTCATGAATAATTTTAGCTAAAGAGTTACCTGGTGCTCAGTTTATCCAGCGCAATTGTTTAAAAAAATAAAATTACTTATTTAATATACCGATTACGTTTTGTACTGTACAAACTGTACTGAACAGACCTACCATTTTCATATTATTTTGCCAACACATGCAAAAATTGACATTTGTAAACATGATAGTAACTCAAACGGTGGAGCAAGCCGTTCGCCGTCATTTACTTATTTGAATTTATATCAATCCATCTCCGTTAAAACCGTTAATCAATCAATCAATCTTTACTTCAGGCAAAAACCCATACATATTTTTTTTTACATTAATCATATGACAATGGTACCTACTGCATTATTCTAATTTCGTAATGTAACAATTTATAAATATTCACGGACAGTATAATTTTGATCTAAACCAATTGACAACAGTATCACATTTCAGAGTTAGAAGTGAACCGTTTATTGAAAACTGAGAATTACAACGACGTGGAACACTCTATGAAGACCGGCTTTTTCGAAAATATGTCTGAAATAGAACGACCGCTGTTACTTGGGCACTGTGATTACAATGAGAAACACTTGAGGAAATCCTCCTATATGCGTTCACCACTCATTAACGAGTTAAACTGCTCCAGACAATTTCCTTACGCCATGCTCGGGTTTGGAATCATCGAGTTTGACGGGTCAGTACCTAATACCTATTATAAGTATCTCTTATGATCTTCTCTTACAGCAAACTAAGAACAACTTCACTGTCACTACACATATCGGGTTTGTTACCACGGTTAGTATTGTTTTTACCTCGATATTTCGACGCAGTTCCATGCGTCATGGTCACGAGTTGACTGGTGCCGCTGTGTGAAGTCGCTCCTAAGGACAGACATATCGGTCCACTCTCTTTCGGATTCGACGATTACCCTCACTTTGAACTCTCGAACCACTTCCATTGTTACTCGCTTGATTCCCGCGACACACGAAACTCACTACGTCTTTACGCGAAACTGAAATCGAACCACTTTTACGATTGTATACATTTAACACTGGATTCCACGCACTGGACAGTTTAAACCCATCTTCACGATTAAAATTTTTGTATTTCGTTATTTCTATTGCCTCCCGCACTAGGCGTGGTAACAAACCCGATAATATGTATAGTGAAAGTGTAGTGAATGACCACGAAAGTCTTAAAACCTAAGAACAACTTATAAGAGAGGTAGGGCATAGCGGGGTATCCCGTTCGATTTGGAGCCGCCCGACTGGGGAAGTAACTCCACCTTACAGAATACCGCAGCTAAACAATACTCTTTTAAATAGTATTAGGTTTCTGCCGGTGAGTAATGTCTCCAGTGCTCCATGGGAATGGCATTTGCCTTTTAGCGGCCATAGCAACGTGTTGTAGAGGTGGGCAACGTATTGGCGATACTCTTGGTGTTGCTAATATCAATAGGCAGTGACTTTCCATCAGGCCCGCTTGCCTGTATGCCTACAGTATGACATAAAAAACGTTGCTACGGCCTCGGCAGCGCGTGAGTGGTATTGCATACGTCCATAGGCTGTGGTAACTGCTTACCTTTAGGCAGGGCGTAAGCTTGTTTGCCACCTTAGTGGTGTAAAAAAGTACAGACAGGGTGTTTCTTACTACACTTATCGAGACGTACATCACAAACTTGACCGAATTATCGGAACGAAGTATTCCAATATCAGCCTTCGTTCAGCGGGTCTACCCACAATTAAGTGTTTACCATGGTTGGCAAACTTGTTTTAAATATGGAATTTTATTACATTATCAATATATTATTTACCCTTATCTTTAGTTAGAATTAAGGTATGCTTTTGTTAGAAAAATGACTTTTTTTAATGTTAATAATTACTGTTTTATTTACTTACTAGCAAACAAGGTGTAGCAAAGCAACCGCATCATTTTATATTTGTTTTGTAGGTTAACGCAGCGGGATAAATATATGGAAGTTGCATTGGTGGGCCCAGAAGAATCTTTTCTTGAGCACGGAGTCTCTTTGGGCATATTAGGAATGCCACGCCATTGTTTCGACACAATGCTACAGCCTATAGTAGTCCTCACCAGCCGCGGGAAGCATAGAAATAGCTCGTGGGTATTACTCAGTATATTTATGTAGGCAGTGGCTTTATGGGGGGGGTGGATATAAACGGGGCCCCAAATATTTCCTTTCCATAAGCCATCGTTGGCCCCGGATTTTTTATTTCTTATTTCAAAACTGAACATTATTTGGTGGAAAGTCTATTTGCCCTTTTAAAAAAGTAAATATTCAATACTATTTCCATATTTTGGGTTAAGTCGAGGTACTAGGAGCTTCGGTGGCCGAGTCGTTAAGGTATACCGACTCGTAAGCGAGAGTTCGAATCCCACTGTGGCCATGTACCAATGGCTCTTTTCTGTCTGAGTTATGTACATTATTTGAATGCTAACCGATGCTGTTACGTTAAGGGATAACATCGTGATGAAACTTGCACATGCGTGGGGCTAATGGCTATCTCAGTGGACAACTGAATTCGACGTAAAAAATATTACACTACTCTAATTTGGTAGACGATATTGTCAGTGGCTTACGGAGATGACGTAGTGTAGAATTATTTAATGTCAAATTTAGTTTCTAGCTAAGTTAGTCAATAGCCCTGCAGGTCAGGTTCCCTTGGTAGCAGGGCACTGAGGACAGATGGCAGCCGCTCCACTGTAATGGTAAAGGCGGACCCCGGGCTTTCTTTCGCGAGAGCACAACCAGGAAATGTCAGGAAATGGAAAACCCAAGGATTTTTTTTTATTAGGTTAAGTCGAGGTACTGCATCTACACTCGATGCGACTACTCCGAGTGCGACGAAGGACAATGGCGATGCCGATGCATTAACCGGGCGGTGGTGCCCTGAAGTTATTTTACCGCCAAGAGTATTTCCACAAAAGTATGTATATTCTTTAAATGGTATGCTCTTTTTAAAGTGTCGACGATGCGGTATTGTGTATCAATGATGCAGTAGTGTTAAATGATGTAATACACATTATAAGTATTCCGACTAATCTGTCTCTGGCAGGCTCACATCCAGCAGGCCATTATAGCCCGTACATGATGATGATGGTGATAACTGCATACCTACCACCCTCCCTCTCCCAAACCAAGATCAATGAAAGGAGAACAATATGCGACACATAATTTTAGATTTTTACCTTAGTCTGGGCAAGAATTTGACCACCGTCTAAATTGATGGTAAGTACTAAGAAACGATGCAGCCGAGGATGGACAATGCCTGTCTAGACAAGCCTATTATTGCTCTGGCTTTGAAGAAGTTCAAATTGTACAGTCCGGGGAATACATTGGTAGGCAAAATCGTCCAAAAATTCTTATCCTTATGCGGAAGAACCTTTACGCACGCGATTGCACACCTGTCGTTTCATATAAACTTGCTTAATAAAGATTATTCATTCATTCAAAAACACTTCCTAACCTGCCAGGGAGTATTGCCCCATGGAGTTCCCCAGGGGCGAGGTGAAGCCGCGGCCATGCAGTGACATGCAGCGGCGCCGCTGGCAGACCCGGCTGCACCGGCTTTTGCACCCGCGCGGCAATAATGTGCCGACGCGGTCGCGGAGCATGTACGACAAGCAGAGGTATATATAGAGGTAAATACCTGTTATGTCCTTCTCGAAGATTTTTCTTTCCACTATAGCTTGCCTACAGGTACCTCAAAGTCAGGTACCGCCATCTGCTCCCCTTAGGTTGCTGAAGTCTTGAACGATGGTGGCCGCTTTCCGTCAGGTGAACCGTCTAGCAGTGTGCCTCCCTAAGCACGTTAAAAAAGTACATAGGGCCGTTCATATATGGATGAATCTTAATTTTTACCGTATGTCAGTTTGGTCAGGGCGCCCGGCTAACATGAAATTTTGCCACCGCACGTACCGTTTGCATACCACAGAAATATAGGAACTACATTTTATAGAATATTTGTCCACTGTTGGACTTGAGTTCCCTTTATATAAATGGAGAATGTTACCATAATCTTCACACTCGACAAGCAGGTTGGAGATCGCAGTGTTGATGATACCTATCAAACAAAAAACGTTGCTGCTCATTTTTTGGTTTACGTAGTTTACTGTCGAAGATATTTCTGACACTGTACCTTACTTATTTATTTATTTATTTAACCATTTATTGTGCACAAAGAAAGTGCAAAAGAAGGCTTATGTGGTGGCCATACTAATAATTTAAATGTGACGTTAAATTTCTTTTCAAGCAACTAACCCTCGCAAGTATATTAATCTAATTATTACTTAATACTCCATTGTTTACAGATCCTACACAAAATGCCAAAGGTCATAATAAATGAGGACGAATTAGGTATATATTTGATTTTATGATTTAATTTTCTCATTATTTACACAAGAGGCCCAATGGGCGACCCAAGAAGCGATGGGTTGACATTGCGGAGTCGGATGCGAGAGCCAACGGCTTACCACGTCAGGACCGGGTGCAGTGGAGAAGATTAAGTAGAAAAGCGGACCCTGGCAGAGTTCAGGATAAGCGCTAGAACGACGACGAATCCTGATATTTGCACTATTTTGAGCTCTTTAATAAGATTATTGTCTTCGATCCGGCTACAACAAGCTTATGTATGCGGGCTTTTCGAGTGGGGGAAAACGGCTTGGGGCCCTCAAGTTGGGGGTGATGGTTTCTGAAGAGTTCCGGGACAGCGTCTTGGACGTTAAGTACCTCAGTAAACGTCAGTACCATTCGGGGTCACTTAAAGAGTACTGTAGATCGTTTATAAGAGAAAAACCAACTTTGTGATATGCAGCCGGTACAGAACACTCTACTGTAGACACTAATAATTTTTTTTATCATATGTTTTTATTATTTCAGAAACCTGTGATTAGTCACGTAATCTTATAGCATAACTGCAATCTGATGACGGATACCTAAAGCAATGTATGAATCCTGATTTGTAGCCAGCGGGAATAATTTAATTTATAAGTTAGGCTTAGCTTAGAAGCATACTTGGAGATGCACTTTAATTTAGTTTAATTACTTTTGTGTTTATGCATTAATATAATATTAATTGTTTATTTTAATTTATTCATTATGTCGTTTAACTTATTCAAATTATAAGTTAAATTAAGCCTAACTTAGTCCAAATCGTCTTCGAATTACGTGTATCACGATTCTTAGATAAAAATTAAATAATAATAAATTCACTTTAATTATGGTTGCAATCTATACTTTATTTATTATATTACTATTTTATTTACTATATTATATTAGATAGAGTTACACCCTATCCCGGATTTACACAACTACTAACTGGACGACAATGTGTGCTCATCATGAAAGAGCCATGCTCTTGGGGGTGAAGTAAACTCCATTTCACTCATTATCATATCAGCCGATAGACGCTTACAGCTGGGCATAGGCCTCCCCCAGAGATCTCCATAAAGGCCGGTATTGTGCCTTTCGTATGTTGTCGCCACTCGAACTTTACAGCCCCATCAGCCGTCTGTTTTGCGTGCTACGTGCCCTGCCCACTGCCACTTAAGCCTGGCAATCCTATGGGCTATGTCGGAGACCTTGATTCGCTTGCGAATCTCTTAATTTCTGATTCGATCCCGCAATGAGACTCCGAGCCCTTTGGGTGGCCTTATAGCCAGAGCGAGTGACCACCGTCTGCGTTTAGTATATCATCACTGGCAATACATACTAGCCAAAAACCTTCGTCATAAGACAATGCGGTAATTGTATACGGTGTAGCTTCCCGTAAGCTTTTGAATTTTTTCTTATTTAAATTTAATTTTAGAACTTAGGGCCTCTCTGATGAGAGGGAAGATTAATGCCATAATGTCCATGCTTGGCAGGCGGGTTGGAGATCGGAGTGTTCTAAATATAAAAATGGAAAACGCAGCCTACGGAGACTCAAGTTTTGTTTCGAACACATTAGTCGCTTTGTACGAGGGATTGGTGCTATAATACTCTGCCGGACACCACACGGACAACGGTCATCATCATATATCATCATATCAGACGAAAGATAAAAGCCTTAGCCTCTCCGGACATAAGCCTCCCCTGGAGTTTTTTTTTTTATACCACTAAGGTGGCAAACAAGCTTGCGGCCTGCCTGATGGTAAGCAGTCACCGCAGCCTATGGACGTTTGCAATACCAGGGGCATCACCCACGCGTTGCCGACCCCGTAAAAACCTTTTAACCTCTTTCTTGAAGAACTCCATGTTGTACTCTCCAGGGAAAACCTCTCCAGGTAGTTCATTCCACAACCTTAGTGTGCGTGGGAGAAAGTTCCTTTGGAACCGCACAGTTCGCGACCAATTTGGCTCCAAGGTGTGAGGATACACTCCCTGTCGATGGCGAGCGGTGCGATGAAAGAATGTAGCTGTAGGCATCATGTCAAACAGTTCTTCAGAACAAAAACCGTTGTACAAGCGGTAGAACACACAAAGGGAGGCGAAATCCCTCCGCTGACTCAGCGGCTCAATACCACTTGTGAGCATAGTATCATCGACAATTCTCACAGCGCGCTTTTGGATCGAGTCACAAGGACCAAGCTGATATGCCGGTGCTCCCGCCCATAGATGAGAGCAATACTCCAGATGAGGTCTGACTTGAGCCTTGTAAAGGAGAAGCCGTTGCCCCGGCGTGAAGTATTGCTTTGATCTGTTAAGCCCACCCAGCTTTTTAGATGCGAGCTTGACCTTTTCTTCCAAATGACTGCGAAACTGGACGTCGCTGGAGATGTCGATACCTAGGATATGTATGCTCTTAGAGTTGGTAAGCGGTGTATCCTGGAACTGAGGAGCTACAACAAAAGGAGTTTTCTTGGCGGTGAACGCGCGTACTTGTGTCTTAGTAGGGTTGAATTGGACTAGATTTAGTCGACCCCAATCGGAGATTCTAGATAAAGTACTCTCGATTTTAGACACAAGTACTTAGCGACTTTCCTCCACTATGGCACGAAGGATATTGGCACGACCCGTATAAAAGGCGTCTCCAGTACTGTTATCCGCATAGCAATGAATGCCGTCAATGGACAGCATATCATTGATATGAAGGAGGAACAGAGTTGGAGACAGCACCGAGCCTTGCGGGACACCAGCATTAATGTCCAGGTTATCGGAGCAACAGCCGTCAACTACTGATTTGATGCATCTGCTGGACAAAAAGCTAGTTATCCACTTGCACAATCCCTCGGGAAGCCCGTATGATGGTAACTTCGATAGAAGACCCCTATGCCAGACCCTATCGAACGCCTTCGCCATATCGAGGCCAACAGCCAGTGCCTCACCTTGACTCTCAACAGCTAAAGCCCAACGGTGTGTTAGATACACTAGAAGATCACCCGTTGAGCGACAATGTCGGAAACCATATTGACGGTCGCTCAAGAGATCGTGCTCCTCTAGGTAACCAAGAAGCTGTGCGTTTATTACTCGCTCCATCACCTTAGAGAGAAGGGAGGTTATAGCGATAGGCCTGTAATTCGATGGGTCTGATCTGTCGCCCTTTTTGGGCACAGGGTGCACGTTGGCAGTCTTCCATGAAGACGGGACTATTCCAGTAGAGTATGAAAGCGCAAAGAGGCGCGTTAGTACCGGACACAATTCGGGAGCACACACTTTAAAGCACCACTGCCGGAATACCATCAGGCCCACTCGACTTTCGAACGTCTAGAGAGAGCAGAGCCCGCCGTACCTTTCGCTGTGAAATGGATATTTCCGGCATTGATTTGCCGCACCACGGGATGGTGGGCGGGTCGGCTCCTCCGTCATTCAGGGTTGAGTTTGAGGCAAAGAGAGCACCTAATAAATTGGCTTTCTCTATTGCACTATGGGCCAGGGTATCATCACGTTTACGCAGTGGTGGATAGGACGACTGACTAAAGTTTCCTTCGGCAGCTTTGGCGAGCGACCAGAAAGTCCGACTACCAGAGGGGTAGCTTGTGAGACGCTCGCCAATTCTGATAACGAAGGCGAATTTTGCTCTAGCGATAGCTCTCTTGCTGTTCCTCGAGGCAGCATTTAACTTCCGCTTTGCATCAGCAATATTCGGGTCCTGATTGAGACGAGCAGTGGTCCAAGTTTCGTACGCAGATTTCTTCGCTCGTCGAGCCTCTCTGCATGGCCGATTAAACCACGGTCGTCTCCGTGCCCCAGCAGCCACTAGCGGGTTAGGAATGAAGCAGTTCATACCCGCTAAGATGGTCTCGGCGATTGCGTTGGCACAGGTATCAGGATCATCCGATGCAAAGCAGAGCTGCTTCCACGGGTACGATGCGTAAAATTCACGCAATCCATCCCAGTCTGCTGACTTATAATGCCAAACACGACGCCATCCAGTGGGCCCGGGAGAGTCGCATAGTGTACAAGGCACTTGTGTGCGCACAAGGCAATGATCCGACGAGCCAAGAGGCGCATCCACGGAGATGGAGTACTCACTGGGGCGCGTAGTCAGCAGAAGGTCTAGCAAGGAGCTTGTATGGTCCTCAACATCTGGGATTCTAGTTGGCGAGCGAATCAATTGTGAGAGACCATAGACCAGAGCAAATTCGTGAGCAGACCTTCCCGCATGGTTAGTAGACCGAGAACCGAGCCACTCCGTATGGTGTGCATTAAAATCTCCTAAAACCACTAACTCAGCGGAAGGATACTGCTCAAATACTTTATCAGTCGTAACTTTCAGGTGCTCAAAAAGTCGCATTGTGTCCGAGTCATGAGACCTGTATAGGGCTGCGTAGATACGGGTGTGGCCACCGTAATCCACACGAACCCATATTATCGACAGGTCCCTGTCTTCAAGGCCTTGTAAACGGCGGCAACAGATATCCTCCCGAATGAACATTCACACCCCGGCACGACGCACAAAATTATGCTCGAGCTTGTACCCGGGGTAAGTTAGATATGATGTATCAGCCGGGCAGGATATCTGTGTCTCCGTCAGAAAAAGAAGGGCTGGCTGCGCAGACTCGAGGTGTTCATGGACTGCGTTTACGTTGCTATGTAGACCCCTAATATTGCAAAAATCCACCTTCAGTGTGGATGGGGTTCCCGCTGTTAAAACATTATTCCTTTTTTTCTTTCTGGCCATATTTGGGGGTAATTGAAATTTTGAAGGGGAAACGTTGCTCCGGCAGCAAATAGGCAAAGGGGCTGCCATAACTGCCACGTAGTCTGGAAAGTATGCGGTCTGCTGGCGCGGCGGGCGGAAGGGCCCCTAGTCCCCCCCTGACGTGACATCCGGGTCCACTCTGGTCTCCTCCTCTGGCACGAATATCACGACAGGGACTTTTCGCGAGACTGGCAGCTCAGCCTCCCAGGGCGGAGATTACGAATTCCCTGGGTTCGGGAGCCCGTTCAGCCTGCGGGCGGCCAGCGGACAGCCGTTTCACTAGGTCTCCCTGACCGCCGCGCCAACACACCGCCCCCGCTCAGCCATGTAACAGCGAATATGACAGCTAGGCCCCTCCACTGCCAAAGCCACGGTTCCCCATGGAGCACTGGAAACCTTACTCACCGGCAGAAACACAACACTACTAAAATAGTGTTGTTTGACTGCTGTATTCTGTAAGGTGGAGGTACTTCCCCAGTCGGGCAGCTCCGATTCGGGTGGGATATCCCACCATGCCCTACCTCTCTTAGTTCTCCACAAAGGTTGGCTACCAACTTGTACCTGCGAACTTTACTAGTAGTTAGGGAGGCGAGGTAGCTAAATGGCGTAATTCAACGGCGCCGTCGAGACCTATCAAAATCGAAAGATAAAATAATTTCGAAAAGAAAAGCTCGTATGGCAAAAACCATTTTAGCGGTGGGTTTGGCGTGTACGTTTTTTCAAAAATGTTAAAAAAAACAGTTACTTGGGCATTCTCGAGCGCGTCAGATATTCATACTACGTATGCCCCGAGTGCCTCTGATAACAACGGTATACTAATCTGCCGGTTTGCGTGGTGGGGGTAGGCATATAAAGTAGTCAAAAATGCAAAAAAAAAAAATTTACTCGAGCGCGTCAGATTTTCGGAAGGGGTGTTAAGTAGGCCCCAAGGAAGCTCCCTTTAAAAAAACTGACGATTTCGGCGTGACGATAAGTTACGATGAATTTTTGAAAATGCAAAAAAAAAAAGTTTTTTTGAAATACTCGAGCGCGTCAGATTTTCATAGGGGAGGTTTATCTCGGTATCCTGAAAGCATATTTTTTTAATCTGACAAAAATGTTGGTGGGTTCTCTTAATCTGACCGAAAAAGGTTTTTTGGTTTCTTTCTTTTCCTTTCTTTCTCCTTGATAAAATGGGGAATTTAAGAATGACAATAAAGCGATAGATACAACCAACGTAAATGTAGATGAAATTTAGTACGAAGTGTATTATTTATTGTATAAAAAAATGAAATGATATAAAAATTGGATTATAATTGTATTGTTATGTATGATCTTTACATTTTTGCTCAATACAATTCATCTTCTTCTTCTTCTAAAGATGTAAAGAGACCTTTTTTGTGTAAAATAAAATTACCTTTTTTGTTTATTTAAACTTTTTTTTTGTAAAATGTATCGTTCGCGACTTATATGCCGTAACGCGTTCTTAGGAAGACGAAATGGCTCCTCCACACTTCCGGTCATGCGGAAACCGGCAGATTTTGTATTTTTAGTAAGTTTTAGATTATATTCTTCAAAATAAAATAAAAAAAAATCGCGCTCGAGAATGCCGGATTAACGTTTTTTTTTTACAAGTTCGCGACCCTATAACTCGGCGGCGTCAAGGACTTATCGTCAGATTAGTTAAATTTAGTCTTTAAACACTAAAATCAACCCCCAATATCTTAATCTGACGCGCTCGAGTATTTCAGACTATCCATTTTTTTTTACTAATCTGATCGTCTATCCTAGGCGCGCGTCACTACATATAGAGCTAAATACTTTACAAGGTTGTTCTATTAGGTCTAAGGTATCTCTCATATCTTAAACTGCCACGCTCGAGTATTGCCGAAAATTCCCCTATTCGCCTCCCTAACTATAGGTTGTCGGTCCACTTTGTGGGAGGCCTACCCCCGCTGATTATTCCGGTACGTGGTCGCCACTCTACAACTTTACTGCCCCATTAGGCATCTGTTCGCCCCCGCTAGGCACAGGAAGGAGAGGTCGGCCCAAGAAGCGAAAGCTTAAATTTTTGGAATTTGCTTCATTTTAAAAGTATATACCTCTTCAAAACGTAAGACAACCCGGACGACTTTGTGATAAGAAGGAAGAAGGAGCAGAAGGCGGTTGTTTTTGAAGCGTATGTATAGTTTACACAACAAATTACAGAGAGATTATAAAAGCAGCAAGGTATGCAAAGCAAAAGGTGAATTCCAGAAGTGCGTGACTTTCTTTTGTGCGCAGAACATTTTATATTATTTCTCCTCGTCCTTACTTCCTCGTCGTCGAACCACCCACAATCATTCTTTAGTAGTCTGTCCATATAAAAAAAATCTTAAAGTGAAACAGCAAACGAGTGAGTAAAAGTTACTTATATTTGAATAGAACTTATATTTGGATCCGCGCTTAGCAGGCTCAGTTTCTTAGAGGAGCGGTTCGCCCTCCACCGCGTATACCGTGCTTGCCACTTGCGCCGCTGCCTGTCGTTGCTCACGTGTGGCGGCTTCAACGACTTCTCCGGGAACAGGTCATCCGAAACAATCCTGGGAAGCATATTTGTTAACTACGCAGCGGCCGTTGAGTGACTTCGAGTTTAGTGAATAAACAGATGGGAAGGTTGCAAATTATTGTGGGGTGGAAGCTTTTTCTTATGTCTGCAGCAAGTAAGCTACCTGATGGAAAGTGGTCACCTATGGCAACATAAGGGGTATCGCCAATCCGTTCCCACCTCTATGACATGTTGCTTTAGCAGCATAACGGCAAATACCCCTCCATTGCCAAAGCCACCTTATTCACCGGCAGGTACACTATAGTATTTAAAATTGTATTTTTTGGCTATGCGATATTCTGTATAGCGGAGGTATTTCCGTTGTCAAGCGGTTCTAATTCGAATGAGATCCCGCTCTCCTATAAGCTTCCGGTTCGATATTGTCATTTCTAAACCATTGTTGGCAGCTCAGGCCATCCAACTTGTGCACTGCGTTCTAAACTCGCAATGCATTAGAAACAATCCGCCGTGCGGGTGTCCGCGTGCGGAATTCTGCGTTATGCAATGCAACATTAATAATCAATTACGGGATTTGAGCCTTCTTCAGTTTAATGGAGGGCTTCCGAGATCATTAGTTGCGTCATATGTACAGCACTAGGCTTGCCGCACAAAAAGTAAATTGAATTGCGTCACTTTTGAGTAAGGTCACCTTATCTACTCCTTAAAGTTTAAACTTACATTTTGAGCGCTGTTGATCTTTCGGGAAGGATTATGCTTGAATAAATCTGTTTCGTTTTTCCTATGTTCGAGGTTGTTGACATGCGAGTTGGTCCCGCCCCAGACTTTATCGATTCAGAAGTCACTGTTTTCACCTTGTTTCTGTGTGGAAAATACATGTGTGGTGATTACCCCAGGTAATTGCAAGATCAGGTAGGCCCCAAACCGGTGTCGAGAAACATTTAGAAACATCCTTTGTGGGAGCCGTAAAATCAACGTTTCGGATACAATCAGAAATTATAATAAAGCCATCCGACACACCCGAATGCGGTACCTGTTCGGACACCAAAATTCGGGTAAACGAGCACTAAGATTTTACATTTAAAACGGCCACTGACACGGAACGTATCCATAACTGAACGCAGTCTTATTAATGTTTTCCCTCCATTATTATTCTCCTGGCTGTCAATGTCAAGGACATATCCATAACACATTATACGAAAGACATCCAATAAAAACTGGAATAAAGTTGATGTTTGATTTAATGTTCATCTTATATTACATGGTGCCGAAACCGGATATTCAGCGTGTTAAAAATGACAGAAAACAGTGCGCAGAAACCGGACCTGAGGGCCTATCGGCTATCTCAGTGGACAACTGAATTTGACATAAAAAAATCTGACACTACTCTAATTTGGTACTAATTTGGTAGACGCTATTGCCAGTTTTCAACGTAGATGACGTGGTGTAGAATTATCTAGTGTCAAATACAGTTGTCAACTGAGTTAGCCAATAGCCCCGCTCTATCTCAGAGGACAACTGAATTTAACATAAAAAAATCTGACACTACTCTAATTTGGTACTAATTTGGTAGACGCTATTGCCAGTTTTCAATGTAGATGACGTGGTGTAGAATTATCTAGTGTCAAATACAGTTGTCAACTGAGTTAGCCAATAGCCCCGCTGAATGTAAAGCCGCCAAAGTACTTTACAATAAATACTAACGAAGATGTGGCACAATCGTGGAAACTATGGCTTCAACAATTCGAGTGGTATGCGATAGCCAGCAATCTAGAAGAGAAAAAACCTGCAGTACAAGTCGCCGTATTTATGTCATGTATTGGACCAGAGGCTACGGTTATCTACAATACATTTAAACTGTCAGAGACAGAGGTTAATCTGGAAAGCCTGAAACATAGGTTTACAAATCATTTTACTCCAAAAATCAACGAATCTTATGAAAGGTACGTCTTCAACACAATAATCCAAAAGGAAGGTCAAGTGATTGATGAGTTTCTCACAGAGCTGCGTGGTAAAGCAAAAAACTGTGGATATGGCATGTTGGAAGACAGCCTCATTCGTGACAGGATATTAGTGGGAGTACGATGTGATTCACTGAGAGAAAAGTTGCTGTCCGAACAGGATCACTCACTTCAAAAAACTATAGACATCTGTCACTCAGTCGAGCAGGTCAAAATGCAGGCAAGTACCATGAGGCAAGCTGTCACTGCAGTTACCTGGAACAGAAAAAACATGCCCATTAAGAAAAAAGAAGAAGAAAGTGATGAGATAAATTCATTTCACTGTAGCAGATGTGATACTATCCATTCCCGGAGGAATTGCCCTGCTTTTAAGAAAATTTGTCTGAAGTGTAAAAAGAGAAACCACTTCATAAAATGCTGCAAAAGTAAAACAGTTGATGCAATTGCTAGAAATGAAGAATATGACGATGATAATGATGGATTTATGGTGTCAGCTGTAGATGCCGAGAGAGATGTTGATATAGAAGACTGGTATGAGCAAGCAACTTTGCCAAATGGGGTTATTGTAAACTTCAAATTGGATTCGGGAAGCCAGTGCAATGTGATTAGTCGACAAATAATTCACAAAACCAGAACACAACTCAGCCCTTGCACAACAAGATTTTTAACATCATTCTCTAATCATAAATTGCCTGTCTTACGAGAAGTTAAAATGGAGACAATTATAAAAGGACAGCAAACAGTGATAAAATACTTATTTGTAGAAGAAGGTGTTACTCCTGTGCTGGGCAAATCAACATGTGTAAATTTAAAGTTAGTGAGACGCATAGAAGCACTCTCAAAAGATGATGACCTATTCGAAGGAATCGGCTGCCTTAAACAATACAAATATGATATTGATTTTGTGGACAATCCAAAATTACCTATATGTCCAGCGCGTAAGATTCCTCATTCAATAAGACAACAAGTTAAAGAAGAATTGGACAACATGGTAGCCCAGAAAATAATTAAACCAGTGACTGAACCTACACCAGCTGTTTCACCTATGGTTGCAGTGAACAAAAACAACAAAATTAGGCTTTGCCTAGATCCTTCAGAAATAAATAAAAATTTGAAGAGGAGACATTACCTGCTGAACACTCTTGAAGAAATTGCTGCAAGAATTCACGGTTCAAGATGGTTCACACTACTGGACTGTAGAAAAGGCTTTTGGCAATTGCAAGTGACTCCCCGCACATCAGAATTCTTAACATTTAGTACACCCTTTGGAAGGTACTCCTGCTTGAGAATGCCCTTCGGCTTGGTGTCAGCTCCAGAGGTCTTTAAACAAGTTATGATTTCACTGTTAGTAGACTTAAAAAATACTGAGGTGTCAATGGATGATGTACTACTCCACGCTCCCAGCAAAGAAGACCTGGAAAAAATCACACAAAAAGTACTGGAAAAATTCAGGAAGGCCGGCCTTAAGCTCAATAAAGAGAAATGTGTATTCAACACACAAGAAGTGAAGTTTCTAGGACACATAGTAACCAGTGAGGGATTAAAACCAGACCCTGAGAAATTGAAAAAATATTGGTGCTATAGAGAAACGCTAAGTGTATTCAATGATATCATTTTCAAAGATGATAGAGTACTGGTACCCAAGTCTATGACTCCCTTAGTAATGAAACAGTGCCATCTAACTCATAAAGGTATACAGGGAACACTTAAACTTGCACGTGACAATGTATTTTGGCCAGACATGACAGCAGATTTAACAAATTATGTAAAATCATGTAAAGCATGTGCAAAAATACAGAAAGACAACCCAATGGAGCCCATTATTATGCAGACTGCACCAGATCGACCATGGAGCCTAGTGGCAACAGATTTATTTCACCTTAAAGGCAAGGATTATATATTGATAGCAGACGGTTATTCAGGCTTCTTCGACGTGCGTGAACTGAGAAGCATGACCAGCTCTGAGATAATTGACAGTCTAAAATGTTGGTTTGCAACACATGGAATACCAGACACTCTATTAACAGATGGCGGTAAACAATATGACAGCCAAGAGTTTAGACTCTTCAGAAAGGAATGGAATAATTTTGAACACCGGATCTCAAGTCCCCATTTTCCCCGTGCAAATGGCTTAGCCGAACGCTATGTTCAGGAAGCAAAAAACTTAATGAAGAAGTGTTTTGACGATAACACAGATCTCCAACTAGCGTTACTGCATCACAGGGACACACCGCGACTAGATCTTGGTTCACCAGCACAAAGATTGTTCGATAGAAGAACCAAAACTTTACTTCCTACTAATAACAAACTGTTTGCCCCTAAAATCATAAGAAATGTTACCAAAAAACTTCAGCAGCTGAAAGAAAATGAGAAAAGCTTTGCAGACAGAGGGAAAATAGCAAACAGAGAGTTCTTCAATCATGAAAAAGTAATGTTAAGGAAAAGTCATGGAAACTGGGTTCCAGCAGAAGTGTTAACAGCTGAAGGACACCGCTCATACAAAGTAGTGACTGAAGATGGAGCTACATATAAGAGAAATGCATGGCATTTAAAACCCACTACCACCTCCACAGATCAAAGTCCGAAGATCCCAGGGGCAGCGGCATCAAGTTCAACTGAAGTACTACCAGTAGAGGAACCCACAGGAGAGGAGATGGAGATACCGCTGTTACAGCCTACACTGCAAAGGCCAGAACCAGCTTCGCCACTGATGATTCAACCGCGAACCACCCGCAGCGGAAGAACTGTAGTCACCCCTCTTAGATACCGCTGAAAAGGAGGGATGACACGGAACGTATCCATAACTGAACGCAGTCTTATTAATGTTTTCCCTCCATTATTATTCTCCTGGCTGTCAATGTCAAGGACATATCCATAACCCATTGTACGAAAGACATCCAATAAAAACTGGAATAAAGTTGATGTTTGATTTAATGTTCATCTTATATTACAGCCACTAATGGTATAATTATAGAATATTTCACTTATGCTTTGCAAAGGAGTTACAAAGCACGATACAGAGCGGTGAAACTTATGAGTTTGAATGATTTTATTTAATTAAGGACTATTTGAGTACAAATATACATTATACATACCTAAAGCTCACGCCTGTGTCACACAGGTGGAGTAGGCAGAGACTATGGACCGCCACTTTGCTGTCCTGACACATTTCCCTAGCCTCGCATATATTTTTTGTTTTATTTATATAAGTTAGACTTAAGTTATTTATTTAGTTAAATATCCACAACTTTTTTCATACATCTCCTTTTATTCTTACCACTTCGGACCCCAGCTTTTTTGTGAACATTACTGATCTGATCAATGAATGTTTTTCTGGGTCGTCCTCTAAAGGGCCGGTTTTCCAGATTCGCGCTGTATACCTCTTTCGTCAATCTTCTTTCATCCATTCGCTCTAGATACCCGAACCATCTCAACATCCCCCTTTCTATTTTTGTCACTACATCATCTTTCATGCCACACCTTTCACGGATCACTATATTTTTTACTCTATCACTCAACTTCACTCCACATACTTTTCTTAGTGACCTCATTTCCACCGCATTTATTCTACTTTCATTCCTCTTCTGCCATACCCAACATTCACTACCGTATATTAGTGTCGGAAGCAAAACTGCATAACGCAAAGCAAGATGTGATTTTTGCGGCAAACTTTTACTTCCCATCACACGATTAACGGGTCCATTCACTGCGTTACTCTTGTATACTCTTCTTTCAATATCCTTCTCATACTTTCCATCACACCAAACTTCCCAGATACACGAACTCTTTCACTTGCTCAACACTCTTCCCTTTTATTTCAATCGAAGTGACTGTCATGCCCTCATTTCTTTCAAACACCATTACTATCGTCTTCTTCACATTTATGTGCGGTATATTAGGTAAGAACGGACTTAAATGTAATGTGATAGAACCTGAAATGTTAGACGCAAACTGCTTGTACTGTGCTATGGGTGACACGGTTGTGATTGGTGTGTATAGATCTCCATCATACGATAGTTTACAAAATATTTTCAAAAGTATGGAAAATATGATAGGCAAACTGAGGACTTTTAAAAATATAATTTTGCTCGATGACCTAAACGTGGATATTAAGCCTGAAAATTCAGATTTACGTTCTAATGAATACTTAACTTTTACTGCGTCTTTTGGCCTATTTCCTGTCCACGTTCTTCCCACCCGCATAGGAAACTGCCTGGATCACGTTCTTTTAAACCATAAAATTCCATCTATGGTCTTTGTTCTAGAATCTGCAATAACTGACTACTATCCAGTCGTACTGATAGCAAACTTACTAAAAGAGAATCCTTACCAAATAGCTAGAAGCACGTATATAAAAAAGCTGGACCTTCCAGAAATTCAAAGAAATCTGGAGAACACTAGTTTTGATCATATAACTAACTGTTATGATCCAAATGTTGCTACTCAGCTTATAACAGCTTTACAAACCGTATTAAACAAAAACACACGCTTACAACTTGTATCACGGAAGAATAATATTTTAAAGCCTAAATTACCTCAAGAGTGCTACGTTGTATACAAAATCGTGACAGAATGCACCAGAAATGAAAAGTTGATTCAAATAACTTAATCTTAACTACAACTTACAAAAGGTATCGAAACTACTGCAATACCTTACTAAAAAACCTCAAAATATCATTTGAACGAGCAGAATTCCATAAGGCTAAGCAAAGCCCAAGAGAGACGTGGGATGTCATAAAGAGGATTCAACACGGGTACCAACACACTAAACCACCTGACCATCTTCTGGGACTAAATACCACCTTTGCAAATGTAGACAGACTCCTGGCAAACAACATATTAAATGAGAGCTCTAGCGACTCATCACCACCACAAAGTGATAAGCAAAACCCACCTAAAAATTCACTGGTCATACTTCCACCTCACCCTAATGAGATAGAGAGGATTATAATGGGTTTACGGAGTGACTGCGCAGTCGGTTGGGATGATATCCCAGCTATGGTCATCAAGTTGGCTCGGCATGTACTTGTTCCCCCCATAACACATATTTGCAAATTGTCAATTGAAATAGGCAAATTTCCGGAAACATTAAAGCGCGCGATGGTACATCCGATTTACAAGAGTGGTGATCGGGATCAAGTCACAAATTACAGGCCAATATCTGTGCTCTCTGCCCTTTCAAAGATCTTGGAGCGTATCTTAAACAACGCACTAACCGACTTTCTGACTAAGAATGCAATTTTATCTAAAAACCAGTTTGGCTTCAGACGTGGGATATCGACAGAGGATGCCGTCATGAAACTCACTAACTCAGTTATTGAAAAACTTGACAGAAAGTATAAATGTTACGGCATGTTTCTTGACTTGTGTAAGGCCTTTGATAAAATTTCTATTCCGACTCTAATTTCAAAGTTGGAAAGCTCGGGAGTGCGTGGCATTGCGCTCAAAATATTTGAGGATTATCTTCAGGGTCGTACTCAGTGTACTAGGATGGGGTCGGTGATTAGCGATAAGGAGAGTATTGCTTTTGGTGTCCCCCAAGGGAGCATTCTGGGCCCTACTCTATTTCTCATTTATACCAATAACATCTGTGAGCTGTCCCTGCCTTACACTGAGATTTATGCGTATGCGGATGACACAGTGTTGCTAACTTATGGCACTGATTGGAAAACGGCAAAAGAGGCTGCTGAGGCGTCTCTTCAATGCGTTGCCCGCCTCTAAAGAGACCTCTAATATACCTCTTGAACGATCCCATGTCATAGTCCAAAGGAAACACTGCACTAGAACCCTAGTGCACGTATAAGGCGGCCCGCCAATCCGAATTTGGACAGCACATCCCATAACATACTCCACTCCACTCTATGGTAAGCCTTCTCCAGATCTACGAAGGTGCAAAACACTCTCTGGTGGTTAGCCAGGAACTTCTCAGTTATGCACCTTGAAGAGAGACTTGATCCATACAACCCATTCCCTTCCTAAATCCCGCTTGCACATCCCATATTCTCTCATTCGTCTTCGCTATCACTCTCTCTATTAGAACCTTTGCATACAACTTGCCTACGATGCTAAGTAGGCTGATACCGCGATAATTTTTTGCTTCCTGTTGTGATCCTTTACCTTTAAACAGTGGTACAATAACGGCTTAGCATCAGTCTGTAGGAACAAAGTCTTTTGTCCAACACTTATTAAAAAACATTCACAACCAGGAAGCTACCAGCCCTTTTCCAGCCCTTAGCATCTCCACACTCATTCTATCATACCCTGCTGCTTTTCCTCTTTTCAGACACTTGATAGCATTAATCACTTCTTCCATACTAATTTCTCTCTCACAACTTTCCGTCTCATGTTTCTGGTTGTGGTCCTGACCCTGAGACGAAGCGTCACTACATTCAAATAGACTGTCAAAATAATCTTTCCATCTTTGCAACATACTTTCCTCATCCGTCACCAAAATACCATGTCCATCCCTTATGCCAGCCATTCCCGAACTTTCAGACAATCCCCGTGACAAACGAACCTGTTTCAAGAACAGCTTCTGATTGTCCCGGAAATTGTGTGAAAGTTTCTTCATATACTCTTCTTTTATACATTTTTTCTTTAGTGCAACTCTTTCTTTCGTAATCTTCTTAACACTTTTATATATTCTTTCAACTTTCCTGACCTCATCGTCTGTAACCCTTGCATCCGTTTTCATTCTAGCTTTCACAGCCAATACAGCCAGCCATGCCTTTCTCTTTTTACTTACTAACTCCCTTATTTCTTTATCCCACCAATTATTCTGCGTCCCATTCTTTCTCACGCTTACCCCACACACTTCTGCAGCGGTACTCGTAACCACGTTTTTAAACCTCGTCCATCCATCTTCAATATTACGTTCTTTTTCTTCCTCAGCTGATCCTAATCTTTCACCCAACTTTCTCAAATACTATAAATAAATAAAAATAAATAATAAATAAATAAATATTCTTGAACCAATTCACACAGCGCCACCTAGCCCTAAACTAAGCAAAGCTTGTACTATGGATGCTAGATAACGGATATACAACTTAAATACTTTTAAATACATACTTACAGACCCGTAACAAAAATTCAAATTCATCATTTCACTTTCTGCCCGGTCGGGAACCGAACCCGGGACCTCTTGCGTCGCAGACCGGCATCTCGACCATTGAACAACTCAGGTCGTCAAATGTTATGTAAATGAACATTATAATAAAATAATCATCATCTTGGCGTTAATGTCCCGGTTGTGCACTCGCGCACAAGGGCCTGGGGTCCGCTTTGACAATTATCCTGGATTTGGCAGACATATTACAGTGAAGCGACCAAATTGGATCATGGTAACAATCATCCAATTCAGTCGTCTGAATGTGCAGGAATTTCTCAATGGAAGGCGGATACTACACACACGATATTTATCGTGATACACGCAGGATCACGATATTTATCGAGTGTGTAGCCTAGAGTATCACGAATCGTGATACGGATCACAGGATTTCCGAAAATCCAGAAATCTACGATCCTTATCAACTATCGTGCGATATATATCGAGCGTCTAGTATCTAATCGATATTTATCACGACATTTCTGTCAAACTGACAGATAAATATCGTAATTTCAGTGTTTATTTTCAAGCAGCTGTGGCCACTATGGACCTGGACAGTTACTATAAAAGTATAAAAAGTCAACAAGATCCTCATCCTCATAATTTTACCTATTTTTTCTCTTCACGCGTCTTTTCAATCCTAATGCTTATACTTAATATCAGTCATTTTGGTAGTAATACGTAAAAATCGTAAATATACACTGGCGACGCGTCAAAAATGCTTTTTTTTAGGCTAGGCATTGGCAACTTAATCTATTCAGCCATCAAAATGAATGAAAGAATGCACAGACTAATGAAAATATCGACGATTCTTATCGTGTGTGTAGGGTCGACGTGTGATCCAAAATATTTCTCGATATTAATCACGATACGTATCACGATATATATCGTGTGTGTAGTATCAACACACACGATATATATCGGTTAGCATGCAACTAATGTACATAACTCAGAAAACTCATTGGTACATGGCCGCAGTGGAAATCAAACCCAGTACATCTCGCTTACGAGTTAGATACCTTAACCACTCGGCCACCGACGCTCTTGTGTAAATGGACCTTATACCTAGATATCATTATAAAATTTTTGCATACCTCCTGATAAAGCGAGTATCAAAAAATAAGTGTAATAATTAACCTGGTGTTTAAGGTGCTGCTGGACAGGCCTACCAAAGCGATCTCTCTCAGTACGGTGTCAAATCTGTTGTGGCTCAGTCCAATTATGCCCAATGACATCCCGTAGTTCCGCAGCTCCTTCTCCGGCAGTATCAAAGCCCGCTCCAGATATTTTAAGCGATCTTCCATCCTGTCAGTAGATCAACTTTATGTTAGTCCACATCAAAGAGATGGTATCAACTCCATTGTTAAGTAACTTTTATAAGTACCATTTACAGTACTAAATAATAAGGTATAATAATATTATAAAAATATATGCTTGGACTAATTCACACAGCGCCATCTAGCCCCAGAGGAAGCAAAGCTTGTGTTATGGGTGTTAGATAGCTGTATTTTTTAAATTGTATTCCTGTACTTAGGGGACTGTCGAGACCAGCTGTGTATAATTTTTACAACTTTTCCCCGGCAACGTAGAGTGCAGTATGTTTCAATAGAACAAGACAAAAGTACAGGACGACATCGGTAAACACTATCCATAGACAGCTATACAGTATCTAATATATAGCTGTCTACTATACATTAGATACTACAATGAATAAGTAAATTTAATTAAATTCACTTATTTAATGTAATATCCTAAATAATATAAGTCGATCTATTTATAACATGTTTTTCCTATGGAAATGACGTAAACTATACATGCAAATCTTAATTTTTTTTGAATTTAGTTTCCCTTTTATTTCTGTGGACAATACTTATCGTAGTCTTGATATGCTTGTTTTTCTAATAAAACGTCTAATATAACGAAATTCAGGATTTGGTAGTTCAGATAATTACAGTGGAGCGACTGCCATCTGACCATCGTTATACCTCGATGTTTTCTCTCACCGTAAGAGTTGTTTCTAATGAAACGTACTTTAGTCGAAAACGATAGGGTAAGGAGCTTGCTCACTCAGGATACTCCACGACACCGAGCGCCAGAAGTCGGTAGTCATAGTCTCTACTCGTGTCTGCACACTTTATTTCGCTGTAGAGCGGCGACCGCGTCGCCAGCATTTGCTGTTTATGCGGCAGGCACTTCCCGATGAGTACAAATCTTTCCTCAGGAGTTAGACTATCCTCATACGCGAAGTGAGCCTTGTGGGCGACTATATTGTACTTTTGTGATCGAAATAATCGATTAGTTTCGACTTCTGAAAAATAAACGAATACAGTGGCCCTAGCACAAGTGTGTCCCCGACAAAGCTCGCGCTGCGAGAGAGCGTTTGTCTCTTTCTCTCAATACTAAGACGAAAGAGATAGCAATACATATGTCGCGCTTTTTCTTGCTTATCGCGCGCGAGAGCAGCTTGTGCTAGGCCTACTGCGTTAAACGAGCTCTAGGATATGGTGAAAAAGGAGGTCTACAATACATTAGGTTTCGTTTGATATATTTTTTAATAGTCCTTGGTTCTCACTCCCACTACTACGACTCCTGGTTAGCCAGACAGCAGCGACCCAAAACAACTAGTGAGTTTTGATACTCAGCTCAGGAAAGCCCGTAGACTAGCCAAAATTTGGAACCTACCACTTTAATCAAGATGTAACAGGTAGGACTTTCTCTCTCAAAAAACGAAACAGTAAAAAAAAATATAAAATAGAAAACGGAGTTTGATGTTACCGGTAGCACAATGGATGTACAGTTCTTTATTGTTTCCAGTCATATCTTACAGGTCCATAGCGTATAGACGCGAAGAACGGAAACAAAACGCGTATCGTGCTAGAATTCTCCCACCGACATTTCCACTCGTAAATTGCCCTGGTCTTTTAACAATTTACTCAATCATGGTCGACCCAAGTAAGGGCTGAAGTAAGGGGTTGTATTAGTAGTTAGCAGCCTGCCTGGGTGCTAATGCTAGTTTTATAAGAGTTTCGGCCGCGCTGTGACAATCATGGCTCTGTCAATCCAAATTGGGGCCACATAGTTTCGACCACCGACATACGTAACTATGTTTATTATTTTTATGATTTTAACTAAGACGATGAGAGTATAACCGGCCATTATGGTAGAGTATAACCGACCATTATGCTAGAGTATAACCGGCCATTATGCTTGGCGTTTGTGGACTATGACAAAGCCTTCGATTCGATCGAAACTTGGGCGGTGCTCCAGTCTCTACAGCGGTGCCAAATTGACTATCGATATATCGAAGCACTGAAATGTTTGTACGAAAACGCCACTATGTCAGTTCGTCTCCAGGACAAGACCACAGAACCTATTCAGCTGCAGCGAGGTGTTAGACAAGGTGATGTCATATCACCGAAGTTGTTCACCGCTGCACTGGAGGATATCTTTAGGCTTCTGGACTGGAACGGACTTGGCATCAATATTAACGGCGAGTACCTCACGCACCTCAGATTTGCTGACGATATCGTAGTCATACAGGCAAAATGCTCGATGACATCTGTAGTGCCTCTCAACAAGTAGGTATTAAAATGAACATGGACAAGACGAACATTATGTCGAATGTCCATGTTGTGCCTACTCCAGTGACAGTTGGAGGCACTCCACTTGAAGTTGTTGACGACTATACATACCTAGGACAAATAGACCTGCTAGGTAGGTCAAATTTCGAGAAAGAGGTCAATCGACGAATCCAACTCGGTTGGGCAGCGTTCGGGAAGCTACGCCACATATTTTCGTCCCAATTACCGCAGTGTCTCAAGACGAAGGTCTTTGACCAATGTGTGTTGCCAGTGATGACTTACGGAACTGAAACGTGGCCACTCACTATGGGCCTTATAAGAAAGCTCACTGTTACCCAAAGGGCAATAGAAAGAGCTATGCTCGGAGTTTCTTTGCGCGATCGAGTCAGAAATGAGGAGATCCGCAAGCGAACCAAGACACCGACATAGGTCTAAGGATTGCCAGACTGAAGTGGCAGTGGGCAGGGCACATAGCTCGAAGAACAGGCCGATTGGGCAGTAAAGTTCTCGAGTGGCGACCACGTACCGGTAGACGCAGCGTGGGTAGGCCTCCTACAAGGTGGACCGACGACCTGGTAAGGATCGCAGGTACCAGCTGGATGCGGAAAGCACAGGCCCGGTCTTTGTGGAGATCTCTGGGGGAGGCCTATGCCCAGCAGTGGGCGTCTTCTGGCTGATATGATGAACTAAGACGATGAGAACGAAGATGTTAAAGTCGCAATTTTATTTAGACGAAAGAAAATTCGCGCTTTCTCGTATATTGATATAATGTAGTCTATGGAGCTAAAATTCCATTCCACTAGCTAGGAGTACGTGGTAAGACACCGATTCCTTCCGGTTCATCGTTGTCTTATTCAATCTTGCACGCGGTTGGCTAACTCGCGAATGTAATAATTTGAAGGTAAAAAATAGGGGCAAAATCAACACGGTTCCTATCACTCCATTCTGACTCTCATCCCTTATTTCTGTATTAAAAAACAGTCCTTCCTCTGCATATCCCATAAGAGAGCATTCCGGAGGTACAGGCAACGAAGTTTCATTTATTTTAGTGCAGCGATAGTTATGCAAATACTCAGAACTACGTGGTCACTGTGAGTGAAGAGTACATATGGTATATACAGGGACTGCTTTCACACCATAATGACTAGCATATTTCTACTTTATGGGTGTTTAAAAACTTACAAAACGAACAAACGTATACTTACGTAGTACTATTAGGTATTCTGTGCTAATACATACCAACAATTTTGAACATTTTCCTACCGAGCGCTATCCAGGCTATTTGAACGCAGATGCGTGAAAATAATTCACAAAATAATGCGTCCTTCTTGGTAAGCGAGGTTCCATTTTTTAGTGGGCCCATGTGGTGGAACCTTTTGAACTCAGCACCGCCTATGAAAAGTAAGAACATCGTTTAAAAGCGGGACCGTTATTTTAAAATAAATAGTAAAGTAAGTTTGCCTACCAACAACCATCACGCAGTACTCTTTTGAGACTATCATTCGAAGATCAAGCAAATTGTCATGATACATTTGTTCTATTCTATCACTCTCCGGTGTGCGAACTTTTTTTTTCCTCTCCAGGTTTCGCGTGATCATTACGTCTGAAATCTGGATATAACATAGCGGGCTAGCGGTCAAATGAGTAGGTTCCTGCGGTAGGTAATTGGAGCTGCACGGTCGGGTGTGAAATCTGAAGCTACAGCACAGGCGCGCGCGAACTTATGAATGCCACGGCAATTATTGACGTCTTCTGACTATCCCTGTTCTGCAACTCTCTTTCCCGTGCTGCTCCCGCACTGTAGGACCCTACTGACTCAAGCTGTAGGCCTGTTATTAAGTACATTTTTTCGTAAGTAAGTTACCTGTAAAAAATACTGCATGTACAATATCAGAGCGCGAAGAAATCTGTCTGCGCCATGCTGATGCAGCAAATTGATCAGATTTGGTGTCAAAACCGCAACGGGTGTGGTAAAAAACACAAAATCCCTTACGTCCTGAAATAAATAAATATCGATAAGTATAATTACCTAGTCCAAATAATCAGCACCGCACGCTAGCCTCTAGTCCACTGCTGCATATTAGCCTCCCTCCCAGGGGCGTCGCCATGTTTTGGTTATATCGATATATACATATAAATATCGATCCGCACCCCCCCTCTAATTAAAATATGGGGTAATCGTAATAAAAGTAACTGAAACTGAAAAATAAGCGACCGTAGCGATCTCCAAATTTTTCCAATTTTGGCTCAATTGACTCGGGGTGAGCATGATAACAAAAATAGGTATAACAAAAAACAATGACTGAGTGTGCGCAGTGAGCTCGGCTCGGAATTTTTGGTATACCTACATATTGGCTCTTTAAATCCGAATTAAGTACGCGGCGCTATTCGTATGAATATGTAATAAATTAGCAAGCGTAGCGAGCTCGAAATTTTTCCAATTTTTTGTTAAAAAGAACTGAATCAAACTTGTAGAAAAAAGTAATGAATTAAGGAGCGTAGCGAGCTCGGAAATTATTGTATTTTGACTGTAAAAATCTGGACTAATCACGCGGCGTAGGCGGTGTGAAATGATTTCGGGGGAGGGTTTGAACCCCCAGAAATCCCCCTACGCTACGCCTATGCTCCCTCCGAATTTTCCGTATCATTTGGGATTGTGCGATTCCCTGTACAACTTACTAGTACCGTCGCATTTTATACCTATTGATCAAGACATATTTTTACACATATTACTTGGAAGACTAGTAAAAAAGTGCGGATATTCAGATTTTTGGAATTACAGATTATCTAGATTGCAATCCCTAGCTTTGTGGGTTCCGGCAGTTTCGAATTATGCACCACCCCTTCAACTTACGTGTCGTATAAGGCGGCTATTGTTATGCCTTAGAGACTGACCATCTAGGACCTACGGAGACCAGAACATGGGCAGCAGTGCAGGTCGCCAAGGGTTGCGAGTCAAAACCCTCCACAGATGTGAAAGAGATTGGAGTGCTATTGGTGTGATAAAACTAACCTGCAGAGTGACAACATCTCCATCCATGATTTTTCTTTGGTAACGTTTTTTAAAACGTTGCTGGAAAATGATAATTATATATGTCATTTCATAAGTATGATGTGTATCAATTAATTATTGTAGTCTTACTTGTTCTATGAGGTCTATGTCATCTTTAAAATCAATTGACGGACCGACCAAACGAGTAACTCTGTGCAAAGACGGCTCAACTCCAAGCAGATCGCTGTAATATAATATGCATTGCAAGTACTCATACATAATTTAATTTGTTGCTTGGGATTTTAATGTTCTTAAAAAAGTTTTTAAATTTTATAGTTTTCACAAAAGGAGTCTTTTGAAACTAGTTGGGAATCCCAGTTTAGTTAAATGAAATATAAGTGAAATAAGAAAATATTCATTAAGTTCAGCATAGTCTCGTGAATACACTTGTCATGAATAGACGTTCTGCGAGAAAATAATGTGATGTTTTAATTTTCGTATATAAATATATTTGTGCATGAAATAACTCCGCTATCAAATATGTCTGTTATAAGATTTTTTTACCTTACGTAGACTAAGCCTATATTTTCTTGCCATTCCCAGTGGCCGTCCACATAAGCACATCGCAGTAAGTCGTCATCGTCCTCGTCGCCCATGATTGAATATTAAAGAATCTGCTCTAAACTCGCGATTCTCGTTTAAATACAAATATCAATTGTATAATAAACAATAAACATGAAATAGCAAATTAATAAAACTAATACTTTTACAAAATATAATTGTATAAAATAAAACTCGTAAGAAACAACGCTAATAATTCATAGAAAACATTAAATAAACTTCTAAAATGTAAAAGGGGAAAATTGTTTTTCAAAAATATATAACATAGTCACTTTCCCGTAGTTGATGCATGTTTGATGACATCTCGGTGATGTCATTGTTATTTTTTCTTAATTTAATTTACAAACTATTTCATCAGCTGAATCCAAAGAGATAGTATACGAGCCAATATATGGCTGAATCCACGGGCTGTCCCTAATGAAATGTACAAAATATCTCATGCTTTGTGGGGAAGTTTTCTGATTTTTCAATGCAATATATAAAAGCCAAAACCTCAAAGAGTTTCATGTACCAAAGCTTTAGTATCTACAAACAGACAAAGACATAGTTACTCCCAGAAACAAGAACCTGATAAAATGAAAACGTGATAAGCACAGCATATAGTGCCTACCTATTGATTTTAAATGATTCCGGAGGGAAACACTTAAAATCTATAAAACTGGAGAGTTTTACAGAGTTTTGTTAGGTCCTGATCTGTACAAAGATACACAGGCCAAACTCTAAAAGCTAATGCTGCACACTAAACTCAGGCGACTCCTAATTTGGCCTCTTAAAAGAATTCTAAGAATTAAAGAGTCACAAAATCGGTATCACAAAGTTAAGAGCGAATTTAGTTTTCACTTAAGGTTGGTGTTGGTGCAATGCTTTTTCTTGATATTTAATCAACTTAGGCCGGGCATAGACCTACAGAACAGGGCCGGGCGCAACCGGTCTCATCGGCGCACATCTACCGGGCCGGGCATTCTTAAAATTTTCATTCAGTCGTTATCAAGTGCTTGCCGGGTAAGGTCGACTTAATGTGCTTCGCCTAACTGCTTGGCGCGAAAAAATAATAGAAAAAGGAAATGATAGCACTCCTCGAGATCTATATTTCGTAAGAGAACCGTCAAATTAAAACTGTTATCCAAATGTAGATCTCGATGAGTACTAATATTTCTTTTTAGAAACTAGCGTTCTAGAACGTATGGTTTCCGAGTAGCAGGATAGTAACCTTAGGCAGGACACTGATGAACCCCCAGGGTAAACAGAGTCAAGCTCGGGTCAAATTCATTGCTACCGGGATTATAAGGAGATAATATGCAAGTCTTGCCTCTTTCTCACCGGGTTGAACGTTTTGATCAGGTGCGCTCTCCAGGAGTCTCCGGGAGCCTTCTGACCGGTCGATCTGTCTATAATGTCGATGTATGACGACTAGTCTACTACTTTCTATGAAAATATGACCTATGCCTATTGATGGTAGGTATTCACTTATTTTCAACGCTAGTTAGTCCGTAGCATCTTTATTACTTTATTTATTACGATCTTTTGTTCTTTGATCTTCCCTATGCTGTGAAGTGAATCAAGCGCCCAATCTTGTAGCACTAGAGTTATTTATGGGAACACAGCTCTGGAGTTGTCTATGGAAAGCCACGCGCGTGGCTGCGTTTTCCGCAGTTCCAATGTGCCGAGCGCCTTACTTAGCATTCTAAATTGTTTATATAGAAGCGATTCAGAAACAAATATTTGTACGCCTGTGGTTTGTGGTTGTGACAGACAGACGACATTATTTTTACTTATTTGTTCCGAGCTCAGGGGGCGACGCGGGTAGGCTGGCTGGTGCGTGCGGGTGCTCGCGCCGGCGGGTTGCCTGGGGCCGGGCGCGCGCCGCACATGATACGCCTAGGCGGTTATGTGCGTGGCGCGTATCGGTGCCCGGTGTCTCGCCGGAGTGAGCCCTCGTACGCGCTGATCGGTCTGCATGCGTCGCCCCCTACCTGGATGAGCTCGCTTAACTTCCCTTTGTTTTCCGTTCGATTTTTGACTTTTGAAAAGAAATTAATTAACGTAATCCTAATTCAATAAATACTTTTTCATTTTCATTTTCATTCGATTTTTTTAACGAAAGTCTGACAAACCACTGACATATATATTTGTTTCTAAATTTCATTGGCTTTGATCATAGCCTCCTTCATCTTACATGCCATGCGCAGAAGTTTGACAACGTCGCATTTTTCAATTTTAGTGAACCTGAAAATTACTGTAAAATATCGTCGCGGTCATCGTCATTTAATGTTATTAGTTATTTAAGTGATGAAGTATATAAATAAATATATACATTAGTTCGATAATATGAAATTGGATAGATTCCTGTACTATTCACCTATCTACGTATTTGCAATTGTATTAAGTATACTAATATTTTAAATGCGAAATATAATGTGTGTTTCGCAATGACTTCTACATAAAGGGCGAGCGAGAGGCGTGCGCCGGACGATGTACATTGCGCGTCGCAATTAATTATTTATTTTAGGTAGCGAAATTATAAAGTCATTTCCGCGGGTATGTTTCTTGGGGAAAGTTGTTCAGTTTCATGGGTAGAATATGGGGTTTCAATTAATGCTAGCGGTCTTTTTACACCCTGTATATCCATGAATCCATCGATGCATTACACATGGCCATTAAATGCGGGTAGAACAGAAAAAAATACTTAATACTGTGATATGTTTAGTACAGCATAACTCTGAACGAACTAAAATTTGGCAGTTAGCGCCTTATTTACTTTTGTTCAGCTCGAAAATAGCTATCCAACGACGTATTACACATAGCTATTGGAATGGTTACCACTGTCCATACAAATTCTTGTACGCGTTAACAATGTTATATCTGGCGGCTTGAATAATTTCCATTAAAAGAAAACCGCATTAAAATTGGTTCATATGTTCGGGAGCTACAGATAGACGGATCATCATCGTCCTAGCACTTATCCCGGCCTCTGCCAGGGTCCGCTTTCCTACTCAATCTTCTCCACTTCGCTCGGTCTTCGGCATCCCCTTGTCGTAAGCCGTTGGCTCTCGTCAATCCATCGCTTCTTGGGCCGCCCACGGTCTTTCCTGATACCGGCAGATTCAGGCACCTATTTCCCACGTATCCCTGAGACCAAACCAGCGCAGACGAGCCTCCTCCATCTTATCTGCGATATCCCTCACACAAAGGCTGCCGCGGATGTACTCGTTACGTACTCGATCGAGTCGCGTAACTCCGCACATCCAGCGCAGCATTTTCATTTCGTTGGCGTGGAATTCGCGAACGTGTTTCGTCAGCGCTGGCCTTGTCTCGCAGCCATAGAGCATCACCGGTCTAATTATACTCTTGTATATAAGCCCTTTGAGCTTTACAGGGATTTTAGGGTCACATGTGACTGCCGTGAGTTCCCGCTATTTGGCCCAAGCCGCAGAGATTCGGGACTTGACATCGGGGCCGATATCGCCGGACTCGTGCATCAAGGATCCGAGGTATTTGAATTTATCTGTTCTATTGACAGCTTCGTTACCTATACGGATGGTGTCGGGATCCGCGCTGCAGCTGGCCATATACTCTGTTATGGCGATATTCATCTTCAAACCACCGTTTTCTAGCACATCCTTCCACGTGTTTACTCAGGTCTCAAGATCTTGCCTAAGCTTGCTCACCAGTACAATGTCGTCAGATTACTTCATAAGCCAAGGAGGCATGTCCTGAATTTCCGCAGAGAGGGCATCGAGCACTATGCAAAACAAGTAAGGACTTAACACAGAACCCTGGTGGACACCTACAGTAATCGGGAAGGGTTAGTATGGCTTTCGATGGTTTTGACAACAGCTACAGTATTAGCATACATGTCCTGTATAATAGAAATGTACGCCTCGGGCACATACTTTGCTCTCAGAGCCCACCAGATTATCTCCCGAGGGACACTGTCAAAAGCCCTCTGCAGGTCGAGAAATGCGTAATGCAACGGTTGATTTCTACTGCAATGGGACTCCTGGAGGACCTTGAGAGCAAAGACTGGATCCATGGTGCTGCAGCCCGGCCTGAAGCCGTATTGGAATTCCGACAAGGAGCATTTCTGGCGAACTCTGGTCAACAATCCGTTCGAATAGCTTCATTGTGTGGCTCATAAGTTTGATACCTCGATAGTTGCCGCACTTTTACACACTGAGTTTTCCTTTATAGATTGGTGTGATAATATTTATGCGCCACGCGTCAGTTATAAGCCCCGTAGCTACAATCCTGTTGAATAGCTCAGTGGGCAAGAGTACGCCCCGGGTCCCCATTGTTTTCCAGGTTTCTATGGGTATTCCGTCATGTCCAATAGCTTTTCCGTTCTTCATACGTACCAGAGACCTCCCCATCTCATCAAGGGTGATCGGGTTTATCATGTCAAGGTTTGCAGGAAGCTGTAGTAGAACGTAGTTGTTGGCATCGTTAGACAGTTCCTTGAAATGACAGCACCACTGGTTTTTAATAGATTTTGCACTTGTAAGCAAAACGCCATCCATACCTTTTATGGCAACGCACTTTGTTACATCGAGACTGGCTCGGCTCCACGGTTTTGCCAGCTTGTAGACGAGCTTGTGCCCCTCCACAGAATCCAACGCATCGTAGAGCGGAGCCAGCTGGGCCAACCGCGCTTTTTCCACCGCCATTTTAGATCACCGCTTTGCTCCCAAGTACACTTCCTTATCCGATAGTGAGTTACTGTGCTGCCATTTCTTGAAACATGCCATTTTGTCCCTAACCGCTTCCTGCACCTCACCATTCCACCACCCCGTATCCTGATCAATTCGTCGGACGCTTTCGACGTGCCGAGTACTGTTCGTTCAAGTTTGAGGATGGATTTCTGATAGTCACACCAGAGCTCATTGAAAGTTTCACCCTTTGCGCTCCAATCGAGGCTTTCGGCTGCCTCCATGAACTCCTGGCTCGTGCTGCTCAGAATCCGCCACTTAATAGACGGCACGCAGCTTTCTGCCGTAGGCCGTCTACTACTCACCCGGACGACCATGACAAGGACTCGGTGCTGAGTAGTGAGGCATTCTCCCTGGATAATCTTGCACTGGGATACGTGACCGATGTCACGTCTTCGGATACGTGCCGATGTCACGTGCGGGCGGGCCACTTTCGTAGGTCGTTCGTTTTTGAGGTGTTCTGGTCTTTTCTGGAAGAAGGTGTTGACTACGGTTAAGTCGGCGGCCAGTGAGGTTCGGAGAATATCTTCTCCCTCACTGTTTCGCTGGCCATAACCAAATCCATCGTGCACCCGACCGAACTCCTCGCTCCTCTGGCCCACACGACCGTTGAGGTCCGCACCAACCACAATCTGTTCGGAGGATAGTATACATGGCAGGGTATTTTTGAAACTGTTACAGAAGGCAGTCTTTTCGGTGTCGGTGCAGCCGGACCGGGGAGCATAGACGCTAATGAGGTTGGTTGTTACACCCTCAATTTGCGCCTTGATCACCATGAGTCGCCCACCACAATAGCGACCCCAGGCCTCCCTTCTGCCGATCCGGTGTACAACAGGTTGTATCCGTGCCCGATTTTCCTAGACTTGGAGCCATGCCACCTCGTCTCTTGCAGTAATGCAACCTGAACGCGGCGCCTGTGCAACAAATAAGCCAGCTCTCGAGACCGGCCGGTCAGAGACCGACGTTTAGGGTGGCGACGCGGAGCTTCCTACTGTTAGGCGCTAACTTCTTTAACCCTGCCCGCGCGTGACAGGGTAGCCCTAGCTCACTTATCGCAGGTGTAGGGCAATATGCCTGCGCGTGGTTCAGCGGCGACGCTCTAGTATGGTGTTTACTTTCAACAGAGGACCTTTTCATTCTATTTTTTGCGGTGTTTTGGCTTTTAACATGCGGCGACTACCATCCGCCCGTCATTGATACATGGCGGCAGTGAGATTTGAACCCGGTACTCTCGCATTGCAAGTCGGTAATTTACTTGGGTAAATATGCCCCATCCCAAAAAAAGAAGTTGTCTAAAAACACAGAAATCGATTTCTGGGATCTGGTCACATTATTAACGTCATATGCATGGCAAGTGCTAGGCGATGTAGGTACAACGCCAAGTGCTATGCGGAGTTGCTAGCTTAGTTAGAGTTGAGGAGCTTGCTCTTACAGTGTAAGCACTGCATTATGCAACTTAACTTAATTATCTTATTCCATAAAATAAAGAAACTTGCCAGACCGATAACCTAGGTTAAGCAATGTTCATAGCGTCCTTTAACTGAATGGGTGACCGTTTTGTACTTTAAGACTAGTCAAACTTCAGCACCGCCACGAGCTCGCCACTCGTTAGGTGTGCCAAATACCAACGGTATGTGGCGAAGCGAGGTTGACCATGGTCTACCTCTGGGGACCGGAGACTAATTGAACAGTCTCGAGAGCCGAGTGGCATATTATTATGAAATAAAGTATTTTGTGTGTTGGTGAACACATAATCTTACAATACACTTTATTTTAGTTTAATTTTTGTTGTAAGTTTAACGCGTGTATCCGTCTATCTGTAGCTCCCGAACGGATGAACCAATTTCAATGCGGTTTTCTGTATTTGAAAGGTCTTTTAAATTATTCCTAACTTTATTTAATCGAAATCGGTTCAGTAGTTTAGAAGATATTTGACTATGACTAGAGTTAGTAGGAGGGATTTGTTCTCCATGTGTCGGTAGATAATGTACATCTTTGACTTGCGATATCTCGCAAGGTATACCGTTCTCGACATTTTTGAACATAGTGATCGATAGATATTAAAGTTTCCTATCGATTGGCATAAGTTTTATGAGTGGCCGCAAAATCGATATTTTTTCAAAATGGCGGAAAGTGGGTGGTGATTTTTTCCATACTAAATGTTCAATGCTCTTTATGGTAAATAAATAAATAAATAGGAAACGCAACCCTGCGTACCCAACAACATATTAACGACTTACATGTGGAGAAAGAAAGTTTTAACAAAAATACTTTCCATCATTACATTGACGACCTGAGTGGTTCAATGGTCAACATGCCGGTCTGCCACGCAAGAGGTCCCGGGTTCGGTTCCCGGCCGGGCAGAAAGTGAAATGATGAATTTTAATTTTTGTTACGGGTCTGTAAGTATGTATTTAAAAGTATTTAAGTAGTATATCCGTTATGTAGCACCCATAGTACAAGCTTTGCTTAGTTTGGGGCTAGATGGCGCTGTGTGAATTTGTCCACGAATATTTATTTATTTATTTTATTATCAGGTGACCCGCTTGTTCGTTTGCCCCCACTAATAAAAATTATTTCGATTCCGAACATGTATCTCACATTAAACTAGCAATTAATACTGGAATGAGCTACAATTACGAATTAATTATCCATAAATTTATAGGTAGGAACGGTGAAGGAAGTTCTACTTACCCGATGTAGAGCTTTGAAGGCGGCTGGTAGAGCGAGAACAAACCTCCGAGCTCCGGTCCTAACGAGTTCATGGTCGACTAACGTCCTGGAAACTCGGGCAAGGTTGTTCCACAACAAAACATGTTTACTATACACAAGTCTTTGTTTTTACCTATCCATGAAATTACTCGTGTACTTACTACTACCTACTACCTACCTACTTGATTGAAAACACTCTCAAGTACGGTCACAATACTTACAATTCTTCACAAAGCATAATTTCAGGTTAATAAAATGTATCATATTCTAGAGGTATGTCTTCAAATTCTCTATGGACTCGTGCAAAGGTAGGCTGCTAGGTGCTAGGCAACAATCAGGCAATTTGCAAGCAATTTTAATTTCTTCTGGTTTTGCTAAAGAGCCGTGTATCCACTGCTGCTTAGGCTGTGCACTCTATGTGCTGCGTACGTGGGGCAAGTGTGCCTAGTTTCGCTTTATATGATAAATATATTGCCTGGGACCCACGAATGTGCTACGCACGAAAAACACGCGCGTTGTTGTCCTCCACGTAGCTCAACACTAAGGAAAGCGTAGAGCTCACCTGATGGTAACCGGTAACTGTCGCCCATAATATTTACAATTCATGCGTTTGAGGTTGCAGGCAATAAAAATGCAGACCTGCAGGTGCGTTGTCACTGTAAGGACTAAGATGAAATGCCTCAAGCCTGTAATTGCGCTGGATACTTATCCTTCAAACCGGAACACAAAAATGCAAGCATTGTTGCTTGGCGGCAGAAATAGATAAGGCGGTGGAACTCACCCGGGCAGACTCCTCAGGCTTGACAGAGTCCTACCACTTGGTCAAAACGGATGTGATTATTTAGCGGGATCTTATATTTTTCTATTATTAACAATAAGCTTATCTCAGAATAATGTAGCTTTCTACGAAGGAACTCTGTGGTTCATTTGTGGCTCGTTTTATATAGACTAACAATACAGCAAACGTCTGAAATTTCATTACAAATAAAAATACTAAAACCAGGTTCGCAGGCTGCGGAGATAGGATATGAGCTTATTTGTCTGCCCATTTCACAAAAAAAATTATTCATTTTGGCATAGGCAAAGTGTTAGGTCGATCTCAGAATGTATATTCATTATTGGGTAAGTAACTAGCCTTCACTTAACGTAGATAGCCTGTAAAATTAATAACAGAGAACTGCTTATTTAAACCTTCCGTATTAATTATTATTGGAATAAAAGGCAAATTATGACGGGTAAACATCATCAACATCGACTCTCTTGACCCACTTAAAAGTTTCAACAGCGCGGGTGTTAACCAGAATTTCGGCGATAAATAATACAAGCGTCAATTGACCTGTTTTAAAATTAACAGAGCGCGCCGTCGAGTCGAGTGCTTCTGTTTTTTTAGAGAGCTGAGCAGTCACTGTATGGGGCGGTCTGAGCGGCCGGGGCGGCTGGGGCGGCCGGGGCAGTTGGGGCGGCCGGGGCAGTTGGGGCGGGGGCGGGCGGCCCCGGGCCACCGCGAGCCACTGAGCATCATGACGATTGCCGATGCCACACGCCACTGGCTTCCAAAGTGAACACGCCATCTGCAACGGCGCACGTAGTCACCAAACTGTGTGTAATCATTTGACTATGACTATTGTTTGTGTACCCATGGGAGAGGCGCCCGGCGGGTATATTCCGTGTCCTTAACCAAATATTGTATGTTGATGGAATACGAGTGTCCGTCTATCGAAGGTCCGTCTTCTCGAGGTTCACTTGTAGTGACTAGTAGGTAGTGAGGAGCTAAAACCCTAGATTTTTTGACAATTATATTAAAATTATTTAACAAACAAATTTATATTCTCTCTGATGCCGCACCGCGAAGAATCTTGTAAAATGATGGCCACTATCTGGTGGCGTAAAAAAATAAACAATTTGCTAGGTATCTATTGAATTTACGCGATAAGTCATACTTCGAAAAATCGAAACTGGGTCGCACATATAAGTTGTAGTTCTTAAAAGGCAGTTTTTTTATTTACTGAATACGTAGTTGTGTAATCTCCTTTGGACTATCAGTATAAATAACTAAATGACCATTCACCTGTAACTCTGTACTGTAACTCAAAGTAAGTACAGTCAAAGACTTAAATAGACTTTGTTGAAAAAACGTACAAGTTTGTTTCCCAGACAAGATCTTCTTAAGCTGCCAATAAACATCCATAGGGGTAAAGAGGTTCTAATCAAAGTTGTTAAGGCTCGGATTTAGAGAAACGCACTTTATGCCGCCTTGCGTTCACAGGACCAACAGTTATACGTAGATAGCTAGATCCTCTATCTAACTTTACTTTCGTCTATATGTAAGAAAGTAACATAAGGTATGTTTTGAAACAAATATCGCTCTATACATACAAATACGTGGTATGTGCAGGTTGCTGTTGATAAGTAGCTAGTCACTACCGCAATGTTCAATCTTGAGTAGCAATTGACAGTAATTCAGTGTCGCTCATTCAGTGCTCAATGGAGCACACATTCGTCTTGCAATAACATTTCCAATTAGTACTTTCTTAATACAGTAGTGTTGTTAAAACATATTTAGTTCTTTATAAGGTTTAAGAGGTTAATAGTTTAGTTTATAACTGTGCTAATATGCCAACTGTTACAGAGACGGCAACTCAAAAAGAATATCAGAAAAATTCAGATTTAAATGTGGAACAAATTAAAGAAATACAGGTTTGGTTGAAAAAACAATGTCATTTGCCACACGAGTTCGTCACAGGTGAGTGTGATTCAATATATATAATTATTTCTAAAACACAAGTAATTATTAAAGATAGGTGAGAGTGCCTCACGGTTATTATAATGTATCGAAAGATAATTGTAGAGTGTTATGTCGCGATAGTCATTATGTTAAGTTTAAGTATACGTATATACTTTAATTAATAATTAAATGGATTGAAATTTGGAGTTCAGTCTATTTAATGATATGTATAGTACCACCTGGTTTGAATGGATATTATATTGCTCACCTAAAAATGGAAAAAAATAACCTAATTAATTACAAGTTTTTTAATATTTTATTTAGAATAGAATAGAATACAATAAATTTTATTGCGTTGACTGTGTAGTTACATTACTGCAGATGATTTTGAAAATAGGAAGAACAACAGTTTATCCATAGCGGGTATGCAATTACAATGTAAGCAAGTTACAATTTGCTTAATTAACCTAAAAGGATATTTAATTAAAATAGACATTTCTACAATAACAAATAGAACGTACTTACTGTTTACAGCATGAGTTTTGGTGAGCACTTAATCATTTCCCTTCCAGAACTCGACATAATTCTGGCGTTGCATAGCTGCGACTATTCCACGGAGAGGACAAAAAATGTCATTGATCTCAATTATACTTTACGAACACTGTTGACCTTTTACCAAAATAGAATAATAACCAAGTCTCTGAAGACTGCCTTTCATACATGGTTAGTGCATTTAATATAGCTTGCTGTGTTAAAAGTTTGAATACAGTTTCAAAAACTTTTTTTTATAGGCTAATGACACCGTTACTCGTAAGGACGACTAAAGGGTATCAGGCAATCTATTGTCAGTTAATAAATCCCGACCCGGCTGCGTTCAACTACAGCGATGTTATCAGGTACTCTCACACATGTTACATTATTCGATTACTACATATTATTAAACAACCTTATATTTATTATACTTACAACGTATTTATTATGTTATACGAGTATAGTAACGCGGAAGAGAATGATAGTGGGTGTAACTACAAGTCTTTAAAAAAAGAAATACTAGTTCTTTTTAAACACTTTTTGTTACAATGACTATCAATTTGTCATTTTACTGTGTTTGTATTCCGCGCGACTTTCTAATTACAATTACCTCTTCTAATTGTAAAACAAACATTGTTGCTTGGCGGCAGAAATGGAATAGAAGATATTAATTAGCCATTGATATGGACTCCAGGGACCCTATTTTTGTATCGCTCGCATCAACGTGATTGTTCGCCTTCTAATGCCCGTCTTTTTTATCTCTAGCAACTTACTACTAGTGTGAAAGAGACAGGTAGCACACACGAGAGCGGGGATGCGAGCGGTTAAAAAATAGGGCTTCAGAGCAACTAACAGATGATCCTTCAAAAGGATTTGACCGATTCTATGTCAATATAAAATATTAAAAAAAACTATTAAAAATACTAATAATAGTATACTAATAGTAATAAAAGTATACTAATTATAGTAAAACTAAATAATATTGTATTACAGGGCGTTCGTGATGATGCTGGACCTGTGGCAGTATGAAGAAGGCACAGTGCCCGGGGTCGCTGTCGTAGTCAACATGGCTAACGTATCCCTTGGCCATTTATCCCGGATTGACTTAAATGTAGCGCAGCAATTCTTCTACTTTCTCCAGGTTAGTTTGTTAAGTTGCATATTTTTATACTAAGGTGGCAAACAAGCTTATAGCCTGCCTGATGGAAAGCATTCACCACAGGGGCATCACCCACGCGTTGCTGAACCCGTAAAAACCTTTTCACCCCTTTCTTGAAAAACTCCATGTTGCATGTACAAGAACTGCAGCCAGGAAAAAAATTTAGTTTAAGTGTCGGACGGTCGAGCAAATATAAGGTTAAACAGGGGTTATATGCAAAACGACGCGCAAGTCTCTGTATAAGACTTATGTGTGTTCTTCTTATCTGTTCAATATCGTGTTTCAATATTTTATTCAATTGCGATGGGGTGGTAGATCTATACATAGTATACAACTAAGTCGCTTCCCGCCGTCTGTCGCTATGAATGTATATATGTACGCTTAGATCTTTTAAACTACGCCACGAATTTTAATGTGATTTTCAACAATATATAGAGTGGTTCAATATATAGGATGGTCTCTAAGCAAGAAAAAAGTGTAGGTAGGGGTAAAGTATGTGTAAGTCGCGTCCACTAGCATAGGTATAATATTTTAAACTGACAATATTTTTATGAAGTGGGTGAAGTGAAGTGCTATTATTAGTTTACTGATTGTCTGATTTTGGTTAGGTTAGTGCTTACTTGCAGGGCATTATGCGGTCTGCGGACACAATTGTCATGTGGGTCTACCGCAGTAATGTATCTGCAGGCGGCTGTGTGATATTTGTGTGCATTGCTAACATAGTTCATATTATATGTAATAATCCAAGTATAGATCCTGACCATAATGGAGTTGCAAAGAGTGGAGGGGCCCGAATAACTGAAGTTTCCGTTGACGATAAATTTTATTACACAACCATACAACACAGTAACTTATTACTTCTTGATCTTTTAATTATTATCAATAGTCCACATTACTGACTTCAGCACCCTCCCAAGGGTTGGAGGGAGTGTTCTCCAAGTTTGACAGGCATTTGGTACGGTCCAACGAATGAAAGACTACACAGGGGCGGGTCAAGAATATGTCATTTTTCTGTAATCAAAGTAGTGCCTTCTACTTGTTCAGAAAACGCTTTCCGGCTAATTTCTGGTCTACAGATAAAGTACTTCGTCTATCTCTAAGACATAAACAGACCAGTGGAAAGGATTTGCGGTAGCCACACCTATTCTACTCTGGCGGCTACCACAAGGCCATTTTTTTTTACGAAATACACAACTAATAGTCGTGAAACGTCTATAAATTCACTGTCTAGATTTAAAAATTTAATGTAACGTATATTTTGAAGGGAGTGCATTTCATCAAACACTATACGCTTCGCAACTCTATTTAACTGAAATATTTCAACCACAATATCTCTGTGGTGTAAAAATATTTTTTACATATTTTAAAATTTAAATATCTAGTTTTATTTTTGTGTTTGTTATACATTTATAATCTAAATTTCTTTCAAAATAAAGGTTGATATAATTAGGTATTTTGTCTTCTAGGAAGCAATGTACGTACGCCTGAAGGAATTTCACTTCATAAACGCACCGAGTTTCATGGACAGACTGGTTGGGATGGTGCGACCGTTCATGAAGAAGGAAATGCTGGACATGCTCCTCATCCACCAAGCAGGAGCCGGGACCCTAGAAGAGTACCTACCGCGGGATGCCTTACCCAGTGATGCAGGAGGGAAGAATGAACATTCTTCGGTGTTAAGAGGTTAGTTAGGTATTGATGTACCTATATCTTTTAAATAAAAAAAATAATCATCTTGGCGGTAATGTCCCGGTTGTGCTCTCGCACACGAGGGCCCGGGGTCCGCCTTGACCATGATCCAGGATTTGGCAGGTCAGGTAATTACAGTGGAGCGACTGCCATCTGACCTCCATGACTCTGCTACCAGGGGAACCTGACCAGATTGGATCATGGCTACACATCCAGTCGCCTGAATGTGCAGGTTTCATCACGATGTTTTCCCTCACCGTAAGAGCATCGGTTAGTATTCAACTAATGTACATTACTCAGAAAATAGTCCCGGGACCTCTGGCTTACGAGTCGGATACTCTAACCGCTCGGCCACCGACGCTACCTATATCTTTTACGATGTCTATAAAACACATAAACTTCTGTTAGATTTGTAACCTATTAGATTCTGTTTCGAGATTTCGCTGGTTGCGCTCTTTGAATTCAGTTTTGTTTTGTGTAAGAATATGAGCCATTTATTATATTTATTTTTATTTCAGATGAGATGTGGCACAAAATAGAAAATAATAATAATTTTTTTGAAGAAGAATCTAAAAAAAGAGTGGATGAATCAAAAAGAGCAGGAGGACCTAAAAGTTTGAACTCATTCTTCAGCGGTATCGAAAGTTCATTCAAAAGGCTGGAAATTGACTAGAGAGACTTCACAACTTTGATTGGATAAGACAATGGTGCTAATTATAAGTATTATGTATAACATTAAAAAAGTACGTTTTAATTTTTCACGCCAGCTATATACCTTAATACATTGATAAAATTTATTGCATTTCTGTTTTGATTCCGAATCGATTAGGGCTTGAAATGATGAATTATACTAGACTTCTTAGTTGTTACTGAGTCTATTGTGTATTGTGCAAGTATTAAGTTGAAACTCAGGGCACCGAGCAGGCTTCATTTGGTAGGTCAATAATCAGCGAACTGACGTCAGCCTATCTGCATCGAAACCGCCAGCTACATCTTTGCATCATTACCCTCCATCGCCTTAAGCTCTGTGGCCGAGTTTGTTGGTATCCCTGATATCGGTCACTCACCTAATACATAAACCTATACTAGCTATAGGCATCTCAACCCATGCAGGGGTTTACGTAAACGTCATTGTGGGCTGGAGGAAACGGCGCTGAATCGACAATTGTGTTGGTCCAGGTAAACGGATTCGCACGGAGTGTGGTCGGGAATAGCCGGACGTGGTTTGGTCTTGGCGGAGGTATCTGTGATAGACAGTACATTCGCGGTATTAAAAGGTTAGGCACCTTAAGGTCCATTTCAGCTTGCATAAATGACAATTAAGATCTCTATGGCGATTGTTTTCTTAGCAGCATGTTCTGAGAGCTAGTTTCGAAAATTATAACAGTTTGAATTATAAAACTGATGAACACTAATAAGTAGATACCTTAAGTAACTAGAATTAATAGAATATTTCCATTGAGACGTGAATTATTTTGTATTACTTACGTTTGAATAGGTATCCTTTTGTATAAATATGAAATGTTATTGAATACGGTTTCAGCACAGAATTGATTACATCTCGCGATTTCATCACCGAAGACAACGATTAAAAAATCCAAAGATTTTATTTGTAAATATTAAATTTGCTACCGATTATTTCAATAATCTATGCAAGATGGACTAAACTGGGCAGAGCTCTATGCTATCACCGGTAAAATAGGAGCATGAAATGAATTACTAGCTATTCTATACCAAATCTCACATAAGTTAGATTTAGGTTCTAGTTTATCTATACATTGTACAAAATAAAGTCGCCCGCCGCGTCTGCCACGCGACGGGTTTAATGCGGTTTCACCATCGGTTAGAGAAATTCTTCTCGAAGGTTTAAATGTTTATTATAGTAAAGAAATGTCGAAAAAACCCCTGCGAAGTCTCGCTAGTAACTATAAAGAAGAAAACGAATACTGTACTACGGTGCAAAAGGTAATTTAGTGAAAGTAACGGTGAATATTGCAATGATAGTCGTCGAGGATGACCAGGCATTCAATTTAAAGATCACTAAATAAAGTCTCGCGTGCTATTTTCACTTGGCACCAATTGGGTTTTATTTGTCCGCTATGAACGAAGATGGGCCTAAAGTGAGCCGGCGTCTTGCAATTTAAGTGTCCATTCCTTGAAAAACTCGTCCAATGGAACGGCTCAATTGAATAGTTACGTTATAAGTGACACCTAAAGGAAGACTTGTAGTTATGTGGTGATGTCTGGACGTTGCATCGGCGTCGGAGCCGTTCTCCGCTGGCAGTCCAGGCCTCTGACATATAGGAAATTGCCTCGCTCTCACCGAATCGGCGAAATATATTTCGTTTGGGAACACAAAGCGCGCGAGAATGCTGCGAAGCAATAATAACCTTCTGCGAATAAAAAAAAACACTAAGTATATATAATTGCTGGCCACGCTATCTTTGTTTGTTGCACACACAAATGCAGCCTGTTGTAGGTACTTTTTAAGTGGTTGCAGGACACAACAAAACGAATACTTGTGTTAATTACATCATTAAATGATTGTACCTACTTCCTTACTTATTTAACTATAATACTTATGCGGTTGGTACAATAATACCTTCATGTCCTACAACTCTACACAACTGCAATAAATGCACGCACTTACTGTACGATACCAGTTTCAAACATGCTAATGAAACGTCGACTATTAAAAGTTGTCCAATTGTCCATGGAATCTCAAATTCGGCTTATGATGATTGTATTAATCCTGGGCATGCGAATACTAACTTTATAGAAAATTCAAATATCCAAATCTAAAGCTCCATATAGATTTAATTATGGTTCTGTCGCTTATAGACTCCCACCACATGACCACAATATAAATCAAGGCTTATAATCCTCAGCTTAGTTATGTAACTGTACGGTCTGTCTTTTCTTAGTAATCTTTCAGTGCCTACCTAAATAAGACGTTAAGGCTGTTTAAAAATTATACAAACAAATACAATATCAGTGTAGTTATGTAGGTGCCAACTTAGGCATGTAATCTCCTCATACGTTACCAGATCCACATTGTGCAAGCACTGGTATTGTACTGATTTGTACTCTGATTCCGACAACAAAGGCGTAATGGTCCAAAACAAAATGGCTAAAGCAGCCGGTGCAATCGGTGCACCATTGTCCCTAAATACGGTACAAGAGAAAGGCGAATTTAACAAAATGTGCGCATTCATCCGTAGATAAAAGGAGTTTTTAAACCAAGAGAGCTGTCGCTAAATTCTAGTAGGGTTTAGAGCTAGGATGTCCTCGTTTGGATCACGTAACACCTTTACCGTGAACTGAAAACTATAGTCTGTCATTTAATAAACACACTATTCAAGTCACTTAAACTTGGGATATGCGTGCCCTGCTTGTCCAAACTTGTGCCCTATGTGTTGAAATACTTATTTGGCGTACTCCGAGTTCCAAGTAAGGCAACCAAGTTGCGTGATTCAGCCATAATGAGGTTGTGCGGTCACTTAGTTACATTTAGTTTATTAACGCGGAGGACCACGCTCCATCTTGTTGCATAAACGATGCGGCCCACCTCGGAGAGTGCCCGCGGCTGCCTCCTCTTCATTATACATACATCATTATACAGTTCCGCTATTACTGCTCAAACAGCCATTATTAGTCACTATGAATTTAAACTCTAATTAACAGCCAATATACCATTACAATGTAGACTAAAGGTTTATATGATAAAGTGGTGCACATTTTAAAGTAGCTACGTAACGCGAATAAAACGAAAGGTTTCAATACTAAAATCGGCGGACAGAATAAAGTGCATGTGCTGTTACATAGTAAATAATTCTGTCGGGAGCTCCGCCATCCACACTTGCAATAAAACGAACAATGCAATTTAGCTAGTGCTGTATTCACGCTATGGGTCTGTGAAAGTCGCCCGCAGCCGCGCCGCCGCCGCCCGTCCGCGCCGCGCTGCGCTGCCGACGATTACCGACAGCCCAAATATAAAACAAAAATAACGGAAATCACTACACCGCAACATATTTAGAGCAGGTGCCGTTATAACAAACCGAACTGCATCGCAAAAACAACGAATGGAGAACACATGGGCATGCCCCGCCCATGCCCACATTGCGGAAATATTTTTTCATGCGATGTACGGGGAAATGAAACAAGTTTTTGTTGTAACTTTTTTGCGTCTGTGAATGATATATCGGCAGTTATTGTGCACTGTAATTATTTGATTTATCTGGGTTTGACTCAAAATGTAAAGCGTCTTTGTAAAAAGTGTACCTGTACAGCACAAGTGTGACAAAACATGGCACATGCCATCGTAAAATGCAACTGGGTCCGATTTGTGGGAATAGGGTATAAAAATTGCAGAGGCTGTGTGCGCGTGCCGGCCGCCGCCGCGCCCGCCGCGCGCCGGTATCACTCGCTGCTGCATAAAACATGCAAATTGGACCACTTCGCTGGTGTGCCTAAGTTCACTCGCTTTTGCACTTTTATGTAAAATCGACACCCATTACTCATGTAAATATTGTTAAATGCAGCTTCGACGCCCCACGTTGTTATGCATGTGCCCATGTGGTATCATCACCGCATTATTCCTATAACATTTTACACATTGAATTTTCTATAGGTTGCAATATGTATCCAAGCTTATCTACTTATTGTCTAGATTCAGCGGCAGATTGATCATTATTTTCACGAAGATTTTTAATTGGCATAGCCTGGGCGAGAGATACGAATTCATTATTAGTATTAACGCCACAATAGAAGCTAAATGAAGGCGATTGTATGCATGCGCGGGAGAATGGCGCCGTTCGACGCAATAATGAGCGCCTGCTGTTTAATGACTGCCTATACAGTTCTTTTCATTCCTAATCGTGACTTTGTATTGGCTTATTTATGTATGGTCTGTTTATTTATTGCAGGAATATTTTCAATGCCTATAATAAGGTATCTTTTCCAATAAGTAGATGTAAGTTTAGTACCTAACTTTGCATTAATTATTGTCGGGGCATATATTTCCCTACTATCTGAAGCGCTGATTGACTTTTAAATGCAAATACAACGATACAAAATCAGATGTTGAGATTATAAACCTTTCATCTTAATTAAGAATTGTTGGTGTTAGGTGTACCTCGCGGGTGGGATGAAAAGTTTCCGACCTAACCTAGATACATGATAATTGACAGTATACTGTCATAAGTCGTCTCCCCTCGACGCATACGGACCTAAAACCAATAAGTTCCCAAAACGCAAAACGACCTAAACGCATATTGAACCGAACGTAGACGTATTATTATTATTACTTTATTGATGAGGGCTGCCATCTTCATGTTTAGACCAGATACTTACTTTTCATCCCGCCCACGTATCATTACCAGAAGAATAGCTGACATTAAATGCCTAAACATACTCGCAAGCAGAATAACGAACATCAAAACTGTGTTACCGGCGTAGCACGAGTAACTTCTGCACGGGTAAACTGTTAAAATTGATTCCGTTGCACATTCCGTGCAAAAAATACGATCAGCGTCGGAGTTGCGACCCGCGCAGATAAAGTTTGTCCAGTCGAAGGTGCTCGGAGATTAACCGGCGCGCGGTCACATCGACTTCATCAATTATCCCCGCCTTCCCCGCGACGGGCCACCGCGAATACCGTGCACCGTATTTCACAGACTGAGACCAAGTGCCTTGTCTCGGGTTTTAAGTATTGGCCGTGTATGGTAGAAAATTAAAGTATTAGCCGCTAGGCGTACGGTAGAAAGATTGTAGCGCTAACGTCTTCTAATGAGTTAGGTCATTATGCGTCGAGGCCTTAAGTCTGTTTATTATACTTTTGAAGACTCCTCCGCAGACATTTCAAACCGCATCCGGTCCGATCGTAATCGGGTGGGCGTCAGAACGGAATTTTTCGATGACGAATACTAATTATTTATTTTTGGATGACAAGAGTTGATCTAAATAGGTGCTTCTCTGTTGTACGGGAGCCATCGACAATACAACTGATCTTTTCATGGCGGAGCTACGTTAAAGAAACGATAATTTTCCGATCCCGACCTGTTTACAACCCTATCCTGAATCAATCGAGACCGAATCCTGCCACGATCTCGATCCGATCCCGACCCGATCTCGATCCGTTTATGAGCCGATCCCAAGATGATAAGATCCCTATCCAATCCTGACACCAAAGTCCAAAAGCATAGTTTTAGCAGCTGTTTATGTTAATTTAATGTTTATAGTGCATCTCTGCCTACGCAGCACAGAGCAACAGTTTGCACCTTCATGAAATACCTTTTCCGTTCGCAGTTATTAAAAAATTCAATATCAAAAGCTCGCATCGCTCTGGGCCGTTTTCGAAAGCAATTTAAACAGAATTTAAGCATAAAAAGAATTTTCATGAATGTGTTATACGTAGTGTTGTATCGTTCGTTATTTTCAGTATTGACTATAGCGATATTTAAATAGCTCTGATACCTGAATCAATACAATATAAGATGAAGATTGACCAATTAGGCTAGCCAGCCAGACTAAGTGAATAAATAATATCCAAAGTAAGTATCCAAAGCCACTGAAATTCTGAACGTAGCCCAGATGATCTATGTAGTAGGTACAGGTGTTCAGCCTTTTCCAGACTGCAGGTTCTCACAAAGGATTTTAAAGTTAATAACTATTGTAGCAAGTGGAACGATGTGTGGTCTCTGCCTACCCCTACGTGAAAAAAGCATGACGGTATGTATAATGTAACTTTGTAACTGATTATGGCACGCGAGAGCACAATCGGGATTGACACTTAGATGATTATGACCTTTCACTTAAATGTTCTTCATGTTAGTTGTTTCTCATAATTAGTGTTGGATTGGTACGTTATATTTTATTGTATACTAGTGGACCCGGCGCGACTTCGTTCACGTACACCTACCCACCCTCTACCCATTTTTCTTGCTTATAAACCTTCCTCTTGAATCACTCTATCTATTAAAAAAAACCGCATCAAAATCCGTTGCGTAGTTTCAAAGATTTAAGCATACAAAGGGACATAGGGACAGAGAAAGCGACTTTGTTTTATACTATGTAGTGATTATTCTAGAGAAACGTTAATCTTTTCTATGCTGTTTTTAAATATATTTACCTTTTAACCTACTTATAGTATTATGTTTGGTATATAAATTTATCTATAGTGCCTATTAATTAAAATTACACGCTGTGGTACTTAGATGGAACGGACTTACTCTCAGTTTATTTTCTTATCGTGCATTCCGGTTGACAGTTATCTTACCCAAAAAGGTTGCCTCTAAGAAATCGCTTTTGCTGTTTTTGCTCTTAATTTATTCATTCATTAATTCACCGTTTTATCGGATTAATCTTGAAGTGTACAACAGCTATCCTTTTTTGTAGCTCTGCAACGTAGTGTACCTACGTGTCCTGAAAGGATATTATGAAGTTAGTAAATATTTTCATAGTTACCTACAATTGACGACATTAAGATAAAGTGATTGGTAAGACTCTAAATAATATTACAATTATCAATAATATTATTTTCCGTTAAAATAACAAGAGCGGAATATCAACGCCGGGTTTGCAACGGTAGTAATTGCAGCGACTGAGAGCGCGGACTATCTCCAGGCGACCAGTGGTCCCCGGACAATGCAATTCGAGTTAGCTACGTCACGACCGTGCCCCGACCGCGTCCCATCGGTCCAGCATGGCTATCACAAGTGTGTCCGCGACACAGCTCGCGCCGCAAGAGAGCGTTTGTTTCCTTCTATCAATACTAAGATGAAAGAGATAGCAGTATCTTTGTCGCGCCTTTTCTCGCTTATCGCACGCGAGAGCAACTCGTGCTAGCCGTACAGGCCACGTGTAACGAACCGCTCTCCTCCGAGATGAAAGCGCAAACGGAACCATGCTAAATGCATTTTAGGTGCTACTTCCCGCACAACACAGTACTAAGTTTGCAATAAGCCAAGCGACGCCGAAGCAATCGATATGTGATTGTGCATTCTTGATCGTTGAATGTTTCTAACGAATAGTTAGTGGATCGAGATTTGAAAGTAAGTACTTGTAGGTAGGTACCACCATCTGAAGAATCAATTTTATGTGCAGTTGTTAATAGTTTTTTTTTATAGTGTTTACTAAGATATTATAGGTACTAAGGAAATCATATTAGAAAAGTGTACAGCAACGAATTGGTCTACTTATATCACAAAATAAAAAATGGCCCTCCCCAAGTCACTTCGTCGTAAGAACATAAATGTGGTGTCATTTATTCCGTAAGCACTAAACGTGTTTCTGAAGGGATGTTCCTTAGTAAACGACGACGTCGACTCCGCCAACATCTTTTCTGCAGCCTATTCTATATCTACAACATAATTGTCAAGTGGCATGACAAAAATATGCATGATGGCTTGCGAGAGGCTGGCATGAAAATAAAGAAACCAGGACATGCCAGGTTATGAGTGTCACTGTAAGGTGACATTAGTTACCTGGATACAGACCAGTAAGTACCACAGCAGTTGCATCAGTGTTTTTTGTTGAGCGTGCGTGCGTGCGTGTTTGTCTTTTTCTCTATTTCTCTGTGTGTCGGTGTGTGTAATTAAATATATTTATAAGGTTATTATTATTAGGTATAATAATAACATTTAAGAACGATGTCAATCTTTGTTTTCATAACAATTAAATGCTTTAAGCGCTTCGTTACAACGGCTTATTTTTAAATAAAAAGAAGCTCACAATCGCTTTGATATAAGTATGTGGCTATAGCTGCGAAGTAAATTATTCTTAAAGTTCCCATGCACCCTCTTATAATACATTCAGTTATTGCTGGGTTAGGCTATTGGGAAATATGTTTCCCATGCACCGGAAGCAGCGGAAATCGGAGATTGTTTTCAATCGGTATTCGTTTGTTAGCACAACAACAAGGACGGCGATCGAATGCGGGCTGTGATCATTGTTGCATTGTTTATCGCTTCACAATTATGGAGGATCACTCAGTCGCTGCAGCGTTGGGAACAAATTGAATGTATGAAGCGGTGTGAGTTTATCCTTGCTTTATACCGCACAGCGGGCTCTTTACGATACAGTGTGTGTTATTTTGTTTTATGCCAGAATTATTACTCTCGTCCCGCATGAGCATACTAACAATGATGCAACTACGAAATTGAAAAGTTTGATGTAGGACACGGGGAAGCTTTTAAGTCATAAAAGCTGACTACTATTTGAATATAAATACACGAAAAGTTGGCTTTGTTTTTGCCGTATTAAACACAAAAACGATGTTTGCTGAATCCGTGCTAGAATTCTTGTTTGTGACCTTTTGGAGAAATACCTATTTCTATCTAAAATATAGAGTAACAATGAGGAACATCGTGGAGCTGAAGTTATAAAAATATGGCGTCATAAGATATTGTAATTGAAGTGGCGGGGTGGGGGCAGCGCGGCGCCCCGGTAAAGTGGCGGCTCTTCGTTCAAATGGAAACCCAGACCTTCCCGCTTCCACGTAAAATCTTTTCCAAAATAAATGAATCCATACCGTATGGAAATCGCATGCCGTGGAAAGTTTTTATTGAAAAACTTGAAGAACTGATGAAAATGGCCCGCGTTAAGATCCCCCGCTCTCCTTATGAATGCGATTCGTCGCGAAAGTATCTTTATTATGATCAAACTTACCTCGCCGTTGTGCGAGTAATGCGTTTGAAGTGGATGGGCTTGCATGAAACATATTGCTTGCAAGATTGTTTAAAAAGGAAAGTTTCGTTTGCTTATCTAGTCTGTAATTCAGGTTTTATATAATCTGATAATCTCTTTGAACTTTAATTATTTATTTAAAATAAATGCAAGCTTACAGGCAAAATCGGAAGTGTTTACGTTTAACATTTAATTCAATTCAAAAAATTAATAAATAAAATAATTATAAAAATATAAATTATTATTTGAAATTAATACTTCGTTAATACATTATTTTAATAAAAAAATATATTATTTTTTAAAATGTCTAGCCGTAATTAAAACAAATATTTATGGCACGAACAGTCTATCAGCAAGTAATGTTGGTACCAGACCTATAAAATAAATCATGGCGGACGAAATATAAATGAATAAATTATTCTATTGAATTAGGTCAAGGGGATGTTGTTATAATCCAGTTAGTTAAGATTTGAGTGGAACATCGAGTGGACACATAGGGCCTGAGAGGCCGAGGCACGGGCCCGAAGCCCGAGGGGTTAAGTAATTGATAAAGCAAACGGTAGCCCTCAATCACGGTCAGTTCGAAGTTAAACTCGCCAGATATTTATTAAGTTGTCTGCGAACTTATTAATGTGTTACGACGACGAATTTGTTGGCTTCAACAAGTTTGAGGGTAACTGTTAATAATTCTGGTAAGCCGTAATTGCGTCTGCATATTTAATTGGAGAACACACAGCACGCAATGAACACAGTGTCTAAGAAAAACTATATCAAGATTTCTAAGAGATACTTTCTATAATACTTATAACCGCAGAGACTTTAATTCAAAAGGGTAAATAATTAAATTGTGTTTTTTTATCCAGTCAGCTAGAAAAATCATCCAGAAAGGTATTAGTATAAAAATTATTAGGCAACATTCAGTTGCAGTCATTGTTGTTGTAGGTACCTACTATGTATATCATAAATTAATCATCCATCAGCAACACTTTGTCTTGTACCTAATAGACCTAATACTGGACCAGAACTTTTTCCAAGTAGGTGGAGACCTTTGTCGTAATCCTTTGTCTTTGCAGGTAGGTCGGACCGGATCGAGCGTCGTCATTTTTTTATTTACAGATCCAACTACTGGATGGTAGATGGACTACGGGCCTATGGCTACGGCTGCCTTAGATAATCTACAGACGACACAGCGGCAAGCGTGCATTTTATACTAATCCTTACGAAGTATAAAATAAAGGCGCTTTCGGATCCGAGGGACGTGGCCGGGCGTCCGACCAAGGTCGGCTCCTGCCTCTAAAAAATAAGTTGCCTACATTGTACTTAGGAAACATGTTGGTAGTTTAATTAGATTACGCCATTTCTTTCAAAATATTATTTTTAATATTAATGTGTAGGTATTTAATTGTAAAATTGAGTTTGTAAATAATTAGTAAAAATTTTTATTAGCATTTTTGGAAAATGAATGAGCTAATAATATAAAACTAATTCGAAACATAACAAGTTAACAAACACAAAGCCCGTATTATTTGAATGAGTAAATGCAGTATGATTTCGAAAATTCAACTTTCGGTATTGTGTTTTCTCTAAGAATGTTTAACGGTGCTAGACTTCTTAAGAAATATAAATCATATTTATGAGCACATAATTTTAGTCTACCATTTAACATTAGCTTAGTATAATGGCAAATCTTTAAATAAATTAGTAGGGAATGTTGGTAGTTCAACGTCGTGACGACTAGTTTAGAATTAACATGTAATTTACGACGCACACGACTGCCGTGACTCATGCATACTAGACTACTTATTAATAAACATACACAAAGAAAAAATAAACTACTGACTTCCTTTCGCGTGCCTACGGACATAAAAGTTTTTCGTGCGTATCCTAACGAAAACATAAATTAGGTAAAATTTACTGCGTTTATAGAGAGCATCCCCTTCGCTACAATATGTCCGTGACGACGCCGAGGGCGCGCGAGGGTCAACGGGCCCGCGGCTCGCGCCGGCGAAATTATCAAAACTTTTAAAAGTTACAACTTGGTCGAATGAGAAGCGGGCTTCCTCGGTTTCGCGGAGGAGCCTTCGTGGTGTTCGGTCCTTGTCTGGTCGGAAGGGAAAGAGTCAGAGGGCAGAGCGGCCGCGGCGGGCCGGTGCCGAGGCCGCCGCGAGCGCGCCGCGCGCCAGTCTCGCCGCTGCGATGCCGGGGGCGCACGCCACGCCGCCCCACTGCGACTTCTCCACGCCGCGATCGCGCGAAATCTTTGCCCAACTAATAAATCACTGGAGCCAAAAGTAAACCCTCACGAACAGATTATAACGGGATATGAGATAACGACCCCGCGGCCGGCTAGTGATTAATCGGCAAAGTCTTTTCGGTTCAAATGATCCGAACCGAAGCGTAATCTCGGAGTTTCGAATTAGGTGCGTGTAATGTAAACAGATAAACATTGTTGAAGTTTTTCGGTATTATTTGTTGATAAGACTTGCGCCGGTTGTGGATGCATCTAAGGGTGTGGAGCATGGTGCGTAAGCAGTAGCCGCGAGTGGCATGGCAGTGCGCGCGCTGTGGCTGCTGTGCGGCGCGCTGGCGGCCGCCTGGGCCGACTCCTGGACCGCCTACCAGGAGCAGCCCTGCTGCCGCCCGGTGACGCATCACCGCGTGAGACACCACAGAGGTAATATTCCTTTTGACTTCAAATTACGAAAACCCACAAATTCCAACGGTCGTAATGATTAGGCAGGCACGTCTTTGCTCTGTACCAACATCATTAGGAGCGTTTAATGTTTCGACTTTTCGAGACTTGCCTAACAACGGCTAACGGTTCATCGCACGATAACGTCTGCTGTCGGTGAGCTGTACCTATTTACCTGTGACTCATTGCATATCGTCATAATTACTGTGTTTGTCATAACGTTTATGGGCAGTTTCGATTAGGTTTCCAATAATACCTTGATATGGTATTACGAGTGTGAAAGGAAAATCGATCTTATAACAAAAAGAAGTAGGTATTTATAAAAACGTAGGTACACATAATACTTTTAAATAGTATAATAGGTATACTCTGTAAAACAGAATATCAATAGCGATATGAGTTTGGCGCCATTAAATTCTTTGTATTCCAGTGAAATCCTTATCTATTGACCTCCTTATATCCGGCTTCTTTAAATTCAAAGTTTAGAGATAGGCGTAATAAAAACAGAACGTTTTTTCTCCTTTTGATATTGTTATTACATAAAATTGCCCTAGCACATCAACACAAATGATAATAGAGTTTGCATGCAAACTTTCTGATGACGATCAGGCATATGTCCGGAACAATAAAATGGGTCGTACGCACGAAACGTGAATAAAACCATAGCACCACTGTAATATCTACCCCAACTTACGTTTCCAGCTATTTTATGGTCCCCGAAACACTCGCGATTTGTTTTTACAACCGATAATTTCTAACGGTTTTATTTTGAACTCTATAAAAATAGCGTACCATAATTATTTGAACTCGAACCAACGGTCGCTATCATTAGATAAGTAAAACAGTGTTATCTATATGTGTCTACTGTTTGGTACTTTTTACGTCAAGCAATAGGCCAAATTACCTACAACAAGTAAGATTATATCTTTTGCAATGGGACGGAGATGTCAATAAATTTGATGATTAGAGAATTATTACCTTTGTGAGACTCATTTTGGAGATAGTTTAACCTATTTTATTCATGCTGGTATTTTGCTTACTTGATAAATAAAAATAAATAGCCGTGCCCTAAATTCTTTTCGGACATCTATGGGAGGAGGAGGAGGACGTTTCGGCGTCATTAACAAGAAACAAGCATTCCAATCTGACGCCTTGTCTGACGCAAGGCTATAAAAGCGCACCATATTAAAATGCCTGGTGCCTATTATCATATCCCCATTCTTGGAATACAACAACTGCAATTACGGGCCTTTATAAGTCACTTATTTTATGAGTGGATGCTTATTTGGTTTGATAACGACTTTTAGTATAGAATACAATACAAATAAACAGCAATCATCCCACCCAGATACGTAAGGTAAGCGCAACAATGGAGAAAATTGAACGAATGGCTTATATTTATTTGAGGAACTTAATTATCTATTCAACGACGATTAGCATAACACGCGGTAGAGATCGCTTATCTCTCTACTTCTGTATATCTATCAACTGGTTGTTACCAAGGGACATAACAAGGATTCGTTAGAGGTATCGCAAGAAGTTGGAAAGAGCAAAAAACAGGCTGCACGATTGGGTCCGTAAGGGCCAGGCGCGGGGAAGCACGCGGGGTGGGGCGCGGGGGCAGGATCATGCAAACCGGCTCCGCGTGCGCTGGCGCAGGTAATTGACTCTGCCTCGCGCTGCTGGCTAAATTAAGTTATAAACGAGCTAGTGTAATCGGACTATAAGCGGGTGTCCGACAGTTTTATTATAACGCTCTTTTCTTGCTCCATCGCTCATCGCTGGAATTCATATAATGGCTCCGACGATTATACTCGCTTCTCTTACTATAGTTTTTTGTTGCTTCACGTTTCTATTTGACGATAAATTTGTTTTTCATTGTCAGTTCGACAAATTGTTTGGCTTTTTAATTTCTTAATTAAAAAGCAGTTTTACAAGAGTTGATCTTTTGAATTTGTCTTTTTTTTCTGTTTGATATCTTTCTTTATACCTAATTTTAGAAATGCCGCCAGTTGTTATTATAGCGAATAATCGGTTAGAGATTAAACAGATAGCAACAGGAATGAATTTCTCATGTTTAGTAACATTGCAAAACGAATCCTAATTACAGCAGCTAGTTCTGTTTATTCAGGAAGACTATTTTTAAAAGAAGTCTTAATTAAAAAAAAATAATGATAGGCTGGACTCCGATCGTGCAGAAGAAATAGTTTAATTGCACCTTAATCTGCCTCTTGTGGGCTATGAATATTGATTAAATTAAAGAACTGGTTACTTATGACCTTTTTAACTAGTAATGTCAATCGCATACAAGATAAATTATAGTTTTATTATTTTAAACCTGTCTGTAGTTGCATACTAAAATAGAATACGATCTCGTAGAGAAATGTATCTCTGAAATATCTTCTAAAATTTATTTTTAATGAAAAAAAAAATGTGATAGTGATGTCGAATAACAAACACTATAATTCGCTTTTCGAAAAAATAATTAAAATTTAGCGATCATTTGAATATCAAATAATTGCGACTCCTCACGGCATCACCTAATTGGCACCTCTATTTTAGACATTTCGCCTGACGTTCCAATTTGGCTATCCTACAATACTCCTTGTTATATAACAGTAGGTAGTTATACCTCGATCTTATCACGCGATCTCATCAGCAAGACCCAGCTAGTGAGAAAAGGCCGCGCTTGTGTCAACGTCCGTCCGTAATTAGCAGACCGCCTACTGGCGACTCGAATGCGGACAACATGTTATTATTACGACGTCTCTATTATTATCCAGACCTTTTTATGGCGATAAAACTGATGGAGGTATGAACTACTAGCTTCGTGTAGAAGACTTAAAAATTGTAACGATAATAACTTCGTCCGTCTATAATTTAAAAGTCGACCTAGTTTATTTTTTGAACTGGTCCAAGATAGGAGTTTATCCCATTATTGAGAACTTCAACTACTGCTATTATCTTCCAATAAAACTACCTAAAATACGGGATCGTCCATCAAACTCAACTCTCCCCGTTTCTCATATAACAGCTTATATATAGGTTTTGGTGGACCCTGCGCGACTTCATTCGCGTGGCGAGTCCTATCCCTACCCTATATCTACACTTTTTCCTTGCTTATAAATCTTCCTCTTGAATCACTCTATCTATAGTTGATAACCGCATTAAAATCCGTTGCATAGTTTAAAAGATCTAAGCGTACATAGATACACAGGGACAGATGGCGCGAGGTCACTTTATTTATACTATAAATAGGATACTGTTAACGGTTGAACTGCGCACGAGTATTTAATCTGCGTATCGTTTATTAGCGATAGTTGGGCGGCATAGCAGGCTACGATGGGCGCTGTGCTTGGCGTGTGGTCCGACATCGCTGAGAGCCAATCGTTCTGACAGCCCGCCAGCTCGATCTTATCGTGCTTTATAAACCTATTTACCGCCAACCCGTATTCGGTGTAAGTTACCGCTATTCGTAAGTTAAACACGCTTATCAGATAACTGAATCGGAATAACCGATACGATGTGACGCGATTGAGCTTGAAATAAACTAAGTTTGCCTTTTTTATTTTATTATGGAGATATAAATTTAACAGTAATATGAAGTGGGTAGTACTGAAATTAGGTATGTTCAGTTCAGGCCTACTTTCTTTGGTCGTAGACTTCAGTGTAAATAGGTTACAAAGGTTGAAGAGTGGACTGTATATTTAAATGACTTTAATTCGTTGAACAAATAATTACAACGGTAATGAGAGGCTGCTGATCCTCGTAAAAGGTAGTTGAATAATGAATCGTGCATACGTTTAAATATTTGAATTTTGAATATGATTTACTTACAATAAGGTTAAGCAAAGGTAGTTAGAATGTACAGCCAAAGTTTGTATACAACAATATATACATGAAAAAATAGAATTATTAACGTAATGTAAGGTAACGGAATGGAAATTAATAAATTTCCTAAGATCTGAACAAGGTATGCATAAAAGTACTTTCGTTTCGTTACACCCATTAGGCCTTCTTGAAAAATATTTAATGTGTCTGAAGGATGTGAGTGAAGACTGTGTATCAGTCAAGACTGTTTAGACATCATGAAAACAATACTACTGTAGCATTTTCAATTTGCTGTTCCTTCGTGGGCGAGATATTTTTCAAGTAGGTACCTAATTAATCAAACATCGTCGTTCAACATATTTTGTTAATATTAGTTAAAATACAATAAATTAAAGTAATCAATTATCATGTTTCGAAAATGTCAAATCTGAAATTATTACATTAATATTATATTAAATAATAATAGTACTTTAATTATACCTACACAGAATCAGCTTTCTACTAATTAGGTATGAGCTTATACCATTAAATCCATTATGACTAATATTAACGCTCGTGGATGAGGGGCAGTTCCAGATATATTTAGATTACCTAATCAAGGCAGTTAGTCCTTTAAATGTACATAGAGTTAACATTAAACTAGTTAGCTATAAGCTGTTACTAACATAGTAATGATGCCATGCATTTAAAAGCAAACATCTCAATTGTACCTTTTCGTTTGGTATGTTATGTTTGAGTTACCGTTTGTCGTTGTGGGTCCGTTAATACATGACGTGATATCATCACGATGACTTGTGAGCATTGCATCTAACTTTTAATTTTATTATACTAGCACAGAGTCGAAAATTACAACATCATCGTCATCATCCTGGCGATCAGACCAGATTTCTGCCAGAGTCATGTTTCCTGATACTGGCAGGTTTAGGCACTTTTTTTACAAGTTTTTATTTAACTTGCACGGTGCACCGTTCGTTTTTAAGTTGTTCGTCAAAATTTGCAAACAATTTTTCGATCATTTGTTGATATCCGATTGAAGTGAAATTTGGTATACCTATGTAACTTGGATGACAATGCGTTAATAAGGTACGATGGAGCTGGTCTGATGATGGAGTGGGAAGGTGGTCATAGAAACTAATCGCAATAAGATAACCTCATAGTGTTTGGGCTCTTTGGAATGATCTTGATAAGTAGGTACTGTACCGCGTGATAAAAGCTTGATACGATTTTTTTTATTTGAGAACTTATCTCACCTATCCCTGGGCATACATAGCAAGTGATGGAACCAGCGCAGGCGAGCCTCTTCAATCTTGTCCGCGATATCTGTCACACTAAGGCTGCCATGGCTGTAACTATGGGTGTTAGGTTGGGATGTCATTCGGTTATCAGTGTCCCAATACTTTTGAGTGTCGTTACACAGATAAGTTGTTCGATCAATGCCTATCGTAATAAAGGTCGATAACTGCATGTCATACAAGTTAACGTTACAATGTCATACAATAAACTGAGTAGGTACCTACCTAGTTGAGAAGTTACGAACAAAAAATGAATGAAAAAAAAATTTACATCTTGGCGTTAATGTCCCGTTTGTGCTCTCGCGCACGAGGTCCCGGGATCTGCCTTGACCATGATCGGATGACCATACATTGAAGCGACCTGAATCCGGTACCTGTCGCTTACGAGTCGGATACCTTAACCACTAGGCCACCGACGCTCCAAATAAAATATATATGAAACGATGTAATAATCCTTGCATTGTTGTGTTTCGGTTTGAAGAATAAGGTGTAGCGTCAGTACTAATTTCACAATTTGAATTTTACACCATTAGGGGACTTTCAACGTCATAAAATTGCACTCGTAACTTGAAACCTAAGTCTGAAAGAATTGCCTCGACAGAAGGGCAGCAAAGTCATTCTATAAGTAGCCGGCTGCTTACTTCCCGAAACTGAAATTGATATCTAGGCGCATCCTTAAGGCCATCAAGTAACCCAGAATTTGGGCTTTTTCACACAATCTGAGACATAGAAAATAGCGTTTTCGATTCTCACAAAAATTTGTATTAGTTAAGTTAAGGATTTAATCTAGAGTAAAACGCTAAAAGTTACAAGATTCGAGAAATCCCAAAGTTATCCGTTTTTGTAATGTTTTTTCAATATGTTGACTAAACTACAGACATTTTTCATTTTTACATTTGAATTCTCAAGAAATGACTCTAAAATTATAAGTAAGTATAGTTTAGTTAAATATAGTTTAGTCTGCCAGTGTAAATAATAAAAAAAAACACGGGCCACTTGCCCATAATCAGCACTTCAAAAACGTCACAGATGTCGGAATTAAACAATGTACATCGTCTAGTTCGGCTTCGTAGATCCTCGCCTCCTTCGCACGCATGTGAGTAAATACGAAGCCGAAACAAGCCGATGTGCATTATTTACCACCTTTCGAAAGCCTCAATTCGGTTGCTTACGAGCTACGTGCTTATTGGCAAGATCGCAGGCGCCTGGGCATGAGTAATCGACTTGACGTACAGCACCTCGAACCTTCGTCTAAATGCTGTCTCTCGAAGTGCTATCCGCCGCGTAAATCACTCCCTGCACGTTAAGGATTTAGTGTCGTTAGCCCTGGGGCGGAACATGCGTCCGCTTACCTCGAACGTTGTAAAGTGTTCCTAGCCGTCTTTTTTAACTCCAACGCGAACTGAGGGCTGTTTTAAGTTTCACGTGTGGCTCTTGAACGGATGAACTAATTTTATTTTACTTTTCATTTTACTTTATTTTATATAGCTAAGATAGATATTAAAAGTTTAGGAGTACTTCGTCAGGGGTGTTTTTCCGCAATTTATCATTTTCTAGTTTATCTACCGGCTTGGCTTACTCGTAGTTATAGAATATCAGATTTATTCATAAGTGAATTTGTATCAATGCTAGGTATACTGGTTCATTCGATTTCTTGACTAGGTAATACATACATAACGTTACGTTTTTTTTCGTAGGAATAGGGAGATACCACATTGTTCGACTTGCTACGGTCCTGACAGGTATTTCTCGTTTCTGTCACATTAATTATCCTTTCCATACTTGAATGCCGGTGTACGGTACTCTTGACCTGACGTTTCCTTAAAGTGTCGTCGATTTGGTCGTGATACGTACGTCTCGGTGGTGAATAGAATGGTCGGAAAGGAAAGATCCCTTCCTACAATTTTATTCACCACTGCCATATAAATATATATTTTTTATTAATCTCCTATCATTTATGCTCTCTACATGCCCAAAACCAGCTAAGCATTCTTTTCTCTATCCTAGTCACTACATCTTCTTTCACTGCAGCACGTTCCCGTTTTACACTATTCCGTAATTTATCTTTCAATGATACTCCTTCCATCTCCTTGGAAATCATTAGAGGCTTCCGAGAGAAATTGGTTACCTATACCTACAATAGTTGCTCGTTCATAATATAATATTTCACGGTGTGTTCCAATTAATTTTAATTAAGAAGATTAATTTTAATGATTGCGAAAAGTTATGTTAAAGGTTTATTTTACTCATTTGCCCTCTACAAAAGGTGGACGGCCCATAAATTATAGTGTACGTACATAACCCGTTACTAAAATCTTTTCTATAAATAAACCGATGTTTTGTTTAGACTGACGACGAAAAAGGCTAACCAAGAGCAATCTATTAGGAACCACAAACTGGGAGTCCATTAACCAAGTACACCAACACTGCTATTCTAGAAGTCGCTGTTTGCTTTTAAATTAGGAGCCTTACATTAGGGTACAAGAACAAGACAGCCGCCTATTGACAGTGGTGTTCAAATATTGGGCCGGTGCTGATAAGAGGATACATGACACTCGGCGGTTGCAAGGGTCTGCAACTCCGCTCGACCGGGCGAGATACACGGTTCTGTTACTCGCCTGCTCGTACGATGAGCGTTCCCAATCGAACGTGTAACGATGGACTAGTAACATTGGCGTGGTTATCGAAGCGGCTTGTTAATCGATTGACAGGGTCGCTTGCTTTCTATTGGGTGAAGAGGTCTGGATGTGTTGGACTGCAGTTTGTTGGGATTTTCTAATTAATCCAACGCTATATGACTACCTGCTGCAATTGAGACTCAATTGAGGAGTGTCTTAATAGTTATTGTTGGCCATCGGATTAGAGATCTTGATATTTAAAATAGACAAGTGGTATACTTACCACCTTACCTGCTACTGCAGGGCAAAGTGTACTCGGTGATATATCTGTGAAAAGTTTGTTAACTTCTACGACACATAATATGGTAGAACCATTTTTCCATTGGTAACAGAAAAATATATAATTGGCTACAAAGGCAGAGACCCTGACAAACTCTGCATACTCTGACAGTTGCAAAAACATTTTAATTTTTTATTTTGTAGTACTTTTCTATAACTAGATATATTTATTACTAACAAATAATATACCTCTTACAAAGAACTAGACGGTATAAGAAATCGAGATTCACATGGGATTCTGAATGCACAGGGATATAGATATTTACGGCGGTCACGACAGACACAGGTAATGGCATTCGATAACATGATAGTATATGTAAATTTCCCTGTTACTGTTAATGTTTACTATTCCGATAAGACGAACGGCTTATCTGTTAACATTTATTTTATGGAGTCAACCGTAAATCTAAAATTCTAAGTATAGTAGATGACTATGGCAACAGCACAGGCGCTTTCCAGTCAGGTTGGGTTTCTTCTACTCGCTGCTGTTGGTTGTAAAAGTGATGAAATATGAACCCGCTGGTTTTATGACCAGACGTAAACATCGCACCTGCGTTAATTATCTAGAGTAAAATCGTGTACGTTTTGCTTTTTATAGGTTTAGGAATAGCGAATTTACGAAACTCGACAGCCCAATTTCAGTGTTCAGAAGGAAAACTTCAGTGTTAATGACAAAAAAGAAATGGATCCTTTATGTAGTTATACTATTTTAGGTTGGGTCCAGATACTCAACATTCTTTTGAAATGAGCCATAATCAACTTATTATTTGTTTTACCTTATTATTCTTTCAGAACTTTTACTCTTTGAATTAACTTGTTTTCCTTGAAACCTTGTTTTCGTAAATTGACTGAAGTGCCGTTTTAGTACAGTATCTCTACAAGCGGTACCACCATTGAGCAACTTCTTTGAGACTGTATTAGCTTTTACTGCGAAAATAAGGTAATTGAACTGAGCTCCGAATTTATTCAAATAGCAAATGAAAAACATTTTTGTCAAATAGCAAACAAGTAACTGAGGAATTTAAAGGCACTCAAAAGAGAAACGAAGTTCATTGCCATTGCCATCAGACGGAGGATACAAACAAGTGTATAATAAGAGTACCTAGAGCTACACACGTCAAGTTAGGTAGGCCGGTAAATTAAATTGTGACAAGCACAGACGGAACGTGAACAATAAATTGGCAATTATTTCCAATTCTGTGCGATTCATACCCGGCGGGTTGTGTTTATGGCAACGCTTAGTTGAGTGGAATGATTGTGTAAAACTGTTGGAGGCGGTCCAACGGCGCGGGAACGCGGGCCGCGGCGGCAACGCCACGAATAAAGTCAAATATGCGAACCTGCGGAACCGCGAGCGCGCACTGCAGAGCACAGCCAACAAACGTTTAACCTACAATTTACAACTTTGATACTGTGGAGCTAGTCAATAAATAAGCAAAACGTTCCTGGCTACCTGGAACAATTTCTGTTGTACAGCATGCGACTCGTTATTTACGGTTTTACACGACATTGTTCCGTTTAAAATTACTGGAATACGACCAGTTGTACAGTTGTCAGACAATACAGAATCGTAATTACTCGCAACTGCAGATGTCCGCGCGCCGGCCACGCGTCGGCCCTAACTGCACCAAGTTCAACGGTTCGCGGAACGAGTCGCGAGTTATTTTTGTAACTTGCTACTTTCTGGGAACGGGCCGTGGCTGGCAGGCAATATAGCTCCGATGTCCCATTCTGTACTGTCACTGGTACGTCGCGTATACATTCATGTGGCCGGCTGCGATACTGCATCGCGGGAATCCGACGGAAGTGATAAACATAGCCCGCGCGGCTTACAGATATCTTGACACGGGTACAAAGGTACATTACTCGTCGAGTTTACAGGCCTGTTCGCCCGATAGCTACAAAGAAAAAGAATTATTGTATGTGTAGTACTCGCTTTGGCGAAAAACACTGCGAAATTAGCATGCGGAGAGCTGTTCAACTTCAGTGGGATTATTTTATTGTCTTTTGTTCTTCTTGTTCAAGAGTTACTTGGGATTTTTATTTACGAGTATCATTGTGTTTCAGTGAGGCATGGAATGTTTTTGCAGGCATTTATCTTTGTCATATTGTATTATCTCCAAGTCTGTTATTAGCTTGTCTACTATTAAAAATAAAAAATAATGAATTACAAATAATATGTGGAGACCTGTCCATGCCCATCCCACTAAAGGCATTCTAGCGTTCATGTTCTACCTATAACCTTTTTTAGAGGTAATTTTGTCTTTGAGCATGTTATTTGCAGTAGTACCCAGATGTTGTTGTACGGTTAATAAGAGAACTACATACGCACGCAGCCACGCATTAATCTCCAGCCGATGAAATGATAGTAGCAACAACAAGTGTATTGAGCACAGCAGCCCAATAACAGGCAGCAACGCGTGCCCGCCGCCGCCGCTGGCAGAGCTCCAGTGCTTTCAATTTGATCCCGCAGTCTTCGTAAACATCCCTAAATGATAAACGCATAATTTAACGCCCCGACGAAACACGAAAAATTGTGCATCCATTTATTTTTCTCGATCACGGGAGCGTGAAGACGTTCGTTTTAAAAATTTATGAGCTCATGTGAATTCTATGTTCGCATTGTGCATTTTATTCCCGTCCAGATTTATATTACGCCATTTGGTCTATGAAAGTGAGCGATAACATGAAACTGTTGGATCATTCGATATTTTATACCAGTTCGAGATTGAGGTACTTACTTACCAATATCATTAATGAGATAAATGTGGTTTGATTTCGACGAGTCAGTAGCTGCCGCCATATTCTGCCGTTATTGAAGTTTTTATAAGTCGTTAAAGTAATATTCTTTAATTTATTCATTTCGATATTTATGAGTCGGTCATTCGGTAGGCATATCGAATAGATAACGATCAATTAGCTAAAGTTTTGATACAAATTGGATATAGTTTCTAACTTTAAGGAATCTACTAAATAAATTACATTTTCTTAGAGATGTGGCTGACTATGGCTTTGGCCGATTAGACGACTGGCCGACTTGTCGGCTACAAAAAGGCCGACTAGCCGGCTAAGCTGATCATTGTTTATAAGTTCAGATGGCATCGTTAATCCTTTAGGTGCAAGCAGAAACTTTTTCCACATTCATCGACTTTTAGTTTAAATTACCCACTCTTGCTTCATCAAAAATATAAAAAATTTTTAGACCTCTTTTTGATAGGTTTCAGTTGCTTTTATTACCATTCACAAAGCTTGTTGCGGACGTAAATTTTTTGATTTCACTAATTTACTTTTGTGAGGAACAGTTTATGAAAAATTAAATTTTCTTAGCACTCTTCTTTGCCGAATCCAAAGCAGCCACTTGATATTTGGCTGTTCCAATTCAAAGCTGGCAGCAGTACTCCATATAAGGCCGAACTTGCGCTTAGTAAGCTACCGCTTAATTTAAATAGGATGCCAATTATTTTTTGCTGCAGTTTTTGCTTTTTCTTTGAAGTACAGGCCTAAGCAAGATGGAATGGGCTCCGTTTGGTTGAAAACACAAACACGTCTGCGTTTTTGTTGAATTGAATTAAACACTCGACTGCAATCAGCATTGAGACTAGATATTAATTGCAAAAAAATTGCAATATTTAGACACAATCTCCTGCAGTTCTCTGTGAACAGCCATAAGGCATCTCAATAAAAAAAAAGCGAGTGAAATAGATAAAATACTTTACTGATAGCGAAAGAATTTCATGAAATTATGAAATTAATATGATTTTGATTTTACCCAATTAATGTAAGTAAAGTGCCGTTTAGTCGGCTGTTTTTGCTGACTATTCCGCATATGCCTAGTCGGCAATGTAGCTGAATAGTCGGCTTTCCTGACTAGTCGGTACATCTCTTTTATGTTTCGGCGTTTCAGCAAAATTGATTTAGAATCTAGCAATAAATATTTATTTTTGACAATAAAATCTTATAATGTCAGTAAAGTACCTAATAGGGAGAATTTAAGTCATTTTCAAACCACCTGTTAGGAACAGCGAGATATTGAATTTAGTAGCCACTACCCCGTTGTCATAGTCTGACAGGGGGAAATATAGTACGGAATCCAATTCTCACGGTATAACAATGGAGTGGTGCGGCGCGGTCGCCGATACCATCGCAGCCTTCGTCGGGCGACCACATAAATCTGGCTTTGATACATTTTGGTAAGACGCCAACTACCCACAGAGCACAGTGCACCGCGCAGCCCGCTCGCCACCGCTGCTGATGCAAAATAATACCCGCCTTTTTGCAACATATTCCTGATTCCATTTCCTACTACAGCGATAAATATTGTGACACCTACGGGCGAATTACTGAACCCCGGCTACATTCGAATGTTGTCTCTAGTCTCTATTCATATTTTGTTAAACATATTCTATTTTATTTTGAAGCCACCTACGCTCCATTGTTTGTTCAACTACTCAATTAAACTTTACAATGAAATCTGTTTGCGTTACATCGTAACGTGCCGTGCATCGTCCCCTGTTCGCTGGTACGGAGAGCACAATGAAATGCTGACTCACCGTATTCATTCGATATTCGTATTAAACAAATCTGATTGTAACAAAAGATTTATCTTGTGCAATAAAGGCATTGTGGCCGGAGCGCGGCCATTGCTCGTTCATATCGAAATAAAGACGTCATTGTTGTACGGGACTCTGATATGGAGAGCACGGCAACTAGGTCGCGTTATGAATCGCGACCACTATTATGAGGACATTCGCTGTTCCTCTTTTCGAGGGACCTAAGTATAAATTATATCAAATTATAATGTTACTGATAAGAAGAATAACGGTAAGTTTGTTATTTCTGCTGAAGAGAAAACGGCGGATCAATGGGACTAAAAGCGCAGCGTAGCGCGCGCGAGGCATTAAGATTGCTTTTATTTCCTACTCATAATGGAACTAATAAGGCTCTAAACGTCCGCGCTCGGTCTGAAAGTCAGCAATTAGAGTTTACTTTCCCCGGGCGATAAGTTCGTTAAGTAATAGGGTTCATTTTCAAGTCGGTGAAGCGGGTCGTTAATCACGGCGAGCCGCGCTTCCGTCGCGCCCCGGCCGGAACACCGCCTTATTTTTGATTGTTTTTGATAAAACAAACAAAGACAAATTATAAACGCGAATCGTTAATCATGTGTGTGTGTTAAATAAACCTCGTTTCCGAGGTGAAATATCGCTGTTTGCTTCAGTTTGTTTGTGCTACTAGACTGGGTTTGCGATACATTCATAACGCGAAGGTTGCAAATATGAGAAACAACTTGTTCTTGTGTTGAGCGCCAACTAGGTGTGTAGTGTTCGAAACTTTCTTGAGTAACTTGTTGAAGTCCTAAATTGGTTGAATATTGGTTTTCTCGTTAAAAAGCTAATAAAGTATTTCATACGGAAAATTTATTAACTTTACAAAAAATTCAATATAATTAAAATTACATCGTCTGATGAATACATAAAAAGCCATTCATTCCGAGCTTAAAATTGGTCGGAGAATAGATTTAACGAAGGAGAAGCGGCCGGCCCGGCGTGGGCGCCATGAAAAAGCGATCACCGCCGCCGCCGCGCACCCGTTACCAAATTAATGTGTCACGAACTGTATCGGCCTATGATATTGATGTTGAAAAATGACGCGCCTTGACGTTTGATTGCACTCGTAAATCTCACATGGAGTTGCCGTTTTGCACCGTTTTATTTCCTACATCCAGCGAACGTCTAGCCTAGACTGACGGCCGTATAAATTCACGACAGTCATTACGTCGTGATTTATCGTCTATCTATGGCATCATCATTTTCGAGATAGCTAATACAATATTTTAACTTGCAGGCCTCCCCTTGCCGTAATGTATCGAATGATTAATAGTGGCATTATTCGCCGAATGTGGATACGGAGCGGGCCGAGATTGGGACGATTATCGTGGCGCTCACGCTCCGATGATCACAGCTCAAAATTAATTTAGGTGGTAAGGCGGCGGTCGTGCTAGTTTCTCGATATCCCCGGGCGGCGAGCGGCGAGCGGCGACTTGTATTCGCAGGCGGCCCGTTGTCAGCCCATCGAGCGCAGGAATTGATCTGTAAAATTGATTTCCATTCGGCACGGCCGGACAAAGGCTGCGGTAACTGCTTTTAGGGGTAGTCTATTTCCTGAATACTAGGCGGCTGGCTGGCGCACAGCGAAATTAGCTGGGATTCCAGGAAAACATTTTGAATAAACTCGATATTGAAACTCTACATGCCTAACCAAGTGATGAAATTATAGTCAGTTGCGGGCATGGCCTATAAATTAAAAATGAGGCTTAATTCTCGCCGTAGTAACAGCAGTCACCACTAAGAAAGGCATAGTACCACTCAGTCTTCGTGTATTCTTCGTGTATCTTCCATTCTTGCAGTATGGAAGATACACGGACAGGGGTGAAATCTGATATAACAGCACATTCCCAGGCACCTTTTTCAATCAGGCATGAAATCTGATATTCTATCCCATACAACCTTCTGACTTAACACACTAAATTGGTTTTATTAACAAAATCCATCATCTAGGAATTTTATTCAACATACCTTCCAGATTTTAGCATCTCACAACTGACGGGGTTGTTTTAACTCGTCCATTTTTAACTTTCTTCCATAACTTACCTAATTGGCACATAGAAAGACGTCTCAATCTCGGCCCGCCCCGTATTCACTTACGGCGAGAGAGGGCCTCAAATCTGGTGAATATTTTAGTCTGCAAACTTTACAAATAGACCAAAAAATCCCCAAGGACAAAGTTAGCTTAACCAATTGATGTCATTGTATGAAATTAGCGATCTAATTAGGGTAAACGATAACATGCAACGATCAAAATGTTGAATGTATATGTTGTTTAGTATATCGTGACTATTTAATAATGTCTTGTCAACATGCGCCCGGTCACTAATTAGGTCACTTAGGAATATGTCATGCTCATGTCGACAGGAGCAGAACCTATTAAATAATCAAATACTCGGTTAACAATTAACTGGTTGAAATCACACACGTAGTGACTTGATTTAATATTACTTATCTTAAATCATTTAATATTACTTATTTTTCTTTTCCTTAGAGCTATGTCGGTGACCTTGGTTCGCTTGCGGATCTCCTCATTTCTGACTCGATCGATGATGATGTGATTTTATTGAGATGATCTTAGATACTATCTTTTAGACTAGTGATCACCAAACTGTGTTGCGCCAAACACCGTGACCTTTAGTTAGTGTAAATGTGGCAAATATTTTGTTTGAAAATTACTCAATTTCTAATTTCAAGAACCAAAATACCACAAATGTTACTTTTGTTGTGATCACCCTATTTCTTTTGAGCCAAATTAGACAAATTTCAAGCTCGCTGCTGTCGCTCATTTTTTTAATCGTTCAAACCGCCCGCGCTGCGTGATAATTTTTTTACTGTCATATGGCAGACAAACTACTGCCTTTTAAAATAAAAATCTGAAATTTCGAGCTAGCTGTGCTCGCTCATTTATATATATAATCACTATCACTCTTAACATATAATGCTTATTACAAACCGTCCTCATGAATCACTCTGTCTATAGGTAAAAACTGAATGAAAATACGTTGAGTAGTTATTGAGTTTATCGCGAATAGACAGACAGACGCGGCGTGGAACTTTGTTTTATAATATGCAAAAGTAGTGGAATCCGGAATTAAAAAACCAAAATACTTAAGTAATTAAGTATTTTGGTGTTATAGGTGCATAGTGAAAAGTGGCTGTGGGAAACAAATATTGTCAATAAATTCACCGCTGGATCACAAGTAAGATACCTACTTGTATAAGAACTCTATTGCGCAGTGATATCTTCGGTTATGCAGATGATTGCACAGTTTCGGGGAGATATGGATTCAGTGCTTGTGCCAGATTGGGTGCAGCTTGGTACTGAAATAGAGGTAGAGATAGAGGAATAGCTATATGGTACATACGGTAGGTACTATAAGACTATTGTTGCGTGAGGGATGAAGCATTATGGACCTATTTACTTATGAGAATTTATATTAAGTAGGTAATATATTTTTTGAAAAATAAGTTTCTAATATTTTCTTAAAGTACTTCATAAAAAGTATTGCAAGTATTATTCAATTATGTGACATATTATACCGTGCATACAAATAAAAAATACTGGCTTAAAAAGGGTAATATACTTAGAACATTGTGAAAATTGAAGTTGTAGACTGAGCGGACGCGTCAGTTGGAGATGTCCATTTGTTACAGTATGAAAATGTGCGAGAGCGTCTTAGACGACGAGATTAGTAAGCTATATATCAAAATTAGGAATTACACCCGTGTGCAACGCACTTGTAATAAAAAAAAAGTGTAAAAAATATGTCAGCTTTTACAGTATGCAAATTATTGTATCGATTACGTGTCTAGTATAAGTGATAAATATGCGTTTGCATACTTTTCGCACGCATACTTATTACCAAAGTTTGTCAAAAGTGCGAACTTTGAAAATTCGCGTTCTTGTTCGTTCATGGTCCTCATAATAGGTATTATGTAGCGATTCTACTACAAAATGTTATAGACTTGATATTTATTAACATTTTCATAATTTTAACCTACATAAATACTATAAATTATTTACTTGCGACTTATCTAGAAAAACAAATGTAAAGACAGGAATTACTGGAACCCCCAGACGAATCAGTGGGAGCAATACAAGGCCACCAAAATATAATTATCTGCCATATCCATTAATCCTAAACTACATACAGATATACGGGTGAATACATATTTATAGTGTCTGAGTAGCGATTAGCTACAAGGAGATCAAGGCAAACAAATTAAATTGGTATCAGGTTCTCTCCTGGTCGCAGTACCTATCAAACTCTCACTTTCCAGTACGGCTAGCACAACACAGCTCGCGCCGCGAGAGGACATTTGTATCCTTCCCTCAATACTAAAATGAAAGAGATAGCAGTATCTAAGTCACACATTTTCTCGCTTATTGCGTACGAGAGCACGCTTATGCTAGCCGTGCAGCCGTGGACTTATATAACAGTAGGCTTCCAAAAGGTCTATCTTAGGAGTTATCTAATATCTAACCTTATTACTTAGAAAACAATAATTAATTAGTTTAGAATCTAGAGTTAGGTCGATCTACCTACACCTAGATATCTAACTCGGAAACGTCTGTGCCACTGAACTTGATACTACCACGAGCTTCCTAAAACTACCTTGTCAGGTAGCTGGTTTCCAACCCATTTTTTTATTCTCGACCTTGTCATCACTTCTAATGATGCAAAAAAGACCAACGTTTGCTCGTAAACTTTTTTTACACTACGCAGTGACAAACGAGCAATGCCCTTAAAGTACAAGGGCATTTAAATAGGTAATTATTTTCAGTTTATACCTACGTACATCTTTTGTAAATTTTCTATAAAATAACGGGAAATATATGTAATTTACTCTCATTAGAAGTACCTATTCATAGCATTACCAGCTCATCTCTTTATTGCCATAATGTAAATATATAATTGCGAAGACATACATTAATTCAATATAACCTGTTGCATGTCTGAATGTGTACCTTTGTAGCAAATTAAAATTTATAACGCAAGCAGCCCATCAAACACAACCCACGTATTTTCTTGGATTAGAAGCCTATCCCGCGTAGACGTTAAAGAGCAATTAGCCCGCTAGGTGTGTAGGAGTGAATTATTGTTATACCCTGTGATTGCGATTCCCTGCGGCCTTTATTATCAAACCGTACCCACATAATTGCTTCGATCTAGTTTGGTCACGCGGATAGGAAAAGAAGTGACAACTTGAAGCTAATTTCAAACTTTGTGATTCGTAAGACATTAATGTAGGTTTTCCTTAATTATAAATACAATTTCCACTAATATTATAAAGATTAAAAAAAAACAATTACACTAATTACCATCAAAAATGTAGGTAATTTAATAAAACAGTTTGTACTGTCAGTTCCCTAACTTTTCACGAGTCATAATGGTGGTTTTGGATGCATATAATCTTGGCGATAACGTCAATCCTCCAATCCAATTTTGGATGCACATCATAAACTGCACCAAACAGCCACATTAGGATAGTGTTAATCGTTTTGTAGGCGTCCTCTCAGCGGTGCTTCCGGGAATCGTCTATATGTACATCTATACTAATATTATAAATGGGAAAGATTTGATTGTTTGAAGGTTACTATGTAAGAAAAAAGGGTAGGCAGGGGTAGGGTATTGGTAGGGTAGAGTAGGAGAAGGGTAGGTGTAGGGCAGGTGTAGGGTAGGTGTAGAGCAGGTGTAGGGTAGGTGTAGGGCAGGCTTAGGGTAGGTGTGGGGTAGGTGTAGGGTTGGTGTAGGATAGGTGTAGGGTAAGTATAGGACAGGGTACGGGTAGAACGGCACGCAAACGAAGTCGCGGGGGTTGTAAATCGAAAAGAGAAGTTCATTGGTGCACGCCAATTTTTCGTTTTGTGTGACTTCAAAACAGCGTCTGTGTCGCCGTAAACGGCTGTCGTAACGTATTACGCTACGCATTACATTGTTGTCGACTCTATAAACATAAAACTGTTTGCGAGTGCAGGCAGTTTATCGGGTTGTGGGTGTCGTGAGGTTGCTTGATGTGGCCGCGTGGATAATCGTATTCGTGAGGGACCGGCATCGTAAATCCATGCCCGGAATGGGTTACAGGCATCGCCACCATAAATTGGCTATCCATAGTTTATAGATGCGCTTCGAAAGGAAACTGCCTTCGCGAGATAGATTTCCTCCGTATACTGTTCTGCGCTCTTCGGTTCGTACGTACTTCGTGGTACAGCTTAGGTCCATGACATATTGCAATTGTTTCCTTTGTGTAGTACTTATCTAACGTCTACGGGTGTTATGTTAGTTATCACTTGTGTGTCTGTTGCGCCAATATCACTTAATTTCAAGAGGTTTCTGTTTTTTTATAAAAACCAATTCCTGCTTAAGTGTACTGTAGTGAACGCTTCGCTACATAATTTACTCATAAGTAAGTATAACGTTTTTAATTACTTCAATCCCGCGTAGTATCCCAGTTTTGATGGGCGCACTCGTAACTACGAAGACGCGGCGTGCAGCGCTCTAGTTTCCGTCACATGAAATCGAGAGCTCCTTCCAATTCGGTTAATGAGTATTGTAGTGGCGGAGGGCGCGGCGCCTTGCTGCCAGCTGCTAATTAAAACAAGCCCGAGAGGAATGTATATTTCATGGCATTAAACGTCTCTGGGGTAGCGCCGGCGCCGCACCGAGACATTTTCTTCGTTAACAATGCATCGGACTCAGTATTACATCTTCCCCGGCACACACTTTGCGAAATTAAGATCGAGAGCAACATTCGTTTCTTTACTACAAGAAATCAGTCTTCATTCGAGTGTTTCTACATAAATATTTGTACAATTCTGTACCTACTATTCGGTTGGAGTTTTCTTTTCACTTCAACGTTTGACAAAGGAACATAAAAGTCGGAATGCGCGATCCCTTCGGCAGATAAAGATTTAATTAAGAACAATAAGGGCAGACGCTCATGCGTAAAGGTAAACGGTGCCGTCGGGATCTCCTGTGAATCCCAAATAGGCCAAAATTATTTCCTCGAGCGGAGAATCAATCAGCGCCGGGCGCCTTGATGCCTCATTCAAATGCAAGAGATCCGTTTATTACCCCGCATTCAATTTGCCAATCCGCAGTTTTATTGTGAGATATTTGCTAATGAAAATGTCCATTAAACGTATATTCATAACAGCCACAGTTAAATTTATGTGCATGGCAATGAATGCGTGCTCCGGCCCGGCGTGCACTAATGATAAAGATGAAGTTTTGTGAATTTTAATCGTATTAAAGTTTGCTTCATTTAGTTTCGATTTAATTTATTCTTGCCACATCAAATGCAGCGATGTTGAGAAACATTATTAATATCGTGCGCTTTTGTGTTTGATGTTACGGTATTTAGTTTTTTCTCGTCCCGAATATTTAGTTGCAGAAATGTTATTAAAAATGGCCGCAGACCGTTGTGCTACTAGTTCGACAAAATATTAATTTGAATGTTACGTAAAGCTGAGCAGTGGGAGTAAACACTATTGCGGAGTGAGTGTATGAACATTTGCTTTTAGGATTTGCAGAGATACGTACGCGGAACGTTGATGTTTATTTATTTTGGGGGATTAAGCGCGCGCGCCGCCCGCGCCGCCCGCGCTGCCGTAGCGGCTCACTTAAACTCTACTAAATGGCCAGCGAGACTGAAACTTTCCATCTCTCGAACACCCAGCGTTCACCACAGCTCTCTGCAAATGCTGCTTAGTGAATTTTAACGGACATTATTTGCCACGCGAATTATGCATTAAGCAACAGTATATATAATACGTCGAAAGCTCGTACGTAGGTGTACATTGTCTATCCTGTGGAATTGCTCATCAGCAATTCAGAATAGGACAGGCATCCTGCTGATTTTTTGTTAGATTGACAGGCAAGGAAAAGAAATACTGAATGTTCGCTGCCGGCCGCACCACGCTCTTGACGCTATCTCTACACGCGTTTTCCTGCAATAATTGTCTTTCTCATGACTACAAAATAGATGGAAAAGTTTAAGTGACTGAGACACTTGTAATTGACGTTAATGCCGGGTTCCTTCTAGTCTTGAAAACGTCTCTTAATTTTTAATGTCAATTGATAGATGGAAAGTCCCAACCTAGTGGTAATTAGCTTTACCAGGGTTAAATACATTGCCCACCTCTAAAACCCCGAGACACGTTGTCATGGCAACAAATAGGCGAATTCTAGTCCCTTCACTACCAAAGTAACTGATTTTCATACAGCACTGGACACCTCACTTGTCGTCAGGAACATACCTACCTACCTACCCACCCACATACCTACTTTTTAAAATTCTATACTGTGGAAAACTTCCCCAGTCGCCTATGCCTTAGCCTCCCTTCCAATTTCCTGGTCAGTCTTGTCTTTCCATGCACAAATACTGGTGTACTTAGGGCGCTACATAAGCTTTATCGTATGCAAACTAAATATCATAATATTGTGATTTGAGGCCACAGCCATAAAATTTTAATAAAAGAAAAATAAATTAAGCGGCAAGGTATCGTTTGTTCGATTTTTAAATTAATATTCTGAATTGAAAATGGCGGGTTTCTTGTCTGGATATTCGTCTCATTATTTCGTATATCTTTAGGCATGGCTTGACTAAATAAAAATGTTTCGAGAAAATGCATTGACGGAAACTTGTCCATCTCTGAGGACCATAAAACGTTAGAAAATAAATATATGTGGTATATTAAATTTCTATAAATGAATATATAGAAATTTAATACACCACATATGCAATTTCGATTGCATCAATTTTAACTTGGAGGATAATGTAAGGTCCGGAGTTCTGATAGAAGTGACTACCGATAATAACATTGAGACTGTACGAAAACTATTGGATGAAGACCGACGTGTGACATATCGACGGATTGAGGAAACCCTCAAGTACACAAACTGTTCATCGTATTCTTCACGACCATTTGAAAGTACGGAAACTTTGTTCTCTGGGTATACTCGATGACTGACATGCTAAGGCAGCAGTGTGTGACTTGGTCCCGTGATATTATATTAAAATAAGTTCACAAAGTTTCTAAACTTAATATATCATTTGGATCTTTGTACCTTATAACCATGAATTTCTTTGATTTTTGTAAAGCACAAATACGTAGATATGAATCAACTTCAATAAGGCCAAACTCACTGGAGTATTATTTCATTGTCCAATATGTAAACATAAATTAGGAAAGTACGCGTATTCTGTAACATTACTTACATAACGTTATTTAATCTCAGCAAAGTTCGTTCAAGTTGAGTAGTCTGCTGTTATGATTATGTACCAGGTGCTGCTCAGTGCAGTATCTTGTTAAGTGCCGTTTCACGAGCCACATATAATGTAAGGTGCATTACCTTAAACAAAATAGACAAAGTAAAGCATCATTTCCGGGACGAGTAATTATTTATACATACAAATAAACGTGGGCGAACTCTGAACGAACCCCATGTCGACCGAGAGAAACAGAGCGGTGGTTACGAAAATAGTCATAACTAGTCTAAACAATGTCTTGTCGGCCGGGTTGTCAAAAGTTTGTCGGGCGGGCGGCGGCGGCCCCGGTAGCGCGCCGGCCGTCCCGGACCGCCTATAAATATTACCCTGGAATAACCGAAACATCCACAAGACGGCTCCCTTACCAATAAAGTGCACTTACTCCACCGTAATAGCAACGTAACGATGAGATCTAAATCCCTTTTCATGTATTGATTGATGATGTATTTTTATTGCGGCCGACGTAACGTAAGCATCGATTACCGTACGCAAAGGTAGCGCGCTTAACTCTGGCAAGAACTCAGAAACAGAGAGCCTTCAATAAAGTTTAATTGAATACCCATCAAAATGTCAGTTGGAGATAAGTAAAGGGCAATCTGTTTGGGATGAAAAATGGGCCGCGGCTGCAACCTGGCGCGGCGTCGCTGATAGCTGGTGTCAGATAATGCTGGATGTAAATCACCGGGAAGCCGTGCCACTGCCGCTCTAATAAATCCGATCTTGTGTTTACAAAGCATTCGTTGTATTGGAGAAGAATATTTTAAGATATCGCAGAATCTTCTTAATCCCGTCCATCACGATGTCGTAAGGTCGAGAATACATAATATGGTGCATCTGTTGTTTGTTTTTTTGTAGGCTTTGAAGGTGTTACATTACCCCATGAAATACTTTCGTAATGTAATGTTAAACATATGTAAATCCAAAAATCTTCACATTTGTAGTGGTAACAAAAATTATGTAAATAGAATTAGATTAGGATCGTGGAGGATCCGCGAGAAACTGTAGTATCGGATTTCGGGTAATAATAGATGATAGTTCTTAGCATGTCTGCTAGTTACACAATCGTGGAATGTGGCTCCAATTCACACTAGGTATGTAATAGTTCTGAAACAGAGAACGGTTAAAAAAAAAGAAGTAATGATAAATGCGGGCTTCATAGAGTGGCCGACGTGGTCCATCGCATCGTCAGGCGCCAAGCCACTTTCATTAAGAGATACATTACTCCTTTTATTCTTGTTTAGATTGCAAATTCTCTCACAGTCCTTTGTCTCATTTAGCATTTATTTACGGCGTATTCAATTTAAATACCGCTCCTTTTGCGTTTTATCGCTGTAGAAATTACCCAACTTGGACCTCGGCTCTGTTTTATTTATTTGTCAGATTCGCTCTCCTTGTTTATGTTGCGACTGTTTTACTTTCGAGATTGTGCTGTCGGTATCTTGCGTTTCCTAGTTTCGATTCTGGCGAGGCGGTCGTTCGTGCGCGCCGGTGAAGTCGGGATTTGCATTCACGGCATGTAGTTGTAATCAGGGTGATTCGTTGCAAACGCCTTATTACTCGACTGCGGTGCGAGTGGAGAGGTGTAATTAAAACTTAAACTTGTATTAGGCGGCGGCCGCGGCGCGGAGTGTGCCAAGCGCCGGATTCGGGACGTGCCCCGCGTGCGCGATGCTCGACTCACCGCTGGGTTGCAATGCGTCATATCAATGTTGGAATTTCCATAAACATAATTCTCAAAATTCTTGTACCTAAAAATTTTGGAGTATGCGTCAAAGTTTAGACCAGGGACTCAATCCTACTGTTGCAAGCCCATCAACATCTATTACGGCGGTACAAAATACTTCTTTCCCGTTTTTACGATTTATGTGCCAGATAGATTTCTGAAAATGGTTTTCAGTGGCGGGGTTAGCTACAAATAAAAGCGTATTGCCTAAGCATTTATTTTAATTTTGTGTAAAGTACTTGTGTGTGCTTTATTACAAACAATTGTTCAAAATATTTTTTTTTAAATATATATTCAATATTAGCTGGACTACCGCGACTTTGTTCTCGTGTTATCTTACCCTATAAACACTTCTTTTGAATCACTCTATCTATTGTTGAAAACCGAATTAACATCCGTAGCATACTTTAAAAGATCTAAGCGTACATACCTACATACACAAGGGACAGATGACGGGAAGCGATTATCTTTTATACTATGATATGTAGGTAAGTTGGTTTGGTAAAGAAGATATAAAGAAAGAAATATTTATAACTCTTTCATTTGATGTGTACGTCATGGGGATCGTCACTTATCTAACCAAAGCCATGTATGTCATCCAAAAAGAACGTGTACCGTAGGATAATAAAGTTTGGCCCCACAGAGCTCAGAGACTGCGTTTGGTCCAAAACGGAAAAAGGTTAATTTCCCCCTCTGTGTCCATGTAACTCTGTCTGCTTTTTGGAAAGCCGTTTTTTATTTTGTGCTGCCGCCCGCTCCTATGACAGCTCAATCGATTGAGTGAGTGATTTAAAATGCAGTTGCAAGATTTGACCTACCTACAGATACTAATATACTAGAGCATGATAAATAATAGAAGCTTGTAAAAAATAGAATGATAATCAACTTGGCGTTAATGTCCCGGTTGTGCTCCAGGATTTGGCAGATCAGGCAATTACAGTGGAGCGACTGCTATCTGACCTCCATGACAATGCTACCAGGGGAATCTGATCAGATTAGATCATGGTTACACACACATTCAGTCGCCCGAATGTGCAGGTTTCATTGCGATGTTTTCCCGCAACCTAAGAGCATCGGTTAGTGTTCAACTAGTGTACATAATTCAGAAAAGAGTCATTGATACATGGCCGCAGTGGGATTTAAACTCGGTACCCGCTTACGAGTCGAATACCTTAATCAATAGGCAACCGACGCTCCCTCGTAAAAAATAACATATGAAAATTAGGACGTTTTGTAAAATACAAAGTCTCTATTTTGGAATAAGCAGTTTTCCACATTCTGAATTGCTCGCCGCCGAGCCGCTGTGTCGCTAAAGCGGGGCATCCCCAGTTTTTGCTAATCCCCGCTGCACTTTTCCAGCCAAGTAGGACGACTCCCCACTTGCAACGTCACAACATGCCCGTCCTGGTTTATCTTGAATATTTAGTTTCTCTGAGCAGATAAGCATGGTAAAATATGCAAAAGTTCCGCAACCACTCAGACGTGGTAAAGAAACTCCGCAGTCCATTCGTCCGCTAGGAAAACTCATGTCTCGAACAAGAATTTCCCAAACTAGAAATGGACCGTCTGTGTTATAAATTGTAATAGGTATAATCTTGTAAGCACGTAATTTCGATATAAATGAAAGAAGACAAATGCGGAGAAGATTAAACGCGCTCACTTAGAATCTGAGGTTATTAAACCTCAAAGGCGTGAAAGGTAGCTTAATACACGTAGCCGTTTACGAGCCGTCATGGGTGTGTTGTGGCCTCCCTTATTTTGCGTCTTGGAAGATTAAAACCGTCTCAGGGCGGGCTAATTAAAACCGAGCGGCGCCGAAGGCTCCCTCCGGCGTACCGCCTGGTGCAGGTGGTGAGGTGCAGAGTTCTGCTGTTAAACCACTGCTAGGTAATCTAAGTGCCAAGTGTATCGTAGGCAAATCGGACTGGTCATCGAGGTTCAAAGATCAAAATAGGCTTTTATTACTTGAAATATACAAAAAAAAAATCTAATCAAAAAATCAGTCCCTGTAATTGTTTTCATCATCATCATCTTGGCGTTTATGTCCCGGTTGTGCTCTCGCGCACGAGGGCCCGGGGTCCGCCTTGACCATGATCCAGGATTTGGCAGGTCAGGTAATTACAGTGGAGCGACTGCCGTCTGACCTCCATGACCCTGCTAACAAGGGAAACTGACCAGATTGGATCATGGTTACACATCCAGTCGCCTGAATGTGCAGGTTTCATCACGATGTTTTCCCTCACCGTAAGAGCATCGGTTAGTATTCAACTAATGTACATAACTCAGAAAACAGTCATTGGTACATGGCCGGAGCGGGAGTCCCTGTAATTGTTTCAGTATGTCCAATATCTATGTTGACGTTTGTTCTGCATTTTTAGCCAACTTCAAAAAAGGAGTTCTCAATTTGACTGAATGTCCCTATTTTGGGCTTACTATTCACAAAAAGATATTAACACTAAATCTGTAACAGTCACGTGATACCTACCCAAATCGCGGATTATTGTGTGCGAAGTACCAGGGCATAAGTAATCAGTAGGGCTTTGTTTGTGTGCCGGCCGGGGGCTGTTTGCGCGTGCCCTTCCCAGCATCGAGGCATCGCAACACCGACGCTCTTGTGAGCTCTCTACAGAGATCAAGAGGCTCGTTACACATGTTGCTGCTGTACAGTTTTTTGCTTCCTCGATTTTATGACGTTAATATCGTAAGTAAACACGAAATACCTAATGGTTATGGGGTCCGACTCGTACCCCGAGGTACCGGGTTCAAACCTCAGTGCAGCCATGTATGCACCAATGACTCTTTTCTGAGTTATGAACATTAGTTGAACAATAATCGATGCTCTGACGCCGACGGAAAACGTCTGAATGTGTAACCATTATCCAATCTGGGGGTTTAATAAGGCTACATTAGCGTTTCATAATATGATTCATCTTAATTTCTCACAAACTTATCTGCAGCGTCACTATTGTTGACATTGACATGACAATTCAAAATGGCGTCACTTAGTTTCAATATTGGCCACCGGTTTAGATAAGTTTGTGGCACTCTAATATGAATCATAATATGAAACGCTAATGTGGCCTTTTTAGACCCCCTGGCCATTTAACGGGGTCAAAGAGGTCAGGTCATTGCTACAATTGCACCTGATCTGCAAAATCCTGGATCATGGTCAATGCGGATCCCGGGCCCTCGCGCGCGAGAGCTCGGCCAGGATATTGACGCCATTATGACCATAAGGATTTTTGTTGAATGAAAATGGCTATATTTTTTTCTTTTTTTTATATTATTATATATAAAAGTAGTTTATGACCGTGACTCTCTTCGCTCTGACTACGACATGTTCTTCTCTAATTCAAAATACTAAGTAATTTCGATATTTCGAACTGAAAACCTTTCCAATTCGTAATGTCTAAACAAAGTTACAAAGTCGACTACAAAGTTCTGGTTCCTCCGATTTCATATTTTCATACTGTCAAACTAGATGTGTTATTCCTCATTTTAGCTGTATATCTGCTCAACTGCACATACTTATTTATACGGCGCACTGTATAAATATGTAGTGTATAATTTCATGGCGAAAGCAATTTAGTGAAATAACATTCATCTATCATTTCTACGTAAAGGCGTTACCATAACGTAAAGTTTGTACGTGAGCGAAGTCGTGGCAGGTAGCTAGTCTCTTGTAAGCGAGATGTAGTAAGCGTGCCGAAACTCCATGTAGTATGACGCCAACTTAGACAAGCGCTAAGCCTGTATTAGCGCAGAGAAGATTAATTTAACCACAACATTAAGATCACGCTTCCACTTCCAATAAATATTAATGCACGGATTATCTCAAATTGGTTCTTGGGTAATACTGTTACAAGGGACGCTCGTATCCCGTCAATGGAATCCAAAGCCATATTATTGTCGTGGGGTGATAAAGTGTTGCGGTGAAGGGTTAAGCTGCAACTTTGCAATATATCTATAACAATATTAAGTACGCTTTAGTAGGTCGTAATATCATTATATTAGGTTTTGATATTGAAGTATTAGACGTAGGCGTTGTCGAGATATTCGACTATTTCAATCACCGAATTCCTATAGTTCGCTGCAATGCAATACATAATACAAAATACGTTCATTTTTATCAATAAGGCAACCATATATAATATGCAATATACCTAGGTACCTACTTATAATGTATTCGAAACTTAAATGAATATTATTTTGTTTTAGTAACTAAGAAAAGCAGCGGAGAACAAAAAATATACTTGTTATATTATTTTTTATGCAACTTTGGTGGCGGTTCCTATATTCGTGGTCATGAGCCTTAGATTGGAAATTTAACGACTGTGAGGACGTGAGCTAAAACTTAAGCGGTCCCACGCAGCACAGATATACGCTAAATTATGCTGTGCTCAGCTGTTAATATTTTTTTGTAGCCCGCATGTGAGCAAGGCAATCGGGAGAGGCCCTGTATCGCCAGAAACCGAGCCCGAAACTCGGACCAACACTAAGCACGAGAACGCCACAGCACATACACAATTACATAATGTATAAAGACATACAAAGTCACGTAACTTGTAATTGTGTTAACGATTCAGAAGTTGTGACGTTTTAATTAAAATTAGAGCCCGTTTTTGTGTGCCGGTGGCGGAGGTTGGCACGTACCGCGGGCCGTACACACGACTACGGCTGTGTATCTTGCACATGACATCCATTGTAACAAACCCGACGTGGCCGGTCTCTATGCTACCTACAATACGAAAATTATTCGGCATGACATGAGGGCCGTCGTAGATTAACTACGAAAACAGATATAAGAGGAATTTTCTTTGTTTCGAATGAGTTGGTAGATTAACTGCGAAAACACATGAAGGAGGAATATTCTTTGTTTCCAATAAGTTTGTTCTTTGCTTAAGTGTTGTTAGCCCAATTAATTGATCTGAAGAAAGGGTACCTGTCTTGCAAAAGGTCAGGTTTGAGCGATTTTTGGATAGGACAGATAGAGTTTGTGAGTGAGATTCAGCCTTAATGAAAAACCCAAGTTTTCGACCTCGGGGTGCTGCCGCGGGCTAAACAATGTGCATAAAACGTTGAAAATTACGACATTTTTTGTATCACATACTAATATCTCAAAAATGGTGTGTCGTAGAAAATAGTCTACCAAATAAAGCTTCTAAAACTCTCTACAACTTTTGCATTACCCACTTTTTCTAATTCCCAACCGTTTACGAGCAATACACTCTTGTGTCGGCACGTTTCTTAGGGATTGTATGAAAACTGTAACTCAAATTGTACATGTAAACATTATATTTGTATGTAACTATATAACCTTGCTTGTTGCCAAATTTTATGATTATTGGTAAATATATCTACAAAATATGATAAAGTTACTCTATGAGTATGAATGTCATCCTCACAGAGCAACTCTGTCATAACATATAGGCACAGATATTGGGTATTTACCGATAACCTACATCATGAAATTTGGCAACAAGCTAGCTTAAGTGAAAGGGAAAAACCATAACGGTACATTTCAATATTTAGTAAATTTATTTATTCAAAAATTATGTAGTAAATCTCACGTGAGTGAAAAGAAGGGGTGTCCCACAACATCTCACCAAATTAAAAAAAAGCAGTTCACGTAATTAATGAACGGCCCGTAACCAGTCCATTGGAAGGCGATGCTTGGCTGTATCTCTTCGGTATCTGGCCGGCAGGGGCAGACATTATTCAAGCCGAGTTACTCATGTAATTGCCGGTAGCTTTTAGCGAGTACGGCGCCGCGGCCGGCATCCTACTGTATACCAGCACCGGTACCGGTACCGGTCATAATTAATGCGCTGGCGCACTGCTGCAAAAATGTTCCGGTACTCGGATTAACGCGCGCCACAAACACAATACCGGCTTACCGGAGAACCACCGATGCACGAGGCGACCACTGTATAACTTCACCTCTTAATTCCGTGTAGCTAATAAGGATGGAGGATGGAAGAGCGAACGAATTTCGCTCTTGTATCTGCATTTAAAATTATACATCCTATCTGTTCAGCATATCAGAGTACCTAAGTGCCCGGATAAGATCGTTCAATTACAAGGCAACAGACAACCCATTTCGGAAGGTCCTCGCTCTCCGGAGGGCAGTTTGGCTCTTCCAGAAGCGGGAAGTCGCGACCTCATCGCGGCACATTCCCCCACTCCCAACAAAATAAATATATTTTGCTGATTCGAGACGAAATTTGCAAGTCTGCCAAGAATATTCGTACCAAATCGTTTTCCTATAATTGGAGTACATGTGAATTTGTATTCAGTAGCGCATCCACGGCGGATGGAATTCCGCCATTTCGCGGGCACCCCGTCCTCCATCATGCGTGCTTATTGAAGTAATTTGTGTAACCCCCATGTGTGTCAGCGCACCATTGTACTTAATTGCCTTGTTTAATTTCAATTTACAAATTGTGTTGTAGAACGCTTCAATCGTCACATTACTGGAGTATTAAATTCTATTTTTAGAGGAAGAAGAAATTAACATAAACACAACTTAAATATACTGCACTAACTTAGTACTTAAACCAAATAAATTGTACAAACGAAAGAGAGGTTATTAAAGTCAAGAGAGGTAATTACGTCATAATTCATAAATAAATAAAAAATCATAAATTGCTCAAGTTCTCATTCATCCTAAGGCAAGCGGGACGACGCGTAATGATAATGAACTCTCGGATTATAAAAAGCGAAATACGGAGTTTTCTGCAAGTTCATAAATTATTAAGCCGGTCCTCAGAGAATTTTCTGTTTGCCGTCTTTTATAGACAGGACGGCCTATAAAACAAATTGATCCGCTGGGGCAGCGCGGGCCGATAGTAAATTACAAACGGAACAAACGCTGTAAACAGATTTCCTATTTAAATATTCGGTGGGAGTGAAATTATTTTGTTGGTGGCATTTCAAAGAGGCGTGTGTAACATGTGCCGAGTTGCGAGCTGCGGGTAGTCGCGAGCGAGCATCGCCTGGGGCTATCAGAGCACGGTTGGCTGCCCGCGCGCCGCTAGCCGTCTCATTCCCCCGAACCACGACAGAAACGACCGAATAATAACAGATATTACGGCGGCATCACAACACTACCATTCGAACACTAGTTACGCTTAAGCACTTCCGGCAACGTAAGTTATTCAAACCCTAACGGGTACCGAAGAGAATATTGATAAGCCGGACCCTTTCTCGGCTCTATGAAAACTTTCTTTTAGGGTCAAAGTTCGCGAGCCTTCTCAAGGGCATGAAAGACAGCAAAACTTTGAAATATTTATAAGTACCCTGACTTCATTTCCTCTGGACTCAATTTTAAGTCCTTTTTCAAGATATGAAATGGTTTTAAGGTAAAAACATCCTAAGTAAAATATAAAACTGATGCATTTAGTTAAATTCATTCTTTCACCGAATTGAAAATAAGGAACTAATACTCAGGTCAGAGCCAACTGAGTCTAGTCAACAGGTAGCGGTTCGACATTCACAGTCAGCCATTTTAGACGACTTCGAGAAAACTCACTTGGTCAAGCTCAGACCTATAGTAACTTCAGTGCTGTTATGTTGATGTAATTTCGGAAGAATGCAAGTGTGTAGCCGCGACAGGCAGGCAGGAAGCCCAAAGCTCATTTCACGGTGTTGCTCTCATATTTTACACCATCCTAAATATCCAGCCTGGCAAAAACAAAAGCTATTTGCTTTAAACCTTTCCGGCCCCGTTTTAGAGTACAATTTAGCTCGACAGAATTTAATAATCTGGTAGTATCTTACTCGGTAAACTAGTCATAATGTATGCTTGCATGTAAGCTGGAACAAAGAATGGAAGTCGTAACTCCACATTATGGAAGTTTTTATACGTCGTAATATTGTATGGCACCTAGTTCTTACTACTGTCGTAGAGTTTATGCTTTCACTCTACCTGGCCGCGCACTCGTGCTGTATTTGCAAACATTATTAAACTAGTTTATCTTGTGATATAGTTTCCTATTTCGAAATGTTATGTTATGCACAGTGTTGTTTATTAACATGTCTAGCACTTATTTATAACATCGTAACGTAAGGTACCTGAATAACAGAACTTTATTAAGTTTATACAGCGATCCAAACTGATAAAGACATTTTAATTTATCACTTCTTGTAGGCGACATTGATTTTAATACTCAACAATGTTATATGAATTCTCAAGTGAGTCATTCCAGCTTATAGGAATTCCGCACATGTATGAAGTGCCTTCTGACATAATGGTGGATTTAAAGCCTCGAAAATCGTGCACCGTTGGCCGTATTAGAGAGTGCACTAAACCGTCTTATCTCCCCTACTTGTTTAGATAGACGGCTACGTCTTCCGTAGGATGCATCTTTAAGGAGTTCGCAGATAAGATTTTATGTGCAGAATAATGACAGTCGGGACGGAGCTGGGGTGCCGAGTTTCAATTGAATAGCACGAAAAGTCACTATTCAGAGTGTAAGTGGAGGCGAGTTCGAACGTTTTAAAAGCTACCGAAGCTGGCATTGAAATCCGGTTGGGTATCGGCGGGATAAGTTTATAGCTCGCCTTTGTTTCGCGTTGTACGGAGTTATTTTATTTGTCGGGGTCTCGCGGGCCGAGCGCAGGCGACCACGCGTTGGCAGGTCTCCGCCAGGTCCACTCCGCGCTCGCTGACCTACATCCGCTTTGGCAGCGCTCACAATCGCCGCTTCAACTTAATTGTCCCGACACTTCGGGGCTCCTAACGACTGTGCCGCAATCGCCCGATTTAAGGGTGTGTCGGGACAGCGCCGCAGCGAGCCGACACCAGCGCCGCCGGCCCGCCAGCGCCGCCTGCCATGGAGATGACGTTATGCAAATAGAGCCTTTGTAATTTTGCAATTCAAACGTTTGTTAGTAAAGCACTTTTCATGTTTTCCAAAAATAAATTGCAGTCGCCGGTGCGCTGTCGGGATGGCGCACGGAATAAAGTTAAAGCGGGCCGCGCTGGAGTGCCACGTTACAGACATATTAATGAAAGAGGGGGATTACAATTTGCCTTTGTGATGGCGTTGTCCAATTACATTAATCCGACGGAGTCGCGGCGCCCGCGCCGCCGCAAACAACTTGATTAAAAATTCTATTAGTTCAAAAGCACAAGACATTTTCCCTAATACATAAAGTGCATAGTGCGTCGTTACATTAATTTGGCAACGCATCGTCGAGTGCGCTGTGTTAAGCTCAGTATTTACTAAGAAAAGCTTTAAGAGATACTAAGTATCAGTAGGTTTTTCCAAACAATCCTTTCATTGAATGTGTGCGCTATTACGCTTTTAAAAAGCAAACTGAAGGTGGGTAGTTAACAATAAATCAGCGCTGAGCGTACCTAGAGTGGGCAAAAAGAAAGTCAAGTAGTACTCCCGTACATAGTGGTTCCGCTCTTGATACCGAAGAGAGGGCTAGCATAGAGAGCTTGTAGTCTTTCGGACCAATTCCCCAAACGTGGAGATTATGATATAATTTTCTTAGGCCAAGCGACACGGAGAGAAAACATCTATGTATGGATTGATGCCAGGATGGATGCACAGATATGTCGCATCCCGAAACCGAAAAACCAAAAAAATCTGCTAAAAGGCAGTGAAAGTCGCGATGAAAAGACCTCACATCTTGGCGTCAATGTACTGGTTATGTTCTCGAGCGCGAGGGCCCGGGGTCCGTTTTCCTTATTTTCTTTGTTGACTTTGGTCGGTTCAGCATCCTTGGTGGCGTGATAGTAGGCAAGTATATCATCCTTGACGACGTCAAGCCATTGCTTCTAGGGCCGATCTCTTCTTTCCATACCTGGCGGGGGTGCACAGTCCTCACCCCCCCCTTACCGACAGGAACACAACTATTCTGTAAGGTGGAGATTCTTCCCGTAAGTATAGGCTTTGCCCCCTTCCCCCGCGGCTTTCACACTGATCGACTCCCCTCTTACTCTTGAACCTCTTAGACGTTTCTGACGGCCCGTCCATCTCGTCGAAGGCCACGCTACAACTGTTTTCGAGATATTTACGAAAATCCTAAAAACTGGGACCTTTCGGACCCACACCAAAAGCACAAAAGGTACAGATGTATATTTTTAGTATGTTCTTTGGAAGCGTATATATATATATAACCTACCATTATAATACCATTTGCCGCAATAATAATTTTTGGTCACAATTAGTTCCACTTCAAGCTATATTTTCTATTATTCCTACTCCACTAAATAGGTACTCGTACATATTGAAGCTGAGTGGGACGTAACAACACAAAATATACTTACAACAACTATGTCGCCTTAATATCTCGAGCTCGGTGATTCGTGCTAGTCCCGCTGGGCGAGGATAGTGCAGCGGGGCGGGGGCGGGCGGTCACTCGGATAGATTTACGCGAAGATCTGCCGCGTATCGCCCGCTGCATCTCCGGACCCGGACTTGGCGCCGAAAAATATTGCGGCTACAACGCGCAACGCGGGAGCGCTGATAGCACAACTACGGGGACGTTTTAAGATACACGTAAATTGGAGACCTTAATAAACGAAACAAGGATGTTGATTTTTTTAGGAGCTTGAAGGTTTACTTACGTTCGATTGCGGTTTTTGATAGCTTTAGAATGATCTTCAACTTCTTATGAGGCCTGAAGAGATTTCACACTAAGATTTGGATAATTTAGGCGCAGATAATGACGGTGTCCGCTTGCAATATTTTATCATGTCAATCGATAGACAAACCACGGTCCACCCCATGGAAAGTGGCAAGTGAGTCACCACCGTATGGAAAATGGTCGCTCTGTCTAGGGACAAAATTTTCAACAAATAATAATACTGATGGAAATACCAAGTTTTGCATTCTGTCGATGAGCGCGTTGAAGATCTGAAAATATTGTACGTTTTAAAAAGGTTAGGTATGAGAAAATCGAGAATATTTTTGATACATTAACTTGTAATTAACCTAGATAAAGCGCCGCAAGAAATTTTATCTCATAATGGAAACTTTATCTCATATCTCTTAAGTAATGTCGAGAATATATTTGATACAGTAACGAAAATATTATAAAAGTAATTTAGCTGTCGTAACGTTTAACTTCAAACCCTTACCCGTATTTTAATAACATTTTTATCAAAAGTGAAATTCATCAGTCTTCTCACACAACTTCCAAATCTGCATTAACCTAATACCATCACAAAGAACGATTTAGTGCAGCAAACACGACAATAACTACTAAGGTACGTGATTCGAATGAGCTGTGCGATAGTTTTACACTGGATTGTGATTCAGGGGTCGCAAGCACCAATGTCCCAGGCCGCAGAATCACAGATAACAGGTCTCACGCTCTATAAACTGGAATATAAGCTGGTAGAAGTGGCGGTAACCGTACGCGAGCACTTCGATTTCATTCTGTAGGGACAGAGAATTGAATTGAACGTGGGAGAACGAATAACTTTACCGCTTTGATATAGGATTGTGTGTATTTCTTTATGGATCCCCGATAAGGTTTATTTGTGGTGTATTACAATTTAGTTTTTTGAATAGTAGTAAAGGGATTTCTAAACACATCGCGTTTTTATTATCGTTAGATTTTAAATAGAGAATATGCCTCGAATTGAATTTATTATCTACTATGTATTATGGTTAAGGCGCTGAAAGTACTGCCCGCTGCCACTTTAGGAAAAAAAATCTTTCCTCGCTACCCATAATCATCATCATCATATCAGCCGAAAGACGGTCAATGCAAAGGCCTCCACAAAGGCCAGTCCTGTGCCTTCCGCATCCAGCTGGTACCTGCCATCTTTACCAGGTCGTCGATCTACCTTGTGGGAGGCCTACCCACGCTGCGTCTTCTGGTACGTGGTCGCCACTCGAGAACTTTACTGCCCCATCGGCCATTTATTTTACGAGCTATGTACAACTGCCCACTGCCACTTTAGCCTGGCAATCCTTCGGGCCATGTCGGTGACCTTGGTTCGCTTGCGGATCTCCTCATTTTTTATTCACTCGCACAACGAGACTCCGAGCGTAGCCCTTTCTATAGCCTTTTACAGTGAGCGGCCACGTCTCCGTTCCGTAGGTCATTACTGCAAACACACAATGGTCGAAGACCTTTGTCTTGAGACAGTGCGGTAATTGGGACGAAAATATATGGCATAGGTTCCCGAACGTTGCCCATGCGAGTTGGATTCGTCGATTGACCTCTTTCTCGAAATTGGGCTTAACTAGCTTGTCTATTTCTAGGTCGCTATTTCGCTAGGTATGCCCACGATAATTACCTCAGCTTTTTAGCTAAACTTTTAAGTTACGCTTAAAATAAAAAGACGGTACATATTCGTGAAAACGTTTGTACAAAAAATAGTTTAATGCCATTTCTAGACATTCAGTTGAGCAGATCTTTCATAAAAAAAACTAGAGAAAACTATATTTTTCCTAAAATGACAGCAGCACTTTCACCCCTCTTAGCGCCAAAGAGGGGTTATGTGTCAAGATCATGTCAGGCTCGTAGCTCGGAAAGTAATTATTTGTCACTTACGGCATTGTTACGCATAGTTTTAATTTTTTTATATTATGGTTTTTCATATTAATAACAATAAATAATTTCTGGTAAGGTATTAGTAAGACTCTTCCCAAAGTAAAATATTGGCAGGTATTTACAATCAAAATCCATTGATTTGTAAATAACCGTGCGTGGCTAAAACGAACTAATTTAAAATTGCAATGACACACATTCCTAACACTAACATCAAAAACCGAGCGTCGAAAAGCAATGTTTCACCTGAACTCGTGAGCTATATAAAGAGTTTAGCAAAATTGTTCTTTTCCCGTGAGCAAACAGACCACTCGCTGAAAGTCGACGGTGTGAGCTCTCTGTAAATACAGTGCTGTTTGAACGCGCCCTGTCTCAGCTGCCTAGTGTGCCTGCCATTGATTTACTCTCGGTTTTGCGCAAGGTTAAAGCGGAGCAAAATACTTATTATTTCGCGAAAGCATTTGTTGACTAACCACCATCCTTAGACAGGGTTAAAACCACTACACTCAAATCATTTTAAGTTTGCAAGCCAGATATCTCGTTCGAATTGGAGGCGCCCGACTGGGGAGGTATCTATATGTATGATTTTCACCTTATAGAATATCGCAGTCAATTAATATTGTTTTAAATGGTATTGTGTTCGTGTCGGATTGTAAAATCCGAGCATTGGGCCACTGGGCATTGGGCTATGTGGAACCGTGGCAGTGGACAGGCCTATCATTAGCACAGTAACTGCCAGAGGAACGTGTCCCGGGGCTTTAGAGGTGGGCAGGGCATTTGTGGTAACCCTGGTTTCAATAATCTCCATAAGCGCTAGCGTGTTTGTCAGCCGATCACCATAAATATTTTATTCAAGAATTTGTCATATCTTTATAGTGAAAACCGCATTAACACCAATAATAAAGCCTATACAGCATTGAGATTATCGCTTTCAGACAGACAGGTAGACGCGACAACGGGTTCGTCTTTCGTGTTAGGTTAACTTCTATGTATAAACTTAGAAGTTGAACGAAGTAACTTAGGTTACTCACAGGGTTACAAATTATTTATTCCGTAGACATAGTAGGTAATTACTAGTATCTCTTAAAATAAAACATGCATTGGAGAACTTTGAGGGTTATATTTTAGGTAATTATTGGTACTTATTTACTATATGTGATAAAAAAAAACATTATCTGTATAGAAGAACCTCACCGCGTTCTATAAACAGGCGGCTTGGAGCGTGTTCAATTCCCAATACATATAGGGTTTCATACCCGACGCAGTAGAAATATTGCTTTCAACTCTCAACACTGAAATGTTTACTTCATAAAAGTAGGTACATACCTATGCAGATATCTTTACAATTATGAACCCTGATGGGCACTGCAATATTGAAAAATTAACAGTGTTATTTATTTTTTAACTTATCTTGCTTTCGGGTCTCTGAACTTAATGAATTTAGTTTTAACAATTCCAATACGTGAAATGTAAAACGGACACGTTTTTTTTGTCTTTTGCGGATACGGAGCGCCGTTAAAACGAGTGCGTTAGGTTGAACACAGCTGGCAACGCGGCGGCGGTGGCTAGTCCCCCATTGTCTTTTTGGCCCACCGTTCCAGTCAACCGGCGAGTTGCTAGCATTGCGCTATTGTCGCCCGCCCTATTCAAGGGTCACAACAATTTACTGGTGCCAGCAGTACTTCCTTTGTTTTGGTCAGTCGGTTCACCAATTACAACCTCATTGTACTGAGCATGTTTGGGTTCCTACTGTTCTTAGTTGCACCAAATTAAAGCCTCTATTATTGGATAACTGGCTTTTGTACGTGGCTTAGAACCTTTGAAATCTGGGTAACCCACGTTTATCTTCATCTCTCGAACTGCATTTGTGCCAAAAGTTTAGCTAATAGGTTGCGTTTCAACGTGAAGGCGGCAAACAATAGGAGACGTTAAATAAAGCCCCCTACCTGGATGAGCTCGCTTACCTTTCCCTTTGCTTTGCGTTAGATGTTTGACGTTTGAAAAGAGATTAATTAATGTATTCCTAATTCAATAAATCTGTTTTATTTTCATTTTCAAATTTGGTTGGGATTCCTGAAGAAAAAAGTCGTCTATTATACCGGATAAAGCCAGTTAAAGATCGAATGGTAATTAAATTAGCGTCATTAATGCGATTTGGGCGGCGCGCGTGTCGGAGCTGCGGCAGTTTACTTGTTGCGGTATTTAACCGGCCGATGCTATCTGCATAATGCGGCCGGCGTCGCGCGAAGCTACACCTCGTTACCGCGGATTACATTTAACACCACTTTACCGTATTGGCTATTTAGGCCGTATTAATTTACGGCCGATTGTGCAGCTTTCGCGTAAAGTAAATTTGGAAAAACAAGCTCGCTCGCTGTAAATACAACGGCCAACCGATAGTGATGCACGCGTAATTTGGTGTCGTATATCCGCACACAGTTCGTTAGATATTCAAACAATGAGTTCATTAGCGCTGTAATCGGTTGCGGTGTCCGCCCGCTCCGAAATATACCTACGTACATAACACTTACGTGTTCCGGGGTTGATGCCAATCCGTATTATTGCGTGCCAACGGCCAATGGTTGTACATAACAAATTTTAGGGCAGTTAACATTTTATAATAAGGTTTGCGACACGGAACGTTACGAATGCGAGTCGAATTATATGGAGTCCAGTAAAGATAGACAAGTTAGGTTAGTTTTAATATGTTTAAGTGGTGGTAGTTGTAGGCTGAGGGCGCTATTTTGGGGTATAGTTATGGCGGGCGCGTGTCACGAGAGGTTGCGTGCGCGCCGGCGGACCACCTGCCAATAATCACCGCCTATTGTAACCGACCGTAATTAGAAGCCGACTGGAATTGCAATCGCTGCCGTTGCCTCCATAGCTTCACGTGATCATTGTCTGCCTTAACCACTGCCAATCGCCATTATCAACCATACGGAGTAACTATCTCTACTTAGTCTGTGGAACTATAGCTTGGCGGTGTCAGATTTAAAGGTAATCCCACATCAGTGTTGAGAAATATGAGTAAACTATAATGAACATCCGGTGTGGGAGCGTTAGAGACTTTCATTAACAAAAAAAGACATTTATATAATCATACGAGCAAATACAAACTCCGCCATGCAATAGGAATAATGGAACGAAAAGCACAGGACCTTTATAGAGATCTCTAGAAGCCTATACCCAGCAGTGGGCGTCTTCAGGCTGATATGATGATGATAATGATGAATAGGAATAAGTAGGTATTTAAATGTCTAGTTTTTCGACTTCGGACATCGGTCTGGGCAGCGAGTCTACTTATTATACTCATTACCTCTACGTAGTTACATATCCAGTCGTTGCTGTACGTAACAAAAACAAATCAATTAACGTAATAGCTAATGCATCAGGCGTCGCTTGCGTGAAAATGACAGTTCAAAAAAGTATTTAATTTTACGCAACCCTTATGAAAACCCCATGCTTGGGGCAGCCCTCTTTCTCATATAAATCGCATCTACGTTACAATTTATTCTGGACATGGGATCGGCAATCATCTTTACTACCTGTTTGTATATATGCGTCCCTCTTGTCACAAAAAGAAATTAAAATACGGTTTCAGTTGTCAGAACAACCGCTTTGAGAACAAAACTGTAAAAAATACATTTTACCACTCCTAATAACATTGCAAGAACTGATTTCTTTTTACGATGCTAGAAAGCACTGCAAGTTTAATGCACTGTATTCACTTGCGTAGAATATAATTTATGCGTTATAATGATAACAATAAAGTTCAAATTCTATCCCTCACCTGTCGGACGCCTTTCGACAGCTGGACCACCCCTAAAGGCCACCCGCATTGCTAAGATCCTGCGCAGTCACAGATTATCTAATTAACCTCCATTAACTCTAACCCACATTTATGAAAAAAATATACATTTTATGCATTTAAATTGCACCAGGTTATAAAATTGTGCTTTCAAAAAGCTCAAGAATTTTAATTACTTTTATAGCTGTGGACATGTGAAGCCATGATTTTATGATGTAAATATTACTTTTAAAGTCAACGCGAAACTCACATCCTCATTAGCATATATTTATGCTCCGCAACGTGCTTACTTTTAAACTAATAAAAGAACGTCCTTTGTCCACAGATCACATACGAGAGTTCACCTGTGGCAACACGCTGCAGTTCTACCGCACCCTGTACTTGAACGAGGACAGGAACACGCTTTATGTCGGTGCTATGTGAGTATTATTACTTACTTTTAGTAGATATGAAGATGAGTCATTTGTGAATTACATATATATCCATCAGTTGAACACTACCTGATGCTCTTAAGGTAAAGAAAAACATCGTGATGAAACCTGCACATTCAGATGACTGAATGTGTAACCACGATCCATTCTGATCAGGTTGCGGTTAATAGGGTCATGAAACTGAGATGGCGTCGCTCCACTGTAATTACCTGATTATTTAAATCCTGGATCATGGTTGAGGCGGACCCCAGGCCCTCGCCAGGAGCACAACCGAGATGAGATAGATTTAGAATATGGATATTATTATTAAGAAACGCATCATTATGACACTGTTCAGAGAGTTATGAAATTATTCATACTATAAGCCAATACATATTGACTCCAGCAATCAGTGAACCGAGTATATTGCGATGTATGGCTATAATTCTCGTGATTGCTGTATCATTGCATTTACCGAAGATATTCAAGATCAAATCGCAGTACAGTCAGTGAATGAGAGAGGTCGAAGGGGCCTAACTTATACAAATTGACGCAGTCTGGTTGGGACACTGTAGATTGATCACTTCCTTTGCTACGCAGCGTGGAGCGCTCAGTCAAACAATACAGCAATTATCTACTCCGAAACTGGTCAGGGACGTGGCGATTGTTAGTGAACCAACATTATGTTACACAGGACACACCTAGCATTCTCTAGGGCTTCGTAAAAATGGCATAATAAACATTAATTTAATTTATTTTTCTTTCGTAAATATTTGAACTTTATTTAGATACATGAGTTCAGTATTCTTTAATGATTATTTATGATCATATATGGTAATCGTAATCATATCGTATCGTAATAATGTTTTATCACTCAATCCCACAAACATAAAGAACTAGCGTAAGTGCCATAGTTAGGTCACAGAAACCAGCGCAGCGTTACGAAATTCCGCTCGCCTTTAATGAAGATGTGAACAAGAAAAAGAAAGGACTGGGGAAAAAGGATAAAGACTGCTCTGCGAACGGGCAAACAGTTCCGCGTAATTTATCCGGCTCGTTGGCCGCCGCGAGGAATAAAACAAACAGATGGAGCCATCGCATTCCTCACACTCGCCAGCCAGCTCGCCCCTGGGGTCTCATTCTATTAACATTTTCAACTAAATGTAAACGATATGCCGTCTCTTGTTTATCATCATCATCTTTGCGGTCCTCCTGTCCATCCTGGCTTCTTCCAACCAGTGTTTGCATTCTTGCTTCTTGCGTCTTCGGCATCCCCACGTTGTAAGCCGTTCTCTCTCGCATCGCCAATCCTGTACTTTGGTCTCCCGCAGGACCATTTTCCTCATACCGGCAGGTTTAGGCACCTATTTCTCACGTATTCCTGGGGCGTACGTAGCACGTGACCAAACTAGCGCATTCGAGCCTCTTTCATCTTATCATTCTAGGCTACCACGGTTGTATTCGTTACGGACACGGTCAAGTCTTATAAAACCACCATCCAAAGCGGCATTTTCATTTCGTTAGCGTGGAGTTCGCGGACGTTTCTCATGGTATTATAGTGAAAAAGAAAGACGGCATTCTCGTTTCGGATGCGGTTAGTTGAAAGTAATAGTAGAATCAGACCCTATCTCGCCACTGGCTGGCATCCTGCGACGCCCGCATTGGCCGCTAAAACTATTTGCTCCCTCGTACCTATTCCATCCGCGAACATTTTGCAAACGCTAAGTTTTCTTTTTTATAAATCACTTGCAGCCGAGTTGCTGGCTGGTAATAGTTTTCTTTCTTTTCCTAATTCCTTTGTATCTATGTGTCTTCACTAATTAATTAGGTACACTAACTAAGGTACATTACCTTAACTTTAAAACATTATTAAGACTGAGAAGTTAGAAAATTATTTCACTTGTTACATATACATTTCCCCACAATATTTATTTACCTGTCTACGTACATAGTTGACTAAGAAAATGTTTGATGCATTCTCTTTTTAACTCGTTTACTTATTCATTTATTTGTTTCAGGGATCGTGTATTCAAATTAAACATGACTGATGTTAGTCAATCACATTGCGAGGTAAGTCGTCTGCCATCTTTAATATTTAAGGGGTGACAGATCACAGACACTAATAAAGACACGAGTGCGTGCTTATTTATGGTAGCCGGAAAAAAGAGGCCACTTAGACCCATAGCGGTGCATTTTAAATGCATGTTACGTCTAAAGCATGAATAACAACCATAACCCTTTCAAAGGTAGAGCTCTCCCTTCACGGCCTTTTGGCGCAAAAAGGAAATCTTGAAGTGAGCGAAGAATAAAATAAAACCTTTTCATAATGCTTACTACTCGTTTTGGCAAAGAAGATGTAATTTAGATGAAATTAGATCATCAGAATTAAGTAAATTTAATTATGAGAAAAGTAGCTTTTTACACAAATGAAAAATTATGACCGCTTTTATTCTTTCGGGTATAACTCGCGGTAACTATGACTGAAGTATTCAGACTGAATTCCATCCGTATTTTCCCTGTAGGGTTTCTCGTGGTTATATTAAAAAGTTTATTGTTAATGCGGAAACCATTCACTGTATATTAAGTGACAGGATTTTAATTTTGTTACGAATATATGGGGAACAGGAAATTATTTCAAATGAATGTAATAATCAAGAGTGATAATTAAGTGGGTATTTTAAATAATTTCGAAAGTGACTACCCACTTAACTTTACGTTCCAAAGGAGGAACAATGGTAATATTACGCGAATACATAAGGCAGAAGGCTTTAATTCTGTAGCTTAGAAAGCACGTGTCGTGTTTCTATGCGGGAATTTTTCGATGTTCTTGATAATCGCTTTTAAGTCGAAAGACGCTCACTTCTGGACTTAGGTCTCATCCAAAAATCCTATTAAGTTCAAGGCAGACAAAGTACCTACAAACAAATGCCAACAACAAGCCTTGTGTTTAAATAGAAAATGACAAAACAATTGACCGCAATAAATTTATGGGACGTATTACGTTACCGCTTATAAACCGGACATAAAACGTGCAGTCTGGACTCAGACCAAATAGTTTGGTCTAAGAGGCGCGACGCCGTAGAGATGCGGGACGCGGGTGTCGCACGACGACTGTGCGAGTGCGATACGATTCACTGCACGTTTGTTTACAAATAATAAAATAAGCTTTCTGTCTTTAGTATAGAAACTAAAATTACATAAACATTTGGGACAAATCGTGTACGCCTGTATGCGTGTAATGTTACCTGTGTAGGTATAACATTCATAAATGTTTGTAAAAACCTAATTTGAATAAATAATCTTGGATTGAATTGCGCTTTAAGAATGATAGTTTATTTTTGCGCCACATTCAGAATTATCGTTATTGCACCCAATTGTTTTGTCCGTTTCTATTGAACCGTATAATAATTCAAGGAATAATTTGACCACCTGACCACTTAGTGGTCAGGTAATTAGAGTTTTGACTGTACTTTAAATTCCAACAGAATTCCACATTTCATATTTGAAATAAAGTACATGTAATGTTGTCTCTGGGGGAGGCCTATGCCTAGCAGTGGGCGTCTTTCGGTTGATATGATGATGATGATGAATGTTAACCTTTTAAACGCCCAATCGCAGCGCGACGCCCTCCTCCTAGAGGCTAGTAACGTGGCCCGCTGCGTCAGCAAGGGCAAGTCAGAGCCTTACGAGTGCCGGAATCACGTGAGGGTGCTGCAACCGCTGGGCGATGGGGACCGACTCTACGTCTGCGGGACGAACGCGCACAGCCCCAAGGATTGGGTGGTTTATGTGAGTGGATATACTATTTTTATGTTAATCGCAGTAGATAGGTAAGCGGGTCCATCTTTTTTTTAAAGCTGATCAGTGATGAACAAGCAGACCTGTTGTTACCCGATGGTTAGTGGCAACTGTCGCCCGTAACATCCACAATTCATACATTTAGGCTGCAAGCAACAAAATGCGGAAGTGCGTTGTCACTGTCAGGACTAAGATGAAATGCCTCATGTCTGTTATTTCGCTGGCTACCATATTGTTGCTTTGCGGTAGAAATATATAAGGCGGTGGTACTCACCCAGGCGGATTCCTCAGGCTTGACAGAGTCCTACCTGATGGAAAGTGATCATCGCTGCCTATCGGCATTAGATAGCCTCTTTTTAGATTCCCTTCGGGATTCGGGATTTTTCCCGAGACAGGTTGCTCTGGCAAGCATTAGACCCCTTCATTGCAAAAGCCACGGTTCCCCATGGAACACTATACTTGGTTTAAGTATACTTTTATGTCAGACGGAGGCAAACGAGCGAGCGGGCCACCCGGTGGAAAGTGATCACCGCCGGCCATAAACTATATTAGGGAGATGCAGAGCTTAAGTGAGGTTGACTGTGCGACTATTTTTGTTTTATGTGTTTCTCAATTGTCTTAAAGTTTTGTTTAGACAATTGGGAAACATAAACGATATACAAAAAAAAAACACGTTGCTTCGAAACAAGCCTTAATGTTTTTCCTAGTAGCTGTAATATCAGACTACACTAATCCAGTGCGGTAAGAATAAATCGCTACTATTATGAAGTTACCTTAATGGAAGCACGTCAGTTCTCACGCCAAGAAATGTTACCCCTAACTTTCTGGCAGAAGTGGAAGTTTTGTAATTGTTTGTCGAGTTGAAACGGTGTACCTCAGTTTTGTAGTAGCCCGATATTTTACGTAGAGCTTGCGTATTGGTCACGGGACGAATGCCGCATTGAATAGGACCCGATTAAGGAAATATTATTTAATTTTATTTATTTAAGGAAAGCCAATAGCTGTTGTTACAATATAAAGTAATTATCATTACATAGGTTTCCACTGATAAAATTATGATAGACAAAAAATAAGTACTTCATATTGTAAATAATTACTAAGGATGTGACAAAAAAAGATAATTCCACATATAACTTTAAGTAATAAAAGGTTTGTTGATTCACTAGAACGCACAAAAAATTCTTGACAATGTGTTAAGGAGGAGTTCGAGGTATACACGAGGTGATTTCTAAAATACTAGCCTATTCCTATTCCTATGATTGAAACAAATAAAAAAATAAAAATTTCATTTACACAGTTAAACCTGACCCACCTTCCGAGGCACGAGTACGTGCCTGGTGTGGGTCTAGGGGTCGCCAAGTGCCCCTACGACCCGGCAGACAACAGCACAGCCGTATATGTCACCCAGGGCAACCCCGGGGGTCTACCCGCGCTGTACGCAGGAACAAACGCGGAGTTCACTAAAGCCGACCCTGTGATATTCCGGAACGACCTGTTCGACTTCAGAACGGGCCAAAAGAAGTTCAACTTTAAGAGGACGTTGAAGTATGACTCCAAGTGGCTGGACAGTACGTAATCGTATTAAAATTGGTTGGAAATGCTTGCCTACTTACATACATAAGTTTCGTTTATTGATTTCAAAATATTTTGTTACAGAGACGAATTTCGTTGGCTCGTTCGACGTAGGTGAATATGTTCTGTTTTTCTTTAGAGAGACAGCCGTAGAGTTTATGAATTGCGGCAAAGCCGTATACTCCCGTGTCGCCAGGGTATGCAAAACCGACACGGGAGGCAAACATATACTGAGCCAAAATTGGGCAACTTATTTGAAGGCCCGCCTCAACTGCAGCATACCTGGGGAGTTCCCGTTCTATTTTGACGAAATACGTAAGTGAAAATATTACACCATCAAATTAAACAGTGTATTTGTTGAATTTCGCGAGTGAATTGTGGCGTTATTTGTATGGCAAACGTTTCAGTATAGTTTTAGTCACTGTTATCTAATTTAACTAGTGTAGATGGTCTATCTAATGAAGTCCGTTTGGCTTTGGTTGTAGTAGTGCCATATGCATTGTAGTTTGCTGAATTTAACGAGTGAGTTTGACGATTTGTTTGAAAAAAATTGACGTAAATAGACTTAAAACAAAATGTCACTTTGTTATGAATTTATTGTCATACATGTTGTTTGTTTTCCATATAAAATAAAATAAAACTAGTAAAGAACTGACTGAGGAGCGCCAATAAGCTCAAGTATACAATCAAACGGATTTCGTAAGATTAATATCTACATAATGACAACTAATTCGCGACTAAATGCTAGGTTGCGCACTATGCAATTACATCATCCGCCATAACTAAAGTTAACGCTCACCCGCGAAAAGCAACACATATACAAGAAGGCATGGCACTTATAAAGTTTTTATTTGAATACAGAAAGTGTATACCAAATGCCGGATGACCCCAGCCGGTTCTACGCTGCCTTTACGACAGGGGCCAGTGATGGGCTGGTGGGGTCAGCTATTTGCACGTACACCATGGAAGATATTCAAGAAGCTTTCGCTGGACGGTTCAAGGAACAGGTCAGTTTAGCACACAAGGGTGTATGGGTGTAGTTGGAAACATTTATATGTGAAACTCAGTAGGTAAGCAAGATACCTATAACCTAAATAAAATAGAATTGCTGCTAACAATGGAACACGATGAAAGGGTACTGTTTTAATTTAAGCGATATCTGATATTTGATGAGCGTTGCCAATGGTAATTTTGAATTTTGACAGTACTAAACTATTGTCTAAAGTAAATATTAAATTTGCCCCCGTCGGCTAAGGCAAAGGTACCACAAAGTACCACAAATTATAGATCAAATAAATTTTTAATCGATCAGAACCCATATTCAACAATACTTTAGTTAGTTTTGACCTTTTGTGCACTACTAATATGAAGAAACTAATAGCGGTCACTTTCTTCACGAGGGCCCGGGGCCCGCCTAGACCATGATCCATAATTTGGCAGATCAGGTGACTTCGTGACCTACAAAGGGAATCTGACCAGATTGGATCATGGATCACGATGTTTGTCCTCGCCGTTAAGAGCGTCGGTTATATTCAACTAATGTACATAAATTAGAAAAAAAGTCATTGGTACATTGAGGCACTGGGAATCAAACCAGGAACATCTTGCTTACGAGAAGGTAACCGGCCTTAACCACTAAGCCACTGACTCTCTTATACTATTACATATTACTTATAGTATTTACCTTACTGCATAAGTTATTTGTATTTTATTTATTATTTAATTCACAATAAGCTTTGATTTTCTTTTGTTTTATATTAATTGCCTTCAGCACCTTGTTTTACTGTAGAAATGTAAGGTTGGGACTTATCATTTGCAGATTTTAAATTGGGTACACTCTAAATGTTTATTACGCTGTAAGTCATATTGACATACTCGTACACAAAGCTCTCGCCGCTGTCCTACAACTCCCTAGCCTCGTCTATATCCACAATTCTTTTCATTTATATCATTTTATTCTTGCCACTTCGTACCCCAGCTTTTCTGAGAATCCAATCCAATCAGCAAATAAATAATTATCAAACAAAATAAATTTGAGGTCTAAGCAATACCCTTTCCGTTGTAAATAACCCTTCTTGTAAGCATATAGTCACCATCATACTTACTCATAGTTGACAATCGCTTCACATTTTACGATGCAATTAAAAACGTCACTTTATTGCAACTAAAAGTAAATGAGAAAAGCTTAACGATAGCGGCTGAGACGGTGAGGTGACAGGTTGAGGCCACTGAGTTCATTTAATAATAAATTAGATAGTACAGCAAAAAAATTGTAGGTCAGTGGAGCGGGTTGCCAAGGGATCATCACGAGCGGACACTCCCAGCCTCTGCTACATATCGTTTATTTAAAAAACAATTCAAAGTGTATTTATCTATACATAGTATAAAACGAAGTCGATTCCCGCCGTCTGTCCCGGTATCTATGTACGCTTAGATCTTTTAAACTACGCAACGGATTATAATGCGGTTTTCATCAATAGATAGAGTGATTAAAGTTGGTGTACGCGAACAAAATCGCGCCAGGTCCACTAGTTAACAATAAATTAGACAGTACAGCAAAATAGTTGCCAGTGAAACTACATCTTAAGTTGCCAAGAAATCACAATCGATCGAGTGGACACTCCCGGCCTTTGTCATAGACTGCATATTTTAAAAACAATATAAAGTGTATCTCAACAGCTTAAACATGACCATGAGGTAGGCCTCAGTTGTCTTTTATCGGCGGCATGTTAGTTCCTTTTTACGCCATATTCAGAAATCGTTGTTACTCTCAATTGTTTTCTTTTTTCTATTTAAATGTACCTACTGTTCGATTTGTCTCGAACAAATTTTCCATCAATGTAAACAAATGGGAAAATTGAAATAATAATAATTGGTGACTAGCTGGCCTGGCGCGATTTTGTTTACGTGGTCCTACCCATACCCTACCCTACCCTACCCATACCCTACCCTACCTACCATTTTTTCCTTGCGTAAGAACCACCTCTGTATTATATAGCCAACAAACCAAAAAAAATATTCAATTGAAGCTACATTAGTGACCTATGATGTGAATTCACATCCACTCTATTGTTTTGACGAATAGACGAGTACATTTCAATATATTAATTTAAAATTGCCAGGCGACCTCCAGCTCCGCGTGGCTTCCGGTGCTGCGCGCGCGCGTGCCCGAACCGCGACCCGGCACCTGCGTCAACAACACCGAAGCGTTGCCCGACAATGTCCTCAACTTCATCAGGTACGCTATATTGTGTCAGTTGTTATATGAGTTCATTGGTCGTCTAGGTATCTACTATAAAGTAATATGTTTGTAGTGTCCGTGTATAAAGTATTACCATTTACCTATTTTATGTTCACGTGGCAAATATTCTAAAGCTGTTATTGAATGATGAAGTGTCTAAATACCCCACTGAAAACCAGCGCTGTGGTTCGCGGCAAGCGGAGCCACAACATTATGCTGAGAAGGGTGGCCACCACTTACGCTGAATGCCCACGAAAAATGCCACTGGGAACCCAATAATTGTCTCAGTATTTTGTGTACCGATTTTTTATTTGGTAAATGTTAATGTGTTACAAAATTATCATGTTGTGGCGTCCTGTGTAATGGAATGGAATGGAAATGGAAATGTTTTCTTTCTTTCTCTCTTTCTCTTTTCTTTCTTTTTCTTTCTTTTAAATATGCAGCTAGGTGAGATAGAGGTACCTTATGCGGACAAAGCAAATGTAAATCCGTGCCGATAACGATCCAAGTTCCATACTCTCACTGGAGGACGTAACGGAATAAATGTCCCCCTAATTAAAGGAAGACTAATTTCCCCAATTTGAATGTTTAATTTCGTTCCCGCGGAGAGCAATCTGAACACGGTTAGAGCCGGCATTAGTTTCGCGGGCGTGTGTTCTGTTCTCTAATTGGGTCGCACTCACTCGGCTGCGTTAATTGATGACGCGGCGCGACACCGGCATGGCACCCACGAACCCGCACGCACCCGCACGCACTAAATCGCGCCCGGCCCCGGCCGCGCACCAAACCCCGCGTCTATTCAGATTTAACATCCCCCGCGAATCTCGCAGGAGTTACTTACACTCGCACGGAAATTTCATTATTGTATCAAGTGGCGTCTAAGCGGTGCTTACGTAATTAATTAACTGTAATCTCCTAAGAGACGGCCTATGCGTATTCAATTTGGAATTTGAACTCGAGTACTTACTATTCAACTTCTGTTCGCGGGATTAATAATGAGACACTAATCTAAATGGGGTATTGGGGGTTTGATCCTCATACGGGAATATACACTTCGTTTTATTGATCAAAATAGCTTTGGATTTCGGGCGCACAGTGCCACAAACTTATTGATCAGGTGACGGCGTCACTGTTTAATTTACTTGTCAACAAAGGACATTTCAAAATAGTGACACTTAGTTTTAGTTGGTGCCACCGGTTCAGATAACTTTGTGGCACTGTAGGTAACGTTTCCTTTTATATCACAGCCATAGAGAACAAACATAATAAAAACGAAGCACAAAGTCTGTTTTGATCGTATTGTTGTCGAGAGGTTTTCCTAGGGATTTTTGTTAAAGGGGTTTGGAAATGTTTCTGCTTAACCAGAAATATGCGATTTCATACCCCTTACATTACAACCATATAGTCAGGTCCTAAACAGGGTTAATAAGACCCATTTCCGACCCACACTTTGTGATTCCGATTCGTACGCAGGTCGCACCCGTTGATGGACTCGGCGGTGCGTCACGAAGGCGACGCGCCGGCCTTCTACAAGCGGGATCTGGTGCTGACCACGCTGGTGGTAGACCGCCAGTTCGTGGATATGCTGCGTGAGGACATCACCTACACAGTGTTCTATGCTGGCACGAGTGAGTAAATGAGTATCAGCGAGTCTATCGTGACTTTTGAAGGTTTCGAGGTTAAAAAAATGGGAGAAACGCGATTATGAGCCTGTTACTTTTTACCGTTTAATGTGTGTCCAGACTGACTGACGTTTACGTTTTGCAATACCTACGTGGGTTTCATGGTGTAAGTACGTATTTTATAAATGTAACAACTATGTAAACCTCATGAATGCAATAAATACTTTGAACTGAGCAGCCTCGTGAGGCGGCAAATGCTCGGTCAGTGAGGACGTGTCTCGGTAGAGGTAAACGGGTTTTCTTCTTTTTACTAGTCTAACGTTTCACAGTTTTCCTATCTTTCGGGGATGATGCACCGAAAATGAAGCAAGCCTAACAAAAAATGTAACGCTCGGCATTTTTTATTTATTGTCGGCTCGTTAGGCGGCGTATAAAAAGAGTTTCCCGTGGTAGTACTAGTAGCACGGTACGGTGATTCAGCTTATGCCATGACGTTTAAAATCTTAAGTGATAACTCCAGAACGTCAAACCAAAAAATAATTTTTTACATTTTGCATATTTTTATTCATTTCTTTTATTATCTAAGATTTTCCTAAACACTTTCCGTCTGACTTGGCTATTATTAGTCTTTGGTCCCAAATAAACTTAATTTTGTATGTATGTATTCATATGCAAAATGGGACCCTTTGACTTAGACTATCCGGCTTATACGATTATACCTGGGTCACATCCATTACGCAAATTCAAGTTCTGTGTTCTATTTATACCATTTGTTCCTTACCAACTTAAAACATGGAAACTTCTATTTCTATTTCTGGAATTAATATTGTGGCCGACTTCTCTGCGAACAGGATTCAACTAACGATTTTAAATAATATTGATTCTATCACCAAGAAGAACCTGTATTCTTCAGGACAGAATCAATTACAACATGCTCTACCACCTCTGCATAAAGCTGGGTCTCATAGGAGCCTTGTGGTAGAGGCGTTTTGATATTGACTCTACAAGTATGTAGAGTCAACATCAAAACGAAAACTAGAGGAGTACCTCTAGTTATCACTAATGTCCTCCTATCCCATAAGTTGTAGTGTTCCAAATACAAATTCCCACCACTGCCAAATCCCAACCACATAACTAACCCATATATATCCCCTGATTTAAGTCCACCAGTGGACTATGCTGTTTACACGGAGCGAAATGCTGGAATAATCCACTAAGCCAGATCAATACTGTATACTGTAATTGTACTGTGTACTGTAATGGTATAAATAGAGTCAGTGCAATGGCTTGTATGGCATATGAAGACATTTGCATCGTTCTTTCAAGTGGCTCAGGCGCTGTCCTAATTGGCAACGGTTGTGCGACCATGATCGTGCGAGGCGCGCTTTTGAGGTCTACTATTGGTCGAGTGTCGTCCGTCGTGCGATTATGTTCGCACGACCGTTGCCAATGAGGACAGCGCCTCAATGTCACGTGGATTGGTCCAGCAATAGCTCCTTGGTTCCTGATGTGATCTATGTATCCCCGCCAGGCACAGGCGAAGTGTACAAGATAGTGCAGTGGGCCGGCGGCGGGTCGCGCGTGGCTGACGTCTGGAAGGCGTCGGGCACGGAGCCGGTGCGAGCGCTCGCGCTCTCGAGGCGCTACCACTCGCTCTACCTCGCCACCGACTACCGCATCAGGCAGCTGCCGCTGAGGGCGTGCACGCATCGGTTGGTACCTAAGTGTAACTTGTATTTTCTTTCTTAAAGGGTCAGCTGCGCCCTCTCGGCTGCGTACGAGACCGCGTTTTCGAATCTACTTTCGTGCGAAAATTTTCTATATATCTTAATATCCTTGTACGTAACCAGTAGTGCAACCGTTTTTAGTCTTTGTAGTAAACTAATTACATACAGCTATTTACCATGGAGCATGGATTTACCATCTACTTAAGCGTTTGCCAGGTGCACGATCAGTTGGTTGATACAGCGAGCCTACAGCTAATTGACGAGAAATATTTGATTTCTAGTTGTAAATGAGTTGTGTGTAGGTCTTTTACTTTCGATTTATCATCAAATGTCGCCAAACAAACTCCAGCCAAATTTCTTCCACAGGTACGACAGCTGCGTCCGTTGCGTGCTTGACCCCTACTGTGGGTGGGACAAGGAAGTCGGTGCGTGTCGGCCGTACACTCCCGGCCTCCTCCACGACGCTACCAACTCTACTCCCTCAATCTGCGAAGCCAGCGCCCCCGTGAGGACGATACGGGCAGGTTATGGCCAGAGCGTACACTTAGCAGCCTTCGGGAAGACTCCTGAGGCGCTGAAAGACCAGCTGGTTACGTGGTACCACCATTCAAGGGAGAAAGGCCGGTACAGGATTAATTACAAGTAAGTTTTTGGAGACTGTGGTAGATGTTGTTTATTTAGAGTTCGACTGCACAGACAGATATTTCATTATGTTGTACTTAGTTTCTTCCATTCTAACCGATTTTCATTTCGAAGGCTCAAAGCCTGCATGTTACATTCCTGCAATGACTATTATATGTTTTAAGGGCTTAGAAAAATAAAGTAGTCCTTTGATCATGGACCTAGAAACTTACATGACTTTGACGAACCTAAAAACGATTAACCACCATCAATAAACATTTAGGGTCAAACATTGTTGACCTATGTGGTAAATAATGTGATGTATGTGGTTAATAACGATATACATTATAACTCGTATATGCGGCTAGTTCAGCTTCACAATGCTACAGAATACTATGACTTATGTGGAACATTGTCTATATGGATTAATACGAAGCAGAAATCAAACGATGTGTATAATTTACTGCGTTCTAGCTCAGAGAAAAAACCTGGTAAATGTATTTGGTTACGGTGACTGCTTTCCATTAGGCAGGCCATAAGCTTGTTTGCCACCTTAGCGGTATAAAAAAAAATGTAGCACTAACGTGGCATTTGTCTGGCAGCTGGGACCGAGTTCTGGAAACTTCGGAGCGCGGTCTGGTGCTACTCTCGGTGTCGGAGTCCGACCGTGGCCTCTACGAATGCTACTTCGGGCCTACACTCATCGCGTCCTACAATCTGGACATCGATGTGCACAGGTTCGTGTTTGATTAGATGTTTTTATTTGTTTTATGGTACTCAGTGATAAACTAGCAAACAGCTCCCTGATGGTGAGGTGACTGTCGCCCATATCAAATATCAAATCATTAATGTAGTCATCATAGGTAACGTAAAGGTGGTTTTGTATACTCTACTCTCTTTATGGTCTTATTACTCTCTCTTCGATCCATTCATTTAGGTTGCAAGTAACAAAAATTCAGAGCACGGATTTGGTCCGATGATGGCACTTCTCTACCTGATTATTATGTTCGTTCATTCACGCGGTTCAAGAGAAGAATAGGTGATGGCATGATTTGCAGTTATGGTTTGCAGGTGTTGGAGCGGGAGGTTTGCTTTAAAAACCGAAATAAATTACTGTCTATGTCTATGGCTTTATGTATAAGATGTGAACTAGATATTTTACAACAAAGGAAATTAACTACGCGTCTAAGAACTGAAAATAAAGATTGAATAAACAAGAATAATGCAAGGTAATAGTTGATTTTTATCACGAGCACAAGCATACCCTTCGGTATAAGAATTAATTTAAGTCGCGATATATAGAACCCTTTAAGCTCTTTAACCGATCCTTTATATTATGGCATACAGATAAGAAGTTGTGGAGTACCTATTAGATAAGCTACAAATTATCCAAAATTGTAATATTCGTAGTTACCGCAAATAACCGTATATAACCGATTTTACGCGAACAAAGTCGCGGGCTCAAGCTAATTCGCTAAATATCGAGGTAAAAACAATACTAACCGTGGTACCAAACCCGATAATATGTGTAGTGAAAGTAAAGCTAATTCCTTATAAATATGATGACAGCGGTATCACGCATTGTTCAATCATTTTGATTTTAATCACATACGACTAAATAATAGCTGCGTCCAGACATATTATTTAAAACCTTGACCTTCAATCGATTTAGTACAATACATTGTGTGTAATGACTGTCCATTAATTAATGTACAATTCGAAGTATCGTTTGTTAAAATAATTACATTTAATTTTCTTCAATTTACTGGGGCACTATCATCTGCGGCAGTTAATAATCCATAATTTATATGAATATACTAAAAATACAATGTGTTTAGTTGGTATTTTTCAACGTACTGTTATTCATTTTAAAGTTATTATTTTATGCCATATTAAATGCACATTAAAGACTGAAACGTTCAAATAACACGATTAAAATAATATTTGAATAGGGAAACAATAATGTAATTGTTTTTCAATAATCTTGTAAAATATTATAATCGCCCGAAACCGACGTCAAAAATGTATAATGATGGATACTAAATTAAGCCTTATTTGCACCAAATTCTTAAACACGATTAATAATGACGTTTACCGTTTTTTTGGATGAAGATTTTTGTTTAAGTATCAGCTTAAATGCGTTTATGAATTTGGTGCAAGCCGCCCTAAATGTTAAAATTATATATGATTTTAAAACCTATTTTATTACGCGAAAGTAGTATGTACGAGTTACTAGATATTAATGTAAAAGCATAATTGAGCCAAAAAGTTGCTACAAAACGATGATTTGGCGCACTCTTAGATGTGCATACTAAACCACCAAAATGCTTGGTGACATAAAGAACATAAAGTACCCTGTCATCCTCGGGAGGAATGTATGTGTAATGTAGGAATGCCTTTTAGTAAAGATATTTCCAAATTTCAGATTTTTTCGCGTTCAGACAGACCAATGCACTGAGGGATTTTATCCTATCCAATTATACCCTACCCTACCCGTACTTTATCGCTACCCTTAACTTATTCTACCTCTACCCTACCCTACTCGTCCGTACCCTACCCATACTCTACCCTTCTCTATACACCTACCCTACCCGTCCCCTGTCCTATCCTATCCCTATCTACACCTTTTCTTTTATTAAAATTTTGTCAATTTTACATTCACCCAACAAAAAAATAAAAAGTCAAATATTTGCAGCCGTTATGAAGTTATGCGTGAACATACATTCGTCAAGTCGATTTTTATCTATGTAGAATTGTACACAGAAGATAGATTGTATAAAAAGTTTGTGAAAATTCATTATTAAAAACAATAATCCCACACCACGACATTGAAAGAAACCTTAACTTTTAATTTTATGAGGCCAATACTCGAATATTTGAAGATAGTGACGGCATGTTGGTTATTTATTTTTTACTCAAGAAATTTTGGTAGAATGAGCATGCCGTATGATATCAAAAGCTGTGACCAACACAAAAGAACAGGACGAAGAACCAGTAGCATGCAATAAATAGACGGCGAATGACCAACCAAACTCAATAAAAGCCATTACTTCAGTCTGTATGTCTGTCGTAAACAAAGTAACTACGTCTCTAGTTAGGGACAAAACACAAGTACCTAATACATTATGATTGTTTGCTTAATTTGGTAGCTCTGTGCTTGGGTTGGCAGACTTGATTGTGCTGTAGGTCGACTTGCCTTCAAGAAATAAAGCCCTCGAAAGTTTGTAACTACAGAAACGAATTTTTATTAAAATTCAATAAAACATTGAAACACTACCTATTTATTTAAGATAAGTAGGTAGACACTATCCCTAAACGAAGTGGCCAGAGATGTAGGGGAGAGTGGGATAATTGATAATGTTGGGTTTTGTCTACAAATAATATAATTGGAAACAGAAAATATACTTATGGTCTTATTCATAAAAGGTAAATGACGTTTATTAAACCTAGGAAAGTTGACATAATACCGAGCCCCTAACGGCCAATCGCTATATCTAAGCTCAGGAAAGTTTTAGGAATGGCTTATTACCATAGATTGACGGGATATTTATCTGGCTACAGTAATAGGGTATCAAATTTGTGAAAATGTGAAGAGGATTTATATTTTCGCCAAATTGTAAGCAATGGGAAAACGTGAAATACTGAACCGGTTTGATAGTTCCGTGCGGGCGGGCCAATAAAACCGCGCGGGTTGATAACAATTTTTGAGAGTAGTGGATGGAATTTGGTTGGTGATCTATTAAAGAGACTTCCACAACTTTTTCTTTTTAGGCACATGTTCAGCCATCTAAAACATAAATAGGTCTTATTAAAATTACCCGCGAAATTATAAGGAGTGGGCGTAAAACCTTGCCTCATCTTTCGATGACCGCTCCGACAGTCAGCCTGTGCGCTTAGGGAAGCAGAAAGGTATTGGGCAAGGATATTTTAGCACTGGGATTCACATGCGCGGAATTATCTAGCTAAAATATGTTTTTTTTCAAATTCTGTAATTTCAGTGACAGATAAAGATAAAACATATTTTTGCTAAAAAAGTTTTATGGATCGTCAAATAACTTTTTTGAATAAGACGGCTAGAGATAGACCGCACTACACTATAACACTACAAGCGCCTAATGTACATCCGTAAAAGTTCCAGTGAAACATGACCAATGTTTTGTAGTTATGTATTAAAGATTTTATATTTCTTTCCCACCCTATAACTATCTATCTGCTTATGAATCCCATATAAAGTAGTTTTAAATTAATAGCTTTAAATTAATCAAAGAGACTATTGAGCGTAACGGCAATTTTAAATTTAATTGTCTGCGGGGGTAAATTGGAAACGGTAGGATAAAGAACGTTCACTCTAAAAGTTTTACTGAGGAAACCTGAAAAAAAAAGCCCACTAAAAGTAGAATAGTAAAGCCATAAATAGAAAAGGAATAGAGAAGAGAAATCACTCGCTCCAAGTCACTTAGAAATTAATTGAAAGGAAAAGTAGTTCATTAATAATCATCTAACGTTCACCGAAAGACGCAGCGTGGGATGGCGTCCTGCAAGGTACATCGACGCCCTGGTAAAAATCTCAGGTACCAGCGGCACAAAGACGGTCTATGTGTAGATCTGTGGGGGAGGCCTATGCCCAGCAGTGTGCGTCTTCCGGCTCATATGATGATAATGATTACATTATGTGATGATAACCCCGTCTCCCACAGGTGTACGCAGCCCAGCAAATCGCAGGAGTACAAGCAAGTTTACTCGGACTGGTGCCACGAGTTCGAGAAGTACAAGAATGCTATGAAGGCCTGGGAGTCCCGGCAAATGGTAAGTGCCGGCTTTTTTACTATGTTAATTTTTCTTGTGTCCATGTAAAGTATAAAGTCGCTTATCTCGAATTCCATACCAATACAAACAGCGGTGAACCATTTAGTCCTGATCAAGATCAAGAATTTTTTCGCTCATATAATAAAACAAACAATGAATTGTTCGATATTACCGTGGAAACTCCATCGAAAAACTGGTCGAAGACATAAACAGAAATAGAATGGATTAATATTGGTTTAACAGAGCTATTCATCGCCACATCTTTTACGACACCACTAAACTGCATATAGGGGCAAATGCTAAGGTATCTAATTTAGGGACATAAATTCTGCGTTTTCATTGATGTTCCATTAAAATCCCATAACTGGCATAAAAGTGAAAAGGAAATAAACCATACCAGTTTATAACCGATTACTTTCTCCACTACGTGCACATAATAAACATTATAGGTAGGTACACGTAGCTCGCCGTAAAGCCACTTCGTTGTTCTTCGACTCGATTAAATATAATTGCACGAGTTACGTGACTAAAGAGTAACTGCGGCCGTAGTAGGTTTTTAACTAAGCATAATCTCTGGAGGCGTGGCTGTTATTCCTACAACCGAAGGCGCATAAACCGTATTACATAAATCAATTGGCATATGTTTTATTTCCACGATTGTGCCCCCTCTTTATGGCCCCCAATTTACTTCTTTTCAAGTTAACAACTCCCTCGAATGAATACTTAATGCCGTAATTAGTTACAATCGTGGCCACCAATAAAATACCTATTGCAAGCTTTTGGTTGACTATAATTTGTTTATCGCCGCAATTATTTGGTACATTATAGCCTCGAGTTTATGATTATTATTTTGAATGCTCGCTTTTGTTACATTGTTTCTGTTACGCATTATTTTTATTAAATGCTGCTGCTAAGTAGGGTGTACGGGGGTTAAATCGAGCATTCGATGGAGAACTAGAAGCATTTCTATTTTAGGGTCATCAAGTATCTAAAATACTGAATATGTTGACTGTGTACAGAGCACATCGGCTAGCTCGGCTTCGTAGAGCGTCGTCTCTGTCGCACGCGTGTAAGTAAATACGAAGCCGAAACTATCCGAAATGCATTATTTACCGCCGACTTCTGTACTACAACTTTATTTCTACGACGATTCTTATTTTAGCTCCTAACTAGCTGGAGCGATCAGTCAGTCAACTGATATCCGCTCTTCCTTAAAGTTGGCTTCCTACCACCGTGTCGCGTACTAAGTAATCTGTCATTTCCAGCAATGCTCCAAAAGCCTGAACGCATCGAGCCAGCAGAACAGTATGGGCAACGAGATCGTGGCGTCGCTGCGGTGATAGGGCTCCGCCAGTGATTAATGGACGATTACACACCGAGCTCGCTCACATAAACTATCCGATATTTCGCCGACAGCGGCCGCGTGCCACCCCTACAAGCTGCGCCACCACCCTCGATCACAACTCGATTCTAATTACTAATAGAACGTTCACAGCTCATTCTCATATTAAATAGCCGTTCTAATAAATTGGTACACATTTTTAAAGATAATATTGTCCAAAGTAACGTACAAGTTAATAGTAGAAGCTAGCCCGATAAGCCCAGTCCGATAGGTAGCGAAACATAGATGTATCGAAAAGCAATAGTAGTCACTTAAGATATAAAGGGGGATGATAATGTAGTAAGGGAATGATCTATTAAAATAGATTTGTTGGTCGTTCCGGAGACTGCGCAGCTTGATGGATGACTGACTTTTGTTAAACTTTTGCTACAAGTTTTTTCGTAAGGGAGCGAGTTGTTCCGGGCGATATCGAATAGTTTGCGTTGCGAGGTACAAGTTGATTAATTAATTAAACGTATTGTTGATGAAAGCGACTGAGTACTAATGTAAGCTGGAGTTACGCTGGATGTATTTTAGTTCGATCAGTACCACCGCGCTCTGCAAACGTAGCCCTGCATTGGATCGGTTGTAAATATTCACAAAGAGATAAAATGTATTGAAGTGAGGATCCATCACTACAAATTGCTGTGATATCAGTTCTCGTCGGATTCCGTTTTCGAGAAATGGATTGTGCTTGTGTGTCATTCATTACGTTTATTTACCCGCTCTGTCTGCGATGCAAATTCTTAACGAATGAACATTAACAGATATTAGGTACCTACTTATGTTGTAAGACCAAGTTTTAAGAATTTATTTGTAACACAAGTTCAATAACGTTTTGTAGGTGTTCCAGAAATACATTTTATGTAGTAGGTAAATAAAATGAGCAATATGAACGCCAATTTAGGTATAGTTAGGGTGATTATTACTCAAAGCTTACGTATGGAGTTGACTGCTGGGGCACATGCGCCCCTAATCATTTCAAGCATTTACTGTGACAAGACAAGATTTGTTACAAGGGTTCAGGTAAGTAAAATTAAACTTAGAGGTTGTTCCAAGAGATGTCTAAAAAGTTAAATGCTCTCGGTTTGTGTTTGAAAGCGTTAATGTTATTGGTTTATTGCCTTAAAGTGTAAATTTAGGCCCGACTTCGGACTTTGAAACCGAATTTAATAGAAGTTGTTTGTGTTGTTTTCTCTCAGTTTGTTGGGTATCTCGCTAGAATAGTGCCTTGGGAAGCATGCTTACAGTATAATGAAATTTTATTAAATATTAATTAATATTTTGTGTACCTACTGTGTATAAAATATAGTAGAATCGTTATTCATTACGTATTAATAATAGATAGTTGGTAAAAAATAAAGCAATAACGTTCCACTGAGTTATAAAATCGCCAGTATTAACTGTATTTCTTTTTATTTGCAGAGATTAGATATAGTGGGGTACATTTACAGTTAAGAATAATATAGTTATAAGAAATAAGAGGTTTATATATATTTTATTTCATGTGGTAGAACCATGTTAAGAATCGCTGAAAGAGATTTCTTTATTATGTAGTATAATATTGACGGTGTGATGAAATTAAAACGCGCAGATGTGGAGTACCGTGCACAAACGATCTCGTCAGGCATTGCTTGCTTACAGGGATCCTATTTTTGAACCGCTCGCGTCGAGGCGAACGGTTTTCAGCTTCGGTTTTTGTAATGAAATATTCAATATTTTGATGCAAGATGCTGATTTTTCCTATTCTTAAACTACTCGGTTTCGTTATTGTCAATGTAATTTCAAGGTTACTTATTGAATTTTTCACGCTGAAAATCAAAATTTAAAGTCGTTCGACTCAAAGCGAGAAATTAAATAATAGAGTCCCAGGACAGAATTGCATTTATTCGTACGTTAGACAGTTTATAGCTTTGTGAGCCCATTAACATAAAGATCGTGATTTTAAGTCATTGAGAAATTGTATAAGGCATTATTTGTAAGTCTTCCTGTACCTACTTATTTCAGAAAAAGAATACCTATCTAAATATTGTAAATCACACCAAAATATATTTCGTACACAAAACATAAAAAAAACTTTTTACTTTGTTTAAACAGGTACTTATAAAAACAAATATTGTAAATAAACAATGGGTTTCAGTAGGAAAAATCGCTATTACTGTAATGTTACTGTATAAAATTAGATATGTAAGTTAAATTAAGCAATTGTTTTATAAAAGAAAACAAAATAAATTATTTTAGATCTAGCTCTGGTTTTTCATTAGTTATTGAAAATCTACGTAACCCGTACGTAATTCGTAAAGCAATGTCCGCTGGCAAAACACAGTTCTTGGTATAAGGTAAGGAACCCAATAAACCTTTACAATTTTTGTTCATGTCAAAGAGAGGTCAAGCAATGTCAAGAAGGTGGTAATTTAAGTAATTACAGGTAAGAAGCATGTCAATTTAGCCCTCACAGTACGTACAACCGACATGTAATTCTGTATTTTTGTGACATGAACCTAAGTGCTAAAAGCTACTTCTTCTTAGCGTGTCAATGACAAATACTAAGAATTATTTAGTTGTCCAAAACTTTACCACATTAATGCATTGTCGGTGAGGTGAGGTTTCATCAGATCCTCCTGCGTGAAGGTGTTTAGGCACAAAGGACACGGTAAGAGGTATGACATATTTTGGACATCGTCGCAGGCACAGTTGGCGTCGTAGCCACCCGAAAGTCCCCACCTGACCCACTAGACTGAGTGCTAAAAGTTATCTACTAAAATATTTAACAATTTATCGGAGAGCAAGATCCACTTCGGGCTGCGGAGCCACCGAAATAAGTATAATATCACCAAAAATATTTAATGTAAAATTGGTTTGCCAAACCTCTCAAGCTCATATTACTAAGCCTCGAACCCTATTAGGTCTAACTCTGCCAGGGCTAACTATACAAACCATACTTACAGTTATGTGTTATTGTAAGAAATTACGACTCCAATGTCACTGTGTAATTGTAAGAAATTAAGTCTTATGTTATGAAACGACCAAGCCATAGGTATATTTGGGATTTCTACCATTGTTAATATTTTCTTTTTATAATTGAACTTGTTAGGCATTTGACAGCCATGCTATTCACTCTAGCCTTGAAGTCGTCTAGATTATAATGACCAGGAACGTATTCGAAACGAAGATATGAGTCTTTGATAATACGATGATTTTTGCCTCAAGAAAAGGTAGGTAGTGCCCCCCTGCTATTTTCTGCTCGTCTTGGCGATAAAAAAATAATCATCTTGGCGTTAATGTCCCGGTTGTGCTCTCGACAACGAGGGCCTGGGGTCCGCCTTGACCATGATCCAGGTTTTGGCGATCAGATAATTACAGTGGAGCGACTACCATCTGACCTCCGTGACTCTGCCACCAGGGGAACCTGACCAGATTGGATCATGGTTACAAATTCAGTTGCCCGAATTTTCAGGTTTCATCACGATTTTTTCCCTCACCATAAGAGCATCGGTTAGTATTCAACTAATGTACATAACTCAAAAAAGACTCATTGGTACATGGCCGCAGCGGGATTCGAATCCGGTACCTCTCGCTTATGAGTTGGATACTCAACCGCACGGCTACCGACGCTCTATGATCGACTTGGCGATAATTAGTATCCATAACAATGAACCTCGTCTACCTATAAATAATAAGTACTAATGGAAAGTCAGTGCAGCAAATAGTTTCTACTCTAAATTTCGCAAAAAGCCCAAGGCATACTCGGGCACGTCATGCCGTAAAATAGTGTTTTATTCAGGCTAGAACTTTAAAAAATTAACGAGCCCTATATTTCTTTTTAGGGGCAATGAAACCGTAATTCGAGTATCGCAGCGTCTGTCTTAGATTGGCGAGCATCATAGAATTTAATTACCGAGGGCGAGTGAAATAATTGGCGAGTCGCCTGTAATGGCGCGTTTTACTGCCAAATTAATAGATTCCCGCCAACGGGCCGCGGCCGTGGTACCTCGGTTTCATATTAATTGCCCGCCCCAAATCTGAATACTAATATATTTAATTCGGAATCAGCTGAATTGTTTTTGACACGGAAACGGGCCTTCCTCAAGGGTTTACACAGTCCTAGGCGATCACTTTCTACGGTTGGTAGTACTAATGCAATTCATTCACTCCATTTGTGTAGAAATCGTAAGCTGAGCTTATGTACGTCATTGATTCGCGATTACAATGGTGATGATGATGCGGTCCAGGGGCTCTACTAGGTTGGGGAAAAAGTCTTTTCGCATATAGGTTGTATGAACTTGTAATAAAACCTCTTTGGCTATACTATTTGTACCTGGCTGGTTTTGGTATCATTTAAAAGTTTAAATTTTAAAGAAGATAATTCCAAATTCAAATTATGAAAATGCGTGATTTTCATTTGTTTTTCTTACCGCCAAGATGAGTGAATCTAATGAAGAAATTAGATACATTTTAAAATTTTAGTACAAAAAAGGTAAATATGCAACACAAACCACGAAAAAAATTTGCGATGTTTATGGACCTAATGCAGTGTCTGTGAGAGTAGCACAAATTTGGTTTAAGCGTTTTCATTCCGGAAATTTTGATGTCAAAGATGCACGTCGCTCTGGTCGCCCTGTTACGGATAAAATGGATGCTATTTTTGAAAAAGTGGAGCAAGATCGGCATATCAGTAGTTACGACGTAGCTAAAGAACTGGGAATTGACCACAAAACAGTTTTGGCGCATTTGAAAAAAAATGGGTACACAAAAAAGCTCGATATTTGGGTACCTCACGAGCTCTCTGAAAGAAACCTTATGAACCGTGTACTCGTTAGTGATTCTTTATTACGACGTAATGAAACTGAACCATTTTTGAAGAAATTGATAACTGGTGATGAAAAGTGGATCACGTATGACAATAACGTGCGAAAAAGGTCATGGTCAAAGGCCAGTCAGGCTTCACAGACTGTGGCGAAACCCGGGTTAACTCGCAACAAGGTGATGCTGTGTGTGTGGTGGGATTGGAAGGGCATTATTCATGAGCTGTTACCACCAGGTAGGACCATCGATTCAGAACTCTACTGCGAACAACTGATAAGATTTAAGCAAGAAGTTGAAATTAAGCGGCCGGAATTAATCAAGAAAGGGTGTGGTTTTTCATCATGATAACGCTAGACCTCACACATCTTTAACCACTCAGCAAAAATTAAGAGAGTTTGGCTGGAAGGTGTTAATGCATACGCCGTATAGTCCTGACCCTGCACCTTCAGATTTCCACCTGTTTCGGTCTCGGTTCGGAATTCTTTAGGCAGTGTCAGGTTAACATCACGAGAGGACTGCCAAAACTACTTGACGCAGTTTTTTGATCAGAAGCCCCAAAATTCGGGATCATGTCCCTACCTATAAGATGGCAAAAAGTTATCGAACAAAATGGTACCTACAGACTTTAGTTAAATGTAAATAAACTATATTAAATAATCTTTTGAATTTTCATATAAAATGCGAAGAAACTTTCTCTCCAACCTATTATTTTTGAACCGCTCGTCTAGAGTCGAACAGTTATCAATTTTTATTTGTGACGCCGTCTTTTCCTATTTTTGAACCGATCGCTTTTGATGTAGTCAATATAACTAAAAATTATGATTTTTTTTGGCGAAAATCAAAATTAAAAACCGTTCTGCTCGAGACGAGCGGTTCAAAAATAGAGCCTCTGATCGGCCACAGAGGTATCAGTATCTATCTAGTTTTTAACGGATAAAATAGTTGCTTTTTACTACCGACCAGTTAGGGCTCTACTCTCAATCTAGGGCCACCTTTCATCAATCTGTACTGTGCATGTACTAATAAACTTACAACAAACGCATGACAAGTGTTTAAATAACCAGCTCTGAATATCTCTTTTTATACAACATCGACATGATCGTCAGAATTTTCACGGGCGATCAGGTATCGTCATTGTAAGCAAAGTTAGATGGAATGCCGAGGGGGAGTCGATACCTATACTTGGAAAAGATTGATTGTCCACGCTCTATTTAACCCTCTCAGTAGTTCCATATTGACCGGTGTTCAACAAACGACGGTGTACTGTGGTAATGCGATACATTGCATGATGTTACATGGTACGAGTACCTACAAAGGTAAATAAAAATACCTTGTAATCTCAGCTTGCAATCATTACGAGACGATAATGTGATTAAAATCATAGCAGCTCTAGTTTCGGTGGCTCCACGTAGGCTTTCTGAGCATGATGAACAGATATTCTGGATCCAATAAAAATATATTCTATTTTATACTTAAGCTATTTTAGATGGCGCCAGTTATGAACAAAATACAACTTAGATCTAATTAAATCCAAAGGCATCTCAAACATAATTAGATAAACTAATCAATCCAATTCTCCATTCAACAGACAGCAAAACGTGCAATGCGTAGGTAGAGCAGACATATAATATGTTCGTTCCCAGGGAACCATAACATTAAGAGCATAATTTCATTTAACTCGGCCTTGGAGACGTTATTTCGATTATCCTTTGATCTTCCGAGCGGGCTCCGTTCCTAGTGCTCGACTACGCTCGCGGAGGTCTCGATTCTGCCGGTAATCGAATTAGGGGAAGGGCCCGCGGCGCCGAGCGGCGGCGGCGTTGGCGCGATTGAGCGAGCGACGCGTTCGCCGCTCGGCGCGTGATCGATCACACACGTCACATTAACGCATGTTGCTCTTACCGTCCCGACGATCATCAAAGGTTTGCTTTACAAAGTACTCCCTAATAAAGCAGACACTTCGCCGAACCTACGCACCCGGCCAGGGCGTGTAATGTCTTCATCAACGCTCGCTATATTTAGCACACCGCGTCGGCAACACGTGCTCCTTTCCACATATTCTTATCCCGCTCCCTGCCCGACGATCCGCATAAATTACCGCCTCCTGCGACCCGTTGAGTGTTGCTTTTTTTCTGCTCAAACCGCCGACTTAATTTATAGCATTGTGGAATGTAAAACTAAAGGCGTCCCTTCGGCGCCCGTTTATTTCGCCGCTGCCTACATTGAAACGTGGATTGGAATCGTATCCGAATAAGCCCCTACAAATCCGTGTTAGTAGTTTCAGCTCAAGGGCTGTGTCATCATAATAAAATGCAAATTGACACAGATTTAATCCGGACTTATGCCGCCGAGACCAATAACCGTTAATAATCCAGGCACAGGCCGTCGGCCGCCGGGCCGCCCCGCGCTGCTATTTCATTTGGCATTGTTGATTTTTAATACACTTGTAATTATGCAAGCTATGTAAATTAGCCATCGTGAGTTTCAATAAAAGGAAATAAGAAGAAAGGCGGCTATTCTTCGGCGGGACTCAAATATTTTAGTTCACAAAAGAATCATTAATTAAGCTTTTCAGGAAAGTTTATTGCATTGAATTAAATAAGTACGTAAGTAAGCTCAAGCTCAGCGTCTACAATTTTTTTAAATTAAATTAAATATTTATTCAATTGAAACAATACTTTGAACTGCTCATTGTTATACAATGCAGATAAGTAGGTATATAAAGTTGGATAACAACTTTGAATTGCTGTAGTAATTTTGAATCAGCAGCTGAATCAGAACACGCGGAAACTGTTGTTATTGGAGTTAGATATACGGTGGGAGCGACAGCAAGTTGTAAGCCCGACAGTGTTTACTATAGGAAACATTAGGTCGGGCCATTCCAAACATTCGCGGCTGGGCGGGACATTAGAAGGGCTGGGTGCTAATAATGAAATGTAAATTAATACGTCATCTTGGATCGTGAGCCCGGTTCTTTAATCCTATTAGACTTGTTGGTAGTGATAGCGCTCGATTCTCGGAACCAATTATTCAAATCGCTGTGTTTGTGTTGGATCATAAATGTTTTGTACATGTTAAAAATAAATATAAACTCTGGTAAAGTTGATAAAGATATTTTAAATATATGGAAGTATATTGTAGACCGAATAAGGATATTACCTTGCGTCTTCTTCATTTTGACGGATGGTATTGTTATATCCTCCATGCTTGGCAGGCGGGTTGGTACTCGCAGTGTTTTAATATTCAACAGTGACAGTTTTACCAGCTGGTGTGCAGCTAAGATATGAGTCGCCTCTTATAACACCTGTCTACGGAACCGGATTGGCTTTATCGGACACCACACGGTTTTACTATTTAATGTAATTCCCATAATAAGAAAAAGAATCTGTCGAAGGCCAAGGTAGGTAAAGCCGCGAGTAAGTCCAACAGCCCGCATCCCCAATGGATATGTAAGGCCTACTAATTAAACTTTTTTAATCTGGCCCGCGGAGCAAGGTGTCGACGGCTCGAGGCCGCTCAGCCTCATCGAGATAGCTCTTTCTCAATTTAAGGATCTCCGCGGAGCCCCCTGATAAGCCCCAGATTTAGCGCTGAGCGAATTTGTTCGGGTAATTTACTTTCCGAGTTGTGAAGACAATAAAACTTGGCCGAGAGCTTTACTTTTGAGTAGCTTTATTTTGTTTTGTAATGAAGACTTATTTTGTAAATGAAACACGCTTGTATGAAAATAAGATTTGCTTTCCAGTGTGCTGCAGCTCGCGCCAACGTTAATATTACACGGCGCTTTCGTGGCTAGGCGAAGGTAATAACGCCCGCCGTGTCAGAAACCTAGGTATTGCGGTATTACCTAGTCGAAATGGCAAGCTCTAACGTGCTCCTTGATTTATAGGTCTAATTAAACACCTGAATGCCAGCCGTGAATTGTCTTCAGAATCCAAGGAATCTGCTGCAGCATTCGATTGTGGCGCGGCGGTGCTCGCTGGAATGTGGGTAGACTGCCATTGTGTGCCTACGGTGCATTTGTTAGATTACTATTTGAAACGGGTGGAGCGGATAACACTTTTGTGCTGCCTAATCTTATCTGATGTTAATAGTAAAAGTTAAATTTACTTAAAAATGAATTTTTGAGGTTTAGGTAAATCTCGTACCTTGTGTTGTTGATCTAACTGTAAAGCTAGAAGCTTTTAAATGAATGTTAAAACGTCATACAACTAAATATTGAATTTTTCATGCTGAAATTCTAAATTGAAAAAAGTTCGACTCGAGGCGAAGGGCTTACAAATAGAACTCCTGTACTTGAAGGACGTTGACTGACGTGGAAGGGCGCGGGCTGGTGTTGGGCTCTACCTGCGTGGACGCTGTTTTAAAAAACATAACATTCGAAATTCAAACATTTATTAGCGGCCAGGAGCTATGTAAACTAAACCATGTTCACACTAAACTCCTTGTGTCGTATCTAAACTGATAATGTGAGAATTATGGTAATGCCCTTTAATCATATAAGAGGCATCCAATGATGGTTTTTGCTATTTCCTAGATACCTAGAAAAACTATGCTCCAACTACAAAAGGAACGCGGTAGGTAATCCACATCTACCTACATTAAACACAAGCGATCCAATCAAAGCGTAAGGTCACGTCACAATTTGAACACCACCCGGGAGATTGATGAAATAGTCAATCAGCCCTAAAGTTGGGCGCAAAAGGTTGGCTAAATTGAAAGAAGTGGGTGAGCGAGCGAGTGAAACATATCAGATTGTGCGTGATGTGTGACCTAGAGACTATATGTCTGCGTCAGCATTAGGGATGCCGCCGCGAGTGCTGCGCTGTCAGGCGGACTCATCCATCAACCCCTTCGCTGGCCGCTTGCAAAAACTACTCCGCGCTATCAATAGAGAAATTATAATGTTGGCCTCCACGTCTAGTTGTTTTGCTGTTGTTTGTGAGTAAGCGTATTTTTTAACCGCGTAGAAAAGCAGACGGGGAGACAGCCAGCCTGATGGAAAGTGGTCACCATCATGCAGACATCTGCGTACTATTATTAATATCACAATGTACTTTTATTTGTTAGGATAAACAGATTCCTTCTACTCTTAAAGATAATGTTCCTAGAAATCCATTAATATCGCTTAATATTCCTTGAAAGTTTTACTTTCATCTGCTTGAAATTGTCCCTTTTTATTCTCATACAATTATTTTATTCTGAGTATTGTTAATTTATGTTTCAAAGTAAAATTTGGAAACTTACTAAAATATAGAATTTCAGAGCAAAATAGAGAAAATATTGTGAACGATAAATTCGTAGAAGAGTCATTGTGATGAGTCAGAGCAAGATGCCACGATCGTGTGTAACAATGTCGGAGAGGACAATATGGTAGATTTACCGCCGTCAAGGGCGGAGGGACCCGTCAAACACAGCAGTTTGACTCCTCTGATGTCCTTGCACACAATGTGAGTCCACACTAATTTACTGTCAATACTGAAAAAGCAAATCGATTCTTCGGAGTGTGAGGGTAAAATTATAGAGTTAAGTTTAGTAGTCTAAGATCCGAAATAATAATGACATCCGAAACTATAACGTAAACGAACAACATTTTTAATTATTGCGCACAGGCACACTAATATATAGCTACAGTCATAATAAATAAACACTGGCGAGTCTGGCGACCACCCACGAGCTACTTACATATTTTATGTCGTCGGTATACTTTAGAATTCGCAGTTTCATAAACTTTCTGGCTTTGAGACACTTGATGCTTTTTGCACATAACGATACTAGTGGGTTAAGGGCAGGGGGATAATGATGATGATCACCGGACTGATAGTTTCGTACATTAACTATCAGCCGCTTTCACTAAGTAAAGTTGTCGTCACCAATATTGGGGAAAAGCCAGTGCTGATTGGAATATCATACCGTTATCTGTGAGCGTGAAATGGCTCCTTAGCTTGAATCATCATCATCAACAGCCCATAACAGTTCACTGCTGGACTTGAGCCTTCTCCATATTAGTGGAAGGTATGGCAAAAACCTCCACGTTTGGCACGCTGGTTGGAGAAACTGGAATTCTGGTTAACAGCTTTCCAAGCTTTAACTTCCGTCAGTGGATGGGGTTGGTACTACATTATACACTACCAGTCACCATACAGCCAAGCCTGAATAATATTATTTTTTTATGTATATTGTAAAATTAGTATGCATATTGTGTACATTCCAACTATCGCTGTGTTTACACTACCAGTTTCAATAAAATTTTCACAAATTTTATTTACTTACAACAGGCATTCAATAAAACGACAAATTTTACGATCTATCTACGACACGTCCATCATCGTTAGCAAAACGAAAGGTGAAACGCGCGCAACTTAAAACAATGCGCAGTAAAATCGGCTTTATACCCCCATTATTATCTATCCAATGACAGAGCCAGAAAGGATAAACCTATCTGTCATAGTACGTCCAAACAATAGCGAGCTGTAGATCCGTGGTTGATATTCACAATATCAAGATTAGAATTTGATCCGGGCTCTATTCCGAATTCCGATCAAAGCGACACTAGCGCTGACGTATGCGTCTTGTAAACCCAATACGGGCGCATGTAGGGTGCCTGTAGGTAGTGCTGAGTGCATGTGGGTACGGCATGCAGTGATTTGATACTAGATAGGTGACATCGGTGCTTCATACCGTAGGTATTATTGGCACGTCACCTAACTTCATAGATGAGCTTCATGAGCTATCTACTCTAGCTCAGAGTTGTATAGGTACCTAATAACAATATTGATTCTTGGAATAAATTTCAATTTTGTTTTTTTTTTAATAGGGGCCCCTTTTTTCCAAAACACTCTCCACCCAGAATGAAGATATTTGGGCAAAAATATTGGTAGGATGCAGTAAATCTAGCAAGTAAGGCAAAATAAATTAAATGTAAAATCTCTTCAGGCCCATCTGATTTCGCAACAATGTGTTAATGAAAACCTGTTTTTTTCACTGTTAACTACTCCATTTAATATAACTAATCAAAAGCGCCATAAGAAAATCTTTCGAACTCGTTTGAGTACTTAGTTGCTTTTTGCAACAATTTTGAAACAATACTATCGAGTTCGGGACCGTTGATGTAGACTTTTTAACGAGCAGTCTTAATTTTTTGCTCATTACAGCTTCACTTTGTGACCGTCTCAAACAATGCACGCCGACTTTTTGTGAATTTCTTCCCAAAGTAAAAGGAGCGGCTATCTTAATCGTAGTCAATGAAGCTTATTACGTTCTCTATGTACCTATACGGTGCCTCGGCAGACACCGTCCGTCATAAATATCATAACATCTGATTAGGTCAAAGTATTCCTGGAATAGTTGGCGTGAGCGGCGCTGCCACGGTCACGTCACGTGCCGTGCGCCCATGGATACCTGCCAATAAGCGGCGGCACCCGCCCATTACCGCGCCGCCGGCTTTGCGTCACACACTGCAGCTGTATTTATTTAAAACAACCCCTTTTACTGTAATTACACACATTCGAACGCACGGAACGTACAAATATTCAGCATAACTCGTTGTCCACTTGCAGGATTTAACGCTGCCAGTTTTCGTGTTATTTTCCTCGCAATTTTCCTTCCTGTGGCATGAAAGAAATTCGCAGCATTATGGGATATTAAGAATTTGCCACGGTGTAACTGTATCGATCAGCAATAAACTTGGGGTTGGTCGTAAACTCGTAAAGGAGTCAGAATTTTGACTAGCGCCGAGGAATGTTTGTGTGTCGATGGTACTTCGGGCAATAAATCAGCTCGTGAGCGGATCGGGGGAAAGAGTTAAAGCGGAAGGAGCGGTCCGCGGGTGCCCACTCTGCACCGTGTAGATACTTTAGTCTACAACTAAAGTATCTAAAGCTTTAAATAAATGTAAGTACTTACCTAACATTGTAACGTGTTTCCACTTTTGTACACAACGCTAATGACGAATAGATAGGCGGCTGATGGAATAAGGTACGGTAACTATTCATTCATAGATATCATTAACAAGAAAGACCGATAGTTACTTTTATTTCTAAATATAAAATGTTGAACAAGTTAAGGTATTTAAATATTAACTTTATATAAGTAATTTTAGATAGGAATCACATAAAGTAGGGTATATGTATTATACAAATAAATAACCACAACCGAAATATACATATATCAAACGAAAGCTCATAAAAACTTGCCGGAGTGTAGCAGCGCGTCTTGAATTTTAACTAATCAGAAAGCTGGCCCTCAAGTTTTATTCTTACCTGGGTTGGTACGAACTTCTCAAGTGTCTCCTCGCCAAGAGGCAAGAGTATCAAAATGAATTATTATTCTGTCCCATGGAAAAAAATCACTTTCTCAAGTAATGAAAACTCGTGATGCGCTCTCGAGGCAGCGCAGCGCGCCGGCCGCCGGATATTGCGGCAATATATTTCAATTACACATAAGAAAAAGAGCAAGTCGTTTGAAGTAGCTGAAAGGGCAGATTACAGCTGCGGAGGAAATAATAAGGAGGACTCGACTAACGAGCCGGGGACGGCAACTTTTCGAAAAGAAAACGTGTGGGGAGCGAAGATCGCTCTCAACTAAACTCGAGAGTGATTAAATTTCACATCCTAGAGGTAAGGGCGCCCTAGCCCTCTCGTTAATACCCTGCTGGTTTTTGTATGCCAACAAAATATTATGTTTCTAAAAATGTACGGAAAAAATCCCTAAGTAAAGTATAATTTAGCAGATTTGTTCTCAGCGCTGTACCTATTTGCGAGATTGTTTATTTTGCTTACCAGTTTTTTCCAGATGTTACGCTAACGTTAAGGTACAAGTAGTCTGTTAAAAAATTCTTTGTTTTGACAAGAAGAAAGAACAAACAAGTCCTTAATTTTACAATATCAGTCACGGGCTTCATCATCATCATCGTTAGCCTATAAGTACAAGTCCACTGCTGGACACATACCTCTCTCAATCAGCGCCAATGCCCTGTCCTCGGCTCGACTAAAAACGCCCGTTTTTAACTTAAAGCACGCAATAAGTATCCACTTTGGGAGGTGACAGTGCGGAATGTTAGGGGTGCCTATGTCTAGGTACGGCGGATGTAGATAGCCGAGGGCGCGGACACAGGGCGAAGATTTGTGCGATTCACCGGAATTTAATTACTGTACGCGGACCGGCGTAACGGCGCAAAAATATTTATGTTTATTGTCGAGCTAATGCCTCGATGAGACCGCACGTGACCGCGGCGGTCGCGGCGAACTGTCGCCGAATTATTAGGCGGTCGAGCTTTCCGACATGAAATTAATATGTCGGTGCTTGTCGGGATATGCTCTGACATGTCGTACTTATTTTATGCTGTGAAAGGTTGTGTTTTTGTTTGGGTGCTCCGTGAGTCATGCAACAAATATAACTACCGCATAAAGCTTGTATCAGTCAGTAAATTAGATTACTAAACTTCACTTGAAGTAAACTTTTAATCAGGAAACCTAAATTTTGCCCATATACAAAACTTCTTAAAGAAACGTAAAAAATTTCAAGCTGCCGAAATATCTATTTTTCATCAGCAATCAATCAATGAGGCGATTGGATAGCTCTTTCCAAAATTTCATTACTAAATAATTGGAAGGGCAAGGGTGGCCAAGAAGAATAATCAATTTATAAAAGGAAGTGTTGCTCTCTCTACGATTTCATTTACCCTTTGCTGAGATCCCTTTCATGACTCACTGAGTTAGCTGTATCAACGACTCCTACCTACGAATCAAGCTGACCCAGCCCAGCCACATATTTATTTCGAGCATCGACAATTACGGTCATTCTAAGCCAAGCGTGATGTTTCTAGTCCATTTCACGTAATAGCTCTGCTTTTATAACCGAAACCTAATGAAACTCGGTTAAATATCACAAAAGTGGTTGGATTACCGCCGCCGAGCACTTTATACTGCTTAATTACTGCCCTCGACAGAAATAATTGGGAACTTGAGAGATTATAAACGGAGTTTACGGGAGAATTAAAGATTTTCCAACCTTAATTGAGTGTCAGTCGTCGCTTTTCACATGAAAATTATTAAACTTAAAATTTATCCTCTTAGAAGGAACCATTTAAAATTAAGGCTCTCAATCGTGAAATCAACAGCTTATCTTTGAGTTTATTAAGCGAGTTTCCGGTGTTACGATATTTAGACGAGCGACTTAATATAATATTTCTGGTATCAGGACTGAATGGGAGAATCCGCTTTTTACAATTTACAAAGCGCCGGCGCTTGCCATTACGACGAATTCATTAGATTTACATTGGTAATAAGGGTAATAATTGAAATACTTGTTTGTCGTACAGACCGTACCGACAGGTGTCGGACCTGTCCCTACATCTGTCCTACATTAATATAAAGTAATAAACACTCACTAATTAATTTCCGACCTTAGACTACGGCTTGCACCAAATTCTTAATCTCGTTTATGCTGTACTAAACACATAATTACGTTAATCGTCAATCTTGTGTTTACGAATTTTGTGCAAGCCGAGCTTAGCTTTGTATACTAGTAATTTAAGTTTGTGTGACGTCAAGATGGCTTATCTATTATAGGGAAGTACATAATAAAGTTACCTGCTAGTTGCGTTTAGATATCCATCTCTAAAGCAGAATGGCCGGCTCAAAACTATGGAGCGAACATCATCCACTGTTAGTTTAGTGAATAGGAACAAATGAGTCCAGTGATTTGGCCCTATATTTGTGCGCGTCTGAATTTTGGATCCCGATGTGCCTTGTTTGCGTCCATAACTGTGTTGTGCTGTGTTTTGATCTGCGATCACACACTATTGTTCTGCATAAAGCTCATAAATCAGTGGCAATTGAACTGAATTTCAAATGCCTACATTGCTGGATTGTTGCTTAACTACGATGACATTGTTCTCTTCTAAAAAAATGTATTATCATTTAAAGCCATTGAGCTAGCAGTCTGGACTGCACTGAAAATAAAATAAAGAAATATCACTATTTGTGTTTGTGTTCGTGTAATGTTCCTATTTTACCTTAACATTTTGGAAATATCCTACTTTGAAATATCAACAATATCTCTAATCGTTACGTACGATCCTACCAGCGTTATGGACATTAGGTAAGTTAAGATTGAGTGTATCACAAACATAATTACCTTTTATTCTTATACTTAAACAGGGCGACGCACGTGACAACACACTTTTACCGGTTTAAAAAATTAATCAGGACAAGACGGTAATTGTACACGATGGACGAGCCAATCAGGAAACTTGGGAGTTCTTGATTAAAGGAAATTTAATTCTCAAGGCAGCCTTGTGATCTTTAGCGTTAAGTGTAGTATAAATATGAGTAGATAGGTACATGGGGCGACCTAATTGCGAGCCGTATAGATTCAGCGAGCGTTAATCGAATGACCCCTCTGATTAGCCAGGTGAACAGGCCACCCGCCCGTGGCTGCTGACCAATGAACCGAGAACGGGTGTTCTAGGCCCCACTCTTATCGACCTCGTGTATTTATATCAAGCCTACGACACCACCGAAACCTATATCGCTACACGGCGCTTTGTTGAAATTCATTGGTTAAGTTCAATGTGTACCTTTAGAAAGGAGAGCCAGCCTGGCTGGTTTAAAATCACTGCAGTATTTGCGGTGAACGTTTACAGGACACCGAGCTTTCATCAGGTACCGTTCGTAAAGTGACAGTAATGCATTAATGTACAAGTTCGAACGTAACCCGATAGCGGGTAGAGGGCTGGATGTTGGCGGTGGGGCTTTCTGCTGGCGCAAGGCTGCCGCTAACTGATTAATTCCCCGCCGACGAGTCGCCTGGGCATCGCACAGCGTAACCCAGAAAATATTAGGTCCGCGGTACGAGATTGCTAATTCCGCTAATGCACCGGACAAATACGACGGGGTATTTGGCACATTCGTGTTACGGACGCGAATTACACAAAACGCGATTGGCGAAGAGTTTGCCGAAACCGCAGCGAGTTTGTTTTGATATTTAACATGATTTCCTTGCTCTATTTTTTTGAATATTTCTTTTATTGACCTTAGAAAAACACGTAGTATTTTGTCTCTTTTGAAAAACCTAGTCAGTCGCGAGGGCTAACTGGCAACGACGCAAAGACGCTCAAGAGCGAGCGAAACGGAGGAAAAGATCCAGAAAGCGGAAAAGACCAGGAACCTCGTGGAAGAAAATATTTCGACACAGCCTACTAATCATTCAACCAATCACCAGAACGTGATACATCGCCCACTATTAAGCAGTTAACAAATTGAATAGTCAGCGGGGGCCAGTCGAAAAGCATCAGTCATACATCGATCGCGGTGCCGGCGCGCCACGCGTACAAGTGCAGTCCATTCATTTGCCGGATGGATTAATTTCCGCCGTGAGATCGCTCCAAAGGGAAATGCGATTGGAACAAAGTGTACGCGACTGCCGGGCCGCGGATTCACAAAATGCCCGGCGTATTTTGTTCTCGCTGTAACGGATCAGGTAATATGGAAATGATTGAAAATGGATCCATATTTATTAAATTCAATTAATCAATGTTAATTCAATTTAATGTAATAGCCGTGTGGTGTCCGGCAGAGTAGAATACTAATGTGAGCGTCGTACTAATGTTTTCGAAGTAAAAGATCTAGAGTCTCCGTTTACAATAAAAATTAGAATAGAGTTTTATATTTACAATACTGCATTCTCCAACTCACTTGCTAAGCGTGAAGATTATGGCAAAAGTTCCCTAGTCATGGGAGACGCCCTAAGTCCTGCAGTGAACTGTTATGATGAAATGTTTATTGGAGTAAAAGTGGTGGTAATGTGATGTTGCTAAGGTTGCAATGACACGTCTTTCAAATTACTAGATTAACTACTGTAAAATCTGCTTATGATGGGGTAAATACCACTAAGCAAATAACTTTTAATTAGAAACTTTTACGACAACATTAATTAGAAACCTTTACCCAGCCAAAGAGAGAACTTAGACAAGACGTATTTTCTCTAAAAGATTGTTTTAATTCGGTTACCGAACTAGACGTTTCAATTAAAGTAGCTTTGAACTAAATTGGCCGAGACTTTGAGTATCCGCGACCAGGGAGGGTAAACATAACAGATATAGAATTGACTTTATTATACGTAGATAGTTGAAAGGGTTGAAAGCCATTTAGGCAACTAAAGAACAGAGTGAATTTTAAAATATTTATGTTTTAATGCACTCTCCACTTTAATAACTGACGTGCAAGTGCAAACGGCATATTTTATTTGATTCGGGAATCGTCAATACTGTATGATGACATATTTATTCTAAGAATTTTTTCGGTAAATGTTAGGTATTTCATAGTTTAGATATATAATAGTAGTAGTACTCGCGCGTTACCATAAAATCAGAACTTGCGATTAACTACATGACTTTTCCTAAGACACGTACTGGTATCCGACTCGTAAGCGTGAGGAACCGGGCTCGAATTCCACTACGGCCATGTAGCAATTACTCTTTTCTGAGTTATGTACATTAGTTGAATGCTAACCAAGGCTCTTATGGTGAGTGAATGTGTAATCATGATCCAGTCTGGTCACATTCTCATGGTAGCAGGGTCACGGAGGTCAGAATCAGTAATTATCTGATCTGCTAAATTCTGGATCATGATCCAGGTAGTCTAGGCGGCCCTGCGGCCCTCGTCCACGAGAGCACAACCGGGACATTAACACCAACATTATCTATAGTTAAAGGGATATTTTGTTCATAAATATGTCGTATTCAGTACTAGTCATCATCTCTATTGCGGACGGGCCCGTGGATTGTTACACCTGGCTGTTGTATCTATGATGGCCTTGATATGGGATTTCAAAATGGCTATACTTGGATCCAGTTTCGGCCACCGATTCAGATTAGTTTGTGCATCCATAGAACCACGGTGTACAACAAGCATGGAGGCTGGTGCAAGGAGATTGGGTAAAAATATCGCTCTGAAGGTAGTTAACTTTGCCGGTCAATACACAGATAAACATACTCATAAATGAATGGCGATATCTACTCCGATTCGAATACTTGCAACACTCAAACAGTACTAAATTATACTGTACTCGTACATTCGTTTCGTAGTTCTTGAGATTAATGCGTAGCCGGCAGACGTAGCAAGAGACTTTGTTTTATATGAAGCTGTGGTGCCTGAGTGGTACTCGGCTGTGCTGTTCGATTCAGCTATGCTAACGGCTATGCTAGGACTTTGTCAACTTCTGCAAATCTGTTAATGATGAATAATGATAGATAATTCATGAACACATTTAATAATTATGTGTAACGTCATTTTGTATGAAATTTTGTGTTTATCGTAGGCTTAATGCAATTAAAAATTCGATGCAAACCGCCCTAAATAAATCAGTTTCCCCTGCTTTTCGATTAGGTAATTACATTGTTTGATGTTTTCAAGTAGGTATAGGTACGTAATCACTAAGCTGGCTATTGGTTTCGCCAGTCGCATTGCCCTGAGCACCGGGCCAGCTCCAACATGTCGTATCCCGGTAACAATCTCATCGCGAGCGCCGCCTTCCGAGATTTAACTTTATTGCAGCCCCCGCGCCGGCACGCTGCCAAGCTGCACTGGATTGTTGTTGCAACTTCCTTATCCTTTTCAATATCAACTTATTGTTATTATTATTTGATCAATCTGTAGAGAACGTTGTAAGACTATTCGCACTCATTTATTCTTGTTTCATAGTTTTGTTATAGGTCGACAACTTAACTGGTATATCGCCTGCGGTATGAGGTGGGCAGAATGGGTGACGTCATGTGACGTGTCGGGGCTGAGCGCGGGGGCGCGGGGCAGGGAGCACAAGGGACGTTTCTCAGTGCGCCCGCGGACTCCGCATTACTTGCTCAGTGACTCCGCACAGCGCGGTTGGATTTTTTGTTACGGACTTTCGGAATAACGCACACGAGGTTAATTTACCGATGATAAATCTCGAGGTGGAGGCTGGAAAATGATTGTTAAAAAAATTAATAGAAGCACAGGGGTTTCCAAACTGTGCGCCGTGAAGAGGTAGGAGGGGCGCTGTGGGGCGCTCCCATCTTCTCGTCTCGAAACTAAACTTAGATGTCCATTTGTACATATTAAATCATCATCATCATCATATCAGCCGTAAGATGCCCACTGCTGGGCATAGGTAGAGATCTCCACAAAGGGTCTTGCGCCTTCCGCATTCAGCTACACCTGCGATCTTTACCAGATCGTCGGCATACCTAGTGGTAGCCTACTCACGCTGCGTCTTCCGGTACATGATCGCCACTCGAGAACTTTCCTGCCCCATAGGCTATATTATTTTAAACTGTATTTTTACGATATCCTTTAATGTACAATAAAGTGTTACAAATGAAATAAATAGGCCATCTGTTCTGCGAGATATGTGCCCTGCCCGCTTGGCAATCTTTCGACATATGTCGGTGACCTTAGTTCGCTTGCGGATCTCCTCATTCCTGATTAGCCCTAGCCAACTATAGCCTTTTCCATCGCCCTTTGGGAGACAGTAAGTGAGCCATAAAATAAATATGATCAAAAACTTACTTTTTTGCACAGAATTAAAAATCGAGATTTAGTTTTAAAAGCCATTCGCAAAGATTAGGTTTCTCGTCTCGAGATATTAAACTAAATCTTGGGACAAATTCGGGCATAACCTCGTGTGCATTCTTTTTCCGAAGGAACGTCATCAACTGACGTATCGCGGAAGAAAATGCTCACTGCCAGAAGCCCCGCACCCCCGCGTTCATCTACGAAAAATCACCCTCCCACCTACCGCACTTACCGCAGGCGATATACCAGTAAGGTTGTCGACCTATAGAACTACAATATATTTAAGGAGCGTCGGTGGCCGATAAAGTATACCACTCGTAAGCGAGAGGTACCAGGTCCATATCCCGCTGCGGCCTTGTACCATTAACTCTTTTCAAGTTGAATACAAACCGATGCTCTTACAGTGAGGGCAAACATCGTGATGAAACATTCAGGCTACTGATGTGTAACCATGATTCCATCTGGTCAGGTTCCCCTGGTCAGGGTCAGATGGCAGTCGCTCCGGGATATTAAAGCCAAGATGATAATGATGATTTTCAATAGGTGTACCAACGTATAACATACCAAGGGCCTTATTTCTCACTTTTATAGTCATACTCAACGTAAGTGCAGATTGCCATACACAAGCACCAAATTTGCCTTGTTTGGTATTTTTTATCTCCCCGTAAACGTGAAAAAAATATTATTTTAGATAGGATTTACATTATTTCAGGTGGTTCGATTTACTAAATTTTATGTGTGTCGAGTTTATGATGCATTTTACGACAGCTCCCGGGTCAAACACGCGACCACGTTTACGACGCCACGCAGCCTTTATAACACCAACTAAAATAAGGTTATACCGCAAAAAATACTATAATGCTGAATCGTCCACAAAGAAATTATTATTTGCATCTCTTTCAAGTCATCGAAGGGGAACAAAAGTGTTAGACTTTGCGTTATGGTAATTACTTGGGTAGAGTTTCTTTAATGGACTAAGTTACAAAAGTATTTACGCAAGAGCGTCTATTTGAATGGTGTAAACATAATTTGTGGACAAAGTTGTGCATGTAACGCGTTGGGGGCCAGCGGGAACGGCCTAACCGCTGGCAGTAATTAATATTTTGTTGCTATTAAAATTATGATATGATAACTCAAATGCTTGTTTGTATTGTCTTGACTTTAAATTAAATGAAATGGAATAAATAATACAAACAATTAGTATGCGGTTTAAACATTTATACCTACACGTAATTGCCTCAATAACATGCGTACAGTGCCACAAACTTATCTGACCCGGTGGCGAAAACTAGAAATGTAAAAAAATGGCGGTATTTCATTTTGGAATGGCATGTTAAATTGTCAATGCCAACAACACCGACGCCATCACCGGGTTAGTAAAGTTTGTGGCACAGAAAAATTTTATATCTATACTTAGTATAGAACAAGGTCGCTTCCCGCCGTCCGTCCGTGTATTTTTTTTTTATGTCATACGATAGGCAAACAGGCAAGCGGGCCACCTGATGGAAAGTGGTCACCACTGCCTATAGACATTAGCAACACCGAGACTATCGCCAATGCGTGCCCACCTCTATAACACGTTACTCTGGCAGCAAAAAGGCAAATATCCCTCCACTGCCAAAGCCACGGTTCCCCAAATTCCCGCCCCATGGAGCTCTGGAAACCTTACTCACTAGCAGAAACACAATACTATTTAAAAGAGTATTGTTTAACTGCGGTATTCTGTAAGGTGGAGGTACTTCCCCAGTCGGGCGGCTCCAATTCGAACGGGATACCCCGCTATGCCCTACCTCTCTTATATATCTACGTGTATATCTACGCATGTATTTAAGTACGATTTGATATTTTAAACTATGCAACTCATTTTAATGCGGTGTTCTACAATAGAGTGAATCAATAGGAGGGTTTAGAAACAAGGATAAAAAGGGTAGGTAGAGGTAAAGTAGGTGTACGCAAACGAAGTCGCGCCAGGTCTACTAGTAATATGTGGATAGGTGAGGCAAATACTTTTTTAAACTAAATGTGAGATAGACAGGAACACGATAGAGCTTACCTGCCTTTTGAATTCATACATTCATTTCTGCCATCAACCATGACAAATACAGGGAAACTGGCTGCCAGAATGCCAGACCCACGGATTCCCTAGAGTCCACTACGGGATACGACGATTTTTGACAATCCGGCATAGTCCGGAAGGTAGTGACCAGCCATAACTGCGGCCTATCGCTAGAAGAGAACTATTCGTGGGCTCACTTGTGGTGTAATGAAGGTTATACGCACAAAAGAGTATTACACCAAACCCAAAATGTTTATGTCCAATCCACATGCGAAAGAGAATTATCGAAGACGTTACGAAATCAATTACCAATTTTATATTTCCTCTTACCAAGTACTGTATGTAATGTTTGTTGATATATTTTATTAGTCTTATTTCTGTCACTGACAGAATTCAATAGTCGGAGTCCTTTAATTTGGCTTCGACGTGAGCTAAGCGTTTTGAGAAAAGTTAGGAGATCACCAGACAAATAGGACACTTTAGGAGACCGGACTCTGGGACGTACGATACGCTAGCACGCATACTTACCTAAGTACTACAAAAATATGATTAACTGATATGAAAAAATACACTCGGCAAAATGAGTGAGAAAATGGCCTTAATGGCCTTTGTCTCAACAGTGGAATACTGGACACCATCAACATAGGACTCTCGATGATTTATTTAATGCCTTAGACAGTGCCATTCGCATTGCTCGGTTTTGGTCTGGAAAAATATAAGTACCTAATAATAAATAAATAACTTTATACTTAAGATAACAAGAAGATAAACATAGGACAAAACATATTTTTAAAATACTCGCCCCGATACTCCACTCAAAAACGGAAGTCCGAAAATTACGATGCCCCTAATAAAGGAGTCACAATCTTGAGACCCAATTTTGAGACACGTTAAATTTTAATAGTTTCATCTCGGACGGTGTCCCATGAGGTGCATTGGACACGGGCGCGGCGCGCGCGCTGATCGATGGCACTTTAAGAGCAGCTCGAGTCGCCCCCACGAGTGCCTTTCGCTCCACACTGTTGAACAAGTGCCAATGAGAGCCAATCCCGGGGAAAATTTGCAAAAAATACCGTTCGCATAACATTTTAAACGACGTCAGAATATTCGAAAGCTGCGCTGGCTTATGGTTGGAGATTTGCAGGTGACGGCTATGTGCTTTGCTCTCATGTTGGTATAGTGAGGAACTTTGCATACACACAGTGATAAATTTGTTAGACACATCATTTCTAATCCTCCATACATCCCTGCATTGTTCGAGTTTTAATATAATGCCATGTCCCAGTATAAAACAGTACAAGGCATTTGAAAGACTCAGTTTTATATCCTTCTTTAATGTTTTATATTACAATGTACTCAACATTAGATTTCCAGTGTGCTACCAACGTATGTTGGTAGGTGCGTTGGTTTCGGTTAAGACCCAGTAATGCTGCCGAATGCTGCCGTTATACTACTTGTATAATAATTAGAGGGAGATAAATAATAATCCAATGTTTATAACCATTTAATGTTCACAGCATGTTCATAAATATGACCTAAACAACAGGCCTGTAATGTACATATATGAAAGAACAGTATGAAATTACCATATAAAAAAGTGCTACAAATAAATACCACAACAATGCACAAATTGTAAAACTAAGAAATTGCGTAACTTACTTCTCGGTTATATTACACTTTGCAAAAGAAATCCGTATACATGTTTGCGTAACCTTACAGAACCACCACTTCTGCGACCGATGGATCATCAGCTGATCTTACATTGTTCCCGCCTTCTAAGTCGCTCTGTAATTAAAAAACGAAATTTTTGTTATTCTTATTTTACTAGGTGTTGTTAGAACAAACCTGCCTAGACTCTTACTTACAGATGTCGGGTAAATAATGTACTGGCTAGATTCGACTTCGTAGAACGTCGTCTATATGGTGCATGCATAAAGAAAGAAATAACAATTTTTTTTCACTATATTTGCACGCGTATGAGAAAATACGAAGTCAAAACTGGCGGATGTGCATTATTTACTGCCGACTAGTGAATCTATTTGTAGTGTAAATGTTTAATTGTTTCTAAATGATTACTTTTTCTGTTTCTACTCTAAGCTGCAACGCAAAGAGATCTATCAGTGAAAATCTAGGATTAAGTAGTCCCGCGTGCGCCTGGTGATTAGTTCTTTGCTACAGACTTATTTGATGGTACGCATCTTAATCTTCGGATCAGTTTGTTTAACCGCCGATTGCAATATTCATCACAAAATTATAAGGCAAAAATAGGATCCATTATTTAAAAACTAATCTCCGATAAATCGGAGCGGAATTACAATCCTTGTAGAATCGAACCAACAGGAAAAGTCAAATCGTCCAATTAGTAGGACAACGCAGTGGGACTGCATGGTCAAAGGAAGCTAATATGTTATTCTGAACTATTTAATCTGTAATTGGCTATTATTCTATTGACTGTTCTTAATGAACGATTGACGACTCCGTATGACGGTTTTTAAATTATGGAACATCATGTACCTAAGTCATAGTGGGTCAGATACACGTTATAACTGTCTGTTTCATTGTTGCTAAATGTGGACAACGATCACATGAGCGATCTATTGTGTACACATGAACTAGCTGAAATGTTTATTCCAGCTCCAGTAAAGTACCGACAAAGTTCTTGACCATAATGACCTTGACTGTGCAGTAGCCCAGGTGTATACCGGCAAATATAAAATTATTTTTTATTAAAAACACTTACTGCAACATAGTCTGGAATTCCATCTTCATCCTAAAATAACTGAATTATTAGTGACATTATCCTACTAATTCTACTAATATTAGGGTGCGTCCAGATCTCGGGACCCAGCAACGGCTCGAATGCACCTTCGCGGCTTGTTCGCGAGATTTGGACACACCCTTACATACAGGGTACCAGGGCACACAATAAGTACTGAACAAATTTTGATTAAATTCACCACACTACACTTGTAACTTGTTCAATGTAAGCATTATGAGTATTGTGATGTCAAAACAGATAATATCTATGTCTATGTCTACACCACTACCACTACTACAACCACTAAACTATCACTACCTCTGCACTATCACTAAACAGTCTCACGGCTACGTGGAGGGGCTTAACACGTGTCGAGGTAACACTAGTAGTGGTGTAATACAAAGCTAAACATTCATTTCATTTATATATTAATAACTAGTAAGAGGCAATTGACCGAATCGCGGAATGAAAGAGTTCAAGCAAAACCTACGTACGGACCGAATTCTGGGAAAATGTTGTGTTTCATACCTTATACCAGAATAAGACATAGGCTTATGAGATATTGTGCGATGGGAGGCGTTATTTACAGCTTAATTTTAAGCGGGTGTAGTCGTAGACAAATGCTAATCTGTAGAAGTTTACAAATTGGCTGCTCATGTATTTTTAACATGATTTTATTCGGTCCTCCTGTAGGTATGTCAGTAACGGATTGGATTTTAACGTTGTTCTAATTAACGTATCGTTTTGAAATTTTGCAAAGGTAAGTATATACATAATTTGAATTTGGTGTCTGACCTCCATTAGCTTATTGACAGTCTCGGTTGTGGTCTCTTGCGCGTGGGTCCGGTGTCCGCCTTCACCGTGATTCTGGGCTTGGCGTCTGACCTGCTAATGAGATATCATGGTTCATAATAAAAAGCTGATTTAAGATTTGCTTATTTAATTTTATCCTGTAACAACCCTACCAAAACTGGTATAAAAGGGGCCCGCTTATGTTTACTCCTGCGGTACCAACCTGCGCGTATTCATGACCTTGAGGGGCCCTCCTGTAATACTGCGGCTTGCGAGTAGGGGCCAACCGGTTGATAATGGAAGTATCATAGTTTGACCTTGGCGTCAACGCGTCCAGATGTGAAATTCTGTACTTGTTTTCGTAGTACGACACCAACTTCATCATAAGAACGTCGCGCAACGCGGCTTTTTGAGTTGCTACGGCATCCTGGATAATAAATATGACTTTTATTTTTATGTCAATCGGTACACAATCAAGCGAGCGGGCCACCTGATGGAAAGTGGTCACCGATGCCTATGAATTAACTTCAGGGGTATCACTAATGCGATGCCCACAAAACCCCTGTTGAGTAACTAACAGGTGGCCACTGTCCATCAGGTGGCCCGCTTGCATAATTGTCTACCGACTAACGTATACAAAGAAATAAAAAGAGTAATTCTCACAAACAATAAAATAATGTTTACCGGTGTCGATTCATTACTTATTTGCTTTGTTGTCATCACCGTCGTCGTCGTGCTTGGCGTGAAGTCGTCACCATAATGATTTCCAGGTTCTATGATTTTTAGAAACCTCAAGAAGTCGGATTCCTGTTCTTCCTCTGTCGACATCTGAACCACAAATATCGTACAATTATTTGCAACATCTTTGGGACGAGACAAATGTCTGAAATTATTTGTACCTGCGCCAGGATACCCGAGTTGACACTTAGCAAAGTTATAACAAGGAAGGACGAGTAATAATGCACCGGGTTAAACATGAAAACTAACGATTTACCACACATGGCGCGAATGGAAGAAAACTAGGCGATAAAACCAATTGTGATAAGGCGCTTGCCACTTTTCTTTTATGAAACAACCATTGTAGGTATTTTTAGGTTTTTTATTTACACATGCGTCCACACCTTGAAATGTAGTTCGATGTTCTTACTTCAAATACTTACGTAGAGTGTGTTTCAGATTACTCATTTTTTTCAAATTGCGTAAAAGTTAAGTGGTTGAATAGTTCATAGAATCACCGGTAAATGGGCATGCTTTTCTGCGATACAGTGGGCACCCGATAGATGGATGATCCAGACGTTTTATTGTCTTAGTAGACTCCAATAACCGAAAGGATAACTCTCTGATTTCACACCCCTACCTTCCTCCTCCACCAAAGTAAGAAATATTCCCAAATAAACGTCCCCAATCCAGATTCCCGAGTTTCGGGTACTCGACTGTTCATTTACACTGGCACCCCTGAATTTGAATACCATTGGAATTTCTCCTCCTATGTCTAGCAGCGGACGTCCTATATCTGACACGATGAGGACGAACAGAACGTCCCTAATTAACTGTGATTGGGAATTGACCACAGGTATCCGCTCCACAACGATTGACGCCGAGAGTGATCCAAATGGGCGGCTTAAATACTCATTTCATGTTCGCATTTGCATCGAAATGTATGCTCGTCGGGACCAAATTGCTGCTCATTTGTCGATATTCAGTGCGTTCCTGGGTCGTTGCTCATCACTACGCTGAAATGATTTTAATCACAGAACGTGTATTCGTGCCATAATATTATAAAACTCATTACGAACGGTGTTATTATTATACAAGTAATTTCAATCTTCTTATTAATACTTATTGGGGACTGCTATAAATTAAACTTAATAAATAAAAAAGTAAAGGTAATCGTAACTGATAATGATGTGATCAACCTTTATACAACTTAATTCATTTATTACAGTCCATAATAGTCCACTGCAGAACTTAGGGCCTCTCCCACAAGAGGGGAGGTCATTGCCATAACCTCCACGTTTGGAAGGCGGGTTTGAGATCGCAGTTTTGTAAAAAAATAAATGGAAAACCTACGGAGACTTTAAATCCTTTACCTCGATAACATTAGTAGCCTTCATCTTTAGATCGACACCCGCAAGTGTAAGGTGTTGGTGCTATTATACTCTGCCGGACAACATACGGCAAGCAACCTGCAATGGTCTAAAAATTTAGTATTTTTTGCCAATATTACAAAAAAAAATTGAATTTTATTTAAGCTTCATTTTTGGTAAAACTTTTAAAATAAAGCCAACGCAATTTAAAGGACAGGAGAGGAATATTTGCATTTTCCGGCAGACTGAACATTTCAGCACTAAAAGTAAAGTGATATCGCTGTTCTCAGGTTTAGCTTTCGTTTCCTTGGTATCCCAAACTCTTTGGTTGTGACATTATTGATTCCGATAATGCGTCTTACGTGTTCGAGTGGGACTTTCAGAGATGTTCAAACTAAAAACAAATACCACCCGGGTATTTTGCATGGACATTTACTTATATTTTATGTGTTTCTCGAGTATCTGTATTATAGGCTAGTATAATATGCTAAATGACTTGAAGGTTGCCAAATCTATGTCTACTTATAGTTGGCGTTTATTATCACATCTATAAACACTGTACCAAACCAATGGAGATAATATTTGAACAGAGCTACCGCTTGTAGACTGTTAAAATAATTAGGTATTCCTAACAACGAGATGATCATAGAAACAGTATTCAGATGTAATACGAGTAATCTACGGACTAATCCGCAATAGGGATTATGACAGGTACTGAATAAATCAAATTAATGAACAAAATATGAAAATAGTATTTAAATATGTAATATTGAACAAAAATTTAAATAAGATTAAAAACATAGGACAAAAACAGTTTAAAAAGGGATAGATCGTTTCTTACGGCGAATTACAAAACCGTGACGTCTGACCTGTCTAATAAAAAATTTCAAACGTCCCTGATTTGGGTATATTGAAAGATATTCAAAAACGAATAATTAAATTAAATTCGTTAAATTCTATCAAAGAAGATACAATATAAAAACCAGTCATCAGCCCGTATTAATACTAACAAACGATAAACTCAACAGCTAGTTGTCACAAATAAATTTACAAACCAACCCATCCGTACGGATCTCGGCTACCGGCGCAGCATTGTCTTCACTAGCCAAGTGCCGCATTCGCACCTGCAGCCAGCCGTCAGGTATCGTTGGCGCGCACCACGACCTACATTCCTGTTGGCGCCCATCCGACGTCATCGGGACGCTTATTGTGTTATTTACGCTACGTAACACGGTAACACCACAGCGGTGTTGCCAACAAGCATAATCGCCCCAATTACGTATATCCAAGTAGTATTGTTGGCTTCCAGCTGCAGGATGCGAATGTGATATTTTGAAAGTGTTGCAGAATTTCGACGTCACGAAATCGCTGGCGTTATGCTTACATTGGCCGAGTGGTGTCCGGCAGAGTAGAATAGCACCAACCCCTTACACTTGTGGGTGTCGTACAAGGCGACTAATGTTTCCGAGGCAAAATGTCTAGAGGCTCCGTAGGCTGGAAAATGGGCATCAGCGTTTTCATTGTTATATTTACAACAGTGCGATCTCCATCCCGCCTGCCAAGCGTGGAGATTATGGAAATAACCTTCCCTTTGGTGTGAGAGGCCTAAAGTCCTGCAGTGGACTGTTATGGGCTGTGATGATGATGATGGTGCTTACTAAATGTATTTAGGTGTGAACGTGCTGGATATGTAGGACAAAAATCAGTACTCGCTAACCACAATCATTATCAAAATACTGCTCAAGTAAATGTCTTGAAATATCATTAAACTATTTTTTTATAGGTAGCAAAGTTTTCTTATAGCTACACCGTCTACACCGAAGAAGTAAAAATTTAATGTTTGCTAAAAACGGTCAATTTTATTTCATATGAAACTGTGGCTAGCTTGGACAGTATTCTTTACCGACTTCAAAAAGGAGGTCGCAATTCTTCTTTTTTAATAAAAAATAAAACCGACTTCAAAAAACAAAAAATCAAAAAAATAAGCTTTTTATCATACAATACGAGTAGTAGTAGTAGAGTAGTTGGAAGTCGGGCCACACACCAACGCTCCCCTTCCAGGGCCCGGAGTCCACTTTGAATGGCATGTGATTTGGCAGATCACATAGTTTCAATAGAGCGACTGCCATCTGTAGGCTAATTACGTAACCATGTCGCTAACAATTCTCTGATTTCAGTGATGGAAATTGTTGCTTTTGAGATTACGAATGATCGATTAATTAGTTTCAGTTTATTGTTATGGAATTTAGTTAGGAACTGAACCCATGAAATCGATGATACGTTATCGCAAAGATGACAATTTCACTTATTAAAGTCAAATAATTGTTAGCAACCGAGTTACGTAATTACCTGACTGGTCTCCGTAACCCCGTTAACAACATTTTCTCGTATACAGTGCATAAAAGCCTAAGTCAAAGAAATTTTATTGTACGTAAAAAATATGGTCTTAAATAATACCATAGAGAAAAATTTTATCTACAGAAGCAGAGAGAACATACGAATTTCAATTCGAGACAAGATGTCACACATCTCTAAAACACACACACTAATGCAAATGCAGGGACGGAACAAGACAGCCCATCTGCAATGTTATATTTTGCTACGAATTTCCACTCGTAACGAATATAAACAAAAACTTGTCCTTATAATTTTATATTGACATTATAATAAAAGGTAAGGTGTCTAGTGAATCAAACCCACGCCCTGATACCTACCACCGTCTTTTTGATATCTCGATCCTACATACCGTGAATCGGCAGTGCTTGTGTTTGAGAGGGGGGTTTTGAGGATTTTGACCGGTATAAATGTTTATTTGTTATCTGTGACTTCACAATAAATTGAATATGATGCCCTCTAGAGGACATAGTCATAAAAAAAATGAAATGGATAGGTACATTAATTTATTAAACAGGCAGCATATCCTTTATTTTCAGTAAAAATTAATATAATGATGATACACCAGGACCGATGGGACTTGCATCTACTTATTATCATGTTCTTCAAAATGTTTACAACGCAACACTTCCAATTTGCAACCCAGACATAGCCATGTCTGGTCTTTAGAAAACCTAGAAAAACAAATAAATTTAAATAAACGTAAGTACGCGATTAATTCGTTAAGTTTTTTCATAAAATGTCAGAACATTAAAAATGACATTTAGGTACATTTTTGGTATGAAACCCTAATTTATAAATATAAAATTGAGGATCGCTATTTACAAGATTTGAGTATTAAAATTTTATACAATTAATACACTAATCTGACCCTGTTAGCATCAACATATTTTCGATCACCGAAATATTGTTCAATTTGCCAATAATTTTAAATCTATCTTTAATGGTATGTTGTTTTAAGGTAAAGTTCGTTCAAACGTTCAAAACATTGCGCGCGTCATTTTCTTTGAGCTTATATGAACGGACGAAAAAACGGGATAGCAAGATTCATAATCATTGTAGAGTGAGCGAACAGGGTAATTATTTGTGATTTGTGTTTAGTCTGGTATGTCTGTGAATAACTACGAAACGTACTTCGAATCTATTACAGATAAAATATGCTATTCTAACTATAATTTACCACCACCACTAAACTGACCGCCAATTAACTGTGCTTCATTTGTTTGTTCCGATATCAATTATATTAACGAACGGAAAACGATACGAATCTTGCTTACTTAATTAATTTTAATTAGCGCATCCCAAATATTTCAGTTACGTTTTCATGAAATACTGTTACATGAAATTTAATAATGTTTGTACTTCACTGGTCGTGTTTAACTTATTAAAACTTGTTACACTTTCTATATTGGTAATTCATCTTTATTAATTTTCTTAAGTACCGGTTAATATTACTTCGAAACTTCCTATACCAAGCCAGTAAAGTATTTAATGTGTTGCTTTCGTATCCTAAATTACCCTAATTGCCAGTTTGTTGGTAATTTATAAAGTAAATATACTCAACCGAGAACGGTATCTCACACCAATCATTATGTATTTTCACGCAACGCTCCAAAACTTGTTAATTAAAACTCATTAAAAGCTTAATTTCAACATTGTTGGTAATTAAGAAGATTCACGATCTGCGAACCCTATTATCTTCGCCAAGTACTTTTACAAATTATTAAGATAGAAAGCAACAATATTAAAATGGCTTTGTGAAATTGCTCCCGATCCATTGCGGCTATTATTCTGCAAGTTTTGTAATTAATAACGTTATCTGCGGGTAATCGACACCAGTCGTGAATACCCGAATTTATCACAACTTCAAATAACAGTTCACATTTCAAGCGTAATCACGAAATATACAGACAGTTTTAATCCACTTACGCTGTTTCAATAAATACGCGTACCGAATCATTCCTCTTATCGTGGAATACGCAAACAATTTTCGTGAAATGTAAAATTACATGTTTAATTCATGATGATATTTAGTGCCGTTTAGGGTCCACGCGCTCGTGTAGATTAAATTAAGACGTTTAGGATGAATAATGTGAAACAAGCGTGTATTCAGATATATTCACTATCACATGTTTAACGTTATTGTTTTCTGCTCCAAGAAATTATTTTCACTTAAAATCTGTTGTTTAATTCTGAGGCAACAGGGGATCGTAAACCTTCGAGTTAGTACGTCGAACCGTTCTTTTTTTAAGTTTAAATATGAGCAATATTTAGCATCACGACCACATACTTAAATGTTCAATGGTGTACCTTAGTACCTACAATAAATAATCATCATGGCGTTAATGTCCCGGTTGTACTCTCGCGCACGAGGGCCCGGTTTCATGATCCAAGAATTGGCATATCAGATAATTACAGTGGAGCGACTGCCATCTGACCTCCGTGACCCTGCCAGAATGTGTAGGTTTCAACGATGTTTTCCCTCACCGTAAGAGCATTGGTTCGCATTCAAGTAATGTACATAACTTAGAAATTGGTACATGGTCGCAGTGGGATTCGAACCCGGTACCTCTCACTTACGAGTCGGATACCTTAACCACTCGGCCATCGACGCTCCAAGGTCTTAGTACCTACAATACCTAATCTTTTTACGCCATATCAAGCTCACTTCAATAACCGTAGCCGCCATTCCTCTGCCAGTGACGTATCATATTGCAGCGAGCATTGCTCCGATCGTGAAGACTTTAATTAAGGGTCGTGGTGGCGTGTGGCGTCTGACTCGTGAGTGGTGACGGCGTAGCGTCGCGCCGCCGGCCTGTCGCGCCCTAAACGCCGACGCCTATTCTGGCCGATTTCGGAAAGAAAGCTATTGTCTTAGCTCCTTACTGCTGCAGCAAATACGAGAAATGTTATATTTGTATTATTGGACACCCGACAAGTTCCTCTGGTTTATCAGTGGGCGTCAATTTTGTACAAATCAATGCAGGACTTTGGGTGCTATTGACGTGCAAACATCGAAGTCTATAACAGTTCGCGTCTTAGCATCGCGATCGTCACGTACGACTTCGGCGACAGGACCTTCATCTGACTGATAAGTAGCCGACAAATCCTGTCCTGTTTTCTACTCATTCCTAGTCCTCCTATCCTAATTTAGCATACCTAAATGCGAATCTTTGGGGATAGATATTTGTTACTCTATTACACTGAAACTGAACAGATTTTAATAAAAAAGCAGTAATGTACCTTAAAACACTGCTTTAATTTAGCTTGAAAATCAATGTGGTTCCGCGTGAACAAGCCCGGAATGTAATAACCAAAATCGCTGGTAAAATCTAGTAGAATATATCTTTATCGACGTTTCCCAACACGGAGAATTCTCCGATTAGGTCGACTCGCACGCACGAGTGCATGACGCCGGCGACGTTGTCCCGAGCCAGAATACCGCCGCGGCTCCCAGGCCGCCTAATTACGTACATGTCACCGGCACACCAGTGATTGATCGTAACGCTAATATCTGAGACAATCTCCCGACAATGGATGACGGCTGCGACATCGTACCGCAGCCATTTTCTTTCGCCATGTCGCGAACCTCCCAGCACAGATGTCTCCGCGGGCCCCTTAATTGCTTTTTATCGCACATTCTGTTGTCAACTCAACACGGCAAGTAATTAAAGTGAGTCTATAAAATTTTAATTAAGTGGTTCGCTATGAGACGAATTAATTACCGAGTGATTTAGCGTAAGTCAGTTCGTCGGAATTTCGTTCACGGTAAATATTAAATTTCAATTTTCTCATTGAAGTTGGAAATCTACTAGTCTATTAACTCGTATTAACTCGTCATAATGTACTGATTTCGCTTTCTGGATCCCTCATATAAATTATGAGATCATTATTTTTACGCTTATATGGATAGCTAGCGTATAACCCCCATTTGCGCTTTCAGTAGCTTGTAGACTTGTGCTAAATAGGGATACCTAATCTGAAAAATATTTTAAGATTCCTTATAGATCTTGTACAGCAATAAATAAATAAAATAGCTTCTGCGACATCTTTGGCGAGATTTCATATAAATAATCATCATCATCTTGGCTTTAATGTCCCGGTTGTGCTCTCGCGCACGAGGGCCCGGGGTCCGCCTTGACCATGATCCAGGATTTGGCAGGTCAGGTAATTACAGTGGAGCGACTGCCATCTGACCTCCATGACCCTGCTACCAGGGGAACCTGACCAGATTAGATCATGGTTACACATCCAGTCGCCTGAATGTGCAGGTTTCATCACGATGTTTTCCCTCACCGTAAGAGTATCGGTTAGTATTCAACTAATGTACATAACTCAGAAAACAGTCATTGTTACAAGGCCGAAGCGGAATTCGAACCCGGGATCTCTGGCTTACGAGTCGGATATTCTAACCGCTCGGCCACCGAGGCTCTCGCTCGGCCACCGACGCTCTAAATCGGCAAAATTATTAATCCAACATCCAAACGAAATAGTAGAACCCAAGTAAGCAACGTAGATATGAATTGTCTGTAGTTTACCGTTAAATTGCCAACTGACATTTATTTGTTTTCCCGAAACACAAAGACGAATGGCCCGCCCATAAAGATATCTTGCTTTCTACCTTTATGATGTACAGCCGTACACACAGCAGCAGGACCCTCGCTGTCATTTACTAGAATCACTCATCGGTGTTCCCCCAAGGTGGGTTAGGTATGTGAAGCATTATTTTGGTTTGCTTTACGTGTTCTGGGTTAAAGTGATGAGAATTGCCTTATTACGTCATTTAGTCAATACTATTTAGGATTACTAAAAAAGGTTTTGTCTGCGATTACCGAGACAAAACGATTGAGAACTAAAACGGTAATAGGTAATGACCGTTTCCATTATTTTCAGAGTTTCCTTAGGCGGCATGTAAATTACTTTTTACGTCACTTTTCTATCATTATGGCGCTGAATGGTGCTGTCATTATCTATTGAAAATATTGAAACAAATCTTCCAATTCAAACCTATGAAAAAAAGAAAACATTCGTGGTTGATGGATCAAGATAGACACACGACACAAACCGTGGAGATGCCGGAGTAGGTACGTACCAATTACAGATTCAAGGGCATATGCAGCAAGTTGTAATAGATAGTGTTGGCGACAATCATGTCAATTAAACATATTGCGAAAAATATAAAAAGACTTTGCTTCTCAAGCAAAATTATCAACAAAACAGTTTTAAAGTTGTTTAATCTTATTTTCCATAAACAGCCTGTCTGCTCAGATAACCTTCAACCTTCAACTTGAACCTTAACTTGCTTTGCCGTAATTTTCTCAATGCCCAAGAATTGAAATTCCTGTAAAAATTCCTCTATTTACTTAAGATGTGATTGGACTCGAACGGCTACCACTCACGTACGCTACCAATCAGCCGAATAGGTACCCAGCAATAGTAGGTACACAGTTTTAATCTAGGAGAAGTGCAACGAGATTAATCATTAAGAGGTTTTGTGTTGAAACGGGTGACGTTCAAGCAGGGGGATGAATGGCCCTCGGGGGCTGGGTAATGGGTTCGACGTGATCATTGGCCCGCCGCCGCCGCCGTGGCCCGTGACATCGACACGAAGCCTTGCACTACAAACCATGTGGTAAGCATTATGTTGATACGTCAGTTGGACTTTGACTAATTGTGAGATATGAAAGATTGAACATACAAAAAGAGCAAAGAACAGTTATTGTAATTTTACATACCAACATACATACACATTCATGCCCGCATTAGGGAGACTAATTGAAATTGTAATTTTATAAATTACTTTATACTTACTTACCTTGGTTTTCGTTTTGCTTTACCATATATGTTAACAACAGAAATATTTATTCAAATGCACACAGTATGTGGCATCGCATTTGACCCTACGCAGCATATTAGAGATCACGTGGACACCATAACGTGAGGCCGTTGAAGCGTACGTGTATTTTCAAACTGATTTCTACAGTACATTTTTATTTTTTTAATCTGTACTTGTGGTCTCTGTGTGCAATAAAGAGTTTTGTATTGTATTGTATTTTTAATAAATAGCTTAGTCCATCGCGAAAATTGAACACCACCGATCCCCTCCAACCCGAACCGGCGAACCGTCAAGGCCCACAATCGCCCCAAAACATTTCAGCGTTAAATACAGCCAGCGGTTCTAAGCTCGCCGTCAAGAGTTCGACCTAAGCGTGCTCGTGGAGTAGCTTACCGACGTATAGTGCTATTAATTTCAGCCGGACGGCCTAACCGCAGCCGGGCGGTTTGACGTATTATCGTCGCGCCGCACCACTTAGCGCCGCCGGCTCTGTCTATCCACAGGTCTATATACCACCTCCCCCCCGCACCCCCGCAGACCCCATTGAATAATAAATACCATAGCTCTTCACACACTCGCCGAACTGACACCACTAAGCCTTTGGGCCTATTTAATACCACTTATTAGATGTGCATCAGGTTAAGGGAACGCGGTTAATCAGACAATCGCGATGAGTTCGCGTAGATAAATAGGTTTTAATGGAAAGTATTGTTTTAGTTATTGGAAGGACGTGAAGGACAAAGTGAGCGCCGGGGATTAAACGGAAATGAAGAGGTTGGCAGGCATGAGAGAGGAGTGGCGATTACTCGACCGATAAGACTTATACTCTTAAATATATGATGATGACGATGATTGTTTTAGTTCCAATCGATACGATGTCCAAAAGATTCGAATCCTACATGTTAGCGATACGATATGTCATATCTGAGAATAATATTGTATTAAATTCTATTTCAGTTAAGACAGCCACAATAATATCAGCACTTTAGTGACACTGTCACGTTTCCCTTAGAGCACAAATACGGAACAATACGTATTCCGGCGCCGAGGTGCAAATCACGATGAATAAAATATTTTTGTCGCCCACTCCGTGCGAAACACGCTGTATTGCGCGAGGGTTCTAAAATAAAAGAACAAAAAAGATAAGCCAAGATCTTTCATTCGCAAAACGGATTCGGATAATGCTTATTTATACGCAACTTTTTGTGCGTAAACAAAAAGTGAGTTTCGGCTGGAGGTGTATTTACTGCTTGCATACGGGAGAATAAGCGGAGATAAAGCGGCGGATACAAGTATGGAATCTGGAGGCTTCGGGAGGCTGCTACAATATTCATGAGAGCCGGCGCGCGGCGGCCGCTCCGCCGATAACCGTAAGCGGTACCTGACCACTTATACGTATCTACGTTCCGGTATTTCAGAAAACATCGATATCTACAATACGAACGTTTTTTTAGCGATTGAGTGGCGTAATGTTCGGGTATTTTTACTGGGTAAAATATGTCAGTATAATGTATATTTATTTCTAAATGTAAATATGTATAAACTGACTCGCATGATTGGAAGCCAACCCGCAAGTTTGAAAGTTGGCCAATTCGACGGGAGGGTTTGCGGTGGCGGCGGCCGCGCCAGTCACTGTATATTCATATTAATTTATTTACTACAAATCATACATATAATAAAATCTTTAATAATATATGTCATATTAATCATTAAAAATAATTGATAGGTAGGTGTATCATGAATTGTGAATCACATCGAATCTAATAAAGAAGTGCTTACAACAACACATAAAGTTCTCTTTACGGTGAGCGCGCATCTTTGTGACATCCGTAGACCAGCGTATTTTTTTTATAAATACACAAGTGTAAACTTTGTGACAAAGAGTGGAATTCTCTACTTGCGTATGTTTTTCCGAATATTAAAGACATGTAACGTGCGAACCCTCAATCCACTAGAATCCAACTGCCAGGCATCACAATAGATCGAATTGCACTCTCGAGTGTACTGAGATCCACTATCGGCTTGAGTGGATCCCAAGACACTACTACTCCACCGAGATCCACCGACCGGACCCACCAGTGGACCGAAGAGCACTTTTGAGTCCACTGTTCTCCAGTAACACTTCCATTCGAAGTCGATTAAGGGTGGCATGCAACAAACGCTAAGATAAACACAAAATTTCATACGAGATGACATTAAACATCATTCGTAAGCGTGTTAAAGAATTTAGTGCAAGCCGGGATTAGATCTTCTGTAACAATTTACCACAGTTTAGTTTTTTACCGACTTCTTATAGGAGGAGATTTTCAATTCGACTGTATTTTTTCTATGTATGTAAACCGAGTTTAATAACATTTTGTTTTGTTTTAAGGTCAAGATCTGAAGATAGGGAATGACATAAAAATTTAAGTGGCTTTTAAATTGATTAAATTCTTGTATTATATTTAAAGAAATGTCAGTCAATTTATTTATAGTAACGGTTACCTAGACACATAAAAAATATAGGTGAAAAATGCAATGTGTAGAGAGAAAAGTTATGCCGACTTTAACACATCGAATACCAGCTACGCAATATTGCGTTGCTTAATTATTATTATTATTTATTTCACAGTTTCACAGTAATTTAATTATATTTAAATTAGATACATTATCAAGTTGTAGTACCAATAACTAAACTGCAATTTATATTTTAGGACTCATATACCTTAACTACGCCAAACACACCTGGTATAGACATATTATACATTATTTAATGGGTAGAGTTCAACAAGTAGTTGTAGAGTTAAATGGAAAAGGCATAGCCTCTGGAGCAGGCCGGATTATAATAGGTTGGCAACTTTATTGCTACAAAAGTTTTGAAAAGCATAAAACCTAAAGGCATTTTGGCATAAAATGGCACTTTTATAATTAAGTACTTTGGTCCAAAGAAAGCTTGTAACAAATTCTTAATAACGAAAAACAAAATAGACTTCTAAAAATCAGCGCCAAACGAAAGGTCTATAGTTTTTTAGGTATACGTATAATTGCGTACATTGGCACTTTTTGATGTACTGTTATAGGTAGTGTGCTGATTACGTAATATTGCGTATACGCACTATTTCTACAATAAATGCATATTTTGTATGTACTGTATGTAAGACTGATTACGAAATATTACGTAGTCGATCATTTGTACGGTAGTCATCAATTTTGTTTTGATAAGCCGTATCGGCATTCGATGTGTTAAGTCACGAACTAGCGAAGTAGTCTACAATTAAATATTCAAGTATTACTACTATTACTGAGCCCAAGAAATGAAGAAAAAAATTTGCAAAAAAAATCTGCACCATAAGAGACCTATAACTTCTTAAAAGTGGAAAAGCATCCTTACTGTATTGTACCTGTGAAATACTTCTTCAAAATGGTGAAACTTTTTACGATTAGCCCTTGAGATAAGACAGGTTATAATTAGACCGATCGAAAGTTAAAATGTCTCATACCTATCCAATACGGACGCCCACACAACACCCCGTACAAACCACACCTAGACTTATCTTTAAAAGTTTGACTACAAACTGCTACAGCTACCACTCCATCCATTTGGAGCAACATTGATTACCGTCCTCTGTTGTGTAAGTTCACAAATCCGAAGACGCCTTATAACGTCTTGATTGCGTCTCTAGCAGATTGAATACATCGGCGGCTCGGGACAAAGGCACTTATTGTAATTCAGCCCAGCGAGCGCGACGACGAACTGTTCAGTGTAAACGCCCCTTACCGACCTTGTTGATTGTTTCTCACTACGGATATGCAAATCTGAGCATTCTCAGCCCTTGGGAAAGGGACGTCCTACAGCCATTTGTAGTTAATTATATTTAGCGCCGTTATTACACATTGGGCATTGGGGGTTCGCTTTCAGGCCGGGGTTGAATACGTACTTGCGGTACTTTAGTCTGTGTTGAATCGCGGTCGAGGGTTTTATCTATATGTGATTAATATTTTATTACGATTGTAAACTGAATTTTGAATAATGCTGGTAGAGCTGTTGTTTAAATGACCTATTTTTGGCTTACAAATTAGTGTGTTACCTAATGTTTTTTGTGGTTTTCACCACCAGTTAGAGAATTTCTTCTGAAAGGTAATAGCGAAACACCGAGAAAACCCGTGCGAAGCCAGGGCAGGTCACTAGTTATTTACATTTACAAACTGAATTACCGTTAAGGAGGAACGATAACAATGTATGTGCCAGCCTAAAGAGAAATAACGGCAATAAGTCGTTGGATAATTCTACAACCTCTACTATGGCGGCAAGTTCCGAATCGTTGTGGGCATAAAATGAAACTTCATATTAACGTCTTTATTGTCGCTATTAACATTTCAAGAAATAAAACATCAGCTTCAGTAGCTTTAAATCAAAATCATTCGACTATAAATATAATTGATTCCGCGATAAAACGGAGCCGAGATAGAATAGAAAATATTTTTCTTGCGACAAATAGTCTCAGGATATCAAAGATGCTTATAAGGAGTATACGTCATTCGAGCAGAGATTTGTTGCCGAGAAATTGTTTCTGTGCTCGCGTTTCCGCCATACGTTTCGGCGTATTATTAAATTTTCCGTGTGACTGATCAAGATAGCGGCGATGATAACTTGATTCTGTATAATATAGTGACGCGGGGCCGTTTATAAAGGACTTCCACAAGGGTTTGGTGGAGAAAGCTTTTTGGTGGGAATGACGCTAATTTGATATTTCAGGGTTTTTTTTAATAAGGTGCCGCGCTTTTCTGGTGCTAGCTATCGATACTATTAATTTCAGCTTTTTTAGTTTAGATAACATTTGTTTCATTGATAGAAGAAGTATTAATAAGATATATAAAGTGTTTATCTATCTACTATTTCTTTCTTTATTTTTAACTAATGGACCCGACGCAACTCCGTTCGCGTACACCTACTTTACCCTTACCTACCCTTCTTTTCTTATTTATAAACCTTTTGCTTGAATTACTCTATCTATTGTTAAAAACCGCTTCAATATCCGTTGCGTAGTTTAAAAGATCTATTCGTACATTTTGTATCTATATCATTCGTAAATACACAGGGACAGACGGCGGGAAGCGACTTTCTTTTATACTATGTATAGATTCTTAATAGAATTAGAAATAATAATTTAATATACAGAACATACTAAAATATATCTGAAACGTACCATGTGCACAAAGACTGATTGTATGAGTCACATCCTCTCTAGATCTACGATCTACCCCTGGCTAAGCCGGGAAGAAAACCAAACACGCGGACAAGCCGTAAACTTGATTAAGGGATTGAGAACGAAAAAAACAAACAGCAAAAGAATCAGGGGTGAAGGAGCTGTTTGCACTTGTACTTAGACAAATTCACAGAATAAACTCTATAAGAGAACCCTCAACTTGTTGGTTGATAGTTTTTTGTTGTTGGTTATCCAAAAGGTTATCGTGGCCATAACAAAAGGATGGTGTAATATAGGAGGGACGAAAACGAGTGCACAATGTAGGTGCGCTAGGGCGCGGCAAGAACAAAGCCGCAGATAGCGGCAGCGGAGCCGGGGCGCCGCGCGCGTATGCGCCGCAATAACTAATCTTTCTTCCGTGTCGCCCCATTTTTTAACGCGTGACATCTTATTTTGCGCCCCTACATATTTCAGCGCGCACGTTCGGAATGATACGTCCCGCTTTACGTAATAATGTCAAGGCACATTTTTAAAACGCCGGTCTACGTGAGAGGACATGCTCCACCGAGGTTTTTCCCAAATTAAGGTATTTTTCCGGTTGACTTGTTTAAGTGGAAATCGTTACATAAAATCGGATAAAAAGATTTTCATTCAATCGTGTAAAGTTGAAAGGCGCGGAGTGGTGCGGGGTTGGCGGCGCCGCGTCCTCGAACTTTGACAGTTTATATGACCCGTGTAATGGCGCCTTAAACTAAATAAAGCTTTGCATTTGGCTGTGTATCGGGAGCTTTGTTACGCCCCCTAGCTCTGTCTCGACGCCAGGATTAGAACTTTCCAACTTGGAGACGTACTCCTAAATAGCTTCCAACTAAAACAAATACAGCCGAATCACTGGGATTTTTAGTGGTGCTATTTTTATTTTCGGTAGAGAATTTTGTACATCTTTCATGTGTCCCACATATCTAGTGTGTTTTTAACGTTATGACGTAATGGAATATACCAAACAGGAGCACTTATTAAGGTTCCGTACATTAAAAAGAACGGAGCATTCATAGGATCACTTATGCGGCCGTCCATCTGTCTGTCTAACAGTGTACTGAGATTAAAAAATTTAAAACTTAATTTTATATTTAGATTTACCTATATTTGACAGAAAAACTATTGCTATATCCGTAACTATTATAGTTTTTGAGATATTTGTATCTCACAAATAAACTTATGTTATGCAGTTTGAAAATAGATCTAGCTATAGTTATAAGACGTATAAGTTACATGGTTTATCACAACTATGTAAGGAGCCCTTCGTATGCGGGTTCGACTCACACTGGGCCAGTTTTTGTTATAGATGTACTGTGTACGCCCCTGACAATCTCACACAATATTGGGATCCTTGGTGTCGACATTTCAGCTGGCGTGCGGTTCCGGAATCACCTGGAAGGGAAGGCTAAACTAGCCCAAAAAAAGCTTGGAGTGGGATGGGTGGGATCAGCCACAATGTTTCCTTTAGACTAGGACATGGGATGCATAAAGGGGTATATTATAAATGGGTCTCACTAGAGACGTGCAACGCAGTTCTTTAAGAAAGGGGTGAAAAGATTTTACTGGGTCGGCAGCACGGGAGTGACACCCTTATTGCAAACGTCAATAGGATGTCGTAACAGTTTATCTTCAGGTAGGCCGCAAGCTTGTTTTGCAACTTAGCGATAAATCAGAAATATACAAACTCACTACTCAATAGTGAGTAAGAGATAGGTATGACTTTGTATATTGTTAATATTAACTGCCCTTTATTTTGACTTCATAGAAAACGCGCCATCACAGTAGTTCATAGTATCAATTAGGGTTGTGATACAACTCTATATCGTCTACCGTCAAAATCAGCCATAGTGATGGCTATGCCCTCGATTTTCACACACAAGCAACTCGCCTCCCCATAGCTGCATGCTAGATTACATATTCATATTTCTATGCGACATTCATGCTAATGTATGACAAAATGCCGCTAATGACTATAGCTAGAGGGGGGAGGGGGTTTAGGGGGATTAATTTAGCAACCGCACCTGTCCTAGCCGCGGGGTAGCTGGTGCACCATCAAATGCAAATGTGCGCCAGAGATTGACCGGTGAAGCCATAGGCTGCGGTGGCGGGGTTTGCATGGGCAGGGAAGAATTAGAGCCTATTATTTGAAACGAAAAGATCGATGATTCGTATTTCCTTGGGTAATTAATTATTCCTTTAGGCTAAATACGTAACTCTGTTGCTCACAATTCTCTGATTTTAATTATTGTCATTTTTACAAATCTATATATATAAAAGAAAGTTAACCGATTTGGCTGAAAATTTGTGAGGAGGTAGCTTAGAACCAGGAGACGGACATAGGATACTTTTCTTCTTTTTCTAGGTGGTGCAGGGTAAGGTAGGTGTAGGGTATGGTTAGAACTAGGGGTAGAACTGGTGTCTGGTTAGAACGCTACGCGAACGAAGTCGCGCCGGTTCCACTAGTACCCAATAGACAATAAAGTTACAAATAAACAGAAACTATTAAATCGATCATACGTTAGAGAAAAGTAATAATTTCAATCAAGGAAATCAGAGAATTTTTAGCGATAAAGTTACGTAATTAGTCTGCTGATTTTTCACGAATTGCAAACGTACTAAAAGGACAAATTAAAATAAAATTTACTGACCTTTGAGCCTAGCTTGAAAGATTTCGTTCAGGATGAGCGTGAGTTGCTTTTTCTAGTGTTGACGGTCAAGATTATCTTTGGTCGCTGAAAAAGTTAAACAACCTATAAGTGACATTTCAAAAATAGAAGTGAATTTAGTCTTGGAAGATTAAAGCTCAATATTATCCTGCTCGACCTATTTTCGTACTTTCTAGTCGTCATACTCTTGCTGCGTGGTCGTGTGATTTGGTCACACCCTTAGAGTGGTCGTAATTCTAACACATCACACAGTTGGCCTTCGTTTCTCTGGAATTGGGTGCCATTCGTCTCCACTTCATCCGTAGACCGTGCTACGTCGATTTGTTAGTGTGTAGAAGATGGGATGGACAAAGTGCAATTGTTCCAAACATGACAATTAGCGGCTTGGTAAACTATGTTTTACTAATGTAAAACTATGTTTACATAATATTTTATAAATAAATATTTACCCTATTAAAACTAAGTAAACTAGCAATACCAGGTTATATTAGCCGTGCCGGCCGTGTGGTGTCCGGCAGAGTAGAATAGCACCAACCCCTTACACTCGCGGGTGTCGTACAAGGCGACTAATGTTTTCGAAGCAAAAGATCTAAGCGCCTCCGTAGACTTGAAAATGGGGAGCAGCATTTTCCATTGTTATATTATAACACTGCGATCTCCAACCCGCCTGCCAATCGTGGAGATTATGGCAATAACCTCCCTTTTTGTGGGAGAGGCCCTAAGTCCTGCAGTGGACTGTTATGGGCTGTGATGTGATTAGTCCAAAGTATTATTACCCAAAAGAGTTCAGAAAGTGTTAGTTAACAAAAATGAGACATACCATTTAATATTATCTTCGCTGATATTTTAGAATGAAATGTAATATTTTAACATCATGCGATTATTTTACTGATTTATTTAAATTAATGAATACTTGAATCTACTCGATTGCTAATAAATAAACAATGAACTGTCAAACTTGACAATTATGAATGGCGTTGCCGTTGGTAACGCACGCTTCTTCTCTGTAGAATATTCAATGCATTTATTCTGTTAGGACGTGCTCCAAAGCACAACACAAAAGTTTCGTCTATAAAAGTAAGTGCAACATTGTATCTGGTCCTTTTTGTCTTATGAAATCAGAATAAACTAGTGTTCCGTACTTTTGAGTTTGAATTTACAAAAGGTTTGAGTTTACCACAAATGATTATTACAGCCTCCATGCTATCCCCGCTGGTGTCACGTTGCAAATGTGCGAGTGATTACACGACGGACGTCCATAACTGTCCATTAGCGGTTAATTATACGCGGCACTCTGTTGATTTACATTCGCATTTCGCTCCCTGTATGATACTTTAAATTCTGGGATAATTGTTTTAACTTAAATTGATACGATACGTTCGTATTACGAAGCAATTTGCACTATTTAAGCTACTCAGGTACCATTGTATTTTCTTTATCTATGTTGCTAGTAACTTAAGAACTTGGTCAGTTTTGGACAGGCTTAAGGACTGGTTGATGGATGATATGATTTCACGTTTTGTAGGTGCCTTCTGCCTAAGTAACTCTAGAGAGTTAGGTTTTCATTGTCGCTTTTTCAACAAACACTATTTTCAAACGAATCGCCGGCTTGACCATGATCCTGTGTAAATGTGATAATTATAGTGGAGCGAGCATCTGATCTCTATGACCCTATTACCAGGGGAACCTGGCCAGATTGGATCATAGTTAGGTCTACACATTAAATCGCCTGAATATGTCGATTTCATCACGTATTCCCTCACCGTAAGAGCATCGGTTAGTGTTCAACTAATGTAAAGAACACAGAAAAAGGTAATTGGTACTGGAGTTCGAACTCGGTACCACTTGTTTACTAGTCGGATCCCTTAAGCATTAGGCCACCGATGACGCTTCATCGAGTCTCAAACCTGAATTGCAATCCAAATCTTTCAGTAGAAGCACTTAGAAACCACAGCATTCACTAGCTACCCAATAACCGGAGTTAAGGAAACCTAATCATGTATTTATACGGAAGGTCTCATAATGACGACAATATATTAGGCGTTGTTCTGGTTGAATGTCAACATTCGATATCCTCATTCATTTCTCCGATCACATAGCTTCGCGTCAGCCGAACGGCGGCAAACAAAGCAATTTAGATTTCGCTTCCCCGCCCCCAGCTTCCCGCACCCATAAGATTATTATGTGTAAGGAAACAAGGGTGTTTATTTCATAACATGTTTACTTCAGCCGCTTTTACATTTGTATAACAATACAAACACAGGCAGTAATGAAAATCGTACGGGAATCTTGTTGATTCAATTGCTCGATGTTTGTTGTCTGGATTCCTACTTGAACGTATTGTGATCAAAGAAGCTTGCGAAAAAGGATTTTCGGTTTAATTGTTGCTACATGGAAAATTTCTAACGAAAGGTAACATGAATACTATCTTTTCTTATGTTAATAGAATTACGTTTGAGAGCAGCATGGAGAAGGTAAATCGTGTAATCGAGTGCTACTTAAATGTAATGTAAATGTCATAAGCTTACTTTACGACGGGCTATTTTTTAAATATAGTTAACAAAAATGAACTTGTATTGAATAACGTACACAGGCCATTCCATATCATACTAACAATTTCGATCAATAAATATGTCTCTTAATAATAAAAATTAAAATTATAAACTCCAACCACACTAAGCGATTAATCAGGAAAAGGTCTCCAGTTTACTAAACTCGTTAGCAAAATTCAACTATTACCCTCACAATGCTCGGTCACAAACGTTTGTACCAGAGCAACTAAACGACAAAGCAGATAGAATTAGCGGGTACCGTGAAGTAATTTAAGCTGCACGAGTAATCTATGCGAGTTATCCTTAACAAACGTTGGCCGCAACTGCGCTTAGAGTGCGCGATCTGGCTCAGGTGCCTTCTACATATGCTTCTACTAACATACATTTTCAAACTCAGACAAAAAGAGGGGTGTTATAAGTTTGACGTCTGTATCTGTGGCTTTGTGGCTTTGTGTATCTGTCTGTGGCATCGTAGCTTCCGAACTGATGGACCGATTTGGATGGGATATTTGAAAGCTAGTTTAATAGAGATGGTGCTTAGCCTTGTTTATTAAAATTGGTTCTGTAGTTTAGAAATAAGTTTAGTAAACTTGATCGGGGGTTGTCAGACTTTTTCTGTCGATTAGGTTTTCAACTAAACGTAACAGCTCGAAACTAGGAGGCTGTCGCTCTTTTTCACAAGAAGAGATGAGAAAAAAACGGCATGTGACTTTCGGTTGCGGTTACGTTTAGTTGAAAATGGAAGCATTTATGTCACTACGACGGGACAAGAGAAAGTAAAAGAATACATTAATATGACCTGGATAGTAGATATCGTTGGATGGATGAAGTCCTGAAAGACCTGCACGCACGGACTCCTCGATTGGCAGGAGATGGCGCAGGACAGGAAGAGGTGGCGATCTCTGTGTCGGAGGCCAAGATCCACTTTGTGTCGCCATCACAGTAAGTAAGTAAGTAAGTATTAATATGACCTAAATTAGTAAGGGCGACTTGAGATTATTCTGGAGCAAGTCGATGTTTGTTGTACACAGCATTTACTCTTTTAGTTAGTTACATTTATGATGATCAAGGAATAAAAAAGTTTTCACTTAAACGCTGGCGCAACACGTCTCGATGTATTTTGGGTTACCTTTACTTTACTATAAAAGCCGCGAGCACGTTGTTTATGATTCCTCGATCCTATAATCGTGAACCTTTTTATGGGGTGTGTATAAAGCAAATGTAACACGGTACTTTTCCATAAAGTGAGAGAAAACATCCGTAGTATTAACCAGTCGTTACCCTGTACAACTTCCTGCTTACTTTACAAAACAAATTAAATCACTTGCCACAATGAGACAACATACAATAAAAACGCTAAACTACACTCCTAAACCAAACAAACCAAGCACAACCCAACGACCAACGTACCTAATAACAGCGAAGAAAAAGATACTTAAAAATCTATGCAGCACTAGGTCGATCCAGAGACCTCGAGGGAACATTAGCCCGCCTTTGAGTCTGAGACGTAAATAAAGCTCCTCGCTCGCCGCTGCAGTGCGCTGGAAGTGCGTCGCCATCGCCACTAAGGGTTAATGGCCCGTGCGGGTTCTCAGCACAAATCTGCATGTGTGAACTCGAATAACAGAGCGTTAGGTAACAAGAGCTCGCGACCCCGCCGTTATGGAGGCGGCGGCGGGCCCTTGCGCCTTGCGGGCGACGCATTCCAAGAATGAAATGTGTGTTGATTTGATAGTATGTTTTTGCGGCTCGATACTCGTGTTTGTGAAAGTTTGATTTATATTTGGAAGAAATTTTTCTTCAAAATGTTAAATTAAATTTTCACAAACAAGGGTACTCTACCGGATAATCAATTTAAAAGACTCAAAAACCTTCGGTTGGAAGAGAAAGGCTTTGATTCTCGTCCTCGATCATTCCAGTGACAGATATTTTCTTCAAAATTCAAGCGAATTACCGCATTAGCGGTGAATGTGTTTGGTACATTTGCGCCATGGGTGACTAGGGGTGGGTCATTTGACTAGAATTATTGAAATTGTAGTATTTATCTATTCTCAAAAAATATATCGTTTAAAAAAATTTATTTCATAATCGTGAATATCCTGAGTATGATGAAGTCTTAATAATAACTAAGTAAATTTCCAATTTCACCAACAAAGTAGATAATCCACTACGTATTAAAAGAAGCATTCAAACTCTCGATGTTTGCTCGATTCAAATAAAAACTTTCAACAATGACGCTTATCCTACAATCAATCATTTGGAATAACAATTGAGCGAAGCCACTCGAGAATTCCCCGCAATTCTGAAAAGGACTGAGTAAAACAAAGGCTGATCCTTTTCAAAGTCAGATTCTTTCGCAAAGAATAAGGTATCGGTAAGTTTGACAAAGACAGGGAGAATTCTTTGGAACTTAGATGAGCCTTTAGATGTAGTCGGGTGTCTATTCGGCGGTGCGAGACCGTGCGCGGAGTATCCAATCCACAGATGTCAATTACCCCGGTAATCAAGGAAATTTACGAAAGGGTTCAGACGGAGCCCAATCAAAGTTTGGCAATCATCACGCCTATCTCATCCCGAGGGTAACAATGTAACCGCGATTGGATTCTCAGAAGACCGCGTTAACTACTGCCCTGTAAATAAGGTGTAATGATAACAAATACGATACGCGCACCTCTGTTTGCCCATTCAGTGTGGATAAGTTGTTGATTGGGGCGCTTTATGGTACTCGTGGAAATGAAGCAGCAGATTCTCGAGGTTTTCGCTCTCGTATTATTTTTTTTTCTTTGGGTACCTGTTTAAATCGGGAAGTAAAATGTCACTTGTTTTAGGGTTAGTGTACACTGACAAAGCCGCTCGAGGCTACACGGTCAACAAAAACACTATGAGGAATATATTGACCATCTCATTTAGTCTGAAGGCGCCATTATGTCAGTACTTTTTGACAGATCATAAAAAGTTGCTGATTTGACTACCAGTCCAAGACCGTATTAAACTAGAGGTTAAATGATATACCGTCCATATCAATTTTGAAATCGAAACACAATGAAAATTGATATCGCGAATGGAAACTGGACGGACTGGACATTGTTTTTTAATCGAACTCCATGACATAAATCCTAAACTCAACAGATATAAATGTATGTCAGGTCGTATACGCGATTCACAGTAGACACTTTTAATTTCCGGCGGGCCGGGAGCTTCCGCCACGAAAAAGTGTTAATTGAATGTGCACGCGCGTTCGGGCTCTAAGCGATACCTCTGCAGTACTCGATGGGGAGTATAAATCAAAACCTTTGGAAATAATATCGACCGACATGGGGCACGCGGAACAAATAACTTGTGAATAGCACCGAAATTGTCACGGACCGACTGCACCGGCACATATAAAAGTAAATGACGATAAACTATCGCCAACACCGGTGTATATCGAAATGAAACGGCACTTACGTATTGGAACGAGGATGTGAGTGCAGCCGGTGACACGAAACAAGTCAGGAGTCGGTGCAAAACCGGCCAATGTTTGCTGAATTATTCATGTGCTGGATAAATAAACCGACCCCACAATCAAGCGGACGAAGAGCGTTTAATTGAATTGTGATGTCGTCGTGTGTAAAGAAAGGTTCAGCGTGTGAAAAGTCCATTAATCCAGAACCGGAGCAGCCCGGATCGGCTGTTGATTGCAAAAACTAACTATCACATTGTCTCGATCAATTAGATTTTTTTTTATGTTATTCGGCAGACAAACAGGCATGCGGGCCACCTGATGGAAAGTGGTCACCGCCGCCTATGGACATCAGCAACACCAGGGGAGTCACGAATGCGTTACCCGCCTCTGAAGAGACCTCTAATATACCTCTTGAACGATCCCATATCATAGTCCAAAGGAAACACTGTGGCTGGGAGCTCATTCCACATCCGAATCGTACGAGCGAGAAACATTCTTTCAAACCTTTGCGTGGTGACCAATAGATCACACATAGGGTCTACGTAGTGGGGATGAGTACCAAGCCCACGGCGGATGGTGCGATGGCGGAATTGTGCTGTGGGCACCAGATCGAAAAGTTCCTCGGAACACTCCCCATTAATTTATTTTATAATTGAAATGTATTACTTATTCTAATTTGTGGTGTTATTGTACAGCCGATAGAACACACACAGGGAGCCAAAGTCCCATCGGTTAGCCAGTAACTTGCGTGTTTGTATGGGATCTCTACAATTCGTACGGCGCGTCTCTGTACGGAGTCCAGAGGATTAAGCAGGTCGGCAGATTGCCTATTCATTGGTTTGATTTGAATTTTAATAGTTATTTTTCCACTTATGGTGCGATTTAGCGCCTGTAGAGTAACCATCAAAACTGCGAATATTAAACTTGTCACTTACTTGACTATAATGCAGATGTTGTGAATGAGTCGGGGCTCTCTATCAACGCCCAGATAACACGGCTATCAAAGGTAAGCACAACATCGCTGCATGACTTCAAATCATAGGTAATCGGTAATTATAATCATCTTGGTGTTAATGTTCTGGTTGTGCCCTCGCGCACAAGGGTCCGGTGTCCGCCTTACCATGATCCAGGATTTGGTAGATTAAATAATTACAGTGGAGCGACTGCCATCTGACCCTGGTACTGGGGAAACCTGACTAGATTGGATCATGGTTACACATTCAGTTGCCTGAAGTACAGGTTTCATAACAATGTTTTCCCTCACCATAAGAGCATCGGTTACCATTCAACTAATGTACATAACCCAGAAAAGATTCATTGGTACATGGGATTACCGCAGTGGGATTCGAACCCGGTATCTCTCGCTTACGAGTCGGATACCTAATCACTCATCCACCAAAGCTCCTTCGAATCGAATTTAATGACACCTTAATCGCTATCGATCGCACTTTGGACACCTCCCAAGCAACGCTGCGCCATCCTACCAAATAAGCGAGCATTAGTATTCATGTGACAGCATATTGCGTGTGAAAGAACTTGATGTATCACACGAATGTATGTAACTAATGAATCCTGTCCGACGGGAGACGGTGGCAAGATGTCAAGGCGGAAACCCCGGGGGCACGTCGGCGTACTTTTAAAAAGAAAAAACTCTGCATTATGTATTCTACTCCGGACTAGAGCTAGTGTTGCTTTTAACTTTATGGGGCATCACGTGAATTGGAAAACGAATGAGCCAGGCGGTGGAATTAACTTTAGTGTTCGTCCGCTGCCGGGTGGGGTAGCAAAGCGTCGCCGCGGCCCGCCGGGCGTCGGTTATCGCTTATCTTGACAGATTTCCTGGCTTTATTGAAGGAGCAGGATTACGGAGATGCTGTCCGATTATATTTCGGTCATCATAACCGTTCGAGTGGCCTTGGCCTCATCTACCAAACGTTTTATCATATGATTTTCTTCAGTTAAACTTTCAAACAAGTAAGCTGATTGAACGATAGTGGACTGTATTATAATATGAGTTTGATTCGTTAAATAGCAAAGAAATTCAATGGAACTTTGCACAGTTTTTAGTTACCTAATTGACAGCTAATATTTGTAGGCATACATAAAATTCAGAAATAAAATATAAAGACATGAATATCAAAAAATTAAGGATTGTGAGGAAATTTAAGCAATTACTATTACATGTTTAACGCAATCCTTCCTAAGGCAACATTTCCATGAAATATAAAATCTGAATGAAGCGTTTTGTGGAACGGATATGCAATAAAATAGCAACGGTCGCGGTATATTGTTCAAAGAACGACCCCCTAAACTGTGCTTCCTAATAAAGGGAAACATAAAAAGCCGTAAGCCCAAATAATTCCCGCCAATTGATACAGCAGTAAAGTGGGAGCGCCCGCGCCGACGTCAGATTTATAGGGCGCCGCCGAGTGCGTGCTTTAATAAAAAAAATCACAAAGGTAATTCGCGCGACAAGTTATTACGGAGCTGCAAATATATATGGCTCGCATATTCGCGCTACGGTATGAATAAACGGAGCCGGTTCCACAGTAGTACGCCAACTTGGTGCTTAGTGATTTATTCGGCAAAACGTTTTATTTTCAGATTGCTCACGTTGCACGTAGTGTTCTTTAGTGGCACGGCGTGATTATAAAATATGTCACACTAGATTGCACTTAGGGTATGAATCATAAACTTTTTCTTCTTCAACTAGGTAAATTTCGGTTATCTCGGTGGAGATCATAAAACCCAACTCATATGAGAGCACTCGTAGGTACTTTGAGTTTCATGCGAGCCGTGGTCGAGTGGCACGGGTCGCGGCGTGTAACTCAAAACTGTCAGAATCACGCGGGTCGCCCCTGTATCGCCCACAATGGCCATAAGTGGAACAAACTTTTTCATAGTTCAAAAATATGGAACATACAGAAATCCTTGCTCTAAATTAACGTTAACTGGAGACGGGTCGTTGTTACGTGTTTTGTAAACAAGGGTTCTAGCCTGCTATATTTTATTTCGGTTAGACCACGCACGCTTAGCAAGGCCAACGAAGCGAATTCTTTCTATGTTGATGAATTGTGGCTGCTTCAACAACGAAGTAGCATGAAACTTAATTGTTCTTTATAAATAATTTTTATACGTATAGTCGCATTCGCGACTGTATTGATCGTTTCGTATTTGGGCGGTATTGTGGGTAGAAACAATTTTAAACTGCAACCTTTGATCAACGTCATAGTACCGTTCACGCAGACATGTAGTTAACGACTTTTTTGAGTTATTCTCTTTGACGTGCGATAGATGGATTTCGATATTTGTCCTGCCGCTAGCAGTAAACTTCCAGGAAGTTTTGTTTTTCACTGTCTATGTGCAACATCCCTTTGTGGAATTCGACACAACGAAACGAATTTTGATCAATAAAGCCAGTGGGTAGTATGAATCAATGCCAGTAGCTAGTATTCTTGTTGTCCCGATTGACTCATTCGTTTCATCTCCTTGTCTATTATAAACTTTTTCAGAGCATCGAACACTTGATTATTCCAAGTTCTCAAGAGTAAAAGCAGCCAGATAGAACAATACTCATGTATAGGTGTTGCAAATCATTGGTGGTGCCATTTTTAAGATTTTTTTTTAATGATAATATTAATTCTGATCGTTTTAATCAACCATCATCATCTTGGCGTTAATGGCCCGGTTGTGCTCTTGAGCACGAGGGCCCGAGATCCACTTTGACCATAATACAGGATTTGGCGATCAGGTAATTACAGTAGAGCGACTGCCATCTGACCGCAGGGTCACGGAGGAAAACCTGACCGGATTGGATCATGTTTCATCTTGATGTTTTCCTTCACCGTAAGAGCAACGGTAAAGGCCTTGCCACACACAAAGCTCGGCGCGAGCGCGGCGCGAGCGCGGTGCGATATTTGCTAGGCAACCATCGCGCGGCGCGATAGTTGCCTAGGCAACGCGCCAGCATCGCGCCGCGCTCGCGCCGCGCTCAGGCCGCGCTCAGGCCGGCGTGAGCGCGGCGCCGCGCCTGCGCTGTGCAGTGCCACAAACTTATCAGACCTGGTACCGGCGGCGCTGTTTTTGGGATTGACATGTCAGTTCAAATACATTTCAAAAGTAAGTGTCGTTATTTTTCCGCAGTTCCAGTTTTGGCCACCGCGTTTCTATGCAAATCGGCACACATAGAGTGGCTGCTCCATTATTCGGGGAAATGAATTTTTAGGATGGTAATACTCCCGCATGTCGTAATAGCGGGTTAATTACTCGTTTCTTTTTACCAACAGTCCGAATCTTTCCTCCTAATTTGACTGGTGCATTACGCAGATAATTTTAAACCTGAGGAAGAATATAGGCTTACTTTTTATTCCCCTCCACTCGCTAGCTTGCAAGAGTATATATAAGGTAGGTAAAAACCTGAAGCTTGGAAAAGTAACGCCCTACCTCTGAAATAAGTCGCCTTTTACGACACCTCTTAGTGTGGACAGCGATGCTATTTTACTCTGTTGGACACCACACTGCAAATTTTGCTCCCTAGGTAGGCCCCCTAAGGTAGGTAGGATGAGGGGGCACAGCTCTCCTACATCAGAATCAAAACATTTCAGTACGACTTACTTGTCGAGTTAGACAAACTTTTAATGATACCGTAACATAGAGCACAAATTCTACAGTGCAAAAATTCGGTGGCTAGAGTCTAACGCTGATATAGATGTTTTGTTTAATTACCCGCTACAGTGCACAGAAAATTGCGCTCAATCTTATCCACCACAATTTTCAGTTCAGTATAAAATAGACGAACAATTGCCCAAAGCTTACTTCATGGCCATGGATCGTAGTTCTTCTTGTTCGTGTACAATTGACTTACCGCCATACAGAATTTAATTCGACTTTTTTCTAACAGATTTATCTCTAGCGGCTGAACCGGGATTTGTCGCTAGAATAGTCCCCGCGGGCTTAAGTAACCCACTCTTACGTATTTGTGTCTTTGACAGTTGTCAAAACGCACTTGCCAGGTGAAATTATTAAATATTTATGGTAGAATTTTTTTGTAGTTTTTTAAATATTTATGGTAGAATTTTTTAGTAATTTATATAATCTGGCTATAATAGGACCACGCTTAGTCCGAATCAACTGACAGTGGTAGAAATTATAAAATGTGGATATGGCAATATCTATTGGATAATCTGTCCTTGTCAGTCATTGTCCATTATTATTTAGGCGATCCGCACACTGGAACGCAGCACCGTACTTTTGTGCATGACGTGCGTTAGTGCGTGACATAAAGTAATTTGAGCTGTCATCGGTTTCTATGGAAATTACTCATAGTCGAACACACTGACAACGCATCCACGCGCGTTCGTGCGGATCCGTCGTTTTTTTTCTTTGCAACATTTGACACGGGCTGCGGGTCTATAAGTTTTTGGCGATGTACTTTCTACATAAAAAGGCGTCAAATAGGCCGCTGCTGTGAAGTGAGGTCTCCAGGATTGTCAAATAGGTATTCCGTTACTCAGTTCTCTAATTATTTTTTGCCTAAATAATATAATTTTATGAAAAGATTATAACAATTTGGAGAATTCCTAAATTTTTTATTGTATTGTATAAAACAATATAAAAAATTACACATATTTCTAAATTTCGCTAGAATGAATGCTGCGCTCCAATGTGCCAATCGCCTCAACAATATTTTTTAAATCAGTCAAATTCTTTGTTATGACTTTTATAAATGACGTTCTATGACGGATAAAAGACATGGCATTAGTTGCCATACAGAGATTTTTTTTTTTTTTAAGCGATTCGGACTTAGCGTGGTCCTACTATACCAGTAGACACTGGCAAAGACACATAACAGACTAGACACAAATCAAAAATATTCCCTGTTCGCTCACTCTACAATTATTATGAACCTCGCTATCCCGTTTTTTCGTCTATTGAAATAAGCTGTCAGAAAATAACGCGCGCAATGTTTAAAACGCTCCACATGTTGCTGGAGCTCCTGAAGACCTGACGTTTCTTTTGAAACATCGGTGTATAATTTTATAATTTCCTAATATAATTTAAATCAAAGCACCTAAAAGACGGTGTAATTTAGTGCACATCTAAATGAAAATTTTAGAAATTTAAATATTGTAATCGAAAAGTATAAAATAATAACATAATTCTTTTTTTTTTCAATAAACCCACTACGTAATAGAAAATAATAATTGACCATAGATAGGTAACATGTAGGGAAAGCAAAATTGTCATAATGTCTACTCGAAGCAAATGGAACAAATGGGAGGTTTATTAGATACATGACTGTTTTAATCAATGTCTAAACAATCCTAATGTCAAACTGAGTACCTACTTCAACTGTCACAATATAGATAAATTGCTGAAATAATAAGTTTAAGGGAAGTGTTGGATATAAAAATAATATTCTTGTATATATCCTTATTAATTTATTAGCCGCAACACTGACAACGTTGTAATGTCAATCTCTTAGAAATGTTCTGTCTCTCTGTGTCACTGTTTGACCAGCCAGTGATAATGATTTCCTACGATTTCCGAAATTAAAAATAGATTTCTCAAGTTTCTCTGACCGAGGGTCAGCAGGGTTTCATTTCACCAGCACCGAATAGCCTTAGGTACATTGCACTGTGCCTGGATATAGATCTAGATACTGTCAAACAACAAATATCAAAAATACAAAACGAACAAAGCTACCATAATATTTTTCTGTTAATTTTGTAACCTTAAATAAATGTAAACAATAAGTACTACAAAATACATTAATTCCACTTAAATTCAAATGATTTCCAAAAGATCACATTTATTTCAATAATTTCAAAATCTATCTGAATACATGTTACGTACCGTTTAAATCTTTGCTGTACATCTTCCAAATCAAACAGCAACTTATCTGCTCTAAACTCGGCCATACATGCTTGAGAAACTCAAAATATTACTGTTTTCATGCCGCTTTTATGTTTTTGTACTTATTTCGAAAATAAACGTCCCACACAGTAAAATGCTGGAAATATCACTGTGATATCACATGAAAACTTAAACATAAAAAAAACAATGTCTGGTCGATGTGACAGCTGAAGTATCAGTTTGTTTACAGATAGAATATTATATTTGAGTTTTAAAGTAATGTAGTGCTGCCAGCAAAGACTTCTATATATGGACCGGTTCATTGTACAAAGGCAATGAGACCACTTCATTGGAGCTAAAACTGCAATAGAGCTCCAATGTCGTCTCAGTGACGTCTCGGACATGTCTACAAATGGTCGTTACTTTACAATGTAAAGGTATTACGAATTAGAGCGGCTCAGCCCGAGGCATGCTCGCCGTGCGCGGCGAGATGCTCACCGCGCGCGGTGAGGCTGCTCAGCTGCGCATTTGTTTGTTCGTTGAGGCAACGTGCTCGCGGCGAGCCACAAATGCGCCGCACAAATAAAATGCTGATGCTGCTTTTATCATAATTGATGGGATTGTTAAAATAATTTTAGTTTTTTCGATCTTCGTTGGTATCTTCAATCAAATTCAATGCACTCCATCTGATTGTTTTTTATTTGGCCGTCTTACATGCATGCGCACGATGTGACTTTGCACTGGCGGTATAACACCGTGAATTTAGTTCTGACCATTAAATGTGGGTAGAACAGAAAAAAATACTTATTACTGTAATATGTTTAGTACAGCATAAACCGGAACGGACTAATATTTGGAACAAGCGCCATAGTTACTTTTGTTCAGCTTGAAAATAGCTATCCAACGACGTATTACACATAGCTATTGGAATGGTTACCACTGTCCATACAAATTCTTGTACGCGTTAACAATGTTATATCTGGCGGCTTGACAAGATTGTTGACAAACCTATTCGATCCGGTGGCCAAAACCGGAACTAAGTGTTGCCGTTTGAAATGTAATGTCAATGCCAACAACAGCGATGCTGTCACCCGGTCAGACATTTTTGTGGCACTGTAGACGGCGCTGTTTTATTAACTACGGTAACCGTCAGAGTTATTTGTTCGTTCAACCGCATCAAGATGTATATCTCTATGGGTGCTAGTGTCAGCAAGAGCAGTAGTAGGTAAATGTACTTGGAACTCACAGTCATTCGCGAAACCGTCGGGTGTTCTCTCTTAAGTTTATGTTTATTTATGTACCTTGGCCCAAAGCCTGAGATAGCCTAAACAATTTGCCATTACAATTTTTTCGTCGCCAATTTTAATCTCGAATACCCCAAATGGCGATAAATAGCCTACATTGGCAACACTTTGTTGGCGCGACGCCGGCAGTACCGGACTAAGTCCATCAGAGGCCCACGGCGGACAACCTTTATAAGGCCCCCAGTTTAAGAAGTTTTATGTAATTTTACAAGCTTTTTATTCAGTTCACATTTGTATGTTTAAGTGTTTTTATTTATTTAGTTAAAATTACTTCTTTGGCGGAGGGGGTCCTCGACCCTGATCTTAATTCTGTTTGAATAGTGATACGGCGATAGCTACGCCCCTGTCACAACTCCGAACCACCTCTTCGATATGTTCTAAGCATATTTTAAAGCTTTGTATAGGATTTGATCAAGGCAACTTGGAGACGTTTGGAGGCCCCCCTGGACCAGAGGCCCGGGGCGGGCCGCCTTTCCCGCTTTGTTCGTTAGTCCACCCCTGGCGGCGCGATGCCGGCGTGGCGTGAGCTCGGCGCGAGCGCGGTGCGAGCGCGGTGCGATAGTTGCTAGGCAACCATAGCGCGGCGCGATAGTTGCCTAGGCAACGCGCCAGCATCGCGCCGCGCCCGAGCCGCGCTCGCGCCGAGCTTTGTGTGTGGCAAGGCCTTTAGTGTTCAACTAATGTACATAACTCAGAAAAGAGTCATTCGTAGATGGCGGCAATGGGATTCGAACCCGGTACCTCTCGCTTACGAGTCGGATATCTTGCTATCTCACCGATGCTTATATCGCTCCTACCCTTTAATAAATTTCAATACAGCAGTAAAATTAATAGCAAGTCAATACTTGATCCCACGTTAAAATGTTACAGTTAAATATATTGAATCAGTGAAGTTAATTATGAACATTTGTCTCATTTTTTATTATCATACAATAGTTATTGATTGGCGTGAATCGAGAAAATGCCAAAACCCAAATGACCCAAAGCCAATACCCATATTTATTTATTTGTTTCAGGCATACCCCAGACGTATACCGCTTTTACAATCACGCAGCGCGAACAGTCGTGATCAAAGAGGCCCCCGGCTTAGCTGTCGATTAGTATAACGAGCGTGGAGCGCATTACGCGTGCACCGGCTAACGCTGTTAATGCAAGGGAGATGCCTGCATACGGCCAAAGCTACAAGAATTAGTTAAATTCCACCCAGCACTGAAACTGCTACTGGCAATATAGTCATTCTTGCACAGAAGCATGTCTGTGGAAATACACAAAATCGAAAAAAAACAACGAACCTTACAATCGTGTAGGTAGTGCGCCTTGCAATATCACTCGTGGCAAGTGTCGATACAGATCAGAATAATGTTATATATTTTTAAGAAAAGTTAGTTATTAAATAAAAATATTTTTTTCATAACGAACTTTTTCATCGCGCGGAGTAGTACCTATCATCAAGAATAGTAATGGTCATGTAAACCATTCTAAAGAGCCCAAACACGATAAGTTTATATTGTTGCGTTCTTTAGTCCCAATGACCACCTTCCGACTCCATCATCAGACCAGCTCCATGTTACCATAAGATGTCATGTAACTTGTCACACAAGTTACATAGGTCTACCAAATTTCAGTTCAATTAAACGCCGGGAATTAGATTAAATTAGACTTGTTCTAGGAAATGGAACGAGTTTCAGGAAAAGGAATGTTGAACAGCAATTCGAGGTTAGATGTATGGGCGTGATATTCGCCACCCTAGGCAAATCAAATGTCGTATCAAAACTCGTCAGCGTGCGTCCAAATCTCCCTCTATTTGAAGCTTGATTAGAATTTAATTTTGATGAATTGATCGCGCCGTCTCCTATATAAGGCTCAAATCTGACCCCATTTGGTGTATTGCTTACATCTATGAGCGGAAGCACCGACATGATATTTTTAATAATCGATAAAAAAAGAATTGCCGTCTAGTGATTTTTGGTTAAGGAGTTTGTGATAAAATTTCCCTTTAATCGATACAAAAATTAAAACATTAGGGTTTATAACAAGCCATTGGCTAAAAACTTTTGGACCAGTGTAGTATATTATGTACGTGGTCAACCATATAACTTCGAATACGACGAAGCTGAAGTTATAGCCGTTTCATAACCTGGATGTGTAAACACGATCTCTTTCCAAATTCTATTATGACAGTTGTCGGGCACGGCCCGCGGCGAGAGGTCGCGCGGTCGCCGACACATCTTCATTAGCCGGCCGTAATGCCGCTCCAGGGAAATACACCTAATGCCTCGCACCTCCGCCCGGCGAAGCAAACCTATCTATTATCTCGGCAGCCATCGCACCTGGCGCGCAATAACGCCGGAAACGCATTCCGGTTAAAACTCGAATTTACACCGCGTACCATTCCCCGCAATCCACTATGACACTTTAATTAATTAAAAGCCGCGAAAACTGAAGCTGCACTTGTTATTGCCGAAGTCAACCCGAAATTTGTATGATAAAAACAAATAAATGGGCAATTTTTTCTTTTGTTCCAAATGCCAGCTTCAGAAAAGGGCGTAATTAAAAACCTGATTGAAAAGTTTGAACGAGTAATGAAGAACCTTGTATAATTTATTTTCTGGGGTTGTAATATATAAATTATTTATAGGAGTATCTAAAAGATGCTTTTTGAGAACATTAATAAATAGTTATTATAAATAAATCATTGTATGATTAAATAGTGGTGATATGAAGACGTAGTTAGGTGCACAATCTATACATACTCTTTAAAAATATTTCATCTTCATCGAAAAAGTTTTCGTTATGAATGTCTTTAATGTGGTAATTATCCAGGAGCATACCCAGCATGTATAAGTAAGAACTACAATAAGAAAGAATACAATGTCTTAAGTTTTGGCGGGATCCGCAGTTGGCAGGGCGCGCTGTAGCCGGGATAATGTCACCATAACAGATTATATCTTGGCAGCACGCCTCCGCTCTTTGTATATTCAGACCATCACATTTTATTACTCTCTCACTTTTCTCTATTTTTATTAAGCCACCTATGTTTCGGTTTATCGCGAAAAATACTTAACATGAAAATGGATAGTATGAATAATATCGTAAATTACCACAGTGTTTTCTGTTGTATATTTTCAACACTGCTATCTCCAACCAACCTGCAAAGCGTGGTGATTAGGTACGCCAAAACTAATTATGATCCCTAGACTAGACCTAGTTTCGTTACACTAAACTTCTTTAGTGGAGATTATGATAACATAGCTACACTGTCGTCTAGTGACCTGCTGCATTTGAATCACAATTTGCACAAGTTTAAAACCTGCATACAAATGGCTAGTACTAAATACTATAACTTAGGTCACTAAGTTAAAAGATTGGTTTAATTTGGGCGCGATATAACTTCCAGTTCCACGGCGTCGAGTAAAATATCAGTGAAATTAATGGTGAGTTCGGAGGCTGGTGCGCTGGTCTCGGTTTCATAGACGGCGGTAATTGAAGCAATAAATCCCTCAGGCGACCAAATCACGACTTATTGCCACCACTTCCTGCGAGACAATTAAATCAGGTTCTAATGGCACGTCAAATTGACGTAACAGAGCGAGCTGCGCCAAATAGGTCGCACCTGACCGCGTCGTTCATTATAATGAAGATTAAATCATGCTCCCCAAAGTTCTTACTAACGAATGTCCGGATGGATGGCCGGAAAGTTGGGAGTGCGCTCCGAGAGAGCGCTTTGCTTTAATTTTGGATGAGGATTTCGGCTATTGTTGTACTTTGATTGCGATCTCGTGCATAAGTTAGTTTGGACGAGTGTAAGTGTACATTATAGTGATTTATTACGTCAATACAATACTCGTTGGCTCGTTGCTCTTCAACGGTATAACTCTCCACTCAGGTACATGTGCGCAATATAACCTACAATTGGTAAATCCTTATCAATTAATTGCAAAAAAGAAATTTATAAAAGACGACTGTGTATGTGCGAGAATTCGCTTAATTTGTTACCTGTTATATTCTCCCTTTGTTTCAATTCAATAGCGTCCACATAAGCATTGGGATGAAAAAGGCATTTTAATTTCAGCTTAAGATTACCGCTAACGTTCATAGTCGTCAAGAATGATATGCGCGCCAACAAGGTCACCACAAAGGATGCCGAAGACCGGGCGTAAAGGGCCAGAAGGAGTAGGAAGGCGAACCCCGGGCCCTCGCGTACTGCGCGGGAACGCAACCGGGACGTAACGCCAAGATGATGATAATGATGGTGATGTCTGCTAAATTTCATAGATATCCGTTCAGCATGAAGCAGTAACAAACCTCCATCCTCATAAACTTTCGCATTTATACATTAGCAGATTATTGACAGATAATTAAAATTACATGAAATTGTGATTCCGAGCTCCGGCGTAATTGGTACTACGTAACTGTTACGACCATTTTCCTAACTTAAAGGTAACGTGTAATTACGCATGTAACCTGCCATCAAACCAACGCGTAAGACACTAACACGATTAAAATTAACTTAGGTAGTTTTTAGAAGTTAAAATTAGTTTTAGAAGTGGAGCCCAGCGGTTTGGTCCGTGATGAAGGTAAGAGGCCCGACGGGATGACACTCACGCTCAGGAAGCTGGGACGACCCTTGGTCTGGAACGCCACGTTCGTCGATGCCCTCGCACAGCCTCTTTTCCAGTAACCGCATGTCATGCTGGGGCCGGGACTACTTCAGCTGAAAACGCCAAAAAGCGCAAATACGCGAGTTTTGGTGAAGGTAACCCTAAGGCCGTAGGGACCAGGCGCTCACTCTCTGTTTCGGGAGCTAGCTTAGCGCTTGGTCAATGTTACTAAAAACCAGAAGGTTGGCCTATACTTCGGCCAGTGAATTAGCCTCGCCAGCGGGGCAATGGGGCCAGCCTTTTGGGCAGCTTTCCTAATACCATGGACCTGGGACAATTTTTTTATCTGTATGTTTGTTGACGATTATACTTAATAATGTTTAGTTTTTTGTAAATTTGTAATTAGTTTGTATGTATTTATAAAATTGTTATTACTCATTAGGTACAATATACTTTTTTTAAATATGTCGACCTCTGCTTTTTAATATATTTGTTGACTTTGGAACCTTTAATGAAATTAAAAAGATTTTACCCCGTTATTCAGTGTGCAAGAATTTTTGGAGAAATAAGAAAGCCATTTTTATAGAATAAGACAAAAGCAATCAATTAGTAGCAATAAGGAAGCAACTGAACGGAAAAACAAAACACAAAAATACACAAAGGTAAAAAATAAAACATAGCAAGCATGTCAAATTATATTCGGCTTCGTTCTGCGTGATAAGATTGTGAACTTGTAGTAGACCCGCCAGCGATTCAGCATGTTTGACGTACGTGCACTACCGCCGTCGTGTCATCGGCGAACAGCATTACTAGACCATCCGTGATAGCTAATTGATGGTCGTTAACAAAGGCCAAGCATATATTCATTAACCTACATCTTCGCGGAAAGTTAGCCGGCCACAGCTTCCCAAACCTAATACATTTAGGAGCCCTCTACACTGGCCTCTGCCGATTGCTCTTCGGCGGGAGATTAGTTGGAACTGATTCGGGCGGCGCAGGCGGTCTGCAGGTGGGGCTCCAAGTAATTGAGTCCATAAATCGCCACGACTTGCGCCACCGCAACTCCGAGACGCGACAATTAAATCTGGCTGAGTCATGGCCAACACTAATTACGCCATTTTATTACGCAATAATCATGCTTGTTTATGGATACCGTAATTACCTGCCAGCGAAATGCGCTTAACCTTAAACTACCCTCTGTATTTTTTCTTCTAAAAATAACTGAAACGGTCTCGTAATTATGCGAATTACTCGCACAAATTTTAGGCTTGAGCAAATAAAAGCATTCATATCCAAAATTTTCAAATTAACGAAGGGATCACATAAAGGCATGCGAGTGCAATAAACCGACTTTATCTTCGGGTGCTGTTGTGTCATTAAGGGCACGGAGTCGTAACCCGTGATGCCGGTCGTAACTTGTTTATAGTATAACGCCTAAAATTAGAAAGCCGTATGCATAAATTATACACGTCTGCCGACATATAAAGGAAAAGTTATCCAATCAACTTAACTAGGCCGAGGGTCGAAACAAAGCAGCCAGGCAGACTGAAGGTCAGTGCCGCGCAAGCCGCTTAATCACAAGCCAATTCCCAATAAAATATAACACGTACAACAACCTATTTATTACCTCCAGTTGCCTATTCGCGTTTGATCAAATAAGAGGCAGTGGAGCCGAAAAATGATACAAAAGGGTTTTTTCCAGGTTAAGCTGAAACTGCTTTTAGGCCGCCTCGAATTTGCAATAAAGCTTTTACTTGCGTATTGTATTTAAGGAGCAAACGCGTATTCCTCTCAGCGTAATGCGTGAAATCCTGAGCCCTTCACCTTAGATTTCTCCTGTGGGGCGGAAAAAACAAGGCTTTATTGGCTGCTCTTAGCTCGCACCTTCGTCAGTGTCAATTAACATAAGGAGACTGCAGAGCCGTGCCGAGGGCAACGTCCGAATAATTGACAGTAGTATTGGTAATATACATTCAGTTCGATATTTTACAAAAGAGTTTCCAAGTGTCTTTAAAGCCGTGCAAAATCGCTGGTGCATCGCAATGACTGACTGCGAAGTCACAGTCGCCGCAACCCCACTAAAAAACTATAAATTATTGCAAATCATTTAAGGCTTCTTTTTTGAAAGAGATTGATTTAATCGAGTTCTATGATGTTTAAATAATCGTATTTAAGAAGTACTGTTACATTATAGTTTCTTTATAAATGTTACTACTCACTGTCCAACTAAATAGGTTTTAGAAACGTAATATCCTTTCTAATTTCCCTTATACACTGGAATGGGAATTGCTTAGTAAGCACTAGTAATAATTGACGAATCATGTAGCAGCAGATCAAGATGGGCTAAGCCGGGCAGGCGGGGGCCGGGGGCATTGTCAACCCCTCGTAAAACCAGCCCTGATACAGCACACTCACAGAATTTTCATCGGCCGTAAACAGTTTTACACCGCAATAGAAAGCGATCTTTCTTTAAGTGTTAACAGACTTAAAAGACTATCAAAATAAAATTACAGCCAGATAATACGCCTAAAGTACTTTTAAAGACTTTCTTTACCAAATACCGGGGTAGAGGACCCAATATTTTTATTTAGAAAATAGATATCCATGAAATACTAAGAAAATTGGAAAATTCAATTTGGATTTGAGGTATTATCGGGAACTCGTTGAATTTATACGATTTGGCTTGGATATACGTACATGAAAATCATAAAGAACGCGGAGATATACGCTGTAACATCCCCAGCTCTATTTCACGCTTTATGGGTGTTTATTACAATTTTGATCCGTTCAGCAGAAAAATTGAAAGTTTCGTCACAAGCCTATCAATACGATCACATAAAGGACAATATGATTTGACAAATATATACAAAAACCCGTTAAGCCCGGCTTGCACCAAATTCTAAAACTTGTTTAAGAATGACGTTTAACGTTTTTTTGGATGAAGTTTTTGTTTAAGTATTAGCTTAAATGCGTTTAAGAATTTGGTGAAACCCGTCCTAAGCATTTATTTGATACATTTATCTCAAGCTTTTATCGTATTGACAACAAACACACAAACAGTAACTGCTTGTTTGTTGTCTTATGGAACAGGGCTATTTATCCAGAAAAGGTCGAATCTAACGTTCCATTGTCGTGTTTACCTGCTCCAAAATGAAAGGTCTCAAATAGGAAAACGTGCCCGAGGGAAGCATCATAACAGTTCCGACCTGAATTCGTATTGAGATAGCGTTTTAATACTAAAACCTAACCGTCGACTAAATTAATTACCACCCAAATAGGTCCGTTAGTTGCCATTAAAATTTTACAACAATTTTAAACTTAGACGTATTTATACTTAGACGTTATCTGAGAGCCGTGAAGCGGAATTCTCTACGTGTGGGTATAAAGAGAAGTTAAGAAGTCAACTTAGGAAAGTTTAACCTGTTGCCGAAGTTAGTGCGCGACTCTTATATGATACGGACTACGGACAATGCTCTTGCTTTTATTCTCTACCTTGTTACTGGATAGGATGATTTAAACAGTAGAACATTTAGTAGATTCAACCTGTTAGCAGTCTAATTTTACGCACTTATTATTTTATTGAAATAGCGAAAATCGAACTTATTGAAGTTGCTTGAATAAACATCCGAACTGCTATCAAAATTTCGGGTAACGAACTAACAGCTTATTCGAACGGTCAGTTTGGAATTATATTCAATGAGCAACTACAAAGGGATAGAAACAACACCTGTATAACGTAGGTAGTCGTTTAATGTGTAAGATAGAGAGGCTCGCGGGCGCGCGTCCGGTTTCCGGGCCGGCCCGGCCGGAATCCGGCCGATTCAATTTGGCCGGGCCCGTGACAAACTCCATTGATTGTTTCGATATTCCGCTCACAAACGTGCAGCCTTACAATTTTCTAGCTCCTAGTTTGCAGTAACTAGGTGGGTGTTTGATTTGTTTGTATTGTTTCGACGAAATAAATTGTGTGAATGCGCAACTGGGGCGTTATTTGCATATGTTTGTTGGTTACCAGGTATTTCGCTCAGCAAAGGTCTATTTTTTATTCACATTAATTCCAGCCTCCTAAAAGATTCTGGAGGAATAAAATTCAGGTGGGGCGTATATGTAAAATCTTTACGTGATTCCAAGCAGCTATAAATAGTTCATGAAACATGGCGTCAACATACACAAGACGCAGACGATTCAATGTAACTGCTATCAAACTAATACACCGCTCCGAGTAGCGACTTGACTACAAACTTGCTGGAAATTTACATTAAGCCGGGAACAGTTGAGACGTCTGCCTACGCGCGCGTTTTCTATAAGTTTGGTATCTCATAGTTGATTTTATTTCCGGGGTGAAACAAGTTGTCCCCCGCATATGCTGCTTTCCGGCGGCGCCGGCGACGCACAATAGACGGCCTCAGTGATTTAGTTTTATTGTCATGCACCCCTCGTTCATACGCCAGATTATTCATGGAGAGGTGAATAGTTGTTTCAATAGCAGCTTGTTTGTAATCGGGGGTAATAAAGTGGATTGAACGTCAACAATGTGCGGGCCAGTTTCTGCGAAAGCCTATTTACAACGTAATTACGGCGGCTTGCGCCTATGCTGCAACGATTTCATTGCATAAAATATGTTGGCGTATTTGTTACGCCCATAAACAGCGGCGATGGATTTTAAACTTTGTTTTTATTGAGTCACGTTATAAAACCGTATTTGAGTATAAAGCGGGCCGTCATTTTCGCGGATGCAAAGTGTCGTAGAGGTCAAGTGCTCAGAGGTGATCTTTACGTAAATTACCGCCCTTTTATGCGGGGAGATGCTTAAGTTTCGATAAGGCTTTAACGACGTCCTCGGGCGGGCGGCCGGCGGGATGATAAAGAGGTCATAACACAACCTTCACGTGAGCGCGGGCGGTTACGCGGCATTGTAGGCTCCGTGCGGGCCGACTCCTAGCACCAGGCAATTTCAAAGCCACCCCTGTTATTACAGGTAGTATAACCCCGGCAGGCAGTCGCCGGCGGCCTAATAGGCGATGAGAACCCTTGAATTAGTAACTGCGAGCATTGCAGCTCTTTTAAAAAAGCTCGTAACTTTTGTAAACACTGTATTACTCGTACAATCAGCGCGGGTTTTGTTTCTTTCGCTCGCCACTTCATAACTACGTTAATTCCTGTGCTACAAAGTTTTTTCTTATTTTCTCGTAGTTTACAACTTACTTGCTGCAGTAGGTATGTTAAGTTTTTTATAGGAATTTAGTAGATAAGCATGACCAAATGCTGTTTCCTACATCTACAACACATTTTATTTTTACCTCTCTACCTCAACAGAAATAGTAAAAGCGATGGCATCCATTCAGGCGACACAACCTTGACAAGTCCTACCGGTAAACGGTCCGACAACTATTTCCGTTCACGCTTCCGACATCTAACCTTGACACCGGTCGACACCGTAATGACGCCGAAAAACTGCTTGGAGAGCAGCCGTGCATCGCAGCTATAAAGGAGCCGCGTCGAAATCATAAAACGATCTGTTCCACCGATGAATCTGTAGCTGTTAACCTATATTGCGGTAACTGCCGCCACTCGGGCCAAGGGGCGATCTTTCGCCACGACGTGACCGAATGGCCAATAAAACCTTTCGGAAACGCCGCCGCTGTCCGCCGTTGTAAAAATTGTCGGACGTGCCGGCCGGACGTGGCGCGTTGTCGCTACCGATACGTCTACCTGGCAAATGCCTTCGTGCTTTGGTTTGTAAGAATAATAAGGTATATTTATTTGCACAAAACAGCAGCAGCGTTATCATTATAAAATCATACATACCAATAGCACATCGCTTACTATCATCTTGGCGTTAATGTCCCGGTTGTGTTCTCGCGCGCGAGGACCCGGGGTCCGACTTGACCAAGCTCCAGGATTTGGCAGATCAGTTAATTACAGTGGAGCGACTGCCATCTGTCCTCTATGACCCTGCTACCAGGAGAACCTGACCAGATTGTTGAATAGAAAAGTGTGGTAAGCACTTATATTGCATGACATGTGGTAAGAATATACTTACCATATGTCATGCCTGAATAACCTATTTCTGCCGCCAAGCATAGATAGATCCGCCAAGCAACAATGCTTGCATTGTTGTGTTCCGGCTTGAAGAATGAAGTAGCCAGGGGAACCTAGACCTATTATAATGGGATAATGAAACTTGTATTATGAAGTATGGATGTTATGAGCGAAGTAATCTTGCTTTTATCTTTATGATTACATAGCAAAAAGTCGCGTGTATGACACATAACCTAAAATTTCATATTATTTTGTGCCGCCAATAATCTTACGTGACTTTCGTCGAAAGAAAATTAGTGTTAGTTTCCTTTGCTTTCCTAGCAATCAGTTCTAGGTTGCATATTTTCGTAATTTCCTACTTTCAAATTTCGCTACTGTACACGCAATGTTATTTTGCTTACATAATAAGCTAAGAGAGGATGTTTAAACTCAGTTTGAATGTTTTTTTATTTTTAAACAAGAATCATGTCTTAAACATGTTTCTTAAACATTTTTATAAAATATGTTTATATCAAACTTTACAATTTATTGAAGAATTGTCAAAATACATTGCCATTTAATAAAAATTGAGTGCAGAGCTCTGCTTTCAAATAACCCTTTTGTTATGTACAACAAAATTTGTTGTGATTATTATGAATTACACACGTTTTCCGATTCTCCTAATCCTGTAGAAAGTCGCGTTACTCATCGATACTTTTCACGAACATATTTTAAACCAGACTTATTTACTTACCTAAGTTAATCTATAAAGCTCCCAGAGAAATTGCATTATTAATTTACGAGGGAACCTATAAAAATAAAGCGATATTCCTCCCGAACATATTGGCGTAGCTGTGATTCAGTGCTACGCCGTAGCTGGCGTAGCGCGTAGCTCCGCTGGTGGGAGCCGATGCGTGGCGACAAATAAAATTAAATCATCGGGAAGTTATCTATCTCTGCCCGCCGGCGGGCTGGCATGTGCACGAAATCTATTACACGGGATAACATGTGAAATGGCGCGGCGGCGATGACTGCTAATTCCCTTTCTTTCCTCGTCAATTGGCCGGATATTCACACATTTAACGATATTGGGTTTCTCTACGATTACGACATTTGCAAAAGCAGACAAATAATGCGGAACAGAATTTATAAGCACTCCGAAATCCAGGAACAAATATTCCCCGACTCCCCTAGGAATACTCGGCGCCCATTTATAGACCCCGTCAATGAAAATTAACTTAAAATGTCGCATTGCTTATTTGGTATTATATCGAGAGTGACATTTTGCAAATTACCGGCCTCATTAATTTTCCATTAGCGGTAATTGGGGTCAGATTTTTTGGGGAGAAATAATTTTGAGACAAAAATAGACATCTTTATCATAGCACAAGATGTATACAACAAAATGGAAACATATTATAATAAGAACGAGAGACAACGTTTGTTTCATATTCAAAAATAATACTGAGCTTAGACTAAAGACTATATTTAGCTTATTAAATACATGTGCTTTTTGTATTTATTACCGCACTCATGCTGTATTTGTTTGAGCTAGAATTGATAGTATATTTTATTTTATTTTTTTATTTATTTGTATCAGGCTACAGAGGCCCATATATATAATATACTAGCTGACCCGGCAAACGTTGTTTTGCCATATAAATTTAAAAAAAATTAGGGGTGGACTACCCCTAACATTTAGGGGGATGAAAAATAGATGTTGGCCGATTCTCATAGATACCGGATAAGCACAAAAAATTTTATCAAAATCGGTCAAGCCGTTTCGAAGGAGTATGGCAACGAAAACTGTGACACGAGAATTTTATATATTAGAAGATATAACATACAAAATTATAATAACAATAAACAATACATTATAGCCAAACAAATTATATACAACAATACCACTTATAGTCTAAGAGCCCATGAGGGCCAGACCTTCCTATTGTTCGTAAGTATGAAAGTTTTTCCATGTGTGTCCCCAACACAGGTAAGAATGATCCCCACCCATGAAACCTGGATCGTGGTTCCTTTGGCAGGTAACAGGTAACAAAGGTGTATAAAATCTTATCTCCAATTTCTTAAGTTCGCAAGCTCAATTTTTTTGTATTTTATTCGTAACAGCATTAATACTCACGATGCTCATTGCCAGACACATAGTATGGTTACAACCCTCCGCCGGACACCCCTAAACTATAATTCTCTGTAATTATACTTACCTTATATTAGGAAAGCTGAATTTTATAAATGTTATTCAGAGAATTATTAAACTGAGTTTTCTCAGTAGCCAGACAGTTTTTTGGGTTCTATAATCCTGCCAGACGCATAAAAAGTGTCTCATATGCAACAACTGGTGCGAGTGAGACAGAGCGCTCAGTTCATTGCAATGTTATGCTAAACATCTACTATCGTTTATTCCAAATTGTTTAGTGATTTTTTTTATAATTCATCAAGAAATTTAATAAAATAAAATTATTACAGTCAGAATAATAAATTTTTTAATCTATAATCAGTAAAAAATTTCTAATATTCACATTTAATCAGTAAATTTTTTCTAATATTCACATTTTTAAACTGATATCTCTCGAATGGAATGTCTGAATTGCATAATACAAAAAGTTATATAAAGGTATTGAAGCAGTCGTGAATATGAAGTAATTGATTTTGATAAGGATTAATAGCAAAGTACCAATAAATAGCGTTTTTTAGCGGCGGCATTTCAATTAAATTTTGAAAATAAAAGAACACATGCATACATGTGACATAACTATAATAGTTAGACATATACTGTCGTTACACTTTTTATAGAAAATGATGTGTTCTGCAAAGTCGTAGTACATTATTTTGTTCTATCATCAATAGTTTTCGCAGCACACGCGATGTAAGGAATTTTTTGGGTATTTTTTTACACCTTGGGTTACATTATTGGAGTTTTATTAATGAACCGTAATTTTTTAGAAAATTACGCTCCCGCTCCGGCCATGTACCAATGACTGTTTTTTGAGTTATGTAACTTAGTTGAATACTAACCGATGCTCTTACGGTGAGGGAAAACATCGTGATGAAACCTGCACATTCAGGCGACTGGATGTGTAACCATGATCCAATCTGGTCAGTTTCCCTTGTTAGCAGGGTCATGGAGGTCAGACGGCAGTCGCTCCACTGTAATTACCTGACCTGCCAAATCCTGGATCATGGTCAAGGCGGACCCCGGGCCCTCGTGCGCGAGAGCACAACCGGGACATTAACGCCAAGATGGTCACCCGGGGATAGTGTAGCTTCCCAACGGTGAAAGAATTTTTGAAATAGGACCAGTAGTTTCGAAGCCTATTCAATAAAAACAAACAAACAAACAAACAAAAAATCAAACATTTCCTTTTTATAATATTAGTATAGACGACAGCTGATGCGCAGTAAAAGATCGCACCGAACCGAGCGCTCTGTCTCACTCGCACCAGTTGTTGTATATGAGCCCCACTCTCGCAACTATTACACTTTTAATGCGTCTGGCAGGATTATAGAACCCAAAAAACTGTCTGGCTACTGAGAAAACTCAGTTTAATAATTCTCTGAATAACATTTATAAAATTCAGCTTTCCTAATATAAGGTAAGTATAATTACAGAGAATTATAGTTTAGGGGTGTCCGGCGGAGGGTTGTAACCATACTATGTGTCTGGCAATGAGCATCGTGAGTATTAATGCTGTTACGAATAAAATACAAAAAAATTGAGCTTGCGAACTTAAGAAATTGGAGATAAGATTTTATACACCTTTGTTACCTGTTACCTGCCAAAGGAACCACGATCCAGGTTTCATGGGTGGGGATCATTCTTACCTGTGTTGGGGACACACATGGAAAAACTTTCATACTTACGAACAATAGGAAGGTCTGGCCCTCATGGGCTCTTGCTCTATTATAAAATAAACAATAGACTAATAGATAATATAATAATTTTCAAAACTAAATTTGGAATTTGGAATGGAAAATGTATGTAGTTATTTCTGTTGTGCTGGTTGTGATTATTTAAGCTTTGTCTTCGCAAGTACAAAGCGTCGTTTGACACTCGTGTGCTGTCACATCTACATTTAAATTACAAGAAATATATATTTTATCTATTCTATACTAATTACGTGAAAACCTATAAAATTTTATCCACAACCAAGACGTCAAACCCAATAACTCCCATTACCGCTACAGAATCGCCTCGAAAATCAATTCATTTGCCCATCCAATTTACGTTAAAACTGCAACGATGGCGTAAGACAGATATGAAAGAGACGATCACCGCTCAGGTTTAATTATTGTGGTAATGAATAGCCGGAGATAGCGGGTGTTCCGGCCGCCATAAATACCAGCTGTCAGTCGATAAGTTAATTCAATCCGGCCCCTCGTCATCTCGCCGTGAGGAATCGCGTAATGAAACACGACTTTTCCGATATCATTCGCATTCATTACCGCACGCTGTTATCGAACTAGGTGCCTGAGTAGCTGAACCACATATTTTTGTATGTACGCTCAAACATTTCTGTCGTCACAAATCTTTCATCAATTTGAATTAGGTTTTCGTGGTTTGATAGCCAAAAGTACAATGACTATTTCTGTTTCATTTATTTCTTCAATACGATAGTTTTCTTCAGTAGTACGATTTTTTCATACGCTAATTTGTACTTCAATAAAATATATCGATCTACTGAAAAAAGCTACCGTATCGAAGAAATTAATTCAATACAGAGGTAATTATTGTCTTATTAAAATTGATTAAGTATTTATGAAGTCAAAGACTGATTTGTAACGCCAGACATGTATCGGTGTACATAGAAAAAAAGTGGTCCGATAGGATAGCTCGTAAGTGTATAACTAGATTAAACCACCACTCCGTTAGTAACATGAAATTATAACCTTGCTAAGGGCATCAATGACACACAAAGCCATGATATCTCGTATGTAAATAAAAAGGTCGTTATTACAGAAAATTACTCGTGCCGGCGACATGCGACACGCTCAACGGAATCGTCAGGTAATTGGCTCGTGGTCTGATTTTTACCTATTATTCTTCGTTGTTACGTTTACTTTATTACCAAACTTATTTGAATAGTAATTTTATGTCTTGTACTCATAAATAATATCCTTTTCTGACTGTTATTTGAGCGAGTATGGGTGCCCTTTGACATTTTAGAGGGTAAAGGCAAGCCGATCGATGGCAAAAGTCTGTGTGAGCCAGAAAAATTGTTAATTCATATCGATTACTGTCCATCATACAAACGTAAATAGGGGATGGACTTCTTCGAAATAGAAGCGAATGATTAGGAGCCAATGGAGGCGCGTGTCGTCGGACAGACAGAAATAAACGGGGTAAGTATTTCTACGAGCCACGAATGAAATATGCAGCCAACTCGGCTCGAACTGCGACCCCGGGAGCGTTACTCACACGATATCTTGGCGCTACATTTAACCAGGAGCGGGCAAAGTGCGAGCGCGACACACAGATTGAAAAATACACGGGCAATTCAATGCTTCATATTTCTGTAGGAAGTTTTAAGACTTTGTGCGGGTGCTGTACGGGGTTTCATGTAGAAAATAGGAACCGATGTGTTGGTTTAACGAGTACCTTTGAAAAGTCGCGACTGTTCTTGAAGCAATCATTATCATCAGCTTAAATACTAATCCATTATTCCCCTATAAAGCGCTAATATCTCGGCTTGTCACATACAGCCTTAACCTGCAGATAGATTTTCGCAAATCGTCACTGCAACTATTCGAAGGGCGTCCTACACTAGGTACGCAAGCCCAGTCTCGGTATCCACTCAAGAACTCGCTTACCCCAGTAGTTGTCGGTTCTTCGGCAGACTTAAAGCAATTCTTATCTTGAGGAAGAGCTAAGTTGAAAGGCCTAGCGGAAGGCTAATTTACACATCAGCGGTCACGCCGGCTCAGGGTCGCGCCGTGTGGGGAGGAGACAATGTCGGTGACTCGTCAATTTGCAGTTCCGCCAGTCATGTCCTTAATTACTGATCGACCGGCAAATAGCACGGATTCAATGAGCCTTGCCATACAAAGCAGTGGCGTTCAATTCAGCCGGCGTACCCAGTCGAAATTGGGAGGAAATATTCACGGTCATGTTGGAAAATTGGATTAGGTTAATGTAAAAATAAAACGGCCGGTATTTATGTTTGCGCCACGGTTTAGGCAACAGCGGCACCGAATGGTGTTTCTACACGTTGATAGGGAACACGTAATGTGTTTAGCTTGTAACGAACACCGAGTGGACATGATAAGCTTTTATTGCTGTGGATTTAAAAGGATTTCGTATTAAGAAACTGATTCTAAAAGTCTCGAGACTGCCTGGAACGAGGCAGACGCGAATCGAGGAGGTGCCCAATAAGATTCTTTCCCGTAGCAGCGGCGCGGCGGAAGCCTTTTGTAAGTCGCGTCTCTAATTCAATTTGAACAGCAAGACGGCGCGCGGCAACTTGTCTCCCTACACTAGGCCGAAACAAGTCTCGGAGTAATCCCTCAAATCCAAATTAGATTTTCTTTCACTGCCTGCCACTATTCAAGGGTTTCCAGACCCGTCTGTGCACCCGACCCTATTTTCATCGCACCTCCTTAGTTTTCTGTGAAATTACTTTCGAACATATACGAATAACTAGGTTATTTAAAGGTTGGAAAAAGACCGTGTAAACCAGTGACTTATTAAACAAAACGTGACGATAAAGGAAAAAATAAGCGCCGAGCCCGGACAAATTTTAACAGGCGAGGGCAAAAAGTAATCGCGCGTCGTAACAAGAAGAAACAATAAAATAAAGCGGCGCGTTGGTAATGAATAGGCTGTACAAATATTGGGGCAGATTTAACAGGGTGTAAGTCGATAGTGCGACAGGCGAGCTCGCGTGCCCGCGCGCCGTGAGCGCCGCACGCACGCGCCGATATAGACATCACTACTACAGTGCGCTACATTCGTATATTTAATCTAAATGTTCTGCTAAACGTGTGTAAGCACCCGCCTAATCATTTATAATCCCGCCGTAGCTCGTACCTCATTTTAATTACGCCTGAATAGCCCCCGCCCGCAACGCGTAGCGCTTTCTCGTAGCACTGCTACGAATACTACGATTCTTCGTTAGCTGAATTCGGTGTAGGTATTCACGATGACGTGACATTTATGCGTTCCTATTCAAAAACAACTCCGATATTACGTGAATCAATGAGGGGAAACGTCGTTTTTGAAGAACAATTTTCGTAAATGAATTTTCCTTTTTTTACGACTCGGTATAACGAGTTTTCTCTCGTAAAATAGAGGGTCGCTGACATGCATCCCTCAAAGAATTAAATTGAATATGAAAGGAAATTACATAGGCTCACATCGACGGGCTCTTGTTCCAATCGAATTTCCCTCGGAAAACAATGCCGAGCGGAAATTAAGCCGACATGTGTATGAAAATAAGTTAGGACTCGAGAATGGACGGCCTCCGATAACTCAACCTTTATTTCACATGCACGGCTAACTCTGTACAGTTTAAGCTATATGTTTGCAATAGATTTACTTGGAAAACTATAAAGTAGAATTTAACAATATTTGGTGCGTAGGTCTCGATCGAATGATATCGCTTCCTATTAAATCATTATGACGATTGAATACTTTAGAAACTGTTAAAGTGCTACCTATCGATTTCTTATGATAATATTTAACAAATCTAATGAATTGAGCAGGGGCTCTATTTTTGAATCACTCGCCTCAATTCGAACGGTTTCCAATTTTGTTTTTCGGCATGAGAAATTTAATATTTTTTATATCACTTTGGAAACACCGAAAGAGTACTCTTCAAAAATGGGGATATCATGCATCAAAATATCGGATTTCTCATGACGAAAATATAAATTAAAACATTTCGTATCGAAGCGAGCCATTCAAAAATAGGGCCCAAACTGTTGTTGACCTCATCATAATATGAACTAAATGGTCAGTTAATTCGTTGAATGACTGTACAATGCCTAATAGATGACTTTGGCGGTGCGCTTATGGCGTTTGGGCAGTAAGTAAACCTAAAGCCCTGATTCCGACCCGATGTGACGTCATTTTCCCTGTACCTGAAATTGCACTGCAGTGTTGTGTGGATTCTCCTATAGGTTTCAAGATGCGACATTTAACAGAAAGAGTTACAAATTCTAACTAGCGCGACCACTTTTATCTTAATCTGCACACATACTAACTAGCAAATTAAATAATTGTAAGAGTTAATTTTTAGCTCAAACTGCGCAATGTGTTATACGGCACCGGCGCCATCTAACGGCACGAGTCAAGAGGATCTTAGCAATTGCTACTTTTCATCAATCTATACAAAGTATAAAATAAATTCACTTCCCGCCGTGTGTCCCTGTATATGTATGTAGGTATTTATGTACGCTTAGTTATTTTAAACTACGCAACGGATTTTAATGCGGTTTTCAACAATAGATAGAGTAATTCAAGAGGAAGGTATATAAGGAAGAAAAAAAGGATAGATAGGGATAAAGTAGGTATACGCGAACGAAGTCGCGCCGGGACCACTAGTCAACGAATTATAAATTAATTGCACAAGGCACGTAGTTACAGAGCTATAGCCCTCGCCGAGGCGACATGTTTTCGTTGTATGAGATTTTCGTAAGTGACCCCCTACTACCGAACTGAAAGACGTTTCACGTTAAAACAGTAAAAATAAAAATAAAAGTAAAAAACTAAAACGCGCCTACCGTAAAATCGGGCACTGAAAAATACGAAACAAGAAAATATCCTTCAATAAAAGATCACGATGGACAGAGGATGAATTAGACTCCGCGACAGCGTAGTTAGTTTCCGAGCCGTGGTAGCATGCCATCTTGTACTAGGATGTTAGACCCTCATCGTCATGTATAGTCACTCTACCTCGGTTATCCTCTTAATACCTATCCCGATTCTTTTTACCAGAATATTTTCATGTTTCGTACTTTCGGCATTATTGTAAAATAGAGTGACACTGTCTTCGGACAAAGCTCCTTAAATAAATATTTTAAAAAACTTGTTATGTTGACATAGACATAGACGTATTTTTATTTGGTCCAATAACACATTCAAAAACTTAAAACTAACAGAATAAGTATATATCAAGAAAGCAGGGCGATGCGTCCTCGGACCAAATTGGACCAGCCTCGATGCCTTGATGTAGAACCTGCATGGTACGTAGCACCGCAATTGTCAATGCACAGAGCTAAGTGATTGTAAGTGTAGGAGCGCTGGCGCCGCGCCGAAAGTCTGTAGAAAATAACGCATTACATTAACCCTACATATGAATTTTCTTGATCTATAGCGATGCCAAGCAAATCGCATGAAAACACCACATACGTGCAATGTAACGATTCTGCATTTTTGTACAGCTGTGTTTTCGTCCCAAATTAATCGTAGATATAACGAGCGGTAGATGGACTCAGTAGCAAGAGCTACCCAAACCCAAAGATGGGTCGCGCTGCAGATCTTGGCTAAACAGGAGTTGCAGCTGCAGGAATGGATTGTGGTTTATCACTGGGGCTTCATAAAAGACCAGCACAAGTGTAATTGAAGCTAAGACATTCAGTGTTTACAAGCCGTCGCGGTTGTCACCCAACGCGCAGGCTAAGTGATTGTAAGTGGAGGCGCGCTGGCGCCGATCCGGAAGTCGTTCCCGCGCGGGCCGGAAGCGACGGACCGGCGGATCGCGTTGCTTCGTTACCACGGCTGCGTCTCGATGTCGGTCGGGTGGCCATGTTGGGGGGTCAGGGGATACTATTTTGTTGGTGTTGGTTATGTTCGTAGGCAGCGGTGATTACTTTCTATTATGTGATCGGGTTGCCGGGTTGTCTACCGATTGACTTGTTTTGAAGAGAGCTGAAAAAACTATGTTGTTAGTGTTGCTAATGTTCGTAGGCAGCGGTGATTACTTTCCATCAGGTGATCGGCTTGCCGGGTTGTCTGTAGATTGACGTATTTTGAAGGAAGCTGAAGAAACTGTGATAGGTGATTGGTGAAATAGTAATTGTACTATTTCCACTTCATCAATTTCTGGTCCATGCAGGTCTTAGCTAATCTTTTTTTATACTAAATACTAAGAAGTCAAACATACCTACCGTCCACCCGACACCGCCTTGCCTAAGGTTTAAGGCCCTTAGATATTAATCACTTCGTGTTACACCCATATGTAGAAGGGCTATGTTCTACTCTATCCGACACTAAATGGATATTTTTACTCATATAGTATACTAGCGGACCCGACAGACGTTGTCCTGTCTACACGTCTTTAATTTGAAAATTTCAAACTTTTTTTACAAAATTGTGAATCTAAACCATTCCCAGATCCCCTTGAACACACACAAAAAATATCATCAAAATCGGTCCAGTCGTTTGAGAGAAGTTCAGTGACATACACACTCACAGAAGAATTATATATATAAAGATTCACTTTGTGTACGAGTACATAAAATATACAGTGGTATTCTAATTATTGTACTTCGGCGATTTTCACGTGGTTTATAAAATGTCAGGGCACAGAAAAAGTTTAAAAAAAGAAACGTTTGGGAAATTCCCTCGACGATATATGAGATGGTAACTCTACCCCGCACGGAGCCTTTTATCCAATGCTTCAACCTTCTCTCCAGAAAATAGGTGAGATCTGAACGAACATGTCTTAGTCGCAAATCAGTCGCTATTCATGAAGCCCGTGCCACACCACTTTATTGGTAAAACGGTTGGGATCAAAAGACTCAACGCACCTGAATATATTATTATATAATCTCCAGAACGTTCCCCCGTATACGTATGTAAGTAGTATTTATCCTGATTGACTGATTTAATGTTAGGTACTTTAAAGTACTTTAAACAAATATGTTTACTAAATGATAAAAAAAATACTAATACAGATAAAGAGAGATACAGATATATAATAAACTCAAATCTTTGCCTTGTCCAATTACTGGTTAATTGCTGTCCTACAACAAAATGTTGTGTCCAATAACCTTATATTTCGGTACTTGTATTTTGTGGTGTCATTATATAAGTACACAGAAGAAGTACTATATTCATAAAGGCGTTCATCACAATTCCAAATAAACATTTATGTTATAAACAATCTCAGTAGTGTCCAAAATGTCTGACAACTAGTGTACGTTACCCTATTAGCTCCGCTTATATGTTTGACCTACTTTAATAATACTACTTACATTAAAATACGTGCAAATTTTGTCAAACCTTCAGTTTACTGTAAGTGGGCTGGAAAGGAGTGACATAAGCTCCTTTCTATCGAAGTCTCCCCAGACGAGAATCTAGTGCCGAATAAAATAAAACGTTTTATTTTAGGTACTTTATTTTTAGTTTTATTCTAGAGGTAGTATTTCAATGGAGAACCGTATAAAATATGTGTTTTATCGGCGGCGAGCGGCGCCTTGCAGGAGATCCCTCTCGGCGCGACTACCAGCGGTCAAATATGTAATTTGGCACTGACATAATGTTGAGTAATACCCGAAGAAGTGCGTCGTTGTTTTTGTAATGGCCTTTCTTATGGCTGGCCCTAACGATTATTCCCCCATTGTGAGCCCGCGACCGCTGCCAAGCGGTCCCGCCGAGGAGCTGGAGTTACGAAAGTTTCCGACTTGTTCAAATGGCCGGCTTTTGTTAGCGAGCGACTTATTGTTCGGGACAGATTGCCGGGGATCGGGCGCGGTGCGGATTCGGCGAGACGCGACGCCGAGGCGGGACCGAGCGTGGCTGGACTGCGGATAGTGTTAACGTTGCTAAATAGTAGTACTACTTACCCTATTTGTAGGCCGGCGATGGCGAGTTTATGTGGGACTCACCTATCATTAATAATGACAGTTCTAAACACTAAAAAACACCACGTTGCACACCCTTATGGTATTCTCTGTCTCAACGAGATGACAGGATGTTGAATCTCGTTGATGAGTGGCATTTTTTGTACTACTTACCTCGCTTTTGTTGCCCAGATTCTTAACCACCGACGTAAATAGAGGTGTGTGTATAAACTTAACGTGTAAATTCCACTTGTGAAATCGTAGCTCGGAACGAGTATATCGATTTCGTTATAGTTTTCTTTATTTAAGAACCAGTTTCAACGAGATGCTCCTTACCATTAAATATATAGCATTAAAATTGGTTTAGTAGATTGAAAAATTATTTTAATACCGTGTAGTAGATAATATGTAGACTTTGTCAGAGATCTGGAGACCTATTATCAACATATTTTCTAGACACAAATCTACATTAATAAAGACACTGATATGTATATTGCAGCCAAAAAAACATTTTCTAAATTATTTTCGACAATTTATTTTTTATTTAACAATTTATTGTACAGAAGAAAATTAAAGAGATAGTACAAATTAGATATTAGACAACAGGCACTACTTATCTCTAAAAAGAAATCTCTTCCAACAGGCCTACAAAAAGAGAGATATGATAAATATACGCGGATACGACATGCACAATACACAGTCGTACAATGTCGAAGATTGATATCTGTTATGTTATAATACAGATTTGTGGCTAGAGATAATGTCGAATTACAGATGTTACAGCATGAAAAAATAAATACCTTATCGGTTAGGTTATTAAATGACATAGGTACATGTTATGTGTAGACCAGCCTTAACTTTTTTTATTGCTTACGGATGCACACGGACGGACGGTAACGGTACCTGATGGTAAGCGGCCACCATCGTTCAGGACATCTACAAGAGATGTAGATATGCGTTTTGAAGAACCCCATGATATAGCGGCCCGATTGATAAAGAGGAACAAAGCAATGTACAACGATTTTTTCAAATTCACAATAAGTATTAGGAAGACATTCCGATGGGCGACAAAATAGGCTTTAAATTATAAATATTAATTTTATGGTTTTTAATCGAATATAATAAGTTTTTCGTATGCGATTTGCAAATTGCCTATGCTAATATCGTTTGTACTTTAAGTATAACATAAAGCTGCACAGTGCGCGGGCGGCGCCACGCCGCCACGGGTCAGCCGCCGTCGCCGCCATCCGCCTACGACTTTTATTTTTACTAACTTAATATTTACGAGTACTCGTATAGTAGAATCACTCTCCAATTTTGTCACATGTAGCATTCAGGTTCATATTTTTGTCATTACTGAATACCCTGTATAAGCTAGTAATTTCAAACCCAGCCAGTAATAAGATTTATTTATTGTACTGGCTTATAAAATAAATAAGTTTTTTATTATTATTATAGTACCAAAGATTGTCGCACTATGAGATTTAAAATTTATTTAATTATGTATGTTTAAAAAATTTGTGATCATTTTTTGTTACAGTATGGTTAGATCATAGCAACATCATTTTAAACAATACCTATTTAATTAAAACTAACCAACTTTAGACCCAACCAATCCGAACCCACAAAATAGGTATAAGTGGGTAATATCCGCAACCACACTGTGGCGGCCCTCAGCACGCCGCGGCGAATGCATACCAACAACGTGCCATTCATGTGTAAATTATTACATAACAAAGGTTTTATGTCTCGAAGCGTAATGTGAACCCGTGTCATAATTCTTCATCGGGATCGCTTAATTTGCATTTTAACAGCTAGGCTCACAGTGTTACATCCGAATCCGGTGCGCCCGGAAAGGTTTTATTTTTGCTTATAAAGAATCCCGTATCTCATATAACACCGGAACGTGTAGCAATATATTCAGTAATAACGAAATAATATGTTTTGCGAGATAGAATTCATATTTCATAAGCACTCATACGCATAAGATATTGCAGGGAGAGTGGTACTTTTTCCTTTTATTTCATAGTAAAGATAAAGGGCGCCGATAGGAGGGCTAACTGAGTCGACGGCGGCGCCCCGGCCCGCCGCCGCCCGCCGCCCGCCGCCCGCCGACGCCAATCGCGCCGGATCACATTTCACGGCGGGAGAGAGTGAATTTTATACGCATGCAGACAACCCGATTCTATTCGGACGTAAGGAAACTCCCGCTTCATCCGAAGCTAGACTCCGCGGCGCAGCACACGCCCTCACCCCGACGGATGGGTATCCCTTAATTTGTAAATAATTAACAAGGTCATTCGGGAATACGCACACCGCAATTTCAACTTATCCCCATAAAAATATTAATACCGGCCACGTAGTTAAACATTTTAGACTCCATCGTTAGAGCAAATTAAATATTTGATGGTTGCATCGAGTTGCGCGCCGCCGCGGCCGTAAAGTGGGAGTATAAACGCTATTACTAATTCAATAGTTCGTTCCAACATCTGTAAGTGTTATGATGCCTATAAAAAGCTCATTTGCGCTCCGCTTTAATGATCACCCGTCGACGCGTTGCGGTGCTCTATATAGAGCCCTGCTGGATTAAATTAAATATCATATTTTACCTTAATGTCGTAATTTGCTACACGCCTCCTATAACAAAAACATTCTTCTAAATCTGGCGAGATCGTATTAACATAACCGCTTTGTTAAATGGAGTCAAGATAATTTGTGGACGAAGTTCGGCCTGTAATACCTCGCAAATTGCCGGATAAGACTGTGTGAGACAACTGTTAGTTTTAATTAAACTGCTGGTTGCGCTCGCGGGAAGTCCTCGGAATGAGAAAATTATTCTAATCTTATAAGCCTGTCGGTGTCCCGAGAACTTGGGCTGAAATTAATATCGTGCGGGTCGGGCTGCGGCGGCGGCGCTGGCCGGCCGCGCGCGTGCGAGTAGCGAGCACCTCTTAGGGGTTAAGGCGATTTGTCGAACGATCCGCCAGGACGTATGTCCAATTTAATGAAAAGTATAAAGTTGAGACGTCGGAGCCGGTGGGAGGAGATAATCTCCGGTTCCAATTTGTGGGGCATCGCGTCCGCGCAGCGCCTTGGGAGACGTATTTCATTAGAGCCGGGAAACAATCGGCGCGGCACCTGCGCTCGGCGCCGGCCGCTCGTTACCCTTGCACCTACGCTCCGGTGCGCGGCGCGCGACCCTCGCGGGATAACGCTTACTCATTTTGAGCTATTTTCGGAAAGGATTAGGTCCAAATCAAAACATACACAGGACAAAGTAAGTGTAAATGGCAAAGTCACCTGTACAAGTTAAAAAACGCAATAGATAGATAGCGTCGTTTCATCTTTATTATTACCTATATGAGGAACTACAAATATAATTAAAAGTAAATAGCTAAAGACAACAGCGCCACTCTTCAAAAGTGGCAATGTTGAAAGAGATTATACGAGTATAAGATGTTATTCAAAATAAGTTCTCAAAAGAAAAATATTTTTTCATAACAAGTTTTCCAAACACGATGGGGTTATCTTATTGCGTTCATTAGTTCCTATGACCACCTTCCGACTTCATCATCAGACCAGCTCCATAGTAACATATTAGCTAATGTATTGTCATACACGTTACATTGGTATACCAAATTTCAGCTCAATCGGATACCAACAAATAGTCGAAAAATGCTATTACAAATTTGCTTTAGACGGACAACTTACATAAGAACTGTTCAAGTTAAATAAAAGCTTGTAATAATGAAGTAGAAATGTCTAAAGGAAAATGAAGGAAGCATACAAGGAGAGACGACAAAAAATTGTCTTTTACATACAATTCCATAAAAACTCGGTTGTCTACCTATCGGTGAGTCGTGCGTGCCGTCTTTTGTTTTATAGGGGCCGTACTAAAACGTTTACTATCGAATATTGTCGCGGTTTCTCAGAACGCAGTGCGCAGCGCGGTATTGTATACATTGTAAAGTTTCTTAACTTCAGAACTTAAATTTTTGAGTCTATTGGGAGAATCTTGAGAGGCTAAATTTGTACTGTCCGGAGGAAAGAGTACCCGTAGCTTTCAAATTATAAACGAAAATATTTTTTTCTACTACTATATTGCATGATCGAACTGGAGCACGATAGTTAATATGTCTAATGTAGGTTCAAACAGTCGACAAAAAATCGCCAAGACCAAAAAAATTACACCCCAGGCGCGCCACACTTTTTTTAAAACTACCATCAAAACACTAACTAAAGAACGGATATGAAGTAGGTAAATAATGTGCTTTAATCGTTAGCAGATTAGTTTTTGATTTATAAAAAACATATACAGTCTGTGTAATTGTCATAGTTTTTCTGAGAATTAAAATGTGAATTTTATCCGGGAATAAACAGTGATTCCACTGGCGTGGCACAAAACTACACATACATCCTCATTGGAATGTTCTAGAGAAGATCCCCGCGCCGTAACATGAGCGCTTGCGCTTTGAACACCGTAGAGGAAGGCCACGCCGCTCATTGCTTCAGCACGATATTACGAAGATTCCCCTGGTTTTGTTACACTAGGTCGTTCACTACCCTGACCATATTTAGTTATTTATTATTCTCATTTTTTTTATTAAAAATATATTGTTTTAGCTAACTCGACAAAACAGTATATTTTTCTTGACTCCACTAGTGTGCTCCCCTTCGTATATAGATGGCAGGTTAATCAACATTTTCCTAATTTGCTTTGGAAAGAAGTTTTTTATATATTCATATTATAACTCCCAAAGATACTTTTTTATCTATCCTATCAATTAAAAATCGCTTTAAGCAGTTAATAAATATCTCTACATTTTGTTATCCCGCGCCCTGTAATTTAGAACGAAAATTAGGTACTAATTCCATCAACATGAACAGTGTCTGTCATGAACCTCTTATCTAAACATTAATTAATATTGTTTTGTGAATGCTTTAGTTTTATTTAACTATTTGTATCACACTTTTATATAGACAACAATGTTAAACATTTTTATTTATTTCTGGAAAGAGTATGGAACACATTATAAAAGCATAATAGAAAAAATATTCCTTAAATTTTTTGAGATCTATGGCTTGCCACTGTGACCATTGAGAAAAAAAACTTGAAAAGTCACCATATATTTTTGTTATTGATATTACAACGAAAAGATATGAATCTAAATAAATAATATTGCAATTATTTATAGTACCTACTACACTCTACAAACCAAAACATAAATATTTGTAAGAAGTGTAAAATTTAATTTGGTAATTAACTAAAAATAAGCATAAAACCAGTCATTTAAAGTGGTTATACTGACTCAGTGGTTGTTATGTAGCTACATTATCACACTACAACTATTTAAAACAAGACTAAATAAAAAATAGAATTTCATAGCTGTTTTTATTTTAAAAATATCTTAGATAGGTGGTCATAAACGCTAACCACCTCGAAGCAGAGTTAACATGGAAAACATAAATCTTTTTTGTTTTTTATTTTGAAATTAGTAGGTAAATTAATACAAATCATGCACCAAAATATCAGACGTTGATCTTTAGATGTTCAATTGATATTTTCTTCTCATAAATAATGTGTAAAATGAGAATTTTCAAATTGGTTTCAAATGGAAAGAATATCTTCGGAACCCGTCGGCCAAAGGTACCTATTCGATAAAATATGTTTTGTTGTGATAAAATAAGCTTATGTCGAATGAAACATAAATTTTAAAAAAGTAAGAATTTAAATAAATTTAGCTAAGAGTGTAGTTACTCTGAATCTCAAGATTCACCATATTATGGGCGCATATATCGAAAAGTGAGATACCCTTATAGCAAGACGCAATTACTTTTCCGATCTTTTTGATTACGATCGTTATATGACGGCACCGCCATCTCGGTAAACCGTTCCTTCACCATTGATTAGTAAGGTAGAAAGATGAGGCCCTAAACTAGGGGCCTATTTCATAAAAGTTTTAACTCTTAACTCGTAATATACCTATACCTTCAAAATATTTTTACTACGTTTTTTTACCAACAAACGTTCTAATGTTTTGAATTATTCATCATCATCATCCGGACCTCAAGCCTCAAAAGCTTTATCTCATGTAACACCATCTGCAGTTAATAAAACTTGCCTACACAAGTAAACGAACACCTACTTTGATTTACATGTCAATGTCGCACGACATTGAATCGACAATCACTGAGGAAGGCCATCTACGCCGCAATCCCGGTGCGTAGCAGCTCCCGCTAATTATTTATTTATTTATTTATTTATACTTCATGCACAAACAGTACATTGGCGGACTTAAAGCTAAAATAGCATTATCTACCAGTCTACCAGGAGAGATGACAGTTGACCGCTGCTACCTGTAAGTAGCAGGTGGTGAAATATAGTACAAAGAAGCTTTGTCCTATGTAGGTAAGTAATACCATCTGTACTAAATGGAACTTACCTACAAATGTAAACGCACACCTACATTGATTCCCATGGCACCTACTGTCAATGTCGCATGACATTGAATCAACAATTAGGGTACACGATATTTTCCCTAGCCAAAAAACTGTATTAAAAGCCACTGAAATTGACAAATGTCGTATAGTGTCAATTTCAGGCAGTTTGTCGTGGATAGTTGAGAAAATATACATTTCAATTGCATTATTAATGGAGATCTGCGGCTAGAAAATATGTCAAAATCTAGATGTCGCAACGCGAGAATTAGGGCCCTGGGGAAGGCCATCCCGGCCGCAATCCCGGCGCGTTGCAGCTCCCGCTAATTGTAAGTAGCAGGTGATAGCGCCGCGGCCGCCGCCGCCGCACAGAATTATTGCCAGCCCAGTTCGGGAGTGGGCCGCTTGTCAAACTTTGGTAATTTAACTTCAAAACAGGCTCCGCTGGAAGCCGGCTGGCCCGACCGCACTCGGGATGTAACTGCGACAATAACAGGCCGTCTTCACTATCGACAACCGCTGCCCACTATATTATTGCTGGAAGTTTTGTGATCTAAATTACGTGTGTACGTAAATTTATATGGATTTCTAAAAAACAAAGAATTACTATCAATCATGTACCTATACTGACTATACACGTATTTAAATAATTAACTAGCATTAGTATTTAAGTGGACACCGAATCAATAAAGAATTTAACCAGTCGTAAATTCATCCATTGCAGATTTTATGTTTTGTCTAATGCAACCTTGTCACATATCTCATTTATCTCATATACAAGGGTCCTCATCAATATTCTTCTTCTTCTTCTTCAACCTTCATCTACCATATTCTGAGTATAGGGCTCCTCCATGCCTCACATTGAGCGGTCCTGGGCTTTCTGCATCCAGACCTACCAATCTTGCCGGCTGTGTTCCCACATTCTTACGCCCGGTGCGTGGTCTCCACTCGAGTACTCCTCTACCCCATCTTCCGTCTGATCTACGGCTTGTGGCCCGCCCATTTCCACTTTCGTTTGGCAATAGTTAGTGCTATGTCGGGGAGTTTTATTGTTCTCCTGACTTTTTAATATTCAACAACATCACAAACCCTTAATCAACAATCAAGGCGCACTGAAAACCGGCCATGGCCCCTTTCCATGTCTTCCCATGGCACGGGTAGCGATACATTATGGATTCTTATAATGTCACTGTTTCCTTTTTTAACCTTTGAATGTACCTAACGTGTCATGAGTTTATGTCTAATAATTTTTATTTTATTCACAACTTCGACACAATCGACAAATTACGCTGAGCCGAATAGAATCACATATCTAAACACTGAGTTAGCTACCTGTCGCTTTTAAATCATGTGAAACAATTTGAACAAACAGTGGTGCGGTCGCATAAATTCGTTTTACGCAGGTCTGCACCGTTCGCAGAGACTAATTAGAACATAAATCTGTCTTTATATCTGTGAATCTCTTCTTTTTACGATGGGAATTCGTGTCTAGTATGGAACTCCCGGAACGCTGTACGGGCACAATTGTTTATTCCTTTAAATGTAACACTGTAAGCGAATATCGTGTAATTAACTAAAAATCTCATTTATAAATGTGAAATTATAAAATTCGAAGCAAATAATATTTTCAGATAAAGTGACAGTCTTAACTACTAATTAAACTACCCGCTTTGCAATAATTGCTATTGTCATCACGGAAAACAATTTCCATCAGATCTTCGAATAAAAAAGTCCAATTGCAGTAAACGAGCGCTACCATTGGTTACGTTCCGAATTTCCTTCACATTATGACGAGTTTTTTAATGCTACGTTGGTGTTTGATATTCAGAGCTCGTCCACTCCGCCCTGCGTTATTGCAGCGGCGTGCGATTTATGATGGTACTCATTTTAAAAATAAAGCTATTCCTTCTAAAATATTGTCATCTGCCTTTAAATATTTCACTTAATGCGTCCCAGCGGCGGCATTAAAAAAATTCATCTAGATAATCCGAACGAATGGTTCGATGAATTCCTAATTCGAATATACGACTTCTGTTATCGGCCATAGATTTTTCGTATCGGCTATATTCTTTACACGTCTTGTTGGCATTTTTAATATTTATCTCATTTCATTTTTGATGAAGTGTTAAGACTTTATAAGTCAGAATCCAGACAGGAATGTTTGTTAGGGTAACATGGACATATATTTTTAAGGGACGGTTTCCGTGATTGTAACTACCCTAAAAAATTTCCTCCAAATAAGGTTGAGACGTAGTCGTCGAAAGGACGCGCCGGGGCACGTTCCGTTTATCGCGACACTAATATCTTAATTCTGTTTACGTATTTTGTATAAACATTAAACACGGCAGGTCCCGGCAGGTGGCCGGTTCTCACGGAGCAATTAACGTACCGCCGAAGGCTTGCTCTTGAACCTCAGAAAGGCGGCGAAGAAAAACAGTAATGTGTTCTCAGCCATTATTTTGTTGTTACCTACCCAATGTTTCTCCAACAAAGTACGAAAATAGACGAGCGACTCATTATGTGTGCGCTGCAACGGCAAACTTTCACCTTGCTAATCACCGCGCGCTAACGACCGTTGATGTCAACAAACTCCGTTTAAACCACCAAAAGTTTAAAAATACTTAATTTGGACATGTGGAATCTTCCTTTGGTTATTTTAATTTACTATTATTCGTAATAAGACATGGCTTCAGGAAGGAGCCCCGACTGGTCGTTGGAGTCTCGAATGGTTAGCACGAACGGGAGGACACTGGGTAGGTCTCCTACAGATTGATCAACGGTGTTGTAAGAAATCTATCTGGTGTTCTAAAGGGTGAGATATTCTGGTTAAAAATAAACCATAAAAATCAGAACGGAAGCCAGTAAACGGGTTGATTTTAAGTTTTTGAATTCCAAAACGCATTCGCTTTCCCCGCGGCTGCCGGCGGAGCGTCCATAAAGTTTACAGCTACAATCGCGCCAGGGTCCGAATTAACGCTGCGTGTCATGAATTTCTCTAGGAGCTGGTGTAGAAGTTAGCGCATGCAGTCGTGGAACTGGGCTATAACTTCACACGCAACATTAACTTGGGACGCAGTCGCGACAAGGGTTAGCGCGGCGCTAGTTGCACTGGATGTGGTTTTACGGCGCTGTTTAGATTCCTGGAAATAACGCGTTGCGCGAATCACGCTCCGGTGGGTGCGTATTTAGCCCGAGCAAATGGACGATAAATGCTGTGAGCACAATTTGGTCCCATTACCTACTATAACTGCATGCTTATGGAGTAACACATACCTACCATTAAATGGTAGACATAACACTCTCCTTGTTAGTGTATAATAGAAATATTACTTAAAGTACTGCATGAATTTTAATGTAATATTAATATTAGCCCGTATAATAGCGATTCAGTATTGTTGCCATATCTTAATGCTCTAGGCCTGTGCGTAAAGCGCACACTGCGAGAACTGTCTAAACCACAATATCTGAACTAAGGCTCGGGCACAATCTGGCAAAATGCAATCCCAGCCAACCGTTGGAATTACTAACGCTTTGACCATAAAAACTTATTCGATCCCATGTTTTACAACCCAAGTTCAGTCAGTCGGAATCCAAAAAATCGCCCCCGTTTTATTCAATTCAGTCGAACAGGAAAGTTGTAAACCGATATTTAAGTTTGCCGCGGTGGAAGTAAACGCGTATGCAAATTTAATTCGGAGGCTGTTCGTGCCAAAGATTAACACACGTCAAACTGTTAATTATGCAGGTAGGTTCATTAAACGTACATATGAGAACGATCACGTCTTTGCAGTTAATGGTGCCTTAATTTATTCAGCAACGCGGAGCGGCTCCCGGGGCAATCTTACTAAGATACATTAAGAAAATTAACGCTTGCCTCACTGGTAGAGGCTCGTCAGTTTGACGCGAAATCGCTCGATTGACATCGTACAGGTGATACGAAAAGAAGCTTCATAAATAGACCTTAAAAGCACAATTAAGTCATTAAAATCGGGCAATTTGCTGGGAGAAGTGAGTGTAACGAAACAGGCGCTACCCGCCGGGCTATCGTTTAAACTAAGTGCCTATAATTCGCAAGACTTTGCCCTCTCCGGCCCTGGGGAGCTACGCTCGCTCTGATTTGACGCTTAAGGTACTTACCGTTTATAGAAATACCTGCTAGTTGCTGCTCAGGTGTGGGTAATTTAAAAGTCGGTTATGGCTGAGACATGTTTAAAGAACAAAATGTGGAAGTATAATAGTCACATGCACAAATTCAGTTACAAAATGGTAGCACTAAACTCCTTGTACATTTTCAGACATATCTAAACATACCTAGTATAAAACAAAGTCGCTACTCGCCGTCTGTCCCTATATATGTGACTATGTATGTACCTTTGTGCGTTGAGATTTTTTAAACTAAACAACAGATTTTTAAAACCGCATTTTCAACAATAAATAGAGTGATTCAAGAGGAAGGTTTATGGGAAGAAAAAAAGAGTAGGTACGGGTAAAGCAGGGAAATCTTATATGAAAATATCTCTTCAATTATCAAATTCCTATCAGTTGTTTTTGAGATATTGCTGGATATCATGTATAAAACAAATCTGAACCGTTTAGTGTCCATAAAAGTTCTACACACATTTTACAACTGCTATAAATTTTTACAGTGATTGAGTTCTTAACTAACTTAATCTTGAACAGCGAAACATGACACGTCTGCAAAGTTTTTTATGAGCTGTCCATTTATTATTTACGACGGAAAATATTTAAAGAGTTTCTGCAAAATTATTATTTTGTAAGTACTCTTTTCAGACGCTAAATGCATTCATACATTGCATTACATTCATACCAAGGGCACAAGTGGATATCTGGTCACACCGAGTTTTTACTAGTGAAAGCCAGTTAAATCGAGATGATTCTTAGCTTTGTTTTATTAAAGTTAGTTTAATAATTTAGGAAATATTTTATACGTATACATACTCGTACATACCTATTATTCAGGGTCGAATTCGTAGTGCGAAAATGATGAATATTTCATCTAAATTCGTTACTTTAACTTGGTCTCTAAATATAAAGTAAAGTAAGGGAACGTAAAAGTAATTTTTAACATAATGTAAAGTGGTTACATTTACGACTGACTTCTCTATTGTAAATTCTATATGTATGTATGTAAATTATATAGTTTTACGACTTGAAATGCCATACGAATAAATAAATAAATTGTAAATTCGTATCTATTAAATTTATCTACAAAGTATTTGTTTAGTAAATCAACACAGCATCGTCCGGCGGCGGTGACGCGTACCCTCGTAGGCTCGCGTATAGAGAGACCGCAACTGCGTGTAAATGCAGCTTGGTAACTCACAGTCCAGTGTCAATATAGGCCCGGGCGCCGGAGGGTAGGCGCCGGCGAGCCGGTTTTATTGGCGTCACTAATGAGTTGCTAATTCAATTTCACGGGCGCAGGGCGCGAACCGCCTGCACCGCGCACGCCACGCGCACCGCGCCGCGAGCACCTCCCGCGCCGCTATTTGCGAACGTACAGCCGCTTACCGATTCGATTATGCGTATTAGATTAAAGTGTCAGTGTTCAATTATGTGTAATTTTCAATGTTCTTTTATGTGCACGGCTTTTGCCTGAAAGTTTAGGCTTTGATTTTTCATTAAAAGACTTTTCTTAGCAATGGGAGCGTCGATGGGTTCATGGTAAAGGGGTACGACTCGTACCGGGTTCGAACCCCAATGCCGCCATGTACCAATGACTCTTTTCTATTTTAGATTTCTATCGCCATATTTTTGGACGATAATTTATAGTCGCCTGGAATTCATTTCAGGAGAAATGTGAACCTAAAAATTATCTTAAAATAACTAAATTCATATAATAGGCACTAGAACTAGCTGCCACTTCAGCGTGTGCCTATGGCCATAAACTATTAACACTAGTTACAGTACTATAATGATCTTGCTTACGTTTTGCTTCACGCTCGCAAGGAGTACCGACAACACTTGGACGTAATAGCTTGCCATAACCTATAACTATTGGAATGGAATACCGTTTTACAACCTGTTACCCAGTTCAGCATCATAGATAATTATGGTTATGGTATTTATGTATCGTATCTATCTTGGTAGATAAGATTCTATAACTAGTCGAAAATATAGGAATTTCGCTTCTATAACATAAACAGATACCTATTGCTCGGCTTCAGTTTCCTTAACCTTACAAGGGGATCACCTACCAACAAAGTCAACTATGTACTTAGGACAAATAAGCCTACGGCAATTCGCACAAGGAACTATTCGCAAGCGACTCAACTTTTAAAGGCATACGTGACTGCAATGCATTCCGTACTGGTAACTACTGGTCAAACGCGTCGCCGACTCATCGTAACGTGTGAGTGCTCCAACAAAATAATATGGCGACAAAACACGGACAATAAGTATGAAAATATCCATATAAAATCCAAAACCACCTAACATTTATTTTTTTATCAAAAATGGTCAGGTATTTGACTGCCATCACACCTGATGCAGTGCAGAGTGCAGATGCAGGGAAAACGTGAGCAGGCAGTGAGTTTCAGTCCCTTGCTGTTCGCACCAGAAAAGAGTTAGAATAACGCGTATGTGTACGCACATTGGCGGAGAGCGGAGGCAAGTCCCGGAGAATTTCACGGACCACCTCCACCAAGACTGAAAGATTGAATTTTTTTTAAATCGTAGATCGATACGAGGTGCCCGTAAATAGGCTGTTGGTAAGCGCAGATATTTTATAATACGCTTAATTTTGAATTTAAATATTTAAAAAGGTAATCAGTCCGTCACAGGATGATATTTACCTAAATAATGTTTTTTAATAGTACATGTCATAAAGCTCAGTCAAACACCGGTGCCATACCGGTATCTACCCTACGTTTCCATTTACCTAATGTGGCACATAAACCTTTGTGTTTTCGGTTTATGGCGATACGGTCGCTGCTCCAAAGAAACTTTCCGGCCAAGGAGTAAATGAACAAAACTTTTCCCCCCACAAACGAAATTATATAGCTTTTTGTCTAATAATATTAAGAAAAATATCCGCTTCCAAAACTTTGCAGATAAAATAACATTGTTATGGACATCCCTAACATATGTTGCGGGGTGGAGCTATTCGCGCAGCGTGTGGATACCTACCGAAATACTTAGATGCCTACTTATTTCATTTACAACTAGTGTCAAATAAGAAGAGACTTGGCGGGTCACGTGGTTCGATTTGCGCTGCATACGATTACCTGCGCGAAATCCCCTCCACTGCCATTTGACAAGTCTCTTCTTTCATGACGCGGGTTATACTATAGCGTGAAGTCTATAGACACTACAACAAATGGCACGCGTTGCGAAGTCAATGTAAGTCAGTTCCTGTCAGTTCTCGACAACAAAGTTGTTCTCAAAGAAATAACACACTTTGAAGTTGGCGAATTCAATCGCTGGAAGACGTGAACTTTGTACAACTGTTTTATTTTTCTAAGTGCTGCACTTAGACGAATTTGTTGAGACGCAGCCCAGCGCATTGAGTGGTTTTATTTATTTAACTTCATAAAATAAGTTTCTCTGTTTTGTTACTTGCGCTCATCAAAATTTTATGCAGCCTCCACCCACACGTGTTTTGTATCACTTCTGTTTTTATGGTTATTTGAATGGATGGTCCATGTCTGCATATGAAGATAAAACTTCCATAAGCGGGGCGCGTTGTAATTCATACGATCCCGCCGGATGGAGTCATGCGAGATAGCTAAGCAAACAATTGTGCGAGCGGGCGCCTCGTCTCAGTGCCAAGAAATAATCTCTTACGTGACATTAACATACATCATGTTAGAGCAGCTGCCAACCAGTCGGCGGCCGCCGGCCGGGCCGCGCACTTGTGCTAAAACAATATTACTTAGCAGAGATATCCTAGCGCTGGCAAAGTTCACAGACAGTTCACGTAGAACAATGCTGGCGCACTTTATCATACCACTATTGTGCGGATTTACGTTGCTCCTGGAAATGCATTAGCTATCCTTTCAAATTTATCGAGCGTGACGCGAATCCAGTGGAACAAATTGTGCAATAGGAGAACTACCTATTGTTAGTACCTAAAACTGTGTTGAACGAAATCTTAAGAGACGTTCAACTTACGGTAGTGCTACTTAGTATTCAGATATAAAATTACGTGCAGAAGTCTTTCCCAGGGCAGTGCTGAGAGTATGCGGTCTGCATTAATAAGAGCAGATGATTTGGTTTCTTTCTATTTGTCCGTTGTGCGGCCGACGGCTGGGGGAGCGCGTCGGGCGCCCGTTTATGTAAAGGTATGGCGGCGGGATCCGTCGGATTAGCAGGCATTAGTCCCGCGCAAATCTCTATTTAGTGGCGCGATCTCTGCCCAACCGAACTGGGCCAATTAGAGCTTATGCGCACTAATCTCGGTGTCGATACCACTATCTAACTAAAGTATCGATCGTTAATTTCGATGTTGCGGTCTGCGCATCGCCAAATGTGGCTATTGATGCTGCGGTAACTGATGTTGCCCGGAAACGGGTAATGGGAAATCATTAAAATTAGGACAACTTGGTGCGGTGGCTGCTTACCATCAGGCAGGCCTTAAGCTTGTTTGCCACCTTACCTTAGTGGTATAAAAAAACTTTCGTGACATACAATACTAATCTCACAAAACTTGAAAATATGCTTGTCTATTTTTTATGGGTGTGGTATTTCTTGCAAGTCGAGGTTTATAAAACTGCTAATGTGCCAAGTGCTCTCAAGGGAATGAATGTGGATAGCTCCCTTAATCTCTTTTTTCTTTATATCACTTAAGATAATGAAAAGACTACGCAATGTGTTCGTTTTTGGTATGGAATGTTACTTTTGTCTTTCTGTCACGCAGCGACAATAACAATTACCGATATGTGGTTTATTATCTATATAAGCTTCGCACGGACACAGTTTTGGAAAAGCCTTTTCTACAACCTCATCATCACAGCCCGTGACAGTCCACTGCAGGACTTAGGTCCTCTCCCACGAAAGGGGTGGTTATTGCCATAATCTCCACGCTTGGCAGGCGGGTTGAAGATCGCAGTGTTTAAATATAACAATGGAAAATGCTGCTGCCCATTTTCCAGACTACGGAGACTCTTGATCTCTTGCCACGAAAACATTAGTCGCTTTGTACGACACCCACGAGTGAAGGGGTTGGTGCTATTCTACTCTGCCGGACACCACACGGCCACAACTCCTCTACAACCTAGTAGGTCCATAGTAGAAAAAAATACTGTCAGTACCATTGTATAAATTATGCACCATATGTCATTTATTTTAATTTCCAAGGCTGCTTTTCTGGGTCAAAAAGCAAACGACTTATAAGAGAGAGAAAAGGAAATAAGGTTCTTTCCTGTACGAACTAAATAGCCAACGTAATTATCCCTCTAAATCCCAGGCCAATTCCACTGTTAAAGAAAGATAAACGACAGGCAAAGAAAACTATTCCCACTAAACTTCTAACCCCATCTTGATAGTTTGGTTTATTAGGTGAGTAAGAAAGCTACCCCGAGGCTGCCTTACGTTAGCTGAAAAGATCGTTCTTGTAGTTTCGAGATGGCAACAGGACACGTAGTACCTACGCTGACGTGTCTTTTAGCTGTTTGAATTGAACACTCTAAGTACCTACCCGAGAATTAAAAAGAAAAGGTATTTTGTTTGTGAAATAATTTAATAAATAATGATTAAACTTGCTTTAAGACATAATTTAAAAACTTAAAAACAAGTATTTAATAAGAGAGTCAGAGGAGTAAGGAGCGTCGGCAACGTAATGGTTAGTGGGTCGGTCTCGTAAGCGAGAGGTAGCAAGTTCGATCCCCAGTTCCGCCATGTCACCGGTATTTACCTGATCTGCCAAACCCTGGATAATTGTCAAGATCAATGGTACCCCGAACCTGGTACGGGAAAAATCGCAGGGATTAAGAAGATTAGTAAGCCAGTCGTTAATATTAATAATACGTGGCAGTAAATGGTAACATACTCGTCGTCATCCCTGACAGTGAAAACCTAAAAAGTAGCATCACAATAAAGGCATTGTCGCGACATTTATTTTGCAATAAAGCTAGTTTGAGCATGCAAAAATTGTAATAGGTAGGTGGGGTGAGGCTTATAACTTCATTCCCTGTTGCAATTACGTTGCGGTGCGGCGCGTTTTTTGCGCACCGCGCCCTGTGTGGCATTCGAGAACATTTCAACAACTGCAAACATTCATCATTAGTTAACATTATGCACTCGGGATGCCTTGTTTTTCTGCGTCTGCCTTTTAATGAATCCAGCTATTGTGAACAGGTGATTTATAGATTGGGCTATACTGAGGTAGCTTAAGTTTATTCCAGCAACCTACATCGATGATTTTATAATTAAACATTAATTTTTATTGCAAATAAAAACTCTAAGCAAATATGGTCTTCAACGGGGTTTGGAGGGCAGGGAGATCTTATCTTTAATTACCCCTATCTGACAAATGGACAAAATAGTCAAAAAAGGCTCCGGACGATAATCGGAGCATTATCTAGCTACGGATCGTATATCTAATAAACATCATATTATTTTACAGACGGTCTGACGAACAGCCTTGCAGAGCGCATGAGTAAGAAAAAGAAAAGATAAGCCGTGTTATGCATGAGTCGATATCAATTAAAGTAAGTATTTAGGATCAAACATCTTCTCGGAAATCTTTTAAGTTGGTATTTTTAAACTCCTGGATGAACTAGTTTGGCAGAATCACTCTTCGTAAAATCATTATTATCATCATCTTGGTATTAAATCCCGGTTCCGCTCCCGCGCGCCACGCAAGGGCCCGGCGCACCTTCCTGATTTTCTGAGCCCACTTTGCTCGGTCTTCGGCAAGTCCACCCCTTGCCAAATGCATATAGAAAGCCAGTTTAATCAATATTGTTCTTCCTTTTGTGTCATTTAAATCGGTTCACTAATTTAGAAAATATTTATGTACCTATATGTAGAGTTGGTCCGTGGCTGTTCGACGTTTTCGGGCGTTTAGGTTAAAACTTTTTGATGCTGTTAAAGAACTTTCGATATAAGTTTAAGGGGTGTCCGACTTAACCCACACCTTGTATAATAATCTAATATGCTTGGACAACACATCAACGCCATATATCCCCAAAGTAAGCAAAGCTTGTGTTATGGGTGCCAGGAAACTGATAAACTACTTATATACATTAACACCCAAACCCGTAACAGAAATTAAAATTCAAATTTTAATTTCTGCCCGGCCGGGAATCGAGTCCGGAACCTCTGCATGACAGACTAACTGGCAGGCATGTTAACTAACTGAATCGTTACAATACATCATGTCGTATACATAATATACGTAAGGTCGTATAGATCTTGCCTTGCATCTACCGACACCCCAAAAACATAGCAGGTCGTCAGTTTATCTCGTTAGGGATCCTTCTATGATGCGGTTTCCTATATGTGGTCGCCACTCATGGGACCTTTCCACCCCATCGGCCATCAAATCTGCTTCTTAAATTCATTTATTTGCATTTTAACTACCTACATAGAAGACGTTACCTACAACTGGAGAATCCCAAATGTGGCTATTGCTATATGATTTGCGTCAGTTTTGTGACTTTAGAACCCATGTCAATGACGGTAGTTCTGCTATGGATATCTTATCCGAGCATAGGTCTTTCCATTGCGAACTGAGTGACTTTGAGACTTTGAGTAGCGCCTGTTGTGCTATTTATTACTTTGCCTGTTATTCGCTATAAAATAATAATAATAATCAGTTTATTTCAGGCTAAAAATATACAGATTTACATGTATTTGCTATGTATTTCCTGTGCACAATAAACTGTTAAATAAATAAATAAATAAAGATACCTGGTATTGACGTTGACACCGGATCCCTTCCAGTCACATTAGCTTGAACACGCCTTACACATAACAAAAATAATCAGCTGACAATTTTCTAGTATAAAGAAATCCTAGCAGGGGGCTTTTTTTCTTATTACAGCCGCTTTCCCGAATTGATCCCGAGCGCTCGTTTCCGCAAGGCGAGTCAATCGAATCACCGTAGTTTCGATCACGAGTTCGCCATATCAAAGCCATGTATGTATAAAGGATTTGGTTCACTCATTTGTGTGTGTGTAAGTCATAAAGGCAGAAGTGCGAGTAAGTCCTTCGCGATCGGGCTCCGAGGGCCAAAATTGTCTATCCGCGATCGATTCGGGAACACGGCGATTTAGCAAAATAAGCCCTTTGGTGAGCCTCTAAGTGACATTAGTCGCCTTATACAGCACCCGTAAGTCGAAATGGTTGCTTCAATTCTAGTTTGCCCACTACAGCTCTACGCCTTTAGGCACGCCTCAGCTTTTTAGGCAGTTTCACTCGAAAAAAAGATGTATTCTGAGAGAAATCTCGTTTTTGCCCACTATAAGTTGTTACTATAAAATATTCATAATAAGCTTTTATACGCTCGATCCACGATCAGTCAAAAGTACTTGTTAAGACAAATCAAACGCGCCTAAACTCGATCCCCCGTATTAATAAACGTAGCGTAACTTTACACCTAGGATTGGAGGAGGATTGTGTGCAATAAAAACTTCTGTGGCATTTACTACCTGTCAAGTTATGCCATGTTTATTAATATGGCCGGATGGGTTTATCATTCGTAGTTTAGGAATGCCTATGACTACCTTCCCTCATCATCATCAGACCTTGAATATCACCCAGGAATATAGTACTCATCAAGACAATTCCAAAAAGCAAGATGGGGTTATCTTGTTGCGCTCATTAGTTCCCGTGACCAAATTCCAACTCCATCATCAGACCAGCTCCATGGCACTATATTAATATATTGTCATCCAAGTTACATAGGTATACGAAATTTAATCTCAATCAGGTTAGGATAACTGCTTTAAAGTTCAGTTGCAGGATTTGACCCGAACATCTAATACGAATACCATATAGAATAAACGAATACCTACCTACCTATTGTACCACGTACCTATTATAAAAAGAAGAAAAAGCTTACAAACAAATCGACAAACTATTAAAATTTATTTCATAGTTTGTCGATTTGTTTGTAATAGATAAACTCAAAACTAATTCACCTATTATAAAAATTCTGTCACTAATAGGAAGCTATATTACTCCCGAGTGACATAGGCTACTTTTTATAACGAGAAAATAATAGGGTCCCGTTGAGAACGTTGAATGTTTACAGAGATCCGAACTGCGCGCAACATACAAACATTACGAGTTAATAAAACGCTTGTGAAAATAAAAACAAATCCCGTCACGGGGCCCTAAACTGAACAACTGAATAAGTATTTTATTTTTTGTTTATATTTATTTCACCTCAACATCCACCACACAATCCCCCCACAATAGTAAAGTACAAGTTCGAAGTCATTTATTCTTAACTTGTGTTATAAAGATCCTTCTTTATGACACTGCCATAATCTCCACGCTTGGCAGGCAGATTAGAGAACGCAATGTGGAAAATAGTTACCAAAAATTGTTGTTGCCCATTTTCTTCAGATGTACGGGGTACGGAGGTCTTAGCCGGTCTGCCTATCAAATATTAGTCGCCTTCTACGACACCCCTAAGTCGAAGGGGTTATTTTAATCTCATTATCTCGACCATACAGGTATTGAATCCCAGATAAAGATCAACTTATATCATTACCAATACGTCAATGAAACCAAGTAAGTAAAAAGTGGACACCACGTACCACTCCAGCATGTTACGTAAAGCGATTGCCCCTTAAATATTTCCCTTTATTGTGCTCTCCTTGTCATGTAAAGAAGCGATGCGGGGAGGTGAGCCTGAATTATTTAGTCTGTTAGCGGCGGATGTACCATTTATCCAAATTGTCGCCGCCGCGTCGCCGGCGCGGGAGTTAAAAATGAACCAGCTGTCAGTCCGGAGACACGCTCGCACCGATTCGCCCCAGAGAGCCCGTAATACAATACGTGGACGGGTGCCGCTTATGTTTGTCTCTGTCACAGTCAATTTGGGAGCTGCCTCTATCACGCGCACTCGGTACACTGTATATTGCGAATTCTGCGCCTTTTCGGGAATATTTTGTAGGTAGTTGACGAAACGGAAGAGATTCATTAGCTCGATATCTGCGTGTCCACGAACCAGATAGTTATACGTGTCTATTACTGCTTCACTATTCGTTATAACGTGCCTGTCTGTGTTCCGTGGAAATGAACTGATACGCAGGCCGGGCACGTACTAATGTGCAATGTAGTGGCCTATATTAGGGAAATGAACCAGTTTCCGCTAAAGTAGTTAACCAAGCGCTACAAAATTAAATGTTTTCTTGAAAACCTTGGATACACGAGCTTTATTAGCCACAGTGGAAACGAAATGGCTCATAATTATAGCAATATTTGAATTGCCTTTTTCCATAAGCTACAATCGCATGTTTGCCGACTATTTGAATGCGGCAAAATGATTATTTCGATGTCTGTTCTAATGTGCTTAATAGTGTGTGTAGACAAGCAAAGCCTCACATAACTTTCAGCGGATTTTGGAACAGTCATAGAACAATATAGGTAAATAAGTAGGTATTTACCTACTTTAGTTACATACATATATCTAAACTTCATCATTCATAAAACGCGGTAGAGGCAAATTAAGTTACCTACCTAACGAAAAGCTTTAACCTTTTACGATCTTATTTAAGGTCCCCAAATAATATAATAAAACTGAAGATCTAAATCGCGCATAGTCGGATAACACTATTGCAGACATAAAATTGTAGGAGAGGTAAATCAAATAATAAAGGAAAATTCTATTATAGTACCCGTAGAAATAACCGGAGATTTTCGCGTAAAAGAATTCTCTGCAGCTTTCAGCTAGAACATTGAGGGATCTTGTAACTTTTTAACTTGTAGGTACAGCTGACTCCTTAGTGTTACACAAAGAATTTGTGTTACACAAGGGGGTGTGACTCAACGGGAACAGAGGCTCATAACTACGTTATCTGACTTTTGTGTGGTCGAAATCAGCGAATCTAGTTTTATAAATGTTTTGTTAGGTAAGTAATAGAGACGCATATCTGACAAAACCATTTTTTTAACCATTGTAAACTCATATATTACTTCATTGTAGTTAGCATTTCATTGTGGAAGATTGATGTCTTTTATATAAATGTAATTAAAATTCGCACATTTGTATTTGTACCAGTTTTCTATGGCTCTAACTTATACAGCGGGTTAAACAACAGCGGCTACCGACGACGTTGAGTCTACGGTTACGACTGCCAATGCCGATCTGGAGATAGTTATGTATTGGAATCAATCCCACGGACTATTAGTTAATCCATACAACTCGCAGGCGATTATTGTGGGGTCCTAGACAGTTGTGCCGTTTGGATTCTAATAACCTTTCTCCTTTATCATTCAACTAGTGGACCCGGCACAACTTCGTTCGCGTCGCGTCCTGCCCCTACCCTACACTTACCTTATATCTATTGTTGAAAACCGCATTAAAACCCGTCGCGTAGGTAGTTTTAAATATCTAAGCGTACATAGATACATAGGGACAGACGGCGGGAAGCGACTTTGTTTTATACTATGTATAGACGGTATAGCCCTACCGTGCTCTAAGAGTATTAAAAATATAGGCGAGCACTTTGATTGAACACTCTCTTGGTCCAACCATTTATTTATTTATTTAACAGTTTATTGTGCACAGGAAATACATAGTGAATAACAGGCAGTAACCATGTTACTGAAGTCAGCAAAAAGATATTCGCTGCGTCGGGTTCTTTGAGGAGATGAAAAAATTTGCTTCCTATGAACACTAGGGTGTTGCTTGCGCAGACCTTACTCTTGCCGATCTTAGGCGACAATACTTCTGTACTACGTAAGCAGACGTCTGAAGCTTCGGCGTCTGCAAAATCTTTGTGTGAGGTTCGTGTTTTGTCTGGGCAAGTACAACCATGTCTCGGAGTATCGACGGGAACTTCGATGGATTCCCATAAGTCTCAGACGGGATTAGCTGTTCTGGAATTGCTGTATAGGGTATTGTAAGATCCCCGATCACCCGGCTATCTGAGGGAGGGTTTCCGTTATTTAGGTGATGATTATGGTGACAACATTATGCCTATACGTTCCGTGTCTAAGTTTACATGTTCCGGCTATTTCTATGATAACGGTGAAGGGTGCTCGCTTTTGAAATAAGTTGCCACGGGAGATACGGCAATCAAAGTCCCTGCCTATTTTTAAATCCAAACTTCGAAGCTACTTTATCTCAAAAATCGACTAATAATGTTTTTGTTTGTGTAAGTACGTGACTTTCATCTGTAGGTATATTAATTGTATGAATGATATTAAATTTCTATTTTCAAACGTGCCACAAATATTATTATTGCATTCCAGCTTTTGCCCACGACTTCCATCGCGTGAAAATAGTTTTTATGACAGTTTAGCTTTTCTATTTTAAATTACCTCTCCCTTACGTATGAAAGCTATGGAGAGGTCAAGCTGTATCTCTGGTTCTACCCAACCGAACCGTTAATGTCCCGGTTGTGCTCTCGAGAACGAGGGCCCGGGGTCCGCCTTGACTATGATCCAGACCATCTGACTTCCGTGACCCTGATACCAGGGGAACCTGACAAGATTGGGTCATGGTTACAAATTCAGTTGTCTGAGTTCGCAGGTTTCATCACAATGTTTTCCCTTACCGTAAGAGCTTCGGTTAGAATTCAACTAATGTACATAACTCAGAAAAGAGTTATTGGTACAAGGCCGCAGCGGGATTCGAACCCGGTACCTCTCGCTTACGAGTTGGATACTCAACCGCCCGGCTACCGAATTAGATGAAACATACTTAGATTTTAAGTAGGACCCCAAACTACCAAACTGTGAAATCCACATCAAAATCCGTTCAGCGGTTTTGCCTGATCCGCGAACAAATATAAAGAGAGAAACCTTTTTTTTCCTTATACCTGCCCCAAAAATTTTTTCTGAAATATCTTAAATGGCATTTTTAGTTTAATAGTGTATATAGGTATATAGATTAAGTGCTGTTTATAATTACTGAGAAACCTGTTCATATTATGTATGTGGCTGATTTGATTGCTCTACTGTTACTAAAGAGATCGCTTGTAACGATGAGGCCACCTTTGCTCAGCTGTATCTTACTGACTGTATAATGTTTTGCATGAGTCAGTAAGTTTATCTATTAATCGCAGGTATACGTACAAAATATTTCAACGCGAGAGAGGCCCCTGTTGATATCTTTTACATGGATGTAATTAAAATTATGTGCAAGTACAACTTTTTTATTGCTCTAATTTTGAGCGCGGTGTAAAGGATTCAACATGCTTTTTAGGGTACCCTAAGTGATAGAATTAGGAATAGTGTGTAAAGAGTTCGTTGTAAGCTGAAGGATGATATTGGGACTAAGATTGAAAGATGTATGCTGAGATGGTTTGGACACGTGGATGGATGGATGAAAAATGGCTTACGAAAGGTATATCATGCGAACGTGAATGGGAGAGTCGGTAGAGGGCGCCCGAGAAGGGCATATACTGATCAGATAAATGATATGCTAAAAAACGGAAGATCAGGTTTACCCTCAACCGTATGAATGTGGAGGAGACAAAGGAGGTGCGCCAGGATCGTAGCTTGTGGCACTCTATAGTCTCTGCCTACCCCTGTAAGATACTGACATGAGTGTGTAGGTATTAAATCATCAGTGAAACTAGCTTTATTGGAAAGATAATGAATAATGGGCGAGTCGCTTGTCTAATATAATCTAGCATCTCGGACTTTAGTCGATTTGTAGGACTCCCGTTAGTCCAAGGGGCTCTGTAAATGGGTAGATACCACACGGCAAACGAATTCTGACCTAGGTCAAAAGATATGCCTAAGACCAGGAATCGTATGTACGTTGGAACTCACCTCCGATCCCAAGCGCCTTACTTGGGCTAAATGCTAGTGTATCGTGGTGTTAGTGGCTCATAGTGGGTTTGGGTAGCTACCCGCTATTTACATAGTCGGATGGAATTAGCCGTAAAATATAGGATTTAAGATGATCCTTCCATAAAGCTTAGCCTGGCAGAGCCATAGCCGAACTCAATCGCGGCACCGAACGAAGATACCCTGGGAGATGAGAGAACCGGTGGAGGATGCCTGGCTTTGTCGTAGGTGAGAAAGCGTGATAGATAATTCCAGCTGTCTCTTTTGATTTGCTTAGAAGCCAAAACATTTTTTTGTTTTAGAAGTAAGCAAATTAGGCGCTTATTACATTTAGCTAAATTCAGTTGTCTGCATTCAGAAGCAAACAGCGTGAGAGCAAATCAAAGTGGAATGTATCGCTCATAGAATAAGGTACATTTTTGTATTATTTATACTTATTTTGTTACGCGTCGCTCCGCTTTTCAATAAGCGAGATACAAAAATGGACCTTATTTATTGAGAAATATATTCCAAATTAAATTGCTCTGAAGCTTTTTGCTTCTGAATTTAGACGACTGTATTTAGGCAAATGTAAAAAGCCCATTACATATATATCGCGCGACTCGAATCCAGAATTGTCTATCTGTCTACAAAGCGCGTCATGCTACGCGGGCTGATGTCAAATTATCGCGATTGACAAATTAATGCTAGACTACATAGTCGGTCTAGGTATTAACAGTAATGTCTGCTGCTGCCAGGCTGTGCGCTCAGCCTAGCATACCTAGGTATGCTAGATCTCGGGATTAGCAAGGGAAAAAGTTGTCATGGTCCTGCCAAGCTGAAGCTCATTCTGGCAGATCGTGTGCCGTGACGATACACCATTAAAGATTAGCCTAGTTAAGACTAAGACACTTACACGGTCGGTAGGGACTGTCTCTGTATGAACGCGAGTGCTCTCTAATTGCGAAAATTATTCTGACACTATAAACAGTATCGCATCAGCGGCTGTGTTAATACGTTGTGTCCAGAGTGGTCGAAATGTTCGTACAACTTCGACATTTTCAATACACCGCACCACAAAGTAAAAAACCGGCCCGCCCCATGTAGAGAGTCCACTGAGAACAAAGCGTCATTTCCGTCACGCACACATTGACGTCACGTTTACAGGCATTCTCAAGCAGTTTCAAGCAGTGCTCGCGATTGTTAACTCAAGAGTTCGTTGTATTGTAGCCGTAAATTGAAATTATTTAATTTTACGATATTATTATTGAATATATTAAGTTACTTGTACGTAACTCATCATCATCATCTTGGCGTTAATGTCCCGGTTGTGCTCTCACGCACGAGGGCCCGGGGTCCGCCTTGACCATGATCCAGGATTTGGCAGGTCAGATAATTACAGTGGAGCGACTGCCATCTGACCTCCATGACCCTGCTACCAGGGGAACCTGACCAGATTGGATCATGATTACACATCCAGTCGCCTGAACGTGCAGGTTTCATGACGATGTTTTCCCTCACCGTAAGAGCATCGGTTTGTATTCAACTAATGTACGTAACTCAGAAAACAGTAATTGGTACATTTCCGGAGCGGGATTCGAACCTGGGACCTCTGGCTTACGAGTCGGATATTCTAACCGCTCGGCCACCGACGCTCTCAATATAGTACGTATACTCGCAAGTAATATTAGTTACATGTACGTAACTAATATTACTTAATAAAATACAAGCAACGCATGCAGAGTTTAAGAGCAGATGGGACCATTTGGGACAATGAGGCTAGCACTGTTACAAGTTCGCCGCGCACTGCTGTGCCTCCTAACATCGATGGCGAAGAAATTGCTGTCCAAAGTCTTCCGTATGTAAAATCTGGTAACAACAGCTTGGGAAGTATTATGATCACATTATGGCAAAGATTAGATGTTTGATGCTGGTCCTTAGCAAGGACACGTTATTTTCAACGATTTTAAGAATTCTATTCGATATTTTAAATACTCTTTCCAAAATTCAGAATATATACAGTAGCAACCCTAATGAGTCGGTAAGTTTACGTCATAATTTTCAAGGACGATGGGAGTGGACCTTCTGTCAGTTCTTTATTTTGTGACCGCAGTGTTTTATTAATAAAATGAGATTTACGTTGAGCAAGGAGACAAAAAAGAGCCTTATCATTATTGTAGAAGGGCTACCAGAGCTCTGAAATGTTTTATCCAGTGATTATAAAAATAAAATAAAAAACCAGGTGGCGCTGGAAAGTTTAGTAGAAGAGTATAAATCTACCACAGCAGAAAAATTCATAAAAAACTATGGTAAACTCCTAGTTCTTGCTTTGTCGAATCCACTGGTGTACACACATTTCTTTTGCGTTTTCGTGGTTTTATTAAGTAACAATAGCGGCTGCACGACGTTTATCACTTCAGAACAGGCACTACTCAGACATAAAAAATTCCATAGAAGTTTCCACAGAGGTTCCATAGAAATTTCATTGTTTAAATACAGAAATTAATATGTGACATTTATGCCGCAATTTCTGTCTTAGTCTAAACTTACCTTTATACTCATAGGACAGCGCCTGCTGTTATGATAATATCTCACGGAGTCCGCTTATAGTGTAGGTTAGCAAATAAAACAATCTAAATCGGTGAAAATTTGTTATATTTAAATATAGTAATTGTTAATACATCAATAAATCAAGGCATCCGCGGCCGAAATAACTAAAGCCTAATTAATAGTGCAGTTAATAAAGTAATACAAGTCTGCTAGCAGTACTAACAGGAAGAGACGAGGTTGTAAATAAAATATGCACACATCGACAACGATGCTCCAATGGATAAAACTCACATTCGTAAGTGACGAACACAGTAAAGCTATATCTTAAATAAGATCAAAAATATAATTGTGAATCCTTCTTATCGTGCTTGCCACGAGGCGAGTGCAGTTGCGACCGGAGGGCTTACTTCTTGCCTTACATTTCTGAACATCAGCACAAAAATTGGGTGAAAAAAATTATGAAAGTTCACTCTAATTATTCCGTTTTCATGCGTCTCCGTTTGCATGTTACATATCGTGTAATCGCAAAGCAACAGCGATGCGATTGTTCCATTCAATTGTGATTTTCGTTATCACTCTGCTATTGCAAGACACGTAATCACAGTGCTAGACCCTGCACATGTTCAGTACTATCAACAATGAAGCACGTGCCTCCGGGCATTCATGGAAATAATAGGTCTTTACTGAAATTGCTATAATTTACGTAAGACAAAATCTCTTGGAAATGTGAAATATTTGTAGATTTGTTAAAACCACGTCAATCGTAGAAATTGAAAAATAATAAGTTTATACCATTTAGAAATACACAGGCTCAATGCCTAAAAAAAAGTCGCAGACTTATGATATACTAGGAGCAGACTTAACGTGTTGTAATACGATAGCACGATAGTAATGATACTGCAAGTTCTATTGCGACTTCTTGGAGCAACTCTTAAACTACTATTCTTTTACAGGTATTTGCTACTCATTAGAATATGCACTCTACGGCTATGTGGACAACCACAATGATGCGGTGCCAACAACAGCAATAGGGAAGACCGCAGCCTACCAGTAAACAGAATATGAAAAAAGGTTACAAGCTGTATTTAGTCTGCTCCCAGTACTATAAGTCTGCGGAATCAGTGATAAAAGTAACCAGCAATACATAAAGACCCATCTCTAATCTAAAAAGCAACTGCGCTCGCAAATGCCTCGAGCTTACACAGTCTTCCTAGGCTTAGCACGGGCGACGGTCAGGCCCACGGCGACGGGGCGCGGCCTTCAGGATATTATCCACGCGAAGGATCATCTCAGCAGCCTCGGCAGCTGATACCAGCACCTGCCTCTTCACCACGTAAGACTCGGTCACGCCCAGCTTCTTCATGTCGCCGATGCAGCCGTTCTCCATGTCTGGTGTTGGAGAAATTGGTTGGTTAACACGAGTCAACTACAATTTGGTTTGTCTGTGTGGTTGTCCTAGAGTAAGTATTATTGTGGGGACACTCAGCACTGAGCACGAGCACTTGTATTATGGAGTGCACGTTGCGGAGAGAGACATCAGTATTCAGCGATGACAGCGATGTCTCGCGTCGGCCAATGGCAGGATAATTTGACATACTCTCTATCTACTGAGATATGTTCGTTCCGTTTCGTTCAGGTACGACACCAGCCAGAAATGCTTCTGCAAGGATTAAATGTAGGTCATATCAACAAAAACCAGTTATGGAGGCCCTTATGGAGATATCTGGGGGAGGTCTATGCCCAGCAGTAGGCGTCTTCCGGCTGATACGATAAGGAGTTAGAAACGTTTACGACACTATCACAATAAAATGAAATATTTCATGTACTTGATGACGAAGGATCTATAATGTATCTCTTGTATAGGCCTGCTGGAAGAAATTTCTTAGTGCCTGTTGTGTCTGTCGTCTTTAATTTTGTAATTTCTGTATACTTTATATTGTGTGCAATAAATTGTTAAATAATAAATAAGGTTAACCTACAGCGCCCTCACATCTAACAGACACTCTTCCTTCCCAAAAAATAACCAACCCCTCACCCAACCCAATCCAGTACTATTCTCGCCCTGCGCATGGCTAGTTCTCAGCCTCGCGATGAGATCAGCGCCGTCGTAGCCAGCGTTGTCGGCCTCAGAGCTTACGAGGCTCTTCCCCTCCAAAAAACAACCAACAACTCACCCAATCCAGTACTATTCTCGCCCTGCGCATGGCTGGCTCTCAGGCTAGCAATGAGGTCAATGCTGTCGTAGCCAGCGTTGTCGGCCTCATAGTTAACAGACACTCTTCCCCGTCCCATATAATAACCAAAAACCACCTCCTTACCCAATCCAGTACTATTCTCGCCCTGCGCATGGCTGGTCCTCAGCCTCACGATGAGGTCGGTGCTGTCGTAGCCAGCGTTGTCGGCCTCACAGTCTAAGACGCTCTCCCCCTCCAAAAAACAACCAACTACTCACCCAATCCAGAACTATTCTCGCCCTGCGCATGGCTGGCCCTCAGCCTAGCGATGAGGTCGGCGCTGTCGTAGCCAGCGTTGTCGGCCACGGCGGCGGGCAGCCGGCGTAAGGCCACTGCGAAGGCTTCAGCGGCCGCCGCCTCCTTGCCCGCGGTGCGCGCCGCCGCCTTCGATACCGCTTCCGCCATCAGCATCTCGCCGGCACCTGACAAAGGAGGACATCATCATGTCTATGTCTATGTCATTTACACGTGCCACACAGTCAAACAATAATCCCGCACTGCGCGCCGTTGCCTTCGATACCGCTTCCGTAATCAGCATCTCGCTGGTACCTGACACAGGATAGGTGGAAGACGCGTCCATTTACACATGGCAAACAATAATCCGGCGCGTGCCGTTGCAACCCGGTCAGCAGGTAAAAATTGGCCTTAACTGGACAATTCCGATTTTAAGGCAATTTTGGGAGTTTGTTCAGGAGTAGTGTGAGGTGTATAATATACCTCGAGGAGCCTATGCGCCTTAGGGGAACGCCAAAAAATCTTGGAAATTTTTTGTCATTTTTCAATATTTTGCTTATAACTCGAAAACGGCGGCATTTAGCAAAAAATTCTCTTACATTAAGGTAATCTACATAAAATTCTCTACAACTTTTGCTTCATACACTTTTTCAAATTTCAAAAAATAAAAAAATAGTCCCGGTTGTGGTTGTTGCTGGCACATTGTATTTAGTGTGTTTAATACACAATACAGCAGCAGCTAATATAATGTTGTTAAAAGTATTAGAAATCTTTGGTCCACTAATACTAACAATTGTAAAATAATTAGGAAAAAAAGAGATAGATAAAATGAACGGAAGTCACCGCACAGCCCTGGTATAAACGAACCACATATAGCCTAGACGCCAATCACTTCGTGCGACTCTACTGCGACTGCGACGAGAATTTGTGGGCTACGTTCGACAGTACTGGCCGGTCTTGCCAGCACTGGCCGAATGTAGTCGTCAAATTCTGATCGACAACTGACCTGCCAAGACAAATACTAGAGAGGCTACTGGAGTGCTAAGTATTAAGTAAGTAAGACCCAATTGTTCGGCCGTAGTGAAAGTGTTAAGCTATTGGCTAGACCACCGACAGTGCCCCAGCACAGCCTTTGACTCACCTCCGCCGCAGATCACCTTCGGCTCCTTGACGGTGGCCGCCAACACGCACAGGGCGTCATGCAGCGAGCGCTCCGCCTCGTCGATCACCTGTTGCGTGGCGCCGCGCACCACTACGGTGCACGCAGCCCCGAGGGCGGTACCCCCGAAACGGATCAGACACTCGTCCCCTATCAGTATCTGGAACAGATGACACCACTTGAGGCTTAAAACGTTCAACAAACATCAAGAATTGAGATTACATCTTAAAGGCAACGGGAGTCTCCAGGTATTATGGGATGCGGTGATCACTCAGTTCATCTCTCAAGCGACCTCTCTCTTGCTTGTTCGCTTTGGCTCTACCTTTGCGATGCCCATGAATAAAGAATGGACAGCTTTATCTGACAAAGTGTTCCTCGAACAGCACAATCAAAGTGAATTGACTGTATCTAGACAGACTTCCACCCTCAGCCGCATCGTCACTTAGCATCAGGTGCGATGGTGGTTACATCCTTATTTCGCCACTGGGAAGCCGCCACTTCACTTCGGGAAGGCATGTTGAAAATACAATACATACCGTCACAGGTACCAGTCGCCTTCCGACACTGTTCAACACATTCGTTGGGTTTGTCTTCTAATACCGTCGCCCAAGCGAAGTTGATCAAGGTCGAAAATAAATACAGGTTAGAAGTGATCTCGCCACCAGTGACCAGCAGCATGTTAAGCAACGCTTAACACCAGAGCCTCTATCATAAAAAAGCCGTACAATGTCTACTAACCTGCTCGATGACCTTGCAATGCCCCAGCTTGACCTTGTCAGGTGAGTCGAATGTGGAGGTGATCTCGCCACCAGTGACCAGTGCCAATCTCTCGATGCCGTCAAAGTCCGCGTGCTCGATCGCCATGACGCCTGCGTCAGCGAACAACTGCTCCGGGTAGTTGTAGATCAGTTGCCTGGAAAAAACGAGGTTTTGAAGGTTGCCTGATGAAGATTCATTCGAAACCGGTCACAATATATTGAGTTTATTTAAATTATAGTGTGACTAGCGTAAAAAAGGGTTCTTATTCTATCATACAATGGAGTACCATCAAGAATGCACTATACTAACTATTAACCACTTAAGAAGGTATTGTTATTGAGGATAGTCCATGTGTGATGGGATAGTCTGAAAACCAGCGCTGTGTTTAGCTGCTGCAATTCATAGCATTAAGCTGAGGCTGGTCCAATGACGAATAGACTTGCTTCCTTATTATAATAATAATAATAATAACGTTTATTTACTCCCAATAATTTACAATTCACATTATGCTTATTTCTTAGATATAATAAGTGTGGGAGACTGATGCCTAAGCTAGGCAAAAAGCCTGTATTTCAGGTCATCAGGCCCCCCCTCGCACTATGCTAGTGACCAAAATGCTTATTTTTTTAAATGGGCATAAATGTTTATTGAAATATAAGTGAATAGATAGATACATAATTCATAATATATAATATAATATTATGTATTTATACAGTTAGTTTTAGATTTTTTGAATGTGTTATTGGACCAAATAAAGATATGTCTATGTCTACGTTGTCTTCTTTAGTATGTAGTTTGATTCCACTTCATGGCAAATTTAATATGGCTGAGACAAGTTATCTGACAGGCCTGTAAGTTGCTGCCTAAAGTCAACCCTTCTTCGGAATGCTGATGAGATTGTCTATGGAGGTCCCTGCTGGTCAGCCTCTAAGACTTTAATTGCCTATTACGAAACCGGTAGTCAAGGGGGTTGGTGCAATATTCGACTCTAGTAAACAATACATGGCCTTCATAGTTCAAGTGTAAATATAATTTTACTCAAAATATTAGTGTCTTAACCTCAAATTATCAAATTTTGTTCATCAGCCATTTAAATATTTTACCTATTAATGAAGACATTGCATTTGTGTGCCAGTATATTGTTGACTTTGTCCTTCATCTTTTCCTTCTCTGCTACTTCCAGTTCAGCAATCTTTGCCATGGAGTCGACCTTGATGGTTGAGCCAAACACTTTTATCTTGTCTGTGTCCATGGGAGTATTGGCAATGAGGATGGAGGCATTTTCTATACGCTTCGGTTGGTGTACTCCCACCTAAGGTTTTAAAAAAACATATTGTAAGAAACATAGACACTCTAAACTTTACAATCCTATAGTTAATAATTGTTTCCTTAAATTTTCTAAAACATGTTCTATAGATACTACATAAATAACCTCACGCCTTTTACATATAAGGCTAGCCAAAGCCCACAATGTTCCACTTGATGTGGTCTCGCAATCCTCTCTACTTTATTCCATTCATCAACCTTTACAAATACAGGTTTTCAGTTTAGAATACTCTCATCATCCCAGCCCATAACAGTCCACTGCAGGACTTAGGACCTCTCCTACGGAAGGGGGGGGGTTATTTCCATAACCTCCACGTTTGGCAGACAGGATGGAGATGGCAGTGTTGTAAATATAACAATGGAAAAGAGTGCTGCCCATTTTCTAGTCTACGGAGTATACTATAAATAAACTAAATTCACAAATATGATATTAAAGAACTTGTTTATACCTTCTTATTTAATAGGAAGCCTTCATCCAGAAAAGACTCTTCAAGTAAACCCCCTGATATTTTTATTATTTGTATGGCTTTAAGATTACCCGAACCTTTCAGCCGCAGTACTGCATCAACAGCAAGTTTTGTGAAATGCCTGTAACAGTAGATATATTTAAGATAATGTTCGAGGAAACTAATAACCGTTCATGAGCATTTTGAAAACAATAATTTAATTTTAAATTGTATGATGATGCGTCAGTCATAACAGGATTAAGCGCTTGAAGACTTGTTTTATGCATCCATGTGTTTCACCTATTTATTGAAAAACTTACTCTTTGTGGTTGGATAAAATTTTTGAACTAAGTGTGGTGCGAGCAATGTTTTCCAAGTCTACACGGAGGGCTGCTTCGTCCAAGTTCTTTTCATGGTCAAAGCTTGCCTCAGCCAAGGCTTGTTTAGCTGCTTCTACAGCAATCCGCCATCCAGCAATAATTGTTTGAGGATGGAGTTTCTGTTCAATAAGTTTCTCTGCTTCACGAAGCAATTCAGCAGCTGTAATATTTATTTTATTTATGTATTATGGACTATCAAACCTAAAATAATCATGGTATTTGAATCACACATAAATAAATATAGAATAATACTAACATATACTTTCTAATGTGCAATATAAAAATTATAATTTAAAAAATATGAAATAGAAATGTACCTAATACAGTGACAGATGTAGTGCCATCTCCTACTTCTTCATCTTGCACTTTTGACATATCTACTAAAATCTTGGCAGCTGGATTGTCTACTCCTATCGATTTTAGGATCGTAGCACCATCATTTGTAACTTCTACCTGCAAAGAAACAATATAAAATCACACATACAGGTATAATTGTGAATTTGTGGATGCAGCATTTTTGTTCCGGTTCAGTTCTGGCGCATATGCACCCAAGATTTCAAGATTTTTCAAGACATTAAATGTTTGTTGCACACATGATGAACTTTTTGATTTACACAGGTGTGACTCAATATCAAGTCTTAGTCTTAAATTCATACAATACTTCAATAATTCATTCAATACTTAAATTTACAAATTTCTGAGTTATATTTAATAAAATAGTAAAATTGCAGCCTTCTCAGTCTTCAATCTGTTTCTTAGTGGATGATAAATAGGTAAATTACAGAACCTAGCTCCACTAAATAGTTGCTTACTGGGAACACTGGCTGTTGAAGGTATCTGATTGCAAATCTGGAGAATTTCAAGCTACCAGTCAAACAGATTTTCTATGAACATTGAAGATCAGTTTTATATATTTGCCATGAAATATTCATAAACCAGACACAACTTGGATCTCACAGTAAACAAACATTTTATCTATTGGACTCTATAAAACTTTTTATCTAACATCTGACAGAAACAAAGACATCTCACAAAAATTTTCAAGACAAATGCCACTCTGCCACACTTAAAACTTTATTCTTTTTATTATTTATTATACAAGATCATTTATAAATTTTCGTGAGAGATATATTATTATTTTATTTTACCATATCTGCTCTTTACATAAAGTTTTTATTCGTAGCCAATAACCTTGAAACGCAATTTAAAAATTACAAAAATATTCACACACAACAAAGTTTTAGGTTATGTTGTAGGTACCTATTGGAAAATAATTTCTGGTTGATTATTAAGATTTTACCTGGCCAGAGTTTCTGCCGTAAGATACTAAAATCTTATCCATTCCCTTAGGCCCTAAGGTACTTTTAACGAGATCACCAATGGCAATAGCTCCGATAAAGCTAGACATTCGAGCCACTTCAGCTTTTTCTTCTTCAGCTTCATTCTTCAGAATACGAATCGGATTTAAGGACACCTGAAATAATAGTTACAAAATATAAATTTTTTATTGTCTCACTAATGAGTAACCGCACGTGTGGTGCGGTGCGAGCAGCAGTTTTAACAAAGGTCGATTATAACACAGTTTCCGTTTTTTCTTGAAGTTAACGTATACTAAAACGTAGCATATCAAATAAAATTAATAATATCACTTGCCATTTTGGAATATAACAGAAGATAAACTTATTTTGTAGATAAATTCTCAACCGGTCCAACAAATCGCACAAAAACTGCACTTGAAAAATTAGCACAGACTAGAAAGAGATTCAAAAATGACAAAATCACACATTCAGTAATAGACAAACAAGAAAAAGTAGGGATTAACTTCTAGATAGTTTATGACTTTCAAAATTCACAATGCCCGGCCTACACTGTTACAACACTAAAGAGTTATTAATGCCAAGATGTACATTTAAAATCATTACGTAAGTATTTCAACAAAAATATTGGAAAGGTACCTTCAATGAGGAGTTTTCCTGAGTTATCCTTTGTTGAAAAGAAATATTTATAGAAGTTGGCACTATGTTCCATTATTATTACAATCTCTAAAATGGTTGAAAACTATTGACAAATACAATATTATCCAATACAACGTACCCAGTGTTTATATTCTGTTTGCTAAGAACCTATTTCAAGCGATAATCAATGAGGAGTTTTCCAGTAGGTATTGTCGATTGGTTTCAAAAAGCATCAATAGATGGCGCTCCTACAATTTTGGTAATCTTTTTATAATCTGTATGATGGTGGCAGTGATTTCATGCAGCCAACTAATACTAAACATAAAAATAATTTTTTTATTAATATAAACATAACTGTTAAAGGTTAAACAAAGTGTAAAAAGAAATATTTATAGAAGTTGGCACTATGTTCCATTATTATTACAACCTCTTAAATGGTTGAAAACTATTGACAAATACAATATAATCCAATACAACGTACCCAATGTTTATATCCTGTTTGCTAAGAACCTATTTCAAGCGATTATCAGTTACCAAAATTGTCGGGGCGCCATCTAGTGAGTGGTTAGGAATCCTTTAGATACCTATTGGAAAACTGCTCATTACCAAAATTGTCGGGGCGCCATCTAGTGAGTGGTTAGGAATGCTTTAGATACCTATTGGAAAACTGCTTGACGGCACATCCAGTTATTGGTCGTGATAAGATGTCTAAGCGCGGATTCTCCCTGCCTAAGTGGTCCCCAGTCTTTGTTGAAAACAGAAAGTTGTTTTGTATCACCACACGTGATACACCATCAAATTCGCGACGTTCAATTGGAGTTAGGCGGTATCACCCCAGGTTACTAATAAACTACCAAGTGGCAACATTCAATTTGTAGCCGACGATGTGCTTGAATTGAGGTGTAGGCAGGGCATGATCCCTCATGCCGATAGGCATTTTTGACATTTACCCTTTTCTTGTGTCTATGGTGTCATTGATACAAAATTACTGAGGGCGCTGTTGGTAAGGATTGACTAAGATAGAGAGAGTAACAATTGTAGTTCTTCAATTTGATGCTCAATGAATGACGTCATGTTCATTGACATATGAGGATCGCCGATGTGTCATAGTCATTCATAAATTTTCGCCATATTTACTTCGTTCCTTGGAATTTTTCTTTTAGAGGCCTGTGGGTGATCGGATTTTGTGAGTTTCTCATATTATTGTATCTATATAAATTGAATAACAATGGAAGACCAAGGAGGAAGCTCAGCCCCAAGGGTAAGCGACAAACGCTTAGCCCAAACCCAAGCTAAAGTGGACGAAGTTGTTGGAATTATGCGTGTCAATGTTGAGAAAGTTTTGGAGAGAGATTCAAAGTTGTCTGAGCTCGATAACCGTGCAGATGCTTTACAACACGGAGCTGCACAATTTGAGCAACAAGCTGGAAAGCTTAAGAGAAAGTACTGGTGGCAGAACTTGAAGATGATGTTGATAATCGGTGCTATCGGAGTCGTGGTGATTATTATCATTATCGTGTCGGTTACGCACGGTTCTAGTAATTCCAACGCCACCTCCGCAGGTGTCGCCGAGGCTCCGGCTCAGGCCCCGGCCCCGGCCGAGGGTTCTGGGCGATAATCATCAGCTTCATCCACATAAAAAGTTGTTCATTACCGTATACAATACATTTTGATGTTACTCTATGGATTTGGAAAGGTTTGACCAAACATTCGACTGAAATGTATGTAGGTAATCTATATTTGATATCCTAAATTTACCTTCAAACTGCACTATATTTTATACTTATTTTGAAAACCTTGCATTTTTATATCTGTCTACAAAATCTTATCTAAGAATTTTATCAGTAGTTAATCAAGTGAAATTTTTTTTCACTTTAAAATACTTAATGATTGAAACATAAAGAACGAAGTATTATTTTTAAAGACACTTAAAGACCTGTTTTCTATTTTTTATAAAAATATATATTTAACACTTCCCCTGCGAACTCGAATACCAGAGAGGCTACACCAGTGCAAACTATTGTAGAGTATGTATTAAATGGGCCAGCCAGATGAGTCGTTCGCATACACGTAGTGCCGATTTCAACCCAATTGTTGAGTCGGCCACAGCGGAAGTGTTAAAAATACCAAGCATCAAAGAGCGGCCAACTACTGTTATGTACAGTTTCTTTGTGATAAGTAGTGTTAAACATTAAACAGTAAATTCTTTCAGAGCTTAGAAGAGCTAAAGGTCACATCAATCTTGGAACTGATATTTATCTATTGAAAATGTGTCACTAAACTAATTATATCAATTTTTAACTATATATATAAAATTATACACTTGTTGCTTGATTGATGTTGAAAGTAAATATCAGTTGATGTGAATAGTGTTTGAAAAGTACTGTCCACTATTAAGATGTGTAATGCCAATTTTAAAAGCACGAAAGTGTATAAAATACTGTTAATTTAAAGCACAAAAATATTTAGTTATTAATTTAGCATGTAAAATAATATTTACAGATATCTTTTGCCTTATTATATTAGTTCCATTATGGCTTAATTATAATTAGCTGGTGTAAAGGAATAAGTTAAGTTTACAATGTCTATGCTGGTCAACTGTGAACTGTATCTATCAACTAAATGTAATGACAATGTCAATGATTGTAAAGGTAATGAATGTTAAAGATGTTCGTTAATAATATGTGTACCCCAAGCCCCTAGACCGCCTGGTATAGCAATAGATTGTAAAATGTTGCCAAATACCTTTAAGCTAAATGCATGTAATTACACCTTGAGCTTATTACAGAGCTTTATTTGTCATTTTTGTATAACTTGCATTTTTGAGCTTAGTGTTACTGTTGTTGATTTAACCTTCCGGGACCATTGGTTTTTGTTGAATACAGCAACCAGCCACATTTGATGTTGTATGATAATAATTCTATGTTATATACCTATGTCTTAATTGTTTTGTATTCTTTAAGAAATAATAAATGTGTAATGTATTCCTCAAATTTCTTTGTTTGATATCTTATCTGTTTATAAGTTCTTATCATAAGTACGGCAATTAATATGCGATAACAAAAGTTTACTATGATTGGCTAATTATACTGAGATTAGAATTCGCGAATTCGCGAACTGGATTTCTTAATGTCATTGCAAGATTCATCCGTTCCGGGCATGCAAGTATATCTAGGTCACTGCAGGGATGACCCATTTACAATATAAGGACGCGATATTTATAGTTCTCGAGAGATCAATACTCGTGCAGCTAGAGATTTCCGCTCCGTGCAGTCTATTTCATAGTTTTAAAACGGACAGAACCGTTTGTTATTCTTATAACAAGCTTATGGAGCGATAAATTTAGAACTCGTCTAGCATTTTATTATCGTAAAATTTCCCATTAGCGCTCCGTGAGATCAATCGTAGTGACTCTGAATAGTTGCAAGGGGGAGGTCAGGCTGTGTAGGCGTTACGCCTACACAGACCCCGCCAGCCAGGTATCTACGCAATAATTATTAAACCGTTTTATCCTTACATAGCGTTCTTCGATTCAGAGCGAGAAAATTTATGAATGGCTGGGCTGACACATTTAGCAACAAACAAGTGTAGGAGGAACCGGTTATATCTTACTTAGGTAGGGACTACGTAAATGGTGAACGTCATATGTTTTAGATCAACGTGATTATTAGCTTTTGCCCGCGACTTCATAATCATATAATCTTTATTGTAACCTTCCCGTAAAACTCGGTGTTTTCGCGGCAATCAAATTTAATTTCGTGATAAATCCTATCCATCATCCATCCTGACAAACTTTCTTATTTATAATAATAGTAGGAATGGGACTAGACTGCGCCTAGAGCTATATATATTATCCCTCTTCTAGAGTTCTAAAGATAAATAAAACCCTTCATTACGTGGTCTAGGTACCTAATGAAGGATCTTGTTCTGGTAGAGGATCTGTTGATGACCACGCGACGGTTTCAAACGTAAGAACGGCTCGTACTATTTGGATGTGGAATAAACTCGGATCCCAGGTGTAAATTCCTTTGGACTTTGGCATACTTCAAGGCTTAGTAACAGTAGGTATATTGATTATTATATTAGAGACGGGCAGTGAGAGGCTGCCGTAAGCTCATCCGGGTAAGGAGCTGCAGTCTCCAGCTTACTGCTAAAAGATAAATTATTTTATTTTATTTTTATGTTATTTATTTGGGACACAAAACAGTTACATAATAAGGATAGGTAGCATAAAATAATAATCATCGGTAATGTCCCGGTTGTGCTCTCGCGTGCAAGGACCCAGGGAATAAGGATATGTAGCATAGTTGATTTAAATATGAATAATCTAATTTGTAACTAATGACAGTATCCACAGAGTAGTTATCAGAATTCATTAGGTACCTATATAATACTATGAAGTAGTTCCGATGTAGGTACTTAAAATTAACAAAAATTAACAGGAAAAGTAATAAGACACTCCACAAACCTAGGTAATTACTTCGTCACTTTCTTTCAAACTCCATAATTTCCGTGACAGATAAAAACAAGACATACCTACTCGTATTTCCACTAAAATAGCCGTATGGAGCGCCGAATAAACTTTAAGTGCCTAATCAACAATCCAACAAATAGAGATATCTGATTTGCACGGTATATTACCGTAGTTTTAGCATTAGTTATGTAGCATTAACAGCGATTTAACAATATCGCTTCTTAATCTTTCCACGGAAAGCGCAAAAGGTAACCTCCCTTCCAAGGTACATTAGCATTAGTCGACTTGTACCCATCGATGCAAAGGGTTTTGGTGCTGTATTTTACCCTACTCAGCCGGACACGACACTATCAATTTTCTTGCCATAAGTACCTACTTACCTCTCCAATTCAAATAAAATAAGAACCTTGTTTCCTCTCTGATTATTTATGTCTTTCCCAGAGTTAACCGTGCGACTTGTCCTTTGGTATTAAATTACGGCGCTGAGAATGCGCGGAAGGAATTTCGTACCCAGATCTCATTGCATTCGTTCCGCTCTGTTTGCCAACAATCTATCAGTGACACTGGACAAAAGTCCACGGGACTCTACCTACAATGGACGGTAAAGTAGGTAGGTAGTTTGCTAACCTTGATCTTGCTTGTCGTCGCATTCGACACACTGGTGTTCGTGTTTAAGTATTTGCAACCTTGGGCTAAGTAGTGGCTAAATATGTGCATTAGTAGTAAAGTAGATACCTTTTTTACGGCAAACACCTGATGGACAATGGTCACCGCTGTCTACAGACATTGAGCCCGGCTTGCACCAAATTCTTAAACATATTTAAGAATGACGTTTATCGTTATTTTGTATGAAATTTTGTATATATCTTAAGCATAAACGCGATTAAGAATTTGGTGAAACCCGCCCTAAATTAGCAACTCCAGAGTCTCGCCAATGCGTTGCCCACCTCCATAACACGTTGCTCTGACAGCAAAAAGGCAATGCCCCTCCACTGCCAAAGCCACGGTTGTCCAAATAAATCCCAACTGGGAACCTACTCCCTAACATATCCTTCATAAATAGTGTTGGTTTTGGTCTACAGCTAGCGCTAGCACTGTGAATAGCGACCATTCGTAGATGTTCAATGATTTGCAGCTACGTTTTTCGGCTTTCATCATATCTGCAACAGTAGGACGTCATAGCTTTTGGACATGTGTGTGCTTCTTGCATCCATCATAGCTTGTTCTCTTTCATCTTTACAAGCTCGCCGTCCATCTCGTGAGCACATGAATAGCTCTTGTGTCGTGGGCTCGTCGTTACTCAGTTTTGCAAGTCTTCCCTTGTAGGCAGGTACATACATTCATACCTACTAGTTTTGGGATTCTAACTAAGAGCAATGTCAATGACTTTAGTTTGGCTGCAGATATCACATCATAGGCACAGTCCCCTGCTGGACTTGAGGCTTGAATCTTCACGCGGGCAGGTAAAAGTATTGAAATATGCAGTATTGAAAGTAGATAGGTACTACATAACAGAAAATGCTGCTGTCTTTCTGGTTCATGGGGATAGGTTACCTGCCTACCTAAAAATTGTCTGTCTCTATGACAATAGTCGCTTTTTGCGACATATGGGTTGATGGAATTCTACTCTGCCAGATGCCTCACGGCCGACATAGAGCTACCTTTCATATGTTCTGTGGGGCTACCGACATAACAGCGCCACATCTGTACAATAGGGACTATAGGTAATCACTTCCAATACATATCAATAGCCCTTAACAGTTAATTGCTGGACTTAAGCCTCCTCTACAAAAGTGGAGGGCTTTGCCATCATCTCCACAATTGGCGGGTTGGATATCGGAGTTGTGAAACCACGCAACAGAAACAGAACAAAAGACGAAAACAAAAGTCAGGGTTAAGGTATAGTATGAGGTACCTATACGATCTCTATGGCTACGGGTAGGTTCTGTCGGGCATAGTCCGGCTCTGTCGGGCATTGCTGGGCACGGTCCGATTGTTCTCGTAGCCGTTGTCGGCGTGGGGTGGGTGTGTTACTGTGCTGTGGCGCTGGGGCCGCCGCCAGTAGGTACTCGCATGTCACTGTGTGTTTCCTTCCAATTTCTTATCACTACTTATTTGACGATTGAAAGAGATATTTAATGTCCAACTCAACAAAAGAAAACTGAATTAAAAAATAAAACGGGTGCGTTTAAAACTCAGGTACTTAGGCACCATAGTGGTACGACTACGTTGATGCCCGAAGCAGTTGGTATCAATATGTTTTAGGTTCTAAAGTAGTACCTAGGGACTTACTTACTTCCACAACATTCAGAGAACCAACAGATCTACTGAAAGCTGTAGGCACCTATAGGTAGGTATCCATATCCAATCAGCTCGGTTATTTCCTCATACTTATACCTAGATATTCTATCTATGCAGCATAGTCAACATTCCTAATAAAGGCAGTATCGTAGGTATCGGAGCACCATTACGTCATACCCCCCGTCCAATCCCAAATCGGTTTGGTCATTCAACTGTTCTTATTAGAATTTAATAAACAAAAAATGGTCACCTTAAATTTTTATTCAGAGTAGGTAGCTACTGTCAAATTTTTAACAGATTAGGTAGAATTTTTTTTCTAGTTACCGCATCCGCAAAAACTAGTCGTAGATAACGCAGCGTGCCTATTTTCAAAGGCCACAGTTATGGAGCACGTTTTTGTGTTCATTGTGGAATCATCCTGCTCCCCATCACGGCAAGATGTTAATGACCTCGGCCTTTATCGCTTTCATCAACATTCCGTGCCGTGTCGTGATGTTGTAGTGTAGTTGAATGACTGACAATATCACAGCAAGCGAGCTACAGTGTTAAATACCTGGCTGCAATGTTATCTAGGAAAATACGAGATAACAATAATTACCTACCGTATACGTAGGAAGGCTCATGTGGACGCTTTCATAAAGGTCAACATAAATACGTTCGTAAGTCTATAGGTAAACTGAAAATTAAAGAGCAGCCGCTTTTGTCTGTGAAGACGAGTGTAATTCTGAATCTCGAAGTTCAAAATAGCGATGTACTAATATTGAGAATGTTCATCATCGTGATGTACGGAATAACGAAAAATTATGTATTGATAGACTGGAAAATGGGCAGCAGCTTTTTCCATTGTTATATTACTGCGGTCTCCAACCCGCCTGCCAAGCGTGGAGATTATGGCAATAACCTCTGCATTCGTGGGAGAGGCCCTAAGTCCTACAGTGGACTATAATGGGCTGTGGTGATGTATTGATAAATTTCGAAGTTTCGTAGGTACATCGCGTCGCAATGATGAACATTCTCATTATTAGTACATCGCTATTTTGAACGTCGAGATTCAGAATTACACTGTGAAGACCAACGGGCACGGCTTACCGGCCTTGTGGGTATCCACAACGCAGGTAAGCCATATGACATTAACTAGAAAAGTAGCCTATGTCAGTCGTGAATGTAGCTTCCTATTAGTAAAAGAATGTTCGAAATCGATTCAGTAGTTTCGGAAATTAAGTAGATACCCCCCAACATACAAAATCACAAACATACAAACTTTTCCCTTTCTATTATTAGATTAGAATAGGTACCTAACTTAAGTCTTGTGTGACTGTGTCTCATACGCTATAATGCACTTGAGTTTCATTTAACAAGCAATCTGAAACGCAGCAGCTGTTTCACAGTGAGGATTAACAATAGTAATTGATCTGGCTACCTTATCCTTTAAACTGAAACAACCTCGAAAGTATTTTTGCCAGAAATAGGTAATAGAATCTACTAATCTATGGGATGACTAAGAAGTTAACATGTACTCGGGTTTAAATCATATATGGACGTCAATATGCGGCGTGCACTCGCATTCGAGGGCTCGTTGGGACATATACTTACGTAGGGACCCAGGTACTTTAACAAAACACTTAAATGTTTGTTTACAATCAGAACACAGCCACGTCAACAACGTAGGTAAAGCATTGCTTGTTTTCATATCTTTGCATTATTGCTATCAGCACAAATAAGTGGATGTTAATATCCAGGCACGTTGGACTAGTATCAATATTCTGTGTCCAGGCGGTGAATTCGTTTCGCTAGATGGAGTGGTAAAAGCCTGGTACAAGTGACATTTTGTAAATGTATGTAAGTTCCTTAATAGGTAGATACCCTACACAGTCTGCGGTCAGCGGATCTTCGTCTCCGAAACGGTTGTCGGGGAACTAGTTCAAAAAGTTTTTATTATCTAATGAGATTAATGGAGTTCCATTAAGAAATTACATTTCATTTTACAAAGTATCTATTGACTAGAAAGCTATTGGCATCTTCAGTGCCATGGTACCACCAGGCGCCATAACGGTTTTCACAAAGTTTTTAATTAAAGCGGCACTATAGGCGCTGGTAGGTAAGTTACCCAGCACATTTAGCATAACCTGCCCTTAAAAGCATTAGCTGTAATCCAGTAGTTGTACCTAAGCATAAATACTTTAGCATTTATAAAGAAGCAATAATAACAAAGTGATTAACAGCTTATCTATAACAGAGAGCGTCAGTGGCTGAAAGGCTAGCTCGTAAGCGAGAGATGCCACGGGTTCGATCCCCAGTGTCACCATGTAACAAATTTATTTTTCAGATCTACATGATCCTTGTTATAAACTAAAGTCGCGTTCTTTACACATATTATTATACTAAACGTAACTCACACGCAACATACCTTTTCTCTCAGTCTTCCTTCTCATGACCACGGTGGGTTTAACCATAGAAAATGCTTAACCCTACCGAAACGTCGGGAAAACAAACGGTACGTCACCTGTGATTTCTGCTTGGTATAATAATGTAGGTCCATTATTTGAACCTTAACCGATGCTCTTATGGTGAGGGAAAAACATCGTGGCGATACATGACCAGCCCCCCCCCCCCCCCCCGGCCCCGACTCTGACTCACAATCGCCTACGGTTTTGTAAGCCAAAAGGAAAGGCCAAAAATCCTAAAAATCACAAATATTCATTTTAACAATCACCCCAGCTTTCAAGAACCATAATGTTAACAGTTACGTGCGCGCTCCGATTGCTCATTAAATAATTTTAATTTCTTTAATGACGATCAGCATCACACATCATCTACTCTACACCTAAGTTAAAATGTCAAAAATTCCAAGCTCGCTCAGCTCGCTCATTTATTTATTTGTCACCGAAGCTTTTAAGACCCGAAATATCAAAAATATCGAGCTCGTTTTGCTCGCTCATTCATAGGTTTCAGTTACTTTTCTTACCTTTTACCAAGCTCGTTGCGGTCGCTCATTTATTAATTTCCTTAAGTTACTTTTGTAAAGATCACCTATTGCTGTTAAAACTCAAAATATTTTTTATTTCGACCCAAAATGTATAAAATTTTCAGCCTGCTTTGCTTGCTCATCCATAGGTTTCAGATACTTTTCTTATCATTCATCTAGCTCGTGGCGGTTACTCATTCATTGATTTTGTTAAATTACTATCGTGAAAAATTACAAAAAAGCGAGTTCGCTTCGCTCGCTCATTAATTTATTAATCATCTCAAGCTTTTATAACCCAAACTGTCACAAATTACAAGCTCACTCCGCTCGCTCATTCATTCAATTATCACTCCAGCTTTTAAGACCTTAAACGTAAAAAATATCGAGCTCGCACCGGTCGCTCATTCATTGATCACCGCAGCTTTTAAGACTCAAAATGTCAAAATGTTCGACGATTTTCTCAAAATGTCACAATCGTTGTTCTCCCTCATATTTCAAAACCTAACATTTTCGAGCCCGCTCTGCTGGCTCATTCATTTATTATTCACCCCACTAAAAAGGACCATTTTCATTCGAAATCATTTCACACCGCCTGCGTCGCGTGATCAATCCAGATTTTCACAACCAAAATACCAACATTTCCGAGCTCGCTAATTCATTTGTTTTCTTTTATAAGTTTTCTCCAGCTTTTTTTAACCAAAATTTGAAAAATATCGAGCTCGCTATGCTCGGTTATTTTTCATTGTCAGTTACTTTTATTACGATTACGAGATCGATATTTATGTTTTGATCTTGAACCCCCCCAAAAACCAAAACCTGGCTACGCCCGTGAGGTAGAGAATACCTATAATTTTGAGTTTTGCCCCCCCCCCCCTCCCCAAACAAATCCTGGATCCGTGCCTGTACATTGATCCAATCTGGTCAGGTTCCCCTGTTAACTGGATCATGGAGGTCAGATGGCAGTCCCTTCAAAAAGCTTATATACCAGAATTTTTTAAATTCACTAGCACTAATTTAGAACATGCTAGCACGGCTTGGAGGCCAGTTTATGCTGTTCTTAGAGAGTCTTTAGTTCTTAAAGTCTATCCAGCGAGGGATTAGAGTCTATCCAGCGGGCTTATACAAGACATTCCACTTTACTAAGGCCAAGTATCTCTCATAAATGTCCATATGACCAGGGTCTAACATTTTTGAAAATGGAGTCATTGTGTGTCTAACGTTTGTATACAAATGCACTAACGAATTCATTGAGTGTGAATATTTGTCGGAGGATATTGCCTTGTCTGTCCCTCATCGCCCACTCAGGTCTGTAATTAGAATCTTCCACCAGCCATTCAGCAGCACTAATGTTGGTGTTCATTCGCCGCTAACCAAAATGTGCAGGACATATAACGAATTCAATGCGCAAATAACTAATAATAATCGTGGACAAATTCACACAGCGCCATCCAGCCCCAAAGTAAGCAAAGCTTGTGTTATGGGTGTTAGATAACTAATAAACTACTTATACACTTTTTAAAATAGATACTTATTATACATAGAACACCCAGACCCGTAACAGAAATTAAAATTCATCATTTCAATTTCTGCCCGGCCGGGAATCGAACCCGGGACCTCTTGCGTGGCAGACCGGCCGACCACTGAACCACTCAGGTCGTCAAATCCAAAATATCTTGACATGTCTTTCGATTCTCTCCATTAGTTCAAATAAAAAATCAGACAACACCTCACTGGTCGATGACTCGGTTTTTCTGGTCAAATAAGAATGTAAATTATTGGTAAAAGGTATCTACTACTTTAACTATACTTGTTGTACTTTATATACTATTTATTATGCTCAGGGTTTCGATCCGAATTGGATTGACGATTCTAAAGTTTCGTAGTGAGTCTTCCGAGTAATCACAGGTAGCAGTCATTCTAGTGGATTGGTTTGGGGTCAGGGTACCTGTTTGTATTTATTTTTATGTTGTTGCGTAGCATTCTTGGTAAATGTTATGTATAGGTACCTGTAATTGGTTTATGTATCATTACATCTGTTATTTTATATGTTACTTAAGTATATTGTAATACATATGCTGTTGGTGTATCTTACAAAATAAAATAAGGTATATGAAAATATCACATAGGCTACAATTTATCCCGGAATTACCACAGGAACGGGTCCGGAATGTAATAGGTAACCGAATTTTACGCGGACGAAGTCGCCGGCAAATAGTAGTTGGAGACTAACCTTTTGCAATCTAGATATGTAATGCTATTTTATTATACAAATACACAACAGAAATCAAAAACCCAGTGACAAACGACCAGCGGTAACTGTCGCCCAAACTACGATTCTTGCGTTTAGGTTTCATGTAAGTCACGAAAATGCAGAACCGCAGGTGTGTTCAATATGATGATACGCCTCTTGCCTGTAACTGTACTGGGTACCTTATCATTCAAACCGGAACACAACAATGCAAGCTAGAGGATGGTGGCTAAGGTGGTATCCATACAGGCGGACTCTTCAGGCTTGACAGAGTCCTGCCACCGGTAAAAAACGGCCAGGAGGTCCTAGGCCATATCATCTGTCTCTACATCATTAGTACGATTCATAATAAAAACGGAGAACCGCGACCGCAGGTGCGTTGTCATTTTTCGAAATTTGGGAAGAAAACAATTAGCTCATTATTTATAAGAAACCAGAAACTTGCAGTACATACTAACTTATGATCTAAGTAGCGCAAAAAAATCCAATATACCTATAGGTAAGTACCACTGACGGTAGATCTTCCGTCCGCCCATTTACGAGTACGAGTAGTTAACACAATTTTCAGTAATCGCTTAATTGAGCAAACGCGGTATGCGTTACGAAATCAAACTCGCACAAAACAGCGGTTAACTAGACCAACCGACAGGCACGTATGTCTAAAAATATTAGTTGTGTTAGTTTTGGACTGCCGACCATTACACCGTTTCCTGTGGGTTGAAAGAGCTGCCGACGTTAACAAATGGCAGCACACCGAGGGGTGTGAAAGCTTTCTGGGGAACTCGGAGCACTTATAGAGTGGAAACAGAACACGTGTACATGATGCCCTCTTTGTAAGCAGACCGAAATACTCAATTACTTAGCTACAAAGCAATGAAACATAATTTATATTTAGTGGCTACGTACATTGAGTGTGACAGAAAAACAATCGGAAACGCAAGGCGAGGCGAGCGGGTCGTGAGCGGATGATGAATTTAATTGCGAAATTCTAGAATAGGTGTTGCTTTTCTTGTGGGAGTCGCTGGTGCGGGTTGACGCAGCAACGTATGAGTAACACTTCTTAAAAATACTGCTGTAGACACAGATTGTGTTGCCACAATAGGCTAAGCTGGACATAATTGAAATGATGGTTCGAGCATGCTCAACTCATGACTCACATTCCCAAGGTCTTTATTTATCTTATAATCAGCAAAACCTTAAATGGAGTTAGTCTCGCAGTTTTTGTCACTTCATAAGTTTAATGAGTAAATAGGTAGGTAGTTGTACATTAGACTGAACTCAGGCCTAATTTTATATGTATGCATGGTAGGTAGGTATAATGTATATAAGTATATACTTAACTAGTCCTTACTTACATTACGATAGTACGTACCTATCTACATAAATCTTATTTGTATGCATCGGAATGGAATGTAAATGTACGTTTATCGCAATAAGATTGGAACCCGCAGGGTCAGACAAGAAATGATGGCCAAAGGGTGGTTTATCATGCAATCCGAAGTCATAAAAAGAAATGTAGATATTATTTGCTGTCGGTCGTTGTGGGGTAGGTTTTTGTATCAAATTTATTGGGCTGATATTAATGTAATTATGTTGAAACATATCGCAGACAGATTGAACCTCAAAGAAGGATTGGGCTAAGATGCTCTTTATCTTGCAGACTGGACTATCTGCTGAACGCCCTTATAGCAAAACCTAAATATAAACTTATACATCGATTACCATAAACTATTACCGGTTCATAACCTATTCCTGAAAACTATTTCGTTTGAATACTGGTGGCGTGATCTGCGTAAACTAGGTTAGTACCTAATTTATATCCATGGGAAGCCAGATCCTCCAACTTTAACCTAATTAAATAGGCGTTAGTTAACTACTGCAATTGTCCTAGATCCTGCAACGGCTCTACATTTCAACAATATAGAGTACCATCGATTAGATACATAAAATACAATAAATATCTAATGAGAACTTGACATGGGAAAGTTCAATCATGCGCGAGAAAATTTTATAAACTACGAAGAAAACAATAGTCGCGGCGGAACGACGCGGGCAGCGACGAAAACAGTGAGATGAGGCGGTTTTGAGGGAAGTCGAATGAGCGAGAAGCAAAGTGTGGGCCGCGGGCCGAGTGACGCGGCACCGGCGCGGCGGCGGCGGCGAGGCGACCGCGACGGCTCCAACACGAGGCTATTTAAAACTGTGCGCAGGCCCCCGGCGCCGAGTCGCCGACTAATGATCAGTGCTGCCTTGTCTACCGTCGAGTGCGTAGCGACACCGTGAACTGTGTTTACACAAAACCGTGTTTGTTTAGTTACAACAGTTTCTCCCGACATTTACACGCGAAAATGGCTGACAGTGGTCTCAAGAGAAATATCCCCATCAAACTCGGTGACTTTTCTGTTATCGACACGGAGTTCTCGAGCATCAGGGAAAGATTCGACGCCGAAATGAGAAAAATGGAAGAGGAAATGAGCAGATTCAGATCGGAACTCATGAACAGAGAAAGCAATAACTTCTTCAAAAGCACAACAAGGTATTTATTTAATTGTTACTTACTTTATCTTTTAAAACTAATGCTTAAAATACAGTTTAACTGAACATGGAACGAACAACTAACGAATTAAAGGCTTAAATTCATATTTTAACTTATACTGCAACCAATAAGAGTCTTATGGGAATATTTAAAATGAATTTTAGACAATCTTAATATCATCCGCGGGCTATATAGAGTTGGTCAGAAGCCGCGTCGTGTTACACTCGTATTATTATTCCGATCGGCGCGCTCCGCTCCGGCCCTCTTCTCCAAAACGGGAATCTTGCATTATTAAGATTCGGAGTTTCGCAAGAGGGTCGCCCACCTTGCCGGCCTCGGCGACGGCCCCACGAAAACATATTCAAAAGGCATTATTCGGGATCATTCTGCGGAACGGCATCAACTGCAGGCATCTCAGTCGCCTCCATTTAAAGCGTGCAGCGATACGTAAGCCCGACGCGGGATGATGTCATAAATAGAAATAGCGCCGGTCGTCGTTTTCAACGAGAACATTTGGTTGCTAAAACACAGAAACGCGAGAAATTGTAAACACAATGAACGCTATCTGCCGTACTAGTTATGTAATGCCACCGACATTATTTGTGGCTCAAATGCTCAATGTTACGGGTATCATTTAATGGATTTCTGGCAAATGGATATTACCTACTGCATTAATATTCCAATAACATAAAACAATTAAAATTACAATAGAGATTTTTTCCTTAGTCGGGATCACCTCATGAGCCCTACGTAGAAACCGGTTTACGATTGTTTTATCAGTTATTACGGCAAGCGCGCGCGGTAACAACACCAGCAGTATGGTTTATTCTAGCGCAGCACATACTCAGAAAGTGTGTTTACAGGTGCGCGCACTCTACCATTTTACTAGACCAGTTGTAGCTTTGTTTTTCGACCACCCGTCGGTGCAATATCCACAAGCTCTCGTGACCTGTAACCCACTTGGCAATACAAATTGCTGCGTAGGCCTGATGTCGCGTCAGTTTTAATTCCAATTACACATGGCCAGGACAAACAACTCGTTCAATTCGGCTAAAGCGGTTTGCAGAGGGCGATGTTAAACAAATATTGCATTATGATCACATTTTGACGGGTGGTGTAGGTATGCCGTCAGAAATTATTTTTAGGTTCTTGCTCAATTATTCAAGTGTGGGCTACTCGTAACCGGCGAGTTGTCCGCCCATGCGGCACTGACAGGCACTGTGTGGGTTTGGTATGTTTAGTAAGAAGCGAGACATATTTGGTGACTCGTTATAGCAGCTGTTGACAAATCCAATTAGGTACCTGCGAGACTATTAGGACGAAAAATGTGTTATTATTGAGCAATCGCTTCAATTTGACCTTAATGATGCAACTAATTCAACTGTAAAGTAGGTAGGTATTCAGGCGACACGTAGCAACAACGCAACGTAACGAATAAGTCACAAAATTCAGACGATCGTATCGTTAGGCACTTGGTACCTTACCACGTTTTTCCGCTGAATGCATTGACGTCAGCAAACATAACATATCGACTATTTTAATGTCTACAATTCATATTCCAACTGCGAATTTACGAGGCTGTTGGTAAAAGATTAAAGTGACTTCCAGTGTTTGTCTGCCAAATGTTACCTGGATAGTAATATTTTTTGATGAATTCAATTTATGTTGACTGAGAGCCAGTGTTTTGTTGCAATCTATGTATTTTGACAAAGTCAGGACAACAAATCTTTTTTTCCCTAATGTCGATGTAAATCCTCGCGAGTAGATAAACAAATGAGCAAAATGAAAAATGCAATAGATTAATTGCGGGTACATTTTAATTTACATTTTAGGTAAATTAATTCGTAATAAAAATGTACTTGCTACAAAATCCATCCATCAGGTGGACTGTCCGTCCGTGTACCTGCCTAAGTAATAAAATAAAAGTACAACTATATTTTATAGAAAATATGATTTGCTCGAATGAGTTCCTAGCCCTATAATATTTATTTGACAATTAATATTGAAAATTTAAGAATATGTATAGATATTATTATACTTATAAAACAAGCCTAATAAGACTAACAGTTAATATTGCTTTTTGCATGTCTTACAATTTCGAATCTGTTTCCTCCGGAGGAGTAACCAAGTCGTCAGAGAGGTAAAGATGATGAAGAAACCTTAAGTATTACATAGCACATGTTCTCATTGTGTTGGGATTAATTTCATTTAAATGTATCTATGTATAAATTATGTAATTGTATAGCGCTATAAATTATGCATGTAATTTGTATGTAAAGTAAGTACTGGTAACTAACATTGGATGCATACTAAAGCATGGTGTGGTGGTAATTCATTAACATGGATATTGTATTCTCCCATCTTACCTACTAGTTTTCATGAATGGTTCGCTCGAACGGTCTAGTACGATATTAAAATCGCGTATCCTCCACCTTGCGTCGTTTTTCCTCAATGCTGAGGGCCGTGACCTCGCTGAAGCACTTTTTCGTGGATTATTCGGCGCCATCTCGTCCTGTCTCGGCGATGTGGATAGCATCACAGACCGTGGTGTTTAGTGTTAAGCGAATTTGATCCGACCAGCGCATAGGACTTCGGCCTCTCGACCGTGATCCCTCCACTTTGTCCGTTAGACACAGCTTCTCCAGGTTGGCGCCGCTGTTTCTGGCCAATGATGTGATGTGACCAAAAAAATCAAAGACTCCGAGGACAGATGGTGGAGAACCGCTTTTATTTGGAGTTAGAAAAGTATGGAGGCATTAAAATCGCGTATATGGATATTAAAACCATTATTCTATGTGGTAGTAAAATCCCTTTACTATCTGCCCACAATTACCATACACATGTCGTAAACAACTGTAATAAAATACTAACTAAGCAATAAAAATGCATTTCCGATTGTAAACTGTAACTAGGCCAAAGTCACACTTCTAAATATAGGAATGCAGGTAATTTTCGTTAATAACGTAATAACTTTTAAGTAAATAAATAAAAACGCAAAGTTACTGTCCGATGTACCATCGTCTGACTTCATATGCAAATGCGAATACGTCTCCGACGGATGTACTAATTTGGATGTCTAGAAGTAAGACTCCAGAAGTAGACAAAATTATTCTCTGAATCAGTAGAGTAGATTACTATATTACATTTTATAAGTCGACTATCGAAGTCATGACAAAAGCCAGCGTCCCATAATTTAATGCTTCATGAACATAAATCGATTACAATCGACCGCGACGTTACCCTGAGCCATGTATGACATTATGTATGGTCTATTTACGTAGGTTTGTATACAATTGGTAGCAAACCGTAGTGACGGATAGATCAAATCAAGCCAATATCGATGAGCTCAGTGTTGACAATGACCTTGGTGCATCCACGGGAATGACATCAGCCGGCTGTATGCCGCGTGATAATCAATCGCCAACGCGGAAAACTTGTGAAATACTTGTCTAAGCATATGCGCAAACTTGCATTATGTTACGTAGACGCCCACGACAACGTTACATAGAGTAGGCAGGTACTAATATGTAAATAAGCTACTCGCGAAGTGTCACGAGAATGTAAGTGGGGACTTGTGGAGATTGATATCGTGGTAGAGATTGATTGGGACATGCTAGGACAATAGTGCACGGGTTTGTCGAGATAACATTGTTTGCTAACTGCTTAGTATGGTGACGTTTAGGTACGTAATAAAAAGGCGTAGAGATTTATAACGGGTACAGTCAACAGCAAAACCAGTATAAGATGAGCTAGCGTCTCTATAGACGCGAATAGCAATGTTAGCTCCTTTTAAACTGGTTTTTGTAGGTCTGTGCTGACTTCTATACTTTTAGTTGGGTTCCAACTAAATCCTTTAAACCGTGGCGTGTGGTCCATTTAAAAGACGTCCATTACGGACCTATGTATATCCATTGAAATAGTACCTATGTCTCGGTGTCCTTTTATGTTAAATTGGTTTAGTAGTAAACAGTAAATCAGTTAAAATAACGATTGAAAACCATAAGAATAAAATTACACCTTTTAAACTAGGTCGAAGTAACTAGGCGAAGCTATGCTAACAGATTCCTCGCATACTAGGTGCCCGTCTAAACAATGCGTTATGCATACGAGTAATGGAGCTAGTATGCTATATGTATGCGGTACTCACTTTGAAAGTAGAGCAGTAGGTAATGCATGTCGGTAAACAGTTTATAAACGTTCGACCAGGTAGTTACCCACCCTATTTATTGAATCCCTCCCTATATCCTATTGCAATCATGTAACTAATCAATAAATCTGAGTGTCTAACCAATCATAGTCGCGTATAATCGTTCATTTCTGTTCTTTTCTGTACTGTACGTCCATCATTTCACCTTCAGTGTTAAATTTGTGCATGACTTGTTACACGTAATTCCCTGTAAGAATAGGTATTTGAAAGTTTATCGAAAGGTCGTATTGTAGTCCAATTGAGTCACACTATTCATACTGTTGACATCAAGGTTATCACCGTTACACTTTCATTTGGTACGCTGCATGCTAAATTGGGTATTTAAGCTACTTATATTATGTAGATAGAGTTAACCTGTTAAATATAAGTCACAATAAAATTTTAGAGAGTGAATACTTCAGCATTGTCTGTCACTTACCATTAGCACTTCGGGCTATTTTTCGAAAAGTTCGTTTGGCACGTTTACTGACGATACTTCCCCGCAATCCTCAGCTCGACGACGTCGTCACAGCACAGTGACAACAGACAGCTGGCCGAGCCCAGCCACTGGGACAGCCTCAACTCGCCGCTAATCCAGGACGAGGGTGACGGCAAATCCCTCAAACTGCGCTTCGACGTGAGCCAGTACACACCAGAGGAGATCGTCGTCAAGACAGTCGACAACAAACTATTGGTGAGTACGACTTTAAAGTTCGAAACCACAAGTTCCAGCAATAATGGAATAGCGAGATTTCCCTTCTTGAACGCCTTTTTGCGACGCTCTAATGAAGATTAATTGCCGGTGAACATGTAAAGCGGGCTTATTTACGTCCGCCGGATAAAAAATATTGGCGCCAAAGCGCAGGCATTATGCCAACAGCTGTTGCTGCATGCATGCGAACGTTGTTTCCGCCGAGGTTGACGAACGGATTACAGCATCGGCTCAACTGGAATGGAGTTCTCTATACAGCATAGTGATAAACGAGCTGACCCACCTGAGGGAAACATTATTTATCGCGTCTAACATCTGCGGTTCATTAATTTAGGTTTCATCATGACATCGCAACGTAAATCGTCATTGTGACACGACGAAGGTGAAATGCCTATTCTTGCTAATGTCATTCGTAGAACCGAATCCCGATCCTCCGAAATCAATGGAATGGCGCACCTAGCTACATAGCACTACCTCACTCTTCTATTCGAAGCATATTATCCCTAGTATAACCTACTGTTTTCATCAAGCCTACTTCTAACTCGACAGAGCTACTCCACCGGAGCTAGTACTGAACCCGCGTCATTGTCAATTCCAGGTCCACGCGAAGCACGAAGAGAAGTCTGACACAAAGTCGGTGTACCGGGAGTACAACCGCGAGTTCCTGCTGCCCAAGGGCACCAACCCCGAGGCGATAAAGTCCTCGCTATCCCGGGACGGCGTACTCACGGTGGAGGCGCCGCTTCCCCAGCTCGCGATCACGGACCGACACATCCCCATCCAGAAGCACTGAGCGCCCCGCGCCCACCGCAGCTATTCCATACTGTTAATAATTTATTTTTAATTTACGTTTTATAAAGTACTGTAAGGAGTGACGGTATCGGCGGTAAACCCGAGATATTTATTTCGAATCTAGAGAATCTCAAAATTGATTTATTAACATTTCTATTCTAATCGTGTCGCGCCTCAGTGCACAGTCGCATCGTGCATCGCACATAATTTATGTTGGTCGTTGCTTTAGTGGGATAGATTTCACTGTGATCGTTAGGAGTGTCTGCGAGAGCATTCATCGATGCATTTTTCGATATTTATTCCAGTCACGTAAATGTGAACGGTTATAGAAAACGGTAGCCCTATTCATGTTCATTCTGATGTTCATATCAGATTTATTGCAGTCTACACAATGATTTATTATTTACAAAGTCAATATAACGGCCTAAACCAACCCACAAACGGAGCTTATAAAACGTGTTCAGTATAAAATTAACGTAAACTTTGCATGTAAACATAATAATGTACATAAATAGGACAATATTATGAACAATGGTACAATTACGGAAGTGTCTTATTTGTAACTGGAGTCCATATTGCCTAACATTGTAATTAAGTGGCCATAACCAGCATGTTATTTCAATAGGTAATATTAACCGCTAACTTGAACACCACTTATATTTTTAGTACAAACAAATGTTAAAAAAGTTTAGATGTCAATAAAATGTAAAGTCCAAACGGCAGTATTTATTTTTGTAGTCCCTATGATATTTAATAAAAATTCAAGAAAGTATGCAAGGCAATGAGGACATAATTGCCTACGTGTTGGAGAAAATAGCTGATTGCATCAAAATTTGCATACCAATGACATCAGTACATTCAAAGGCCTTACAAATGGCGTTCTAAAGCAGACTACGTATAAAGTTACTTTCGTACTTATCACCACATTGTTCCGTGGCGCAGTGAAATGTGAAACAATGGAAACGGATACGCCCCCGTTACAATCGAAACAATTCATTATACTGGGACGTACTCGTGAGCGTGACTAAACGGCGCTTCACTTCGTATACCCAGGTATACCTACCTACCAAAGGGTTCCAGCACGCGAACGATTAAGTTAAGTAGACCTAGAGGCCTTGGCGAAGTGTTGGCGGACCAACGGCTCGCGTGCCAAACGTGGCGTTCGAGGCGAAATTCTAGATTACACACCTTAGATGTAGAATTACAGATTGTTATGACTAGTACAGAATGGAAATGCAACATAATTTTTACTATAAAATGTCATGTTACCCTAATAACTAGGGTTTCTAAACATAGACCGGTTATGGGTTTTGAGTCCCGACGAAAAAAGGGCTATTATAAGTTTGATGTGTGTATCTGTAGCTCTGTCTTTGCATCATAGCTCCGTAAGGGATGGACTGATTTGGATGCGGTTTTCTCTATTTGGAAGCCAGTTTAATCAAGATGGTTCTTAGCGTTGTTTCATTAACATCGGTTACCGGTTAGTTTAGAAAATATAACAGGTAAAGAGGGTCGGGGGTTATCCGAGTTTTTCTGTCGATTAGGTTAGTTAACTTAGCACTGGCCTTTCCTAAAGTACACAGATTAAGAGCGCTGGAATCGTAGCAGCACAAAGATATATCTGAGATTTGTAACGTAGGGTATCGTTAGGAGGATGTCAAATTGGGATTGACGTATGTATATAAAAAAAAAAGAAAAGCAAACGTTAAGGCGACTTCAACGGCGATGATATTAATTTTACTTACTTACTTTGATCACACACGATCTTTTGTAGGAGAAATATTTAAACCACAACCACAGCCAGATCCCGTATAAGAAAATGCGTAAGTAAACGGGAATGATGATTATACGACTTTATTGGATTAAGGTAAAGTACGTTTCAAGAAGCGATGGATTGACATCGCTGAGTCTGATCTCGCATCAGAAGCCAATGGCTTACGACGCGAGGATGCCCAAGACCGGGCGAAATGGAGGAAAACAAGTCGGCAAGTGGACCTTGGCTGAAGCCGGGACTGACCGCTCGGATGATGACGTGACCGCCAACAGAGTAACAAAACAATTTTACACGACAACGATATTACTGAATGTGCCATAAATAAGGAAACTATAGGTATTGGAGAATTGACAACTGGCCCCATTTACAGAGATAACTAGTGGACCCGGCGCAACTCCGTTCGCGTCTACTCTACGCCTTCCCCTACACCTCCTTTACCACTACCTATACTGTTTTCTCTTCCTTATAAACCTTCCTCTTGAATCACTATCTATTGTTGAAAATCGCATTAACATTCGGTTAGTTTAAAAGATCTAAGCGTAGATAGGGACAAACCGCGGGAAGCGGCTTTGTTTTATACTATGTATAAATTACCAAACGTCTTCAACATTCCCAAAACACATCACCGTTCCGAATCCGTGCGTGACGTGAATCCGTACGATTTGTACGTGGAATCATTCGAGCAATCCCGCGATCGGTTTAAACTGGACGCGTTAAACAACCGTAAAATCCGTAATGAGCTATTAAAGTGTATATTATGTTGTTAAGGCAAACAACAATCTTGCGACCAAGGTTGCGTAGTTGCGCTCCTGCCACTGAAATAATGGTGGCGCCGCCCACGCTCCGTCGTCCGACAATTAATTACAAGTCAGTATTAATTAGCGGCCGTTTCACTGCCAAGATGCTATCGTGAAGTACAGGTGACAAGGCCTTCAGCTGTGAGCCTGACGCACCACTAATAACAGACTCCAAGCTCCAAACGGTTACAGCGGTTGCATCATTCAATGATGCATTTCCACGCGGACGATGCGTCACCCGCGACTAAATGGCCAATAAACCAGCTTTCTGGCAATATTACTGGCCCACTTGTGACAGCTAAAGGGGTCGATTAATTTAGCCGCGCCGTACGAACTAGGGCGTAGACGTGTTTAGCGCGTGAGGTGACGACTACTAAATGGTTCGTGGATAGTAAATTAAGTAAATAAGAGCTGCGGACACGTAGCGTGGCCTCTAGATTAGTATGTCGGTAATATGAATTTAATATAATAGTCTCTTCATGTGACGTTGCTATGCATAGAAAATGTATTTTAACATTGTTTATCTTACCTCTTATATGCTGTTATGAATTGTTTTAAGAATCATAAAATATATTACAAATTTTGACCAATACTTGATTCTGTGTGAAAAATACCGTCGCATGGCACAAATATAAACAACTGTTTATGAATTAGTAAAAACAATAATAATGTATTTGAAATTCAACGTATTCATTTGACTATTTATTTAACAAATTTGTGAAATATCTTCTACCATAAAATACAACCAAACCAAGAGAGCACACAACCAATGCCTCAGAAAAGTATCCATATAAAATGTCATTAATGGTTTTCTCCTTTATTAAATCAGCAGGCAGTGGGTTACTTTTACTTATCTGAAAAAAAGAAAAGAAAATACTTTGTGACGGAATCTTTTGTATGAGGTCGAGGAAGTCAAAAGAGCAAGCCGGTCACTTGATGGTAAGCAATCACCGTCACAAAAGGGGTCGTGAATACATTTCCAGCCATCTTCTATCACCATTATCATATCAGCGGAAAGACGCCCACTGCTGGGCATAGGCCTCCCCCAGAGATTTCTACAAAGGCCGGTCATGTTCCTTTCGCATCCGGCTGGTACCTGCGATGTTTACCAGGTCGTCGGTCCACCTTGTGGCCGCGCTACGTCTTTCGATACGTGGTCGCCACTCGAGAACTTTACTGCCTCATCGGCTATCTGTTCTATATAGCCTATAGATGTACAATCTAGATACACTTACACATTCACATAATACTTTTCGACTCTGTCTAATAAGTAAGCAACCTGATTTTTAAATAATGATGATGTCAATCTAAAACAATAAGATAGTTGCTATAAGATGGACGTCTTCATTATTCAAAATCAGGTTGCTTACTTGTAGATTTCAATCAATCTTATGATTTCGCAAGTCTAACTTTTTAGACAGTATAGATAAGTATGAAATGTTAACGTACCTTTGATAATGCAATCCTCATACTGTTCACCTCCTTTTTGATATTGTTAATATTTGTCACCATTTTCTTCGCGGACACTTTCATCTTGTACATGATAGGCGAGTCTGGGGGCTCGAATTTTATTTGATTCTGTATCTTACTATATTCACGGAGAGCATATTGCAACGTTGCTTCTAAAATATACGTTTGTTGAAGATGAGTTCCTAAAGTTGTTAAACAATCTATTACACTGAAAAGGAAAAAAGTTGCAGTAACTAACAAATACACCTGATGCTTACGACTAGTAACCGACGCTCTGATTTGGCTGGAGCCGATCAACCGTCAGTTGCAATCGATACTAATCCTTACAATGTACAAAATAAGGTAGTTTTTAGATTAATCCGGATGCGCGGTCGAGTCTACCTTGGCTTAACGTCCGACCACGTGTCCCCGCACGTAAAAGCGACTATTTTATACTGCGTAAAGATTAGTATCAACTGCAACTGACGGTTGGTCGGCTTCAGCCAAAACGGAACGTCTATTATAATCCGCGTCATGAAAGAAGAGACTTGTCAAATGGCAGTAGAGGGGATTTCGCGCAGGTAATCACCTACTGCGCAAGTCGAGCCACGTGACCCGCCAAGTCTCTTCTTACATGACACTAGTTGTACTAGTGTTAGTTTAGGAACTGATAGGAAGATACGTTAATCGAAAACGGGAAATCGGTAACTGTTTTATGCCAATACTATAGCCAGATATTTGACGGCCATCTCGCCATCTGCCTCTCGATTTTTCCCTGTCTCTTCCGTTGGTTGGCTGGAAGATATTTCTTTAGAAATAAGCTGTACCTGTTGTGATTTATTCTGTATGTCTATTTTGTATACTATTTATTGTACACAATAAATGTTAAATGAATAAATAAATGGTAAGTAACGAGACGATGCGGCCTAAGCAAGCCTTACTAGATCTCATAGAGACTAGTGGACCCGGTGCGATGTTTTTCGCCTATTTTACCCTTATCTACTCTTTGTTATTGCTTCCTCTTTAATCACTCTATTGTTGGAAGCCGCATTAAAATCCGTTCATCATTATCATCTTCATCGTCATCTTGGTGTTATGTCCCGGTTGCGCCCCCGCGCAGCGTGCGAGGGCCCAGGGTCCGCATTGAAATACGTTGCATAGTTAAAAACATCTAAGCGCACACAGATACAGACGGCGGGAAGCGACTTTGTTTTATACTATGTAAAGAAGACTTTCAGGATTATTATAGATACTTACGAATAATTGTCAGACTTCCGTGAATATAACCCAGCGACTGCATTCAACTTCCAGCCCCGTGTATGGAAGTTTCGCAGACCTATTTTCAGTCTTTGACGCTCATATGGCATTTCCACGCCCAGTTTCTTCATATCATGCTCCTCTAGTAAGAGAAACCCTCTGAGATCCAAGTCCGAGTCAAGTATTAACGGTACTAAGCGCTCGCAATTCATTCCATACAGAAGTTGTCCGATTTCACACTTGTAATCTGGCCTGTGAACAAACACTCTTTGTTTAATACAGTACACAAGAGAGGTTTTTGTTTTATATGGCATTTCGTACACGGAATTATTTACGGTTGCGGGTGACATTCGGTTTGATACGGATATTTTACGCGTCGCCTGTGAGTCGCCGCACACCGCTGGAGTCGGCGACGCGTTTGACAAACGCAAAATTGAGTCGCTTGTGTATAGTCCCGTGTGGGTGATGTCGGTAAGGGGTTCGCGATTTGAAAAATCCACCAGATGGCGTTACTGATAAGTAAGATGGTCATGGACAAACCTCCTTGTCCGTATTCAGCACCTAGTGCCACCTGGCCTCATATCAACAAAGAGAGCTCAGGTACAAGCTGGAGTATCTGGAGTACCTGGAAGTATCTAAGCTATTTACGAAAACAGGTTGGCCACTGTAAAGAAAACTTGGTTAAATGGGCTTCATTAATCAACTGCAACTGTAGCACTCCTTTGCAATATATGGCGCATCTGCTCTCCTGCTGATGCTCTGACAACGCCTTTCGACGAGATTCCACTCGTAGAGGAGAATCAGTAGCTTGTAAATATTAGAAATCGTTGTTCCTGTACGCACGCACTCACCTGACTTTCTTAATGCCTGGATAATAATCATGCCACGTGCCAGGCTGCGAGCTGAAGAATGTCTCGATCGCCTGCTGAGGCTCCTCGTACTCCGGCATAGCGGCTTTCAGCATCTCGACAACTTGACCGTAGTCGTGGGATTCGGCTATGTGCAGTGCCGTACGCCCAATCCGGTCCACCTCGGTCAGCCTGGCGCCTTTGGCCATGAGCATCTCCAGGACCTCCGGCTGGTTGTTGTGACACGCCCAGAACAACGCCTGTGGCCAAATGTGGAATGTGAGTAAATGTTGTATTGAAGTGTCTGTGCAGATTTGGCATAAACGGGATAGACCATAAGATGATGACGATGATTAATGTGTATTAGACGAGTACACCAGGGGCAGTATTGAGGCTTGTTAGCGCTATCTATTACTGCTGGTATCAAGAAAGAAACCCCACGGCCACGAAGCCATGGATTCATATAATACTAACTCCTGACTGTACCAAATGTGCACTCAACTATAGCGACTGGCCGTTACCAAACACTTTTCGGTTATTCGACTCTTGAGGGGTTTTTCAGAGAGCGAGCGGTCACGCGGTCAGGCGTTCCGCGTTCGGGATCTGCGGTCGTTGTCTTGAATGACGTTACAAACGGTAACGAGAACAAATTCGAATACAGAATGAGAAATGGGAACGCCTGACCTCCCACGGAGCAAGTTCTGGCGCTAAGCAGTTCAAGCAAGTTCTGTATTTCGTCAATTTGCTTCGTGAGCCATTCCCCCTCATTCGCGCGCTCTAACATCGGAATACTGAATGTCGTGTGTGGGGTGTGGTATTGGAGGGATACCCGATGAAACGGCTCGTCGCTGGCCGTCTGTCAGTTAGCAGGTGACCCGAACCCTTTTAAAAGGGCATCACTTTTAATCTCCGGCCAGGGAGGCTGTTCCGCCAACTGCACGAAAAATCTTAGGGATGTCTGTCGTGCCGGGGTAGGAGACCGGTGTTGACCCGGCAGACACCTTCGGGAGGGATCGGGTGCCCTTCCAACCTCCGTGCAAGCTTTTTACATAACTTTCTTCTATAGCGTCCAGAAGCATAGCGCTTGTGACCTGCTGGATGCCGATGTTACAAGATTTCTCTATTCTCCTCGCTCTGATATATCTCATGGCAAGAAAAAGGAAGAGTAAGAAGGATATTTCAGCGGTGCCCCTTTAGACATTTCTAATGGACTTTTGTAACTTTAGGGGTCTATTTGAGACTAAACGCTACATTCCAACCTGAACGCGATTCACAAACACCTTAAGACGGCGAAGCCCGTACTCTTCCTGACCGAGACGCAGATATTACCTTCGGCCGACACTTAGTATCTTCGCTACCTATTCGTCAGAGACTGTCTGCTGTCGATGTCTTAATGCCATTGAACTAAGTGACCAATCTGTGGTATGGATGTGTGTAAAACAGGTGCGTAAATCCGTGTCTACGCATGCCTATACAACAACCGTCAGTGCGAAGGTCAGACATATCGGTTTTTCGAGTAAAATCAATGCGCTACCGAAAAGGTTCTTGAGGTTCTACTGAGTTGAGTCTTAGGAGACTTTAACGGTCACCACACTAAGTGGCTAGGGTCAAGCCGTCCTACCAACCCTGCCGGGAGATCCACCCATGAATTTTCTCTGGCCAATTATCTCACGCAACAGTAGCTAGGAGCCAAAAGGACCCTAACACCCACAATTTGAGGAGAAAGTATAATGCTGTATCGAGGTCTACGAAGAGGATAATTGCCAGAGCAAAATTCAAATTCATCAGCGGAATTGGAGCGAACCTAATCAGGTACCACTCTGGGAGCCGTGTCTTTTGGTCTCTCTCCAAGGCTGACGAGGGGAACTTTTGTCGGACTACCTTTTCACCTTTGCGCAAGCCGGATGACCAATTGGCCTACACAGCAAAAGATAAAGCCGATCTCTTGCGTAATTTCTTTGCCTGTAACTCAACTCTGGATGATACGCTGCACCACCTCCCATAACGCGGTGTGAGGGCACTATACATGACGTTCGTTTTATTTAAAAAAATGTAAGACGTGAGGACATCCGGAAGTCCAGTGAACCTCATAGCACCCGAGTTGTCTCTCGTGTTAATGCGCCTATTCGGGGCACCATAGTTGAGGTTCGTTTACCCAAAAAAATATGTATCGAGAGCTTATCTGCCTAGACATCCGGAAATCCAGTGGACCTGATGGCATACCGGCTATTGTTCTCAAAAATTTGCTCCCGAGTCGTCTCCCGTGTTAATGTGCCTATTCGAGCATTCCTACACCTCTGGAACGGTGCCGTCTTCGTGGAAGCCAGCCCATGTGCATTCGATACCCAATAAGTATGATAATTCCTATAGCGGTAATCTCCATGCTCTCTTAAGTGATAGAGCGGGTTCAATATCCAGCTCCATGGATACCTCGAGAATCACCAATCACCAGCTGATTAGTGACACTTAATATAATAATAATAATATAATTTTTATTCCAGGGAACAAATAACCTTAAGTATACATTAGCCGATAGTATATAGTTAGTAGTAAAGTTAAGAAGTAGAACTTATATAAAAGCTTTCTGAGTTTCCCTTTTTCTGGTCCCAGTAATATCCAGGCGATATTCGTTTCACAGGACTCCGTGTGGCGGCGTGGGGGCAACGCTATATCGGTGTTCGCAAGGCTCCGTCAGTGCGCTGGGACATCATGGTCATGTCTTCGAAAGATTGAGGCTGCTCGAAGGGTCGTCTCGGCATGTTGTACCGCCGAAATACCACTCCACTAGGCTAAATCTTTCCGAAGGAAATTCTGTACACTGTCAGTGGGCACTCGTACACGAAACGCCCTGAAGTCTGTATCTTTGTAGTACGACGGCAGCTTGTAATAGCGAGAGCCATCTCCCCGTTCTCTTTGATATTTTCTACAACCAACTGCACCGTCGTCTCCTTGCTGAGCCGGAAGATATGGCTTTCGTCATGGGCGCTCAATTTGTGACCTTTATGTGTACCTAACACACCGTTGGGCTGAGGCTGTCGAGAGCATGGGGGAGGCTCTGGCTGTCAGTCTTGAAATACCCAAGGCATTTGAATGGGTCTGGCATAGGGCACTGCTATCAAAACTCCCGAAGTACAGTATCTGTTTCGGTCTGGACGGAGCATCAAAGTCGTTGTCGACGGATGCTGCTCCGATACCAAGACTATCAATGCTGGAGTACTCCAAGGTTCAGTGCTATTTCCTACGCTGTTTCTTCTGCATATCAATGATATGCGGCATATCCTGAGTGTTCATTGCTATGCAGATGACAGTACTGGAGAAGCTCGTAATACTGGCCGAGCGAATGTCCCTCGTTCCGAGGTGTCGGAAAGCCGAATAAGACAAGTTGCTCGAATTCAACACCTCGAAGACACAGGTCTGCGCATTTTCCGTCAAAAAGGATCCCTTTGTCATAGTGTCGCAGTTCCAAGAAACACCCCTTTCCATCTCAGAAGGATATCAGGATCCTTGGTGTCGACATGTCGGTCCCGGAGTCACCTGGAAGGTAAGGCTAAACAAGACTCGAATAGCGCGACCACGATAATAATAGAATGTAGCGTAAAGAGGAACTAACATGCCATAAGTTGTCCACGTGTAGACGCGCCCGTCACGGTCATTGTTATCGTTGCTGTGGCGCTCAATCGTTTTAGTTTTTTTCTCTATTGAAACACACTTTATAACATATTCACTTCATGCGCATAAGATTTGGTTAAAGTACCGAGAATAATAAATAATCTTGAACAAATCCACACAGCGCCATCTAGCCCCAAAGTAAGCAAAGCTTGTGTTATGGGTGCTAGATAACTGATAAGCTACTTATATACTTTTAAATACATACTTGTTATACATAGAACACCCAGACCCGTAACAGAAATTAAAATTCATCATTTCAATTTCGGCCCGGCCGGGAATCGAACCCGGGACCTCTTGCGTGGCAGACCGCTGTTGACCACTGAACCACTCAGGTCGTCGAGAATCCAGAAAATATGCGTATTGTCACTTTAAGGGTCAAGATGATATGCTTCAATGTAACTTTCTAGTGTACGTTACCTCACCTTAAGGGTAACCGGGTACCGGAACATAACCACGCAAACATTTATTGATTTAAATGTACGAGGGGTGTAAGTTTTTCTAATTATGGAAAAAGTGCAATCCGATCGGTGATTAGATTCTTATTTTTGGATGGGACGACATGTACGGATATTAAAGAAAAGTTGGACATCGTTTATGGGGACCTTTCTTCTTCGATGACAACAATCCGATATTGGTTCAATGAATTCAAGCGTGGTCGTACATCCGTCTTAGATGAAGAGCGCCCAGGTCGCCCAATTGAAGTGACTACGGATGAAATGGTTAACAAAATCCATGACATTGTATTGGCAGACCGGCGAGTGAAGATAAGAAAGATTGTTGAGATCATAGGCATCTCATTCGAACGTGTACAAAATATATTGCATGAACATGACAAAGTCATCGGCAAGATGGGTGCCACGTTTGCTCACCGTCGACAACAAGCGGATTCGAATGACCACTTCATAGCTGAATTTGGACCTGTTTATGCGCAATCCGAAGGAGTTTCTGCGCTACTATGTGACTGTTGATGAGACTTGAATCTATCACTGCCTGAAAGCCTGAAATGAAAGAACAGTCAAACAGTGGACTGCATATCGAAACATGCACCAAAGAAGTCGAAAACAGTTCGATCGGCCGAAAAGGTCATGGTCACCATTTTTTGGGATGCTCAGAGCATAATCTACATAGATTATTTGCAAAAGCTAAGAACGATTACAGGACAATATTATGCTGAATTATTGCGAACATTTATTTTTAAGAGAGGTAGGTCGTAGCGGGGTATCCCGTTCGATTTGGAGCCGCCCGACTGGGGAAGTACCTCCACCTTACAGAATACCGCAGCTAAACAATACTCTTTAAAATAGTATTGTGTTTCTGCCGGTGAGTAAGGTTTCCAGTGTTCCATGGGGTGGGAATTTGGGGAACCGTCTTTGGCAGTGGAGAGACATTTGCCTTTTTGCTGCCGGAGTAACGTGTTATAGAGGCGTGCAACGCATTGGCGATACTCTCGGTGTTGCTAATGTCTATAGGCAGTGGTGACCACTTTTCATCAGGTGGCCCGCTTGCCTGTTTGCCTACTGCATGACAGAAAAAAAAGAAAATTTAACGACGCATTGAAGAGAAAACGGGCCCACTTGGCAAAGAAAAATTGTGTCCCGAGCCGCGGCAAAATTTGTAGAATAGGGTACGAATTACTGCCGCATCCACCGTATTCTAAAGATTTGGTCCCAAGCGATATCTTCTTGATTCCAAATCTGAAAAAAATGGCTTGGTGGAAAGAGATTCACAACAAACGAGGAGGTCATTGCCGAAACTAACGGTTACGCAGAGCGACTACAACTGTCCAGATCCATCCTCCTAGATGGCTACTCCAGACATCGCAACGGAACACGGCTGGGCTGCTTGGCGTCGCGTTCGCCTGGAGGGTGGTGACCATCCACGGCCGAAGCCTACCACCGGAGAGAGTGCTGTCCATTTCGCACTACCCGCGGATCACGTGTAGGGTATCTAGAGTCATGTAGCCCAAAGTGGGCTTCGCCTACGGACGCGGACAGCATTGATACCCTCTTGGGAGCAGTGTTCTAGGACAATAAGTTTCAGATACAGTTTTAGGTTTGACAGGTGTCACCCGAAATGCAACTTTTTCTCTTCTTATTTTGCTCCTCAGTTCATACATTTTGCTAGGTGGGGCGGGGGCTACGCCCATGTGCATGCCGCCACATTGAAAATGGACTTTTCAAATAAGCGGTATGTTAGTTCCTTTTTAGGCCACGTAATTCTATTACTATTAGTATTCTTGATCCTTGTCGGTTTGCAGATATTAAAGCTTTGGTACATGACACTCTTGGCTTTGGCTTTTATATATTGCATTGAACAATCAGAAAATTTCTCCACAAAGCATTAGATATTTTGTACATTTCATTAGGGACAGCCCGTGGATTCAGCACTAAATTCAGTAAGTATTACAGTGTAGACCTACATGGCAATATTGATTACCGACAGAGCAAGCGTGTCAAATGTGTCAAAGAAAAAAACGACGGATCCGCACGAACGCGCGTGGATATGTTTTCAGTGTGTTCGACTATGCATGATTTCCATAGAAACCGACGACAACTCAAAGAACTTTATGTCACGCACTTACGCACGTCACGCACAACCGTACGGTGCTGCGTTCCAGTGCGCGAATCATCTAAATAATAATGGGCAATGACGGACAAGGACAGATTATCCAATCGATATTGCCATATCCACACTGTATAATTTCTACCACTGTCAGTTGATTCGGACTTAGCGTGGTCCTATTATACTTATCAATCACCCCTCGTATAGTAAGTACCTCATCAAAGCTGTCTCTTCAGGGTTGACAGTCCTGCTTCCGGTAAATACACAGTCCACCTTACTGAATGAGGTTTAATTTGTGACCCCCGTCGTATTCGAACGCAATCGATGAAGGCTTCGCGGTCTTTAGGATTTGAGGGAAGGCTTGAAGGGGGAGTTGCCCCTAAACTTGACAACCATTTTCAAGATTCTTTTTTTATACTCTTATCAGGTTTTGTAAACCATTGGCTCTCGTATTCGACTTAACGAGGTCAATGCGTTACTTCTTGGGCCTGGCCCTGGATATATCGGCAGGTGTAGGCACCTGTTCCCTTTCTCGTATCCCTGGGATTTGCATAGCACGTAGGCGAGCCTCTGTTATATGAGAAATCTCAGACGCTAAGGCTGCTACGGACGCCGTTTCTCGTTCAAATCGCTATGTTATGACATTGAAACTCTATGGTAGCCAAAACATATTTTCTCAAATATCTTCGACAGTTGTATATTGTCGAAGGTAAATTTACAACAATTTATAAAATATTTTTGGCTAAAGAAAATGTCGAATGTGAGATGTTACGGCGCGAGAATCGCCCTCTGCACATTGCCTGTTCCTTTATAGTAAATGCGTAATTATGTTTACGCGTCAAGCGTCAGTCACGTATCAGGCTAAAATCCTAATCTATTTAACAGTGATCAGTGAGTAAGAGTGGGTCACTGGGTCATCATTGTTTCAGTGTGTATTCCGTCATGGCGTAGGCTATTACATTCCTTGTACACGCCAAAGACGTCTCCACTTCGCGGTGATTGGGGTTCATACCAGGTTTGCAGGAAGTTGTGGTCGTGGCTTCGTTAGACAGTTTGTTTAAATTACATCACCAATCGGCTTTAATAGTGTTTTGCACTTCATCATCATCATCATCCGAGCGGCCAGTCCCGGCTTCTGCCCGCTGGTCCAGTTGTATGTTTGCACTTATTTATTCCAATTCAATGGTAGTGTTTATTTTTGGGTACATAACAATGGTTCTGAACGTTGTAATATCCCATTTGCATGCATTGTTGGATACCGTACTGAGCGTCGATCCACCGACAGGTCGAATTTTTTTTATTGCATCGTTGGGTTTGCTTCCATGGAATATGGAAGCAATCCCAATGATGGCAGTGGAGGGACATTTGCCTTTTTGCTGCCAGAGTAACGTGTTATATGCCAGAGCAACGCATTGGCGACACTCTCGGTGTTGCTAATGTCTATAGGCAGTGCTGACCACTTTCCATCAGGTGGCCCGCTTGCCTGTTTGCGTACCGTATGACATAAAAAAAAAGATAGCTTCCGTCGAAAAGTATACCAAATATTTTTAGAATAGTGTAAACATTTCTCGCCAGTTCTGGAGCCCTACCGCCTAACTCTTCACGATAGCATTACGGTAGCTTTACGACTTCGTCTTGCTCGCGTCGTTCGCGGCACCTTTCGCGAGCGAGCGAGATCGCAAGTCAAAAGCGATAACATTCAAGTTAGGCAGTCAGGCCCCTGGTTACCTGTATGTCATGACTGCAAGAGACTGCAGGAGATGACCATAAAGAGTTCAGAAAGATCGACAATGGACTTTCATGATAATATAGCTCTTACCGTCCATCCTTGCTTGTCCCTCATTTCAATATTGATATCATGGTCGAGTAGTTTCTGCACGGAGGCTATTCGGCCCGTCGATATCGCCCGCATAAGCGGGGTGTGCCCATAGCGGTCGCCTACATTCACAATGCATCCCTTCTGAAGGAGATTTACAACTATGTTCTTGATTGCGTCATTGCTTGCACTGTTGTTGGAACATGCCAGCATTATTGGTGTGACTGTATCTGAAATTGGAGAAACAATATCATTTTAATTTGTGTCATTACAGGGATACAGTTGAAATAATAATGAAGGTGGCTTGGCTATCGTGACCAAACCATAATAATGAATAAATAAAAGAAAATAAAAAAATTAAATTGGGGTTCAATCATTCATAAAGAAAAAAATTAAAATTTCGTTGGTTTATAGTTAATATCGCGCAAGGGCGACGAAACAGCAAATAACGCAAGGAATAAATGTCTGGCTATGCCACACCCGCCAGGAGAGGCCGGCCCATAAATCTATGGCTCGACGTCGACGTGCCAACAAACTCACCACCAAGGATGCCGAAGACTGAGCTAAGTGGACAAACAGAAGTAGAAAGGCCCTCGCGTGCGAGAGGACATCCGAGACTGACGCCAAGATGATGATGATGATAGTGCAAGGGCGACGCCTACGGATAGCTACGGGCCTGTTTTAGCGGTGGCCCTACTTCTGTGGCTCTGGGATCTCCTAACAAATTGACAAATTCTGATCTTAAGAATCATCTAACAATAGTTTTGGTTAGAGAAAAGCCAGATACATGCAACCCAACAGTTGTTCACCTGCCTACCTGCGTGCCTGCTTGATAAACAATCATAATAATAATAACTTATACGACTTCTCTTATACAAGGCTGAAGTCGACCCCATTTGGAGTATTTGCTCTCATCTATGGGCGGCAGCACTGGCATATCAGCTTGGTCCTCGTGACTCGATACAAAAGCGCGCTGTGAGAATTGTCGATGATTCCATGCTCACAAGTGGTATTGAGCCGCTTCAGAGTCAGCGGAAAGATTTCGCCTCCCTTTGTGTGTTCTACCGCTTGTACAATTGTGATTTTTTTGAAGAACTGTTTGACATGATGCTACATTCTATCATCGCACCGCTCGCCACCGACCCTTTTACGGGGTCGGACACGCGTGGGTGATGCCTCTGGTATTGGTATTGATAAATGGTTTGCCAACGTAGTGGTATAAAAAAAAATTCAGCAACATCAGTTGTTGTAGTGCCATGGTGGTACACCCGTATATTTTATATATGTACAAGCGACACGCTCTGGCTTCGCACGGCTAGTAGCCTTAATACCAAAGTATACACCTAAACCTTCCTTATGAATCACTTATGTCTATTGGTGGAAACCGCATGAAAATCCGTTCGTTTATCGCAAACAGAGAGAAAGATAGACGCGGCGTGGGTCTTTGTTTTGTAACATGTAGTAATAATCGTACGTACATAAATAGACTTGTCATATAATTCTATTGGCTTTGCCATAATCAGATAAACACTAACCTGCATGTATATTGGGATCAGCTCCTTTCTCCAGCAAGAAAGCAACAATCTTGTCCTGTCCATGAAAGCAGGCGTGCAGCAGTGCTGTCCACCCGCTTTCCAATTTTGTGTTAACATCATTACCAAGGTCTGAAAATTAACAGATTCATCCATTTAGATTATTAGACTATTTTTTCTAACTACATTGTATTTAATAAGCAGACAGCCCATCTATAGAAAAGCTGGAACAGTCACCCATAAAACCTAAATACCTGCAATGGAGAAGTTTTTATGAGAGTCATCATCAGCCTATACTAGTCCACTGCCGGACATAGGCCTCCCCTAATGAGCATCAATGCATCCTTGACTTGATGCATCCAGCATCTGCAGCATTACGCACATTGTAACTTTAAATTTATTATAATTCATCACCACAGCCCATAACAATACACAGCAGGACTAAGCGCCCCTCCCACGAAAGGGGAGGTCATTGCCGTAAACTCCACGCTTGGCGGGCGGGTTGGTGATTGCAGTGATATATTTATAACAATGGAAAACGCTGCTGTCCATTTTCCAGGATAAGGAGACAAGATCTTTCTCATTTCTTGTACGACACCCACGAGTGTAAGGGGCTATACTACTCTGCCGGACACCACACGGCCAATAATTATACTTCCTAATGTGAAGAAATGAATTTTGGGTTACCATGTTTTCTCATAGAACACAAAACTTACCACCGGTATATTATCATCAGTTTCATCAGGTGATACGTGGCAACTTTTAAAGTAAAAGACAACAAATACAATATCTTTTGCTTGGTAACAGGAATAGATACAATAAGTGGTACTCATATGTCGCAGGGTCTGCCCCGCTGGAGACCTTGAGACTGAACAGCATCGGGAGCCGATTTGGCACCATGTTAGCATAAAACAAATATTTTGAACAGAATACAATTTTATAAGTTTAAAACCAAACACTGACCGCATATAACAATCTTCTCAACTTCTTTAATATTGCCATGTACAATTGCATCCTGTATGTTGTTTTCTAATTTTTTCCTCAAATTTACTGGCGGGACAGGAATGTAACTTCTTGACTGCAAATTAATAAAATATTTATTACAACAACTAAATTTAAAGACATATATATAAGAAGAACCCTGTAGAATAGAAGCACACATAAAAAAAAAAATTAATGCATGTAACAGATACCGGCAAACTTCTTGAACCATGACAAATAAAATCATTTTATTTATTTATTTTTATGAATGCTTATTTATCATGCATAAACTCCCTTTCTAGGTCCAGATAAGCCTGATTGGATCAAAAATAAAAAGATTTGTGGGCGAACTAAGGTTACCAACATAGCTTGAAGGATTGCCACGCTTAAGTGGCAGTGGGTAGGGCACATAGCTCACAGAACAGATGACCGCTGGGACAGTAAAGTTCTCGAGTCGTGGCCACATACCAGAAGACGCAGCACGGTTATGCAACCAATGGACAAGGTGGACCAACAACCTAGTAAAGAATGCAGGTATCAGCTGGATGAGGAAGGCCCAAGGCTTAGTGAAGATCTCTGGGGGAAGCCTATGCCCAGCAGTGAGGGGGTCATCTAGTTGATATGATGATGACGTAACCTCATTTCCAGGTGCATCCTGGGTTGGAGTAAAGCAAATGGGGCGCTGAGGAAAAATACAACTCATAAAGTGATGATGTAGTAGTATGCGTGTGTAGTGTTTTGGCTGATCGAGGACAATAATTTAAAACACCAGCACAGATATATGCACATTAGCCGTTGGCTGCTCGCCTATTAACCCATAATAACAATTATACAATTTTCACCAGTAAAACACCTGGCTAGTGTTTGATCTGAGACATAAGTCGCCTTCTCCCGTGATGGATGCTTTATTTTATGATACCTACCTATATTAATAAAATACGTAGTAATCTAATATTTAATATACCTACCCACATAAATTTCTCTACATAGTTTAATGAAATTTTGAATTTTTGAGGGTAGCCATCTCTTTGGCTATATATATTAGGAACAAGAAGTTATTTTATGTCATTGCTTTAATATTATTTCATAGGTCGTTAGAGCCCAAGAATGTAGCCATGCAAGCAAACTTGGTGAAACATTTATATGTCCACCCGAAATAACTGGAACATAGGTTAACCATATTTTTTTAGAATTGGTAAATCCTGGGCAGTCATTTGTTTGTGTTTTAGTACAGAAGAAGGACAAAGTAAGCAGAAATAGGAAACTCACCGGCTTTTCGAAAAATCTATATTCATCGCTATCGGAGTCCTCATCTGACATCCCAGCTGGTCTAAATTGTGCCATGGCGATCTAATATACAAATTAAACCAGAAAATCACAATATTTTGAGTGAAATAATATTATTTTTCAATAAAACCGCATCCGCTATGACATTTCCGCACGAAAACCATTTTTTGAATTTTGACGGCTGACTGTCACCACAGACACAGACCAAAAACAGACCAAGAACAACAACCTGAGAATAAAGGATTCGACCATAGAGAAAAATAGCTGTTACACACACGATACACGTAATTCTAAAATAAATTAAATAAATTGAGAATTAAGACGAAGATAAATAGATATATGCTAATTTTAAACGTCAAAATAAGAAACAACGTTAAAGCAGCAACCAAACGCTAACATTACACTGGCAACATTTCCCTACGTCATAACTACTGAAGAGTCTTTCCATAAGTAGGTATTGTCAGTTGGTTTCAAAAAGCATAAATAGATCCTACAATTATGGTATTTATAAATATAAACATAACTTTTAAAGGTTGAACGAAATGTACTAAGACATATTTTTACGAATATTCACTATGTTGCATTTTATTATACAACCTCTAAAACGGTTGAAAACTATTTATAAATACAATATTATCCAATACAACGTACCCAGGGTTTATATCCCCTTTGATAAGAACCTTTTCAAACGATTATCAATTACCAAAATTAGTGTGCCGCCAACTAGTGAGTGGTTAAGAATGCTTTAGATACCTATTAGAAAACTCCTCCTTCAGACCGATGTCATATTGCTAACCCATTTTGATTCTTCCCAAACGACAAGCGAAATATGGTTTGTTGCGTAGTTTAAAAGATCTAAGCGTACATAGATACATAGGGACAGACGGCGGGAAGCGACTTTGTTTTATACTATATCTATAGTTTATCTATCAGAAACGTCAGAAAACCCAACTTGACTGTACGTACAATTCTGGTCTAGCTAACCATGTCAGTGGGTATTTATTTCTATGTTTGGCGAGCTATTTTTCCTGTAACGATCGCGATGCAAGTGAGTCTACTTATTATTTTGTATTATATGAAAATATCCGTCTAAACTGTCCGTTGTATTAATTGCAGGTAGTACTAAATAACTCAGCGTCGCAAAAATGACTCTTCAATACTGTAAAAGCAGCTTTGAATCAACCACTTTTTTTAACTGCAAATTCTTGAGAGCCGCCAAAGTGCATACGCAAAGGAGTTTCTTTTATTGTACAATTTGGAAATATGAATAGCCCATGTACACCTATCCTTAAGCCAGATGCGCCCAGAAATGGAGCTTGACTGGACTCCGCAATGATTTGATTATACGTTGATACAGTTAAGGCCTTCTTTCGGCCATTTCTATTATTAATTTTAGAAATTAATTATTATTAGAAAGGATTTACAAATTTGCTTTACTTTTACTTAAGATTATTGTCATTAAGCCATTGTATTATGTCATGTACTGTTTTATTAACCTCATCATTATAATTGTTAACGTCCTCACACGGTATTCCGAGATGTCATCAGCAAATAGGGTGCAGTCATACTCAGTTACATCTGGCAGATCATTAATATAGATCAAAAATAATAATGGCCCTAAATTACTACCCTGCGGGACCCCAGCCTTATTTAGTTCCATTGAGGACCTGTACGCTCTGCGCTCTTTATTAGACACCTTTTCTATTTCAACATACTGTCTTCTGTTGCTTAGGTAGCTCTCAAGCCATGTATGAGCTAGCCTCCGTATTCCGTAACGCTCACATTTGTCGAGCAGTTTCTTGTATGATACGAAGTCGAATGCTTTGCTCATGTCAAAGAACACTGCTGTAACAGCTGTTCTTTTGACCAGACATTTCAGTATATTATTTAGGTACAAGAGAGAATGCAGCTAAAGATGTAGATTTACCCTTTTGATACCCGTACTGATTCTCTTTAAGTATTTTAAATGTCTTTAAAAAACTAGTAATACGTTCGCGCATGGCCTTTTCAAAGACTTTTGAAAATATGGATATAAGTGCTCTATAATTATAGAGTAGGTCTATAATTATCCATATTGTCTGCACTCCCCTTTTCATGCAAAGGGGAAGCCCCTTTTAAAGCAGCTTTATCTGTTCTGGAAATGAGCCATTGGTAAAAGAAATTTAATTAATAACTTAGAACAGGCGCAATTTCTGCTTTACAAGCTTTTATCACTTCCGTATGAATATTGTCATAACCTGTAGTATTTGTAGTATTCAAATTATTGATTATTTTTATTACTTCTTGTGCGTCAGTGGGTTTTAAGAATATACTAGCATTATTTTTAGGTATATGTTTAATGTCAGGAATAGAATTAGGGAATGAATGAATCATGGGGAATAGAATTTGTCAAATTGATGTAATATTTATTTAATGAATTTGCTATGTCAATAGGTTCATTTAATTGTATGTTATCTATAAGGCGCAGAAGGCGGCTACGGCTCAGGTCCTTTCACTTTTAAGCATGGCTGTAATTAGGTACGCTTGAAAGCGTCCGGACCTACAACGGCATTCACGACACGTCGATGCTGTTTCCAGCTAGTGCAGGCCGCGGGGGTATGTTGTGCTGTGTCATCTACCGCGTCACATTTGTGGCACGACGGGGTTTTCTCTCTTCTCCCGATTCGGTGTAGAAATGAGTTTTAACAACCGTGTCCGGATGATATCTGTACCAACCGATAAGAAAGAGATCCATGCGGGCGCTCCGACCTAGTCCTCGATGACGGGACCGATGGCGTTGAGCATTCGACGTACCGCGTCACGCTCCTCCGGGGCCGGGCGCTCACCTTACGCCCTCTGCGTCGCCGTCCATTCGTAGACGACGGCTATAACCCTGGCCTCCAGCTCACAGAGTATGTAACCTGCGCAAGTGGCTCATCATGCGCAAGCTATATGTATACAAACACCCTAAATCAGGCCCTGGATTGGAACCGACATGGCCCGATTGAATCGAATCTAGAAACCCTAAGTATAGCTAGTCTTATAGGTAGGTACTCCTCGCCTCCGTCTTATAAATAACCTGTCGAACTGTGTGTGTGCAGATAGTACTGTGATCAAAAAACCTTTTTTGAACCCGGTTTAGGTCAACAGGATAGAAATCGTTAATCCTGTGCGCAAGTTGCTGCGTGATTTTTTGAAGAACAGTGATTTGCCCTTAAAGATAGGTAACGGAATTATAGAGCCTCTGATGGACATAAGTAACGGTATATCATCCGCTTTGAGAAACTCGGATAGGTATTATTCTGTCATTGCCTGGGGCCTTAATGTTGTTTAGCTGTTCAAGAGCCATCTCGATCTCGTGTAGGCTGAACCGCTCATACTCTCCCTGGAGGGAGGGTACATATATAGGACATAGGATACTCCAAGGACATAATCTATTCAACGTTTTTATTAAAGTTAAACCGTCGCGTGGACGGCTTTATCAGCCCGCTATTTAGGGCGACTTGCACCAAATTCTTAAACGCATTTAAGCTGATTCTTAAACAAAAAACTTAATACAAATAAAACGTTAAAAGTCATTTTTAAACGTGTTTAAGTTTAAGTTCGATCGGGTTTCTAGCAAACCAGCTCATTGGATGAGACCCGTGACATCCGCTGGGCTTGGTTGTTCAAAATACAAGTACAGACGACGGAACCACCGATGAGGGCGACGCCATACTTAATTCTTGCTAATATATAATATAATATCTTTATTGACAAGACAACAGTGGTCCATTTGTTGTTAGTAAATCTTAGTCTATGTTAGCAAAATTTATAATAACTATGTCATAAAATTATTTTCTAATATAATATTTTAAGCCTAGATAGCGTCCGCTGCGTGAGTACCCACATGACAGGACTTATAGTTATAGGCCCGTTGTGTATACCGGACCCATAGACTCGCCGAGTACAGTGATGTGCAGTATGCTTTAAATAGCAATACTTTGACTGTGTCTGTACATCGTGCGAACCTACGAGCCAGCATGTTCGCCCGGACCGACAACGCCCTGCGTTCCCTCTCCATATCCTCCTCATCCTTCAAGTCGTCCGTTAACAGATGGAATATGACCTACATACACCCTTGCAGAAGCATTTCTGGCTGGTGTTGTACCTGAAAGGAACGGAACGGATCTGAGAGCACTCGGGTTTCTGTATATGGGCTATTGTAGATCGGAGTATAGACTTTACCAGACGAGACATCGGGAACTGAAAAAAAAAACGAATTAACAATGAAGTGATAGAGTTAGAGATGAACCATACAATTTTGACATTTAGACTGATAAAAGTGGGGGTGATCGCTGAGTGATTGTATTAAAAAATAAATAAAGATGAGCGAGTTCAAATTCGGAGTGAAAGGTAAGGTACCTAACGAGTTTGTTATTTTTGACATATTTCTCTTTAAAGCTGGTGTTGTAAAATTGTCGTTTTTGAAGCCTCTTTGCAGGAGAGACCAAACCAGGGTTTTGACCCGCCGCCAAGTCCACTAACGAATTTTGATTGATGAGTTCCTGCTGCAAAATACATGGCCGATAGTTTTGACAAATTGTGACGAGCTGCATACCACGTCGCACAACGCCTTGCTGAAAACGACGAGCAATTTACCACTCAACGGGGTAGGAGTTATGGTCCCTAAATAATTGATATCCGCGAATTTATTAACGGAGTACGTGCCGATTCGTGATTTCTTTAAATAATGTAATTGACAGCCCAAAATAGTAGAGATTCATCAATAATGTAAGCTTACAACCCGCGTAGTCAATGTTAAATTCGAAACTTATAATACTTCGTTTTTAAGTTTGTGCTACTGTGTTCTATCACGTGAACTACCTAATAGTTAAGATACAAGTTATTCTTCAAGAAACCTAGTATTGGTAATGTTTTGCGTTTGTTATGATTTGTAAACCATAAAGGGTTTTAAAGATAAGATGTTGATATCATTACAATATACGCATGTGCATTTACCGAGTGAGCTAGTTGCTTTATTCCGAATCCAATAGATACGATCCCTCACCACTTATAATCAACCCATCTAGGGCATAAATAGTTAAGTGAACGCAAGTGTTCTAGGGCCCAGCGCCGAACACTACGTAACAAAATTATAGAAAACACAAAGAGCCAACGTCTCTCCGGAGGCCTAGGGATCCAAACTGCCTGTGAGCAGGGCGCAGGAGCAGGGAAATAGTTGACTAATAGAATATCCCGGCGCAGGATGGAATCAAGTAGCAGGAGTTGGTATAGGGGTATTAGGTGTCTTCGTTTATGGATAACTGGCTTGTTTGTTTATTGTTTATTTACACAGTTACACCAAACTGGAATGCGTTGCTAATAGAATAAGGGTAATTGTCGTATCACGTATTTTGGAACGTGGAGCGATGTGTAGGTGCGAAAAAGTGTTAATATTATTTTTTGCTTATTATTTATACCCAAATAAATGTTAAACTTAGCGCATTTGTCTGTAAATATTTATTGTCTTTAGTTAAGTCATATCAGTACCTAGTTAAATCATCATATTAAGAAAACATTACAAAAAAGGGGCAACTTTGTTTTTTTTTTTATAGAGTGAAGTTTAATTAAATGTAACGTTTAGCGATTTTGACTAGATTCTAATACAACTATTTTTTTGAGAATTAACAACGCTATTTTGTATGTTTTCCTTTCTCGCTTATATCATAGCTTGGTGAGCACGTGCCATTCGTGCTTGACAGGTGTTTATGATATTTTGTTGTTATACTTTAGTTCTAGTATGAGCATTGAGCACTATAAAGTACCTACTAAATTGATACTTTCCTACCCTTTTTATCTACCTGTTGGTATCTACTGTTTTACTTAGAGAAAAACTACCCCAGCTTTCTTTAGATCCAGTGGCTAGTCCGAGTCGAACTCGCATCCGAAGTATTTGTACCATTCTGGTGACTATTTTCAAGTCATTCTTAGGTATGAAATAATACATAGAGCACACTGAAAGTTCTACGCTCCTGGCAGCACATAAAATGTTTGAATTTCTAGTGTTATATTTTTAAAACATAAGAAACTCAATGAAACCGCTTCGAAATCGGTCCATCCGTTTGGAAGCTACGATGCCACAGACAGACACACAGATACACAGAGGTACAGATACATACGTCAAACTTATAATACTAATTAAAAAAAATATTATAAACTACTAAAAATATTTTTTTAACCTACTTACGTACCTAATATCCTCTATGTACAGACTCAGCTTTCTTAGAGTTTTATAATAGTATTTAGACATTCTGTATTATGTAGATAACAAAAGTCGAATTACTACGGACGAACAAGCAGTCGGAGTCTTAATACTAGGGTTCTTTTTTAACTTTCGGGTACGGAACCCTGAACAATCACCTACTCACACCCTGCCATAAGTGTGCACTAATATCGGAAGGAAAACCTTTATAGAACCTGCATTACGTTTCAACATTATAGCAAACATCTACCCGCCAGAAACTTCGCTTAACGCTAATTAAACAGGGGCATTAATTCGAGTAGCCCATTACGAGGAAAGCAATTTCATTTTCTTCTAAATTAAGGCTAAGTCAAGAAATTGCCATTTACAAAGGGTGTTTAGATTATAAAATTTAATTAGAAGATTCTTAATACTAGTAGTACGTGAGAGGTTAGTAGATTGGTCTCTAGGTAACATAGAGCTTTTCAAGAAAGGGGCTAAAAGGTTTTTACGGGGTCGGCAACGCGTGGGTGATGCCCCTGGTATTGCAAACGTCCATACGCTGCGGTGACTGCTTACCATCAGACAGGCCGCAAGCTTGTTTGCCACCTTAGTGGAATAAAAAAAAAAAGGTAACCCACCGGACCCACCGTATCACTGCCCGTGTTCCTAGTGGTATCGTGGGTATTTATTTGTAAAACAATATATTGATTATGCAAAAAAGCAAAACATTATATCGATAAAGAAAAGTCATTTTTCACGAATTAGTTAACACATAGACGGAAAGTAGGTAGACGGCGGGAAGCGACTTTGTTTTATACTATATATAGAAGATTTTTTCGTAAGCTATTACTTAGGTACTACATAACTGTAAATGCGCGTAAAACGTATACTTACTTAAATTAATTCATACACAACTTAAAATCTTGTAATATTAGCCAGCAACAGCAATACGTAGATAAGTATAAAGCTTAAACCTACTTTAAGCGGAGTCCAAGAAGAAACGCTTGTTAAAGTATGAAGGGGCTCTGGAGCTGGAACTCGTTCTAGCGTCGGAAGGTAAGGATAATAGGCAACAGTTCCAATTAGGCGACGAGGGCGTTTGTTAACATTTAATTAACGTCAGGCAGCTATTGTGTCGGCGTCGGCCTCCAGGGCCGGGCTTCGTCTACTGCGTCTTGATGAGCCCACAGTCATACCGTTTCGGATTACGGCCGAATCTCCCTGCAACATCGCCGGTATTCATTCCCCATTTGGCCGTACATTGCTGCGTTACTTTCCACCTGCCCGTGCAGACGCAGCTACAACGCGCAATCTTATTCTAAGCAGGGGTTTACGTGGAATGTCGCGACGGGTTAGTAAATTGGCTGAGTTGTAACAGTAGAAGGGTGGATGCTTGCAGGTGTCGCTTGCTAATGATGCGATGCCGTCCTGCCTGCGGCGCCGGCGACGTGACGGGGCCTTGCGTCGGTCTCTTCACTACAAGCCCTTTACTATCGGATCGCGTTAACAGTGAGGTGACAAGATTTTTTAAAGGAAAGGAGAATGCGTAACTTTAGTGATGTTATCTTCATAATTTTTCGCATTTGAAAAAAGAGCGGATTCCATATTCAAACTTTTTATTGTCCAATTGATTCGCTGAATTAAGTGTCGCGGACATTTGTAAGGAGCAAAGTTAGTAGGTAGGTAATAAATAAAAATTGTTATAATACAAAAAGAAAACACGAGTGATTTAATAAAATTTATAGCTTTTTGCATTACTGAAGACTCGTTTTCTTCACAAAATTCGAAATTATTTGTAGTAAAATTTAAATATTTTATAAAGTTTCGCATGATGTGAGACCCCTTGAGAATTATTTAATTTAATTAAAAGTTTTAGTTTTTTCTTACACTTGGTAGCGGTACAAAGTTTGTAAATACTACAAATCCATCTACCTATACGCATATGTCAAAATATTTAGTAAATATTTACATCATTAACAAGGTAAGGTACGTTCAAAGAGTTTGAAATTTATGGCTACGATGTTCTCTTAGGAACTACGAAAATAGATAAACGTACTAGTTACCTCGTATCTACTTGAGTAGGTACCCCTTAATTGGATATCCTTTTTCTAGAGGCAGTAAAAGAAATGTTTCCGAATGTAATAAGGATTTTTCGCATAGCGGTATGGGAGGTAAGATTTGATTTATCGCGGCAGGCGGCGCGGGCGGCCGGCCGCTGGCCGCTGCCGCGCCGCCCCCGGACGCGTTATTAAACTTTTCCCCATATTAAACATTCCGGAGACGAATACATTTTATTGTTGCCTCGGACCGACGTCAGAGGCCCCTACAAAGCGAAACTCAAAGACGGCAATTGCGAAATAAATTGAAAGCAATTTGATATTGCGTTGTAAGTAATAGCCGTCAGGACCTCGCGACTCTGTACGAGACATTTTGTATGCAATTTGTGTTAGATTTAGGAAAGCTCCCGGGTCATTTGAGTGTAGCCTTTGGGGCACGTTATTGCTTTGACCTATAAAACCATTTGTCAAGCTAGTCGAAAGAATTTGGCAAGGGAGATTATTTATTTGAAGCTAAGTTTTGCTTACGACTTAGTCCGCGTGGATCGAATTTTATGTTTCCTCGATTATTTTCTTTACATTTATTACTTATAAAATTGTTGTTGCCCTCTAAACGAGACCAATGTCGCGAAAATAGATTCTACATTTGTGCTACACCGAGTTACGACACTCTACGCCGCGCAACACCGCGCTACGCCGCACCCGCTTGCGCTGCATCGCCCGTCGCTTGCGCGCCTCATGTGTATACACTTTAGTAATATGAATAATGACAAGTCAAATCGGGCAATGCAGCTAATACTTATTTAAAGTTATTTATTTATTATATTGCCCGGTTATTATTAATACTACTACATAACTGTTGAGTGAGCTGAATATTTAAAATTATATTCCGAAAAATTTAAGAATTGATTTTGGCATTCGGCGTACGCTGCCAACGCTCGTTTCGCTCGCTCGGCTTGTGCGCGGTGGTTCATAAAACCTCTCACACTCGTCACTTCGCTCCACGCAACCTAATCCTCCGTGTCAGAACAACACATTATGCTCGGTCAATTATTTCAACATTTTTTATCACTTGTCTACTGCCCAGGCATGATAAATCATCATCATCATCATCTTGGCGTTAATGTCCCGGTTGTGCTCTCGCGCACGAGGGCCCGGGGTCCGCCTTGACCATGATCCAGGATTTGGCAGGTCAGGTAATTACAGTGGAGCGACTGCCATCTGACCTCCATGACCCTGCTACCAGGGGAACCTGACCAGATTGGATAATGGTTACACATTCAATCGCCTGAATGTTCAGGTTTCATCACGATGTTTTCCCTCACCGTAAGAGCATCGGTTAGTATTCAACTGATGTACATAACTCAGAAAACAGTCATTGACCGGAGCGGGATTCGAACCCAGGACCTCTGGCTTACGAGACGCATTCTCTAACTGCTCGGCTACCGAAGCTCCGATGCTACAGGCATGATAAATAATGCCCTATTAATCATCACATCGCTCAAACAGATTTGTTTATTTATTTTATCTTAGCTTATTTTATTTGGAAGACAAACATCCACCAAACAACAAAATAACGAAGTAGAAACCCAATTACAGGTCTTCGCTGATAGATTTTGGAATACAATTAAGAAAATCTGTTGATACACTTATACCTTGCGATAATAAATTGAGCACTTTATACAGCACAGAAATGAAATAACAGTATTACTACAACTAGTACAATACTACTAATATTACTACAATAGACACAATATATAAACTAAAGTAATTATCTCACTACATAACTATTCCAATAATTGTACTGGTAGTTTCACTACCAAACACCAAACCCGCTCACTTATGTAACAAATTGAAATTTGTAGATAGCTTTTTAGATAGACTAATAACAGATAGATACTTCTGAGTAAGCACATCAATCACACATATTATATTTTTAAGTCTGTAGTATAAGTAATAGATTGAAGAACAGCTAAACACATCAATACTTACCATACATTTGCTCCGTTACCTTTTTCACCCGGCTCCGTCCACGACTGGTCTGCACCGCCCGGCCACCACCGCCGCGCCTGCGCCGCCCTAATCCGAAATCTCATTTCCGACGAATAATTGTAGGAAATAGAGCGAGCCTCCCTCTCTGAGCACTTAAAAAATCCGTCACGGCATTTTTCATTAAGTGACTAGATAGCGAATATCGTTTTCTTTTTAATATTTAATTTCTTAGGTATTTGATGACTTGGATTTACTTTTTTCTTATTTTATTTTTGTTCATTGCAGCTAGCTACCCCAGCATGAGATGGTTGAAACCGATACATGTCGCAGGAATGCGGTGAGAAGCTTGCTGTCACTCTCATTCCGCACAAAGTATAATCGGGAATTTTAACTCGCGTGTTCGTTAATCTGACATTCTGTCAATCTGACATAGAGCGTCAAAAGGTTCATGGCCAAGCGTAGACAGCTGTTAACGTGGTCAAGGGTGGTCAAGTGTCATGCTACCCCGTCTTGACGAAAGCTTTCCTCATACTTCGCCACAATGTATGATTTTAGTGGCCTCAGGCGCTGTCCTAATTACGCGACAATTGGCAACGGTCGTGCGACCATGGTCGTGTGACGAGCGGTTTTGAGGCCTCCTATTGGTTGGGTGAAGGCGGTCGTATGATCTTGGTTGCACGACCGTTGCCAATTAGGACAGTGCGTCACGCTATGCTAGTCAATCATGGGGTCTGTAAATAATCTTAAATATAACATCTACAGATTTTAGGCAGTAGTCATATCTGCAAGATTAGCTCTCCAGCTTATTGCCGTGCCGCAAGACGCTGAAAGTTACTGTTATCACAAATATCGCAATCAGCAAGATCCCGTATTACGATAGCCTGTTTACCATAAACCAAATTTTACGAGCACGCCTCCGAAACACATGCGACAAATTATACGAGCTCCCGTAGCCAGGCAAAGTTATTTATTCAGTTGAAGAGGATTGCTGCTCAGGAAGGATGGCCATAACATCGGCCTTCTGTGTTTGCTATGTATTTGGCCGTCTGTGAGTAACGATAGGGCATGGTAATCTATATTAACGATAACAAATTGCGACGTAAATACTTAAGTATGTAGGAGAAGTATGAAATTAGGAGATAGGTATTGTGGAAAGTAATTTTTATCTAGATTAATTTTGAGCTGTTTAATTACTTAAGTCATTAGATACCTACTTATTATTGTTAGCATTACGTTTGTCGGAATAATAAGTAGGGGTTAAACTTGTTCTTTATTGTTACAGGACCATAAAATATTTACAGATACCCATGCGAAATAAATACGATATTTATGTCATGGAATATCTGTAGTTTTCCTTTGTCCATTCCCTAACGTTTGCGATGCAACGATAATTCAGCCTTCGTATCGCATCCCATTAGTATATTTGGTATTAGTTATATCGACGTCGGTACAATAAAAAGAATTCAGTGAGGCTACAGAGTCGCTAGTTCATTATCCAAATGGACTACAGCTATTTGATCCACTTATGTGATTGCCTGCAAGCATTATCTCTCCTCCACTGAATGGAAGCCATAAGTCTGCTGAAACTCTCCGCCTTCTTACAATATTTGTACCTAGTACCAACATTTTCGTTCATACCTACTTACATATTCATTTAATTATTTGCTTTTAAAATGCGTTATAAACCTGTCATAATAAACTTTGAGCTAGAACAAAGGTACATCTTATTCATTAACCGTGAAACGTACCTACATTATAGATAGATACTCAGCAAATAACTAAATTATGTATCGAGCTTTCAAATTTTAAAGCAAGTGGTCAGATTCGTGTGTCGCTCCGTGCGTACCCGAGTGGTATCTGATCAATCCATTATCGGGCCAGTCCAGAGCTGTTAGGGCCCTAACTTGGCGACACACATTTTCCATTTCCCCCTTGTCCTTACACCGGCCCAGTTTGGCCTCCTCCATAATTCAATCCATACCGAATCCATTGTGCGATACACTACACTTTACTCGCCAAAGTTGCCTTCGCGTTTAGGTAACTTGTGTAGCGGCAGAGCTACACTTTGAATTTACATAAATCGTAAATTCGGAATATAAGTATAGGTGATCGAAGTTGTCGTTTTAAATATCGAGTTTGTCGTTAGAAATTGAAATAATGAATTTTAATTTCTGATACGGGTCTGGGTATTGTATGTATAATAATTACATACGTACCTATTAAAAATATATAAGAAGTTTATTAGTTTTTTTTGTCACCCATAACACAAGCTTTGGGGCTAAATGACGCTGTGTGAATTGCCCAAGCATATTTATTATTTATTTAAATATATATAAGGTAAATAATTTAAATATATATAAAATAATTTGAAAAATTTCGAATTTTCGCAATAGAAAATGGTAGGCCGTAATTATTTACGTTTGTTTACCACCTTAATATTACAAAAATAAAACCGCCTGAGTTATATTTTAGGTTGCAGTACTACCAGTTAACGTGCTACGAAACTGTGATTATTCAGTCACACCATAACATCGCATAGTAATCATCCAGCGCGTCAGCCATGAATGTTTGCCGGCGGGCGGCTGGCTTGCACTAACGCAATAGCCGCGTTTCCTTGATCCAGTCTATTTCGGCGAGATCCATTACCTCGAGAGTGGCGGCAAGAAGCAATCTCATTGAATGACCGTCTTCACCCCACCCTTCGCCCCCACCCCCCTATCCACGCCAATCGGTAAATATGCGTGTTAAATATGTATGCGCTGTAAGATGCTCTAAGTGTATTAGATTTTGCTTGCTTTTTCATTCTGTCAAGTAGTTAGGTACGTATATGTGGTCACATAAGGAGCGTACCTATTGCTTACGCATGCAGAACACGCGCCGATTTATTCGCCAGGCCGGTTGAGCATTTATTTTCTTTACAGCACCACTACATTTACTATCAAACTATTGATAGGTGGAATAGTCGGGTCTGTTGTGCTTATTATATGTTCCATCTTCGGGCAAGCCCAATTAAAGTGCAGGTTTTGTTGAAGTTTTATTTGAATTCATATGTAGATTCATTTTTGAAACTAAGAAGAATTATTTATTTGAGTTATAAACCACGAATTATAGTCTTCAATCAAACTGATGACGACAATGACGAAAACGAACCAAAATATTTTAAAAATAAAATACCTACCTATGTGCTAGGTACTAAGTATAGATAGAACAATGTTGCTATTCTTGCCCTATCTATCCACAACACCAAAACCGAACCCTCCATTCCTGTTAAGCGCACCCATCAATAGCTTGTCTGCATAAAGTTTAAGTAATAACTTATATCTGACAAAAGCGAAACTTGGAATGCACTTCGCGCTGAGTACGGAGTGACTAGACTTTTCCATTAGCGACAATTATCAGGCACAGCGGAGGATCCTGCTGGCGGGCCCCGGCGCCCCATCCTGTCGACGAAACCTGTTAGAGATAACGTCATAAACTCCCCGATGCAGAGAGCCGGACTAACGTCTTTGCTGCGACGCCCTCACCTCCGGATAATGGACCCGCCCGCCGCCCAGCGAAACCCATACAGGCTAATAGAGTGACAAACAAACACACTTTGCATTTAATAATGCTAATGCTTCTTATCTCCGAGTTCGCGTTGTGAGTTTATTTTAGTTGATAGAATATTTACTGGGTAGTATTTGGTGTCTGGACTAGGTACTTGTCTAATAGAAGTGTCTCAGCTGAGTGGTGAAACATCTTAGTTCGCAACTGATTATTTTATAATTCGTTTAATTTCGTCCACGTAACCAATAATTCGACAAATACGTAACAAATTCATAGAAATAAGTAGGATGATAAGTACCTTAAGTTGATCTAACTAAGGTATTGACCTAATCTATACCTGTATATATGCATTCCAGGAACGGGTGTAAGATATCCTGATTAAAACAATTTTGGTGTCATAGAAAAACAAACAAAGAGACACATTGGCTATATTCCTTCTAGGATTCAGTATTTTTTAAATTATTATTCAAGTAGTTATCAAAGTGAGTGTTTCGAGCATGTATCGGTATTCATGTGATTGTAACGCGCAACACACAGACCCAAGCGCAGCTTATGACAGCACACGAGTACTAATGAACTAATGGCGTATCAAACCACCCGTAGCCCGCCCAGCGGAATCGCCCGGCCCTCTTCGATAGGGCTGCCATGGATCTCCATCCATGTATTTCCGGAATCCGTATCGATTTCACGTCTTAAAAAGAAAGAAGAAAGAGAGAACAGAAAGCTTTTGTTGCTAGTCTCGCAGGATGCTTATAAATAATCATCTTGGCGTTAATGTCCCGGTTGTCGCGCATGAGGGCTGGGGTCCGCCTTGACCATGTTCCAGGATTTGGCAGATCAGATAATTATAGTGAAGTGACTGCCATCTGTTTTCCGTGAGCTTGCTACCAAGGGAACCTGACCAGATTGGATCCTAGTTACACATTCTCTCGTCGCCTCAATGTGCCGAATGCTATACTTAGACCAATATTTATTTTTCACAACGAAGCAAAATGTTATGGCATTTTATAATAATATAATTGGCCTAAAACAAAAAAGGGAAAAGACCCTGATCAATTTAAATTGTATTTTTTCAATTAACTTACACACCGCTTACCTACTGTCTCGGAAATCATACCTAACCTAGGTGTCGACATCTCCAGTGACGTCCAGTTTCACTGTCATTCAGAAGAAAAGGTCAAGTTGGCATCTAAAAACAACGGGGTATGCTTAACAGATCGAAGCAATGCTTCCCGCTGGGCGGCGCAACGACTTCTCCTGTATGGCTCAAATCAGGCCTCATTTGGAGTATTGCTCTCATTTAAGGGCGGGAGCACAGGTATTGCAATCTTGTTCCTTGTGACTCAATCCAAAAACGCGCTTTGAGAATTGTCGACGATATCATGCTCACAAGTTGTATTGAGCAGCTAAGTCTGCGGGGGGATTTCGCCTACTTGGATTTTTTTTGTTCTGAGGAACTGTTTGACATGCCAAAGCCACATTCTATCATCACACTGCCAGTCATCGACATCCTCATACCTTCGAAGCAAATTGGTCGCGAACTGTACGGTTCCAAAGGAACTTACTCCCACGCACACTAAGGTTGTGGAATGCGCTCCCGAGACAACATGGAGTCCTTCAAGAAAGGGATGAATAGGTTTTTACGGGCTCGGCAGCACGTGAGTTACAAATAAAACTTCCCAACTACTGCACTAATTACCTTTCTTCTACTTTAACAAACGGGACTATTGAGCTTTTAGTCAAAATCGCCTAATCCGATCGGCTCTTATTTTTGCGTCGAGAATAATATACGCGTGTAGTGAACTTCTGAACCGGCTATAAAATGCAGTGAGTTCTGATACTTCATTTCAACCTTGTGATTTAGGTCTTTAAATTATCTAACTTAAGTTATTTAGAAGTAGCAAACATCATCATCAGTCCATACTAGTCCACTGCTGAAGACCCTGTCCTCGGTCTGCCTCATGATCGCATCCAGCATCCACCTTCCTTCTCTCTGTCATTTGCAAATCGTCACTCCACCTGACCATAGGGTGTCCTTATATCACCCTAACTAGAAAACAACTTTGTCCCAAAAAGCATATAACTTTAATAATGTTTGCGGATATTCCTTATCAACCCCATCCCTATTCGGCACTCGGGTAATGGAGCAGCGTTGATGTCCGTCACTCCGCATTTGACTAGGCGGCTTTCACATCGCCACTCTGCACACTCCACTCTGCTAATGCTTCGCGCTCACGGCTCTATTAGGATCCGATGCTGCAGACGATGTTACTGTGGGAACTATAACTGGGTGTACTATAAATGTGGGTAGATACTAAATAATATTAGGTACTACGGAGCTACGGAGGTAGGTTCGTTACATGAGTATCAATTATTTCTCTCGTATTTGATTGGGGTAACGTTGTGATGATTAATGTGTAGATAGGTATGTCTCTCAGGCGTAAATTTTATCTGTTCTATATGTATACGTACTTTAAAACAGGTTTGGTAGGTACCTACTATACCTACGTTATAATATATTTGGTAGATAGGTAACACAAAAACTAAATGCGGTCCGCTTTCAGGAAAAAAACGCGCCCATTATCTTTTCAATCCCATTTGATGGACACATCCGAAAGAATCTCAAATAGTAAAAGCGAGATCTTTTTAGGCTTATGTCCAGTGTTGAGTGGGTCCACAAATGTCGCTAAAAGGCTGGACGTCATTGTTTATCCGGGCCACATTAGGCGGGTAACCGGACACGCGCGCGCTGAGTGCGCTACAAGTATCCGCTTTCAACTCATTACGGCTCCGACGTGGTGCGTGGGCATGGGCAGCCGGCCCGCCCCCCTCCGCCCCACCGACCGTCTTTGTCCTTCAATCCCTCTCACAATCTTCGATCCAATTTCGAATACCCATACATCCATCTAATGTTGGACTGCGTCGAAGATTAGATGACAACATCGGACGCCCGGCCCAGAGGACAAACAAAATATCAGACTTTATTTTTCTTTCACATTTTAGCAACAAGGGATGCGCTCGGTAGAAAATACTGATAAATAACGTAGGCATAAGAACTGTTTTCCAGATAGGTGATTGTCTAGTTCGGCTGTGTTGTTGAGCCCGTTGTTTTGTGGACGGGCCCAACAGCTGTCAGACCGAAACCCAATCAGCCAGATTTATACCAAATTAACAATAAAGGAGATTGCGACCTCATGTCAGATGTAATCGCAAAATAAAGTGACACAAGTATCTTAATCAAGTGTCCATTCGGGGGAGTTAGGGCGGGATGAGCTGTCCGTTATGGCCGATTCTGTATAAAACCGGAGTCTCGCCCCGTGCAATAACAGTTCCAACAAATTGAGTCCGCCGACGTCCGAACCGGATCAAGGAGAATGACACGCTATTTAGACTTTAATTAAATTAATCACTACGCTTACCAAACATATATGTGACCGGTTCTTTTCGAATGAGATAGTATGTTAAACGTAATATGTGAAGGATATACCTAGTGTCGGAATGGACAGGAAAGCCGGCCATAAAATTATACGAAAAGTCGGTTCAGTAAGCGTAATTTATGTGTTCACGTGTTTACCTCATTTCATTTGTTGTAGTATCATGTTTTTAATTCGTTATATTAGCTAATTTTGATAGCTAATAAGCATTGACCACATACATAGTCGGTTAAGGAGCATTTTATGAGCGATGGCGAGCATCGCGGCGGGCGGCGAAGGCGGCGGGTCGCGGGCAGCTTACCGACCGCAATAACATAACCGTTTGGACAAATTGTGGCTCGCTCCGGCCGGGATTAGCGGCTTTATGGAACAATTCGCGTATACTGCCAGCTCTAGCTGCCTGATAATTGATATCAATGCGCAACGTCCCCGGCGAAAGGAATTAAGCGCTCATTTGTCGGCGTTCCTTTTTATTAGATCGCCGCATGACTCCGGGATAGTGAGGACGCTCGTAGCTCGGTAAACTATCTAGGAAGACGTAATGTTAGTTATGTAAGATAAAGGCTAGTTATACTCACTAATATATTGGTTTTGTATCACGAGTTTTGTAGGTACAAAATTGTCCAGAATGGAGTTAAGTAAGCTTTGCAAGTGTTTAATTACGTCGACGTGTGTTCAGTGGCCAACATTCCACGTTGTCCAGGGTCTGGAAGTTTATTGACTAATGTATGTACATCCATAAATCCATAGAAATGGTATAGTTAGTATTTATTTTATGGACAATGTCATTATTTATTTTTATTTTATTTATTTATTTCACATTATTTATATTGTCCAGGCAGTATAAATAATGCCCAATAATATATGAGACATCATATCAGCCAGAAGACGCCTAGTGCTGGGCATAGGCCTCCCCCAGAGATCTCCACAAAGGCCTGTCTGAGTAAATCTATTGAAATAAATACATTGACCGTCCGGACACTACATCCGTTACTTAATGGGCAGAATAATAAAGAGATGTATTTTATTGTATTATTTTAATGTTGACATATGTAATTATTATAAAATCAGTATGATATATCCGTACTAACACTATTTATTTAACAAATCACAAATTACGGGGTTTATCGTGGTTTAAGGTACCTAGGTAGATATTCAGTCAAAAGCTAATAAGCTCGCTCGCTCTGCTTTTGATGGCCTGTCTAAACCAAACCCATCAATTTGGAATGCATCCATCAATTGGTTACCTAAATGTATCTTCATTATCAGTTTGCCCAACAGTTACCGGGCAATGTGATAACGAATGAAGTTAATTATATTAATTAAATTGAACGATTTGACTGGTTTTCCCGGACATTATAAATATTGCCCGGATCCTGTCACTTGTCACTTAGTCTATGACGATTATATTTTACAAAGTGTATCCATTAGGAATATATAAATTATCAAGCACCCATAGTGTAGGCTAAGCACTACAAAACTCACAAACTTTTGTGTGAATTAACATAATGTTTTAATGTTCTGTGTGAATTTCTCCAAGAATAAAATGTGCATTAATTCACAGAAGTGGCATAGGTTTTAGTAGTCAAGACGAACAGATTACCTACTCTTGAATTAATATGGGCAAACGATTAATTAATTCGACTAAAGTGTAGTATAAAATTCGAATTTAATTCTGACATAAAAAGCTTTATTTATTGCGGCCTTTTACGTCTATCGACTGACTAAATAAAACTTTCGAAAAAATCTTGAGATTTTGTAATTTAAATCTCGTCACGCTTTATTAGTGTAAGTATGAAATACGGCCAAAGCGATTCCGAGCCCGAGGTATGGAGGATTATGGAGGATTTCCAATGTTTGGTGCCACCTCATTCCGCATAATGAGCCAATTTCATTAAAATGCTAAATCAGATACAACTCCCAAGCAGCGCGCGTAAATTAGTTTTTTCTTAACACAGGCCGTTGTGAATAGTAAACAAAATGAATGGGCGGCCCTAAGCAAAGTTTAATCCGTTTTTATTACAAAGAAAAGAAGTAATTACTCTACCCCTAGCCTTATAGAGGGTTGGAGCGCGAGGTAAAAATTTCCATAGATTTATCATAAACAAATTAAGTTTATAATTAAAAACAGGAGTTTTGTATAGACGTAATTTGAATATGTAAATAATGTTATTCAGTAGATTGCGTATTATTACGAGAATTCTTATTAGTTGCCTATTATACTTCAAGTTAAGGATTTACACGAGAATACAACGTCTACAACAAAAATGAAAAAAAAAGAGATACATAACATAAAACCAGCACGTGTAGACTTTATTTGAGTGAAATTGTGATATATGTATTTGCATATAGACGGAGACTCCTAAAACGTACTGTCTGTTCTGTTATATGGAGCTGCAACCTGAACTCTGAACAAAGTAATATAAGATTTTGGCATTTGAGATGTGGCTTTACAGACGTATATATTAAGGATATCAAATCGTAAATATATTTGCATCACGCTCGCACAAAGTCGCGTCCTTGAATCACGCGAGCGTAATGCAAATACATTTACGCGGGAGCAATAGAGACAGGTAGTAACAGGTCAATGTACGAATTTCTTTCTACTGAACGTCTTTACTTTACGAATGTCGAAGTACTACCTATGTCTTTCACACTCGTGGTAAATTGCTAGATGCCTAAGAGACAAGCATTACGATGCGAGAGCTCACATTAATACAAAAAAGGGCCCCTAGTAGTCCAAGAACTTTGAGGGCTTAGAAGGATGGGCAAGATTAAGGAACTATCATTCACTATAGAAACAAGAAAAGTAGCATATTTTGGACACATCACTTATGACATACAAAATATATGAAATCTTAAAACTAATAATAGAAGGGAAAAAGACGATAAAAGGGGAAAGGGAAGCTAGACAACGAAACGCAGTGGACCACCACCAAGGACGCAGCCTCTCTATCTAGATGGGCCAAGGATAGAACATAATTTGCGGAGGTGGTCGCTGACGTCCGTTGGGACATAGCTCTCTAAGAAGAAGAATATATATGCTTACATTTAGAGACGACAGTTCTTTCCGACCTATTGTTGTTGCAAAATGGAATGGACGTAATTATCCTTATCCTCTAGTAGACGCAATTATTCCATTAGTTGAGCAAATAACGATAGCCAACGATGGGCGGCTTGACGAATCAAATCAATACAGCCAATATGAGAACACGCAATTCCTTAAATGGCCACTCTCTCACACTGCTAATGGTGCGTGAACCGTGAATGGGTTCTTATGGCGGGGAATGCGTTGCTTTAACTTAACTACCTAATTATTATGCTGAATTACACGCAAAACACTCGCTTTTGAGGTACATAAGTTTGTTAAATTTGTGTAAATTGTGTCAATGAGCTTTAAAGCCCAGTTAGAGAAAATCTGCTAAAAACATTACGCGCCTTCTAAATTTATGATTACTAAGTCATGTAGTTGAGAACCCCAAGCCACAAAGCGGTCCATAACGACTCGCCTTAGCAAATATCCTCAGTCCACACCCCAAGTGACGATTTTATCACTTAATCAAGATACCAGTGAAATCAATTTAGAGCCCGTAAGGCCGAGCGGACTCACCTAAGAGTCCCTAAAAGTCCCGAAGGCGGGCGTCCCTGCCCGGCTCGTTCGCTCGTGCCCGTTTATAAACGGTTTTATTGCTTTCGGAGCAACCGAACATTATTAAACTTTTCCAATTTCGATTTATCACGTAGCTGTCGGAATTTAATACCGCCCTACCTTCGGCGGAGGCGATCGCCCGCCGCGTGATTACAATACACGTCGTTAATAATACGAGAGGAGTGCGGCGGGGCCCGCAGTCGCAGATTCCCGGGCCACCGCCACCGCCGCCCGCGTCAGCCGCATCACCCGCCGCGGCTCCCATCACCGTCCTCACCGTTGCCAGACCGCCCCACATATTGTACCGTGATTTATTATAGACAATCTCATAGCAACGTTTGTTGCACGAGCTCTACGTTTTACGACACTGAATTTCATAACGAAATAAAGTCTAATATCAGCCCGGGTTGAAATTATGAAGCTAAAACTGAAGGTTATTGAAAACGTGACTTACATTTACATGATCGTATCTATGATATTGGTAGTTAGATACCATATGACTTGCTTTGTAAACATTTTTATCTTCTTCAACACTCCATGCTGTACGTACCTAAACATAGGTGGCGCTTTAAAATTTTGCATGTTCTCCAAGATTCTACATTAGAATTCTTGAATAAAAAAAATTTATTTGCTTTTTTCGTTGTGGCTAAAAATCGACCGGTCCATGGTGGCAATTACAGGAGTACAGGTCCACTTTGCGCCAAGGGATCGGGCAGGGTGAGAAGAGCAGCGGAAGCGGGAGCGGCGGCGGGTGGCCCGGCGTTGCAATCTACTCACATTCATAGGGCCAATCAAGCACCGACCCGCCGCCACCCGCGCGCGGTGCCCCCACCCCACACAGGGCCGAATTACCCGCACAGCGCAACAAAAATAAACTTATAAATTCCATCTAACAAAGTCTAACGTAACTTCGAGAGGTAACTCGAAAAAATAAAAGTGAGCGGTTATTGGTTTACGGTACGCCAATAATAGGACGAGGTACCTAAATATTTTCAAGTTGACTCACAAGTTACAACGTAAACGTAACTACAGCCAGTTGAGTAATAAACGGTGTTTTGGTTTAAGACTAACAAGCAAAGTTGAGGGCGCTTCGTTTGATCCAACCGATATTAATGAGGCTGTCACTCCTATTAAAACTCTTTACCCTCATTCACCTCGTTAGCAGTTGGCTGCCAATGCTCTTTCGAAATATGATATCGATTTGTCAATAAAGTTATCCAATAAGTATCCATTTAATCTCATAAAAGTAGCAACTAAAGTGCTTCACTTGTTAACGTCTTACGAATTTCGCAACATTTAAGTGCCGAAGTGTTTTGAGTTCTAATATTTTAATGATTCAGCCTACTCAAAATTGTGAGACATTTTATCTGTTCAATTTGGTCATTCTAAGTGGATCTTATGGAATTTATTATTTATGTACTTACCTATTTAATACAAGTGAATATAAAACTTTAATTATCTCTAACAAGTACCTAAGCATTTTAGTTTTTTCTATGTAGTCTTTCTTCTAATTAGGCTAGATAGATATAACAGTCTACAGAATGTCACGTCTCTTTACATTATCGTATGTCTGCTTACCTATAAGACGTCGAATTGTTTTTAAGTAAAAACATGATGCGTTCTCACAGTATTATACACGCCAATCCCACATTCATAATGTAGCAAAAAAGCCCTTTGAAAATTCACCTCGCCATTGAGCTGAAAAGCAACAGTTAAAAAACTAATCCCCTGATTTCGTCCCCGGGAGTAAAGCTCACGTACGACCGCTCGTAAGTTCAATGGAGGTGTTGATTAAAAATATTTCCCATGTGCGGGCGGATAAGGCCCAATTGGGCCGGCAATCAGCCGCGCCGCCCCCGCGCCCCCGCCGCTAATCATGCGCTGGTGGCCGCTTATTGCACTGTACTCGCTGACTGGTGCCCAAGCACCGGTATCGGCATCACGACACGGGAGTTTTTATAGGAAGGTTTGGCTGTCAATCGTAATATAGAAATGAATTATATGATTAGCTGCAGGTGGTATGACCATGTCCAGCGTAAGGAGTCTGCCTGGGTGGGTAGCAACCACCACGTCACCTTATTCTATTTCTGCTGCCAGCAACAATGTTTGCGCTGTTGTGTTCTGGTGTGAAGGATAAGGCTGCCAGGCAATTACAAACTTCATTATTACCTGGTACTTTTACATAATGACACGCACCAGCGGTCCTGCATTTTTATAACAAGAAACCCAAGTGCGTGAATCGTAGATGTTACCGGCGTTATAAGGTTTCCATCAGATGGGCCGTCTGCTAGTTTAGTATCACTGAATATAGTATTAAGAAGTTTTGCCAATATTAAGTACGGCGTAAGATATTGTTGATTTGACACTAACAACCAACAACAGAACGCTAATATTATTGGAGATATTTGTGCGACAGGAGGATACTTACTTGCGTAGCCTCCTTCAGCGAGGAAACAATCTCTGAAAGGAAGTGTCATCCGACCCTATCTCTATCAGATCAAAATCCGGCGCTCTCTATATTACCATCCGTCCCATGCAAGTGGGACTCAGTGGGAGCGCCGTGCAGGGTGGGCGGTCGCTGAAAGTGTCGTGGACGTCTCCGCTCAACTGATGCCGGTGAGTCGCGGGATTTACTGAGCAGCGCCCTTTTTAAAATACCGGGAGTCCCACACAGACTCTCTGTCCCCCGGCGGGGGGTAGGTACGGAGCGTAATGCATTCCACGCGTTAAAAGGTTCTTGTTGGACTTCTTGGAACAGTCTGGAAGTACGTTACTAGTATTTCCCAACAACTTACTTTTACAGTTATTTACTATGCATTTATCTCTCTTGCCAGGTGTCAGGCGTGTGGCGTTGGACAGAGTAGAATATAGGTAGAACTAATCTAGGAATAGTATAGGGCGTCTATTGTCTTAGAGGTAGACCAGCTATCACCTCAGGGCCAGACAATGAGCAGCAGCGTTTCTTGTTGTGTGTTTTCAACTTATTATGGCTAAGCCCTCCACTAATACGGAGCTGGCTCAGCGCAGTAGTGGAATATTATTGGCTGGTGATGATTATTTATTTATTATTTAACAGTTTATTGTGCACAGGAAATACATAGCGAATAACAGGCAAAGTAATAAATGGCACAACAGGCGCTACTTATTTCTAAAAGGAATCTCTTCCAGCAGATGATGTTGATAATGGAACTACAATTACTGTGAACTGAAACTAAAATACAAATTAATGTAACAAAAAGCCCACGACCGCACTTATCGGCTTATTTTGCCGCATATTGCACTCTGCCCACACCACCGACTGCCTGCACGACAGCCGCACTGTTACCTATTATTGCCTTAGTGCAGCTTTTAGTGTTACTTTAGTGTAGATTAGTAGCTGTTTTTGTTCTATGGGTCACTGAAATCTGAGGGCGGGTTAATAGTGATCGGCAATCGAGTAAATGTGCAGTTACTTTTACAGGTTAATTGAGCGAATTCGATACAAATAACGATCAATATCAACATGTTTTAGAAATGTGATTCGATCTATATTAAGTAAAACCTAATCTTGAAAGGCAATTAGGTACAAGTTATTCCCACCGGCGCAACTCTGCTTTTTAGCTAGTTTATACAACAGCGACCCAAAAGGGCGAAGAGTTTGGAACTCGGCTCCCCCATGAGCTCTGACATTGTCTTGGAACCGGCAACCAATTAATTACCTATGAACTGAGAATAAAAAGGAGTTGAAACAAGATGAAAGGCCAGCACCTACTCATGTGGGGTACACTGAAAGTTTTGCGTATCTCGTTAATAAAACAATTTACATTTAAAGCAATATATTTACTGGTTTTCTAAATATTTTACATTACATTTAAAACACTTTTTTATTCGGTCAAACCATTTTTGAAAACATGAGGACTGCGACTTTTTGGTCGTTCTCCTCTAACTTTTTCAAAGACACTGTGCAAACAAATGGTGGTGTACCACTCAGCGTTAACTGTATTTTGTTCTTCAAGTGAGACCGTGCAGACAGGACCAGTCCAAGACAAAAAAAACGCAATAATTTTTTACCTACGCTTCTCTCTTCTATTTTGTTGGTTTGCTGGCTGGCGCCTTCGAACACCCATACAGAAAACGGTTGATTTCTTTACGGTATATAACAATATATCCATGTTTCATCCCCTGAACTCCCCTGTCACAATGTCATACACATCATTTGAACGTCTGTGATCGTATTTTAACAAAAATTTTTTTACACCAATTAACTCGAGGACGTTTTTGTTCTGGGGTGAGTTCATGAAGCAACAAAATTTTCTAATTTTTAAATATTGATGTAAGATTTTTTGAATTTGGCTCATACCAATCACCAAATGTCCTCAAATCATAGATGATACACTGGTTTTCTTCAATTAGTTGCTTGACAGTAGCAATATTTTCCTCAGTGATCACAGTTTAGGGCCAACCTTCACGAATTTCATCATGGAGAGAAACACGGCCACGATCAAATTCTGTGTACCAACGCGTTATGGTGATCAAATGAGGTGCTTCCCTCCCAAAAGCATTTTGAAGACGAGCAGTGCAGTCTTGCGGAGACAGTGAACTTTTAAAATCATACACAATTATCGCCTTAAAATCTTTTCGCGTTAATTCCATTTTTGTTACTGACGAACCTTAAAACCGGCCATTAAGAGGAAGACCCAGAAAAACATTCGCTGATCAAATCAGTAAAGTTCTTAAAAAAACTGGGTTCCGAAGTGGTAAGAATAAAAGGAGATGTATGAAAAGAGTTGTGGATATATGCGAGGCTAGGGAATTGTGTCAGGACAGAGCAAAGTGGCGGTCCATAGTCACTGCCTACCCCACCTGTGGGACACAGGCGTGAGCTTTATGTATGTATGTATGTAATGTATGTTACTGACGACGAACTTTGACTTGTGATAAAAAATAATTGGCACGCGATTTCCCGCCAATTTTTAAATAATCAATGATTGAGTTTCTTATATTTAATCAAATATAACATTCGAAATTCAAACATTTATCGGCCAGGAGCGTAGAACTTTCAGTGTGCACTATGTATTACCTACACACATAAAACAGAGATACCGCAACTAGTTACTCGAGTCAGAGTCTGAGCGCCAAAGTACACATGTGTTTTAATGAGGCAAATAACCGACGTAGATGGACGGATATCTGGAATACGCGCGCTGATGTCTGCCAAGATAAAATTTCTCGAGTGAATGGCTAATGCTGGCTGCAACCGAATGTTTGCCATTGCCCAAAACGTTCGGCGGACACAAAGCGCGCCAGAGACGGGCAAAAACAACAACTTCGTTCCTGGAGTGCATTTAATTGGTGCGCTATCCAGAGTGCGTACAGCGTAGTGCGGCGATAAGGCAGCGGCCTGCGCGCGCGCCGCGGGCACGCAACGGGCAATTACGGGTATCGTCAGCCCAGACGTTTAATGATGGTAAAATGTGTGGATCTTCCACTAGCACGTAGCAGGAGATTTAATACGTTATCACTGCGGTGCGGTGATTTGGTAAGTGTTGAGTAAAGGATTACGGGGCAGATAGATAATAATGCAAAGTCAGTTTTATACTTAGCTGTATTTCATCCAAGGACTAAAATTTATAAATTTATAAAATATTCTGTATTTAAGATAGGTAGTTCATATAAAATGTTGAGTATTCACAAGAATAATTGACTACCATACAATTAAAAGAATAACCATGTTGTTTTATTTGAACTCGTCGATTTTAAATCGATTTCAAAGATATAATGGCGAAGGTATGGTAAGGTTCTGTATAGTAGGTAATAAGAAAGATGACAGCGCCGCCAACGTAAGCGCAGTAAATACCTACCTCCCTATTTTAGGATGATATTCGTTGTTTTTCTTATCATCTGTCTCATATTTCCAAACTGGGTAAATTCTGATGTATCGTAGTTATTAGACTTCAGGTAAATAAGGTTTATCCTAGGCTTTAGATATCTTTAAAATATTTCATGTAAAATTGGTTCGCCAAGCCTCGCAAGTTCTTACATTATACAAAAACAGTTTCATTCACGGTGAAAATGCTATTAGAGCTCATGAAGAGTCAAACCGCTGAGCTGTTGAAGTTAATGATTATATTGTTTCTTCATCATAATCCGAGCGGTCAGTTCTGGCTGAAACGCCCCCCGCTTTCCTACTCTTTCTTTGCCACTTTTTCTGAATCATTATTTATGTACGTATGCCTCCCTAGGTAATAAAAATTGCATAATGACCTTTTCCTACCTACGATATATTTACCCAGTTTGAGCAACCCAGCGTATTCATTAGAGCGTTGGCGCACGCTCGGCGTCTGCGCGGGCGCACACCGCAGAATCCGAGCGTTTTTGCGCGCCACACCGTCTAACAAGATTGAAATAACCGCTCGCCTTTGAAAGGGGAATTTGATCGCTCCCGGGAATGGGAACAGCGGGTACAAAGAAACTTCTTGGAGATCGTCTGCTCGAATTATCATGTGGAGAATTGTAATGACATTTTCGGGTGATTTTTCATCATAGTTATTGGCAATTTCGTAATTTTGCCAAATTCGTAACTACTGAAGTAAGGAACCGTCTAATGTTAAAGAATAAAATTTAAATTACGAAAGTGAAAAGCTTCCACAGTTACGATTTACTTACGTGTATTATGCTACTGTTTAGAGAGTAGCCGTCTGGGCAGTATACATATTTCCCACCGCAAACCCAAAAAATATTTTAATGAAGCTAATCTCTAATCAAACGTCAAAAAACTACCGGATATCAAAGGGGATAATTTAACGAGCTCATCCCTTTTGAACTCAAATTACATTGCCGCGAATTTTTTGATCATATTTATTTATTTAACAGTGTATTGTTCACAAGATAAAACATACACGTTATGTTACAAAAAATAGGACACAACATAGCATTTAATGAGCTTTTAATCAATTGTGTATGAACAAACCAAGCCCAAACTAGATACGAGCCGAATCCTTTAGAATTTGCGAAGATTACATACACTCCATAGCATTAAAAATTTACCCTTAGTCCCTTAAAAGTATGACATTAAAAATATTTGTAAATTATTTTTAATTGCTAATGCCATAAAAATAGATAAATTGGGTAACTTTTTTTGCTCGTAGTCAATCTAAATAAATTGAAGAGATTATTTTATGGAAAACTTAATTGAAATTCTCCAAGTACGACAAGTCTACCGGGACCAATCAGCTGTTAATTGCAATCGGCTTAAGGTATAAGGAGAGCGACGCAATGATATGGGATTAGAAAGCATCTTTTTTTTTCAAATAGAATAAAAAGAACTCGTATTGAGGGGCGTTTTGCTGTGTGGTGTACCTACACCATGATTACATGCTGCTGTGAGATACCTACCAGAATTTATTTATTATAAGTAATATTGTTAAATATTAAACATAATAACTAGATTAGTTATGGCCAGGTCCCCCTGGTAGTAGGGTCACGGAGATCAGATGGCAGTCGCTCCACCGTAATTACCTGATCAAATCCTGGATCATGGTTAAGGCGGACCCCGGGCCCTCGTGCACGAGTTCACAGCCTGGGGATCTAGGTGCTCTATTTTTGAACCGTTCGCATCCACTCGAGCACTCGCATGTGTCATCTATCTCTCTTACACTCGTGATAAGTTGCTAAAGGAAGAAGAGACAGGCATTACAAGACGAGCGCTCGCGTGACTGCGAGCGATTCAAAAATAGGGCCCCTGGACATTAAAGCCAAGACGATTATAATATTGTTAAATTTATTTCTCCAAGAATCTTTAAATAAAGCCATGTAAGTCTGTAGTCATGGAGGGGTGGCATAATAGGTATAATCCTTAAACCACCTTATATTTATGAGTAATTATAGGTACAAAAAATAGACATAGACAATAGAAAGAGAAAATAATTACGTTGTTTCGATATTAAAGTAGTACAACGTCCAATGGACGTAAAAATAACTGGCTATATTTGGGTGCAGACTAATCATTAGTGGGTATTGTGTTCATCAGACCCAAATTTCATTTAGTAATTTAATAATTTTAACGTCCGCTAATCCGAAAATAATTACCAAGTGCCATTACATTAATTAATTATAAGGCAGTCAGAAGCGGCCGAGTCACTTAATGAAATTAAGGATTAGGCAGACGCACGCGATGAATTTTTAAGGCTTCTTGGCTTTGAGGGGATATAATTTCCATTTATAAATTGTGGTGTACGAACAATGCCGCCCGAAACCACGGTAGGGTAGGTACTTATAAAATGAGTCACTATCGTCATCATTGGTTTGGTTTCTTGGGTTAAGATGCAATTTTTTTAAATATTACTTATGGTATAACCCGCGTCACGAAAGAAGAGACTTGTCAAATGGCAGTGGAGGGGATTTGGCGCAGGTAATCGTATGCAGCGCAAGTCGAACCACGTGACCCGCCAAGTCTCTTCTTATTTGACACTAGCTATAAACAAGCTTACGGCCTGGTTGATGGTAAGCAGTCACCGCAGCCTATGGACGTTTGCAATACCAGGGGCATCAGCCACGCGTTGCCGACCCCTTAAAAGCTTTTCACCCCTATCTTGAAGAACTCCATGTTGTACTCTGCAACGAAAACCTCTAGTTGGATATGTTTGTTAATTCAAGTCCGTGTTACGGAATTTCCTTCGCGTCGGAGCGTCTCCACGTCCGTCTTACAGACTGTACATTAATAAAGTTTATGGCGTGGATGATTAAAATTGTCCCGCCGTGGCAGCCGGACAACGCGCCCGGCGCATACCCGACGCTTCAACGCGCTCTTAAACGAAACACACATGTTTAATTAAACATTCTTCCGACACGATATTAAAAACCAACGCCAGCATCCACCCGTCCCTAGAAGCGCGCGAACCCGATTGCAAAGCATCGAACAACATTAAAACTAATGGAATTACTTTACTGAGAAACGTTCTCCGTTGACGGTGTGGCGACCGAGGCAACACTTTTAAATCTTTGTAATTTATCTGAGTGCAAGCTATTCGGAAATGGTACCAATCATGCCATTAAAAACACATACGCGCAAGATATTTACGAGTTAATAAATTTCGGCGCGTTAAAGTAAAAAGATATGGGGACATATTCTGGACTCGTTCTCGAGTTTTATGATTTCGCGTGCACTTCTGCCATAACGTTTCAATTTACAATAAAACTAAATGTAAGTATTTTTGTTGCGATTATTGGAGATGTAGGTTCACAGGTACATGTGTTGTATATTTGGGCGATTAGGCGGTGTCGGTGCGGTGTCGGCGGTGGGATGGGAGCAAATCAAGCCGGCGCGCCGGTGAGGCTCTCCGTTCGACGCGCTCACTCGGTTTCCTTTATAGCGCGCACTCTCTGGCGGAAGTGGTTGACGCGGCGGGAATAGAGAGGACACGCTCAGTAGGTACCTACAATAGTTTTTACTGATGCATCTGTGATGGTCTTTTTTATGTCACTATAGTATCAAACGGGGATCAGAGAGATAAGTGTGCTTTGTTGCTTAAATTACTTATATGTAATAGGTAAATATTTGTATCTGCTTATTAGAAATTAAAAAGTTTCAATATTTTAAGTAGGTGAGATTTATAAAAAAATGTTGTTTAAAATTATTTCTTTAAAAATAGGGTGTTTATTAAAATACAAAATTGAATAAAATGTTTTTGACTAGACTTTAACATGGTAACTAGGGTAGCTGCTAGGATGTCATGACGTAGGATGAAGGTCTTTGTCGCGCGAGAAATTTTGGTGCCTCGACCACAGGCACCTAATGTAGGTAATATGATCTATATTTAACACAAACCGAAAGAGATAGCTAGAGTTATCTCGCTCTCTTACGCGTGACAACGCCCGTCATGTTACGCAGGCTGGACAAAAATTCCCGAAGCGGAAGTTCTCGGGAAATTTTGCTTTAAGTACTCGAGATAAGAAAAAATGGGTCAAGAATCCGACAAGTCGAAAGACCTCTTAATTACAAAAACTAATCAAAATTTGACGCAAATATATCGCTATTGCGACCATTTAGTCGAAACATTTTGCGTTTAAGACATTTCACGGGTTAGGCTCTCTCCTCTCGTTATCTATTTCACCTATTTAAGTGAGACATGTAAAATACATGTCTACTTTATGTATACCTATCTATCTAATAGATTATACTTCTTTCTGCATTAATCATCCAAGCGTCTTTCCCCTCTACAAAATACAGGTAGGTGGGTCCACAAGTTTCTAGCATTCGCAGCAATACTTTTAATGGATCTTGTGAGTTTTTGCCTTTATTTATACGTTACGATGTGCGCATAATGGATCAGCAGCGAACACTTAGTAGATATGTGATACTTGCCTACTCGTACATTAGCATCCTTTTCAATACTTTTTCATATATCAAGGTGGTAACACCGTGGGCGAGCATTGAACCTGGGGGGGTCGCGGAATGTTTGAAGGAAGGACTTGTAGGGTAAACAAAATAGCCATAACACCTACAAGTGTATGTATGTGTGTGAAACATGTGTATTTGTGTGCATATGTCACGCGGGCAGCGACACACTCGCAGCATGCCCGCCGTAGATTGAAGTTCCGGGAGCGGAGAATATTGCATGTAGCAGTAAAAACAATTAAAGTTGCACAATGAAAGTGGTACATAGCGCTTAGCGACCCCATTGTGTTGCTCGCTGCACTGTTAATCGAATACAAGCTCAGACAAAGAGCTCCGTTGGCTCGCTCCTGTTTTATTACTCCAGTGGAAATATTAAAAGTTCATATTCGCCACTTTTCGGATGCGCGACACCCATCTGAGATGTTACAAAAAAAAAATGGTATCATAATTATGGAACTGTAGGTCAGTTGATATGTTTTGTTTATTTGTTATACTAAAGTAAGACTGTTTACCTAAATAAAAAAATATATTAAAAGTTCCAATTCGCCACTTTTTGGATGCGCGACACACATCTGAGACGTTACAAAAATAATTGTACCAGAACTATGGAACTGTAAGTTCCATCCGTGTCCGTTCCCGTGTAGTTTGGTGTAAGTAATAGGTGTGTTGGACGCGGCGACGCAGGCATCAGCCGTTGTCGTGCCGTATTAATTTGGGCGTGTGTAGGGTGCAATAAGGCGAGGCGGCGCGGGTGCCGGCGACGGCGCTGCGGCCGCCGGCCCCCGCCCGAGTGAGTTAATTAACTGGCAGCGTGTAAGGCGACGCTCACGGCCGCTCTAATTGCACGATTATTCCTCCGCGACGCCTAACTGCTGGATGAAATTTAATTAAAGTTTGTTGTTCAAATAGATTTAATTAAAGTAATGCTGTAGCGACGCTGCCTCGCCGCGCGGCTCAATCCGCGTGAGTGCTGCGCAACTTTTCTAATTCATTACTTGTGAAAGCGTTCCCGTGATGGCGAGCACTCTTAATAATTTGTATTGTGTAGTTGGAGCCGTTTTAGTGAGCTCCCGTGAAAGTTGCGCCGCTCTGCCTTGGGACCGGCGACGGCTATCTCGGCGCGGGCCACTTCCGCTAATGGGAATCCGATTCCGTCATCGCCCCTATCAAAATTAGCCCCGTGATATGTGATCTGCGTAGTAAAACATCGACTCCAAATCTACGCTAATTAAATTATCCATAATTCGCTCGTAAATAGCCTGATACATCTCCATTAGCGCGACAGTTGCGCCGTCGAAAATTACATCGAAACGGTCTCACAAATACAAATGCACCGTTAAAAGGTGTATAAAGATAAAAGCTGTGCGCCATAATTCTTATTAATTATTAATAGGATTGTCAATTAAGACGATATAACGTTCGAAAGACCTTCTGGAAATAGGAACTGTTTATCTATCCTAAAATAACAATCGCGGGAACGATCCGTAGCCGTAAGCGACAAACGATGTTCGCGTCAATTACGGCTAATGGAAAACTTAAATTATGATAAAAGCTGGATGGCCGGCGGATGCTGGCCGCGGCCGCGACTCGTCTTGCGTGTTGATCGCCGGTTCGTGTTTTATTAGTATTATAGGCGGTCTCGACTCTCGATGGCTGCGGTGTCGCGCCTGCGCCCGCGCCGCCACTCAATAAACCCACTCGCACGTCGTTGGAGACGTGCGACGACCGTAAAACACGACGCGACACTACAAACTGGTGTGCATTTTATCTGCCGCTGTAGGAATTTTATATCTATTTTTACACGCAACTGTATCAGTTAACAAATAAACTTGCTCATACATTTACGTTCAGTTGTTAGTTTTAAAATCTTCAATGAGATATTCCACATGTAGTCGAGGGTTAGGTTAGCAATTAAAATAAGTCAGAGTACAGCAGGCAGGAGCGGGTTCAGGTGAGCGCCGGGCCCCAGGCGGCCCTGTGCGGGTCGCGCGCCCCCGTCGACCCACAAAAGCTCTCTGTCGGGCAGCTTTCAGCCGATTACCCGCGACGCGGAGCCTAATTTGATTGCCGCTCGCCATCAATTACCTCGCGACCGCCGCAGCTTTTTATTTACTGACCGCTCTCGTGCGATCTCCTCGCGACTTTTCGCTTATTTATTAAATGGACGCAAAGATTTATTGTGCGTAACAAAACCGCTTTATTAGCATTGTTCCCCGTTGATGGCTCATTGTTCGGTTGCGCCGTCGCGGCCGCGGGTCGGCGCCGGCTGCCGGCTGGTGACGACCGATTAGGTGTCGGAAATCAATCGATTTAAACGCCCTTTGAAATATTAACACTAAAACCGATTGGTCGGTGTTGTCGTCCCGCTCTCGCCCGCGAACTGACACCACCCGTGATGTAAATAAAGAGTGGATTGCGTTGCGTTGTCTGCTAGTCAATTTCCTTGATGAACTCACAATTACGGAAATTGGAAGCGCCCGCCGCCGCCGCGCCAGCGACAGCGCCGCCGCCGCTAACTCGTGACGGCACGTTCGCTTTAAATTTATTTAATACCACATTTCAGTAACGTTTATCGTAACAAATGTAGTGTTGCATGCGGTACTTGTATTCTGTTCTACTTAACTGCCTATATTCATAAAAATGCACCCTATGTATAAAATATTTACAGATCATCATCATCATCATCATCATCATCATCATCATCATCTTGGCGTTATGTCCCGGTTGCGCCCCAGGGTCCGCTTTCCTGCTACTCCTGGTCCACTCGCTCGATCTTCGGCAGTCACATGTGTTTTTTATTTGTATTTGTACATGTGGTATTTACAGATACCTACGATAAAAATATACACTAACTCTTATCCACATTAATAACAATATTTCAAAAATAATAGCAACTAAAACCGGGCTCCGCGAGCTTGACGCTGTTAATTAAATTATCCCGATGACGCGATATCCATTCCGGGCGCTAATGAGATCCACATGCCGCGCCGGGTCAGCCGACTCCTAAACGGTGGAGGTGCCGCTGTATCCTTATTGAAATCTTTACAGGGCTCATTGTTCCATTCTCAATTTGGGCGTCCTTGCAAGTTTACGCATCTCTTTCACGAGTAAATTGCTCTGCTCCGTCGGAGGAGTCATAAAGAAAATTGCTATACAGTTGATAAATAATTTATCTGAAAGCCCGCCCCAGTCACCGAAAGACGCCGGGTAGCACTGTTTCCACTTCCACCTAATATTACTTTCCTTTTGTACAATTTTGCAACAGGGCCGTTCGCACGTTCCCTTCCTTTTATGGGCAATAAGTGGAACGCAATTATATTTATGGAGGAGAAATGGTTAGGAAAACTAATTTAACCGAGTATCGCTAAATATACTTTGTGGTGGAAACCAATGCTTACTTACTTTTAGGAGTTACGTCAGTTTCTTCATAACTACTTGATATTCAAGCCGCACAGGTACGTACCATAGAGGAACTCATTTTACAGTGACGTTACAAGTAGGTAACTAATATACCTACTTAGGTATTATGACATTAGGTATTAGGTTTGCTAGATTAATTAGGAGTCAAAAATCCTTTAAGCAACATAAAAACAATCAACCGTTTGGGGTCGAGACCGTGGAGCCCAGACGCTTTAAAGCTTTTTAAAGAATTAAGCAAAAAGCTAATCGACACCACAGGTGACCGGAGAGCTGGCTTGTTCCTCGGACAGAGGATAAGCATTGCTATCCAACAAGGCATCGCCGCAGATGCTCATGAGGCATCATTCTGGGGGACAACAGTGTGGATGAATTTTTTAATATGCAATATTTTTGGTATTAGTGCATGTTGTTATTCTGTTGTAAATGTCTGTGTAAATGTTATTCTGTATAAGACTGTTTGTTTCTAACAAAAATAAATTAAAATAATTACTTATAGTAAAATTTCCGTTTCCACTTAAAACAATATAATAATAATAACGATATCAATAACACAATTTCAAACAGCACCATTACGTGCTGCGCGACAGAATGACGAAGTGAAATTGTTGCGCGGGCGCCGGTAATTCGAGCCGGTTGATGAGTCGGCTGCTAATTGGGGGAGTTAGGTATTCAGTTTCTGGAGCACTGTGTCTAATTAGTGTGCGCGGCCTCTCATTACGGCGCCCCGTTTAATTACCCGCACGAACAACTTAATATAGCATTTAGTTTTCGGTGCGAGCGGCCGTTGGGTGACGCTGCCGTGTTAGTTGTTGTACCATGTGCTACCGTAGATAATTACATTTAATTTTAGTCCTCACATGTGTGATTTGCTTACCTTCTTACATCGGCTCTTATAGTAGATTAGTGACCCACCCCACACCTTAACAAATTATACACATAAACCTTCCTCATGAATCACGCTGTCTATTGGCGAAAACCGCATGAAAATCCGTTCAGTATTTTTTACAGACAGCCGCTACGTAGAAACTTTGTTTGATAGTATCTTGTGATAGTGAAGTGGATATATGATAAAGTAAATTGAACGAGAACAATGAGAACAATAGATACCTACTGCCTTAAAAAGTCCTCGTCAAATTAATTAAAACAACTTTGACAAATGATCCGGCTAGGTTGGAGGCAAGCTAAAAAAACGTGTATAGGGTTGCGTAGGGTTGAAACGAATTCCCAGTAGGTCGGTTAAGTTACAATTCTAAACAGTGATATTAGGTATTACAAAATAAAATGCCATCGGAAAAGTTCTTAAAATAGATGAGTACCTATACATAAATTTACGTTTCGTAGTGACAAGTTTTCTACTATCATATTACCTAAACACTCATGGTACCTAAACACTATAATTAGGTACTTACCTACAATTTTCTGAAGTATAATCAGCAGCAATAACACTATCGATATCGTCATCTTCACCCTGAGCTAATTAGTTTCTTGCATTAGAAGTAGTACTTTTTACAAACATGTATGAAGCAATTCGGTTGACGGAGTTTTCAGTGCCACATGTCCTTAAAGGCATTTAGTTTTCAAACCATCCGTATACGAACTACAGGTTTCTATATTGCGGATAATAACTATCAAATACGTACAATACCGATCAATCTGGCCAGGTTCCTCTGGTAGCTGGGTCACGGAGGTCAGGTGGCAGTCCACTCCACTGTAATTACCTGATCTGGCAAATCCTGGATCATGGTCAAGGCGGACCCTGGGCCCTCGTGCGCGAGAGCACAACCGGAAATTTAACGCCGAGATGATTTATTTATTCATTTAGTATATTAATATGAAAAATAACGACCCATATTAGGTACAATTAAGTCTATAGATTTATTTCATAACTGTCAATGATGCCATGATAGAATTGTAAACAAATACAGGTACCATACTCGCACAAGTTGAACGTTCCAACCCTGCTGTGTCTTTCTTTTGTGGTTTCAATTACGCTGAGGTCTTTTATGTAACGCATTGTTGTTAATCCTCGTGCCGCGGCGGTTGTTTATTTGGGTGTATTAATTAGCAGGCAGGTGGATTACAGGGCAGACGTACGTGCCCTAATTAGAGGCATGTCTCCGACGCGGGTCCGAGTGCTCCAGCCAGGTAGTCGTGCCTTACATGAGTTGCTTACCGGATATTAAGTCGCCTCAGCTATAATTGTATTAGCAGTAAGTATTTGAACGGCGTTTGTTGGTTGATGTGGATGAAGCGATTTTGTCGGGTTCGTGCCAAGTGGTACATCATGGTCCTGACTAGGTACCGCACGGGGAAAAGCCGTAGTTATGTATGTATGTAGGTACTCGTATTTGTACAGACGAGTAAAACTAATATGTGTGTAGGTTGTACGTGTATTTCTTGCTGGAATAGGCGCCTAAAATACTGGTAACACACACAAATAACGTGGGCTAATTAATCTGTAAGCACAAACAGTTGGACCGGTAGCCGTCTGTCATAGTTGCGGGGTTACGTCAGTACAGATCACGCTGTAGATACAGCGAAATCAATTAGTTTCGTTTGCGAACAGATCCAATAAATAGTGCTATCGTTAATTAGAATCAATCGTGAGATTGCGTCCGAGACTATTCTGAAATCAGTTTGCGAGAGCGGCGCGTGGGCGGACGAGGACTCGGGCCACTAGAGACGCGCCGGTTCAGCATCCATCATGGACGACACGGCCTTTATTTAAAGAGCAGCAGTCCCCCGCAGTTTTCGTTAGTTTAGTTCGGAATTATGTTATTTTTTATAGCATTAAAAGTAGCCTATGACACTCAGGAACAATGTAGGTTCCCACTAGTGAAATAATTTTCAAAATCAGTTGGGAGATTACATATTAGAAACATAAAAACTGTGGCTCTTCATAATATTGTATAGATAGATATAGGTTATTACAGGTCACGAGGCCGGCTTAAGAGGCGATGTAATGACACCGCTAAGCCGCATAAGGCTTACGAAGCGAGGATGCCGAAGACCGGGCGAAGTGGAGAGGAAAGAGTAGGAACTCGGGCCCTGGAAGAAGCTTGATTGGATAAGGATGATGATTAATAATATGAACCTTTAAAATTCATACATACACACTCGCGCCCGTATCCCATAGGGGTAAGCAAAGACATCGAGTGCCACAATCTACGATCCTGACATACAACGTATCTCCTAAACAATTAAAAATTATTTAAAAAAGATATAAATTGATTTTGCCAAAAAGTGCGAATCATTTGTTAGATCCAAATCGGATTTTATATTTGTTTTGGGTCTTGCTGTTCGTTTGTTTGTCTTTGAACATCCTTGACAGTCTGAATTAATTCTGGTGTGGGGCTATGAGTTTAGATGTATCTGAGAACACATGGTAATGCCTTAGCATTACTGTTGTATTGGTGTTCTTTTGTTTTCACAAACCGACGTCTCATGATCACATCACGCTTCCGAAGGCCTGCTGGAAGAGATTTCTTTTAGAAATAAGTAGCGCCTGTTGTGCCATTTATTACTTTGCCTGTTTTTCACGATGTATTTCCTGTGCACAATAAACTGTTAAATAAATAGTCAAATGGTCTGTACTTTTCCTTGAACAAATTCGACTGCCTAATTCAGAATTTTTTCATATTTATGCGAGCTCTAGTCGAAGCCTAGAACTTTCTTTCGACAAAGTTGCTGACTGAATTGAGATTGACTCCATAAGTAATTATAAGATGTCACAACTTTTTGTTATGCAAACTTTGCTTTATTTATAGCTGAAATGTTTTCGTGTCATATCCTATGTTGAACTCTAAATAAGTTTAATTTCGCCTAAACCAAGATTGTTTTCAAAGTTAAGTAACTAAGTTACTTCAATCTCCTTAAGACAATAGCGTAACTTTCTGCCCTTGAGGTCTTTTTCTCTTTCTAGACAAGGGTTGCCTGGAAGAGTTCGCTTGTAGCGATAAGGCTGCCTTTGCTCACAATGTTTGAAAAGACCTGTAAAATTTATTTTTTTGTAATTTTGTTTTCAATAATGTATCAATATATCTAGGTATGTATCTATCTTGCTGTCACAACCCTAGTGGCAGCAATTGGCTTATTAAGAAGCAAACAAAACGCAATATGAGTGCGACCAGCACAGTGGGATTAGGTAATTTATTTGGCTAGCATCAAACGAGTATTCACTCACGACCATCGATTTATTTATGTGCCTTAATAATAACTCGATTAGTCTTTTTCTGTAGACGGGTTTGATTGCCGCGTTTATTATGATGGTGCAACCTTTGATTCCGTGCTTTTTTCTTTTTGCTTAATAATATTTTCAATTTGCTGATTTCGGTACAAGGTACAAGTGTTTTATTAATAGATACAAAACCGGACATATCTTTATATTTTATTAATTACAGAAATTTAAATTTACCGAAAAAATATTTACAATTGGAAATAAAAAATAAACACTTGTACTAAAACCTTATATATTAAAAAATTCATCCACGTCTTCCGGAATGGTGCCCAGAAAGTTAGCTGCGTTGCCTCGTTGGATAGCAATGCTTATCCTCTGTCTGAAGAATGAGCCAGCTCTTCGGGTACCTGTGATGTCGATTAGCTTTATGCTTAAAACTTTAAAAGCTTTAAAGCGCCAGGGTCCCACGGTCCCAACGTCTCGACCCCTAACGTCTGAAATATGAAGTCCTGGGCTAGGGTTTCATATTTCCTACGTTTGAGGTCCTCAGCAGCAAAGGCCTCAGCTCCAGCTGTGCGGGCGGTAGGGGTTACATGGGACGCCGCAAGTAGCGTCCCACACCAGATCCACTTAGTTTAATTATGTATAAACTGTAATACTATTTCTGGTATCCCATATCATTTAAATAACTTTCGAGCACCTATTAATGGCCTCGCTTAAACTTTATAAATCTTTGTAAATATTACCTTCTTGTAACTTGCTGTTGGTGTTCCGAATAAAGTAGAGAAACAAAAATAAAAAATGTATAATAGGTGTTACCTGAACAGATATTATGTCTGTACTTGTATATTTTGTCAGTGCTGCCTTGTTTGGTTGGTAGCAACACGCAATGTAAATAGACATAGTCATGATTTATTTTGACATCACGAAAACCCATAAACGTTTAAAATAAACAACCGACTGAATAAAATACCTAGGCACCTACAGGCTGGAATGAACCGCGTAGGTTGGTACTAAATTGCAATTGATACCTAACCGCATAAGGATAATAATTATCACTTCCATGATAAGCGGCCGTAGAATAATACCATAAATACTTATTCGCGTTAATTACATATAACAGATACCTATTTAGTGCCTCGGGAAAATGTTGTATAATTAACAATGTTAGTCGCTGGCTCGGTGGTGCAAACGCCGATTAATCTTTCCATTTGCATCGATTTGAATGCTGATTGGAATTATACGACTCTAAGATCCTGTAGAGGGTCGATTCTCAACATTACTTTGGGGCTAGATGGCGCTGTGTGAATTGTCCAAGAATTTTTATTTTTAATGAGATTTTTTTACCACTGAGGTGGTAAAGCTTTTGGGGAGCTTGATGATAAGCAGTTATCGCAGAATATGGACGTTTGACACAGAGACATGGACAACACTTTATTCCCAAGGTGAGTACAGTAAATTATAATTAAAAACTACGATGTAAAACTTAAATGCCGAATGATGAACTTTTAGGTAACATACCTATTTAGGTTACGTATGTCATACATTTTAAAATTGCTTAATTATCATAACTATCACATACCAACGTTCATTTCAGTGGAAAAAGACAAGAGTAGAACACGACAACGGTAAGCACAGCGGTATTATCCACAGAAATCTAAGGAAATTGGCTTATTTAGATAAATAATTCAATTTATTAAGATTTCTGTGTTACTTATTGTTCACGTGCTCCACTTTTGTTTTTTCTATTGAAACGTACTTTATAATCCTAATATGTTTCTTCTTAAAATTACTATTAACGTTTACTTATTGTATTAGTCGCTGGTTTTAATTATAGCTTGTTTGTATAACAAATTAATTAAAAAGTCTCCTAGGTACAATGTGTCATAACAGTCCCCTTATTGGATGCAATAGTTGGATAGCTGGTTTTAATTATAGCTTGTTTATATAATTAATTAATTAAAAATTCTCCAACAATGTGTCAGAATAGGCCCCTCATTGGGCGCAATAGGCGGTCACGCCGGCGGCAGACACTTTACGCGTTGCGGCAGGTTTACAACCGCGCTGCCCAGTTCTCATATTGATTTTATTAATTACCCAACTGGTATGCCCACGAGAATATTCTATTATCGGCGAGGGATTTACGAAAGACGCTAAATGGCAATTGACGGGTAAGATAGCGTTTGGAATAAAGAAGTGAGTGAGCTTAAATTTCAGAGGAAAAATATAACTTTTTATTAAGTAAAAAATTATATTACATTGAACCTAGTTCAAGCTAAAAGAACAATTCAATGTAAAATATGCATACTTATAATCAATCCTTTGTCATCAATTGTTGCACAAATCGTATTGGTGGGCTGGTACCGTCACGTTACATATATGTATATGTGTTGATTATAGAATATATAATCAGTGCCTATCATAGTTTTCACTCTTACTTACATAGGAACCTATCGTTTATCGTACCTATTTAGTATTAGTTTTGCCATAAATACAAATTGGCCATCTGAAACGGCAACGAGACCACGCCAGCACCTCCGGCGCCCTCAGCCGGTGATCATTGCAAACAGCGTAACAAGAATAGCGCTAATGGATTGTTGTTACTGACTTAGCTTAATTAAACAAGCCGGGAGTCGACACTCAACGCATAATGCTGCTAATTAAACGCGGGTTTACACAGATCCGAAAAAGAGCCACTCCAACACGCTTAGCCGGTATTATTACAGTGTATTCAGGAGCCTCGGCAAACAAGCCCTCGTCGCAAGGGTGCTACTCTCAAGTTTCGCGTTTAATTAGACAGATAGAGGCGCGGACGGGCCTTATTAGTATTGTCTACGGGGGCCCAATTAACACCCGGGAGGCGCCGTGGGTGGCTCCAAGTTCGTTTTAATAATCAAGGGATACCGTTGGCTTCGTTAGCCGAATAATGCGATCGGGTGGCCTCGATGCCTCTCATTAGGCGAACTTTATTTAAACAGCCGCCCCGTTATGGTGGCGGCGATTCATGCGCGTCCGTTGTGCCTGCCGCGTGTCTGCGGTTTGTTAACACACGCTGCCGAGTGTCGTTAAGATTTGTATCGATGAGTTTCTCTCTTTCACCGGTAGGGTCGCTGTTCGTAAACATTTCGTAACGTTTACTCGTACTTTACACTATGCAAACACTTGGTGGCGCGCAGGTGTGAATAGTAGCGACTGGTAGGTACTTCGGGTATCGCAATGTTTGACTCCATTAGCGTGGTCGTTAATTGCACATTTTTCTCGTAATTTAATAAGAAGGTGGTGCAATTAATTTGCATGTAGCCACTAATTTAAAGGCTGCCTTTGGTCCAGCAAATTGCCGCGGGTTGCAGCGCCGCTGCATTCAGGGCCATAAAACTCTCATTACGTGCCGGCAATTTCTCTTATTAATGAACAGGGCTACGCGGTGAATAGGTGCAACCAAAAGTTCACCTGTCTGTACGAGTTAACGCGGAAATTGTGCCCAAGTTCCTAGAAATATTCCTAAGGAAATCTTATTAACTCCAAGCAAGAAATACTTTAATCACCTCAACATTAAAAAGCGAAGGTTACATAAATAAGCATATTATTTTTCTATGCATATTTGTTACTAATTTTAAAATGAAATGGTAATAATTTATAAATAGTAGACGCATTAGTCACTAGTGACACAAAATAACACAAAACATGGTACAAAACTGGAACCATGTTCCACCATATTGAAATGTCATGTCAATGCGAACAACAACGACGCTGTCAAGTTAGATAAATTTGTAACACTGTATTTGGTTTCATACTCTGCCTTTATTACTATTTATAAAGTACATAAAACTCTTCATTCTGCTCGGGAGCTAACTCTAGAGTCCTTCGCTACTCTCAGGGTTCAATATGCCGCCCATGACGTAAGCCACTGCTTTATCCCCTGGTGTATAATTTACAATTTTACCTTATCATGAAAAATAACTTGCGAAAGCTAGCGCCAAGCATATATAGGAAAACAAACATATTTTACAAATATACAATTACATTTTAATAGACAGTTACAAGTATTAAGTAAATCCAACAAGTTTACACAGCACAGCATTTAATTTAGCAGCCATTGTCACCTAGAACTTAACCGTGGAGTGCACTAGACATGCATGTGACCCACAAAATGCGGATCCGAGATGCAGGCGCATGCGCAGCCCCCTCCGCGCATGACTTGACGACGTTAATACCTTTTTCTCAAAACACTAATGAATAACTTGCTCCTTATTACTGGGCACGTTTCGCCACTCGGGGCGGCGAGGGGCGGCGGGGCGGGGGGGACGGCCCTGCCGTTGGCGCCAATCTTACAACTTACCATTAAGTAATTTTCATCAAGATTCATGTTTTACTTAATGAACTTCTGTTGGTACTTTCCACTGGAAATGCACCGGTGTTCTCCAACGCTCGTGCTTTCAGATTAATGGTTCCACAGAATTAATAGTAGGTACGTATAAGTTGGGTAATAACTATTATGTGAACCTGTATGTGGAGCATTTTCCTTCCTGCTTTCGGTTGCCTGTAAGCGAACAGTTAAGAGCAAGGCCGCCTTTACCTGCAATTAATACAATTCTTATATTGGTATTTTGAAAGAAATAAAAAGCTAATTTCTCCAGCTATTTCTTTTTACTTCTAATTTATACGCTACGTTTTACTGAATACGATAAAAATGTAGTGTGCGCTCCCGGTACCGCCGCCAAGTCTGTATGTGGAACGACATAAATGAAGTTTTTCCCGGGCTTTTCTAACAACCGTCATCATTAGCTTCTTGCGCTGCTATTCACATTCTACTACATTGTTTATACACTTTTATACAGAAAGCGTTATGCACATGACATTTAATTAGAGAACGTTGCGGGCACTACGTATTTATCTCTTACACGTATAAGGAATTAATGTAATTGACACCAGTTTTAATGGAGCATTTATACAGGGTCGGTGATTACTGGAGCCATAAGAAGTGCAATTCTCCCGAGTTGACGTACCGTGGAGCCAATTTAATTTACAAAGTTGTTGGTCAAGTCCGGGCAGCGGATTAAGGCTCGCCGGGCCGTTCTCAATAATGACGCGCGCGGACATCTGCCGCGGCACAAACCATGGTCCCCGCCTGCGTCCGGGCCCTGGCGGGCTCACGCTCGTAATGCGGCACTTTACATCATAATCCGACACGGATTGTCCCCATTTTGTGCCATTCGTAACACCCTTTATTACCTGCCGGTGTGTATGAGCCCGCGACCGGCGCGGAGTTCGGCGGGTCTCGCTCGGTGCGCCGGCGCATAAATTTTTATTACATCGCTAATAATGTGACTCGTAATGCGAATCCGTCCCAAATAATTGTATTTATTGCGCATTATTAATATCATATGACGTTCATTTTTATGCGATCGAGCCTTAAAATTTTAGTGTGGTAACGATTACTGTCAGTGTTAAGCTGTACTCGTAACAGTATAGTTTCAATTGAACTTAAGTAGGTACTATTGAGTCACAAAATACTACAGGACAAATACCTTTCTTTTATTTAAATGTGATCACGGTCGGCACCCATTTATGGTAAGGACTTGGACTGCACAGTACTATCTTCCTAAACAATTTTATTAAGGACAGGACCTTGTCGAATTATTTCTAAATCATTCTGAACGCTAACTTTTTAAGATTTATTGCAACATGGTTCGGGTTTGGGTTTATACCGCATGATCGAGCTGGAGCCATGAAATTAGTTTGTCATTCTAAAAATTGACCCAGACAAACAAATAACAAAATAGATGTTGTTTGGTTTTCTGATTATGTATTTATTGTACGCTTATGAACGTGGGTAGGTGCAGTCACCGAACGTATCAATCGAACAGCTTTGAACAGTAGGTGTCCAACGAAATGAGAAGACATGACGCGGACACTACGCGGTGGCAGCGCTGATGCTACGCGGCGACAATGCGTACGCAGCGCACTCGCTTTTCGGATGCTACACGCATGCTTGATTTTTAAATACTACGGGGTAACTAGACGGACGCAGAGCACTCGCAGTTCCAATGCTATGCAGTGACTAGGCGATGGACAATGCGCGCTCGCGACGAGGTGGCTGAGCGTTTGCTGTTTGGACGCTGCATACGTTGTCTGTTTAAAAAGTATCGCGAATTTTGTATTTTTTCAAAAAGTATTTATTTATTCATGAATATCTATTTTGTCCCCTTCAAAGTATTCCCCCTCGGATGTAACGCACTTGTACCAACGTTTTATCCAATCCTCGAAGCACTTAAACAATTCATTTTATGTAATCTTGTTCAGCTCCTCCTTCGATGCCGTCTTTATCTCTTCTATCGTGGCGTACCGTCATTCTTTCATGGGCCTCTTCAGTTTTGGGAACAAGCCCCCAGGTCTGGGGAATACGGTGGCTGCGGCACCATTACTGTGTTGTCCAACATCTTCTGAGCAATGTTAACGCGATGCTGTTTTTGGTCGAAATTGAGCAATTTTGGCACGAATTTCGCGGCGACCCGACTCATGCCCAAATCATTGATAAAAATCGAATGGCACGAGCCAATTGATATGTTTAGGTCCTCAGCAACTTCTCTAACGGTGATCCGACGATTGGCGAATACTATTTTCTTCACTTTGTTGACGTGCTCGGGCGTCCAGCACGCTGTTCGTCCTTCACATCCCTTGGCCCTCTGAGAACACTTTGTACCACCGATAAACGTTGCTTTGGTCCAAGGTAGCTTCACCATATGCCACAGTTAACATTCGGAATGTGTCCGCGCACTTTATTTTATTTTTCACACCAAATTTGATACAGATTCTTTGATCCATTTGATTCTCGGCCCTCTGTGAAAATTTTGTACCACCGATAAACGTTGATTTGGTCCAAGGTAGCTTCACCATATGCCACAGTTGGAATGCGTCCGCGCACTTTATTTTGTTTTTCACACAAAATTTGATACAGATTCTGTGATCCATTTTTTGGAATAGAGAAAAATCCAAGACGAGCCAAAGCATATCCAGGCAAAACAGCTGTCAAAAATTAACTAAACATTCAAAATGGCCGACCTTGTGAGCAAAGGTAAGGGAAAAATCAAATCTACGTAGCCCGCTGAAATTCAAAATTCGCGATACGTTTTGAACAGACCTCGTATAAGTACGCGGTATTGTTGTAAGATTAGTTTTGTAGAGATAACTTACAACGGACGGCGAATTGTCTAACTGTGTACCTCATATTAAACAAATATTATAAAGTAAGCTTTCTGTCATTAGTATCTATAGAAACGTATATTACAACTTTGCCGCTTACTGCCTGATGTTAATAAAGGCACGCAGAAAACGTACGGGCTCTTTTGCTTAATTCTTAGCGTTAATATCCCGCTTATACTCTCGCACACATATACTCGCTTATAATCTCGCACGCGAGGGCCCGGAGTCCGCCTTGACCGTGAGTCAGAATTGTATAGATCAGGTTATTACTGGACCTACTGCCATGTGATTTCAGTGACTCTGTTAACAGGAGATCCTAACCAGATTGGATTTTGGAAAACTTAGGATTAGGGAAAACATCGTGAAAACTCCTGAATTTGTAGGTTACCTCATGATGTTTTTCTCACCGTAAGAGCATGAGGGCTTTAAAAGGAAGATGAGAAGCACCTGTAGGTGGATGGATTTATAAACCAATCTCCAATCGCCAATACAACTTACATCCTGTCCCTATATTTATACAAGACCAAATACACAAGTGAATTAACATACTAGTGCCTAAAGTTGGCAAAGAATTTGCATTAGAGGATAGGTAGGCAGGCGGGCGGGAAGACAGCGAAAGTAGGCTCGGTGGCTCGGAACTAGTGGCTTAATAACCCAAGTTCGTACGGGGCTGTTCAAATTCCGCCACTTGTCACCGCGCCCGCGCCGCCGCCACCGTAATTACACCGAATACCGGCCATGCACTTAATAAAACCACGCACACGCACACACTACGTAACCTTTACGTACGCATAGGTGTATACAAACCTTTACGTCCACATATGTTAATACAAACCTTTACAGTTTACCGTAATTAAATGACCGGAGAGTTTTTAATTAAGTTGAAAACGAAATTATTAATAAGCAATAACTCGAAATACAAGTACCCGCTTTTATGGTTTTAAATATTACCTACCCGCGAGTGGGTTGTTAAGTCTCGTTCTGATGTTGAAACAAAAAATTTTACACAGAAATGGAGTGCTTAATTATCGACACTGGCATGATTTTATTTTTATTTTAGCTTTACAACCAGATCATGTGAAAGATATAATTTACGTTTTATACATATTGTGCAAAAATGTAAAAGTGCCTAACTCAGTATTCTGTGATATCGGATGGGAAAAAGTATTATTTTTTCGATATATAGAGTACCTAAACAAATCCTATTTTTTATTTATGTGAAGTCTGTATGCCCGATTTGATTTATCAGCTATTAAAATAACAATATTTTGGTCAGTACGCCCGGTGTTAATAGTGGTGGCGGTGGGAGTACAGTTTTGACAATGTACCTAATAGAAAATGTTTGGAATTATTTATGTACCTACTCTATCTGAAAATTACCTTTTAGGTCACCATTTTGGGTTAAGATCCTTAAAATAATGTTTTCTTTTAACACTACTCTAGTCCAAGTATTTATAAAACAGATGTACATACAATGAACGTTCTATCACTTTTACCCGTCTTCATTTTAGCACACCTTCATCAAGTTTATGACCTCAACGTTAACGGGAAATCCCCGTAGTGGAGTGGCTCATGAAATCCTGCTAATGGATGAGGCGAGGCGATGCTTTAAAAATATCCATCTAATCTGGGAGTCGATTTAGCTAAAACATTCCCGATCCATGCTCGCGCGGAAATGGGAAATGGGACGTCTCGCCCACTTATGACGAGCGGGGAGCACCAACCACTGGTTAAGTAAAAATCTGTGTCAAGGAACTTTTTTGGACAGTCATAGGTTGGATTTTGTGTTTAGAAGTGTTTTTTTTTTATTTATGTATTTTTTTCCATTAAGTTTTGTTTATTTCTACTTCTCATGGATAACTTAGAATTTATTAAGATTAGTAGCGTCATATAAAGCTTTTTAGTAGTTAAAAGAGCAAAGAATGCGAATTCCCTTATACTAAAGTAAATCCACATCATTTTAATTAAACCTAAAAGCTCGTAATTAATCGAGAAGACAGATAAATTTCATGGTATGGTTCTCTAAAAATATTTCGATTACTCTTACGATTAGATTATTCGACACGACAATCTAAGTTACACATTTTTGATATTTTCCCAGGCCCGAATTTCATTGTTAACACAATTACATCATCTTTGTTTTATTAGCATCGTAAAAATTAATATGAAGCGTTATCTGTAGACGCAACTTTTAACATTTATACGAGTGGAAGTTATGGGATGTTACAAATTCAATTAGCCAAGCTTTGGAGGTAGAGATTAGCAAAGTTGGGCGGTCGGTGGAAGCGGCCCGCGCGGGAGGTGGATGGTATTTATTCAGCATTAGAAGGCAGGCACTCTCTGTTGATGCGGCACTGACATATCCGTTAATGCTTTTTCCATTTCCCGCCACTACACGCCGCGGCCCTCCCCCGAAGGCTTGACCGAAATGCGCGTACCATTTCGTCAAGTCACATTTTATTTGCCGCGACCCTAATTCGCACAATATTTCACTTAAAAATAAGCTTCTCGGTTCTCGTACTTTATTCGCTGCAATCCGTCTCGTTTATTCAATGCCCATTTCGTTTTCAGGTAGAGAATGGGGTCCCAGACGAATTGTGCTTCTGAATTTAATTAATTTACTTGGAAGTTTCTTTTTTAGCGAGCGGAAACATTCAAATTAAAAGTGTTCTATGTAATTGTGAAGTAGCAAAGCAATCAAAAGTGTAATTCACAAAAGGCCGGCGCCGCGGGCCCCGTTGCAGCGGTTGCCCGCTGCCCTTTTGATTGCGCATTATTCGCGTGTTTATACAGTTAGATCGCTTCCTAGATTGTTCCTATTGTGATACCATTTTTTTGCGCGCCTGTTTGAAGGGGGCTTTAATTAAAAATGCCTGCTGCAACGTGGTGATTCCTTTTATGAAGTGCACGTAGCTTTATACTAACACAGTAGCTACCTGATGCAAGGCATGTGGAAAATTTATAGGTATTTCGGAGTTGAGATACAGGTGTTGTTTCTCCATTATTAAGTCGGTTTATACTAAAGCAGGTGTGGGATCACTCACGGCACTATCCCTAAACGGGATTGCCAGAGATATACCTATACAGAAACAAACATTCACACTGTCTACGTCTACCGTTTGCTTATTACTGCAATTATCAATTACCTATACAAAATGCAGTATCTAGTTAAATTAATTGAAGATTTTTCCTTTTTTCATATTATATTTTTACAACATAACGCACGCATACAATAAACGTCACTGCATAAGAGTTTCGCCAAAACAGCAACAAACGTATTTCCCCCGATACAATGGCGGAGGCGGGTTATCAGCGGGCCGCGCTGTCCACTCATCTCCCGCGCATTTATACATTACTCACGGCTCAAGTATCCGATTATATAACACGCAAAATTTCAATTACAACTTGTAATTAGTTTTTCGAGAGTTTTTCTTTCAGGAAGGGGGAGTGTGGAGGTGCGACGCGCGAGCGAGGCTACCCGTCCCACTCGCACTTGCAGCGGACGCGCCCTGAGTAATGTCCATGCCACTTATTTGATTATTTTTATGCAATCTGCGCAGGAAAATGAAGGATTTATTTACTGCACACCGGCGGCCCGATGTTAATTAATTTCACCAAGTCCGAGCCCCGTGCCTAGTTTGCTCAGCTTTCCGCGGACAATGGAAAAAAATTAAGGGGAGCATTGTTGTCTATTTCCATCCATTATTTTCAGTTTGATTAGTTTTGTTTGTCGGACGGAAATAATATTGAAGTTTTGCAATATGACTCCTGTCCGTATTTATGGGTATAGGATCCTAGTGGAATTGCATCGGATTGCTTTACTTTACATGTTTGTAAAATTTATTTAAAACACGTACACATGAAAGTTCGCCAATTTGTAAATGTAAATGTACAGTTTGTTCCTATTATCAAAACGGTTTAGACTTCTTGAAACAGTTTCAAAGCTTAATATAATATTGAAACAATTTAAGTAAGTACTGTTATATACCTACTTTCGAAAAACTTGGAAATGTCAACTTCAAAATTAACACTTAGAAAACTTATACATCTAAACATTTGCGCAGCGCTTCAAAAGATTTTTAGGTAACGAGAATGTTTATCGTGTCGCGTCGCTTAGTCTGTTTAGATCTTTGGTGCAAATTAAATTTTACAAAGACAAACAATATGATAAAATTGGCGTTTTTTATACGACATCATACCTATTTGTTGCTGACATTTATTCACTGGGGTCACCTGATGGTAAGTAACTTTAGAAGATAAATGAATGTAAGGAAAAAACTAGATCGTGGACCATGATACTATATCATGGTCAATGATATCATTATAACTAACTATTAATTTATTTACGACATGAATGAGATCGATCGATTCATGAGATGAATCGTATTATTTTCAGAATTCCGCTTAAAAAATCTACCGGAATTCCGAAAATAATTACAGCAACATTATCTCATCAGAACGCCAGCCTCCTTAGTCCTAGCTCTTCCAGTCCGCGATGAAAAGGCACGCTTTCCATTTGTCAAAGCACTTACAGTTGTTTACGTGTCGCCGGCGTCGCTCGAGCCACGTCCACGCAGCGACCCTCGGATTGGCAGCCTCGCCGCTGCCCGCTAATGCACGGAAGCCGGGCCATGCGAATTAATGGCAAGAATAATGGCGATCCCATTATGGATTGCCGCCAACATACTTTAGCCATGAAAAGAACCGAAAGTTACATTTGCGATACTCTGAATACTGAGCTCTCGGACGCCCCCCGCCCGTGGGGTGGCACAAGGAAAGCGGCGGAGCCGCCTTAATGGATCTTGATATCGTTCAGCCAATTACTGAAATTAAATGAACGCCCATAATGTTAAAAGCCAAACTAATCAAGTTCCAAGAATTCTAACTTGGCGCGAGAATTTTCTTAACTCAACCTCAAAGCTATAGAGTGCGTCATGTTTATTGTGTCGCAAAATTGTTGTCAATATTGATCCTTTCGATCGGGTTTCTGATTGGTAACTCGGAAGCGAAACTCTACAGTAGCCGTTGTTCCATTGTCACCGGCTTTCATGCGAAAGTTTCAGAACGGAAAAGTCTTTTAGACTGCTTTCAAGAAAATTAAAGCATTAATGGCGGTTGCGTCTAAGAGCTAAGAGCGATCCCTGGTTGCGCGGCGTGGCGAGGCGCGGCGGCGGCGGCGGGCGCGGCGATGAGCCGGCGGCGCCCGCGAGCTGCCCCAGCGCGCCACTAATTGGCAATTTGTTCGATCCTTAGATCTGACATAATGATGCGAGTTCGTTTATTTAAATGATTCGACGGAAAATTCTTACGCTCTGTATACCTACGATGTTACTTGAATAAATCAAGGGTTAAGTCCATTTGAGACCGGTTTTTGAAGACATGTTCAAAAACCAAGACTGCTTCTTCCTTCGCTTTGTTGGGTTTGTGATTCTTGTCGTCAAGCAGTAGAAACTACAAGATGATAATAATGTGGTCGAATCGAATAATCGGCTCTTTTAATTGCGAGAATATGGTTAGCCCGACTTGCACCAAATTCTTGAACAGATTTAATAATGACGTTTATACCTAGTCGTTCTGTATGAAGTTTTCTGTTTATCTTAAGCTTTAATGCGATTAAGAATGAAGTTAAACTTTTTGTCGAAGTTTTTTTTGTTTAAGTATCAACTTATACGTTTAAGAATTGGGTGCAAGCGGCCCTTAGTTTTGCTTTAAATGGCGTTCAATCAATAACAAGACAAGACGCCCAATTAAATCCGCGATCAATTATATTTTCGCAGCCAATTATTTCAAAGCATCGATCAACAGCAACACAGAATCGTCATTAACTCGAGTTATGTTCTATTAATAGACACCAATGCATCAAATCGATTAAAATAATGTTCATAGTTGGCTGTGCGAGTGTAGCCAATTATCTTAACTCGCAGGTCTTCGTTAGTGACAAAGCCTACAGTACTAATATGAAGATCTCATGAAGAGCCAGGCTTCTAACTCTACAAACCCTACATTTTGGTCTGAAAATAAAGCTTTGAGGTTTCATAGATTCGCGGTCCATCAGAGACAATGATCAACTGATGCCAACTGACGCGCTATCTTGGTCCGACATCAAACCTTACCGTCGGGTCGGTCTAGCACTGAATCCAGCCGATGTGTAATGCAATAATGAAACGGCCAAACCATACTTTCTGACCCAAGTAGACGGTTTATTGAGTTGGGTTTTTAGAGGAGAGTTAGAAGCTTGACTCCTCACAAGATCTGGTGCTCTATTTTTGAATCGATAGCCTCAATTCGAATGGTTATCAATATTTATTTTCGAAATATAAAATTCTGTATTTTTTAAATCACATTAGCAACACTGAAGGAGAATCAATCTACATCGATCTTTTCAAGCCGAAAATAAAAATTTACAATAGTTCGAATCGATGCGATCGATTCAAAAATAAAGGGCCCGTTAAATATTTTTTGTTTACCGATATCTTAACAGGCTTGGACAATCAATTTTACATGAAATATTTTGGTAAGATTCGTATTTACTCGAATCTGTCACCGAGCCGATGTGCAAGACCCACGGTCAAGGCCTATTATACTTACATACAGCCTTGTTTTCGTTAATTAAACGTAAACAGACGCCGCTGCCACTCGCCGCGCGATCAAACACATTAGCGGGGATTTGCGCGCACTTACAGCTATTTCCGCGGGCCCGCGCTGCGCTCCTCAAACCTTTGCCACCATTACGCGGTGTTATGGCACTGAATATTGCTAGCCATTTTAAAATGTCTTCTCGAATAAGATATTGCGAGTTTAAGAGTGTTTTAGTGGTGTAATTAAAGTTAAGTGCCGTTTTGATTCCGGGTATATGTTGGCTGTATTATATGGACAGTCCATTTTGTAACATCGTTATGTTAGTAGCGACATCCTCTGTTGAACTGTTCTCTGCACTGCTAGCAAAAAAATGACAGCCACATAGCTGACCTCACATAGAGCCCTTATTTCCTTTTGTAGATAAGTAAAGTAGTATTAAGATGAAAGAGATACCTGGGTCTATATCGAGTCTTAACGACCTTGTCGCTCTCTCGAGTGCACTTGTGCTAGCCGTGCTGAGCGCCGCCGAAACCCGCTGACCGAGGTAGCCACAGTTTTATTTCTATGATAGCTTACACAAAAGGTAACAGATACAATCATGTATCAGAGTTTTCTCCGAATTTTCAAGTTGTCAATTGGCAGGAAAACGACCCGAATATCCTCTTGTGTGGGTAGCAAACATTCAAAATCACTCAATCACTAGAAAATGAAAATAGTTCTTTGATCATGGACCTGGAAACTTGCGTGCCTTTGATATAGGTATCTAAAATCGGTTATCCACCATCAATCAACATTTAGAGTCAAACATTGTTGTCTTTTCATTTCAGTTCAGACTGGAGCGCCGGCGACCTCGTGGTTAAGGTATCCGACTCGCAAGTGAGAGGTACCGGGTTTGAATCCCACTGCCGCCATGTAGCAATGACTCTTTTCTGAGTTATGTACTTTATTTGAACACTAACCGATTCTCATAAGGAGAGAGAAAAAATCGTGATGAACCTTGCACATTCAGCCACTGAATGTGTAATTATAATCCAATCTGGTAATTTTCTCCTGGTAACAGGGTCTGTACAGGATCTGTCAAATCCTGTATTATGGTCAAGGCGGAACCCAGGCCCTCGGGCGCGAAAGCACAACCGGTAAATGTACGTTACGTAATGTGACGTTAATGAACGTCAAGATGATGACTTGGGTCCTTGGGTGGCGAACGGCACTATGCGTACGTCATTCATAGTCGTAATTAACTCTAAAGTAACTCTACTCTACAAGTATTGTTTGTGAATGCTTTCGGGTGTACGTCTATGACTAAATCTGTATTGTCTAAACCACTTTCGGTAAAATTTTTGAAACCGCTCGCATCCACGCCCGCGCTCGCGTCTTTCGCACTAGTGGTAAAAGTTACTAGAAATAGCAAAGATAAAGGCGAGCGCTCGCGTGAGTGCGACCGATTCAAAAATCGGGCCCCTGATCGAATACAACGCGTAACCGCTCACTCCTGTATCTTGTTACCAACCGTAGCAGAGGTTAGGAAAGCAGCTCGGAAGGTGATCGCACGCAAGCATTCGTCGCAAGGCATCGTCACCTTCCAAAAGTTTGCGAAGTTGGCGTCGGCCGCCCGGGGCGCCGTGAAAGTCGATTACTTTGGTCATTAGTCTCCACCACGCCGACTAATTAATACAACGTTTTGAATAAAGCCTCTGGATAAGATTCCTCACGGCGCGTTGCCTCGGGAAAAATCACAAATTTAATTAAAAAAGTTTTTAAGTGAGTTTTCACGGGCGAGCGTGCCCGCGGCTCTCAATAACTCACCCGCCTATTCTTTCTGCAGTCGATTTTTTCGCAGGAGATGGCAGGCCGCGTAATTAACTACTTACGATAAATAAATAATGTATTCATGATTTTTTTTAGGATTTTACTTTGTGGTTACAACAGTACCTACCTGTGCATGTATGTGTTTAAATAAACTAATTTGGTTTTCGCATACAGCTTGATCATAAAATGCAGAAAAAATTCAAGGGGCTATTATTTATGCAAACACATAAAAATCACGTTTAATTATTTTGTATTAAAATGTTTTAGTTTCATTTTATTAAACTTTTACTATTTTTCTGGTAAACTACATCTCGGCAATCAACTAGCGTATTTGTTTACTAAACCAAATTTTCAGTACCTTCTTTTTTTTAGTAATTAACTAGCTAGGTATTTGACCGCAAACTCACTTGGTGGTAAGTGACCAAGTGTGTTTGCGGTCGATGATGGAACATGCCTATCTACTTCAATTGAAGAGATTTTCCTTTCCAAATAGCGAGCAAAAATATTTTATAATAGCTTTAACATTCATCTTCAACATTAATATTCATCTTTTGGCGTTAATGTTCCGGCTGTGCTCTCGAGCATGAGAATAGAATAGAAGAATAGAATATTTATTTGCTTAAAACATGGTTACAATGATTAGGTAAGATAATCATCACACAGTGGCTCTCACATGTTCAGCCAGTATTAACAGGCATGCAAACTTGTTCAGCATTAATGAACATGCACCTTAGGCTACCTTAAACTCTAAAAAATCCTTGACTGAATAAAAGGAGTGCTCCAATAGCCATTTATACAAGTCCTTTTTAAATTTGTTTATAGGCTGTTCTTTAATTGCCAGTGGAATTTTATTAAATATTGATATAGCCATCGAATAACATTGCTTCAAATACAAAGTAGAATCTGGTGTAACTTCTTGTACAAGGCGAAATGGGTTTCGCGAATTTCTCAAAAATATATCCTTTGCAACTTTAAATAAGCTGCGGTGACCTCTAACAAACTTTGCGACCTCATATATATACAAGCATGGAAGAGTTAGTACGTTTAGAGATCTAAATAGAGGACGACATGGTTCATACGGACGCACTCTACAGATAGCTCGTATACATTTTTTTTGGACAACAAATGCCTTATTTATATCTGTGCTGTTGCCCCAAATCAACAATCCATACCGGAGCACAGATTCCCATGAGCACAGGGCCTGGGGTCCGCCCTGACCATGATCCATGATTTGGCTATCAGGTAATTACAGTAGAGCTACTACCATATTACCTCCGTGAGCCTGCTACCAAGGGAACCTGACCAGATTGGATCATGGTTACAAATTCAGTTGCCTGAATTTTGCAGGTTTCATCACGATGTTTTTCCTCACCGTAAGAGCATCGGTTAGAAATCAACTAACATACATAACTCAGAAAAGATTCATTGGTACATGGCCGCAGCGGGATTCGAACCCGGTACCTCTCGCTTACGAGTCGGATACTTAATCGCCCGGCCACCGACGCTCTTCACGCTCCTCAACAATAAGCAAGATTATGAACTTCTGTTTCCAAATTAGCAAGAATGACAGATAGGACCGCATGAAGTCACATTTTGACGTTTATCATTAATTAAATTTAATCTTTAACCATGGTCCCACCGCTATGTCAGGTATTTCCACAACAATACAACTCCATTCAATAGATAAAGACTTCATATTCTTAATATTCATAAATCTATAATATATTTTTTCTATTTAAGGCAACTTCTAAATTAGGTAGACTAAGATTCTCTAAAAGTCCTCGTTGAATCGTTTTTACCATCGCTGCCAGCACCTTCAAATCGATACCTCACGACATCGCTTTTATTAAATAAATACCAACTTCTGCATCTAGAATCTAAAATTACCGCGTTATCATTTGTCGCAGGCAATTTAAGCATAAGTACCTATTACACGAAACCTTGTACCAAAACTTGTGCCAGCGTATCCAAATACGTGTTTCCTGTAGGTGAGCACAGACATTTCACAGCTAATTAACCATTTTAACCCCTTATAATGGGCCATGATTGCGGCTCGTATCCATACTTTGTATGATACACGTAAAAGGGTCGTAACTCAGCTGCAGACTGTGTTTATGGCTATTATTTTTTTATAAGTCACAGGATAAGAGCACACGTGAAAGCCGCCCGAGCCCGACCTCGCACACATTTTTGTGAGCTCATTAAAATTACATTACACTCTTATTTAAACAGCAAACAACTAAACGACGGTCGTTAATGCGACCCGCCGACGACCATTTTATGGACATTCCCCCCTAACAATCACTAAACGCATTCGTGGAATGGAAACGCCTCAAACTGGCGCACTTACCGTAACATTGTGTTAAAAATCTGTTATTGCAACACTTTTACATCGGGCGGCGGTAATAAAATCATTTTAAATTAACGTTTCGGATGCGCCCATTTTCATTTTGAAGCCGACGGTTTTTAAAAGTATTTTATAAGAGTTAGTCAAAAAATAAATTGGAAGCATGTTTTTAATGGTCTGGAGCGGGCGTCGTCGGCTAAACCGCGCCCCTGGGAATATCCACATGTTTCCGTCATCTGTGTGCGCGGTTACTTTTTGTTTGAGGACGTAATGTATTTTTAAAGCGGCTCAAAAATATGTTCAGTGGCGGGTCTGACGAGCCCCGCGTCAATTAGCGCCTGCATTCACCGCCCAGATGGCGGAGTAACCTTAGGCGAAATGCTGTGAACCTGTAAGTGTTATTTTGTTCCAGTTTCCAACGTGAAATGTGCTCCAAATGTTCCTTTTTACTAATCGACTTTTATACAGGAGGTTTTTTATGCAACGCAGTCATAAACGAACAGACAGGGCACCTGATGGTAAGCGGTACTTCGTGTGGGTTGCACGCAGTGAGGACTAAAGATGAAAAGCTTCATGCCTGTGATTTCGCTGGCTACCTTATCCTTCAAACCGGAACAGAACAATGCAAGCATTGTTGCTTGGCGGCAGAAGTAGATAATGCGGTGGTACTCACCCAGGCGGACTCCCCAGGCTTGTCCTACCATCTGATAAAGCAGGTGAATAGTGTACCCATACAAGTTTTACCAACCTACCTTTCGTCATTCATCACCATTACAGCCGCAGGTCGTCCACTGCTGGACATAGGCCTCCTCCCCAGCCTTCCATATCGACTGTATCTACGCCTCTTGATAGAAATAGAAATAGAAATATTTATTTGTCTAAAAATTGACAGGTTTGTATCAATATATTTTTAGATTATTTATAATTATAGACAAAATGGTCCATGACTCAGCGTTTGGGTGCAGGTAGAACCCACACCCGCTAGTATTCCTCCCAAACCTTGCATACTGACTGGATCTGTGCCTCTTGCATCCTTTATGTAGGTATTAAAAGATATTTTGCGGTAATTTTTTTTAAGTAGAGTGGGGTTTGTCACTACGGTTTTGATTATTTTACAAGCTTTTATGTACTTTTTAATGGACGCCTAATTTGACCCACATCCCGGCGTTTAATTGAGCTAAGATATTGTATAGCTATATCTCTTGGATGACTATGCATTAATACGGTACAGTCAGCTGCAGATAGAACTGACCCCCCACATTTAATGTGTGCTATCAGTCCATTTACTCTGCAGCTGACTTTACCATGAAGCTGGTCTGATGATGAGCCGGAATGTTGTCATAGGAACTAATGAACGCAAGAAGATAACTCCAATGTGTTTGGACTATTTGGAAATGGTCTCGACGAGTACTATACCCCTAGGTGGCAGTCAAGGTCTGATGATGATGTCGAAAGGTGACCATATAAAGAACGCATTAGGATAAACCCATCGTGTTTGGGCAGTTTCGAATTTTCTGGATGCGTACCCCTATGACTTTCAATCAAAAGCTGCGCGATAAAAGCTTGTTATGAAAAAATACTTTTAATTTAAGAATTTAGTTACCTCGAAATATATTGAATCGGTTGTACGGTTCATGGTAAAAGTAAAAATAATCAAAACCTTGGTGACTTGGTATGCGGTGAGTAACCACGAGACAAACGTATATTTTTATTTAGAGATTTATTTCTATATGGGATTTGCGGAATTCGGAACAGTAAAAGACGGATGTAATCATTAAATAAATATTTTTATTTACATATTAACGGTAAAATGAAATCTGTCGATGTCCACGAAATCTGGAAATAATTTAGAGGCCTCTATTGTGATGGTGACAGATGAATTATTTTATACTTTAGCCAAATGGCTAACTATAGTGACAGGTCGAATTTTTACATAAATACATCTTTTTTATCGTAAAAATCTTTTAATTTACACTAGTATAATTTTAATCTTAGAAAAAATTAGCTTTTATTGTATCTAATATTAAAAAGGTATTAATTATTTTTCTTTACAAACCATATTTTAGCTAATTCGAAACAATGGTCAACATTAGGAGTAGTGGCGAACAACATTCACTGAAGCTATGGCAGAAAAACACAAAGTATCCAAATATCTTATACAGTATTAACTCTTATATTTTACAAAGGTTCTTACCTAACCATTGCACCACGTCAGAGTACCAAATATATCACTAGTATTAATTAATCAATTTACAAACGCATCTGCAGTGTACACTCTACGCATTAAAATCCTTCAAATGGAATTTAAGTATCTTTGGTAAACAAAATAACAATACATACTATTAATTATAATAATAACCAATCAAAAATGATAGAAAAAGTAAAAAAAATAATCGTCAATTAAACTTCATACCATGTATGATAACAATATTTTTAGGCTTACCAAATGTACAGACAATTTCATAACAGTGAGATCGTTTTGTTTCTTACAAATTTTTTGAATCGTTGTGTGATAAACATTTACACATACTACGCGCGGTATCTTATACTGTAACTATTAGAAATACCTTCACATGTTAGTAGGCTTGGAATCTACTGACCCATTACAGGGAATGACAATTACGATGATTCGGCACAAACCGATTGCTTTTGTAATTATTTACGTTGCACGAACCCAATTTACAGTCATAATCAATGTTACGTTTTTCACGTAAACCCTGCTAAAGCTTGGCTGAATCGGCGAAGCGCGAGTCGGCGACGCCCGCGCGGCTGCTACCCACGCGCGCTATCTTAACATGTAAACAAGTGCTCAAATCGTATACATATAATGGAAATATCGTGTTCTCTGACAACGTTATCGCGCCTCATCCCGGACACTTTGTAAAGTGGCCGCATATCCGCGGCTCGCCTCGCCTTCTAGCCTAATGTACTTTGCGGCGCTTGTAAAATATGTTCACAGAGACAAGACTCGATACTATTCCGCACTCAGCCGGTTCTGCTTTTAAATTAACCATCTATACAAATGTATTTTGTTCTAACGTCTTAAAGTGATTTAACTGTCTTAATTATAGGAGTTGTGAGAGAAATGATGTCAGCGAAGAAATGTCGGTAGTTCCGTGTGTGAGGTGGCTAGTCGGATGCGACGCCGGACTAAAGTAGGGTGATGTGTCGCCGGCCGCAGCGGCGCAGGCGGGCGCCCGACGACACTCAGTGAGGCTTCACCTGTTTACAAGTAAATGTCTAAATTCGAACTTACTTTGTTACTAAAATACAAGATGTGGATAGGCTAGGGAGTTGTGTCAGGACAAAGTGGCGGTTCATAGTCTCTGCCTACCCTAGAGACACACAGACAGAGTGGGACAGAGGCGTGAACTTTATGTGTGTATATCAGGACAAGTTAAGCGAAGACGTTAGGATACTTCAATATAGTTTTCAGGTCAATCTAAGGACATCATGTCCACGAGTACGATAACACGTGCCCATGTTATGGCGCAATGACTTGAATCTTACGGCAGAACTTCATTTTCTTGAAAATCGAACCTTTACCTGCATACTACCGGCGATGGTCACCGGCATGGTATCCGGCTCGTCTGCTGCACATTATAAAAATAGTTACCGAGGCAAGAAGTCGGCGCGGCATCGTCGGTCATCGCGCAGAGTCGCACACCTCCGGGTCTGGCGGGCTGCCGTAGCCACTGGACGCATCGTCGGCGCCCGCGCACCCGTTGCCGTCCTTCTCGGCCAGCGCCGCCGCGCCCGCGCCGCACCCACCGCCACCCACGTAACCACCGCTCGGAGACTGCAACAAGGACAAACTTTACATTCTTTGTTTCACCCAATTGAGCCACCCCAACACAATGTTCATATGAGTAACGACGAACCATAACCAGCCAATTTAAGTTCGATCCCCTCTGTTAGCAATTCGCCTGTCAACCTCCCAACAGCAGAGCGTGAGCGCAATCAAAAAGTCGATTAGAAATGTCGTGCGGCTGAATGGGTTTCCTCCACTCGCGCGACTCATAAAATGAAATAGATTCCCCCACATTCGCATTCCGACAAGCGTTCGTACGAGAAAGATTAATGATCACAAAAGAAACATAATAAAGTGGAGATAGAATCTCCCACTAACAGTGTCCTTGTGGGAGTTATTTACTCCGTCGAGCCGACTTTTTCACGTGCCCTTTATTTGGGAAGGGACTTTGAAAAAAATACGGGACACACTCGACGATAACGGCCCCCTGAAATTATTTATTTAATGCGCCGTGGGAGCCGCGGTGATTAGGATGTGTTGTTTCATAAGCTGCAAACATGCACGGCTAATGGCCGGGTCCGTGTAGAATCGATAAATGCATAATGATGTAAATGGTGGAGTAGCCGTTCTCTGCGGATGTTATAGCGCAAGTTTGCGGCTATTAACAACAATTTACTAAGCGCGCCAGCCGCGCGCGTCTCCGCGGTCCCACACGCCGCGGCCGCGCTGGGCCACGTCAGCGGCGCCGCCGTCGGCCCGTCCGTGGGAACCGACAATGTGACACAACTATTAGATACACATAATTACAAGGGAAGGCGACGCGCCACGAATAGCTCAGAAAAAGACATCTGCATCCACACTCGTGTTATATTTATCTGAAAATGATTTGAAAGCAGGTCAATCGATATTCCAAGTTGAACTGTTATCGTTCTATAGTTGTCCCGGTCCGTATTTGGCGAGTGTCTAGACGTCTGACGAGGCCGTCGCGATGGGTTAGGTTGCATGCGTGGTTAGGCTAGTACCTGCAAGCCACTGACTTGTCTGCGGATGTGCGCGAGTCCCGTGGGGTTGGCGGCCATGCTGGCGAACACCAGCCGCTCCTCGTAGTCGTACTCGCACAGGATCTTGTTGTCGCACAGGTAAAACCTGTCGCCGACGCAGAACCTGCACAGGTTAACATGCATTAATATATTAACGCACGTACATGTATTTATGCTGCGATAAAAACAGTGATCGCATAAAAATTATGTAAATGGATATAGCTGGGGTTCTGCATGAAAACACAATGTTATTCGCGCACGATATAACTCTATAAAAATATCACAATCAAAAATTCAAATGTGACTATAGTAACTAATTGGTAATAGAGCGTAACGAATGGTATAATAAAGAATGGCGTGGTAATCACCTGTGATTGCACTGTTGACAGGCGAAGCATTCTAAGTGGTAAACGAAACTCTTGGCTCGCATAACCATTTCGAAGGCGGGAATGACTTTGTTGCACGCCACGCAGTTGCCGGTGGCACCGAATAACCTGTTTTGAAATAATAGCTCTGTAAGTGTAATGTGAGCCTCATAAATAAATAACAGGAGCGCTTATGACGTACGTTACGTTATTTATGCAATTAAATTATGGCTGGCCGAGAAGAGAACCATGCAATTAAGATTAAATACGAGTGTATCGTATGCAACTTTGATTTTTAATGACACGGAGTTAATTAATATTGCGAGTTGGATATTGTGTTTGACAACTTTCTCGAAGGTGAATGTTTTTTTCGGGCAGATAATCCATAGGTTGATGAATAATTATGACTTATAGTTACGTACCTACTGTAATTTTTTGAATTATATTTCGTACCTCGGCAATATTATCATCATTCGTCACCTATATCCCGTTATTCCACTAGTAGCCATTAGCTTACTCTTTGGCTCCAAGTACTTATCTAGATATTGCGATAATCCGCTACAGGCTCGTTATATTATGTTCAACAGAAGAAACAATATACCCTAAGTCGAGTACTTATCTTCGCATTTGAGATATAAGTCGCGGTTTCCCTGGCTACCCTTGAGGTATAATATGAGCCGAAATATAAATAACAATTCAAGGAACCTAATTTTGAAACCGCTCCATCCACGCGGGCGCTCGCCTTCTAATGCTTGTCGTTTCTATAGGTATCTAGCAACTTCCCACGAATATGAAAGAGATAGATAGCCCACGCGATTGCTGGCGTGGATGCGAGCGGTTTCAAAAATAGGATCCCGGGTCTCTAATTTTTTTTTTTTTTTTATGTTATACGGCAGACAAACAGGCAAGCGGGCCACCTGATGGAAAGTGGTCACCGCCGCCTATGGACATCAGCAACACCAGGGGAGTCACTGATGCGTTGCCCACCTCTGAAGAGACCTCTAATTAGCTCTTGAACGATCCCATGTCATAGTCCAAAGGAAACACTTTCTAAACAACCACACTAACCTAAGGTAATCCCGCTTGCACAGCATGAGGTCGGCCTTGTAATACAGCTTGGATCCCACTTCGCCCAGCCGGCAGTCGCAGCAGCCACACTTGAGGCAGTCCTCGTGCCAGAAGCGCTCCATGGCCTTCAGCAGGAACCGCTCGGTGATCACCTTCCCGCATTGGGCGCAGAGGCGCACGCCTCCGCCGGTCGCCACCGTACTGCTCAGCGTGTACTTGTGCTCATCCTGCTGACCTGGGGAGGGAGTTGTGGGGTTAAAGTCATGTGTGATACGTGCGTACCCACCCGCCGCCCAGGGTCCTTTCGACCTCTCGGTTTGGTTAGGCCTTATCAGGGCGATACTGCACAGTGTTCAGGAAAAGACATTGATCAGTAAGCGTCTGTCATCAGACAAAGGATCAGCCATGTTGTCCACATTGACTGATCCTTTGTAGTTAGGACGACTGGAAATCAAAGAGTTCTGAGATTCCATAGTCTAAATTACAAAGTTACAGCAAATGCGGATTACGGCTGAGGATATATGTGTTGGAGATTGAGAAGTCATTAACTTTTCGTTTAAAACCAGGGTACGAAAAATCATAAGTGTTTTAATTTTTTTAATAACTTATGTTTTTTTTGGAAACATATTGCAACACCAAATGTCATTAAAAAGTCATCGCATATCCAGAGCATCAAGACATCCATAGCCTTTTTGCTTTTCTAAAACAGTTTGCAAAAATAAAAGAAATTGACCTGGGGAGAAAAAAGGACCCGATTTGGGTTGATTTCATCGAGTTACCGAATGTGGGGCCCACAATGGAAAAGGGATAAAGAAACGCAAGGATCTATGATAAGTTGCGATTTTTTATTGTTTAGGATGAATAATAAAACTGATGACGTTAGATAATACTAGTTAAGAAAAACAATTATATATTAAAATAAAAATGACACAAGTTAAAGCTGAAATTTTTTTAAATTAAATTGATCATAGGTAAGGAAGATTTAAATCAGTGAACCCTGACCTAATTCATTCCTGAACAAGTATGTGCCTGACGCCGCCAAGAGGGATGGCGTTTTGAACACCTAGAGGTATAAACACTAAAGCTACTATGCAGATAGCAAAATACATAAATAGCAGCACAGGTAATGTAATTTCCATTTAGCTGATTTCGGTAACGATATCATCACCGTGTATCAGTTACGAGACCGATAATAGGTTGCTCATTTTCATGTAGCTCTACATAATAGGACGTGGCGAGTATTCCATATCTAGGTACCTATAATGCGTTAATTATATGCAAAGTATATTCTTGTAAGAGCTAAAAGCACTTACTCGTAATAATACACTTGACATACTTTATGTGTATAAGCCGACCGATTTATAGTAAAACTTCGTATAAACTTTACCGACATTCCGTTATGGACCCTACAAATAATTGTAAAGTCACTTAGTCATTATCGAAAATGTTAACTGTCCATAATAACAGATAAATGATTTCATTATAAGTAACTTTTATGTTATTTTCCTTATTTAAAATGTAATCATGTTTTAAGCTTGTCGACTTAATAAAGTGAACGTAAATGCCTTTTGGGGCAATACGGTAATGTCTGGTCAAATTGATGGAGAAAGGAAGTATAATTTTTTGAGTTATCGCCATTACTCGTGTAATTTTACTTTCATTGAGGTTGAGAGTTGCGAGAGCAAACGAGTTGCCTGAGAACTGCTTTGATCACTCCTCTCACGCAAGACGTAGGCATCAACATAACATCACCCATTTATAGGAACGGCCGACATTAAATATTTCCGTTGATATCAACTTCACTCCACTCTCCGCTAATTACACTTAACAGCAATTGGACGGCCCGTTCGCAATTTAGATCTAATACCTACATTTAATCAGGGAGGTACATTACGCATTTCGGTATGCGGGTAGTTATTTACAGAGTAATTATTTGACCACAGATGGGGTCCGCTTAAATTAGTGTCTGGGCGCAACTAATGAATTCTGTTTGCCGCGATGCTACCCTAGACCGGTAATTGTCCGTAATACACGACTCATTATACCATTATTGCTAGGCCCCGATTGTTTTCTGCTCACCCAGTAATTACGTCAATTAATTCCAGCAGAGGCGCGCCGCGTGACACGCCGCTCCGCCGTTGCACATGACGTCATTTGTTATGCGCACACGCATTTTTCTCACGCACTCGCAAAAACAACAATGTATCATGTGTAACTCATTACTTGCTCGCGCAAAACATTATGGATCCCTCGCTCCATATACGGGTCGAGTATACCTTTATGGTATCGCTTCTAACGCGTTGCCGTAATAACGTAAATTATTCACCGTCTTTAACGAGCCTGCGGTAATAGCTAAATGGGTCGCCTTCAGTAAACAATCAGTTCCAATTTATCGGCACACCGTCCACCACATAATAATAGCGCGTACGTCAAACCAATCAAGGATCCAATTGAAGGGGGTAACTAGGTGGACATAACTCAGCGCAATCGATCAGCGCGCCGCCGCCGCCGATACATCTCGCTTATTGAAGCCGACGTCGCGACAATAAAGTTAATTGGAGTATATTAATGACGGCTCGTTAATAATAAAATAATAAAGATGACGTATGGCCCGGCGCCGCTATTCGCAATTAGCGCTCCGTAGGGGATCGCCCGCCGCCCCGCGCCCCGCGCCCCGCGCCCCGCGCCCCGCGCCGCCCCCGCGCCAACTCCAATAAATACAAATAGATTAGTGGTATTAATTCATCTCTAAGTAGTCTTCGTATAAGTGATCTGTTGAGATAACAACGTTTACCCAGAAAACACTGCTCCTTGAACGAGAAAAATAAGTTGCACGTCTATCTACAAAAAGTCAAATGAGATAATTGCCGCCTCGACTCCGGCTCTTAATGCTTTCACGCACAGCGGCAAAGTTAATCAATTCACTGCGGTTTCCCTTAATATTCTCGGAACGTATGCAGAGGCGCGTTAAGTCCTCTCGGATATAAAAAGGCCGATGGTTTTGCCCGTATTTATCGCGGAATCTCCGTATTTTTCCGCGGAATGCCGCAGGAGGCGCTCTAAGTGCGGTGGCCGGTCGTAGCGCGCGCATTTTGCCCATTTCAGGCACTAGAATGCGTGCTGTTAATGCCACAGTAATTACGGGCTAAGTGATCTCTACCAGTTGTAAAGCCCCATAATCGATTCCATCGGCTCACGGATGTAACAGGATGGTATTTATGACGCATTAAAAACTCTCTTGTGCAACACAGCGCCTACCTCCGCCGCGCGACCCACAGTGTCTTCATTACACCACATTCGGGAATGTAGCTGTGTACGGTTACATAAAAAACCAATAAAAGGAGAGTTAATAACGTGGGTTGTACATAAATATCCGCTGGTGGGTGAAGGCGCTACGTATTATTTTCGTTTTATTACCGCGGGGCCGAGAATTTGATAGAGACTTGGCTGCCGAACTGGCCCGGCAGTATAATTTCGCCAACACAGCCGGTTGCCAGCCAATGTATTAAGGCGCTGAAATGAAAAAGAAACCCGGAAATGGATGAAAAGTAATTTATTTTGTCGTTGAGCGGCGTGACAGTTACACGAGTGATCTCGTAATTACGCCGCTAGCCCGCCGGCCCGCGCCCGCCCCCGCCGCCGCTGCCGCTTGTGACCGGCGCCGCTGAGCTTAAAATTAATTTTCTAATTTCGGAGTGAAATTACTTCTAAACATGGTATATAATTGGAATCTGTAATAGCCCTTTGTTCCGAAATCCTTTCTTGACGAGGAAACTCATTTGAAATTGAAGAGCTAGCGTGGAACGGCTGGGGCCCTGTCTCTACTTAGCTTCGCACCTCGTGCTCCTCTAATTCAATCAAAGATAAGCCAATCTGATTTAATTACGCACAATAGGGTACTTCGTTTTATTTTTATGTTTTATGAATGGCAATAACTATGGAGTGGAGATTAGATGCAGCGAGACAGCACTCGGGCCCTAACGATGCGATGGCAGCGTTGATAGCGATAAATTGTCATCGCACGAGCGTCGGCGGCGGGCGGCGCAGTCACGCGTGCCCGCAACAGTAGGTAACATTCCTTGGATTCAATTAAATGCCAGGTTATTGTAATGAACCCGCATCACGACCGCCCCGCAATCATTCCGTGCAATTTACAATCGTTCATTGCGTTTTGCAATTAACCTGGCATCCCTGCGAGAGCGTACCTCTATGGCTATTCATCATGCTGTGTACATGAGTCTATCACGGTTAATGCAGTCGTACATACTATGTTGATAATTTATACGGCAAACAACCTCGCGTAATGTCCAATCATCACACTTTTTAAAGCATATTGTTAGGTGTTTACCTATGAAATTAGCGTTTTGTATGGCGAAAGTGACGGAAACTGTCATTTCAACAAGCAATTTTTAAATTTTGTGGAAATTACCTATGTTAAAACTGTGTAAGTGTAATCGTATATAACATTAAGCTTCATTTTAATAACTACCGTTTTCATAAAATTACATCTGGTTAAAGAGGAAAAACTGACGACAAATGAAAAGTTGTATTTTCAAACCCTTGTTTAAACATGAGAAATTATTTATTAATCACTTTTATGTACTTACTGGCATCTAAGTATACTCTTTTTTCGAACTCAAGTATTAATTTCGATATGTTATGTACAATTAAAAATATATGAGTAAATATATAATTTCGAAAAAAACGCCAACTTCGTAGGAGAATACGTGCAATCTAGACAGACAGTTGTTTACGAAAAACTAAAATACTCACTTGAATACTTATTTAACGCGTGCTCATATTCATTACGAGAGCAAACAATCGTACGGAATAATCTAAAGTGCGCTACTAATGGATTTGTATACTGTGGTTGCAGCTGTTCTAAATGCTCGCAGTCTATTCTGTTAGTCGCGGGTCACTCATTAAACAATGGAGCTGATTGCGTAGTTGCGATACCCATTATACGGGCCCTAATTAGATTTAACCAAATGCGGGTTTCGCATTAATAACGAACTGTGGTGATGTAAAAAATTAACAAGCAGGATGCGCGCCCTGAATAACATAATTACTTTCTGCGGGGCGTAGGGCCGCGTACGCAGCCAATTACGACAAATCCACGCTCGCGCCAATATTGATTAGCAATTACGTATTCAACCACTTCATTGATTGAATAACTAATTTGATATAGTTATCTGGTTCTGTGTAATAAAAATATATGAATGGACTTTGATAATATGATTATTTAATGAGTCATTTTTGACTTTTTTGACTTTAGCGTTTGGTTAGCAACTAATACTGTGTGAGTTGTAATTATGAAATTCCTGGCGGTCCCGCGCCGCCCCCCGCGCCCCGCCGCCCGCCGCTAAATCCCCATCGTTAACATTTCCGTTATTAAAAAAGTACGAGACTTTGTCATCAGAGAAGTTAGTTTTTTTTTAATTAAAATTATGAAATTGATATTGCCTTTACGTCCGAGTTCGCTTCCTAACTCAACCTTGTGGAAGTTTAAATTAATTTTTGAATTAAGCCTAATAGCAGTGGTAAACCATTTCTATGGAAAGAGTTTTCTGTTTAAGTAATTAAAATTCCAATTATTTGATCGCAGAATACCGTGTCTTAATTGCTTTTCGTTGCTGAAATAAAAGAGATCGCTGGTAATTAATATCTGAACGATTAATCATTTTAAACGGGAAATAATTACCTAAAAGCTGACCGTGAACAAGGGTTACCTGTTATAAGCGTATACTATCCGCGTGATTCATTATTTTTTATTGATGAATAGTGCTTAACATTGCTATTACTCATTCAATCTCTAAGGGGCCTAATGAGCAAAAGGTGGAAGAGAGTAATTTCGTAAATATGAAAGGAAGTACCTATGCGTGCCCGATGAGAAAAGAAAGACACAGTAATACAGCGAATGAAGCCAACTAAGTTGTCAGTGTGTGCGCAGAGTAAATCTGTTAATTGCGGATTTAAAAGTACCAGCACGCTATATTCTCATACGCCAATCAAACTCATATGAAGTTGAAACAATCTACGTCATAAATTATTTTCCGAGAGAAAGGCTCCGAGCGAAACTTAAGCCTGACATAAGTGGGCAATAAACTTCAGCCAATTTGGAGATTCGCATCTGGAGGCTCTTATTAAAGCCCGAAAGTTAGTCCTTTTCATCCATCACTCGTAATACGTGTGTGAGTTATTGTATGAAAAATTGAAGAATAAATTGAGTCGCTGCAGCAGCGGCGAGACATAAATCCCAACTGAGCCCTCAATATTGTTTTAAAGGGGAAGTGGCCATAAATTTTATCAGGGCCGCCCAGAGCGGGCGGGAGCGGCGCGCGCGCGTCACGCCGCCGCGCCGCCCGCGTGCGCCGCCACGCTACGGCACGCCACGCCACGCCGCCGTAGCCACCGCAATTTTCCGCCCTTGCTTGTGCATTCGGTGCTCATATGAATTTGTTCTCGTATTCCCGAAGAAATTGAAGCCATCTTACGGATAAATCCCGGCGACGTCGAAATTGCTGCACTGGTCTCAGATCCGCAGCCAAAATGGTAACTTCATTTGTAGTTAACAATGGAATTCATTTTCTATTACTTAGCATAAAGTATTACACGCTAGAAGATTTTTCCATCTTACCAAACATAATAATAGCGGAGGCAACGTAAAATACGATTTTGATTATGATAAAGGCTTGTAAAGTGCGGGGACCCCGAAGTGCCGGAGGCAGCCAACTTTATTTGCTATCGTTTCTGGCTTATACTTAATACGAATTGCATTACGGTTTTAATATGAAAATAACTCCCTTTCTGTGCAGGTGGGTTGTCAAATCGGGCGATGGTGAGATTGAAAGTTCAATCAGCCGGCAGCCGCTCCTCGGGCAGCGTCGTGGGGCACAATAAAAAATCGCTTATTTTTATCAATACGATCTGGGTGTCGGACATTTCGCATAAATGTGATATTGCAATATCGTTCGTCCCCTTTTTAATATCGCGACGGACGCTGTTGGGCGGTTTATGGCACAACCCTTCCCGCGTTTTATTCGCGACCTGTTTGTCCTAATATTATGAAAAATTTACGTCAGCGAAACGAAAACGTCGAGTTGCTTACATATTTTATTGTTGGATCGTAGCGAGGTTCTGATTGCGTATCTGTAGCGTTTTCTTTATAAGAGTGGCCAGAGTTGTAAAACCATAGTTATAGTTAACAGCCTTCATCATTGAACAGCGATCCTAATGATGAAGGAATTGAGTAGTTTTGTAAATAAGGCTGGTTACTCACTGGTGCCACTGTCGGGATTGTGCATGGCCGGCGGGTCGCGTATCATGGCGCGGCCGTCACTCGCGCATCACAGCCTCCTATCTGAAACAATGTACACGTACCTTATATTAGGACTTTTAACAATTTAATTTATGTAAACATCCAAAATTATATTAACTTTCTTATCTCTACCAATGACCCGTCTACACATATATTTTATAGAGGAACTTTTCTCATGTTTTCATGTTTGGATTTTGGGGGTAGGTAATCTCCATAACTACTGTACAGATTTTGTTTTTTTAAATAATGTGAAGCTAGCTACATTATTCTCGAGTATTGTAGGGTTTTGGTCCCGGCATAATAATAAGATCACGCAGGATAGTTACAAGAACTGCACGCTGCACGCTGACTGCAAAGTTTACAAGCTAAAGAAACTATTGAAAATAGTGCTTTCCTCAATGAAGCATTTATCTTGATCGTTGCAATACGGTGTCCGGAAGCGTAGAATAGCACACACCAAACACAGTGCCAACGAGTCGGCGTAAACAGTGACCAAAGCCGAGGCAGATTGCTAGCTAACTAGAACATCCGTAGACCAGAAAATGCTTGCCAAGCTTGGAGATTATGTCAGGTTGCTGTTTGACAATGGAGAGTTAAATACCGCCTTATGTGGTAACATCTCGAAGTAATTTTGAAGTGCAAGACAGCTGAGCAAGACTTTTGGAAGTAGGAAGATTTGCTAACCAAAAAGCTGAGTTTGCTTGCTCCTATTGTATTTGCAGCAGTTCTGTGTGATTTATTCCCAAAGAATGGCTGGCGGTCCGCGGTCGCAAGACGAGCCCGAGTGGACACGACGCACGCGTCCGCGGAACCTCATTAGAATAAACGATATCCTCTGCTGTACGTACGTCCACTCCGCGCGGGGTCTTATTACTCCAACAAACTGCCGTCAAACGGGGCCCGCCACCAGCGCACACCAAATCCTACCTACAGACCTACGCCCCAATGCCCATTTCCCCACTGTAACGCGAACCTCAAACGCCTCCAGATGCCCCTAGCTAACATAGATCCTTATGTCCAAAGTATTAGGATAGAATTTTCAAAAGAACGCGGATAACAAACACGCCACTCTGGGACTTTACTTGTGCGCGGAAATGTCTATACAAAGCTGTAAATTGAAACTCGTGAAATATATCGTAATAACTCTATGAACAGGCTGGACTGTCTAATCAGTAAGATATCTGCAGTATATTTTCTTGTAATTTCTAAGGACATTTTATGTAAATAGTCAACTAGTTTAAGTGCCTAGCTTTGAAGACAACATAGAGCCATTAAGGCCTTTACATCTAAGTATGAACTATGTACCAACAAAATTTTGCGCTGAACAAAAGACTTGGATTGGAAGTTGGATCTAAACTGCGCTACGCAGCCACTTGTTTCGCGAGTAAGAAACGGCGTCAACTCATAAATAAAGTGAACTGGGATATCGGAAGCAGCTTATTTATTATCGGAGCTGTAGTGGTATAAAATCCATCGCGATGCTATTTGGCGCGATTTATCTGAGAGCCGATAGTAACGCCGGCGCCGGCGCATCGCGGCGCGGGCTTCAACAACTACCCTATATGCTGGTGTACCACAGTCTTGTTATCTTTCTTTCTTCTTAGAAGGTTTTTACGAGTATTCATTGGATGGTGTAAAGTAGCAGTGTGTGTCAATCATGAAGTTAAAAAGTTGTTAATAATGTTCATATTGTCTACCTACCTATACCTATGTCTAATAAATTTCACAAATAGGTGACAAGTGATGTAGGTAGTATTTATTAGAAGAAGAGATATGGTTAGAATATTCAAGTTCGTATTATGAACAAGCAACTTCGATTCGTATACCATTTACAATACTATAAAAGCAAATCGTGCCTATTCGATTCATAAAACATTACAGTACCATTCATCGCAAATAAAAACACATAAAATAAAAAAAACAGAATATGCTATCAAACTCAAGCGGAATGAAAAAAACTTTTATAACCGCATCGAAATTCCCATCAGCACCTGTTACAAAGGCGGCTATCAAATTACCCGCGACACATCCGCGGCGGGCGAGCGCGCCTCCGTCCATAAATACGGTATTCGTTATGCATTTCTCATATTCATGAATCCGTTTTATTGGCCCCAATAAAATATGAACATCTCAGAATGGATATGAGAGAGCGGGCAAATCTAATATGGATTGCTTGCGCCGGCTTCGGTCCGATCGGCGGCGGGCAGCTGCGCTGCAGCGAGCTCGCACCGGTGCGGGGTAGCTTTGATTACACCTCGGGTTAATAACGTCGTAAGCACCGCTTTTAATGTCACGGAAGTACTGACTGGAAATCGCAACTAAATTGTACTGTAATGTAATACAAGGTAATAAATTAGATTGTTCCACACACAAAACCGAACCATTAACTGGAATCGCTATATCTCACGTCGACTTAGGTGATGCTGCTCGCATCTCCCGAGACCGGGTCCGGTGACAAAGGAGTAATACCGGCGTCACTCCCCTCCGCGGGTATAATGCGAATTTAAAGGGCACTGTCACACTAAACCTGCCGCAGAAAAGGGCAGCTCTTCCGTCGACGTGTCAAAAATTCAACAGAGTGCCGGGATAAGTGGAATGGATGGCGACGTCGTAGTCCCGGATAAAATATTCTACGTCAAATCGTACGTCACTGGCTCTCGACTTGGTCTCGCCGAGAGTGCTTCGCGGAAGTCTCTTATTTATTCGCTTTATGTCAGCTTCAGCACGGGTCCTTTGTGCCTATTGGATTTACAAGCGGCCATTACGGCGTTTTATAAAGTGAGAGTCGGTGGCGTGCATGATACGGTAATTTCGTTGGCTCGTCGTCCCACCCCTCCATTCGGTATTAAATCGATGCACCGCTCGAAACTAAAAGGTTCGCATAATTACTGGTAATGAGGCAGCCCTGCACAGTGTACGTTATATAACCAATCCCAACGCATTAAAACTAACTCGCGAGAAGAGAAATCCATTAGAGGCATTTCCAGTAATTTAGGGTGCGCGGCGGAAACCCATTTGGGCATTACTGGGGTGGGAGGGTAGCGGCGAGCGGCGAGCGGCGAGCGGCCGGCCGGCGAGTGCGACTATCCGGGAGTCTCCATTATGATTGCGTTATCGACGCGATCAATTAAGCCGCATTACGTTTAAATTCACCTGGCCGTCAATTACGCGGCTGCGAGCGGCGCGAATCACCGCCGAAGCGAATTATGGACATACCCCTCGACGCACCATCCCAAAATTGCGCTCACCGCCAACCAAGTGACATAACATGCGACAATGCATTATAACCCACTTTAAATTAGGGCTCCCACGATACAAATAAATTGAATCCATTAATGTCGAAGTAATCTGTTAGACACTCCCCTCTGACTCCACACTGATCAAATTCATTATTCACCGGCAGGGAGCAATTAAAGCTCCACTAATCAATCTCAAACTTCAGCCAGAGCTGAACTCTAATCAAGAAAACTCCTATTCCGTGAAAGCTTTCCGAACAAAATTTAACTTAATTAAAAATGTAAATTAAATTCCTAGGCGCTTCCACAAGCATCACGTCGTCGTCCCGCGTCCCGCCGAGCGCCGGGCTTTTGATTGCAGCTAAAAGGTTTGGGATTAGTGCGCGAAAGAGCTTTCAGTGCATTTGTAGAGCTTTTAAGTGGGAAGCTTTTGCTTAAGACACTTACATACAATGTAAATTTTATGCTCCACCTTGAAAATATATCTCAGCCGCCATTAATAAGGAAATGGATCTGCCTAATGGAGTGACACTCGGGTGTGCTCCGCCGGTACGGAGGACGAATTACTTTCCTTACAAAGTGTGTCAATTTGTGTTTGTTAGGAAACGGCATTAGTGCGGACAGGCGGCGGCGGGGGCGGGGGCGGGGGCGGGGAAGGGGTTGGGGTGTCGCGGGGAGGCCTGACCAAGGAAGTTCGGTGTCCGGAAATAAACCGCCCGTAAAATTGTCAATTCCGCGGGAGCCGGCGCTGGGCCCGACAATTTCGAGAGCCGGCCGTCCGTCTCCGGCCCCGATCTTTGTTCCGACTCACTACTTAAAAGATAACTCGTGTCATCTCAATGCTTTAATTCTTAAATTGCCTTATTTATCGCAAACCCAAACGACGCCATTTGCATAGTAATGTCCAATAACGAAACGTTGCTCGGATACTTTAAAAAGTGCAGTAGAGAGGTCATACCACTATTGCACGTCAGCAGAATGCACTACGCCATCTGGGCGTGCGCCAAAACAATCACTGTTGTTCACTATTTACTTACTCAGTTTCAAAGCACGCTCGTCGCAATACTTTCCGCGGCGGCCGTTTAAACCGTTCACTAATTACTTGCGAACAGGCGGCCGGGTGGCTCCCCGCGCTAAACTCGTTTACGGAGTCACCCGAAAGAAAATTGGGGCAGATATATCACGAGCCGCATACGCAGATAACACACGCATCGCCCATCCAATCACAAGGAGCAGCGAGCAGAAAGCTTATTATCGGGACGCGTCGTTCCATAAGGCGCGTAATGAGGGCGGTACGGGTCCGGGTCCGGCGCGGCGCGGGCGCTGCACGGGCGCGCTGCAGCCCCGGCGCCGCCGGACGGCCCGCGCGCGTTTTGAACTGAGATCATCGCGACGCTCATCCGTGAAATTGATTCTCGAGAAAGAAAAGACGAAAAGATAAATAAAAAGGAAATAGGAAAACACAAGCTAAGATTTGGCGTGAAATTGTTTTTCAGCGCCCGCGCCCGCCCGCCGCCGCGCCGCTGCGGGCGCGGCCCGCCGAGGAATTTCCCAATTACTGGGTGTAAATGTATCTGCTTGACTGCCTAGTACGACCGCGCTTTATCCGAGACCATTAAGTCAATTATACTAATTGCTTCAGCATGAGGGTCATTATAAATAAATATCTATGATTAGGCAATCCTTTTACGACGTAGTAATTTATTTTGAGGTAGGTTAGATACTGGCTTTAAAAAATTAGTTTTACAGATATCTACACACATATTCAATTACGATAATGAGTAATAAATTTTAATAGGTATTAGTTAGTTATCCGAGGGGCAATAAAATATTAACGGCTACCTAATAACTACGAGACGTCCATCAGCGTGGGCCCCTGCCGAATTGGGATCTTAAAACACTGTGACATCTCATCCACTACGTGATCCATTTGCGAAGTAAGAAGCAATCTCATTCAATACCGGCCCGCGCCCGCCGCCGCCCGCCCCCCCTGCCAGGGCTGCCGCTCGCCTGCTCTCTAACAATGCGATACTTTGTGCGCTCCGTATCACGGAACGCAATAAAACTTTACATTCCTCTTTAACTACTTTCCTAGTTATCAGCGTGTGATACGAAATGGGGCATAAACATTGCTTGTTGTTTGAAATTTATAAAATTGCGATTGCTTCACGTAATAGCCGTGGCTCTATTATGTATTGACACTAAGTGGGTTAAGTGAATTGACACTTCAGATATTGCCTCAAACTATGCGTATTAAACATAATAGCGTAATCATGTAAGACATAGTGTAGTTATAATAAACTACATTATCGCAAAGTGTTACCTCGCCAACAGTACCTTGAAATATTTACATACTTGAGTGACACTTAATCAGTGTACAATTTCAGCTAGATATAGGTAATATTTCACAATATATATCCCAGACAATAAAGCTGGCAGCCCTGTTAAGGCGAACGAGATGAGACGAGTATCGCTTTCCCCGATTGTATTAGATTCAGCTGCCCTTTTCATCTACATGTCGTCTCGGCGAGGGCTAGTGGATACGCCATTCCGCCATGACTGATCGCTCCACTCCATGCCGCTGTAATGGCGCCGTGTACAATATTCCATTACTCGGATTATAAATATTCCTCGCTTATTAATAATGCAGTGGGTGGCATGACAACTCTATCGTTTCGGAACACACGCGATAGCTAATAAAAATAAAACGCTTCTATCAGTTTTACATTGTTTTAGAAGGGCTTGTCATTGTTTCACCTGTTAATGGAACAATAAACGTATAAGGAACAAGCAGCCCGATTCAACATAGAACCCAGTCTGAAAAACCCGTGTATTTGTCGTGAATCTATGAATATGATTATCCAACCCATTCCGAAGGATATCATCCAATAAACCTAGTACGTAGCAAAGGTATCAAATCTTTTTCGTCCGTAGTGAAATTGAATATTTATCCGGATAGTATCTCTATTCCGGAACAATTTTTATGTAGGGGAATACAATCTGAAGATATTTGGGAGGGCCACTCCACGACGATATTGGCAAATACCTTGCCTACATTACCTTTATTGCTTGGCGACGACGTGCCCGGTTTGATCCTATCTGCCGCCACACGCGCATTGAGCTTTGGCTAGATGTCTACGCGCTAATTCGCAATACCACCTACTTAAAGTTAATTAAATCTCCCTACAAAAATAAACGAATTGTGTAAGTAATTTATGAAAACATTTTTCGACTGCAGTATAATTTTTCTTAACCTGCCAGCAGCAATACGGCACAGAAATGTTAATACAACAACACCACGGAACTAATAGACAATTACGCGAAAATAATAACTCCATTATAATAATGGCCCGTGTTACTAGTTATTTCTCACGTGTGTAAATTACAATCGGGTAATTATAATTATGCAGAAAGTTGGGGTCGCGGGGTCGGCGCGGGCGCAGCCCTGTCGGCGACTCGCCATAAATACCTACCTCGCAATTACATTGAGTAATACCCCGGCTAAAGCTGACATGCGTATTAAATTATTAATACTGCATTAACGTCACTACAACGGGCTTTGCGGAGATACGAACGTACGATACGGAGGTGGTTTATAGATTTCATTTGACTCGAACAAAATTGATTTGGAAGGGAGTTAATTTAAACTGGCTCTCCAGATGTTTTGGTGTAAACTGTAAGTTTGGAAGCAATTGAATAATAAATAAATAAAGTATCCGATGGCAACTGGCAGATAAACTTGACGTTTAATCTGTTTCAACATTTAGTACCTACGAAGGGTGGCGCTGTAATCTCTAGTTATATACTTATAATAATGTTTGTAGTTCCGCGATAAAGGTCGGGACTTTAGAGATGAAACGCTGTTTAGAAGTGCCACAAACTTATTTGACTTGGTGACGGGGCGTCGCTGTCGTTGTCATTTCAGATATATTTTTAAATAAAGTGCGCGAAGTGCCGCAATTTTTTGACAGTTCCAGTTTTGGTCACCGGGTCAGATAAGTTTTTGCCTGTACAGAATCTACGTTACAAAAAACAGACAAAACGAAACCTTGCTTCGTCCATACACACGCAGTAACAACACCTCATCGCATTAAAATCCACCCACTTATTTCCTTTACCGTTCCAAATTAATATATAACTACTTTACGGCCGCAACTCTTGCAAAAATATGGTGCCTATAAAACAAGTCGCGCGCGAGTTATACAAGCACCAACACAATACAATGTAAGGCTGTAAGCCCACGGGAAGGTATTACTGCCGGTGGCTGTAACAACGCACTGAGGCGCGAATCGTGCGCAAATTGACCCGACAATAGACGCAATTTACAGCACAAAACCCGCCGAGCCGCGATCAAAGGTGACACAATGATATAAATACGATCTGCGACTTATGGCACAGAACACTGCGCCTAATAGCTCCAGATAAAGTACAATGCAATCGTTAGATACCGGCTTAGCCCTAATTTGCCCGACGCCAAATACGTGCTCTCGTCATGCTGATAGCTGCTTGCTTTAAGTACCTAAACCTGCAATTTATATGGTATTCCATTTGGAATTGTATCTAGTACTAGAGAGTAGCCATTGGGTATCTCTTATAGGTATCATAGGATATCTGAATACAACAATTATCTGGTATAGCAACGGTCTTGTTCCTCGTACCTTTTTTATTGGACTGTCTAATAAAAACAATGGATCGCAATAGATATGAGTAGGTATGACGAATATGATCGAAGCCGATTAAAATTAATCGATAACTTAACCTATTGATTTCAATTTCAATAGGAAACATACGTCAGTGTGGCCACTCAGCTGAGTGTGTAATAATTATAATAAATTTAAAACAACTGAAACAATGTACAGTAAATTAATACGCCTTGTTTTACCTACATTCGAACAAATTAATATTGCCTATTGTTCTAGGCACGCAGTGAACACGCTCCATTCTTGCGTCTAGCAATCGTGTAGACAATTAACGCAGTAATTTTAATTTCCTCCGTAATTATTTCGCTAATAAAAATTGTTCATTAACATATTCCGGCGAATCAATCTAATGCAGACACAATTATTCATGGCGTGGCGTAATTGCGGGCTACGGCTCCGCTCCGCAAACAGCCCCGCGATGGAATCACAACACCAACACTGATGCCCACCAATTACATCCGTTCTGGACGCCTTTATGAACCCATAGTAGTCTTATGGACAAAGGAAGTAGGTATTGTTGCGTAGAACACGAAAATTGTGTACGATGCTATTACGGTGAGGGAAAACATCGTGATGAAACCTGCAAATTCAGGCGACTGAATGTGTAATCGTGATCCAATCTGGTTAGGTTCCCTTGGCAGCAGGATCATGGAGGTCAGGTAGTAGTAGTCGCTCATCTGAAATTATCTGATCTGCCAAATCCTGGATGACAGTCAAGGCGGACCCCGGGCCCTCGCGTGCGAGAGCACAACCGGGATATTATGCTGGATTATTTTTACTGGGTAGAAGACAAAAGTTGCGTTCCCAGACAATAAGCGCCCGCAGTGGCGGCGCGGGCGCCTCGCAGATGCCATATTCGTTGCGCGCCGGCTCGTTTAATTGTCATTGTTAACCGTCGCGATAGACTGCGATAATGCGGCTTAATTAACGGTCAGGCGCAACGCTGATTGCGCCGTTGTTAAGTCGAGTCAAGCGCAATAACTTAGCCACAGGCCTGTAAATAAGTGTTCGTGATCGTCGACTAGGTATTTTAATGAGATTTAATAGCGCAGCCTGCCACGAGCGACTCAACCGGCGGCCCCACGGGTAACATTGTCGGCTCTTAAGGCTTAATTGGTCCCCTACATGTTTAATCCGCTTAATGGTTGTTTTTGTCGGACGACGCACAATAACGAAATCCGGTTTCGACATCAATAACCCTGATCGATGTGAAACTTGTCACTTAACATTCTTCTTATTAAGTTGATTAGTACAGTCGAATGACGACAACGTCTAGCGTTTGCGTAACTGAACATAAATATTCAGCGTTTCGCGTCGCGTTGTGTGTTTTCGGAGTGAAACTCGTATGACGAATCTGTAATCTCATAATTGCTTCATTAGCTACGTCGAGTGGGATGTTAATCGTTATTTATTGTCAATAAATTGTTGTATTCATGGTGGTAGAAGCGGAAGGCGCATAAATTCGACGAGCTAGTGGCGGGCTGACACCTGTGATTGCATTTACAATGCTAATTCACGGCACAATATCACGTCAGCGGCCGCGCTCCTCGTTTTCGCAATCGCGATGAACATACGCCGGCGCGCCGCCACCGCCGCCACCGCCGCCGCCGCGTCTCCATGGAGGCACATTTTTGCGCGTTCTGCCTCGCTGGAGAGAGAAGCTCACCTCCGGATCGATATCTTACCCACTAAAATAGCTACAGAGTATTAGCTACTTGCTATTACATTTTTTCAGCACTCAACTATACATGATGGATGATTATTTAAAACGGAATCAGTATTAAATTATTGATAGACGGGACGCGAGCGTGGGCGGTTACGCGCCGAGATAAGCCGCCGGATAAGCGGTCGCAATCCATTATCGAGCAGTTAATTGATAATTACTTTCTTCCATTACGCCCGACGAAAAACGCGGTGATTAACTCAGAATCGCTTTAACGAGCACAATGGGTTGGCGTTCAATTAAAAACCCTTGTCGAAGTAGACGGCTTCGCAGAAAAGAGGATTCGACGCTGACTCAATCTCGTATACATGGAATAAGGAATTACTCGCGTGCGGAAAGTTTTTAATTAAATATTCACCCGTTTTGTAATTAAGACACGATTCAATTGAACACAATGGCGTCTCGTGAGGCACTTTCGAAAGAAATCGGAGACTGAGTTAACGTTTTCAATAAGTTAACGAGAGCGGAGATTGGATGGTGGGATGCGCGGTAATTAAGTTTATGAATGCCCTCGCGCACAATTGGGTGACTTGGAAGTTGAATTGCGCTTAGATATCGATCAGGCGGTTCGGAAGGGCAGCTGGGATGTTTCGTTTTGCTTTGCAACAAGTACCTTAGCAGTCCTGCCGTGGATGCCTCGGGCGCGGAGCTCGGCGCCCGCGGAGCCACATATGCCACATTTGAGCGTAATTTAAATGCATGCACATTACTCGCGCACACCGCGCCAACACAATACCTTAATTTATTATAAATAGCTTTATTACCTGAACCACCTCCGCGAGCTGGTAAAGAATAATTAAATCACGAGTGTGTAGTTATAATAATGCTGGTATGAACTTAATTGGTTATTATAAAAACTAGTTGGCAGTAAACTAATAATTGAATTGGTGGTTTAGACAAGAAGTAATTTTTTAGGTTCAATTTAAAAATACTGTTTATAATAAACGATACATTGTTCGGTTTGTAAAGTTTGACTAAGCTCACATTAACAGCAGTCGTATTAAAAAGGCCAAGTCGTAAGTAATGCTCGCGCGATTTAACTTTGATAAAACTGGCCGAACTAATCCAATAAACGGCGTAGTTATCTCCGCATGTAAGACCCAGAATGGCTGCAATGTAATCTGGCAGACGTTTAATTTCGCCATTTTAAATGAATCTAGGATCTCATATCCCTCGTCCGAATTCTTGCCGGCGTCGGTTGGTTCGACGGCGAATAAATCGCGGGGCAGACCGCCGGCCGTCGCTGACGGCGCCCGCGCCCGCCCCCGCCCCCGCCCCCGCCTGTGATATATCGCGCCACCGTGCTGTTTATGAGATATTTCATAAAGCGCATCATTGGCATGCCATTCATCACCGAATCGCATGCGGACCCCTTTCAAACGCAGAGATATCGGCCTCGGAAACGGGACGACGTTCCTGGCATAAGATGTGCTGCTGAAAGGTGCTTACTACTTAGGTATTCGTAGTGTATATCGTAATAGACAAACACAATAATACGTTAGTTATTAACATTCACACAATAGCCAATACTTCTATGATAAATACTACCTACTTAATTATAAAAAAGCAATTGTTCGCCTAACAATTATTTTTGTTCCCCATTGTTTTACAAAGTACCTAAATCAAGTCATTGCATATTCCATTCTCAATAAAGCTACATGAATATTTTATTGTTTCCGTGTGAGTTCCACATTCTTTTACCATTAAATACGTCTATTTTATACGTTTATCGGAAATAATATAGCTCAATAAACGTAAACCTTTGTAAAACAATATGCTATGAAAAGTACAACTATTATTTTCCATAGCAATAAATGGACAGTTTAACAACTTAATTTCACTACCGCATACCGTTTTTATTATGAAGAACCGCGCTACTAATTCGAAAAATATTGAGGTACGTAAAAAACCTTTTTTTATCAGCAAAACCTTTCTTAAAGAGATAATAAGAACATTAAAACCATTGTCGCTGTCACGTAATTAATTAAGCAACTAAAAAACAAACTAAGTGTGCATACGAAGCGGCCCTCAGGTATTCCCGTCCCAAAATTAAGACTGCCATATCAAAACCAATTTTGAGTCACACGCTAATGGTGCATACAAACTGCTTTAATGCCGCTAACGAATGTCTCCGCGAAAAAGGCCGCCGCTTTTTACAACTACGTGAAAATGAGTGCCATTCGGATTTGTTAGTACGTATCCGGAGTTGAGAATTCACACGTGAAGATTCGTGCCGCATGTAGTGTAGCCACTTGCGTCGTTTGGGCTGAGTGCCGGGCGCTAGGGTGCGTTCACGCTCTGGGAATGCGGTTGCGCATCATCTTGAAGTTCTCGAACTTCTTCTCGTGGTTCTAGAGTTCATGTTGTGATATGGACATATGTATAAAGACTAAAAAAGCTAATATAATGTATAATCAAGGAAAAATTACACACAACCTAACCGACAAATGTCGGAAAATCAAATATATCCTAAACTACTAAACCGATTATAATGAAACAAGGACCATCTTCATTAAACTGGTTTTAATACAAAGACCACATCGAAATTGGCCGATCTGTTCAGGAGTTAGGATGCTACAGACTGACACACCGATTTAGACGCCAAACTTACAACACGCCCATTTTTTATTTTCAAAATACGAGTAACAATCGCAACCGTTCATGGTTCGGAACGGCTGAGTTGTATTTGATAACAAGAGTCGGAACGCCCACAGAGTAAAAACTTGCACTCGAAGCGTATCGTCTGAACGCGACCCAGTCAAGGGCTCCCCTCGGAGGAAGCCAGATCGAAAGAAGATGGCCGTCTTCCTGCTGTGAGCGTATTATCCGAACCCACCATTGAATGCAATTTCCATTCGTTTCGGCTTGAACCTGTGTCGCTATGCCGCTTTTGTCTGTGGACTCGCCATCAACTTGCCAGCTGTTAAGCTCTCTCAGGATTTGTTTGCTCATAAAAGGTAAACATTTTATGAAAATCTATTTGCGTGGTTAGCAGACACATCAGACACAGCAGACACCCTACCGGCAATTAAAATTAAAATTAGTAGAGCTTATTCATCTAAAACGCTCTAGGTAAGTACATACGAAGCTCTACATAGGTAAAGAAAAATTCAAAATTATCATTATTACCCACAAACATTTATGAAAATATGAGTTGACGTCATAATAGATGTATGAATAGATACTTATTAAGATCCGTAACCGCGCGGAAGCACCACCACCGCGGGCGCCGCTGCAGGCACGTATGAGCAGTGGCTGCGCGCACTTGCTCCATAAACAGGCTGCCGTATTTTTCAATCAGAGAGCTGTCAAAGCGTTCTGACACCCTCATCCCATCGGCTCGCACTCGCCGAGCACCGAAATTGGTTTTCTACATTCAATCCATACAAAGTTTAATGTTATTCGTTCGCGATATCACCGGGATGCTGCCGATGTTTACCGACGCGCCAAATCATATTGGATTTGCAAACTTTTGTTTGCGGACTTTATTTCATTTCACTGTTAGTTCAGGCCGAGGAAATGTAATTTTAGATATTGTCCTCTCGACAGGGAGTTATGAATCAAGTTTATGAGGATCTTGACCGTATTGAGAGTGGAATAGTAACCAAACTAAAGCTATTACACTTAAAACTGTTTGAATCGCGCTTTACGGAAACTGTTCTCCTTTAGCGTAACTAATAAACACGCTTATGCGAGACGGCTTCAAATAAGGCGAACGTGATTTATATTTTTCTGGCGAGCATTGCAAGGTGCAAGTTGCAAATTAACCGCGCCGGATATCTGCGGAGGCCGCAATACCAGAGCCGGCGGCGCGAGTGCGGTTGCGGGCGTTTATAAATTGAAGGGCTGGTACCTGCGGCTTAATACACCGCCGTTTCCGCTTCATTTCCGGGCGGCGCGCGCGGCGCCGGATATTGCCTTTAAGGTTGCGCCGCACGCTACCGCCCGCCGCGGCCGCCGACGGTCCGCGCTAGCGACGCCCGCGAGCGCTGCCCGCATCCTCTGGGACACGTTGACATGCCAGTAGCCATTCATCCCCCATATTTAAATTGCATTTGCAATGTATTAGTTCAGTGGGTTCATGAATAACGAATGACGCTATGGATTTTTACGTCTACAACACACAAAAAAAGCTTTGTTTTGTGAGTGACAAACTTTTCCGCCCCTCTCCAAATGTAAGTCAAATAAGCCACAAACCTTTTGTGCATTCCCCGCGCGATCGCGCCACTCAATGGACGAAAATAAGAGAAAAGCAATCCCTTAAAACTGGTGCTCCGGAAATTAAATTTTCCCTTAAGCTTTAAGTTTAATTAACTAACATCACGCGAGCGATGCAGTGACCAAAGTCAGCGGGCTCGGGCGGATGAAAGCAGCGGTGTTGCCGGGGAGCGGTGGTGACTGGAACTATGTAACTCGATGGGTCTTGTTTCGCTACGTGTTGCCGCTTATCGCGGTTGTTTAAGAGGAGTGTTTCCAGAGCGCTCCGTACAAACGTAGTTTGATCATGTTTTCAATATTAGACTATCAAAGCCAATACAATTTTGTAGACGTGATCCAGAAACCAGTGCCTTGTGGTTTGTCAGATTTTCGTTAAAATATATTCTTTCATAGTTGCGCAGGGCTTCAAAATTTTCATATTAAAAAATACTTTTAAAAAATCAACTTTAAAATTATCATTTCTATATATTTAAACGAAAATCGGACAATTTCATTCCTACACACGACAGCGAGACGTAGCAAACCTTAGCGACACGAAAACGCTCCGATACTAACCCAAAACTGCTACTAAAACGGCCGAGTTACATAGTTGCAGCGGGACGGCGGGCGAAGGATGCAATTGCAATGTAACGACCCATTGCTGTGCGATTTGATGGACAGTCAATTTAAAGCGACGAGCACCCGTTCGTATGCGTTTTAATTTGCAATAACAGACCCATTGCGCGGGCGCAGTGGACCTGATTGACCACATCCAGTGCGTAACTTCCTGATGTCTATACCGTAGAAACCGCATAATTAAATTATTTATTCATTTAAAAAAGCTATGACATTTGATGATATTTTGTAAATGTTAATTGAAGAAGAATGAACTTTAAGGAATGCAATAAGTTATTCTAGTCGACGTTTCAAGACAAATAATTAATCTAGTCAATTCTAGTCTGAGCCAAGCTATGGTCACGACAAGCGACGAAATAGGAAGGCAGGTAGCCTCAGTCAACACTATCAGTATGAAAGCGTCTTTACCCGTAATTTCCATCGCTACATATGCATGTCCAGTCTTCTCCGACTCCATAGAGAGAGAGATCACAAAAACTAGATTGTGTTTTGTTGCGTGAATCATAAACGGCGTGGAATTGTCTAATGTATTTTGCATGTTTTTTGTTGTTTTTTCCTCGTCATAATCATTACCATATGGTTCTTGGTAGCGCGGTGTTAATAAATATTAACGTTTTAACCGTCTGCTGTTATGGTGGGGAAGCATGCGGTTTTAATTGCGGCCAGCATTACGCAACTTAATAATGTAATAGGGTCGTTTTTTCTACTGTTGATGTTTTCCAGACTGTCTAAGCGGTAAGTGCTTTATTTCATAAAAAAAACACGACGTGGTCCAATTATTTTATCACGCAAAGTAATGAATAATGCACTCTCGACGGTTATATGGCTATGCTAACACCCACAATGCTATGGGGCTAGATTTTTAAATCGCTCGCTTTGATTTGAACGGTTTCAATGTTGATTTTCGGGATGAAAAATTCTATATTTTTAGTCACATTGGGAACACCGAAAACGTACGGTTCAAAAATAACGAAAATCATTACCATGCATCAAAATATTGAATTTACCATGCCGAAAATCAAAATTGAAAACCGCTCGAATCAAGACGAGCAATTCCAAAATAGGGTACATAGACTTTAGTAGTCTTTGAGAGACATTCGCTGTTTGTGATACATCTAATTTGATTACAATTTGGGTTTGAAATTGGAAACATGATATCTTCAGTATATTAATAGCACCCACTCAGCATATGTTTAAGGCACATTTAATTTAATGACATGGTAATATTTCCCCAAATTGACAATAACAAAGCTAGCTACATCATTATTCAGATAAGATAGCCTTTTATTTCGGATGTCATCGCGTCAGATATTTGGGGCGCGTAGCGTATCAGATTACCGTTGACTTGCATAAGGTTTCGATTCATTTGTGTCAGGACAGCTTACAAATTTATTTATTATGCCACGCTGGAGTGTGAGTATACATTATGACACGGCTCATCTTATCGCGCCCTGGTTTCGCTACACTAAATCGTTTCCATTACTTTAAGTAGATTTCGATGTTCGTGTCAAACGCAGTCGCGATAATATCGCGATTTATTTTATTAATACATTCAATCTAATGGCTCGGGGCGGGAGATGCGTCAGTTTAACTAATAGATTCTTACTCTGGATCGGCTTATGTACCTACTACTAGTTTTTGCATAGACTACGTACGCGTTATGTTGTAGTTATTCCCGCAGGAACAATATTACAGTTTCGGATACGTAAATTATAGCATTTACCGCCTATTTTCGCGTTATTCTGAGATAATAACATATAATAAAATCCCTAAGCTACATTCTACACTTTATCATGTATTTTTTATAATTTTGTGTGCAACAAAGGCTGTATCTATCTATCTATCCACTGCAAAATTTCATCAAAAGCAACTTTATGATTTTTTTATTGTTACGTTAAACCTCTATCATTACGTTAAAAAATTTGATAAATACCCGACAGAAGCAGTGAAGTAACATCGCCTTTTATACGCAGGCTCGCGCAAGTGAATCATTATAACAATCACCAACAGCCCACAGCAGCCTACTCTTCAGGCACACCAAAGGCAAGTCACATAATAGCAGAATAGATGTGCGCGCGCGCTGCTTTCGGTGTGCCTGAGTCCCAACTACACCCACATCGATACTTATGCCTCTATTTTTATTATGAGTCAATAAACTGACAGTTCTTATTTAATATTTCCGGGGGACTTAGCGATTCGAGAATAATACTTCCTTAAGAAGAGTAGGCACCTATCGGACTTAAATTCGTTTAATTTCGATAAATACGATTTATTAGAATACGATTAAACGTAACAAAATCGGTTACCGCTATTATACCGTACTTAAAATCAAAATCTCCAATCTAACCTAACCTAACCTAACCTAACCTAACCTAACCAATTCGCTGCCATTAAAAGATTAAACAATAAATTTAACTTTCTAAACAGCTACAATCAATAAACCGGCATTGGTTTTAAACCGCAAAGTTTCTCCAATTGGCTTAGCATAATAGCGTTATTTATACGACCCGTAAACATGTCACTTCCTACTTTGTTAATAAAATGTATTTAAACAATAAACATGTCGTTCCGTGATAGCTTTGTTTCCTTTCTATAATTAAACACCGATTACGGGGACGCATTTGAATATCAAAGGCCCCAGTTAATAATGTAATCGGCGCGTATCGAATTACTTCGTTAATATTAATTTTGACATTAATACAATGTGCCTCAAGTCAAGAGATGTATTCTTGGCGATCGGCTCTTTATTCAGAATTTAAAGTGGTCTTATACATTAATTCATTCTTGTAGATATGATACTGTCTTGAAGAAAAGTGAGATCGAGTAGGTAAGGATTTTATTATTGAAAATTGAGTAAGTATAAATGAACAAAACAAATATTCACGCTCGACTGAATCTTACTTCCTTGCTTTGTTTGTCTTTTTTCCTTAGGTAGGAATAGCTTGGTTTCAAGGGTTCGGAGTGCTCTTAGTAAGTAGCTATAGTTTTATAGCCCTTATTTAGCCTTGATTTTTATACTGTATCTCAAAAGGCCCTGACTAGTTTTTATCCGTCACAAAATCGAATTGATCAAAAGCTGGTTATTTATGATAATTTAAAATGCCAATATTATGCAACTAACTTCATCTAGATTTTTAATTGTATTGTATAAATTCCTAATAACACGATTAATATAGCTTAACCTACACATTTAATATTGAATTGCTAATCTATTGCATCAATTTTACGCATAAGGGAATAAAATAAAGCCACTTAAAGTTTGCTGAATTTGAAGAGCGAGCGCATAAACATAACGAAGGGGTAGGAGCAGGAACTGCCTTCACGGGCCACCAAACCCTTACAATCCCTTTTAATACGATAATGTACCTCTATCTTGCGTCTGCAGTCACACACGACCCTCGTGTGCTAATTGAATTTAAGGAATAAAATCCAATCGCCCGATTCTTTATTATTCAAGATCCAATTTGGATAAGGTCTGATCGGTCCGCGGGGCGCGCGGGCGGGGCAGTCGAGAATAAAATTGGATTTGTCACTCAAAACATAAGGCTGTCTTTAAGTTTAATAAGAAAATACTGTATCATAAATTTGAGAACGAAAGCTTATTCGGATTCTTGAAAAGTTTGCCCCCTTGTTCCGTGATAGCGTCGGTATTTTATCGTGTTCATTTCTTTGTTAGGTAAGATACTCCCAGCCACAGTGTTTCCTTTGGACTCTGACATGACTATGAGAATCGTTCAAGAGGTCTCCTTAGAGGCGGGCAACGCATTGGTAACGCCCCTGGTGTTGCTGATGTCAGTAGGCGGCTGTGACCACTTTCCATCAGATGGCCCAAAGCAAGGCTGTTTGCATGCTGTATTACATTTAAAAAATAAGGTATATTGTGGTGTAGAGCTATCGTAAATTGATAACTATACTAAATAATACCCTATACACCCTTAAACCACAAACAAAACAACGCCAGGTTTTAATTTAGGAAATTGATTGAGAGTCGGGTAATTTGTTCGTTATCTACCCTCGGAAACGGAGGTGAGTGCATCGAATAGGGTAGGGTTGTCGCTAGGGTGCGTTGGCAGGCACGATGCCGGGCGTGTTTATCGCTTGATAGCTGAGACTAGCGGCTATCCAACGGCCGCAGCCGCGTGGTCCCGTGATTTGCACATCACACTTTGCCAATACGAGTAAGCTGGATTACTGCGTGTCATGTTGAGCCCCAAAGGGTTGTGGCTTTGAGCGGTTTTGCAAACCTTATTCGAATTTGGTACATGTCTGTTTCTCTTTTGCCGACTTTTGACCGCCGCATCATCTGTGAGAACAAAGAGATTGGAAAGTTGGCTACCTTCACAGACTGGCAAGAAGGTAGCTAACTTTCCAATCTCTTTGTGTGTGACTGAAATTGTAGTACCTATGCCTGGGTAGGAAAAGCTTATTCGCTCTAACCTTGAATGTGTCTGGGTGCTTCTTTTTATAGACATATATGTTGACAAATCTTTATTTGGTTCAAATACACATCAAAAAGAATTAAAAATTAAATTTACTAAAAAACGGTTGTAAGGAACTTTGGTTACAGCTAACTTGGTACAACCAAGGTTGTAAAGGTTGTAAAGACAAAAGAACAAGAAGCTAAAACCTTTAGTAGAACTAATTGTGCTATCAGTACTGGTTGGACAGCGGCCTACCTACGCCTTCTAATTAAACCTCCAATATGTGGTGTTGCGGAAATGACAGTGTGTATTGTAGCCAGACTAGACACAGAGGGTGCGCGAAATTAATGGTAAATAAACAGTGGCTTCTATTAGTGCGCGACACCACTGATTGCTATCGTCAAAGATGGATAGGGGTGGGTTCACCCCACAGTCGTGACACCCATACAGAGTGGTGGTATCCTATGCGACGAAATTGAAAGAAAACTTCATCGTTTTGTCTATATTACGATCACATTGATGCAATATGTGCCAGAAAGATTTAATACGCACTGTATTGAAGTGGCGCTACGGTTTGTGTTTTAAGAGCACTTAGAGCAACAATTCCGCAACAAACGACGTGATATATTTGGACCAATCTCCATTTAATATACAAAAATATAACAACGTATATCGCATGAGTGTAAGCCTGTAAAAATATGGATACTCCAACTGCCTAATAAAATATATACCTACCCTAATCTGATCTTGAAACAAACACAACGATCAAAACAATATTATCACAGAACAGAAGCTTCAAGGAGCTACTCGCTATCTGCTACAATACACACGGCGTATGCCAGGGCTATCACTCATCAATTGCTAGCTGTCACCTTTGTCCGCTAAGTGGTCGAGAAAGGGTATCCTATATCCAGGACTAAATGTAACACTTACGTAACATACCTACATAAGCCCATGGAATTATTAAACAGAAGTAAATAATTTTATGAATGAAAAAAGCAGCAAATTTGAGCCATAAATGTTCATAGATACGCCTTTTTAGGTAAATCTTTTTAAAATAAATAAATGGAATTTGGCCGTGTGGTGTCCGGCAGAGTAGAATAGCACCAACCCCTTACACTCATGGGTGTCGTACAAGGCGACTAATGTTTTCGAGGCAAAAGATCAAGAGTCTCCGTAGTCTGGAAAATGGGCAGCAGCATTTTCCATTGTTATATTTAAACACTGCGATCTCCAACATGGCAATAACCTCCCCTTTTGTGGGACAGGCCCTAAGCCCTGCAGTGGACTGTTACGGGCTGTGATGATAATGATGATGAAATGGTATTTATTGATATGCGATTGCACTAGATTTTCGAATGCCTTGTTCTTTTTTTATCAATAAATGAGGCTAAAACAAAAACTTTTAGGTGTGAGCTGATGAACCCCAGGAAAACGAAGGAAATTATCAGAGATATCTACTTTACTAATGATTTATGTCACGTTCAAATAAGCGTTGTTTTGAAACGACAGATTAAATGGAAAACGTCATTCAAGAAGACAAGAATCTAACAACAAAAACAACAACAACAACTGTTTATACGAATCTCTAGTAGGCTTATGTTTAAACGAGTATCCGTCAATCACGTAAAAACTACTGCATAGATGAATGAAATTTTATTACAATGAATAAAAAATGGCAAAATTTAAATGTCGTAGATATAATGTCTCGGCACAAATGTACCTATAGCAGTTAGAATAAATACTTACCAAATATTAAAGTTGATGATGATATTAATTTGATATTTTTGAATCTGAAACGAAAAAAGAAATGTTTAATTTAGTGACTGAAGTGCTTGGCACAAATATCGTATTTATTTTTTCTATTTTATAAAACAAAAGGTATTGTAAATATTTAATAATAACATTTTCGAAAACATAATACAGAAGCAACTGGTAAAAACCTATATGGAGTCGAGAAAACTGAATGTTTAGCAAGTTGACCAAGGTCTGAAATTAGTCGTGTTACTATTTTCCGAGATGTTGTTTGTCATTATACCATATTTCTCGTAATAATACGAATTAAGAAGACCATTAAGTTTCATCAACTGTATACACAGACTGTTAACTTTACCCTGCCTTGGCTCCGCCGAGAAAAAAACAGAAAAAGTAACAGATACGAATTTAGCTCCTTGCATCAGTCGTTTTGTCATGTTATGTTTGACGCGTCGCGCTCTCGGCCCTCTAATTGCTCCTGCTCGACCAATTGCGGCACAAGAGTTCACAAGACACGACTCCACGAGTCTCTGTTCCAAACACGGACTTCAATTAGGGAACTTTTCTTCATAGCGAACACGAACTTCGCAAGTAGTGTCGAGCTAGGGAAACAACCGTGTTTAATTATAGAATTTTCCGTAAAATATTACATTTAAATATTGTAACCTCATCGTGGGAAAGTTTTAATGAGACGGTTTCTCTTAAAGTGTACATTGCTGATGGAAGATTTTTTTTTTATTGTGGAGAAGCCGCACGTTGTGTGATTAAAGCTACTGAAATAACCTTGGATCAACCCATGCACATCAGCAAGTTCGGCTGCTTGAGCGTCGCGTCGACTCTGTCGCACACGTGTAAGTAAATACGACTGACTCGTCGCCCACTAGTGCAGTTTTTTTTAATTCTGGCTCACAGCTAACGTGGCGTGGACGTCAGGCAGCGACACGAAAGACGTCGGCAGCGTAGTTAATTGTCCGGCCGTCGAACGGCGCAGTGTAGCGATGCAATTGGCGCAAATCTGTCGGCGGCGAACGCAAAAAGCGCCAATTCGCCGGGCGGTGTGTTGACGCTGCTCTAATTAAAGCCGCCTGCCGAGGAGCAAGGAAACCAGGCGACACGCAGTCCATTGTTTCAAAATTCACACAAAGAAGAGGCCCGAGAGGTCAGAAGAACCACTAGGTGCCAATCGAGTAGTTCTCTTCCGGTGGTAAACCTCGGCCGTGACTCGTCATCACACTCCAAACCGAGGAGTACCTTTTGATTTGACGAACGTTGCCAACTGCCATACCCATTTAAATTGAAAGGTATGATCCACCGTAGACCGTGAAACAGCTTTCAACAACATTTTTAAAAGAGGATGAATCGACCATTCTTCCCGGGAGCCCGACATGGGTATGTGAGATTGTCCCTTATTGTAGTTGTATTCAAACCTCCCAACTATCAATTATAAAAATGTAGTAGGCATCAAAATATCTAATAAGGATATAGGAATATTGCTTACATAGAAAAAAACTATTGTTGCCGTTTTCCTTTAAATTAATTAAAACTACACGAATTTGTATCGAGTATTGCCGCATCCAATGCCTTTCGCGACGCGCTGTCCCCGCCGGGTCGTAGTATCTCGTAATTGATACAGCTCCGTGCTACAATCAGCCCTGCAGCTTAGTCAAGGGAGAAGCCAATGATATCTACTAGTTTGGTAGGCACCTGTGTGTGTGTGTAGTGTTTGTTCGATTGTACTTTTTGTATCTACATACTTGACTTCTTTTTCGTTTACTTTCCTATTTTGTTAGTGTTGAACTGTTCCAAAATATGTATTCCTAGTGAACCCACGCGCGACTTCGTTTGCGTATACCTAGTTTACCCTTACCTACCCTTTTTTCTTCTTATAAACCGTCCTCTTGTATCACAGTATTGTTGAAAACCGCATTAAAAACCGTTGCGTAGTTTAAAAGATCTAAGCGTACGTAGATACATACAGAAGGACAGATGGCGGGAAGCGACTTTGTTTTATACTATGTATATAGATGTAATACTTTGGTATGTTCTTTGTGTTAATCATATGAACTGGTAGTGTTGCATAAATCATCCTGTATAGCGCAATATCAAACGATAAGCAATACGCCAAGGATTATATTAGATCCTATTAAAGTAAAGATTATAAATCGTTGCCGAGACTACGCTGAAGGATAATTATAATAAGACAATCTATTTTTAAATATTTGCCTTCACTTAGTTGTTACAGTAAGGTACACGTGGTAGGGGTAAAGGCTGTGCGGAAATTAAATAGCCGCCTATATCCGTTCGTGTGAAGGCGACAGCCAGAAGCCAGCGGCAGAGACACTTCACGCGCACTCCGCACACTTTATACTGTGTCACTTCTCACCAGAAATATGTAAATAGGCATAGGAACATCCTTGTAATATTTTATACTATCGCGGTTATTATCACACATTTTAAAGGAACGGTTCCGTGATCATAATGCATGCAACTGCGTCGGAATGGTACGCGGTAGGAAACCCGGAACATACATTTAAAATAGGAACACACACGTCGTAACATAGGATTCTCAGTCAAACCAGCCCATTTGGAATTCCCAAATGCCACAATTAATGGTAATCCGTGCAGGAATATTTAGTAGTCCACTTTAAGTCTGAGTGAAACGAAGAAAAAAAATTACATCACTATCTATGCTTCACCTACAGGTTAATGAAGCGCTATCAGTATATTCATTAATGTGGATGTCGATGCATTATTTATTTTTGTATTGTAGGCATATTTTTTTCGTAAGCCTTTTCGGTGTGTTTTAATAATGTTGGCGCGTGATGGCGGTGTGTATCTTATCTCGCTATTGTGACTCCCAGCCGCTGCATCGTAAAGATAGTAACCGTGCCGCACACGACAAATATTAACCGCGACATGTTTTTACCAATGATCGCTCTCAATTTGTCTTGATACCAACCAAACTCATAGACGGTAAACATTACTAACTGGACACGACAATCTATCTAACGCGATTTAATTAATTGAGCAAAATAAGACGATACGCCGCCAGTCAGGAATAAACGTGATAGATAACCCACGCGCAGTTCGATAACACTGCGAGTTGCCGTTTATAAACACTTGGCCATTTATATTAAAAACGTGTCCGACGGCGCCGACGACCAGCAAATTGGTCGGCAACTAAGGGTACCTAAGGATGGTATAAATTTTTGAGGAGAGCCTGGTTGTTAGTGATGTCGAGCCAATTAGAAGTGTTAGAGGGCGGTGTCGGGCGGCGGGCGGCAGCATCCAATTAAACTCGGCCGCCGCCTGCGCCGCCGCCTCGACGACTCGCCGCCGTACCACAGCCACCTCCTAATTGCGTAAGCCACTTCTAAACAAACCCCACTTTTTGCACCGTCGCTAACAATGGAATCATGTCAGCCACCACAAGAACGCCCCCTTCATACTGTGTAACTATTGAGTTGTTAATTAAATTCGCGCAACACAGCCGCGGCCCGCACCGCCGCCGTGGGCCCTACGCCGCGGCGATAGAGCCGGCTTCCGCTCGCCCCGGCGCCGGCGAGCCGTACCGATGTTGGCTCTTGTTTAATTACAACAATAGTGGCCCCTAATGAGAGTTTTGCGCTAATAAGCGCTGCAGAATGTAATCAACATGCCTCGTCGCTCTAATGAGCCGAGTTCCTGGCAAAAACAACCGCCGTCGACATTTTGCCGCAGATTAATTAGGCGTCCTACTCATACGGTCTTAGTGTGGCCGGAAACTCCTTTACGACTTAAAGCGCTTCGCAGAAAGTGTGGTCTCAAATCAACTTTTAATTAACATATAATGAGTCGGATACTCGACGAGAGTGTATCAATCACGGGTACACCGCTACGGCAGACACGGTCCAATCTGGCGACATTAAAAGAGCACAATTTTCCTATAAATATATTTTATTGGCAACAAAGTACACAGCCCGTAAACGTCGTTAACTTAAATAAGTACGTTTGATTACGTCGTAGCCAGCTACCCCATTAAAACTTAACGAGGGGCAACCCCGGGGAAAATAACTAACCCAATTTCCCTTTGCCGGGAAATCATTAAAAGTCTTAAAAGGGTCTTTTCATATATTTTTTACCCCGGAGCGTACGTGCAAATAAACACATTTTTACATACTCGAACAAACAATTCCCCTAACGAGGCGGCGGGTAACGAGCTGGCGGGCGGCGGACGCGGCCGGCGCGGGCAGCGGTGACCGGCGGGCCGCGCGGGCGCCCGCGACGCCGGCGCAGCGTACAGCCGCCCGCGGTGCCGCCGCCGCCGCTAATTGGAAGGATACGCCCGGAAATGTGTCTCGTTACACACGGCTCTACCTGGCCCGACCATCTAACGACGCCGCTGATTTATAGCGCGCAATACATTCAAATTGACAGCCAAAACCCTACCAGCGCCGAATAGCATCCCCGCTCCGCAAGGCTAAACTACATCGGCTCTGATCATCTGCGCGCATTTAAATGTGGATCTACGTACGTACTTGTATAATACGATGTTGGGTAATACTGAAACCGAAAGCGTACCCAAACAAAACAAGTACATTTAGTACATTGTGTTTAATTATAATGCTACAAGCATAACTTATTCTACTAATATTTCCATTACCTTACAATCAAACTTTGGACGGATGCGTGAATGTTGTTTGGTACTCCTTAACTCAAAACCTACTAAACGGATTTTAACCAAACTTTGCATTGTTCGACTATAATTTTTCCCGAAAGTAGATTCTATGGGCTCACGACATAGGTAACCTATTTATAATCGAATTTCCCGCGAGCATAGCTGCGTGCGAAAGCTAGTCTATCTATAAATAAATAAAAGATTAGCCAATTAGCGTTCGCGTTGTAGGCAATGAATGGCCGCGTTGTGTCGTATTAGCGTCGGGCACAATCGGATCCGCGACTCGTCGGCAATTACCGACGGCTACAAAACACGGCGAATTCCGCGTAATTGCTGAGAATATTACGGCACTGAACTTAATTGTTTTCGACTTAATTAATTAAGCTTTTGTTTGAAACTAACAGCAAAGTGTAGAGTTGGCAATTCTAAATTGGATCTTGTAATTACCTTACCCTCCCTTTCGGTGAAACTGTCTACTTTCAATTATGGGCGAAGCTTTGTTAATGAAATCAATTATAATTGGGACACTGTGTGAGGCCCGTTCGCATTGCCATAATCAATTACTAGATTACAATGCGGTAATTAATTTGTGCTCGTTATATTAATTATAGTTGGTGTTGTTCTGGGGATGGTAGTTTTGAGAGGTTGGCTGGGTCGTGCGTGTGCGCGGGCGGGTGAGGGCGGGCGCGCGGCGCGGCGCGGGGGCGGATAATGTTGTGAAGTGGTTGCAGCGTGTTCGCGGGCTCTCCAGCCATTACCACCGCCTCTAATGAGCACCCACGATAATGAAACGAGCGTAATAGACGCCTATTTGTTAAAAGAAACCCTTTTATCTGTAATAGCAACAATTGCGAATTTACTTATTTTAATGGTTATCGAACGAGCTCGTCGCTTACGTATCGAGTGCTGAATCTTCGTATAGAAGAGTTCAACGGGTGCCTTTTTGTAGCAAGTAGCTATTCCCACAATAAATTACGGTATAGTATTAAAATTTAAACTGTCCGATCTTCTAGCCTCAGTTTGCATAACTGCACTCGAGTATACGAGGCTATGTAGCGTGGTGTGTCGTTACAAGGGCCCTCCAAAGCCGACTGTAGTTTAATTAAGACACAATAATTAAAACGCGGCGAGGCGCGCGACCCGTCGCATTATGCAGCCTCATGGCGACGCATCGCACCTGACTAATCCAAGGCTCATGGTTATCCAACGCCACGGACACTCCATCTTTCACTAGGTAACAGGAGAATGGGGAGAAAAGGAGATATACCTAGATATACACACATAGGTATACCTATTTTAAATGTTTTTAATTCTTTTGTGATGCGTCGTATGCGCCACCACGTGGGTGGGCATTTAGCTCGTCAGCTTTGTAGTTTTAAGGAAAAAATAATTAGTTTGATTTAGTTTTTAGTGTAGTTTATCTCATCATTTATGAACAGCTGCACGGCTAGCACTAGTGCGCTCTCCCGCGCGATAAGCGAGAAAGGCGCGACATAGATACTGCTATCTCTTTCATCTTAGTTTTAAGAGATGGAAACAAACGCTATCTCGCGGCGCGAGATGTATCGCGGGCGCACTTGTACTAGCTGTGCGTTAGGTATACACTGTTTGAGTGCTTAGTGCAACACGGCCTGCCTCCGGTTCGCCAGTGGCCCTTGTTGGACTGTTTCTGTTGATATTCGTAAGTTATACCAACGCTTATTGTCATAGTGCAGGGGTTAACACCGTCCAAATACCCAATATATTCTGAAAGCCCAGATTGCCTCATAGTTTATAAGCAAAGTTACAAAATAAGAAACTGCCTGCCACTTGCACAGCTCTAAAATTTCAATTTTACCGCTCGCAATAAATACGGCTAGTGATAATTCCGCTGTACGTATCCGTGGCTCAACGCTAGTGCCAAGACTAACGGCAGTTTGGCGAGGCGCTGCGACAACTTCTTAATTAAGCAATTATCCGCAGCTATCATCCTGTTATTGCTAACGACGTTACGCCGAACCATTTCTAAAGAAAACGATAAATATGAGCTTATTATTTTCATTGCTGTTAAGTGGATAAATATTGTTGAGGAAATGCCTGGTGGGGTCATTCTCATGTGTGCTCGATGGTATTTAATATTCTGTTTTTTTTTATACTTATATTGACGCCAATGTTACTCTTGGACTCTATTTGAGATATTAAAGTTATACGTAATAGTTACTTTTTTTAATATACCTTTATATTAGAGTAGACAGGCATTTACATATTCTCAAACGCTATTTACTTAACAGATATTCAACTTTATAACCCCCATTTGCAGTCGCAGAAACAAACTTTAAAGTTAATACCCCATTAAATCTCACGCTGTCACGTTTCGTGTTTATGACAAAGAAAAAGACAGCGACATGTTTAATGGAGGATTCAATTTAATTACCGTTTCTGCAACCGGGATATAGGTACCTAAATCAACAATCTCGCAAACACTGTCAAAAAAGAAATACGTCACATAGTTATAATACAGTATGATTTCAATCAGAGCGAATTGCTAGAAAGAGAGTACGGGGAAAAGTTTCCGCTGAATTGTAGTAATTAAACAATTAACCACAGATCAGTGTCCAGAGCCCCCGTCTCCCCCTTTGCCCCTCGGCAACTGTCTACCGGTAAGTCAATGATTCGCGCCAAACTCACTCTCCTCTCCTACTATAGAACTCCTATACGACACAAATGTTTTTCTTACGTTGCAAGAGTTGATGTTATAGGAAAACCTGCGAACAATAATATCGTAAAGAACAAAATATTTACTATCTCATAGCAAATTGTGTCAGATACCTAATGCCAATTAGTTAGTTTAGTAGTGACGTATTTTAACGGTTGATGATTATGTAGATAATGTTGTTATTGTTTCTTATTTAATGTGTTTCATTAGCAAAGTAAACAAACAGTATAACACCCAAACAGGTTTAAGGAAAAAATAAGAAAAATAAAATTCTAACTAACTAAAACAATGAATGCACACCGTATATTTTTAATTAGCGTTTGTATCTAATAAAAATGTATTGCAAAACACAATTACGACGTGAATAATTTACGAAATTACCTACGAAATTAATGGTTTTGGTCAGGTACTCATAAATCTCATATTAACCCGAATGACGAGCAGGATCGCTATCGCCGCCAGAAGTAGGCATAAACAAATTAAAAGATAAGCAACCGTGAAGCAATTAATATTCCACCACTAGGCTCTCCAAATTGGAAGTTATTAAACATATCAAGGAAACTTGTAGATAAACAGTGGCCCAATTTATTGTATATTACTAAATAATAAAATTAAATACTTCAAAGGTTTATTTCTTATAAGTAAACTTAGCCGCAAAATAAATAGAAGAAGCAATTTGTAAAATCTTACCTCAATAATAACAAGCCAGTTGACACCGAACCACAAAAAAAACAAATCAGTCCAACTCCAATAACACGTCTTTGATCCACAAGGAGCAGAATCCAGTCACTGAATGGGAGCACTTTTGTAAATCAAAGTTTTCTTTTTCTATGCAAAAATCGTCACTTTCGGCGATGTGGTCCGCGGCGCGGGTTCAGCTCTGGGGGGGAACAGTGTCCGATTAGTTTCGCGGTGACCAATTAAAACGGTTCATTATAGTTTTAATTAGCAGCGAGACGCGAGACGCGCGGTCGGCGAGCTCGAGTAAAGTTTGCGGCAGGGAGCGATACGCGACACGAGCGCTCTCGGCGACGGCTGGCGCGGAATGACCCTCGGGCACCCGGCACCCGGCGCGGCGCCGCGCCGCCCCGCGACACTCTGATGTAATGACGGGGTCGGAACACTTTAATACTCTAATTGAAAAAGTATACTCTGACAACAGCTTTTAAGTGTTATTAAGTGTTTGAAGGAAATCCAGAAGTTTAGGCCCGGGGTTAAGTGAGCCACTTACCGGGGTGACTCATAACGATTATGAAATCTTACGTCGGCGGCGCGAAGCGCTTAAATGATACGTTATACTTTTAAGGGTTAAAGTTTTTCGAATTATCCAAAATTTTAACGGAATAACAATAGCTATTATGTGAATTTATACTAAAAATCAAATAATTTAATATTTCAATGAATAGTATGATATTTCTGTTAATTTAATAGAGGAAAACTATCGGCAACGATATCACGTCCGGAAAAGCTACATAGGTAAGAAATATTGCGAGCACTACCCCGCTAGTGGATCTTGGCCTAAATTCAATTCCACCCCTTTGCCCCGCGCTACGAAACCAATCTTCTTTACATTCCCTCGCCGACAAATTTATACTCCTCCATACGTCCTCCCTAATAGGAAGCGGCCGGTGAGGTGCTCCGCGTAAATTATTAAGCAGCGGTGGCCCGCGAAGAAACGCAAGTGTCCGGCCGCGTGCAGCGTCGCCGAGAATTTAATTTCCAGCCGCCCGCCCCGCCGCCATTGTCCGCCAGTATTTCATTACGGCCGGAGCTTTTCTATTAATAAATCACTCTTCGCCTGTGCCGTTTAATTACACCCCGGATCGGGGCGACGTCTGATTACACTTTCATCGAACATCTAATTAGGAGTGCAGGCGGCGCGTGCGCAGCTCCTGCGAGCCTGCGCGGCCCGCTGCACCCGACTTCCAAATGAACCAACTTTGATTAAAGCCCACCGCGGCCACCGATAGTGCCAAGCTTGTTAAACAATTTTAACTTAGGCGATTGATATTAAATTTCTAGCGCCTTTGTAATAGGAGAGGATTAACTTTTCTCTACTATCTATGTAAAGTTTTAAAAAGCTTGTTGTGCCTTCTGATCGCAAGAGAAGGTCTCCCTCCTCATACAGTAGTTGAAATCCGTTCTCTGTTCTCCCTAGCCTTTGTGGTTGCACCATGTCGTTTTACTATGTTAAATGGTAGTGAAAAATATTGCAATTCAATTTTTAAGTAACTACAGCGTAGTATCTACGCTCTGTAAACTCGAGAAAATTCATATACATACTAAGAAAATACACTGCGAATTGCTATTTTGAAATATTTCGGACCAATACCGTCATAATTTGATGAATTTTTAACTAACTATATAGTGTCAATTAAACGCGTGGTGAAATATGGTCCGGGCGAGCACGTGGCTGCGGCGAGCGGTCCGTGCCCGTAGTCCGTAGTGGCTCAAGACCTTTTTTAATTTCCTGGCCGGGCCGGCGCGGGCGGGCAGCGCGGGCAGCCCGCCCGTTTAACTTATTGCCACGGTTAACGAGAATACGCCGTTGTGTGCCGGCGAAATTGAAGGATTTACTCCGCGTCCCTCCTTTATTAAACGTATTGCACACTGGGGCAGGCCGTGTGTGCGTGCCGCCTCCACTCTACCCGTACACACAGTATGCCGAAATTACATTTCACATGAGTCGTAATAACAAGGGCGGGCGTAAATCACGAGCATTATTAGTTTCTCTCGGTACTCCTGCCATTTGTCAATTTATATTGACAGAGAAGGTGCCGCCGGCGGCGGGGAATTCTGGCACTGCGATGCTGGGAGGTTATTGAAAAAATACTTGTTGAAATATCCAACCTATACTTACTAAGTTTTCAGAAATATCTCGTTAGAGTCTGGAATGCGGTGCTGTGGCGGCACGAAGCGGCCGGCGCGGGGCGGCGCGGGCGCAGTCCACGCGGCAATATCGCCGGACTTCCTGTAAGCTAAGCGTATCGCCTCAAAGTTTCGCAATATACGCGCACCGAGCCGAGCGCGTCCTTTATTAAAAACTATTCTCACATTTTTAATTAAAACTTGTGTTCCCCCACTAAAACTTTATTTAAGCAATAAAGGCGGCGCAATTAGCGGCGCTGTCCCCGCCGGCGACTTCACCTACTTTCCTCTGCTTTAATGAGTGTTTTTTAATAAAGCCCGAGACTGCTGCAAGTTTATTAATTTAGTTTAACTCGTGTCAAGGCGCGGCGCCGCCCGCCCTGCGCCGCCCTGCACCCTCCTACTTTTTTATTTCACCCACACACTGATATTAAAGAAACTTACATTGCAAAACATTAATTACACTTTTACCTTGTCACTTGTTCTTTACGTAACTCGCTTCGAGCAAAATAGCACTCTCGTGCCACACCGAGAGGCGAGCGAGGCAGACGTTGAATTATAAAATGTTCGCTGAAAGTCTGGATGTTTTCTGAAACGTACATTACGATTCCAAAGTAACAATCGTTGTCGAGCAGCGAACTAAAAGCCTGGATGACGCGGAGGGGCCGGCCGGTGCATCCCCGCGCCCCGCAAGTGTTCCGGCCATAATTACATTCCCGTGTCTAACAAATGGAGAATCGGTGTTGATTTGTGTTTAGCCACGTCCGTGATCCGCGCCGCAGCGCCCTCTGGGAGCGGCCCGTGGCCAACTATTGGCAGATGGATACACGCGCCAGTCAACGTCTTCCGGTTTGAACCACTTAATTGGAATACGTAAATACATAACGCTATTAATATCGTGGTGCGACAATAACACCGCTATTTAAAATTTATTATTGAGCGTTTGCCACGGTGGCGTTTTCCGTTTGGACCGGCTTTTTTTGTAATAAAAAGTGTAAATGGCATTGGAATGGGCTGCATTACGTGCGAGGCAGTAATTGCGCGCATATCGGCTAAGTGAAAAACGAAGCGCCGACCGACGGCCTAAAAGCTTTGCGGCAGATTGGATCAGCACACGGATTTTCCATTACGCGACTATTCTTTACAGTGCGCTTTCAGTCGAGAAGGCTGCACACTATAAATTTCGCTCATGCCCACACCTGGACGATCGATATATGATATTTCGGTTCCGATTCCGTGAATACACCAGACAGCGCATGAACTTTGTCATGCGCTGTCTAGTGTATTCAAGATTGGTAGTTGGTTTAATTTGAATTGTTTATTGAATACTAACCGTTTCCCGCGGTTTTTGCCGGCGAGCAAATCGGATCTCTGTAAATATGTAAACAATTCGGTGGGATCCTATTATTGTTCCGGGATGAAAAGTAGCCTGTGACACTTGGAAATTATGCAGCTATTAGTGACAGAATTTTCAAATCGGTTTATTAGTTTCGAGATTACCTACCTCCAACATTTAAATAAAAATACAAACTTTTCTTCTTTACAATTAGTATAGATTAACAAATAACATATTTTGTGTTGTTCTTGTTATAATTGAACGTTATTTTTTACATAAACAATCGGATCTAAAAAGTGAATAAATATTAATAACCGACTACAAAAAAAGGAGGTTCTCAATTCGTCGGGATCTTTTTTTTTTATGTATGTTCCCCGATTACTCGAAGACGCCGATTTGGAAACTTCTATATTTCTTTGAAGGGGCAGTCCCAGGTCATCAGGTCAGGCTCGGATGATAGGACCCTGGCAAAACGGGGTGTTTGTTACGTTATCATATCATACTCAGGTGTTCACTTCAGACTGTCATCACCTGATGACAAGGCGGTTTTATTTTTTATTTTATATTAAAAAAAGTGTTCATTTATGAAAGTTTTAATTTTAATTCCAATTTCATTCATTTAAAAGCGCTACTGGCTAACGCCGTAACAACCCTCAGCAGAAAATTGGTACAAACGCGCAGCCCAGCTCGTTTGTACCCAAACCCGTCACAGTTCGGGCAAGGAGTCGTTAGTGCGCCCGTATATCCTCGGATAACCGCGAATATTGGCCCGCACTAACAATGTGCGTCTTTATAAGTTTTTAACGAGCTCGGACGGTATAAATTATGTGCGGGCGCGGTAAGGGGGGAGCGGGGGGTCGCTGGTTCTCGTTATCTCGCTAACGGCCTCCTAGCGGAAGCTTAATGTACCGAGAGCTTTATTGTAGCCACTTACTGCGCTGCAACTCGAACGACAGTATTGGCGGCTACGGCGTGCCACTCAGCACCATTGTAGAGCCGCTCTACATGTGGTAGCGGTTTTATGTAGAGCTTCTGTTCGGTTAGATCGGTCCTAATTGGATTTGTGGGTCGTTTTGATGGTATAGGTAGGTTTTTAAGGTAATAAAAACACAATGTGGAGGCGATAATTTCTTAAAGTGTTATTTAAAAAAAAAGTCGTCTATTGCGACTTGGTCTCGCCCGGTGGGAGTTTCATATATTGATTACTTTATCCACCTTTACCCTTTGAGCATATTTTTACTTTTTATACATTTTGCGGGTTAGCAACCCTTTCGGACGAAAAGATAAGAGGACTGGTAATAGGATAAACAAACAGTCAGGCGAATGGATAGAAGACCTCTGAGTAATCCTGTTAGATTAGTAGGTCTAGGCTTTTTTAAAGATTGTGAAAGACCTTTGACCAATTTTCCAAATCAAAATTTTCATTTAATTTAGTTTTACATTTAAACAAATGAGCTCTTTAAAAGTTGTACCTCCGAGTTGTCGTTCGGCTTAATTTTCTCGAATAACCTGGCGTCCGGTCCGGTTCCATAAAGGTAGATTAGATAAGTAACGAAAGAACACTGCATAATATTTCCAAGTAATATTCAGCTTTAGCAGTAATACGGAAACCATTAAGGGTGGTTGAAAGTTAATAAGTAATAGGTACGGTAATTGCCTGCCGGGGTTGCACTCAGGTGTGACTTATAAATACAGAAAAAATATTTTGCACTATCAATATGTTAAACTGAGAAAACACAAGGAATTATTTAAAATTGTTTCAAGAGTAAGTAGTAAGGTCCTGTTTGTACCTAATTATTTTTATGTGAGATATTTAACAGCTAATAGAGTTGAACATAGACTACATTTAACCGAGAGATAGAGAAAATACACTATGTTTAGCCGATAAGTGCCTTAAATGAAATAAAAAATATTTTCTTGTTTTTGAAGACACCCCTTTTCAGTTGTCGTAAATTTTTCCTTTTTAAACAGGTTTTTAATTTTATGAAGAGAGTACTTATGACACAAAATGGTATGCACCAAACACAAAATGGTGAAGCAAACTTACAAACACGATCAATGCCGCCCGATTCTCCGAAATGCATGGCACGTTAACTCGCACACTAAGTGCGAACAAGTCATACGTTTAATTCTTAACCATTCAATTCACACATTTCGTAACTCATGAAATTCTAACGAATTCGTATTCAACGTGCGATCGGCTCAAGGCAGGTAAATAAGCCTTGTGAGTAGGTATTTTATTATAATTTATTATAATTAGTTTTTTATTGCAGGCTTACCCATAAAATAATACAATTACAGTAAAAAACATACTAAATTTACATGTAACAGATGTAAATTAGTCACAAACACAGTCAATCACAAATTAAAATCTAGCGCTAAATGCATTATATGCAATCATTAATTTTCGTTCCCCTTCCCGCTGAACAGACAGCCAATATTCATAGACATCAGTGTTAACATCATCACACACCACTTGGAGGATGCTGTTACTGGAACAGCGCAGCCTATCCCAGAAGGATGCGATGCGAGACCTAATAATAGCGTTGAAATCGGTCATCGGCGAACATGTATAAGTGCAAGTCCGGCCCTGTGCTCTTTCAGCAGGGGCGTCACGGCTAAATGAAGGTTACCTACCCCGCAATTAGTGCTCTGTGGAATTAATAAAGAAATCCCTTAATTCCACCCCCTCCTAATTAGAGGCATGCGAAGGTACCCACATTGCGGGCTGAGTGAACTGGCGCATCGCATAGTTACTCATAACACTTTTAATTTCCTTATGATGATTTCGACAAGATCGTTAAAACTAACAATGTATGACACGAAACGGTGGCGTTTACTGCCTCGTTCTAATTGGTGCTAATTAATATGTTTTGAATTGAAATTGCTGTCTTTTCCCAGCGTTAAAATAACTTTAATCTCTTAATTTAGTGAATTAATTAAGGTTTAGTTACAGAGAGGGTGTCGCACGACATTTGCGAGAAAGCTTCTTTTTGAGAAAAAGAAATTAGAGTAAGAATTTGATTTCGTCAATAAATAAGCTACGAATATGGAAAATAAAAAGTTCTATATTTTAATATTAAAGAAAGGAATAAAGGGACTAAAGGATTGAATTATTTACTTACCTAATAGTAATATAATTACTAATAGTAGCTTTTCTACGCGACTTTACTGATGTGGGTTCGTTTTTACTTAGCTCATGTACGTACACATTTTATGCAAAGACGATTTTCTTTGCTTCGGTATTCTGGCCTAGGCTAGCATTTTATTTTAGTCGTTGGGTTTTTTAAAGGGAAAAATTAACTGGTCATAAATCAATTAGCTACGTCAATCGCGTTGTTTTATGAAAATATAAAGAGTACTTAGAGTTAATGAGTTCACCAATATTTTTGTCAATAATCCTGCACCAGCCTGTAGTATTTCTTACTATCAACTCTCCGGTTGACTGGTAGAGAAAGCTATGAAGCTTTAAGTCCGCCATTGTATGTAATATGTGCATGAAGTTTAAATAAATATAACTGTCCCGGGGTGCCAATCGGCTCCCTAGACTGACTACTAGTCTCAGGTACAGCGGAAGGCCTTATGGCCAATCTCTCATCGACAACTGTATTGGGGTACCATAAATACATAGTCAATGGGGTAATATTGGGGTTCCGAACCTCTAACTTCTAGTCAGAGTAAAATATGGCACCGACTCCTTCTCTTCACGAGGGTCGCATACACACGAAGGCTGAAAGGCATACCAGCTAGGACTTCCGTATTGTATTATCGACACTGTGATCTCCTGTGTGCACCTCATCCCTATGGGGCATCGCATTCAATGAAACACAAAAAGCCTTCCCGGCTATAGATACTCCCAAGGCGGAGTTTATCTGATAGGCGCCTAGGTGTCTTGCGATTCCAGCATAACCAGCCGCCCGACAGCGTTTGTATACATTAGTGTTATCTCCCTCCCTCGTTTGTCCGGAGGGTGCCAATATACCCTTTGCAGTAGACACAAAAAAGAAAAATATGATCTCCAACTAAAACCTGCTAAAGAGTGGAGATTATGACTAAACTCTACACTATCTAAGGGGATAACTCAAGCAGTGGACTGTTATGGACAGTAGTTGATTTGTCTATACTAATATTATAAAGAGAAGTAACATAGGCTAAAATAATAGGCTCCTGCGCGAAAGTTGATTGTTATCCGAACTGCGCGCGGGTGAAAGCCGCCAACAACGGCTAGTGATAAAGTAATAAGGCTTCTTGTAAAAACAATAACACTTAAACCCGTATCTAGATAAAATTTATGCATACTTAATACCCGAGAAGGGTATTAAAGCATTAATATCGAATGTATTTGCGCAGGCCCGGCAGCTCGCTGTGAGAGCCTTGATTAAAAATACCAATTAAGATTACGAGCTTTTTATTCCACTTCTAATCAAGCAGTTAATTAGGATTTAGCGTAAGCGGCGACGGCCGGTTCTGCTACGGACCTGTTTGATAAGACAAACGCTCTGATAAACCTAACTAGATAATTAAACTGGCTCGCGTTGCCCAATAATTAATCGCAGCTCACTCCGCTTATGTACCTACTGCTTCTTTTGCATTCGTAATGTGATACTGTTTTTATGTCCTTTTGAGTAAAATACCAAATTGTAAACATGTCGCAATTTGGGGTCTTCTGACACACGCTATTAAGCTGAAAAGATAACCCAAGCACGACTGTACTACGGGGATTCTTTAAAAAAGACTTAGTTTTTTATTTTATTATTTTCATTTGACCAAAGTTCGAACTTCATACATAGTCCAATTTAAAAAAATACGTTATTGGGATAAATTGAGACGCTTTATTGTCTAGGTTGGCAAGAAGACGGGTCCACCTGATGGAAAGTGGTCACCACTATCCAGGACATCTGCAGCCTAAGGCTACATTAAATAATCATCATGTTCTAAATAAAAGACTATAGTCTAAAAGTTCAGTAAAACTATATAATAATTTATTATGTACTGTTAATTATGAAAGCGCGGAGTGTTCTAAATCATTAAATGCTTAAAAGCAGGTTCCTGCCACTTATTATAAGGCAACATTTTGTTACAAATAAATAAAGATTTTAATAAACATGTAACGGATTAATCGCTATATTAATTAATTATTAATCCGCGTGTTTCATTTTGAATGTTTGGGCAATTTTACTAACAATGGGAAATAGCTCATTTCCAATGATTTGTAAAATTGTTACTACCTACTACTTCAAATATCTAGATATCTAGGTACTTTATCCAAGTAGTACTACTTACTGAAATTGTTTTACATAACACCACCTGGCGTGCGAGGTGGCTGCCTCCACTTCTTTTCCGAGAGTGGTGTTGTTTTAAATATACATGAAAGCCAAGACATATCTCTCCCATTTTAGGAGCGGCGAAGCAACAAATCAATATTTGGTGTGAGTGCTTTTTCGTGCAACCGAGAAGCTTTTATCTGGACAACGGCCGGATGGCAGCACAAACAGCTAAAGGACTGACACATTCACTTTAACATAACGCGATTCTATCCTTCCGACACATATTCTGGCTTTGCGAGTCATATAATTCCATTTTAAGTTGGAGCCAGCGTCGGCTACAATTTGTAGATTGCGACATTTTCTTTGTTTTCCTTCTGGCGATTCGATTTTCTAAGCACGTTGCTGGCTATCAGCGTAATTAATGCTGTAGAAACAGAAAAAAGCTGACCCAAATGTATATAGTGAGTTGAAAAGGAACCCATGGCTCTCATCACCATTAGTCCAGCCGGGTAAGGCGCCCCGTAATTGAGCACGCAGCTACGTGCATCGGCCATTCGTTACCGTAAAACCTTTAATTAACTCCGATGAAATAGCGAGGTTTAACCAGTACGGACTAAGTGGAACTTTACCGCAAGCGTTAATTATTATCTGCGAGAAGTGCTCTTTGTTTAGTTGCCAACTCTAAATTAGTTTTCGAAATGGATCATTCGCACCCTGCTCCCCCCGCGGCCGGCCCCGCTGGTAATTGGAACGTTCCGAGATGACACCACTCCACTGCCTCTAATCAGTTAACAAGAAACTCTACATGCTATTGTGATTCGTAGCGCGGCCCGCCCTCCGCCCCGCACCCCGCGCCCTGCCAGTAACTGGATGATACTTGTAATGAGAATGAAGACGCGGGCGCCGGCACTCGGTCGGCAGTTGAATTTATGATTCCTGTTACCTGCAATGATTCGCAAATTGTTTTAGTACTTGATGACAGCATTGGTATGCTATAATTGTAGTAATTGGTAAGTAAAACAGCCCTTATAGTTAGGGAGGCGAATAGGGGAATTTTCGGCAATACTCGAGCGTGGCAGTTTAAGATATGAGAGATACCTTAGACCTAATAGAACAACCTTGTAAAGTATTTAGCTCTATATGTAGTGACGCGCGCCTAGGATAGACGATCAGATTAGTAAAAAAAAATGGATAGTCTGAAATACTCGAGCGCGTCAGATTAAGATATTGGGGGTTGATTTTAGTGTTTAAAGACTAAATTTAACTAATCTGACGATAAGTCCTTGACGCCGCCGAGTTATAGGGTCGCGAACTTGTAAAAAAAAAACGTTAATCCGGCATTCTCGAGCGCGATTTTTATTTTTTTTATTTTGAAGAATATAATCTAAAACTTACTAAAAATACAAAATCTGCCGGTTTCCGCATGACCGGAAGTGTGGAGGAGCCATTTCGTCTTCCTAAGAACGCGTTACGGCATATAAGTCGCGAACGATACATTTTACAAAAAAATAGTTTAAATAAACAAAAAAGGTAATTTTATTTTACACAAAAAAGGTCTCTTTACATTTTTGTCCAAAGTTAAAACGTTTTGACTTGAAGCATCATAAAAACTCAAACTCCCGGTTTTTTGAGTATATCTCGAAAACTGAGGGTGTTAAAAAAAATTGATATGAAATAATGATGATTAAATTATGTGACTTTTATTATATCTCAAAATTTTTTTTTTTTTCTAAAGCTTCTCGACAATTTTCGTGGACTCGGAAAAAGTTACGCGTATCTGTATACAAAAGTATTATTAACATGTACAGTTTCATGTATGTATATTATTCAATAGCCTGTTGATCCTCAAATTGTTTTTTGGACGTACCGTAAGCAAAACGTAATTCCCCATTTTATCAAGGAGAAAGAAAGGAAAAGAAAGAAACCAAAAAACCTTTTTCGGTCAGATTAAGAGAACCCACCAACATTTTTGTCAGATTAAAAAAATATGCTTTCAGGATACCGAGATAAACCTCCCCTATGAAAATCTGACGCGCTCGAGTATTTCAAAAAAACTTTTTTTTTTTGCATTTTCAAAAATTCATCGTAACTTATCGTCACGCCGAAATCGTCAGTTTTTTTAAAGGGAGCTTCCTTGGGGCCTACTTAACACCCCTTCCGAAAATCTGACGCGCTCGAGTAAATTTTTTTTTTTTGCATTTTTGACTACTTTATATGCCTACCCCCACCACGCAAACCGGCAGATTAGTATACCGTTGTTATCAGAGGCACTCGGGGCATACGTAGTATGAATATCTGACGCGCTCGAGAATGCCCAAGTAACTGTTTTTTTTAACATTTTTGAAAAACCGTACACGCCAAACCCACCGCTAAAATGGTTTTTGCCATACGAGCTTTTCTTTTCGAAATTATTTTATCTTTCGATTTTGATAGGTCTCGACGGCGCCGTTGAATTACGCCATTTAGCTACCTCGCCTCCCTAACTATTATAAACTACTAGCCGTTCTCAGCGGCTTTCACCCGCAGGTTCCCTCGATTGTTTGTAGCATAAAATTAGTGAAAGAATTTTTAAAATCGGTCCAGTAGTGTTGTGTTTATTTATTGTACAAATAAAAATACTTTGATTTACTAATGTAGTTTGTAAGTCATGAATGTTTTTTTACTAACTCAAATATGGACATTGTCAGAATTTTTTCTTTTAATTTTTTTTTTCTCTTTGTGAATATCTGAAAATAAACACAACAAAATATACATATTTTTTAAACAAACACAATCATAATATTTTTACATATTTTCCTACTTGCACTTGTGAAAGACATAATTTTTTTTCTAATTTCCGGTCAATGTACTGCGACTCTATTTTGAAGAGTTACTCAACTAGTCATGCAAGTATTTTACGCGGGCAATGTCATTTGTTAATTGGTTCATATACTTACCCATGTAGTGTGGCATACAAAAGCCAACCAGGAGACTGTGATTAATATACTGAGCGGCTTACAGAGAACGGCGTGCCTTTTGGTCACAGGAGCCATGACAACCGCCCCGGGAGCGGCCCTGGATGCAATTCTGGACCTTCCGCCGCTACATCTGCATTTGCAAATGGTGGCGGCGGCCAGTATGCACAGGGTAACCATCCAGGGGGAGGGGAAATGGCTCTCACAGTCTCTGAAGTCTTTTCAGGAAACGATCATGGGCAATAAAATACTAGGTATGCATACAGACACCATGATTCCTAAGTGTGTACACCATAAACTTTACACTGTAGAGATCCCAGCCAGGGATGAGTGGCTCAAAAGCCAAATTTCCTGGAAAAAAGGGAGCCTGATCTGGTACACAGATGGATCCAAATCAGGACATCACGTGGGGAGTGGAATATATGGGGAGCGACCTAGGGTTAAGAAATTTCTGAACCTGGGCAAGCACGCCTCTATTTTTCAAGCCGAGGTTTACGCAATTTTGGAATGCGCTGATATTAACCTCCAAAGGCACTACGTGAACCATTGTATTTATATACACTCAGACAGTCAAGCAGCTTTATTAGCCCTATCATCAAACTCTGTGAGTTCTAGATTGGTGCTAAACTGTGTGAATGTTCTCAATTCCTTGGGTGAGAAAAACCAAGTAATTTTACGTTGGGTCCCAGGACATGAAGGGATCGACGGCAACGAAATTGCAGACGATCTAGCTAAGGCTGGTAGTGTGACCACAACACATGGTCCAGAACCATTCTGTGGAATACCAAAAAGCCTAGTCAAACTGACCCTACGGACAAATTGCAAAGAGCAATCATTAGAGCACTGGAAGAAGCAGCCAGGCCTAAACCATTCTAAAGCATTAGTCAAGGCCTACAATGGCCTACATGCAAAAGAACGATTACTACTCAGTAGAAATAAGTTGCGGATCCTGGTAAGGGCGCTGACTGGTCACTGTGGGCTGAACAAGCACATGTTTAACTTGAAGATCAGCAGTACAAAGGACTGCAGATTCTGTAAGGAGGACGAGGAATCGCCTCTTCACCTGATTTGCAAGTGCGAAGCCCTGATGCGCAAACGTAGCATCCATCTTGGTAAATACCAGCTACTACCGGATGAGGTGCACGATATCAGTGCTAAGAGCCTTTTACAGTTCATAGAAGCTGTAGGGATCAGCACTGAACTGTAAGCTAGAGGCGATCACAATAGATCAGTAATGGTCGCAGTGATACTAGGACGTTTAGCCTTGAAAAGCCCACTTAACAAATAATAATAATAATAATACCCATGTAGTCGTACCCAGTGGGTACGTTCCCACTTCCCAGTGGGTACGACCGGGAATAAATGTTAATAAGGGGCTATATTAATTCATTGGCTACATTACCCTCCGCACCCTATTAGTTCTAGTTAGTAACGAACTCGTAATTTAGTAGAAATCAATTATTGTGTTATGCACTTACTTCCTTTCGCATTTGCACCAGCAATAATCTCTCGAAGATTAATGTAGCTGTAGTCATCTGTTTGAAACACTGTGAATTAAACATTGAGCGTTGTTTATAGCTCGGCATTAGCACCCGGCTTTTAGGTCAGTTATCCAATGACGCAACACAACTGTTGACAACAGAATTAAGGGCGTCTTACAATGTTTACGACAGATTAAAAGTATTTTGATGTACACCCGCAATTATAGCGCGCCATTATGTTAAGATAGTTTTGAGACTTTACGACCCATTAACGCTTGATGGGGAATAATGGAAAATAAACAAGACACCACGAAAGGTGATTCAAATTTTATTCATGTTGAAGAACGAAATAAGCTTGTTCTAGCTAGTACTAAAACTTAATCCGACCACAAGGTTCCATTAGGGAAAATGTTTTAATTAATTCACTTCGCTAAGTAAGAAAGCATTGTCGTTCGATCGGGCTCCACACGGGCACAAAGACTTCGACACCGCAACTGTACACGTCATAGTGGCTGGAATAACAATACCTTTTAGCGCGGTAATCCGGTTAAACGCCCGCATACAAGCGAATAGCTATCATACGTCGCTAGGATACAATGAAGAAATTTCTCTGGCCGCGTGACGTGTTGTTTGTTTTTGGCACTCAGCGCTGTAAGCACTTATCTTTAGAGTTCCTGCATTAAGTCGTCAACAATTAAGGCTCATTAAATTTCATTACAGCGATGGTCCCGCGGCGGGCGGCCGGCCCCGCTGCCCGCAGCCCGCGCCCGCCCGCCGCTTAGACGGATAATCTCCAGCTGTCAGGCGCTAATGCGTTTTAGAGTACGTAATTTGAACCGTCGAGATCGGCGGTAATTAACGCCCGCAATTAAGCTAAGTGATTATAAGTGACGAGCGCAAGAGGTTACGTGTACCCGGCTCCGTAGCCCGCGGCTTACAGCGCGCCCAATGTTCACACGGGTCGGTTATATCCTCGTGAAATTACTCTCAGCACGCAATATACATCGCATATCACTCACATTTGTATAGTTCTTAAAAGTCTTTTTCTAAAGGAACTGCGCTAAAAAACCTGCATAGCAGCAATGTTTCACGTTCCCAATAAAATGTAATTTAAGTGAACATACACCCGAGAGTTGAGCGAAGGCTTTGCGTCACTTCAATTTTGTGTTAAAAGTAAGTGTGCGCGCGTCGCCTAACCCGGAGGTAACGTAATGTATTCCCATATATACATAAGTGAAAACATTTTAAGGAGCTCCACGGACCCACTGCAGCACCCCCGGGGTTAGGGCCTAAAAGCACTATCTCGAAGCCAAAGCCTTACAACTCTTCTCAAATTCAACTTACTTTGCTTCGTAGGAGGTGCCCGCGACGGGATTCTGTAGCGCGGCTAACTGGTTTTGATCGCTTTATGTTTTCAGCTAGGTAATTTAGTAGGTCGTTACTAAAATGATGCTAAATATATTACTAAGATAAAATGATATTATTAAGATGCATATTCAATTATGTAGAGTGTAGACGTTAACAATATGTTCGATGTAAATTACATTCATATAAAAAACATTTTATAAAAGGCTAGCGGTCCCTGGTGGTTCTTACATGCATGCAATACGAAATTCTGTTAACATTATTAACAGAGTTAATACCTTTCCGGGATGAAAAGTGTTATATGACACTCGGGTAGAATCTAGTGATAGAATTTTCGAAGTTAGTTCAGTAGCTACCTACTTAGTTTCTGAGATTACCCCCAATATCCAAAATCACAAATATTTCCGCTTTATGTAATGTACCTATTATTATATTTACTTTTATTTCCTTTTTTGTTTCTATTTCTTTTCTTATCACCCATATCCCTGTAATCTGTCCCCTAAAAACCCTGAAACGAATATCAAAACGTGCCAATCTTACTAGTACAAGCACATGTAACGAATTCAAGTTTAGCGTCGCGCGTGGCGGAGAAACCAAAGCTTTTGGTGGCGTCGCAGCGGGCCGGCCGACGGGCGCGGCGTACGCGGCGTGCGCGGCTTGCGCGGCGGGCGCGGTGCAGGCGGCGCGGGTGGCGCGGGCGATCTCGCATGTCGCGCACTCCGGATGCATTAAGCCGGCGACCTGCGCGGCTAAGCGCACAAAGCGACAGCACAGCACCCACCTCTCCCTACTTCGTGAACACGCGCCCATGCTCCATTTCATATATAAAGTAAATTGAAAAGTTTCGAGTTTAATTCCGTCCCCGCGAAGGCAGTTCGCGCTCGCGGCGTGGCGGAAGCGAATCTCGATGTTTTGTAATGGAGCTTTTTAAAATGGAAGTCGAACTTTTGTCAGACACTTTTAGCCGCGCCGGAGATACATTTAAGCTTTTTAACTTTTCCACTCCGGTAATGTATCCTACTCTTTCGTACGTCTGCGGAGGTGTCGTATAGAGTTTTTTATCCTGAGTAGATAGGTGCCTGGCAAACCGCGTGGCTAACTTTTTATTCATTTCACGGAGGAGGTCGCAATCGTGAGCTGTATCCTTCTAAAGAGCACTCTCTGTTCGGCTCTTAACTGGTTATTTTTTTTTCACATTCGACGACAGTGTAAACATTTTGCCTACGATCCATTAAGTAAATGCACTCAGGCCACCACTCGGCACTGCATTAATATTGCATTCTAACTCCCCACCCGGCCCCCAATGGACAGTGCTTCGGCAGGTTTTGAGAAACACAAAGCTAATGGTCAGTAGATAGTTAGGTAAGTACTTATAGGTAGTTACTTAAGTACGTCTCAAGTTGAATCTAATTCCCGTATTATTTACTCTATATTATATAGTCTATATTATATACTCTTTACTCTTGTCTCTTCACTTTGTTCAATCTGAATATTATTTTGCCTTTGGTTTTACTTATAAATTGTATCCAGTTTTAAGTTCATATGTTTATTTTATGGTTTTGTATATATATTTAGTATGTGCTTTCAGGCTACAGTTGCATAAATGTACATCCCTCCTCTTTTTACTCAAGTAGTTTTGTATTTTTTTGTCTTTCTTTTCCTGCACCGCCTACCTTCCTCAGGCTTAGATTATCCCGGTTGACTGGTAGATAAGGCTATTTTAGCTTTAAGTCCGCCACTGTACTTTTGTGCATAAAGATTTAATAAATAAATATATCTGTAGAGCCTTTGTGTACCTGCTCATTATTATAAAGCTCTACCACAGGCACTACAACATAACACACAATCACTTTTACAAGATCGTAATCGAAACTCAACCGTGAATTCGTTAATCATAACAAGCACAGATACCCACGCAGGTAAGCTAAAGCGGTACAGTAGTCGCAGAGGCAGCATTTCTTTACAAATTATATAAATCTCGCAAAATCAATAAGCGTTTGTAGGTAATGTAAGCGCTTAACGAGCCGCGAGCGGGACTCTTGAGCGGATCAGCAAATGGAGTGCTTCATGCATAATGTAGCGCAGGCTGAGTGTTGTTTTGAAAAGCATTCTGAATTTGTTATTTTCGTCACACCAGGTGATGGCTGAGCGCCTCATGAAACATTTAACGACATATCAATGCTACAATACGTCTAAATGCGACGCGCGAAACACGCAGTTTAAGACCCGATTTTGTATAGCATTTCAATGTAAGTAGGTACACAGAGAATTTTAATTAAGTACTTACTTAGTGAATAATACCGACACGTCCCATACTTATAATCGCAAATAATATTTTTGTATTTAGTTGTACATTCGTTTAGTGATGAGTACAAGTAATAACGTAATCAGTGCTTGTTGTACAGTGAAAAATTGGTACATGAAAGTGCGATTGTAGGTTAGGAGTGCGCTCCACGCAAAATTGCTAGAGATACTGAAACTACCATCCAATAACCAAAAAAAATCAAAACTTTTCTCGACACACCTTCATCTGTAAATTTTTTATTTATTAGTTCTGAAATCTGTCACAAGATGGCATCAGGTGTACATGGAATGTTTTCAATATATAAAACAGCAGTGTTTACAAGTGTAATAATCGTAAATTAAAATAGCTATATGTAATGTGCATGTGCTTTTTTAATAGGTACCTTCATTTAAACAAATAAGAAAAGAAAAGAAATAATAACGGTAAATAATGTTATTATTGTTTTTATTGTAATAACTGCTGTTGGCTTTCCTTAAGTAAATAAAATAAAATAAATAAAAAATAAAATAATAATAAAAAAATGTTTAATAAATGTCTTTTCTTTATTTTCTTCTAATTACGTAAATGTAGGATTTACGTAGCTGCCGTTAAACTTGAAGCTAACTTACTAAATTTTGTTATAAGGCAAACAGGCAAGTGGGCCACCTGATGGAAAGTGGTAACAAGCGCTTATGGACATCAGCAACACCGGGGGTGCTACTGATGCATTTCCTACCTCTAGAGACCACTATGTACTTATACGTACCTCTTTAATGATCCCATGTCATATTCCAAAGGAAACACTGTGGCTGGGAGCTCTTTCCACATCCAAGTAGTATGAGTGAGAAAAGTTTTTTCGAACTTTCGTGAAAACTCCAACCGAGGGTCTACATAATGGGGATGACTAACCAGCCCGCGGCGGGTGGTGCGATGGCGAAATTGTGCTGTGTAGACCCGATCAAAAAGTTTATCAGAACACTCCTCATTGTGCAGCCGGTAGAAAACACACAGGGAAACAAAGTCGCTCCGAACAACCAGTGGTTCAAATATTAATATATGTCTTATATAATAATGGCTCCATGATGTGCCTAGTGGCATATTGAATATTAGGTCGACACCGTGGATCCCGTTAGTTTTTGAGATGGACAGGGGTGTTCCTTGGAGATGCTGCACTATCTTTGACAAAATTATTCTTTTTGCAGAAAAAGTGCAGCCTTGTGACTAAGAGGGGCTGAATTCTACCTGGTTTAGTCTGACAAAAGCCTAACTCGGTTTTCCGACACATTGAACAAAGGCCATTCGCTTGACCAGTACAATAAGAAATTGACCAGATCCGATCAAATGCCTTGGCCACAACACGGCTGGCAGCCAGAGCCTATCTCTTGCTTTCGACAGCTCCAACCCAACGGTGTGTTAGGCACACAAGATCACCAACTGAGCGACCATGACGAAAGCCATATTGACGGTCACTGATCTGCTGGTGCTCCTCGAGGTAACCAAGGAGCTGGTATTGATTACTCGCTCCATCGCCTCAGGGAGTATCGGATGTACTTGGGCTACCTTCCATGTTTATCCGACATGTTTATTTTGTTTGTATGAAATAACTCAAACGACTGTCGAAAAAATCGGATAACCCTGACTAAGTTTACTTAAACTCAAATATTTTCTAAACAACAGAAACAATTGTAATAAAAGAAAGCTATGAACCACCAGAGAAAACTGCATCCAAATCAGTCCATCCGTTCTGGAGCTCTGATACCACAGACAGATGACAGGTAGGTACACCACATCTACATTTCACACAGGAAATTCACTGCGCCACTGACGTCAATAGGTTCGTAAAGCTGAATACCTAGATCCTTACATAACTTTATTAAATGATAACAGGAGATAACCAGGCACCTCAGAATTAATTAATCCACTCAGAGATTGCATCTAAAAGCCCCGCCGCCCGCGCCCGCGCCCGCGCTGGGTCGATCCGTTTCCAGCCACTTAAACTTCACGCGGCGCGCTCTAGCTTCCGTTTTAATTACAAAATTAATTCAAAATGTAATTAAAGTTAACAATAAGGCAGCAAACAATTGAAGTTATTTATGTTAGTTTATGCTTTATGGCGAACAGTGCTTCGCTAGAATAGCAATTTAAATGAGGGCCGATGGGAAATGCACGTCATTGTAGCGACTGAAGGGTGATGTTTAGGAAATTGTGTTTTCCGCAGCATCGCTTAGCCTAGTTATTAAGTCAATGTTGATTATTATTATTCCTGAACAGTCAGGCAGTTCGAGCAACTGATGTCTATATCACACTATCCTCACATCCAATCGGTTTTTAAAGGCATTGGTACTCGTTGCTGATACCTACCACTTGATCGGGTAAATCGTTCCAAAGCGTTACGACTCTGTTGCTGAAGAAATGCGTGTGCGGATTGTAGTTGGAGAAATTCCGTGTTAATTTAAAAGTGGCGACCTCTTAATCGAGTGTTCTTAGATCGATTTATAGTTGTTATATTCATTAGGTATATATTTGCGTTGTTTGACGTTACAACCTTTGGGCCGTGGGGATCAGACGCACATACCCTTTATAGGGAGATAGCCAAGCGCCTGGTCGATGCATCTAATGACGAGATGGGTGGTCTCTACTTCGGCCAGAGAATTAGCCTCGCTATCCAGCGGGGTAATGCGGCCAGTTATCCAGTTACTGGTGATCTTAGGCAATTTTTTAACTTTAATTCAGTTTAATTTTGTGTATATTATTTTTATGTATATTAATATGTACCTACTTGTTACTATATTTATGTATTATGTAATTATTGTATCATAGTATGAAATTAAATGCAATAATCTTCTAAAAAAAGAGATTTAAAGTTTCAAAATGCAACTAGTTCTATTCAGTTCATCTGATCACCTACAAGAGTGGGAGGAGCGCCACCCAGATCGATTACTTTCTCACTCGGAGAGACAATATTGGCAAAGTAGACACCTGTAAAGCTATACCCGGAGAGAGTCTCACTGCCCAGCACCGGGTCCTTGTGATGCACCTGCGCGTTAAGCCCCGAGGCAAATACCGGGAGCAGTGCCGACGCCAAACGCGGTGGTGGATGCTAGAAGGAACCAAGTCCCACGAGTTCGCCGCTGCTGTCAGCAACCTTAGTGTTGCGACAAACGGTGAACCCGTCCAACAACTCTGGGACAGAACTCAGGCAGCTATCGTACGGGCAGCGCGGACGGTGCTGGGTGTGTCTAGGGGTGGCCGCAGGCTTGATAAGGAGACCTGTTGGTAGAACGATGCAGTCCAGAGGGAGGCCAGGCTGAAAAAAGCCCACTTTAAAAAGTGGCAAGCGTCCAGATCTCCTGAAGACCACGCTGCGTAAAGGGATGCCAAACGTGCTAACAAACGAGCGGTAGCTAGAGCCAGACGAGACCACTTACGTCCTTTGTACGATAAGTTGGAATCGTCTGAGGGGCAGAAACTCATTTACAAGTTGGCACGATCTAAGGTTAAAGCGGCACAGGATATTTCCACGTGCACGTAACCTGTTATGCGATGACCGCGCGGTGAAGGAGAGATGGCGCTCGTACTTCCACGAGCTGCTCTAAGGACCGGACCTCCCTCGGAACCAAGGACTGGTGCCACCGATAACGCTTGAGGAAGTCGAGGCGGCTCTTCGCCGCATGAAGAATCGAAAAGCCGTCGGACCCGATGGAGTCTCTATTGAGGCGTGGAAATGATGGCTCTCGTGGTGTGAGCCTCCTTACCGACCTTTATAACCGCATTCTCCTCACCGGGAAGATACCCGACCAATGGAGGCTTAGTATTATTACTCCACTCTATAAGGGTAAGGGCTCGGTGCGGGAGTGCACCAACTACCGCGGTATAAAGGTGATGTCTCACACCATGAAGCTCTTCGAACGCATTGTGGACTCTCGGATCCGACGGGAGTGTAAAATCTCGGAGTGTCAGTATGGGTTTCGGCCGAGTTGTGGGACCATGGACCCCGTATTTGCCCTGAGAACTCTCATGGAGGGATACCGATCAAAGAACACACCCCTGCATTTCCTGTTTCTGGACATGCAGAAGGCTTTTGACTGTATCCCTCGGGAGATGATATGGTGGGCGTTGCGGTCCAAGTCCATACCTGACGCCTATATTCACATTATCCGAGCCATGTACCACGATTCCGATTCCATGTAAGGACTGCCGTTGGTGACACCAAACCGTTCCCGATTACCGTTGGGGTACACCAGGGCTCTGTGCACAGCGCACTTCTGTTCAACGTGATATTAGACGTATTTTCAGTCAGCATCCGAGATTATCATGAGGTACCTCCATGGCTACTCATCCGACATACAAGGGGCGACTAATCCAATGTGTAAAAAAGTGGAAAGAGACACTTGAGAACGGCAGTCTAAAGAGAAATGTGGCGAAGACAGAGTACATGTGAGTACATGGCCTGCAACAGTGCAGATCCCCTACCCGTGCGCATAGGCGATGAGGAAGTAAAGTGCACGGATCAGGTCAGATATTTGTTTCAAACGCGTCCAAGTCCCGTCTAATATAATAATATCAAGTCAGATACTTGGGATCTGTGCTTAGCTCAACCGGGGACATCGATACCGACGTCAAGGCCCGAATGCCCGCTGCTTGGGCCAAATGGCGGGAGGTAACAGGTGTCATTTGTGACTCCAAAATGCCGATAAAGTTGAAGGCACAGGTCTATAAGACCATCATTAGACCTGCTCTCCTTTACGGTAGCGAGACTTGGCCCCTATCAGAGCGACACAAGCAGGAGCTGCGCGTCATGGAAATGAAGATGCTGCGGTGGATGTGTGGAGTTTCACGGAAGGATCGGGTTCGAAACGCCCACATTCGGGGTAGCCTTGGCGTACATGGCCACGTCTTGCGCAGACCGGCAAGTTATGGACGGTATTCATACTCATGTGTTGCACCGTTGTACACCTTGGGACCCATCCAGCGGTGTATAGTAGTGTAATATATGGGTATGTAATGATCTATCTGTATGGCTCCATTTATTATTATATATGCTTAAGACTAGCTCATATGGGTTGCTTGTGTGAATTAAAACATTTACAGATTTGTACCTATGTAGTGCTGTGTGCCGGTTGCTCGTTGGGTCCACCCAATGAGCAGCCGTCGCACGGTATTCATAATTATGTGTTGCACCGTTGTATACCTTGGGACCCATCCAGGGGTGTATAGTGGTGTAGTATATGGGTATGTAATTCTCTATATGTATGGCTCCATTTATTGTGTATGCACAAGATTACAAGTTGGTTGTGTGAGTAAAACTAAGTGATGAATTTGTTAACCAGTTGTAAGCATTATCCGGTATTACGAGAGGAACACCATTGCCAACAAACTGTTATGCAGTTTGGCAGGGTAACTATAAGTAAGACAGAATGTACGAAATATTGTACGGATTAAATAAATAAATAATAAATAATGTGGGGAACAAGTGTCTGGCCATGCCGCCCCCGCCGGGTATGGGAAGGAGTGATCGGCCCAAGAAGCGATGGCTTGACGTAGTCAAGAACGATATGCGTGCCAATAAGCTTACCACTAGGGATGCCGAAGACCGAATAAGGTGGGCCAAGAATAGCAGGAGGGCGGACCCTGGGCCCTCGCGTGCTGCGTGGGGGCGACACCGGAACATAACGCCAAGATGATGATGATGATGATGAACCTTCTAAAAAAAAATATTTAATGTTTCAAAATGCAACCAGTTCTATTCAGCTTATTGCGCGAGGCTCCTGTGAACGCGTGGCCCGGGGCAGTTGCCCTGCTCGCCACCCCTTAAAGCCGCCTCTGCGGCCTCCAAAGCGGCTCGTGCGGATAGCTGGAAGATCCACGACATAAGAATAAAGCGCTCGCCCGGATCGCGTCTCTCGATGGCGGAAAGGGGCCGACGGAATGAGGTCGTGCAGCTGCTTCGCACACTCTCCGAAATGTAACCTGTAGAAGACCGACAGACGTGCAACCCTACGCCCATGTTCGAGGCTCTGCAGCCTAGCTTCAATCAACTGCAACTTATCTTCTTTGCACGTTTTTCCACCGAATCCATAGCCGCCAGTTGATATTTGGCTGATCCATCCCAGAGGTGGCAGCAGTACTCCATGCAAGATCGCACTTGTGCTTGATATAACTGAAGCAACTGCTTTGAAGTGAAGTACCGCCTAACCTTCGAGAGGATACCAATATTTTTTTTTGCTGCAGTCTTTGCTTTGGATTCAATGTACTGACCGAAGTTGATATTTGAAGATAGCTCAACACCAAGAAGCTGTAGGTTGTCTGTAATTTCCACAGGAACATTCCGAAAAGTTGGAGTTAGATGGAATGGACTCCTTTAAATTTGTCGTTCGAGTGCTGTGTTTAATGTTTAACCCTTTAACCGCCACGCTTAGAATCAGTTGGCGTGCCCTCAGCGCCACGCACAGTAAAACGAAAAATAAATACCTACAACAAATAGTGATGTTCAATAGTATATCGATATGGGTAATTCCCCTTCAAACGCTTACAATTTCATCTAAATATCGTAACAGACAGTAGATAGAAAACGTTACTTTGTAATTTTATTTCTAATATTAGCAGGTATTTTGGTAACACAATGAAACAAAAAGCGTTTACAGATATTGAAAGATTTATTGATTTCCGCACAATAAAATTGGTCATGAAAAGAATTTTGTTATTCTTATTTTTCAATGCAGTCCTATAGAGTATTCTTTATCTAAATGCAATAGTTAACAAACAACATTGGTCAGTTTTTTAACAAACATGATTATACTTATTTCAACAATATTAATATCAGTTTACCGAATCGAACCTTGACAGATTCTAATGATATTTAACTACAGATCACCTTCCAGAATACGTATTAATTCTTCAGCTGTAATCATGTTTAATCACATTAATCGATAACACGAACATAATAATAACACCCATAAGCACAACACCAATGGAAAAATCCAGAAGGCGGCACTCGTTTATGACGTCAGAAGCGGTCGTCTTTTTCCGTCCGTGGCGCTGGGTGTACTAGCAACATTAGTTTCTAAACATGCAGACTAGGGATGGGAATTGTCGATTCAGTCACTGACATTTTTAAGCTTTATTTATCACTACATAGTATAAAACAAAGTCGCTTTCTCTGTCCCTATGTCCCTTTGTATGCTTAAATCTTTGAAACTACGCAACGGATTTTGATGCGTTTTTTTTTAATAGATAGAGTGATTCAAGAGGAAGGTTTATAAGCAAGAAAAATGGGTAGAGGGTGGGTAGGTGTACGTGAACGAAGTCGCGCCGGGTCCACTAGTTATAAATAAAACAAAATAAACACATTTATTTATAGAAATAAATGTGTTTACTATAGAGTAACATTTGCTTTATTTGTTTTATGATAAATTAGTAAGTATAAACAGAAATAATTTAATTTATGTGGATTTTTCTACCAGTAAATCATTGCTTATGTCCCATCCTTATTGTCGGATTTTTCCGTCACTGGCGCTGGACACCAATACACTTTTCGAATAATACTATCAGTAATTTATTCAACTTTAGACATTATTTTTAAGTCTTCTAATTAAGAAACTAAAGTGTAAGCAATTGTATATGATTACTTCATCAACTATTTACCAAATTATGAACATAATTTTAATATAATACAGTGCTATCAAACAAAAAGGCAGATTAACCGAGTAGTGGTATTTGGTCGTAAATATCCGTCCTTGGCGAAATGAGCACGAAAATTTTTGTCGGATATATCCGAACTTGGCGGTTAAAGGGTTAAAGACATACTTACAAACTGTTAGAAATTTGCCAATGGCACTCCTTCTTTTTGGTATAGGTACTTATATCTAAAAACAATGCGTTTTCTCAGCTATGTACGTACTAACTTTATAAAACAATTCTTAAAGAATACAATGGAGTAAGTTTCATAGCGATGAAGAGGAACGTCGGTGGCTGAGTAGTTAAGGTATCCGACTTGTAAGCGAGGGGTACCGGGTTCGAATCTAACTGCCACCATGTACCAATGACTCTTTCCTGAGCTATGTACATTAGTTGAATACTAACCGATGTCCTTGCGGTGAGGGAAAACCTCGTGATGAAACCTGTACATTCAGATTGAATGTATACCATGACCCAATCTGGTCAGGTTTCGCTGGTAGCAGAATCCTATCATATAATCAGTCCACTGTAATTACCTATAGCCGTATTCACAATGGCTCGGAAATCGGATTCGGATACGGATTCGACAAAGGACCCTGCAAAAGTTCTTAGGAAAATGTGGTTTCAGTTCATTTTGATGAAATTTTCATATGTTATAGAGAGTAGAGTTTCCGTGGAATCTATAGGGATTCTGAATAACAGTTTTCGAATCGTAAGACACGGATTCGCCACTCACGAATTTCATGTCGAATCGTTCGGAAACGGTTTCGAATCATTGTGAATACAGATCTGCCAAATGCTAGGTCATGGTCAAGTCGAACCCCGGGCCCTCGTGCGTGAGAGTACAACCGTGACATTACCGCCAAGATGATTTAAAGTTTCATAGCGATACAATGAGAAATATTAATAACAATACCGGTTTTGTGCCGCGAGCAATAGTTTTCAATATTAGCTTCTCGGTATGCGAAAATATTCTCCTATGTTGTTAATTTAATAAAATAAACAAAAAAAAATTAAATCCTCTATTTATTAGCGCTATGTGGTATCAATGGGTAGGTCTTGATCTCTAGAAAATGGAAATGCATGTCGTACAACTCTGCAGTGGTAAAATTACGTTTACGGACGTTTAAAATTGTTATAGATAAAAATTAAAAATATACAAATACCTACCTATCCCGCGGGGCGCTAAACTGTTCCAAGTCTCCGGGTTAAAATAAAAATAATAACAGCAAACAATTTTTAACTATAATACATGTTAATGTAAAAGATTGTGCACGTAGTATCAAAACAATTTTTTGTCCAATAAGACACTATTTACGTAAGTAAATAAGTAAGTACTTTATTGCAACAACATAGCCTAAGGCCCAGTCTATCCTTTTCGAATATACAATAGTTAGATAAGTGGTGGTGGATAGTAAAAAGAATTTAGCGCTGATAAGTGTGGACAATATTGATGATCTGAGGGCTAATTATTTCCATGTAGAATTGAAAATTAGCTCGTTGGATATGGTGGGATAGAATCACTCTAGTTGACGGCAGTTTGTCGAGTATTGAACTGTTTTCAAACTGGGGGGTATGGGGCCCAAACACCATCTCGTGGGCCCAAGTCAACCTCACCTGCCCGCGGTCCCCCTGCTGACAGACGGACGAGGCTCTGGCGAACCGGCTTTTCTTTAACGGGTTGTGTGGGTCGGATGGTAATCGCCGCACATAAAAAGCCAAACACCAAATAAATATATGGAAAGGCAAGCACGGAAACCCGATATAGATGGGGCATCGCCGCAAAACGACGCGCAGAGGAATCGCCCTACCTCTGTGTTAAATGGGTTAGGGCTACCAGGCCAAGGGTGGACCCAATAAAAGAAGATGGCCCAAAGAAAAGTCCGCTTTGCTAGCTGGAACCTTGGCACGTTGAGCGGGCGTGCTCGTGAGCTGGCCAATATACTCGCTAGGCGTAAGGTGGCGATTTCAGTGGCGTTTCCGCAGGAGACCAGGTGGAGAGGCAACAGGTCCCGTAACATCGGGAACGGCTACAAGCTAATATACGCTGGCTCTTCGAGTGGGGATAACGAGGTGGGTGTGGTGCTCTCTGAGGAGTTTCGGTACTGCGTCTTGAACGTGAAGCGTGTAAGCGAACGCATTATGGTTGTGGGGCTGCTTATCGAAGGGGTCGTGACCAATTTGGTAAGCGCCTACGCTCCACAGGTCGGTTGCAGCGACGCGGACAAGGCGATGTTTTGAGAGCAAATCGGGGAAGTACTACGTAACGACCCGTTGTCGCAGGGTATTGTTGTGGTTGGCGATCTGTACGGTCATTTAGGTGAGAAGTGTGAGATGTTTGGCCGTGTTCATGGCGGTTTTGGTTTTGGGAGCCGTAACGCTGAAGGGGAAGAAATTCTCCGGAATTGTATGGCCGTTGTGAATACCTTTTTCCGAAAGAAATCCGAGCATTTATTCACCTACAAGAGTGGGAGGAGCGCTACCCAGATTGATTACTTTCTCAGTCGGAGAGACAATATTAGCAAAGTGACCACCTGTAAAGTCATACCCGGAGAGAGTCTCACTGCCCAACACCGGGTACTTGTGATAAACCTGCGCGTGAAACCACGAGGCAAATACCGGGAGCAGTGCCGTCGTGAAACCCGGTGGTGGCTACTTGAAGGAACCAAGTCCCATGAGTTCGCCGCTGCTGTCAACGATCTTAGTATTGCGACAGACGGTGAATCCATCCAACAACTCTGGGACAGAACTCAGGCAGCTATCGTACGGACGGCAAGGATGGTGCTGGGGGTGTCAAGGGGCGGACGCAGGCTTGACAAGGAGACCTGGTGGTAGAACGACACAGTCCAGAGGGAGATTAGTGGCAAGCGTCCAGATCACCTGAAGACCCCGCTGCATACAGGGATGCCAAACGTGCCACCAAACGAGTGGCAGCCAGAGCCAGACGAGACCACTTACGTCCTTTGTACGAAAAGTTGGAATAGTCTTAGGGGCAGAAACTCATCTATTAGTTGGCACGATTGAGGGTCAAAGCGGCACAGGATATTTCCATTTGTCGCGTGTAGCGCGGGGGCGCAACCGGGATTTAACGCCGAGATGATGATGATGATGATGTACTGTTTTCAAACATAATATTATAGCACTAAGATTATTATTACCATCATTTTGCAGTTTAAACGTAAACTTTTTTATAATAAGCGATACTTGTACCAAACCAAACAAAATTTTTTTTGAATAGTTCCACGATAGGTCGCCATTGACGGACAGTGGTAAAAATTGTAAAGTGCTCACAAAGGGATTATAGTACGAGAAACACATTTTGATACTGTACATTTTGATACTTAGGAACCCAGTGGGGACAGGCGGCTTTGCCTATTCGATGTGGTGGTCTCGGGGTGCGGTGCGCGCGTGATGTGGGCCTGCCGGCTTTTCTGGCGTCGGCGCATGCGGTGGGGGACTTAGTCACTGTTTTACTCCACTCTAATGGTGACGGGGTGAGCATACCGTATGTGTCAGATGCTGTGTCTGCTTGGCGGTCCCTCAACTCGGGCGCTGAGATCCCTGAAGCGTCGCACGTCCAGCGGGGGTGGGATGATGTGGGAGTGAAGCGGATCCAGGTGCAATTGTTGGAGAGTGCTTCGGGAGTCGATAAGGCTAGACTGCGGGCTGTGTCACAACCAGAATCCGGGGCGTGGTTACAGGCGGTGCCTTCGCCTCACCTGGGCACCTTACTCGACAGCGACTCTCTGCGTGTGGCGGTGGCTCTCCGTCTGGGCTGCAAGGTGTGTGAACCCCACGTATGCACCTGCGGTTCCATGGTGGAAGCCAATGGCCATCACGCACTGAGTTGTCGTCGCTGCACTGGGAGGTTTCCGCGACACCATGCCCTGAATGACATAGTCCGTAGAGCCCTGATATCGGCGAACGTCCCTTGTGTGCTTGAGCCTCCGGGTCTGAGTAGATCCGATGGCAAGAGGCCGGACGGGTTGACTCTGGTGCCCTGGAAGAATGGCAAGTGCTTAATTTGGGACGCTACTTGCGTCAGCACTGTTGCCGCCAGCCACCTGAGTCGCACCGTTCACTCTCCATCCGCCGCTGCCGAGGACGCCAGTTCTAAAAAGAGAATCAAGTACGCTTTCTTGGAGCAGCACTACCACTTTGTGCCGGTGGCCGTGGAGACCTTGGGCTGTTGGAGCGCAGAGGCTAAGAGCTTTGTGGGGGAAATAGGCCGTAGGCTCGGAGATATCACGGGTGACTCCCGCTCCGGGTCGTTCTTGGTGCAGAGGTTGGCCATTGCGATTCAACGCGGTAATGCAGCGAGTGTGATGGGCACCTTTACGCCGGGAGCGGTCAGGGGTGGGTTATTCGGCTGACATATATATATATATATATATATATATTGTTTAAATTAGTATTAAGTTTTGACATTATATTGATGACTTTGTATTATTGTATTCTTAAATAAGTATCTATATATATAATAGTAATATTACCTACATATATAATAAATAACACAAATACTTTAGTTTTAAGTAAGGTATTATTGAAATTTTCAATACGATGAGACATGGGTACTACACCCAAACCCGTAACATAAATTAAAATTCATAATTTCAATTTCTGCTTTATCTACCGACTACACTCAGGTCGTCAAATTTAAAACAAACTGGCAAAAATTAATGTCATCTTGGAAAACAATGTTTCTCTATTTAAGTAGTGCATGGTAAGTGTAGGAATCGATGTAAAGGAATTAATAACCACAAATCATTATATTAAAAGTCTACCGATTAGTGGAAGATATCGTCATAGTCTATACTCTCGATAGACTCAATTTTAGAAATATCAATAGATTGTGAATAGATTGTGCTTTTTTGGTAATAACCTGCACCTTCGACCTAGGATGCTAAGATGATGATGATGCTGATAACTTTTAGGGAAAACAATAGAAATCCATTTGTTATACCTACATGACTATATGAATTAAATAAAACAATTTTATCTACACTCATAGCGTAATGTTCCAATTTCATATTCGAAAACAGTCGTTTAAGGGTACTTTTTTCACACCAGCCTTTAAAATTTTAAAAAATTACTTTTCGATACAGCATTTCCCATACTATTTTCATTACAGCTGTATCGTAAAATAACTTTTTAATCATTATGCAACACTTATATTTTTTAATTTTTTGTCGGGCGCCGGGACACGGCGAAATATAGGCTGAATACCTAAATGTCTTTGACAAATTCAAATTCAAAATTCAAATTTTCCTGTTTATATTCTGTGTAATTATTTTCCCGCTAAACAGAATATTTTTTCTAATTGTTGTAATTTGTGTTTGTGAATGTTTTTTCTTGATTTAAGCAAATAAATAGATAAATGTGAAAGTAATTAAGTGGATTTCCCGCCGCTTGATATCCTCGACGCGTCGATACAACAGAACTGACTCGCAGCTTACTTCCAGCAAAGTTGAGAAAATTATAGGTACGATATTTTAACATAAAAATATGAGTGTAGATAAAGTAGTGTATGCAACTGCATATAATTAGGTATTAAAACACTCGTGTCAAACTATTATCATACTCGGCTACGCCTCGCATGATAAACAGCCACTCATGTTTTAATACCCCCTTTTATATGACAGTTGCATAAACTACTATTATCTACACTCATATCGTAATGTTCCAATTACATATTCGAAAACAGTATTTTAAGGATACACTTTTTTCACGCCAGTCCATAAAATTTTAAAAAATTACTTTATGATACAGCATTTCCTATACTAATTTCATGACAGCTGTAACGTAAAATAACTTTTTAATCATTATGTAACACTTATATTTTTTAAATTCTTGTCGGGCGCCCGGACACGGCCAAATGTAGGCTGAATACCTAGATTCCGAAGAAAATAAAATAATAAATAAATAACTTACCGCTGGACTTGAGCCTACCCCACATTAGTGGAGGGTGTTGCCATAATCGCCATGCTTGGGCGGCAAGGGGGCTGGAGATCCCAGGTTGAAAACACCCGGCTAAAAACGCTGCTGCTCATTGTCTGGTCCACGGAGGCCTCAGGATCACTGCAAGGGGTTGTGGTGATGGAATGGTCGCAGTGATACTAGGACTGAGAAAGCCTTGGAGAGCCCACTTTTCAAATAAAAAAAATAAGGGGTTGTGGTGATAACCTGCTTTTCTGCCTGATGGACGTCTCAAGGCTTAATGCAAATTATACACCTATTTCAATTTTTCTATAGGATAGATATTTTATTCTTCTTAAACATTATCGACTTACCTATTAAAAAGAGGTTGTGAACTCTGCTTTAATTAATTGTTGTTTGTTTGTGGCCTAGTACTTATCAGTGCGAAAGGTATAACTAAATGAAGAGGCAATCTGAAAACCAGTTCTGAGTAGTCCGTGTCTGCTCAGCTTATGTTTTTATTTGTATAATGTAGTTACAAATGAATGTGTGTATAAATAATTTTTAAAGAACATTTTGTAATGTACTTTAAGTTGTGTGTGGAAAATATATGATTTGGTTTGATTTGAGTGAGGACCTGGTAAAGGTCGCGGGTACATCGATGCGCACGGCACAGGATCACCCTGTATGGAGGCATTTGGGAGAAAGGAGGCCTCAGTCCAGCAGTGGGCTTCAAGATGGCAACCAAGCTTACTGTATTAGTGCTACTACTACCTATATTCTACTACGCCGGACACCATACGGCAAAGTCCTAAAAGTTGGTAAATTAAAATCCATTGGTTAACCTACTAGAGCACTAGTTAATTATCAAAAGTCAACCTCTAAATTTGCAAAAAAATATATAAAATTGGTTTTTTATATCCTATTCTTTGTTCTCATAGTAGGTACTTACAGTATTGAAAGCAAAACACAATTTATTAACACAAACACCTTTAATGAAAAACAATAAAATGTTCCCTCTTTAACAATCACAAACTTGTACCATTTTGTACAATAGTAACGTGCTGAAACTCAAATGAGCAGCCAGATCACCTGATGAAAGCAGTAACTGTCGCCCATACCATCTACAAATTATACACTTCGGACTTCGGAGTTTCATGTAACAAGAATGCAGAACGGCATGTGCGGTGTCACTGTGAGATCTCATTTCAACTTAAACTTTACATTAGACAATTTTTTAAAATAAAATTTTCAAATTATAATCATTATCATCATTCAATCGATCAATTCTGACTTTTGTCTGCCAGGCCAGGCCAGCAGCGGTACCGCCTATCTTAAATTCAACGCCGCCATTCTGATCCGACCGTGTCGAATGATGTCACAGTACTTATTGGTACCGCCGAATTCAGTATCGGTCAGAATTAACGAAATAAATGCCATTGGGGAGCATATAGTAATGATTCGATTTGCATTTAAAAATAGCGTAACTTAAAATTAAATAAAATGCTTAAATATTTTTCTTTATAATAGAATATTATCAGATTCTTTTCGTATTTTGTTATTTTGAGTGCATCCTAAGTATTCTGCAATGTTAAATTTATTTATAAAACAAGATCAAATTAAAACTAATAAGCTTGAAAATTATGTAAGTAGAACGGAACATAAAATTCACTCTTATGAAGTTATAACCAACTTCAAGTGGTTCAAAATCGTACATTTATCGGCTCTAAGAGCCTATCCGAAATGCATGTTGTGACTTCATTTCACAGGGTGGGATCAAAATGGCGGCATGCTATTGGAGATCGGGATCAGCAGTAAAGCTGCTGAGCGCTTTCCGATGCTTCTCTCTCCACTCCAGGTCTTGAGCGTCTCGCGTTGTGAGCCACATAGACTATGAACTATATATATATAGTAAACCATTTTGGATTGATATTTTAAAATATTAAGAATAGGTTTCGTATATTAGTACAGGTAGTTTCTGTATAACTATACAGAAACTGCCCATACTAATATACGAAACCTATTCTTTGGCAACTACCAAGTATCGTATCTGGGGTGGCACCGCCTAATTCCAATTGACCGTCGCCATCTTGATCCATTACTACAGAGTTTTGAGAATTTACACTTACAGATAGTTTGGGGGACGCCTATATATCAATCCAGACGCCTCGTAAGCTCAATGTAACATACACACAGCGCCATCTAGTGAGTACGTGTGAAAGCCGTATCATCACTACGTCTTCTTAGCCTGCTTGGTGACCTTGTGTACGAGTCTTCGGTGGTTGTAGCGAGCGGCGCTGTGCGCGAACGTCGCGGGGCAAAGGTCGCAATGAAGCGGCCTCTCGCCCGTGTGCGTGCGGATGTGTGTTGTCAGGTCCGTTTTGGTCTGCGGGATTGCGAGAAAAGAAAATATATAGAAAACTTCACATATTAGCCCAAAAGTTTGGTAAAATATTTGCCGAGACCGAGCCCGCCTTTTGATCGACCCTCTACATTCTTGCCTCCCTAGGTAGGGATTAAAAAGTATCTATATGATATCGCTATAGTTTTTGTATATTGCCTAACACAGCTTTCTCTTTATTATGGAATATTTAGACCGAAGACCAATAGATTCAGTAGTGAATTCAAAGAATTGCGACACCCCATCTCTTCCCGTGGGTGTCGTAATATGTGACTAATTTCTGGGGTTCATAGCTAGTGATGGACGTCTTGTCTATGGCAAAAAGACGAGCATTCAGGAAAGCCTGTGTCTACATTCTCTTATATTCTCTCTCGTATTGGCAGAGTCTCATGTAATTTTAGCCAACATGTGGAACTGCCTTACCATAGCCATAAATGGCTATAGATAGAATGGTATTAGATTTTCTTTGGTGCCAAACGCCATCTGGTAAGCACGTGTGAAAGAAAGCCATATCGACAGATCAAAGCCTTTTTTTAGCCTCTCAATCCATGGCACAAAGGCGGTCGACGACATGTGCAAGGTTTGGTTTTGAGGGTCCTATATCCAGCTATGGAGTATGGACGCCTCGTTAGTGCGATGCAACATAGGACCACACAGAGCCATCTGGCGAGTACAAGTTGACCTTGTGCACTCCAGTGGGTGAACCGCGCGGCGCTGTGCGAGTGAGATGACGATACATTGTAACAAAATGGCGACGTTCAATTTGAGTTAGGCATAGGGATTATCTATGTTTTTTCGTACCATGTTGTGCACGGGTAGACCAACGTTATGTAGGTTTCCCATACCTAGGGTTACCAAATCTACTATATAATATAGTATCCTAGCATATTTTGGGTCGATATACTATAAACTATTGGAAAAAATATATAGAAAAAATTTTTGGCAACTCAACTATCGCTACCGTATCGTACGATAACCTTCGGTGCCCTCACAGCCTATCATTATTGTGGCAAAGAGACGGTAACGAAAACGTTCAAAGGTTACTCGGGGCCAATGTTCGAAGTGCGGCTTCCACCTTTATCTACAACTTCCTTGGCGCGATGCAACATACATACAGTGCCATCTAGTGAGCCGTACCATCACTGACTCTTCTTAGCCAGCTTGGTGACCTTGTGTACGAGTCTCCGGTGGGTGTACCGCGCGCCACTATGCGCAAATGTCGCGGGACAAAGGTCGCAATGAAGCGGCCTCTCGCCCGTATGCGTGCGGATGTGTGCTGTCAGTAGCGTTCTGTTCTGCGGGATTGCGAGAAAAGAAAATCTAATACCATTATATAGAAAATAATCATAATCTTGGCGTTAATGTCCCGGTTGTACTCGTGCACGAGGGCCCAGGGTCCGCCTTGACCATGGTCCAGGATTTGGCTGATCAGATAATTACAGTTGAGCGACTGCCATCTGACTTCCGTCACCCTGATACCAGGGGAAACTGACCAGCAGCTGTACCGCCGATTCGCGATAGAACACCGCCAATTTGATGCAATTGAATGTGGACCAATCGTTGCAAGCCAGAACCAGAGCTGTCTGTCTGGCTGCGATTGATTTGAACTCGGAGATAGGCGGTATCCTGCAGATTGGATAATGGTACCACATTCAGTCGCCTGAATATGCAGGTTTCATCAAGATGTTTTCCCTCACCGTAAGAGCGTCGGTTAGCATTCAACTAATGTATCTAACTCAGAAAAGAGTCGTTGGTACATTGGCCGCAGTGGGATTCGAAACCGGTACCTCTCGCTTACGAGTCGGATACCTTAACCACTCGACCACCGACGCTCCAAATCTAATACCATTTTATAGTCAGCCGATATGTTGATAATGCTATCAAGGCGGGTCAGCCCGTGGCATTCTTATCTTTGATATTCCATGATTTACGTGCGATAGACATGCGGTAGACATGCGACTCGGAAGTCTGGCAACCGACCACATTATCTGATGGGGATTGATCATAAATTTATGTCTCTAAGAGCTCGGTGGCCCAATGACTAACGGGTCCGACTCATAAGCTAGAGGTTCTGACTTTTGAATCCCCATTCCCAAGTGCCGCCATGTACCAATGATTTTTTCTCAGTTTAATACATTAATTGGCCGTGTGGTGTCCGGTAGAGTAGAATAGCACCAACCCCTTACGCTCGTGGGTGTCGTACAAGGCGACTAATGTTTTCGAGGCAAAAGATCAAGAGTCTCCGTAATCAGGAAAATGGGCAGCAGCATTTTCCATTGTTATATTTAAACGCTGCGATCTCCAACCCGCCTGCCAAGCGGGGAGATTATGGCAATAACCTCCCCTTTCGTGGGAGAGGCCCTAAGTCCTGCAGTGGACTGTTACGGGCTGTGATGATGATGTGATGATGATATACATTAATTGAGTCGAGGCTCTAACGGTGAGGGAAAACATCGTAAGGGACCTGCACATTCAGGCGACTGAATGTGTAACCATGATTCAATCTGATCAGCACGGTCACGGAGGTCAGATGACCGTCGCCCTACTGTAATTACGTTATCTGCCAAATCCTGGGTCAAGGTCAGTATCAGTATTCTGTGATCATGGTCAAGGCGGACCCCGGGCGAGAGCACAACCGGGATATTACCGCCAAAAAGTTGATAACGTTTATTTCCCTGGATACACTGGTCAAAATACCTAAGGTAACAAAAATTAAAGTGTGGGATAGTGTTACTTACGGTGAACCTCTTGCCGCAATACTGGCAGATCTTGTTCTTGGGATACCGTTTCTTTTCGTGCACATATCTAACGTGGAGCTTCAAAGAGTTTGAGGTGATATATACCTGCGGTGAAGAAAAATATAATTAAAGTTGGTAATCTAATCGACAAAATGAATGGGAAAATAAAAACGTTGACACGTGACGCTTTTTTCCTGAAGGGGTAGGCAGAGACCATATTGTTCCACTTGCTACGGTTCTGAACTTCTGACAAACCTCCCTCGTTTCTTCCACATTCATACATTCTTTTTATTCTGGGTTATATAATACGTTACGTACCTACTGCTAAATATCATCAAAATCCGTCCAGTAATATTTGCTTGAAGGAATAGTTATATAAACATCTATGCATCCAGCCTTACAAACTTTCGTATTTAGGATTAATAGGATAGGATCTGCATAGTAAAAATATCTACCTCACAGTCTATAACGTGCGTGTTGTAAAGGTGACAACTCACTTTCCCGCAGTGCTCGCATTTGTACGGGCTATTTTTGAGGTGGTGAAACATGATGTGTCGCTTGATTTCGCTCTTAATGTCGAACCGTCTGCTGCAGTCGTGGCATTCGTACCTGCGAACGGGAGGGTGATCTAGTTTAGGTCCGTGATATTTTTTTATACTACAGAGGTGGCAAACAAGCTTACAGCCTACCTGATGGTAAGCAGTCACCGCAGCCTAGGGACGTTTGCATCACCCACGCATTGCCGTCCCCGCAAAAACCTTTTCACCCCTGTGATAAAAATAAATAGCCATCTAGCCCCTCTAAAGCTTGTGTTATGGTCTGCTCGGCCGGGAATCGAACCCGGGACCTCTGCGTTGCGACCGACATGTCAACCAAGTGAGGTCACTCAGCTCGTGATGTTTTGTATGTAGGTATGATTCTTCTTAACTTGAACTTGTACTTCTCTATTTAAGCGATGCCCAGACATATATTTAAATAAAAATAAATTTGCCAAATGTACCTATATGTCGTGTCCAGATCCTAGAACTGATCACTTCATAATATGGCCGACCATCTCACGAAATGGAAAATTCCCGCTACGGGAATGAAACAGCTACTTTATAATATGGTCAAGCACAGTGATCATATCGTGAAATAGTTACATTATCCACCGACATAGTACCGGGTTCGAATCAAACTTAATCCTCACATTAATACCACCTCACCTTAGTCTACCCACATGAACATGATAACATAAGGCCGTTTGTCCACGGACGTCGTGGACGGACGCCACGGGCGTCTCGCCTAGAAGCGGTCTATATGAATGTTTGTCCACGCGACGTCCGGCGTCCGAGATCCGCCATTAGTTCCTTTGACGGGTCGCGTGGACAAACGTTCATATAAATACTCCACGAAGGTTCGAAAGATCGTTTCTCGTTCGTACGATTCGGATGTGGAATGAGCTCCCAGTCACAGTGTTTCCTTTGAACTATGACATGGGATCGTTCAAGAGGTATATTAGAGGTCTCTTCAGAGGCGGAAAACGCATTCGTGACTCCCCTGGTGTTGCTGATGTCCATAGGCAGCGGTGACCACTTTCCATCAGGTGGCCCGCTTGCCTGTTTGCTTTGCGCTTGTCTGCCGTATAACATAAAAAAAAATAAGACCGCTTCTTCGGTCCGGTTTTTTCTTGCATGACGGATCCGGCGAAACGGACGCCGTAGACAAACGGCCTAACAGTGTAGTGCTCGCACGGCCCGTGCGTGCGTGCTACTCACTTCTTTATATAGTCCGGGTCGTGCGTCTGTTGGTGCTTCACGTAGATGTACTCGTGCGTGAAGAACTTATCGCACTGCGCACAGTAGTACGAGCGTTCCGGTTCTGAACCGCCGCCGTCGTGGATGGACCTCTGGTGGCTTTTCAAAAGGTGCAGGCGTTTGAAGATCTGGGGACGAAAACAGACTCAACATTATCGCTCTCTTAGCGTCCCGCCCGGTTTATGCCAGGGTTTTCTATAAATGCGATACTTCATTAAATAATATTTTCTCGCTTCGTAGTCTTTTTTTAACCCCATCCTCCCATCATGGTATTCTGACAATACGTAGTTCCAAAACTTTTATAAACAATCCTAAATAAGTCCGAAATAATATTAATAGGACGATGGTTATTCATATCTGACTTATCACCTTATTTATGGAATAGAGAATGACAGAACCTGTTTGGAAAATTTCCTGTTTGGATAAACATATTGATAAAAAATTTAATGTGTGTGAGGAGAACGAACGGGTAGTCCTATTCTTAACGCTTCAGTAGTAGCTGATATACTATATGAAGGGAAATTTGCCGCTCTCCTTAAAACGAAAGCTCTTCGACATGCATTCTCGCGGTGCTCGTTTACGGGTCACAGACTTAGTCTATTTTGACTAAAGCACAAAGGTCCAAACAAGGGTTTTCCAGCACGCCATGTTAGAAAATTAATTGATGGATCGAATCCGAAAATCGACACTGCGCTCTCAGATCGCAAATGTAGCCGCCAAAGCTAAGAAACAGAAGTGTGACTGGGCCGGTCATATCTGCTACATGTCGGAGGAGTTATGGGCCAACACAGCTACAGATTGGGCACATAGTACCCGGAAACGACGTCGCGGCAGACCCGAAAAAATATGCGAGATGAGTTGTTGGCCTTAAAAAAGGACTAGTAAACAATATATTGCGAAGTATGGAGGAATAGGGGAGGCCTTTGCCCGGCAGTGGGATAATACGGCTAATATAATATTATAATTTTAATAACCTTACCGACAGAAACGCCGCATAACCCCCGACCAATTAAACATATACTTAAATTTTTGCTAAAACTACTAAACCGATTATAATAATACATTGCTAGGAACCATCTCGATTAAACAGGCTTTCAAACGAAGTAACCCGCATCGGAATCGGTTCATTCGTCCGGGAGCTACGACGCCACAGGAAGACACACATATTACCTATACATACACCCATACACAGATCCACAAATACACAGGTCAAACCTATAACAGCCCTCTTTTCTCGTCGTGTCTTCAATAGGTGTCAAACCTTACCTTTGAGCATAATTCACAGTTATAGACCGTTTCATGAACCAATCTGAAATAAAAGAAAATTTATCATTCAGAAATTGTTCTGTACTTACCTATAACAGGGTTTCACGACTATGCCTGAACAGACTTAATACAAAATGTAAAAAAATTGACAATCCCTTTAACGATATAATGACGCAGTTTTTTAGGATCGACGTTATTCAATTATTATAGTTACTTATACCTACTTATAATTATTTTTTTAAATAGACTACATCGTCATGTCGTGTCGTTTAAATAAGATTATCTTTTTATTTAAACATTATTTTGCACTTTAAAAAAATATTATTACAGAGTCGCGCCCAAAATTTGGCTCGCACTTTTTTGCCGCCCTGTGTTTATGATATTTAAAAAATCACAAACGTAAGATAACATAAGATAACGTTAACGTGATGGAACTCACTTGACATGCGCTTGATAGTCGCCGATTGTAAAACACTTCTTGCCGCATTTCTTGCAGATATATACGCGATGAGTGCTCAAGTGCTTGCGGTATTCACTGTAGCACCTGTACGGTGATAAGAACAATAATATAATGTACCTATTATAAATTATATCGTCACGTGGTGTGTGCCCCGACTATCGGAACACGTCCGATCCAACAATCGTGTCTAGCTGTGTACACACCGGCCCAACGAACGCCACGGATTTCGAACTGGTCGCTCAGTCCAAACAAATTTTGTATCTTTCGCCAATGATATCAGCTAAGAATTGGATAGAGGTGGTTAAGATGGCGGCTTGTACACGGACTTTAGTAGCGCTTTGGATAAAGTCAGCCAGACTTTCCTTGTTCAAAAGCTGGCTTCATAAGGATTTCATGGGTTTCAAACCAAACCATTTCAAAAGCGTTGAACTTATTATATAAGAGTTCGACTCGAGCGCAATTAAAAGTGAACCTTCGTCGTGCAAGCCTTTAGTGTTTTAATATCACAACATTCACAACTCACTTGGTCTTGTAATCGCACTTGACGCATTTCCTCTCCCGGTCGAACTCTTCGGTGTGCATTTTGTGGTAGTGGTTACGGGCGTGTTTGAGCAGCAGGAACTGTTGCTCGCACGCTAGACAGTTGTACCTTGAAACGGGAAATGCCATACTGGGTATTGAAATTGCTACTTTCCTAAAAAAATATTTTTAAAATAATTATGTACTACGCAGTGACAAACGAGCAGACAGATCACCTGATGATAAGCGGTAACTGTCGCTAATAACATCCACGATTAATGCATTTGGGTTGCAGGTAACAAAAATGCAGAACGGCATGTCACTGTGAGGACTAAGATGAAATGCCTAAGGCCTGTATTTGCGCTGCCTACCTTATCCTTCGAACCGGAACACAACAATGCAAGCATTGTTGCTTGGTGGCAGAAATAGATAAAGCGGTGGTACTCACCCAGGCGGACTCCTTAGGCTTGACAGAGACCTACCTGATAAAATTAAAATATAATAAGCGGTATAATATAATAACCGATCCCCGCTATCTGACCTGATCCGTGCGCTTGACCTTATCTTCGCCTTAGTGAATGTGTAAGGGATGCACTGTTGCAGGCAATGTACTCTGTATTCGCCACATTTAGTTTAAAACTGCCGTTTCATTTCACTTTTTAACTCATTGGAAAAAAGAGTGCCTTGCAAAAGGTCAGACATGGGCGATTTTTGGATATATTAGCCTTAGTGAAAAATCACAGTTTTCTAACTCGGGGTGCTGCCGCGGGCTCAACTATGTCCATAAAATGCGGAAAATTACGTTTTTTGGGTCACTCACTAATATCTCCAAAATGGTACGTCGTAGAGAAAAGTGTTCTTCTACTAAACGAAAGCTTATAAAATTCTCTACAACTTTTGCCTTACATCCTTTTTAAATTCCCAACCGTTTACGAGCAACACGCTCGCGATTGTAGCGGCAGGTAAAACACTCGTTTCTTAGGGAATTGTATGAAATCTATTCTGGCAGGTAAGCTGAGAGCCCATCGATTTCCACGCTTCAATAGTGACTCCGTGGGCCCAACAGCTTTTCGATTCTTCATGCGGCAAAGAGCCGTTTCGACTTCCTCAGGCGTCGTCGCTTAGCAAGTTACCGCTAGGCTCATATACACAACGGCACGTGGAAATATCCTGTGCCGCTTTGACCCTCGATCTTGCCTGCGACCGTGCAACTTGTAAATTAGCTTCAACGCGTCACGACGGCTACGGGTCTGCTTCGCTCTGGCTACCGCTCGTTTAGTGGCACGTTTGGCATCCCTGTACGAAGCGTGGTCTTCGGGAGACCTGATTCTTGCCACTATTTAAAAAGGGCTTTCTTAACTGTAGTCTCCCTCTGGACTGTGTCGTTCCACCACCAGGTCTCCAGGTTTCAAGCCCATGCGATAGCTACCCGAGTTCTGCTCAAGAGTTGTTGAACGGGTGACCATCTGTCGCTACACTAAGGACAGCAGCGGCGAACTGGTGGGACTTGGATTTTTCACGCAGCCACCACCGGGTATGGCGGCTTCGACACGTACGTCCATCACAAGGACCTGGTATTGGGCAGTGAGACTCTCTCCGGGTAACAGGTAGCTACTTTGTCGATATTGTCTCTCCGAGCGAGAAATTAATCGATCTGGGTGATGCACCTCCCACTCCTGTAGGCGATCAGATACTCGGATATCTTTTGAAAATACGTGTTCACGACGGCCAGATCGGTTGCCATACACGTCCGGAGGATTTATTCCCCTTCAGCGTTACGGCTAGCAAAACGTATTGTTTTACCACAATACCACAACAATACCCTGCGACAACTGAATGTTACGCAATATTTGCTCCCAGAACATGGAGTGTAGGCACTTATCAAATTGGTCACGTCACGACCTCTTCGATAAGCACCCCCACAACCATATAGCTATGCCGGAACTCTTCAGAAAGCACTACGGCCACGCCGTTGTATCTGTATCTGACCTTCCATAATATTTGCGGCGTTTTGGCGTTTTACATGCGTGTGGACGTGTGCACCGACTCGCACAACCTGTTAGGAAAAAGCCGACATGTCTGCCAGCAAGGGGACCACGTGCAGGTAAGGTTGGCTTGGGCCCCTGGGATGTTGGTGGGGCCCCAAATCCCCCTGGTAATACAATACCTGGATTCCATATATTTACGGTAACATAAATATGTTATTATAAGTGGCATATCAAAGAATAATGGGCTATTTTGTATGGTGAACGAGTTAAGTTAATATTCTTTATTCAATGTAAGAATATTCAAAATACACCTAGTTTTACACATTTCTTGGCACTCAATCGATTAAGGCTTGGTATAAAAGTTACTATACCTTTTAAGATGGCGTTTCAAATGTCTCATATAACCATCTTCCCTCTTAACCACAGTTTTACATATATTACACATTATCCCTCCAGGTATCTGAAATATTACATGAATGATATTATTATAAATATCTGGATAGGAATCTAGGTATGTATGTGGCATATTTATCTCCTGCACGCCACGATAAATATAATAAGTATAATCTGTCCAAACTGACTTGTCCTATTTGAATCAGCAAATTATATTTTTAAATGGATAATGTGGAGCAGTATTCGTTGAAATTCACATTATATGTATTTCTTGGATAATTCAAGACATTTATACACAATATGCGTAGCGTGATTGATACGGCAAGTCGTGATTTTGGGCATTGTTTGTTCATCAAATAAGACAAGTCAGAATAAACAGATATAATTATCAATATTAAAAAAAAAACTTTTAATTAATCTTTATTGACTAATTTATTTATAAATTATCTAGACTTCTAGATTAGTATGTGAGATCGAGGTTAGCATTTGGCTATTGTAGCATTTTAAGTGACATTTTGCGAATATAGAGTCATAAGATAAAGATAAAACGAGCTCACCGGTTTATGTCGCAGGTCATTGTGTCTTTTCAACCCCTGCTCAAACTTGAAGGCAACAACACAGCTGTCACATTTATAAGGCAAAGTCTGATACGCCTCGTTCTGCCTCGCTGCTTCCCTCTCACTTGCGACAGCCTCTTCAGATAACGTTGTCGCACTTATCTTCCCTCCGTAGAAGAATAAATTCAGATTCAAGTCGTCAAACTTATTCTGAAAATTTTTCCTAATATTCTTCTCCACCTCGACATCCACTTCACCCATCTCAACTTTGACTCCCACTTTGGATGAACGTGCCGCACATAACTTATCATATCCAGAAAAGCCTTCGTATTTGCATTTCGTAGTCCTAAGATTCACATTTAAGTTAGAGTCTTGAGGCTTGCATCTCCTTTCCTTCTTACAATAGGAATGTTTGCCATCGTCGCTTTCAGTGTCACTATTTTCTACTATTTGGATATCGTGACCATCGTCGCTCTCAGTTTCACTATTGTCTTCTATTTTGATTTTGTCCGTAATTTCAATCGGTCCTTCAATTCTATTGGTGCTTCCACTTAAGGCACTGATTGACTGAGTACCAAAGCCACTAGTCAATAGCTGTCCGCGATTATTCGGAACATTATTCAAATTAATTTGAGCACTTTGTCTATATCCAATGCTTTTTTGGCCAATCTGATTAATGCCTAATCTGTGTAATAGCTCTAACTTCTTGCCTGCATTTGATTGCGTCATACTCGGGATAATATGTGTAATGCCCATGTTGAAAACCCGAGGACTTTCCCTCTGTCCACTCATCCGTAACAATTGCCCTTTATCAGTGACAACTTTATTGAAACTGCTGATTTTTTGTGTTCTGCTGTGTCCAATGCGCTTAGGTACTCGCAATTGTCTATTATTGGTGCTAAAGACCCGTGTACCGGGAGTGTTGCCACTGGATTCCGCCATAGGCTGCAGTGGCATGGCAATGACTCTCTGCTCATAGCTCCTAGGCACTCGTATTAGTTGTCCATTGCTGTTAAAGACTCGACTATTGGGAGTATTGTCCATGGTTGCTGCTACAGGCTGCTCCTTGACAACGACCTGCATTTCATTTACTTGAGTATTATAAGACATTACAGATGTGATGACAGGCAAGGCGACTGCGGGTGTAAACGATAATGTCTGTACGTTGCTCTTTTTAAGTCGTAATATCTTAGGAATCCTTATCACATTAATGCCTTGGAGCTAGAAATTTAAAAAAACATGAGATTGAATAGGTTTAGTATGGGGATTAGGGAGGTATGGTCTATCTGTGTTCGCATCGTCACATGCCCGCCTGATCTTAGCAAGTAGTGTCAACAACAGTGGGTGTCATCGTCATCAGGACATCCACTACTAGACACGAGTTTTGCATCCATCGGCTCCATATGAACATTATTAGGTGGTTCGTAAATCTCTTGAAAGGCCGTTCATCTGAGACCTTTCCGCTTCATCGACTATCAGTTCTGCAACCTAAGTGGCATTCTCACTGAAACTTCATATTTTATCGGGACTAACACGCGACGTACATTTGCGACCCACGGTGGTGCAGTAGCGAGGTGACAGCTGCGGTGATGTGGGGTAAACTTACTACCCTCACATGGATGTGGGTAGGCGTCCCACCCTCACATAGTTTGTTGTTGATCAGGAATCTCACGACACACAACACTCACGATGTCCACGGATACGTCTGACAATAAATCTTCAGTTTCAGTTTAGCCCATCTATTTTGCATACCGCTGGGATCTATGACGCTGTAGAAACTCATAGCACACTAAGTATACCCGCACATCACCGCAACAGTCACTTTGCTACAGCAGTCTTCTCGTGACCACGGTGGGTGTAACCCTACCGAAACGTCATGAAATTTAAAATGGCAAAGGTAAGAAAGACGACGAATACAGTAAGACGAATGAGACCATTATTTTTTTTAGTTTTAGGCGCCATAAAGCTTACTTACTAAGGACTGTTCTACCGAGCCTGCCAGTGGTGTCGAGAATTCGTTTATAGAGGTTTGTTCCTTGAAGGCCCTAATGTCTTCGTCGTATTAATGTAGATAAAACAAAGTAATTTAAAAAAATACAGTATTACGATTTCAATAGAACTCTGAAGTTCAGTAATTCATTTTAAACTTAAAACTAAGCAGCTTCAAACTATCATACAAACGGCCCTGGTTCCGTTGTTTATAAATCGCTCGCCTCTATTCGAACGATTTTCAATTTTGAATTTCGGCGTGAAAAATTCAATATTTTTTAAAATCACATTGGCAACATCGAAAGAATAAGGGCAAAAATATGGAAAATCAGCATAATGCATGAAAATATAAATTTTTTTCGGCTATATTGAGGACCGTTTCGTACATTGAGGCTAGTCGAATTTCAGCACCGCAACGAGCTGGCCACTTAATACAATTGGCGAAGCGAGGTTGAGTAATATCTTGTACTGGACCCTGAGACTAATAGGACGGTCTCGGGAGCTGATTGGCACCCTGTGATTTGACAACTATCTTTTATCGTACGACTAGCGATTTCATCAATAATTTTCTCCGGCCGGGAGCAAAACTTAAAACTGTGAATTTTCGGAAAAAATTTACCATCTTTAAAGAGTCATAACTTGGTCACTGTACATTTTGTAGAGCTGCGTTTGGGCTTACATAGTGGCAATTAACGTTAAAAGCCATTAAGGTTTATTTTTATTTTTAGACCAGAAAGTGAAAATAGTCCCAAAATTTCGCAGTTTTTCACGTATTACGCAGGAAGCACAATTTTTTTGCTTGTAAAATGTAATTTCACACTCTCTTAAGGGATCCAAATAACATACCAAAAATGCAGCGTTACATCGCGCTTTGCGTTTTAGGGCAATATTTTTGTAAGATTTGACTGGCCTTTTATGCGATAATGTAAGTCTGTCACACCCCCAATGTGAAAAAGAAACAGCAAAACCTACACGCTTGCTACTAAAATCAAAATTATCATCACTGGAAACAAGTTGTGGTTGGAGTAGCCTTAGGGGGGTTTAGGGGGTTTTAATATATTTAAACCTAAACCTTAGTATTTAAGTAGTATATCAGTTATCTAGCACCCATAGTACAAGCTTTGCTTAGTTTGGGGCTAGATGGCGCTGTGTGAATTTGTACACGAATATTTATTTATTTATATCTGAGTAAGAAATGTTCACATACCGGGTCCGTCATAATGTCCAAATTAATAATGATTTGTTGTTTAAACTGCTGTACTTTTTTTAAAAACAAGTGACATAATGAGCAAATGCTAAAATCCATCAGTTTTATCTGAAAATAGCAAAAATATATAAAGAATTACAATTAAACTTAAAACTATTATTAATTATATTAGCTAATAAAAACCTGAAAAGTTAAAAACAAGCCGAATGTTGTAAGTCAATAGATCTATATCGCGTCTTTGCTTCAATAACGTGACATGTCAAAAAAATAAAATAAAAAATTATTGCTCATTTAAAACCGCCGTGACCGATTCTATTTTCCCCAAAAAGTGGTATCATTTAACCGAATATTGACGAAGTTATGAGGAAAAGAGACAGCGCAGCTGTGTTATATCGCGATGTCACAGTGTCTCTTACTTGGGGTATTTTATTTCAGCAACGTAACAATACAGTTGCACTGCTCACGCGGCCTGCAAGATGCTCTTGGTTTTCGACGAAAACGTGATATTACGATAATATCACGGTTTGGTTGCAAAAGTACGTTTAAATTAAGTTTTAATATTTTATTTTATAACGTTGTATTGTATGTTAACACCAGTGGCGTAGCTTACCCTCCGGGGGCCCCGTATCAATATTGGTCCAGGGGCCCCCTTAGTCAGGCGGGTCCAGGATTTGACTCAGGTGGGGTAAAAGTAAAAATTATAGGTATATAAATTAAACAGAGTGGTCAATAAACGAATGAGCGAGTGGAGCAAGCTCGGAAATTTTGGGTTTGCTGGGGCCTTCAAATAATTTATGAACAAGAGATTCAATGATTTTGGACTTTTTGCGTCTTAACAAAAAACGGTGATCCTCTAATAGAACCTTTAGGAAATCAATGAATGAGCGACCGCAACAAACTTGGTAAATGATAAGAGAAGTAACTGAAATCAATGATTGACTCGGAAGGTTTTGAAATTTTGAGTCTTTAAAGTTGGAGTGATCCAATAATAAATGAACGAGCGGTGCGAGCTCGTAATTTTGGGACAGTTTGGGTCTTAACAGAGAGTGGTGATCTTTACAAAAATAACTTATGGAAATCAACGAATGAGCGACCGCAATAAGCTTGGTCAAAGATAAGAAAAGTAACTGAAACCTATTAATGAACGAAAGAGGCGAGCGTAGCGTAGCTATACCATGTGCCTTGCGTGATTTTAACAAAAGTAACTTATGTGGAAGAATAACACTGAATGAGCGAGCGTAGAGAGCTCGAAATTTTTATAATTTATCCCCTAACCTTACGCGATTTTAATAAAAATAACGTAAAATCAGTAAATGGACTATAGCGCCGCGCGATCTCGACATTTCCGACATTCTGGAGGGACGAGATTATGTTATAAAATTAACTTCGCGAACAATTAATGAGCGAGCGCAGCGAGCTCGTAATTTCTGGAATTATTTTGGCGGAGGGAGCGCCCTGGTCTGAAATTCTGCATTAAATAACTGAAATTATGGATAACGAATTTTTGCTTACACACGTTTGGGGGCTCCTGTAGCCCGGGGGCCCCGTATCATTGACACGGCTGATACGATGGTAGCTACGCCCCTGTATAACACAGTGTCGTTGATAAACTTGAGTGTTGTGTGAATTGGGACAAATCATCATGTCACCCTGTTGCCGAAAGAATTTCAATTTTGCTTTGTGTTATCTTAAGATGCAACATTATTGACATGATAGCAAGTTCTTGTTACTTACTGATGTTCCATTCCATATTTTGATATGTAGTATTCCTAAATACAAGGTTGTTTATAGTAAAACAAATGAGTATTATTAGTTGTTGTTTCAGATGAGACCGCGAACTAAACGACTTTTAAATCTTGCAATAGGCATTGAGAAATCCAGTATTCCCGTTACAGTGCCTATTAGTACAGAAGCCACCAAATGGGCTCTGGCACCATTAGCAGACGTCCATTGTGAAACTCGGGTGTACAGTCCCTGGCACGTCGAATGGGCGCAAAATTGACAAGGACACGGGATGGTGCAATAGAGACGTACAGAAGCAGTGAGGGACGAAATGGCATGCTTCGCGAAATGGTAGCGAAGTAATAATGGTTTGGATAAGAAGTACATCTTCTGGGAATTGGGAGCACAGCGCCGAGTAAAAAAGATGGTGGCAAAGGGTCGGTCGGCTAAGCTGGCTCCGCTCTAAGACAGTGAAGGTGAAGAATCTTATCTACAAGCTGGCAAAGTCACTAAGTCGAGCCAGTTTAAATGTGACGAGGTATTTATTTATTTATTTATTTATTTATTTATTTATTGGAGTACCAACAGCTATATCAAACATAATAGGTAATATAGTAGAATCAATAAGCCAATTACAGGTCCTCGCTAGTAGCAACAAAATAAAATAAAAAAAGGAAAGTAAAACTGCACTGCAATAATATGACAGAATACAAAATGAAATTATTGCGTACCCAAAAAAAATTAAGAAAAAGAAGTAATAACAATAATATAAAAAACAAAAGCAAAAGAATGCGCTTACAATTTTCCCAATTGAATAGGTACATTGAACGCTGCCGACAACAAACCATTTCTCACAAATAATTTACATGCTTACCGCTCTAGACTTGAAACACAGAAAATAAAATAAGAATGTAGGTGGCAACAAATCAGGGAGTACCGTCAAAGAAAGCCCGAGTCAACCACCGCCTCACTGCTTCAAATTTAGTGTTGAATAAATCAATATCACTCTCTCTGCACAAACCATTGAAAAAGTTACAAGCACGCCATAGGAATGTGTTTCGCCTGTAGTTTGTGGAAGCAATACTTACTGACAAAATAGAATTAGCACGCAGGGCCCTATTGGGGGGTCTAAGTGAAATTTCCTCAAGAAGACGGGGACTATCAATTGCCCCAGATGTAATTTTTAAAAGAAACACTACATCTGCAATCTCACGCCTCTTGTACAAAGGTAGAAGGTGGTGTTTCCTGCAAATACGGATGTAATCGTTAGAGCTGAAATGATCCTTGGCACGAAAGCACAAATATCTCAAAAATCTTTTCTGGATATTCTCAATACGGCTAATATATGTGGCATAGCATGGGCTCCACACCTGAGACGCATACTCTAAATGGCTCCTGACATATGTGCAGTACAATACTTTAAAAGTTTTAATACAATTGAAATCCTTTGAGGCCCGCATGATGAAACCCAAAGCCCTAGAGGCCTTCGCAACGATACTGTCAACATGACGATCAAACAGAAGTTTCGCATCATGGATAACTCCAAGATCTCGCACTGCTACATCCCTACCAATCAGTTCATTTTTCAATGAGTAGTCGTAGTGCAACGGATGCCGCTTACGAGTGTAGGAAACAATACTGCACTTAGAAGGATTCAGTTCCAGACAATTGGCTAAACAGTATTGTTCAAGTCTGCAAAGGTCCGACTGCAAAAGCCATGGTATGTTGCCATAAGGAACCAGGACGGCGTTTTGCTCATGAAAATGTAAAACATTTATTGAATTAGGATTACATTAATTAATCTCTTTTCAAACGTCAAAAATCTAACGGAAAGCAATGGGAAAGTAAAGCGAGCTCATTCAGATAGGGATCACAAGTGCAAAGTCGATTAAAGACCGTTGGTGCGCCCAAAGAACTGTCCAACAAGGCCAATAAGTATGAGCCACAACAGCTTCCCGCAAACCTTGGTATGATAACCCCGCCTATCCCTGGTAAAATGGTGAGGTCACTGGCCCCCATAAAGAACGGAAAAGAACGGGCATGATTGCGTACCCATAGAAACCTGGAAAACTGGGGACCCTTGGCGTATTCCTGCGCCCTGAACTATTCAACAGGATCGTATTGATGGGGCTTATAGGTACCTGACGCATGGCGCGTAAACATAATTATGCCTATCTATAAAGGAAAGCTGTGTGAATTCGTCCACGATTATTTATTTATTATTTTATTTATTTAAAGGGCAGTGTATAGGAGTGAGGCTATTATATGTAGAGGTATCAAACTTCTTATGAGCCTTACAATGAAGCTACTCGAACGTACCATAGACCAAAGACTCCGCCAGGAATGCTCCCTGTCGGAATACTAATACGGGTTCAGGCCGGGCTGATGCATCACCAAGGACTAATTTTCACCTTAAGAATTCTTCAGAAGGCCCACTGCAGTTGAAATCAAGAATAAATAAAATCTTTATTGTACCAAGAAACAGGTTATAGCAGTAAAGAAACCCTGGAAGTCTGTGTTAGTTAGAACTGTGTTACAGACTCCAGGATCTTCCCTTCCCTTAATGAACAAAATCAACCTCTGCATTTTGCATTTCTCGATCTGCAGAGGGCTTTTGAAAGTGTTCCTCGAGAGGTAATTTGGTGGGCGCTAAGGTCCAAGTCTTTACCCGAAACGTATAGCCGACAAAACCAATGTATGCTATACTAATCCTTTCTTGATTACCGTGGGGGTTTACCAGGGTTCTGTCCTTAGCGGTTGTGCTGGATGCCCTCTTTGACCTAATTCTGGATATGCCTCCATGGCACATGACATCGCACTTGAGACCAGGAGACCAGGGTAAATAGGTGGAAGGAAATGCTACTAAATGGGGGTTTAAAGCTAAACGTCGCCAAAACAGAGTACATAGCTAGCTGAAACACGGATCTTAACATCAACATAGGCAACAAAGCTGTCAATAGATAAATTTAAGTACCTCGGATCCGTGCCGCATGAATCCGGAGATATTCATTCCGATGTCAAGTCCCACGCTCACAGCAGTTACCTGCGACCTTAAAATCCCTATCAAGCTCAAGGCACTTCAACCATTAGACCTGAGAGCCAACGTGGGAGCGTCGCTGGCCGAGCGGTTGAGTATCCGACTTGTAAGCGAGCGGTACTGGGATCGAATCTTAAATAAATAAGTTATTTAGTTGATTACTAGCCGATGCTCTTACAGTGAAAACATCGTGATGAAACCTGCAAATTCAGACAACTGAATTTGTAACCAAGATCCAATCTGGTCAGGTTCCCCTAGTAGCATGGTCACGGAGGTCAGATGGTAGTCCCTTCACTGTAATTACCGGACCGCCAATGAAATGAAATGAAAATACTGCGGTGGATGTGTGGCGCTACGCGACTAGATCGAGTACGTAACGAGTACATTTGTGGTAGCCTTGGCGTGAGAGACGTTTCAGGTGAGATCGAAGAAGCTTGTCTACGCTGGTTTGGTCACGTCCTGCGTACACCCCAGGGCTGCGTGGGATAAGCGCCCTGCAGGAGACCCCAGTAGCCGTATTCACAATGATTCGAAACCGTTTCCGAACGATTCGACACGAAATTCGTGAGCGGCGAATCCGTGTCAATCGATTCAAACACTGTTTTTCAGAATCCCGATAGATTCCACGGAAACTCTACTCTCTATAACATATGAAAATTTCATCAAAATTATTTGAAACCACATTTTCCTAAGAACTTTTACGGGGTCCTATGTCGATTCCGTATCCGAATCCGATTTCCGAGCCAATGTGAATACGGCTACAGAAGCGCTGGACTAACATAGCCGTGTCAGATGCGAGAGCCAACGGCTTACAAAGTAGAATGACGAAGATCCAGCAGGAAAGCGGGTGACGATAGTACCATTAGTTACCTTTAGGTATACTTTGTTGATTTGTTTTTGTTTCAGAACTTTAAACACCTTCACACAACGAAATTTATAGTTTTACTGATTATTCAAGTCATATTTTGCAATTCGTTTTTCTTTTTCAATAAAAAATATGAATATTCAATTTTAAAGCTTTTATTACAACAACGATGTTTTGTTAGATAACTCAATAACATAACAAAAGTAATATCATGAACACATGGTTTTTTCTTTATTTGTATAAACCTTATTTATTGATATACATAATAAGTGTAAAATTTACAGTAACGACACCTTTTGTGAAACACAATAATTTTTTAAAAGTTAAAAAATGCTCTCTTGTAAAATTGCATTGATCGAGATAACACGTTATAGAAGCAAAGAGGCGATATGTACATTGCAAATGTCAATTTAATTTAAACTTGAAAGCAGTTGGGGCCCCATTTTCTTATAGGTGGACACAGATACTTAGATATTATTTACAGGAATTTAGAATGGGTGCTTTCAAGTAATAGTTCTGATTTTACAATAAACAATATATTTCACACGTTGGTTTCTTTTTACGCCATGTTCCTTATTATCCCCATCGCATTGTTGGCGGCATTCGAATTCTCAGAATACTACACGCTTCCGGTGTTGCTACATAGAACGCAGAACTAGCGGCACAACTGACTAAGTTATATATTTTTTTAAAGTCCGCTTTTTAAGCCCTTTATTTTAATACCCCACTCAATAGGTTTCGAAATTTTACTCTTTTTAAAATCGCCATTTGGCCCAAAATCCGACATTTTGAACTTATTTTACTTATTTATTTTTATTTAACAGTTTATTGTACACAATATAACAAATACAGAAAGTACAGATTAGTTATGACACAACAGGCACTACTTATCTCTAAAAGAAATCTCTTCCAGTAGGCCTACAAAAGAGATATGTGAAAATTAAACGCAGATAAGACGTGCACAATGACTATAATTATAATACTATAAATAAATACATACATAAAATTCTATACTTACTATACTAATATGGTATATTAGTATAGTAAGTATAAAGTATAAAAATAAAATAAACATATACCATAACAACTAATACAATATAACATAAAGGCATTGAGAATACTGAATTACATCTAGGCACACTGGGAAATATAGTATTCTTTCACACGTTTTTTAAAAATATGTATTGACTGACTATCCCGCACTTCGTGTGGGAGAGAATTCCACAGCCGGGCTGCATGAACAGTGAAGGAATAGGAGAGGAAATCGGAACTGTGAGTAGGAATTGAAAGCAACGATCTTACGCTTGAGCGACAGGGCTTGTCTTGAGGACGGGAAAAGTGGAAACGGTCACGGAGGTATGAGGGAGCGGGTGGACTAAAAAGGACTTTGTAGAGGGTGGATAGGATATGAGCATTCCTGCGTAGACGGATTGGAAGCCATTTGAGCTGAGAACGATAACTGGAAATATGGTCATATTTTTGCAGTCCGAAAATAAACCGGATACATAAGTTTTGAAGGCGCTCAAGTTTGTTCAAAATCTCCTCAGTGGCATCCAAGTAGCAGGAGTCAGCATAGTCGAGAAGAGGAAGGAGAAGAGCTTGAACTAGAGATATTTTGGTTTTGAAGGGCAGGAAATTTTGAAGGCATTTAAGTGAGTGAAACGGCACGGCCACGGCCACGGCTCATGCTGAGTGAGGTCCTTTTATCGACCGGGAGGGCCACAGCACGGCAATGCCAAGTTATTTTTTTTAAGAATTATGTAATTTTTTTTTTTTTTTTATGGCTGTGTGTCGAAATATGTATGTAATTCTTTGTAAGTATATATGTTGTGTTGTGGCGTCCAGTTGATAATAAATTATTTACTTACTTACTTAAAAAACGAGAAATGTATTTTCTTGCTGACCTCATTGACGTGAGATACCCAGGACAAGTTAGTATCAAAAACAAGGCCAAGATTCTTTGCTGATTTACTCAGAGGGATTGGTATCCCGTCGTATAGTATTTGTGGAGTAACAGAGAGATTACTAAACTGCCTATGGAGTGCCGATAATCAGAGCCTGGGACTTTTTAGGATTTACTAATAGACCAAACGATTTAGCCCAGGTAGATATACGTTGTAAATCTCTATTAATGCAGTCAAAAGCGTTATCGGTATCTGTGATTTTAAAGTGGTGGTAAATTTGCTAGTCGTCTGCGTAGAGGTGGAAATTGGAAGTTATGACTGAAGTGACCGTATTAATGAAAATTGAGAAGAGGAGAGGTGAGAGAACGCCACCCTGCGGTACGCCTGCAACAATATCACGCCAATCCGAGTAGACCTCATCAGAGTTGACACGCTGTAGGCGACCGCGAAGGTATGATTCGAACCACTCTACTACAGGAGGAGATATGTTAAGAAAGCGAAGAATAGCAAGAAGAACATCAAAGTCTACCGAATTGAAAGCACTGCTAAAGTCAAGCAACGTTAGAATGGTAAGTGACTTATTTTCCATCGCAAAACGGATATCATCTGTGACTTTTAGCAGCGCTGTTACGGTACTGTGACCTGGTCGAAAGCCAGATTGAAAAGGAGAAAGTAGACAGTTTGATGACAGATATTGCGTGAGCTGGCCATGGATAATGTGCTCTAGGACCTTGGAGAGAAATGGTAACAATGATATGGGACGGAAATCAAAAAAGGAAGAGGGACTGGATGATTTTGGAAGGGGGATAACATTAGCAAGTTTCCAAGCTAATGGGAAAGAACTCGTTACCAGCGAATGGTTAAAAATATGAGATGTTCTAAGGAAAGACCAGACCCTTGCAGGGGCCGAGCCATTGACAGATTTGTGGAAGTGGCGTCTCCTAGCATCTCTACACAGACGAATGCAATAGTTTCTGATATTTTTATATCGTTCATAGTTTCGGTCAGAAGGGCATTTACTAAACCGTCGCTTGGCACTGTCCCGCCTAAGCATAACGCCTTTAATATCCTCCGTTATCCACGGTGCAGGCGCTTGTTTCAAACGGACCTTTTTAAGCTGTCATAGAGCTGAATGATGCGTGTTTCAAGCTCTTGGACCTTCACATCAATGTGGTCAGCAACAAGAACATGTTCGCTGCGTCGCGCCTCAATGCCTCCAAGTTTATACGGCCAAAACTACGTAAGAAAGCAAACTTTGATTTATGTTTGGGGGTGCGAACTTTAAAAGATAGAAAAAGTAAATCATGGTAAGAAAAGGGGGCCGCGAATTGATCATGGACAGCTATTTTATTTGGGGAAGATGTGATCATCAGATCAAGAAGAGAAGGGGTACAATTTGGAGAATGATGCGTAGCAGAACGTGGGAGAATATGCAAGTTAACCGAGGACAAGAGAGACAGTAACTTATGAGAGCGTGTATAATTTTTTATCAAGCACGTGTTAAAATCCCTTAGCAGGAGAACATCGTCATAGTTGGGACATAGATTACATAGTAAGTTGTCGAGAGAGGAAAAATAATCGATGTGTAGACTGGGGCTATAATACACAACGAGCAAAAATTTTTTTATGGTGGAGTTTGACCTCAATACAAAGATGTTCCGCAGAACCCGAGTACAGGCTTAGTGACGTGCTGATAATGGTAAAAGTAATGTCGTTGCGCAGATATATTGCAACGCCCCCGCCTCCCTTGCCCGTACGGTCATTGCGAATAAGAGTGAAGCCAGGAAGCGAGAATTGAGAAGAGGGGAGAGTAGGCTTTAAAAAAGATTCGGAGATAAGAACAGCATCAACAGGACTGCTGCTAAAGGATGCCAATAAGTCGGAGTAATGGCCAGGAATGCTCTGGGAATTTATGTGAACAACATTAAAGTTGTTTGGGAACTTAGAAAAGGATGCCTTCAACTGATCATGCACAGAAAGAAGAGTGGTCACACCATCATTGTCCTCAGAGTTGACACTGAGGTAACTATCGTTAGACAATGACGATGAACAAGAGAAAAAGCTATCGTCAATATCGTCGAACTTCTTAAGTTTTATTGTATACACTGGCACTCACGACACACTGACGCGCCATCAATTCGAATCAAGACGACGTAAAAATTGTAAAAACGGATAATCCGTTAAGTAGTTAGGAGAGAACAAAGGAACAGACATACAAACCATAACCATACATTCGCCGCGGTTCGGTTATAATTAAGAAAAAAGTTACATAGGTTTTGAGAGTTTTTGTGATCGGAGTGACGGAGGCTAACGTTATCAAAACTGTGCCCTTGAACTTACAGTATCGGTACAGGTTCCGATTTTTAATCACAGGTGTTATTATTAGTTGGCTTTTAATAGTATTTTTGTGGACGTTAAATTTTAATATAAATGTATTCCTTACGATTTATTAAATCAAAATATATATTTTTTTGCGTATGTATACCGCTTTACTATGGGAAAAGGAAACATATAAAATAAAATTTAACCGTGACTGTGTTGTCAACTGTACTGTATTAACAACAAGTGATGTAAAATGCCAGAAATTGTTTTAAAAAAAAAAAAAAATTTAAAATTTCTTTATTTCTCAAATCTTTACAATGTATGAGGTGAGTCATCCCCAGTAAGTAATAAATATACTTGTGTTGGGGTGGCTCGCTCTTTCCCTTAGTTATATCTTATATAATTTGAGATTCTACAAGTACCTAGGTAGTTTACAATTTTATAAAATGATGTAGGAATTCCGTAACATAGAAAAATTTCTTTACTAGAATTAAATTATCTTTTATGTTAGCGTGGTGGAGTAAATTTATAATATTACAGTGATAAAGAAGGTAAGTGACATTATTGTATGTGTATGTGTGAGTGTGTGTGTGTGTGAGTGTGAGTGTGTGTGTGTGTGTGTGTGTGTGTGTGTGTGTATGTGGTGGTATGTTATTGGGTGGTGGTAATGTTACCCTTTTCATAATTGTTTCAGTTTCGTCATATGTTAAAGTTTTTAACCATTTTTTCAAGATATTCTTACATTCATAGAGTTTCATGGGGTACAATTTTAGTTTACGGTTCAGTACGTTATATATAAAAGCGGATTGGGTATTATATTGTCGGCTAGCGAAAGCAGTACGAATCGGCCTAGAGCGTGCTACAATATCACACCGTCTCTTGTTTCTGTGTTCTGGATCGTACACTAACTCCTTGTGTTGTGCAATGATTACATTGTAAATGTATATTTTTCTGACAGTTAGGAGGTCACAGAGGATATAAAGTTCATTTGTGGAATATCTGTATGGTTTAAAATACATTACCTTTAGAAGAGATCGTTGAGCTCTTTCCAGGTCTAGAAACTTATATTTTGTAGCACCACCCCATACCGTGATGCAGTACGAGATGACAGACTGAGCCAATGCAATATACACCCTATTCAGTAACTCACGCTTCATAATACATCGCAGTGACTTGAATATCCAGATAAGTTTCCTGACTCTGGAAGTCAATAAATTGATATGCTCATGCCAAGACAGTCTTTGATCCAACACTATACCTAGATATTTAGTGCAACTAGCTCTCCGAATGGAAGGACAATTGCACATTTCATTCAAAGAGTCAGCACACTTGTGGATCTCGACGCTAAAGTTTGAACCTGGCTGGGTTCTTTGATCTGTGGTAAAACAAATAAAATCAGTCTTTGCAACATTCAGAGTGAGAAGGTTGCAATTAAGCCAATTAGCTACTCGAGCTAACCCTTTTACAGCCATGTTCTTTACAACGCCCCAGGATTCTCCAGAGAAGACTATGGCAGTATCGTCTGCATAAGAAAATATACTACCACCTTCGATCTGCAGGTTGCACAGTTCGTTAATGTAAACGAGGAATAGTGTTGGACCGAGGACGCTTCCCTGAGGAACCCCATAACTCACTTTGTCCTCATTACTTGTAAAGGCTCCTATTTTAACCATCTGAGTCCTATCATTTAAGTAACTCTCAAAAAGAGAAAGAGAGGTACCTCGGATACCGATCGCTTCTAACCTGCGCACAAGAATAGGGATAGAGACGGTGTCAAAAGCTTTTTTTAAGTCTAAAAACACAGTTAGACATCTTTGGCCTCTGTCTACTTTCTCCACAATCAAAGTCGTCAAATCCCTTACTGCGTCTTGTGTGGATAGTCCCCTTCTAAAGCCATATTGTGAATCTGACAGTATTTTATTTTTGGTTAAGTAGCCAATTAAGCGTTTATTCAATAGCTTTTCTATAATTTTTGCAAAAACTGATATGACAGATATGGGTCTATAGTTATTAATATCCATTCCTTCCCCACTCTTGTGCACAGGAGTCACTAGAGATCTCTGAAATCCTTTAGGGAAAACACCTGTTGTAAAACATAAATTTGCCAAGTGGGTCATTAAGGGAACCATAAAGTCTCTGGAGCGCTTAATAAATTTCGTTGAAATGCCATCCCACCCCGGAGCACTATCCAAGTTAAGACTCATGAGAATGGCATTTACCTCTTGAGGATCAGTTTCAAGTAAAACAAATGAACTCATTTGATTTGTATTATAATTTACATTATTTTGATGGCCTCCATTTCCTCCAATTATATCTTCAGCTAAGGTTTTGCCAACATTGATAAAAAATGTATTAACCTGATTTATCGAGTCTATTGGGTCAGGAGATACTTTAAGAAGATCAACATTAGGGGTCTTGGGTGGTTTAAATTGAGTAACAGTCTTAATTGTTGCCCAGAGGTTTTTAGGGTTATTAGAGGAAACAGCAATTAGATTTCTGTTATATTCTCTTTTACATTTTTTAATTAAATTTGTGCAGAAATTCCTAAAACGTTTGTATGTAATTTTTAAAATTTCGTTTTGGCTATCTAATTTTAGTTTTTGTTGCATTTTATTTCTAAGTCTAATACATTTAAGAACTCTATTATTTATCCATGGTTTTACAATTCGCTGTTTGCTAGATACTTGTATAGTTGTTGTGTTATTCTTAAGTGCATTCATAACTATTTCAATAAGTGTATCCGCTAGTAAATTAGGGTCGTTTAGTGTATGAAATCTAGTCAAATCTGTAGTAATAATCTCGTCATAAGCCTTGTCGTAATTAATGATTGCTCTTTTTAATTTTATTTGATTATTTTCCTCACTTGGATGTTTTATGTGCAAGAGAATAGTGTAATGGTCTGTTATACTAGTGCTTATCACAGCTATCTCCGCTTTATTATTGCAGTTATCAAGTTTTAGCATGTAGTGATCGAGACAGTTATCTTCTCTAGTGGGAAGACTATGCCCTGGTAAGAAACCGTGTAGAGACAACGCATTCAGATAGTTCATTCTGTTAGAACGTTCATAGGTTCTTTCATCAGACCTCGCAATTAGATTGATGTTTATGTCTCCCGTGATTATTACATTTTTGTGGGATTTAATATTATCCAGGTGAGAGTTAACAGAGTTTATGAACTCTTCAGCGTTGCTGTTTGATGGAGACCTATAGATTCCCATAATTGTGAATCCCGAAATATCTATCTGAAGTGCGGAAGCATGCGTCAACACTATCTCTGTTACACGTGCTTGGTGACTGTTTTTAATGTATGTTACCACCCAGTCGTTCTGATTCATTTGCCGCAGGGTATAGTAAGCAGAGTAGTTACTCAACGCACGTATGGGTTTGTTTGAATTTAGTCTACACTCTGTTAAGATCAGAACATCAGCATCAAATTCTATTTGGGAGAGAGTTGTTTGAAGATCATCAAAATTACCATATATACTTCTGATGTTCTGAGCCAATATTGTTAACTTTGTATGATTATTTAGTTGTATGTGTCTTGGTAAGTTATCTATTGTACATGATATTGAGTCTGCAATTTCAGTAGAGTCTAATTCATGCAATGTGCTTAGATTACTATCCATTTAAATAATTAATAGTACTAATGAGGTTGGTTAGATAATTACTAATTCCGCAGTGATATATATGTTTAGTAGTCGAGTAACAATAAATGCGTATGGTTGTATGATATGGTGTTTGTTTTGTATATATGTAAAATATATTATTTAGGTTTTGTATTAATATGTATATTATTTGTTTTAATGTATGAGTGATAGTGTAAAGGTTAGATTTTGATAGCAGGTTTTTTGTATTGTGTATATTGAGTGAATTTAAATAAACTCCAGGGGACGGCAAATGTCCAATATTTGGAAACTTATATACTAACTTACAATTTATATATAATCTTATATTTAAAATCTGATAATTCTTTAATGGGGGCTTAGCCTTGGGGAAAAGCCTTAAGTGGTCCTTATGTAGCATCATCATCAACTGACTTGGACAATCTAGTCATATTACTTGCATTAGATTATGTACTTGAGCCTCATTTGTAATGAGTATAATTCGTGAACTGTCTTCCTTTCTAACAAAGACCTTCCCATAAGATGTCCAGCAGTATCTGTATTTTTTAGTTTTAACTAAATCACGAGCCAAGAAGAACAAGCGGGCACCTTTTGATGTTAGCTGTTCCGAAATGAATACTGGCGCTTCCTCATTTACTTTAAGTCCGAGATGTTTCGCTTGGAGTTTGTTCTTGTTCTTTATATTGAAAGCCTTGGTTTTTATCAGTAATTCGCTTTTCAGGATGACAGAGTCTAATTCCACGATAATTGTAGATGTTTTGTCTCCCTCCTGCTTGCCCTTCAGCCTTACTATATCTTTTATGTCTCGAGTTTCCATGTTTAACTGAATAGTTGAAGCCAAACTCATAACAATGTTAGCTAAGTCCTCCTTAGTTTCGGGGTTTCTTTTAGGGACATTTTTTATTTCAATGCTGGCTTTGCGTGACCCTCTTTCTAAGTCTTCAATTTTTGCTTCGAGGACGGTTATGTATTGACGGTCCTTTTCCACGTAAGTCTCGAGCTGCTCTACCTTCCTGCGTAGCTCCTCATTTTGACTTGTTAGCAGAGAGACAGATCCCTCGATATTTAAATTGCTCTGCTGAATTTCTTTTAGATTTGTAGTTATTCCTTTGAGTTCCTCTTTTTGTCCCGACATAAGTGAGGAAATTATTTCCTTTATTTCGTCTTTAAATTTTGTAAACTCAGAAGGTGAAATTTCTACTTCTCTTGGTCTTTTGCTTCTTGCATAGACATAGCTTGGTGGGGTAATGTCTTTAGCAGACGTATCAGTCATGTCTATGTTTGAGTCCGACATTGATTTGTTCAGAGTGTGTTCCATATTTTATGTAAAGGAAGCTACTAGGAAAATATAGATCTATAGGAGTTGCTTTGAAGTTTTATACAAGCTGCGAGTGTTTATTTGCTTATATAGTTGGGTTCACTCCGGTACACGGTACTAGGAACCCATAAGTCGATTAGGAACACTTTTGATTTGTTAGCTTCGGTTAAAGAGTACTTATTGTTTCAGAACTAAGATCAGTATCCTTGTTGATGTACCAAGATTACATACACTAGTAGGAGGTCACACAGTTGTTATTAATATCTGTGTTTGAATAACTCAGGTATTCTCCCGTTCGGGTCACTCGGAATCCGTGCAGACACCAGGCCAACATAAAGCTGTAGGTATGTAGTTATATCAGGTATCCGAATGTAGGTAGTTTTGTTTTAGCAGCGCACAATTGTTCTTTATTTTAGTGAAAACACCAGGACGTCATACGTAAGCAGAGTTGTTGTGAGTAAGTTTGCTCTCTCTCTTACACACCTTATATCTTACACACGCCAGACCCAAGCCCTTCCAATACACCAGACTCAGAAACTTCAAAGTGTACTGGCTATTTATTTGTATTGATGGTATTTATATGGATGGTTTTGAAAATGTATTTTAGGTCAGATCAAGCACCAGGCTCTCATAACTCTTTAGGTATGTTGCGTGTATTGTGTGTCCTTTTGTGATGCACACAGTGGGTTTATTATGATTACGGTTCAATCTGTTTCGTTATTCAAACCAAAACACCAAGCCAACACAAATTGTTAGGACGTTTGAAGGTATCTCTTCATAGATAACAGTTTTCCTGTGTATTGTGTGACTCGCATTCGTGTCAAGCAGTTGTACGCACTTTTTGTTTTGTTTTAATATCTAACATTTCACAATTTTTAAGAGTGTTTGTCTCTGTTTCTTTACACTTTAATGTTTCCTAGTCATTCTTTCAAAAGTGGGGCTCAGGAGGGGGGTCCGCTGGGCCACTCGTTTTTAGTTTGGTTATTCACAAAGAAATTCTTCAGCTTAAATATGCCTTAAACTTGTTTTATCTCGACGAAGCCGAAAGGCGTCTTACGGGAACTAAAGGCCCTACTTCCCCGCCTCAAAGACCTGGGTCTGGAGGTGAATCCCTCGAAGTGCGAGTTCTTTCCCTGTGGTACCGAGGCTCGTGGACTATTTTCTCTTTTTAATACACTTCTTCCTGGCCTCAAGGAACTGTCTTGTTCCGTTTTCAATCTTATAGGATCCCCGGTTTTTCTCAGTACAGTTACTGAGGCCATTATTGCTCGGAAACGCCTTCTCCTGACTGCTCACAAAAGTCTGAAAGATCTTTCCGCACACGTGGCGATTATCTTGTTACGCATGTGCTTCGCACTTCCTTCGCACTTCGCACGTCCCGAGGAAGTTTCCTCTTTCGACGATGCTTTGATTGGTGGTGGAGTAAATTCTCAATGTCTCCCTAGATGGGACCCAGCTGGGACGGGCGACTTTGCTTATCAGAGTAGTGGTCTCAGGGTGAGGTGCGCGGGTGATTTGGGCCGCTTTTCTGATGTCGGCACATGCGGTGACGAACCTAGTCGCTGTTTTACTCCATTCTAAAGATGACGAGGGGAGCCTTTGTGTCAGATGCTGTTGTCGGCTTGATCGTCCCTCAACTCGAGCGCAGCGATCGCTGAAGCGACACACGTCCAACGGGGAAGAAATGATGTAGGGGTGAAGCTAATCCAGGCCAGACTGCAGGCTGTGTCGCAACCAGAATCCGGGGCGTGGTTACAGGCGCTACCTTCGCCACACCCGACAGCGACTCTCTGGGTGTGGCGGTGGCTCTCCATCTGGGCTGCAAGATGTGTGAACCCCCACATCATGCACCTGCGGTTCTATGGTGGAGGCTGATGGCCATCACGTACTGAGTTGTTGTCGCTTCACAGGGAAGTTTTCGCGACACCATGCCCTGAATGACATAGTCTGTAGTGCCCTGATATCGGCGAACGTACCCTGCGTACTTGAGCCCCCGTGTCTGAGCAGATCCAATGGTAAGAGACCGGACAGGCTGACTTTGGAAGAACGGCAAGTGCCTAAATTGTCGTAATAAGTGCCAGTTACCATCAGCCACCTGAGTCACACCATCTACTGTTCATCGCCTGCTGCCAAAGACGCCAGTTCCAAAATGAGGCTAATGTACGCTTTCTTGGAACAGCACTACCATTTTGTTCCTGTAGCCGAGCAGACGGGCCTTGGGCTGTTAGAATGCAGATCTTTAGAGCCTTGTGGGGGAAATAGGCCATAAGCTCGGGGACATCACAGGTGACTCCTGCCCTAGGTCGTTCTTGGTGCAGAGCTTGGCCATTTGCACCGGAAGCATGATGGGCACCTTTGCGCTAGGAGCGGTCAGAGGTGGGTTATTGGCTGACAAATTTATTTGTTAATTTAATATTAAAGTTATAGAATTGAAGAATTATGGCTAAATAAGTATTAACATGTAAATACTATAATTAATTCAAATACTATGTATACTCCTATCATTATTTGTGGCATCAGTATTCACACCTGTGTCCTACTTCCATACTAAGGGTGGATACCGATTTTTTATTTTTATTTTTGTATACAGTTGAAATAAATGTGTTTAATAAGATTTTGAATTTTATTTTATATTTACATTTTCCAAAGTAAAGTATACAAGCACAAAAAAAGATTAAAAACCCAAACTGGTATCATAAGTTCAAGAGCATAATAGTTTTGATAATGTTAGCCCCTCATTGCAATAGTGATTAGATGTGACAGCTATATCTATAAGTATTTGTTATTAATATGAATGGGTTAGAGGATACCAAAGGGTGCAATTGGACACGGGAGGCGTTAGGGTGTAGGAAACGGGGCGCAAAAAAAGCAAATAAAAATTAGATGAAAACGAAATGTGTAGCAGTTTATTCGTCTTCTTACTTTATTTATATATAACGACAAACATCGCATAATATAACTATACGTCGGAAAATAGTAACACGGCCACGTTCAGACATATGTCACCTTGCTAAACAATCAGTTTCCTCGACTATACGTACTCTTGTGCTAGCTCAGCACGAACTTCACAGTTTTATCATAACATTATCTTATTTCCCGTTAGGGTACGGGTAGAGCAGAGTTTACTGATACAATACTTACATCTTTTATGACTATATCATCAAAAAAGCTTGTGTGTTTACAGTTTAATAATTTCACAAAATCGGCAGCTTTGCTAAAACAGCAGATACAAATATATTCACTGGGTTCTGGATTCATGTTTAATGCGTCTAATTCGTCGATGTTCTTAACTTTTTAAGAATCTTTAAAACATTTTCATTCACAAAACAGCTACGAAAAACATGTAAACAAATACACCACTGATCCCCGGTTTCCTAGGATGCACAGATTACCTAGGACGGACGAACCGGGACAAACGGATTCAAAGCGAAAAAATCACACAATGTCAAGTGTCACTTTCCTGTGTCAATATGACTGAAGGTGCCATAAAATCTTAAGGCACCTCCAGACTCTCGCCGAAAACAACCGAGCGTGAATGTGATCTGCCCTTGTAAAGGGGTACCACGCCTGTAGTCGTAACCCCAATCGCATGATACCATTACTCAGGAATGACGTCACAGAATTCGTACCGACCGCCGATCAAACCGAAGCCGCGCCGCGCCACCGGTAAAATGAACGAAAATTTTGGATTTTGTAATGAGGAGTTTTCCAGTAGGTATTGTCAGTTGGTTTCAAAAAACATCAATAAAAACATTAATCAGTATGATGATGGCAGTGATTTCATGCAGCCAACTACTACTCAACCTAAATATAAAATGTTTATTAATTTAAACATAACTGTTAAAGGTTGAACGAAATATAAAAAGAATTATTTATAGAAGTTGGCACTATGTTCTATTATTATTACAACTTCTAAAATGGTTTAAACTATTGACAAATACAATATTATCCAATACAACGTACCTAGTTATATCCTATTTGCTAAGAACTTATTTTAAGCGATTATCAATTACTTACCAAAATTGTCGGGGCGCCATCTAATGAGTGGTTAAAAATGCTTTAGATACCTATAGGAAAACTGCTCACACGATTCGTGATACTCTAGGCTACACACTCGATAAATATCGTGATCCTGCGTGTATCACGATAAATATCGTGTGTGTAGTATCCGCCTATGAAATAGGCGAAACATTCCAAACATGCACGGGACTACACGAATATAGGTGAATAGAATACTCTATCTACATTCTCGTGTTCCGCGGAGCTGTCCACATGTGGAGTGCGCTTTATGAAAAAAAAAAGTCAAAATAAACCGTGCGTAGATCGCGCGCGCGTGCGTGCTTTTTATATAGCCGTTTTTCGCCTTTATATTTTGCGTAGAATATTTTGAGATTGTGAATGAATTTTTAAGTTTGCAAGTTCGCGCCTTTTGTACGATAACCTTGGTTGGTTCATTGCTTGTGTGTGTTGTTTGTGTTACTCAACATGTTGTCAACATGTCCAGACTTGAATGTATTCCGTCATTCGTGTAATAAATAAGTCGAATAACTGACATTCATACAATTATTTACTTAAATAGTATATTTTAATGTAATAAAATTCCAATTTCACATGTTTACAATGAATACAAGGAAAAAGATTATTAAAACAGTGTACAAAGATGAGAACGATAGTGACGCCGAAAGTGGTGCCGGCGATTTCAGCGACTCCGGCTCTGAAGCGCAAATATCTGAACACTCTACTTCTGCAGAGGAAGATCTAGAAGATGTGTCTGATGCATCCTCGGGCAAGGAATTAAATAAAAAACAGAACAGAAAATCTTCAAACGCAAGGAAACCAGTTAAAAAGAAATTTGCTAAGGAATTCTTGAGCAAAATAAAAAAACAATCGCCTGGCAGTGATAATGAACAAGATGAATCTCTACCTCATTTCTCTGTAAAGGATTTAACAGATGCTGATAAACTCCTGCCTTCTTTTCTAAACTTGTCTGAAAGTGGTTTGTATATTTTAAATACTGTATTAAAATATTATTTTTACCTAACCTCCATCTACTTTTACTAGTTTTGGCCATGAATTTGTCCACCAGCTGATTAATTTACTTCCCTAATCATTAGATTTTATAAGCTGATGATGTTTTTAACATCCATAATTTTAACATCATAATGCAAAAGTAGCTTCTGTATGCTATGCAAGAATAAAATGGTTTTGAAGAATTTAGACGAAGTTTAAAATCACTTAGGTATTAGATTTTTAGAAAAGTTAGCAAAGACAAACAGGCGAAAATTCTATTCAGCTTATGTTAATAAAAACCTCTAATAGTGGTTATTGTACTTCATTAATTATAGAGGTTTTTCAATAAAAGTTTTAGTTGTATTCCTGATATAATTTATCAACAGATAGCAGTGATGATGAAGCCTCTATACCAACTAGGACAAAAGCATCTATTATACCAATCAACTCCGGCCAAAATTTGGATGCTGATTCTGAAAATGAAAGTCAAGAAAAAAGTGTAGGTATCATGAATTGCATGCCTCTTTACATAGTATAAAATAAAGGTGCTTGCCTCTGAATGTATGTACACTTAGATCTATAAAACTACATAATGGATTTTAATGCAGTTTTCATCAATGAGGAGTTTTCTAGTAGGTATTGTCAGTTGGTTTCAAAAAGCATCAATAGATGGCGCTCCTACAATTCTGGTAATTTTTTAAAAATCTGTATTATTTTGGCAGCGATATCAAGCAGCCATCTAATACTAAACCTAAAAATAAAATGTTTATTAATATAAACATAACTTTTAAAGGTTGAACGAAATGTACAAAGACATATTTTTATGAATAGGCACTATGTTCCATTTTATTACAACCTCTAAAATGGTTGAAAACTATTGATAAATACAATATTATCCAATACAACGTACCCAGTGTTTATATCCCCTTTGCTAAGAACCTTTTTCAAGCGATTATCGACTATCAATACAACGTACCCAGTGTTTATATTAGAGATGTAACGGATATCCGGCCACTATCCGGTATCCGGCCTATCCGGCCATAATTTACTATCCGGCCGGATACCGGATAATGCGTTAATATCCGGCCGGATACCGGATAGTAAAAATTGTATGAAAAGCCCGGAAAAGTGATTTTGCTCATCGGAAATATATGCCCTTCTGTAGCAGTCAAAATCAAAATCAATCAAACACTAAAGATGTATCGTCCGCGAACAAGACAATTTCATGGGTATCTTTTACAAAGTACGGTAAGTCATTTACATAAACAAGAAACAAAAACGGGCCCAAAATAGATCCCTGGGGGACACCCATAGAGACAACAGACCCCATAGATCTCTCTCCGTTCACATCAACTTTTTGAATTCTATGACTCAAATATGAATTTAGCAAGTTCAGGGCCAAGTCCTTTATTCCATAATGTTGTAATTTCCTGACCAAAATGTCATGATTAACGCAATCAAAGGCTTTGGATAAATCACAGAAAACCCCTAAGGCATCACGTGATTCCTCCCACGCCCCAAAGATATGTTTAATAAGTTCAACACCTGCATCAGCTGTTGAACGACCGCGAGTAAAACCGAATTGTTTATGATGCAATAGGTTACCTCCATAAAAATGAGCTTTTAGTTGATTTAATATGATTTTCTCAAATATTTTACTTAGAGTCGGTAAAATTGAAACTGGTCTAAAATTTGTAGGATCCGTTTTATTACCAGTTTTCAACAATGGAATAACTTTACTGTGCTTCATCAGGTCAGGAAATTCACCATTATCAACACAATTATTAAATATATTCGCTAAGTGGACAGCAATAACATCAATTACAGAGCTAATAATTTTTACCGACATACCATCAATGTCTGCAGTTGCTTTCATTTTTATGGTTTTAAAAGCCTTAACTATATCTTGAGGTGTTGCATGCTCGAACTTAAAATCGATGACACTCTCGGGTACATTTTGTTTTAACAAGGATTCAGCGAGAGCAGGAGACGAACTTAAGGATTTCGTAGTTGACACTGGAATGTCTGTAAAAAATTAATTGAATGCCTCCGCAACTTCCGAGTTTTTGGTAACAACATTATCATTTATCTTTAAACTGTACTTAGTATCGCGATTTGTTACTTTTCCAGTTTCACTATTTATTATCTGCCATGTGGATTTTACTACATCTGTGCAATTTTTTAGTTTGTGTTTTTAGTCGAGTAAAAAGTCGTATCAAAACGTTTAAAAACCATAAATATTAATCAAAGAACTATTGATTATGTCGGCATCGGCACCTATTCTACTCGTATCGTTCATTCGCAAAAATTTTAATACTCTTCTTTTTGCACTATGTCTTTTCCATTAGCTGGAGTCAGCTCTCCTTGTCTGCTTCCTCCATTTCTTTCTATTTTGACCAGTAGCAGCGTCAATAATATTGTCCTTCAGGTCCCGTTGGTCCGCCGTCAGCCAGGTGGCGTGTGGGTGTCTTCCGCGCCAGCGAGTCGTCGTTGCCAAATTTAGGGCTACTTGCTCACCATCGCATTGAGCGTTCTTAAATTTTCTCGGGCATAAGTGTGACTTTGTAACTTCCACGAGTGTGGGCATTACGTACTTTGCCCAACAGGGTGACACCCGCTGATCAGCATAAATACGCATTTTTGTCGTGTGTAGTTTTGACAAATGCTGTTTAGTATTATAATGTACTTAGTGTAATAATTTAAAGTCAATCAAGATATATATTGATATTATAGATATGAAAAAATATTATCCTGGATTAAAATATGAATTTCTTTTTATTTAGAAGTAGTATACGATGTCGTTTATCCCCTACGATGCTGTGGGCTAATGTGTAAGCCCGTATTTTGAAACTATCAATCCGTATAAGGTCGGAAGAATTGTTCAGTTCAACGATCAAATTATTCACATTAAACGAAAACTTTAAATTACATAAACACATGCAGTCGTATAAAGGCCCACGCCGCGATTACAGCTTGTACAACTTGTTCAGAGACTATGACCTGTGAATATCCGGCCGCCGGATATCCGGCTATCCGGCCAGGAGGCTGGCCGGATATCCGGTATCCGGTATCCGGCCAAACAACTATCCGTTGCATCTCTAGTTTATATCCCCTTTGCTAAGAACCTTTTTCAAGCAATTATCGATTACCAAAATTGTCGGGCCGCCATCTGGTAAGTGGTTAAGAATGCTTTAGATACCTATTGAAAAACTTCTCATAGAGAGAGTGAGTCAGAAGGAGGTCTATACATATAAATTAACCTTGGTTGGTGTAGGACACCATGAAAACAAAGTCGCACTTGTCCAGCTAGTTACTTTATAAAATAATCATCTTGGTGTTAATGTAAATTTTAAACACCATTGTTAAAGCACCTTAACTTTGTATTTCTTTCTGTACTTGAATAAATACCTACTTTGAAATTGTTCAATCTTATAAAAGTAGAGTATGCAATAATTAAATTATTACTTTTTATGTACTTTATTAATATTCATCCATGCCATTCTTAAGTAAACTTTTAAACAGAAAACTTATTTTATAGGATTGGACTCACCATATTCAAGACAATAGTGAAGAAATTGCGCGAAAAACATTTTTGGAACTTGAAAAGCAAAAGCTAAGAATTGAAGAGACAAAAGAATCACTTCTAAAATACTCATCAAAGAATGATGTGGAAGTGTCAGATGTTAAGGATTTACTAGCCCTAGGTGAAGAAAAAGCTGAACAATCTCGTATACCTCAAACAAGAAAGAAAAATAAAAATGTTAAAGATGATAGTGAGTCAGATATGGAAGATTTAGAAGAAGTTAAAGGTAATCTTAAAATATTTTGTTACAAAATAATGTTTAACATAATAATATTATCTCATAATAGTTAAGTCATAAATATTTATTCTTTTTTATAGAGGCAAAAGCTATACCACAGAAAGGCTTGCAAATTTTAGTTGGCATTCCTGATTTGGTAAGCAGGAAAACTAAAAAACTGGATATTGAGATGATGATGAAGAGAAAAATGAACAGAGTCAAAAAAGAACATCAAGTGTTTATGCACAAAGTACATGTATTATGTTGGTTGGGACATGGTAACTATGTAAGTCGTGTTTTGAACGACCAGGATATTTTGGCTGCAGCCTTATCATTAGTCCCTTCCAAAGAATGTTATCCAGGTGAACGAGTTGATATGAAATATGTGGAGCAAATAACAACATGGTTTAAAGATAAACTTACACTCAAGCAAGACAAAAATGAAGATAAATATCGCCCTAAGGCTCTACCCCTCAAAGAAATATTATTAAGTCAGTCTAAAAGTCGTGTATGCAGTACAAAAAAATATATAGTGTTCATATTCATTAGTATGCTAAGAGCTCTAGGTTTGCAGTGCCGTGTTATGTTTAATTTTGTTACTTTACCTCTAAAGCCACCAGCCTCAGAATTATGTTCATTATCGATAAAGCCTAAAGAAGAACCTACAAATGAAAAAGAAATTAACGACGGCACTACTAGAAAAAAACCTGTTAAAAGATCAATTTCAACCAGTAAATGCAACAAAAAGATACCCCAAATTGATGGAAATTATGATTCTAGTGATTCAAGTGAATCAGATATAATGCAAGTTGATGGAAATAATGATGCAGTAGGTAAAACTAAAACTGTTAGAACCAGAAGGTCAAAAAAGGACGAAACAAATGAGAATGATGATGTCTCGCCTCCAAAAAGAGCTAGGAAGAGCCCTAGTCCAAGGCCTGTAAAGGCCCAAGCGAAAGTGTCAAAAAATGTTTTAGTGAATGACCATGATGATGTCTCACCTCCAAAAAGGGCCAGGAAGAGCCCTACTCGAAAGCCTGTAAAGGCGGAAGCGAAAGTTAGCAAAGGTGACTCAGAAGAAGGGATGAACCGCATTTCACCGCAGAAAAGAAAAAGAGCTACAGATAAAACAGGTACTACTGTAAGTCAGGATAACAAAAGTAGCAGTATTGGAGAATCAAATGTCCCTAAAACCAGTAGTCGCAGCAGAATTACTTCAGATAAAACAAAAGAGGTGAGTCCTCGTAAAACAAGAAATGCTTATAAAACTAACACTGCATCAAAAAATACTGAAACAAATCTTCAGAATTCTTCAAAATATAAACAGGATTCGGAAGCGAAATCCGCCAAGAAGGATGTACCACAAATATTAGTTACTGAAGAGAATAGACCAAGTACAAGTAAATATTTCAGTACTGACAAATTACCCAAAAAATTATGTTTAAACAGAACACGTTCCAAAACTTCAGCTGTAGATTCAAAAACAGATAACATTAAGGCTATAAAAATACCTGAACAAGTAACGAAAACCAAGGCAAGAACGAAAAGTGCTCCTGGGAACGTAGAAACAAGTAAATATTTTGATGATACTTTAAATTTGTCAAAGAGCAATATTAAACAAAAAAGGATAACTAAAAAACCAAAAGCCGAAGATCTTGTAGAAGATAGAAAAAGAGTGAGCCATAGAGATCTTGCTAAAAGTAAAACCAATCCTAAAAATGATGTCACCGGTGATCTTGTAGAAATAGTGAAAGCTAGAATAAAAAATGCAAAAGAGGAGTCCAAGAAAGGCATTGTGAAAGGTAAACTTTCTTTTCTAAAACATTGTTTAACTTTACATTGCAATACTTATTGAATAGATCATATTTATTATTCTAGGTAAAATTAAGGCAGAGTCCGATGAAGATAGTGACTTTATACCTGAAGAGGTCACAAAAAGCACAAAATCGGATAGTGATGATGATTTTAAACCAACAAAGTTAAGTCCGAAACCAAGAGCCAGCACCAGTCGTAAAATAGATCGTCGAGTGTTGTCATCTGACGATGACACGGCGAAGAACAAAATAGACGTGTGGTGCGAAGTGTTTGTTGAGGAGTTGGAACAGTGGATTGCTGTAGACGTTATTAGAGGAAAAGTACACTGCTCTAACGAAATTTATGTAAGTATGTAAACAATGTCGCATTTATTACAGAATCACAATTACATACCAACTACCAATTAGTATTATTTTATACTTTCACTCGCAAGTAACAACTAATCTACTTTTTATTTATATCCACTTTCACACAAATGTTATTAAAATGTTTTAACTAGTTTTGTGCACGGGGTGTCGCTCGTGTCAAAGGGGGGCGTGCCAGGTCAAAAGGATGCTCCTGGTAATGTAATCAAAGGACAAGATTTTCACCTATGAAATCGCCTTTTTATACAAATCCATTGGGCCGTGTGGTATCCGGTAGAGTATAATAGCACCAACCCCTTACACTCACGGGTGTCGTACAAGGCGACTAATGTTTTCGAGACAAAAGATAAAGAGTCTCCGTAATCTGGAAAATGGGCAAATTCAAATTCAAATTAAAAATACATTTACTCAAGTTAGATTTTTACAAACACTCATGAACGTCATACATAGGCAACATTAAATAAAATACTGTAACAATTTTAAAATGCTAGGCGCCGCGGCATCATCTTGCGCATTTCCTTGGCCGTGTAGAGACCGACTGACACAGTCAAACAGCCATAGGCATGGCCAAAGAAAAAAAAAAGGTATTAAGCGTACATTAATGGCACATTCTTATATTTAAACCACAGAACACGATAGAAGTATCATCTTCGCCATTAGTACCGAAACCGATGCCGCCGTTCCCGACCCCACTATTTTTACTACTACTCATGCAACTTAATATGCACAGGCTTACGCACGCACACGCACAGTCAAACGGAGCGCGGTGATTAGTCAATCGGTCACTACCACATACACACATTGCGTTGCGTGTGTGCTGTAAATCCTCTCTGAATTTACATTTACGCTAGGGATTGACAAAATCGAATTCTTGTCGATATTAATATTTTGATATTATTATGGTATTTATTATTTAATAATAATGAATTGAAAATGTTATTATATTGAGGGTTCTGAAGCCGCTGAAGGACGCATAAAGCGGAGATAGAGTAGGGGTACTGTAGATTTACCATAGGGGTATGGCATTAGTACGGCAGAGTTATGTCAGGAGTACGATAATGTGTGCGTCCTGAGTGGTTCAGTGGTTAACATGCTAGTCTGTCATACGAGAGGTCCTGGGTTCAATTTCCTGCCGAGCAGAAATTGAAATTATGAATTTAAATTTCTGTTACGGGTCTGGGTGTTCTATGTATAATAAGTATGTATTTCAAAAAAGTGTATAAGTACTATATCAGTTATCTAGCACCCATCTCAAACCATGGAGCATTTACTCTCTTGTCCACTTTGTCCTGCTACCTGCACTAGGGAGGAACTGTTCCTGGCGACTGGCCTTTGCCGTGGCCGACTACACGGCAGGTCACATCTAGGGTTTTCAAAAATTGACTCGACCAAGAAGAAGCACCCACAGTACAAGCTTTGCTCGGTTTGAGGCTAGATGGCGCTGTGTGCATTTGTCTACAATTATTTATTTTATTTTAGTGTTAAGGTAAGGGTACAGTTATAGTATGGCAGGGTCATGGCTGATATACGGTAGGGGTACGGCAGAGGTAGGGTAGGGATACTGATAGTGCAGAGCTAAGGTAGAGGGGGGCTAGGAGTTCGTTGAATAGGAACCACTCAAACGAAGTAGCTTCGTTCAGTATAAACTTATTTTTACCCTATTTTTAAAAAGGCATTGGGAAAGTGACAGCGTTAAATAAAATTAAACACTTATATGCATGCATAATATTATAATATAATTGTATTGGTATTACACAACACACGGTTAAAAACATACATAAGATTTTATACCCAAAATTTTTTCACGCGGTATTTCACCATCTAGTAAGTATTTATTTCCAGATTTTTTCACAGCATAATCCTTTTCTCTAAAATGTCTCGAGCAAATGGTGCTGTACTTAGTAGGAATCATTTTTCTCTTATGGCTGGCTCTTTAGGAAAACTATAAAATATATTAAAAAAGTAATGTACGTCATCAATATTACTACGAACAGGTGCATCCCTCGCTCAAGACGCTCAAATGGTTTGCTTCGCGTTTTTTACTTTGGTTCTACACGCCGCACAGTGCTCCACTCCCATACAAGCGATTGCTCGTAATTTAAGTCAGTCAGAAAATACCAAATACAGTTGTAAACACAGATTTACTTATGGTTTCAAAGGTATGTGGAACAGGACACACAGGATAGTTGTTCAGTGGTTTCCACATGAGAAAATAAAAAATAAATTAAACATTATTTTCATTATAATTTATTCGAATTTTCTGCCATTCCAAATTGTACTTACTTGTAGAAAGGGTCCATATTTTTACCAGACTGTCCATTTTTTTGTGGAAACCATACAAAACACGGTACAAGTTGCACCTGAAAAAAGTTATGTTCCGGGGCACAAATTGCCTTAAATATAATATGTTTAGCATTATAGAAGTGTAACACATTAATAAAAAATAGCACTTTTCTGCCTGGTTTTCGAAAGTTGATATAGAAAATTAAAAGTCAACGAATACAATGACAACTTGACGATCATCTTAATTTAAAACAGTCGGTATTATCACAATTAAAATAATATATTTTAAAAGTTCAAACCTTCTTTAGCAAGTTGCATAACTTTCACTACCATATACTTTAGTACATCAATTTTATTAAATCGCAATCGCAAAGAAGAAAAACCATGATTTTTCAAGTATCAATACGACAATGAATAGAGATACTTCAACTTAAAATATTTTACTGTTCTAATGAGTTTTAAGGAAAAAAAATATATTTTATTGCTCTTTAGTAAGTTGTCTTTAAAATAAAAGTAAAAGAATCGACTTTACTTACCTTCGGTTTTTTTAATTACGAGCAATCTCTTGTATGGGAGTAAGGCACTGTGCGCCGTCGTAATCGACGCACATTAATTGTAAAGCAATTAACTATTGCGATTTCCTTGGTTTATAGGTATCCCACCTCTACCCCACCCGTGCCCTTACAATACCCTGCTGTACCCCTACCTTACCCCTACTAAAAACTAACATCAAAATCGGTCCACAATTGACGGAAATTTCAAGGAACACAAGTACCTACAATAAAAGTACATTCAATCGAAATAAAAATTTCCTCCTCTTTTGATGTCAATTCTACTATTCAACAAATATATTATATCGATAAACAAAAAAAATTATCGATATGGTCGGTTACTGTGCACAGCACTAGATTAGGCGCAAGGTGTCCTTGAGCGCGGGTGAATATTTTTTCTAAAATATTGATAAATACAAGGTTTTTAGACTTACCGGTGAAAAGAGATTCCTCCTTATGTTCTAGAAGCCTGATCGCTTCTGGTTTTGCAGTTAATTATTGCGCAAAATGGCATATTTTTTACAATTTAGGCACAGCTTTTATTTAATGCGCACTCCGCGGAATTGTGCAAGAGACTGACGGCGCGTTCGCGCCTTTTGGATGAAACTAGCTCATTTGCGCATAGTTGTGGCGCGCCTGCACCGCCTACTTAGCTTTTCTAACAACTTATTTGTTCTATGATTTAAACACTGCGATCTCCAACCCGCCTGCCAAGCGTGGAGATTATGGCAATAACCTCCCCTTTCGTGGGAGAGGCCCTAAGTCCTGCAGTAGATTGTTATGGTCTGTGATGATGATGATACAAATCCAACACTGACTATAATTCATATTCACGTATCATTCAACCTTAAACCTTGCCGTTTCCAGTCACGGGCGTCTCACCCGGTGTGCTACGTCGTCGGATGGGACAACAACAACTATCTGAAGGACCTGACGCGCCGCTATGTGCCCCATTGGAATACCGTCACTCGTAAGCAGCGCGCTGAGGCCAGCTGGTGGGACACCGCTGTGAGGCCCTGGCGCGCGCCCTCTACGGCCCGTGATAGGGAAGAAGATGAACAACTGAACAGGATGCAACTGGAGGCGCCACTGCCTAAGAGCATCGCTGAGTGAGTAGCTTGAGTTAACGGCTTTGTATTTCGTTCACACAAACACACACACATACACTTATTGCTAAAAGAATTCCGATCGCAATAATGTTTATCTCCATGTCTCCAATACCAATTTATACATACATTAAAAAAAATCGTGGATTTTGGAGTCGCGAAACTTCTTCGAACGTGAGCGCGCATCCGTGTGCGTACTGTGCCAAGCCTCCTGAACTGTTTTTATGTGGCGGCTTACAGCCATGGTTAATTTAAGATTATAGTTACCATAATTTGATAGTCTATCTAAACAAATAACCCTCTTATAAAAAAAAAACTAATGGAAGAATAATTACTTTAATGTGAGATGAGGGAAATCATCGTGATTCGTTGTTACATGGTTGTCATTTGTTACAATCTGGTCAGACTTCCATGTAAACAGAGCCATGGAGGTCAGATGGCAGTCGCTCCACTGTAATTACCTGATATGCCAAATCCTGTATCACGGTCAAGGCGGACCCCAGGCCCTCGCCCGCAAGAGCACAACGGCGACATTTAACGCCAAGATGACCCTACCATTCAAAACCAACAAACTCTCCACTTACTCTTATCATTCTCTGGAATATGGGTTAGAGATCTTTGTAGTAGTACGTTATACAAGTACTTTACTTTAGCAATTGACTTTTCAATGCTTTGTTTACTTCAAACACTACTCCTTATTCCAGATACAAGAACCATCCTCTGTACGCATTGAAGCGTCACCTGCTCAAATTCGAAGCTCTATACCCACCGGACGCGCAAACTCTGGGCTTCGTACGCAACGAGCCTGTGTATGCGCGGGAGTGCGTGCACGTCTGCCGATCCCGGGATACCTGGCTCAAGGAGGCGAAGGTGGTTCGGATGGGCGAGAAGCCTTACAAAGTGGTCAAAGCCAGACCCAAATGGGATAGGGTGAGACGATATACAAGTGTTTTTATTCCGCCTTTCATAGTTAATGAATGGGATAATGAATGATTGTGATGTGGCAATAGTCTGCTAGGCTAACCATGTGGGGGTGAGTTTGTCTGTTTGTATTCTAATAATATCACAAGATTAATTTGAGTTGTATAAAAATGTATGTTTACAACTGTCGAGTGAGACTCATTGTCAATGGAATTCCACCTTTATGATTTCGGGATTAGTAGCACGTATTCTTACTTTTATGTTAGGAATGTGTCGTGGGGTCAGCTGTAATGTAAGACCTGGCAGTTACGTAACGTACCAAGTGTGTAAACATCTTGCGACCTCCCATAAACATGGTCCCATTGGAACATACGAATCGAACGAGGGATTTCGTAACTTCAAAATGCACCGGACGGCGCTACTGAGAAGTAAGGTCCGTTATTAAAATACTGCACTGCTATTGGATAGAAACAACTGCTGTAAAAGGACTGGTTGATTGCAGCCAAAGACAGAGCATTATTTTGACATAAAACCTCATGTCTCAGTAGCGCTCTCTTGCGGATTTTAAAATTGCGAAATCCCTCATTATTAAACGTCAAATCTAGCTTACAGCTGGCCCATGTCTTTGCCTCTCCAACATCTAACATGGAACCCCGCAATTACAGCTGTCAAACAAGCTGATAACGGACAAGCCGCTAGAAGTATTCGGGCCATGGCAAGTTCAGGAGTACGAGCCTCCGGTGGCGGAGGGCGGGCTGGTCCCGCGGAATGCCTACGGGAACGTCGAGCTGTTCAAGCCTTGCATGCTGCCCAAGGGCACCGTGCACATCCAATGTGGGTAGTTTACTGTGTTTGTTGTGAGGGTAGTCGTTAAGCGGGTCTCTAATAATATATGGCTACAATACTGTACACAGGCGCAAATCCAGGATTTGGTTGAGCGGGGGGCAAAAGTCAAAATTATAGGTATCTTCTGATTATAGGTATTTTCTAATCAATGAGTGCGCGCCCTGAGTAAAAAGGATGCCCTTTTTAGTGGGGTCGAAATTTTTGACATTTTGTGTATTGAAAGCTGCGGTGATCAATGAATGAGCGACCGGAGCGAGCTGAACATTTAATTTACGTTTGAGGTCTTAAAAGTTAGAGTGATAAATGAATTGATGAGCGAACGGAACGAGCTTGTAATTTGTGATATTTTGGGTTATAAAAGCTTGAGGTGATAATTAAATTAATGAGTGAGCGAAACGAGTTCGCTATTTTATACATTTTTGGTCTTAACAGCAATGGGTGATCGCCACAGTAGTAATTTAAGGAAATCAATGAATGAGTAAATGAGTTACCGCAACGAGCTAGGTCAATTATAAGAAAAGTATCTGAAATCTATGAATGAGCACGAGTGAAGTGACCTAGAAATTTTTGATATTTTGGGTCTTAAAAGCTGGGGTGACAAATAAATTAATGAGCGAGCGGAGCGAGCTCGAAATTTTCGAAACCCTGGATCCGCGCCTGATTGTACATGTACTACATTGAATAGTATAATCCGCGTCATGAAAGAAGAGACTTGTCAAATGGCAGTAGAGGGGATTTTGCGCAGGTAATCGCCTACTGCGCAAATCGTAAGTCTCTTCTTACATGACACTAGTTATAACCGATGCTCTTACGGTGAGGGAAAACATAGTGATGAAACCTGCACATTCAGACGACTGAATTTGTAACCATGATTAAATCTGGTCAGGCTCCCTTGATAGCAGTCACGGAGGTCAGATGGATGTCGCTCCACTGTAATTACCTGATCTGCCAAATCCTGGATCATAGGCAAGGCGGACACCGGGACACCTTGTGCGCGAAAGCACAACCGGGTCAAGATGATTATTTATTTACTAGTCCACTACACTGCTCACATGAGATAGATGAATAATTAATGTACCCAAGACTTTATTTGGACAGTGAACAGACCTCATCATAAGAGCCCATAACAGTTCACTGCAGGACTTACGGCCTCTCCTTTAAGAGGGGAGGTTATTGACATAATCTCCACGCTTGGCAGGAGGGTTGGCAGATTATGGCAAATCCCTCCACTTATGTAGAGGAGTCACAAGTTCAACAGTGGGCTGTTAGTTGATGATGATCTGTGAACTTTGGGCGTATGTTCCCGACCAAATAGTACGACGAAGTTCGACAATAGACGTTTCAGTAGCGACATCTAGTGGTGTTTGCCTCCATTATGTAAGTAGTTAGGTGCCGTGAAAAGCTTGAGACAACGTTGCGCTGTTCTTACTTTAGATGCTATCAAATGGCAGCTGTATAGAACTGGCCTTCTATAATCTTGCAGTGTGGAATATAAAACCAACCTCTGCCACTGAATATTTTCACACTATGCCTGCCGGCCATGCTTGACAAACTCTGCCAGACTGTTATGAGCTCTTGATATTCATGGCGTAATTTTTTCATGACACTGAAATCCACAAGATGGCGTTTTAGTAGTGGGTTGAATATATTTCTGTAGTTATGGTACTATTCCACTGGCGGGGCGAGGCGGCGCGAGGAAGGACGAGGAGAATTGAAATTTGTAACGTGAAATGTCAATTCTCTTGCCGCACATTGTCGCGGGACATGCCAATCTATACTTATAAAAATTAAATGTTGTGCGTTAGTCTTACTTTATTTGTAATTTGGCCCTACTGGTTTGTGTAATGGCAATTAGGTTTTAGTTTTCTCAGTCCGGGGGAGGTATAGGTAAAAAGAAAATATAGAAAAACGCAAAGACACAGCCATAAAACCGACAATAATTTTGTATGGAAATTCAGCCTATTTGCGTTCCTTTCGCTAGATGGCGTTAGTAGCGGATCTTTTGTTAGTACCTATTCATTCATAGCGAACCTTTTGTTTTAGTTTTCCTATTTTTTTACAGATGGCGTGCATAGCGATTCACGTATTGCTTGGCGCCATTTCATTTGCATATATAAATTAAAGTTTTGTTGTTAAAAGAACTTTGTTTTATACATACTATAAAACAGTCGTTTTCCGCCATCTGCCCCTATGTATCTATGTACACTTAAGTCTTTTAAATTAAATATACAACGGATTTTAATACGGTTTTCAACAATAGATAGAGAGATTCAAGAGGATTGTTTATAAGCAAGAAAAATAAAGGATGGTGTAGGGTAGGTGTGGCATAGGTGTAGGGTAGGTACAGGGTAGGTGTCACCGGGTCCACTAGTCCTGCATAAATTTAAATCAATTCAATATAAATGTCAATTCTCGTCCTTTCTCGCGCCGTGGAAAAGCCGCTACAGCGATTTACTGTTTTTTTTTAAATCAATTTTATTGTCTGTATTGTCTTGACGTCCTCTAACCTTGATCGTTGTTCCTCAACCCACAGTGCCGGGCCTTAACAAGGTGGCCAGGAAGTTGAACATAGACTGCGCGCCGGCCATGACCGGGTTCGACTTCAACGGCGGCTGGTCGCATCCCGTGTACGACGGGTTCGTCGTGTGCGAGGAGTTTGGGGAGATCATCACTGAGGCTTGGCATGAGGTTCGAAATTATTTTTTGTCTTATTTTTCTAGAAAAAAAAAGTTGTCATACGTCGACTCCACAATACGGCACGAAAGCGCCAACTAGCAGTTGTAATTCTTCGTGTTAACCGCGGTCTCCGTCTTGTTTGACTCACTTCCATTTTATTACCTACTCATTATTTCACCTCATGTGTGTGTACTATCGATGGTCGACAGATCGCCATATCGATGGTACGGTGCATTGACGGGATGCCATATGGTATTGGTAAAGTCAGACCCATATTAAATACGGAACCCTAAACAGGATGAATTAAACGCGATGGTTTATTATACATTATGTATATGTAACTGGACGCTGAATAATAATTTGGCAGGTCAAACTTAAAACCGTTATAACTCGGAAATTATTGGTCCTATAACACTAGTTTGCCGGTATGGCGTCCTGTCGATATGGTGAACTGTCGCTCCGTCGATGCAATGTTTTCGATACAACGACCGATTTCGTAATGTAGACCCGAATTTTGACCGTCGGAGGGTCACCAGTCTCAGCATAGCATCCTATCATATACACATACACTTCGGTTCTCAGGAGCTCGAACTCGTTCCCTCCTGCTCTTTTTACCATCGAATAATGAGGGTTATCCCTACGTGGTTGATGGTCCACCGTAACATTCAATATTAAGAGACTTTCGCCGGGAGGAATACTGAGTGGAGTCAATGTAAAAAATGGTTTGCTATCAAAATACTGCCGCACTCGCTAATGGGAAGACGCAACAGCTGTAAAATTGGCACGGATTTATTTTGACAGCAGACATTGCCTCAGTAGCGCCTTCAGATTGATTTTTGAATCGCAAACACCTGTTTGAATTTTGTTAATCATAAAAATCTTTGATTTTAACAGTGCCTGTTATTTCATTATAGGACCAAGTAGAACAAGAACGTAAAGAAATAGAGAAACTAGAAACAAGAGTGTACGGTAACTGGAGGCGGCTGATCAAAGGTTTATTTATACGGGAACGGCTCAAGGCGAAATACGGGTTCGATAATCCCACAACATCACAAGATACAAAGGCGTCCAAAGGACCCCGTTTGGTTGTTAAGAAGAGGAATTAAATTGGTTAGTTTGTTGTTTTGTATTACTTTATTTTTACTACTAACATTTCAGTTAAGATATCCCGCCGCAATCATGTACGCCCTGTTGGAGTTTCGATCATCATCTAGAACATGTCCACTGCTGGATAATAGTCTGCCCTCCGAAACTATCGAGCATCGTTTAGTGTATGTTATTTGCTTTTCGTCTTTCGTAGAGACCATTTAATTAAATGTTAAAATCCATTTTTTAATCGTCGAGGGCATCGTTCGATTTAATAATCATGACCACATAAGTATTAAATCGAACGATGCCCTCTTTAATATTAATTTTCGGTACCCAAGATATTTTAAAGTCCGCCTAAGTAATAATGTCATTGATACTTTAAGATGCAGCTAATGAAGGTTGCCTTTACGTGAAACGTATATTTCTCAGTAAAACTGTCTACCTCATAATTATAATTATTGTTAGATGTAGTAAGATTGTTCGATTTACTAAGCCCAAATTTTACACAATAAAATAATCAGTTTTAGGCCCTGGTCATACTAGTGTTTGTCGGGTTAGGCGTTGTCGGGGATCATCAAGCGCTGACAAGGTATTAACGCGATGCTCGCGCTGCAATTTTTCTCGGAGAGTACTCTCTCTCTTTTCGGTCGGCTGATGGACACATTTTACAGTGTGCCAAATACCTCCAACCACTTCTATCTATAGCCAACCTCACTGCGTCGTATGTACAGTCGAGTTCATTAATATGTACCTAGAAGGTAAGGCCAAACTGGCTTCGAAAAAGCTTGGCGTGCTTAACCGGTCCAGGCGATACTTCACCCCAGGGCAGCGCCTGCTGCTGTACAAGGCACAGGTGCGGCCTCAAATGGAGTATTGTTCCCATCTTTGGGCCGGCGAAACTGCCGAACTGCCGACCTGCTTAATCCTTTGGACTCCGTACAGAGACGCGCCGTACGAATTGTCGACGATCCCATACAAACAAGCAAGTTAGAACCACTGGCTAACCGAAGGGACTTTGGCTCCCTGTGTGTGTTCTATCGGCTGTACAATGGGGAGTGTTCCGAGGAACTTTTCGATCTGGTGCCCACAGCACAATTCCGCCATCGCACCACCCGCCGTGGGCTGGGTACTCATCCCCACTACGTAGACCCTCTGTTGGTCACCACGCGAAGGTTCGAAAGAACGTTTCTCGCTCGTACGATTCGGATGTGGAATGAGCTCCCAGCCACAGTGTTTCCTTTGGACTATGACATGGGATCGTTCAAGAGGTATATTAGAGGTCTCTTTAGAGGCGTGCAACGCATTGGTGACTCCCCTGGTGTTGCCGATGTCCATAGGCGGCGGTGACCACTTTCCATCAGGTGGCCCGCTTGCCTGTTTGTCTGCTAAGTAACATAAAAAAAAAAAAAATGTGAGCATTACCAGGGCTTCAAATATAAATGTACATGGAAGGGTACTTATATATCTGAGCCGATTCATCAATCAAACATATGTACATCTGCTCATATATATAGTATAATAAGTACCCTTCCATGTACATTTATATTTGAAGCCTTGGCAGTGCTCATATATTAATGAAGTCGACTGTACAGGCGACAGTATGAATAAAAGTCTGGCTTTGTATACGGGTGAAGGGTTTAGAAGGTGCGATGTATTGTCGTCATTTCGCCTTTTCGCCTGGAGAGATGTCACCTAACTTGCACTATCGACAATTCCTCAAACCCACGGAGCCAAAAGCCGGGCAGCCGGGTTCCAATAAGAACAAGGAATTGGCTGGACTGGCTTTCACCAATGCACTGTTACTGGACTGGCCCGACTATTACCTCCATGTAAAATGGCCATTAATTACAATTGATCTGTTGTTGTCTGACCCATGAACGTAGTCTGACCATACCGGGGATAAAATTGAAGTGTTTTATCATAAAATCATATTCAATCAAACTCAGGCAACTGCCTTTGTAACCATGATCCAATCTGGTCAGGTTCTCCTGGTAGCAGGTTCACGGAGGTCAGATGATAGTCGCTCCCCTGTAATTACCTGATCGCCAAATCCTGGATCATGTTCAAGGCGGGCCCCGGGCCCTTGTCCTCGAGAGCGCAACCGGGACATTAACGCTAAGATGATTATTTTTTTTTATCACAAAATCATAATACTTGAATTGAAATAAACATTGAATGAATTATTTTATTAAAGTTAGGGACAGTAATCGAGTTGTCTTTTTATTATTGTGATACTTATGTTTAATTTATAGTTTGTTTTACCGTAATCATGTACTAACGTAATATGGTACCTATGTTATTTTCTTGAGTAAGCTAGGCCTTAGCCTAGCTTTTCTATAATTATGCATGGTTAATAAATTTTTGCATTTAATGTTGTCTTCTTATTCACTAATTATATCACGTAACCCAAAGCACAAAGATAATGAAACGAGAATATGAATTTTATTAATTTATTTATTTAATAAGAAAGAACTTATAATAAACATAATTGTCATAGTGCAATAAGCTGTCTTATTATAGTACATTATTGTAATTTTATTTATATTGTTATATAGCAAAAGCTCTAAAAGCATACATAGTTAAAATTTACTCTAGCACAGCTTATTGCTGTCTGAAGTGACATACTATAATATAAATATATATTTATATATATATAAAGTTATATACAAAAACTTTGGTGTATAAAAATATGTATAGACGCTTCAGATCTATCAGCAAGATCTGGTCGGTCGAAACGATTGCTTATTTGCAATCTTATCCGCGTTTACAGGATAGTTTTAGTAACGCACCTCCATATACCTCCAAGTGAAAGATATTCAGAGGTGCATCAAATCACAATGCCATGATTTAATTAAATATTTTAGTTGCATTTTTTTTTGTTTTTATTTTAATTTTATATTCTTACGTATCTACATTTAAAGTCTATGAATCTTACATTCTACAACAATATTTTATGACGAATTTATAAACTAAGGGCCCAGACATATTCACCATTCACGATTTGTACATATATGAAAGGAATGTAACCTTTAATTTATACGGTTCTATCATAAAATATTCTATGTTCAATTTATTTAGTCTCATCGTATAATATCAACCATTATTAAAGCCAGTTTAACGAATGGTATGATCATTCCCTGGTAGCAACTTGTAACAGATTAGATTCCTTTCATGCTACCTTACTCAGAATTTATTCCTACAAAGTCCAGCTTCGTAGTTTTAGATTTATGCCATTGTCAATGTGCCTGCGCCCATTCCGAAACCTACACCCTTCGGACCGAAGTTCCTGCCGTAGCAACCACGGCAGTAAATCTCGTGGTCGGGTCCATCATTCAAGTTGGTTGAATCCTGAAACAAGGTAAAAAACTATAAACAGCCGAACGTTTTGTGCAAATAACAGCACAAGCGACCCTATTTCTGAACGAATAACGTTCGCTGTTACACGGTTATTGGTCCGTGGCAAGTTTCACGGTTATTGGTCCGTGGCAAACGTCAGTGGCTGTGACTTCTGTCAGTCAAGTGGTATAATAACCTGTCAAATCAGTCCAATCAAAACGATACCAAATTTGGTATTTATCACTTTAGGATTACGTGGTTTATTTTATAAAAATGGGGAAAAGTATGGTTTTTCTCCCGATTTTAATTGTTACGTTATTGTCGGCTCATAGAATAAAGGCCGAGTTCTCAACAGAAGACTGTGCATCTCTTGGGTTCATTAAAGCTAACCTATTGTGTTCGTCCTGTGACCAGCTCAAGGATTTCAGTTTAGAATCTCTAGTTGTTCATTGTAAGGAATGCTGCCACAACGACGAATCCGCCCCGAAAGAGAAAAAATACGCTCGTGCTATTCTTGAGGTGTGTACGTGTAAATTCCCAGCATATCCTCAAATACAAGCATTTGTGAAGGGCGACAAACCAGCAAAGTTCCCCAACTTGCAAATCAAATATGTACGAGGCTTGGACCCCATTATAAAGCTTCTGGACAAAGATGGTATTGTTCGAGACACTGTTGCTATAGAAAAATGGAACACAGATTCGGTAGAAGAATTCCTAAATGCTCATCTAGAAAAGGAAGTGGAGGATGATCGTAGTTATTTGAAAACCAATGAGATTTAATTATAAGATAAAAATTTCCTTATTTAGCTAATAAACTTAATATAAGCTAAGATGTCTTTTCTTTCATACCTATAATCGAACCTAACCTAGGTATTTAATTTGCTGTCTATTTCCAAGTTGTCTACAAGACTTTATCATAACGTACAATACTTATACTTACAAGAGATCTATGGCAGTCCGCACATGAGAAGCACCGTTTGTGCCATATGCCATTCTTGGAGTTCATCTGTTCAGCAGCATATACAGGGAAGGCGCATCGGGGGCAGCCCTTACCCTTGGCTGCTTTCTGGCCAGTGAATGGGAGCTGTTCAGTGCTGTAAATTTAGGAAGATTTTAATATAATGTGCTTCATTATTGAAAAATGTAATCCTGCTAACATTTTTCATTTCTATGATTCTCTATCAAACACAAATCTAGAATAAGACTACAATTGTAGTATTATCATAGTGAATAACTGATTTGCAATTTACTTTAATATGGAGTTCTGTAATGTGTGTCTATAAGCGACTTGCTCAATTTTTGTTCTCTTAAGGCTACAATCTAACCAACCAACTGCACTATCCCACAGCCTATACTTACTAGTTGATGGTAGGCTCGGCGTCGCAGGAGACGAGGGTGGGGGTGTGGCCGTAACCGAAGCCCTTGGGCCCGAAGAGTTTGGCGTAGCATGCGCGGCAGTGGATCTCCTTATCAGGGCCGTCACACGCCAGCATGGAGTCCAGAGGGCGGTGGCACTCAGCGCAGTTGAAGCACTTCTTGTGCCACATCTGGTGGAAGGGAAATAGTGATGAATGATTAATTTCATCACATGTTGAGCGCCGGGACATGTGGGAAATTGCTACCTACCTAATAATATACCATCGTGGAAGGAAAATGTGCAAATCCGTTCCCAGACCAAAAATGTTCAACCAATCAACCTGCCAAAATCAGGAAAGAGGGAGACCTAAGAAGTAATGGACTGACATCGCTTTGTCGGATGCGCTAGCCAACGGCTTACGAAGCACGGATGCAGATGTGAAATGAATTTGTAATAAAAAAATCCTGCTTGTGTTTGGACTAGTTACCTATCGAAATATAAGTTAGTGTTTAATTGCCTCTGCAGTTTTGGCAATTAGATATTACTGTGGCCATAAATAAAGTAAAATGTTAAGTACCTACATAGTAAGTTTAGTTCTTATCAGTGTTGTAGTTAGTAGGTAATTTTACTACTACTAAGTACTATTTTAGGTACTCACAGTCCCTTTAGCCAGTTGTTGTTCAGCAGCAAACACCATACCGCCGCAACGCGGGCAACCCTGACCCTTCGGGGCTAGGATGCTGGTGGTATCAGGATTGTAGAAGGGACGGCTGGCTGAGATTTCATCCTCGCTGGAACAGGAATTCAAATTCAATATGGCGTCGTCATGACGGGCACACCTATAGCGTTTAAGGGCAACAGCTTATAACAGATCACGGCTTGACTTGAGTATCCTTAGTAGAAGTAGAAGTTTTTGCCATATCTCCACGCTTCGTTGGCGTGTTGAAGATCGCAGTGTTAAAAATTTCTCCCCTTTTTTTCTTTTGATCGATGAAGGGCTGGTTAACCTATAACCCGTAACTTAAGTCGAAGGGGTTGGTTCTATTTTTATTGTACCAAACTCCGATTTTAGTTTGTTAATCTATTTAATTGATAACTGTAGGGAAATACGCGCTGTTGCCCCATCCTTATGGCGTGCTACAATACCCAAATAGATTACGCAAATTTATTAAACTTCGCGATAGATGTGGTAACTATTATAGAGACTAAACTGACCCATGAAAGTATATTAAATAGAAAAAGAATTTTAAATTCCGAAATTCGATTTGCTAGGCAGTTTAAGTAGTGCAAATTATAAAACTCACGTCAGCCCGTCGGTCTGAAGGAACCCGGAGCCGCAAGCGAATCCGTAGCCGTGGGGTCCCCACTTCTTGCCGTAGCAGGTCTTGCAGTAGACATCGCTGTCTGGACCGTCACAGGCAATGATGGAGTCCAAGGTCTTGGTGCAGTCGTGGCACTTGAAGCATTTGCGATGCCACTCGCGACCTTTAGCCAAGACTTGTTCGGCTGCGAAGACAACGCCACCACAGCGCGGGCAACCCTTTCCGGGCGGAGCTTGGATGGCAGCCGTGTCGATCACAGTGGTCCTAGGCGCTTGGTCACTGCACACCAATATTTTACATTAGAGACCGTCGCATGCTACCTCGAAAATTCGTAAGCGTAGACAGGTATTCTAAACAGAATTGGGTATGTTTACCAGGATTTTTTTAATTAGAGTGTAGATCTGTAGAATACCTTTCCGTTGTTGCAAGCTTTAAAGAAGTCAAAAACACACAAAGTATAAGTATACGCTTATGATAATGTGGTGAAATTATATTGCAGTGCGATGCGCTCATATTTACCTACACTGCACATAACACCACGTCTTATGTAATCGATGCAGTTTGCAAGTGAATGGTGATGCGTGAGTTGCGTGACCCAATGCAGACGGAATTTGTGGGTGGGATTTACGGCTTATTTCATGTTGTAAGCTGAAAACCAGCGTGGGGCGAGTCTCGCCGATATTAAAATTAGTTCGTCCGAGAGCGGAGCGCGCGTTCTATTTCCAAGCTGGCACGATGCCATCGCTTGTTTGTATTATAAGCTGTTTTTATGAAAGTGACTATGAGATGGAAATAACCTGAACCTGTCTTGTAATCCGAGAACTCGCGTAACTGTTGCTATGGTCAACCAGAAGTCAACGTGTTTACGCAATCTAAGATGTTGGTGTTAAATATGAGTGTTGGGGTGTGGGATGGGTTCCACTAAGTTAATAAAAAATCAGATATCAAACAATTCATTTGCTGAAGCTCTATAAGCAAATGTTGAATGGTTAAACGGTTGTTAATGATAAATTAATTGTCTGTGTGATTACAAAAGGGCTTGCAGTCCTATAGACTGCATCGGTTCTGGGGTCGGTGTCACGACACACCATTCAAGTACCTTTGCCACTCCAAGTCCTTTATATCACACATTAGTCCCAGGGATGACATCCCCCCGTGGCCAATACCTCTAGGGCCAAATCTTTGTGCGTAGCATCCTACAGCGAAAGCAGACAAGCATTATTATACAAGTTATCTGAAGAGTACACAGCGTTCTCATAATAAGTAGTTAAAAATGTAAAAACGAGAGTTTGTAAAAGTACATAAATCAATAAATAAGTATGGTCATTGCTGTGCCCTCGCCAGATGAGTGAATCAGGCTGTTCCTCAAGTGGTTGGTTCTTACCCATTGGCGTAAGGGTCACTCTGCAACACACCGGCGCCCTTTCCGTAACCATATCCCTTAGGACCAAACTTCTTCCCATAACAAACTATACAGAAAACATATCTCAATTAAAAACATGGACAAAATAAGGTACATACACACAAAAGTAGCATAAGAAACGAAGGTTCAAAAACAGCAACATACTGATAAAGCTGTAGTATTTATTTACTTAAATAGAGCAATATGTATTTTACTAGATACATTGGAAGGCAGGACACATAAAGGATAACGAACCTTTGCAGTAAATGTCTTTGTCAGGCCCCTCGCAACAGTTGGTGGAATCCAGTCGTTTCATGCATTCGCCGCATTTGAAACACTCCCTGTGCCACGCCTGAACATATAACCGACATTGAGGGTTTGAATGTTACATGCAAGGACTTAAGGGGCGCTAATATAGGGGCACAGGCCGTTAAAACAATGACACAAATGGGATTACTTCACAATAAGGGGGCTGTTTATGAACATATATATCTTCAAACTCCGGAAATAGGCATCCAACGAGAAAATACCTCGACAATATATTCCTCCATCTGGCCCATCACAATGCATCATTGAATCAAGTGTTCTGTTGCATTGTATGCATTTGAAGCATCGTCTGTGATAGCCCTACGGCGTAACAATGAAGTTAAAGTGAGCTTATATATAATATTTGTTAATCTTGTTTTCGTACCGCTGAGGAATCTGGTTAAAGCATTTGGGTACGACTAGATTGATACCTTGCGTATGAACTTGCATTGTTGTTTGGTCAAACGTTAAACTAGTTAAATAAAATTATATTGTATGTACGAGTATGTAATGGTGTAGGTGGTGAGTTGCAGAATAGCTCACCTTTCCGCGAGCAAGCATCTGCTCGGCGGCGTAGACGCAGCCGCCGCAGCGCGGGCAGCCCTCGCCGGGCGCCGCCTTGATGATGGTGCGCGACTCCAGGCAAGCGCCGTTGGTGCGGACGCCCCTGAACACACAACAACGGTCACTCTCGGTCCGCCCTCAATGCCGAAAGGCCCAGCAACGTTGATAGAAGAGGTGTTAGAAGCCTCCGGCTCGCTCGCCTCTACTCTAACACCGGCCACACGGATCGCGGCGAAGCATTGCTGTCGGCGGCGCACCCCCGCCGTAATGGGAGAAGGTAAGGGCTCCCAGCCGCCCGCTCCGCTCCGGCCCGGCTACCGGCCTCTTCGTACCACTACACATCGACATCGAGGGCGCTTTCCTTATCCCATCACATTTATAGGCTAATGGTTACAGCTAAGACGGAAGCGTTAACTATGGTTAGAGAGAGATGTCAGTAGCAGAGAAAGTTAGAAAACAATAGGTAATGTTATAGCCGCATGCTTTCTAGGTGCGTAAACAGCTCTGCGAAGCCGTGCTGAAGTGTACAACATGGTTTCTCACCGTGGCTCTGCTGTGTTCGGGTCGGCCCGTCGGGGGAGCGAGGGGCGCGCTCGAGCGCTCGAGCCGCGGCGGCCGCTCGACCGCTCGACCGCGCCCCTCGCGTTAATCACAACTAATACAGGGTGGGTTTGTGGTCGACTCTTTTATTTTTTACGTATAAATTATAATTAAATAGTCCGGTAAACAAAATCAATTAAGCAATAGCGAATAATAAATAAATAACCCTAACTAAAGTAATTTAAAGTACGGATGGCGTGCTTTCGCGAGGCGCCGCTGGTTGGCCGAGATGTGTGTCGGCGACCCGCTAGCTCTGCTGGTCGGCTGCTCGCGATCAATTCCTGTTGCGACATAAACGGAGACTGGTCATGCACGTGTAAGGCGGGCGCATAATGTACAGCCGAGCGCGCGCTTGTCTACTAGGTTGTATGAGTTTATGTACACGCGGTTAATATTGTTACGCACGGGCCCGCGGGCCGGTCGTGGGGCGACATCAGATAAGGAAAGACCCTCAGTGGCGCGGGCGGCGGGAGTGCGGGAGCGAAGGGTACTTACGCTTCCTTGAACTGATCGCCGGCGTCCATGGACAGGCAGCCCGCGCCGCCGCCGAATCCGTAGCCTTTTGGTCCGAATTTGCGCCCGTGGCAATTTTTGCAGTAGAGCTCGCCTTCGTGTTCCGCGCAGTTGGTGGAGTCCAGCGCCTTCGAGCACATGCCTGTACCACCAAGTTCAGCATAAACACAAACAGCACCGGGGAAGTGGACGGACGTGCCGGGAGTTATCAAGTTTCATCTTTGTAGATCGGAATAGCCTTAGAAGTAGACTGATAATATTGCATTTATAAGATTTGAATGTCGTCCTGCTGGTCTGGGGGGTTGCTTGGTAGCAATTGTTTGTAATTCATGTCGTACATTGATAAGTAAGTATTGTTGACAAAACAGTGTAACCTAACACACGTTGAAGATCAACTTTTAAGATTGAATGATGGCAGTGGAGTGCAGTGTACTTAAATTTTTCAACTTCAAATTTTTTGCCTTCAATAGGTCTTTCGCTGGAGACCGTGACACTGGTCGAATAGTTTAGGGCCCCATGAGTGGCTTTGTTATTTTTAATAGGTGTCTGTATTTTTATTGACAATAGGGTGTTACGTATTTCATTGTACTTTTATTATAACTTCACGTCGCAACGAATCAACGGATCGTTTCGATTTGTTGCATAGATAGTTTACGAGCCACACACATTAGATAATTATAGTGTACTACTTTTCGCAATTTCCTATTTCGTGCTTTACGTAAGATTGTTTCGCGAAATCCGAATAGATTTTTTTGGAAATCGTGTTACGATCGATCTCTTCATGTTTCGCTGGATCACGTCAAGTGTAAATGTTTTATATTTTTTTCCGGAATAACTAATTTATATAACACTACTTCGGAAATTAACGCGAGACCTGACTGTGGTTTCACCCTATTTATAAAACTCTACGTTGAAAGTAAACCCTTCTCTAGAGTGGCGGCTATTCTTATAGAAAACTGTTTATTCCAAATAAATTCTACTCTAGCTATAGTTATTTCCATTATATATAACTTCATATTGGAAATTAACCCTACTCGAGCTGTGGTCATATCCATTTTATAAAGTCCTTTATTTCAAAATAATTCTACTCTAGCTATGAGTAAAGTTCTTCTCACTATATGAAACTCTACCTTGGAAGTTAACCCTACTCTAGTTGTTGTTATTCCCAATTTAAATTACTCTACATTTGCGTAAATCCCACTCTAGCTGTAGTTATTTCCACTGTATAAAACACTACCATGGAACCCCATTCTAACTAGCTGTGGTTATTCTTCTAAAACTCAACAATTGCATTTTAATGTTAGCTGTAGTTATTCCCTGTCGTTATATTCCTACTTTTGCATGTTTGAATTAGGAATTAGATTTCTTTCTTTACACGTTTTAAGACTTCGTATTTTCACAGGTTTTAAGACTCGCGGTTATTCACTTTCATTATCGTCACACATATCGGGTTTGCTACCACGGCTATGGTTATTATTTTTACCCCGATATTTCGAAACCGTTGCACGCTCCATAGTCACTAGTAGGCCAACCGTGGTGTGCCGTCGTGACTAATCCTATATTTGTGAAGATTTATGTGTAGTGAATAACCAGGAAAGTCTTAACACTTACTACACGTTTATATTTGTTACAGTAGCTTTGTTATTTATAAGTCTTATATTTAAAGTAGGTACACAAGTAAGTATTAAGGTTATTTGAATTCACGTAACCCTTACATGACATTCTAAATATTACTTTTGATGTGGATATGCTTTGTAAATTGTCGTAAATACTTTTCTCTCTGTTGCTTGACATATGTACCTAAATAATTTTCTATGAACTAAGAGAGGCTACAAGGTGGAGGGAGTATCCTAGTAGGTAATAATAATATCTACTTATGTGAATTGCGTAAAAATTTAAATTACTCTATATGGATATTGTATTGTTTTTGTTAAATCGATGTACCGCTGCGCCGGCGTTGTTTTGTTTAGTCAAGTGTGAATGTGTACGTAGGTAGATAGATATACAATCAGTAACGTTATTCTACTAACATAATACTCTTAAAGTGGAGTTGCCTTGGTCTATGTATCAGTTGTAGGTACTTAGTCTTTTTTCTCTATGGCATCACATTTTTTCCTGGCGTTATTAATAAAATTACTCTTATTTGATTATGGTCAGTGTTAAGGCATAAGTTTCCCAGCTAATTGCAATTACTGGATACGAGACGGCTGTTAGTATTAGTGAGGTTCTAAGTTAGGAAATGAATGGGAGGCACACTTACCGCACTTGAAGCACGTCTTGTGCCATTTAAGGCCTCCGGCGACGCGCTCCTCCGCGGCGTATACGGACTTGCCGCATTTCGAACACTTGGGGTTTTCTACTGGTTTGAAAGGCATTGTGCTTCGCTTAACTTATCCTGCAACAAAACAACGAGTCACGTCAGTAACAGACAACGACCGGCATTGACATGGTCATATCGCAACTGACAGGGCGAGGCGACTCGAAAATTGGCACACTTTCATGGTACAACAAAATGGAGTTCATGCAAAGCAGTTCACTCGAACGCACTTTCAGATCCAACACTTTCAACGTTTGAATCACTCCAATATTTATGTGTGAATAGAATAGCGGCACAAGTTGCACAAAAAAATAATTTTCTCCTCAGAATTTGTTCTAGTTAACGCATTACTCGTTGGCTATTCTCCAAGTCGCCTGCACCACTTCAATCACATCCAAACTGACACTTTATTGCTCAACAAACACAAGTACCGAGTGATACGCTAAGCGCGCTTCCTCCGAGTGCTACGAGGGCCGAATGTAAAGAATGCGCGGGCGCAGGGCGGGCGGCGCGGGCCGCCGCACTAGTTCGCGCCTAATTTGGGATCGTCCAGGTAAAATTACGCGACTGGAACGCACCACTGCATTTCTAATATTAGACCGCACTGTGAGGAAGCGCCGGGAATCACTCGCGATCATTTAATTTTACGATTGAATATGACGGACGGATGATGTCACTTTCACCGGAGCACGGACCTGTTCGTCGAGTCGCTACGAGAGTCAAGCTCCCGAATACGCGTTTACAGTGCAGGGCGGTGATGCCTAGACTGCTGCGCGGAGGTCGAGTGATGCGCGAGGGCAGCGCACGAGCGTAGTCTATACGCGGGTTGCACACGGCCCCAATGGAGGGGCGCCGCGGCCGCCCTCGCCATCCTCGCCGCGGGCTCCGCTCCTGCCGCGTCCTGCCGCCTCCTGGCTCTTCAGACCCTCTTCGCGCCATCGTGGGTTCCCAAACCGTGGCTTATTCTACCTACTTTGCGCTGCCCCTCGAAGTTTAACACAGTATTTTGACAGCCAAGTTCAACACTTGTCATAACAACAAGTGAAATATCCGAGGAAGAAAATACAATTGAAACAGCGCCCGAGATTCTGCTTTTACAGTTTCTTTAAATTTTAGATTTAATGGATGTGGACAAAATTTTATATAGTCATGTTAAAGTTCTGAAACTTAATTTGGTTTGGACTGTACCATTACGTACCTAGGTAGTGATTATATTAACTTTGGCTATCTACCTTTGGAACCGTAATTTGTTATACCACTAAAGTGGCAAATAAGCTTGTGGCCTACCTTACGGTAGAATAGAATAGAATAGAAATCTTTAATTGTATGACACTGACAATAATTTCTTATTAAGTACAGTGTTGCCCATTTCGGACGTACAATATTCTAGGTATAGTACCTATTATAAATAAGCTAAGACTAAAACAAGCTGCCATTTTAACACGTTTCAAAGTAGGTAAAAGTTTTTAACATAATAATAATCTAAATCTAAAAACAAAACCTAAACATTTTTAGAAATTAACAATGTAGGTAGTATTTCTATAATTATAGAATTCAGATAGACTGTAGAACGACTTTTGTAACAGCCAATCTTTAAGTGTTAATTTAAATTTGATACCATCCAACTTTTTTATTTCATAAGGTAAATGATTAAATATTTTAATACCACTCACGTATGTGCTTTTCAGGAATAAATTATTATTAGTTTGGGGTATAACTTTATTATGTGCATAATTCGGTCTGAGTAATCTGACTTTACAAATAGACTTATTTCTAGGATATAAATACCAATTACAGTGAGTATAGTATTTTCTTTAAATTTGTTACGCAATGTTTCCATTTGGCTCATTTTAAATATATTCCTTAAACATCTTTTTTGAGCTATTAAAATTGATTGAATATTTATAGAGTTGCCCCAGAAAATGATACCGTAACTTAAATGAGGATAAACATAACCGTAATAGGCATTTATAGCTATAGATTTAGATGTAATGACAGATAGAATGGATAGAGCGTATCAGAAGCTAGAGAGTTTCTTGATTAAATTTTTCAAATCAAATCAAATCAAATCAAAATTTCTTTATTGATTAGGACATTAAATATCTCTTTCAATCGTCAAAAAGGAGGGGGGTAGGAAAGTAGGAAGGAAACACACAGTGACACGCTGACCGCCCTATGTCTCTAGATAAACGTATCCCTCGCCAACCACAACCGAACCGGGCTCGACAATGCCAGACAGAGCCGGAACGCTATATTATATTATATACTCGTAGGTATGTCTAGTATAATTAAGAAAAACCACCTAAAACTACAGCAAGAGTAAGCCAGTCCACCAAGGCAGCACCCGTTCACGAGTATAACGCAGGGCCCAGCCATCGTCCAATTCAACCATATTTGAGGGAAAAGAGCGACCCGGCCCCCACGCCACCGCCAGACAGACTTTTAAGTGAGCGTGCATCACACATGCTGCATGTGATAGGTAGTTGCTCCCACCCTACTCTATCCTATCCCTACCCTATCGCTACCTTACCCCTACCCTATCCTACCATTGCCTTAACCCTACCCTACCACTACCTTACCCCTACCCTACCACTATCTTACCCCGACCCTACCACTATCTTACCCCTACCCCACCCTATACTACCTTACCGCTATCTTACTCCTACCCTACCCTACCCCTACTCTAACTACTACCCTACCCCTACCCTAGCGCAGACAGGAAACACCATGTGTGGGAGAGGAAGGAAAATTAACGCCGCTTCCAAGGTGGTTCTCTGTGGGGGAAAGAAACGGCAAGAAACCCACAGAGCCTACGTTAATTCTTTTTTTTTTAAACATGTCTTATGTACTAATACATTATTTGTCCTATATACTATCTTAAAAGTAAATACCTGTATAGAACAGCAGTTCAGTCCCATGGACTTTTGTCATTTACATATTCAGATATACTATAATAACTTTTTTGACATAATTTGTTTTTTATAGCGACTTTAAATTTATTCACTGGTAAATTCTGAATATCTGTTGGAACCTTATTATAAAAGCGTACACATTGACCCATAAATGATTTGTGGACTTTGGCTAGACGACAAGCACCAGCAACAAGCTTATCTTTATTTCTCGTATTAATATTATGAACATCACGATTCTTCTTAAATAAGTGTAAATTTTTATGAACATACATTAAGTTCTCATATATATATTGTGACGGCATTGTCATTATATCGATATTCCTGAATTTATCTCTTAGTGAAGTTCTAGGTCTCAATTGATAAATCGCGCGAATAGCCCTTTTCTGCAATACAAATACATTGTGCCAGTCGGCAGCGTGTCCCCACAGCAGTATGCCATAGGCCATAATACTGTGGAAATAACTAAAGTAAACTAATCTTGCTGTAGCCTCGTCAGAAATACAGTTTTAGTATGAGCCTTCCAGTTTGGATGGGTGTCAATAGTACGCCCAAAAACTTAAGTAAGCAATAGGTAACGAGGAACATCACTCCCGAGTTGCTAACCATGTAAAACCTTTTAACCACTTTCTTGAAGAACTCCAACAAGCCTTGCCAGAGAGCTCATTTCACCATCGTAGTGTGCATGAGAGAAAGTTTCTTTGGAACCGCACAGATCGCGACCAATGTGGTTCCAAGTTGTGAAGATAGTTCATTAACAACAACTGAAGATGCAAGCTTTGAGATAATAAAAAGTGGCTATGGGTATCATGTCAGGCAGTTACTTAGAACATAATTAATAGTTGTTCCGCTAGTAGGCATGATATCGTTGACAATTCTCACGATGCATGCAGTTGTGATCGAGCCACAAGGACCGCGCTGAAATGCCGGCACTGTAGCCCAAAAATGAGAGCAATACTCCAAGTTTTGGGGTTCGACTCGTAAGCGAGAGACACCGGACACTAAGCCCAGTGCATCATCTACCAATGACTGTTTTCTGAATTATGTATACTAACATTAAAAAATATTAATCACTAACCGATGCTCTTACAGTGAGAGAATACGTGACGAAATCCTGGCCAGATTGGATCATGGTTACACATTCAGGAGACTGAATGTGTAACCATGATCCAATCTGGCCAGGTTCCCTTGTTACAATTACCTGATCTGCCTTGGTGCGCAATCGGGACATTAACGCCACTTTGTCTAAGTTTTGCTTGTCCGGTAACAATTTTTATTAAGTACGTAAACATTTCGCGGTAAACAGCATGTTGTTTAATTACTAAACCAAAATGTAGATGGCAAATAAAACTTATTTTCCTTTTAAATCCGTACTTGGCATTGGATATGTATAAGCAATCAAAACAAGGTAAGGCTGACTCATGCGAGTACATTTGGCTAGTTGTTGTGGCCGTATTCATACATAGAATCGGCAATGACAAACGGTCACTACTTATGTCCGAACACGGCAATAATTTCTAATGGTTGGCAATTATATCTAATGTGCACGTCGTCGACTTAATCCCACAAAACTAATGGATGACATTATTTGACGATTCTCGTAAGATCTGGTTGATCTATTGTCAGTGGGTACTATTTTGAAGTGAGTGAGTGTGAATTTAAAGTATTTCATCTTCAAAATATGTATCTACATGAATATGAGCCTGCATTCAAGGTGGTAAAGTTATAAAGTAAGTTAAATTAAAATGCGATAACTTGGAGCTTGAATCCGACTCGCACTCAACGGATTTTAAAACTGCAGACGTAAAAAAAGAAATAAAGAGCCAAACTTCAAAATACGAGTACAACTAAAGTTAGTTTTCTGGCTTATAATCAGTTAACGTTTTTACTATTTAATTCTCAAGAAGCTTAGGTACGAACTTGCAGCCCGTACCCAAAAAGGGAATTCGCTTAAATCCATCCATCCATTTGATCTGTTCAGTATACCTTAGCGACTAGGAAAACTGTACCGACTAGGTATCGTTTCCATCAGAACCTATTACTTTTTTATTGAACATAGTAACATGTATTTAAAGCCTTACTGATGGCGCACTGTCGAATTATACCATATAGCTAACGTTACCATATGCCAATCTACAAACTTTTTAAAACTATACAAACCATTAATCTCTAACGCTACATTGACTCAAAGAAGAACAATAATAATGTCGCGAAAATACCTATAACAAAAACAATATTAGTTAAAATTCAATTCAATATTCAATCTGCACGAGGGTCGAAATCGAGAGACACCACCAACCGAGTTACACGATTAAAATTTGTACTTGAACACATTAATGGGACTTCTACAGAGGTGTAGTGCAGATCCACTAGGTAGGTGCACCTATAGGTATGGTCTTTAAGAACCATCTAATGCTTTTAAGCTGTGAACAATATTTTTTTTCCATTGGATCTATAGTTCAGACACCAAACTTAATCTTTTGGTAATAAACGCTACCAAATGCCGCTTAAAGCCTCCGCCTGATCTCTACTGCGGTCAAGAAGCGGATTTTTCAACAATTCCAAGGCAACAGTTCGCATCAATTTTTTTTTTATTTTTTTTATTTAACCATTTATTGTACACAATATTGTTACAAAAGTATATTACATCATATATCAGACACAACAGGCCAACTTATTTCTACAAAGAAATTTCTTCCAGCAGGCCTACAGCAGAGAGATCGTGACAATTAAATGCAGTAAAGACGTGCACAGTAGCAAAAACAAAATAATGATGCTTAACTAAACTAAATATCTCATAAACAACACTAGTTGGTTAACTTTACTTTAAGCACTTGGATAAGTTTTAATGCCTCTAAGTGTAGAATTCTCCATAAATTATAGAGTTCTGAGTTAACAACAAAAAATACTATAGAATTGAGAACCTCCTCCTTTTTTTAAGTCCGTTGAAAAGACTTTGCATAAAGCGTTCCGTCAGTCATTTTACTCGAGTGGCGTATGGCTCTGTCATATAACATAGGTACAACAATGCCTTTGGATGCATTTGCGCTGCAGTGTGTCGGGCATGTTCGTGGAGGCGCACGGATGGCTTTCACGCCCCCATTAGTAAGAATGCAGCGTCCGCGTGGTACTTAGAATACCATTGTAAAGATGATACTAGTAGCTAATAGTATCTAACAAAAACGTGTTATGGATCTATGGTCTGAAAGAAAGATATTAAAATTTAATAAAAGACCAACATATCCTTAAGTAGAAAGCAGTGCCTAATAGGTTATTAATGACAGTGACATATTCATAATTTTGGTTTTAGGAGGGTTTGACCGAACTCATTTGGCTATTTAACAAACCGACTCCAAAAAGAAAGAGGTTATGTTCCGCTAACAGAAATCGAAAAACTCGTAAATAAGCCAGTTCATTGATTTTTTAGATTTCTGTAGGTCCGCTGTATGAACTTGTTTATAATGTTTTCGTCTTCAGAAATCAGGGGAAAAAGGACCCTAATAAAGTTCGACGTGTTTGTTTTTGTTACGCGATATCTTCGCTTATTGTGAACCGAATTAGAAGATTATTTTTAGTTGAAATGGTTGACCTAGAGGTCCCTAGAGGGTGATCTCATAATAATTAGAAGAAAATATATCGCCCTCATGAGTTCTTTCCCTGGTTCCTTTTCATTACCTGGCCGATGGCTTTCTTTTTTATTACACAGCCCAAAAATACCTCTGCACTGCCTCAGGCTTCTAATGCCAAGGATTGGAGAATCCCGTAGTGGCTTTGTTGTAAACTTATTCTGAACGAACGCCGCCTCTAATGTATGTTAGCCACCTCTCGAAAGCAGCCAGTCAGAGAGCCAACGTTCAGCCAATGTTGATAAGATCCCTCAACCCCCTGTTTAATTGGATATCCGAAGAAATAACAAATTGTTTGAGATTAGTACCTATATTTCATTCCATGCCACAATCGACTTCGTTGCTGAATTAAATAAGTACCTAGTAATAATTTTGAATTACACTAAACTCAAATTCTCTATTTAATACGGAACAATAAATCGATTAATACCTAAAGAAGAATGTGTGTCACGTATTGTAACGTCTAATACAATAGAAAGCATAGTTTAAAGAACTCCATGATACGCTACTGTGTCACTTAAATCTGTACAATTGCTTCGTCACAGTAGCAAAAATACGCTAAAGTTAGCTCTTCACCCACGCACGGCCAAATGCCTAGACTAGGACGACTACTCATCACGACAGAAATAAACAACAAAATATGCTCTTTATTACGTTTACAATTAGTCCAGTACCGTGTGTCATGAAGTCCCGCGAACTACACTTGCCAAGTTGTGCACACCTGTCCGTCTATTAATATTTTTACAAAAATAAACTCTAATGATTAATATACATTAACGCATAAACTTTAAAAATAGGTCGGCAATATCGATCAATGCCACATGCGCGCATTCAAACTTTGTGTTTGACACCATGACGCTCATGTGTTGAAAGGGCACATCAATGTTATGAATTACTCTCACAGCGCTACATGCCAGGTATTATATTGATCAATCTATTAAATCGAGCATCATGACAACAAAGTTATTTAGGTATCACTTAAAATTTTTCTGTGTTGTTATTCAAATCACCGACGAATGTTGTTTACTTCATTCAGAATCGCTTGTCATTTGTTTTCTGTGTAGACTTCGGTGAAACCTGTGGTATATGTATTTATACTGAATTTGTAGCTGGCATTAAGTAGTTATAGTGAATTTTGATAGCATGCGTGTCACTGCAATCACCTGCCTTTTGTGCCTTAAATGATTTAGTCCATATACAGACGTTAATATCAACGCGGTTTGCCATGAAACGACATAATTCTTTGCCATATCCGACGTCTAGGTCATGGTCAAAGCCTGCAAGTTGACTTACAGGCCATATGGTGTTATCATATTGATTCTTAGCAGATGAACAGAAGTTCACGTACTTAGTTACGTAAATAAATACAAGCTACCTACATATTGGCAATCACAACCTACAAAATGTCTTCAAGACGACAGCTATTTTACTTAGATATGGATGTAAGTACATGTGCACCTACAAGTGTGATGATAGAACTTTTATTAAATAATATTGGATTCAGTCCAACATAATCGAAAAAAAGTTATATCATCATCACGGTCACCAGCCTATAATAGCCCCAATGTGGGACAGTTTCCATAGAAACAATAAAATTATCGAGGAAGATATCGGTACTAAATCTCTGTGATACGCAAGCGATTAGTCACTCAGACGGCTACTTTCATTCCTTCCACAGACGTCATTCGGAACTCCAAACGTAAGCGCTGAGAGCACGGTTATTTTCGCGCACAGTTTTGCCACACGAGACATTTTATGGCCATGAAATATTCCTCAAAAATGTCCCTTATGAATCAGGAGGTAGACGGTGCTGGCACACTGTCAAAGCTGTCCATATCTCGATCGCGCCCCTTTGTGACTAGATTTCTTCCACTCATTATACGTCTAAACTCTGCCAAATGCTTAATGACCGCTACAATCCGTTGAAAACATATTATACTTTCTATTCGACTAGTGCAGGGAATACGCCGGTCGGCTATGCGCACGGCACTGGGTTGGGCAGGGATTGAAATTACGATTATTTGTTCGGTCTAAGTAGTACGTACCTAGGTTCTAAGTTGGGTGGGATGGTTAGCCATCGTTGCTTATATTATTCTAGAATTATTCTTCGTTTTCTTCACGCAATATTGGTTGCTACTAACAGTTTTTATGTATATCTGCAATATATATATATATATACGTCTACGTAAATATATATGTATATTATTTTTTAAATGTTTATAATTGTAATTTAAAATGTAAATAAACTCCCCTCTGATTATTAAAGAATATATATAGGTATATCGAATTTGTTAGTATTTTTTCAATTACATTCTATTCGAGGAACTCCGATTAGAAACTTCTCTTTATGCTGATAAATAGTATTGTGTAAGTACTGGATACATTTTGTCTAGGTATACTACGCTGTGCGGTATTTGATAAAACCCGTCTACTAGCAACTTTTATCTCAAAGCTCTATGTCCTTAGTTACCCACGCTAGAAAAAAGGGCAGCAATTTTCTGCAGTAAACTTTCAACACTGCCATCTCCAATCATCCCGCTAAGTATGCAGAAGGCAAGCGTTTCAATTAATGTGGAGGAGGACAAGACTAACAGCGGACCGCAACGGACTGTCGATGATTCGCTATTTTTTACGGATGAGCTCACGTATATCGTGTAACGATATATGTATATTTCCAGACTAGCGATAGGAGTACAGACACGACGATCCCATCCGTGATTAGGTCATAATCACGGTTTTACGGATTCCGGATTGTATAATTCAGGTGTTTACGAGTCCGTGTGCAGGTGCGGTGGATCTCCATGCGGGTGCGTGGGCCGCGGCGAAAATAACATGGCGGCGGTTGCAAGCGCGCTGTTGCTCGGCGCGCGCGCAGAACTCCTCGGCATTACTCATGCGCGGTGGGTAGCCGTCCCACGCCATATCAAAATTTCATACACCACTTTTAGATCCACAGAAACGCTACCTGAACAATCAGTCCGCGCTCTATTCTGAAACGCGCGGAATGTATTTCGTGACGGGTTAACGAGCCTCTTGGGTGTGTTCGCTGGCTTAATAGAGGAACACTTAATATATCAATCGCTTCGTTAACAATGAAGGAATAGATGATTTTAATGTTAGTCTTTATCACACCTCTGTAGGGATGTATTTATTTGGTTTCGTCAATACAGCCACTGATATTTTGAATGTGAGTAAGTATTTTAACACAGTAAAATAGTGTCGTGCAATTTTGTAATTTATCATTTTGTTTTTCACATTTTACAGCGCTAGTATTTATGTGTCCATGTTGCCATTTGTCAATATCTAAAGTATCACTAAGGAACTAATAAAAACCGGGTAATATTCAAACTTTTCGAAAAACAAACATCAATATAAACTTTATTTTTTTTAAATACATACTTGATAAATATGTAACTTTTTCGCTGTAATTTCATTGAAAGCTGAGTGTGTAAAGTGACCGAGTTACTGAGCTGAGTAACTGGGTGAGTTCTGATACTCATTGGGTTTTCAGCCTGTTTCAATATCCACCATAGCTTTAAAAAAAAAAGGTATTTATTTAGCATTTAGCTCAGACATATAAAAATAAAAATTACATAAAATTAAAATAAATTAAAGAAGGAAAAAAAAATGAGAGAAAAAAAATAAAAAATAATATAAACACTAAACGCTAAAGAGGCCAAAGCTCAGTTCCGCAGATACGCGATAATACTTTTACGCGGTTTAATACTTATAAATATGCCCAGGATCTAACAGTGGCGCCCTAACCTGTAACTACCTCGTTTTTACACCTGCGCGTAGGTGAACAACTGAATTTTAAATCCCTTACCATCCTTTTTTATTATTTACTCATACTTAATTATCAACTCATCATCATGATTAACAGCCACTGCTGGCCTTTGTCTGACTATTGTTCTTTGTGGTATTGCGATATGATTATGTCGCAAGACCACAAAGAACAATTGCATTGGTCATATACAGTCCGGACCTGGCGCTGCATTTGCTGATGGTAGAATTCTGTCAATCCTATATTCCTATCGCAAAGCAGGTAATAACGCTTGCTTGTTTGCGTTTCGCATTGAAGATTAAGGTAGGTAGCTAATGTACTGGAGTGCAAATAGAGACTTGATGCATGACAGCTCAGTCCTAATGCACCTGTGGTTTTGTATTTTTTTGTCATAGGTCTCACCATTAACTGAGGCGTTATAACTTCAACTTAGCCGTTATAGCATCCATCGGCTCTATACATTTATAACAGGATCATCCGATCTGCGATTGACGGTACGGGTCGCCACTCGAGAACCTTTCCGCCCCATCGGCAATCATAGATATGGGCGACAGTTATCGCTATTCGTAATGGTTTGTTCACTTCTTAGTAGGGCTGACAATAAAAATATTACCTACGCGTTTCTCAGAACCTCACCAGATCGATGGTTCACAGTCACATCTCTACGCTGTCTTTATTCACATACATCTTGTATGTGAATAGAAGAGTAATTGGTAATAAGTATGATGTTGATAATAAGTAGGCTGTTATGAGATGTTGATGTGATGTGATATTATGAAGCGAAGGAAGATTTAGTTTAGTGAACTCAATGTTTTGTAGTGTAATCAAAGGTAGGGCCGAATGTTTAGGGAGTCGCAGAGTTATATTGGTAACTGCTATTGAAGGAAATGATACGTGGAAGAAATGTCAATACAAAGTTTAGGTTTTCACATACATAGGTATTTTTATTAAGATTGAGTCTGAGCTATTTAAATCTTCTCGTGTCAGCCATTTTATTTAGCATTTTTGGCGTAGTGGGAAGGCATAGGCATGCGCAGGCATATTTTTACGTAAAGCCGCTACTGCAACGTAAGCTTTCTCAATACTCTACATAATATAAACAAGCATCTATTCTATAACCACAATTTTCACTTTCTCTGCCAGATATGCTTGTCGTTAAACTAAAAAGATTCTCGTAACCTACCTTAATAAATAAAATTAAAACGAGTGCAATTTTACTGAAACATTCGAAAAGAAAACAGAATGTTATTTTTAATCTCGCCTGCACGAATAAAAAAAGATATTTACGCTCCGCGAAAACATTTACATTCACCGCTCTAGAATAACCTACTTGGCATTAGACCTAGAAAATTTTGTTTTTCAAGAGCAAACTAGATAATTATATTATGCTAATACAAACTCAGACCACAGGCGCCAGCGGAATGCGGCAGAATTGCATTTTAATCGAGTTAATTAAATGTTATACTAAAACAACTGTTTACTATAATTTGTTAATAGCATATATCCATAAATTCTAGTGAATTATGATCGTCTGTTCATCATCATCTTGGCGTCAATCTCGGTTACGCTCTTGTGCGGCACGCGAGGCCCGAGGTTACCTTCCTACTTTCCTTGTTCACTTCGGTCTTCGACATCCTTGGTGGTGAGTTTGTTAGCACGCATGTCATCTTTGTCGAAGTCAAGCCATTGCTTCTTGGCTGGCCTCTCCTTTTAGTGCGTCGTGGAGGTGGCACAGCGGTGACATAGGTGACATGGCAATTCTGATAGTCTGATAACGACTACTACAAAACGTCAGTGTTCTGGAACTTGAAGATAAAGCGGGAAGTGATAGTGGTAGGTACTGTGTACAGGCCCGAAAGGTAATCTTATTATATTATGTAATCTATATGTAAAATTAAACCTAAGTATAAGGTACACAACATTGTATATGAATATAAATAAATAAATAGGTCTACTCACATCGAAATACAAATAGAAATTAGATACGTGTGACCGCATACCGCCAAAATAGAACCTACAGCGACTGTCGACCGACTTCCTGCTCTTGCTTTATTGCGTTTAGTGAAACAAATTCAACGTTGGAAAATTTAAATTTGTATTTTGTATAAATCGCCTTAGTTACATGAGACAAGAAAAAATCGCCACTTCGTCTCATTAGTCTTCTTGGCAAATGTTGCTAGGAGGAATTTTTAAAATAGAATAAATCCACGTGGAAGGAATCATTGACTGAAACATTGAATTATAAACTTTAAAAACCCCTTGCTGCTTCTATTAATATATTTTTGGAATTGTATCATATTGCGACTTTTTTGTTTTATAGGTACATACCTAATGCCCTTTTACATTATTGTATATATATTTAGTTAAAACTTTAGTATTAACATTGACAAAAAGAGTTGGTAGGTAATAATACTAAGTATCCAGTTCAGTTCTACAAACATATAATTAATTGTATACCTAAACGGTGACAATAATCATAATTTTTTGGTGAAATACGAAAATAAATGGTTCTTCCTTTCAGGCAATTAAAATAATGTTGTTTCAAACATTAACCTACATCTACACGATGTCTGCACCCACTGTTTTATCAGAACATCTGCTAAGCACTGATGCAACTGCACGGTGCACCATTTCGTCCGACTGCTAACTCTAGTTAACCGCCTTCCGAAATAGATGATGGGAGACAATAAAAAGAAAGTGGGGAAACGTGTTTCCTGCATGGTGGAAAGTCGGGCGGTGCCGGCTATTTCGGGTGCGCGGGCGCGGCCGGCGGCTGGAGACCGCTTCTCAGAACATGCGCATTGCAGACCACGGGATTAATTTGGTAACACACTGGGATAAGGTTATGTTTCAGCTTGTTAGTAACTGAGACTTGCGGTCTGGTAACGTTGGTTGCGTTGGAGATTGAGTTTGGCGATGCTTGAAATGGTTAAGTTTTCTTTTGAATAATATCAACGTGATGTTGAATCTTGCAATGAAATTAAAGTATATGGTAAATGCAAGTTTTCCTTTGGAATCTTTAAAAACAAAAGTAAATAATGTTTTTAAAGATTGCAAAGGAACCGTTGCAAAATTTATGGAGAAAAATATTGTTGACAACTGTCTTCGACTCTACCCAAACAACTGTTCTCCCCTTTTTCTCGTCTTCTCGGCCTACCTTTAGTTTTATTTATGCTCTTTATTTTATTTCAAGCCTTGTGAAATGCTGAGTAAGTATCTATAGAATTATTTTTAAATTTTTATATACACATGGTCATATGAACACATGGTGTAGGGTTTTCTCTGTGGTGTGGTGGCACCTTATTGTACCATTACTGCCGAGTTTGTTTTTAATCTTATTTTACATTTCGATATTATGTAGGTACCTATTGTGTAGGTTGGTACGTAAGTTTAAGATTTCATCATTTGCCTGCCCTTATCCCATTCGTTTGGAGTGGGCTGAAACAGTAGGTTTTCTTCATCCATTTATCTCTATACCGAATAACTAAACTAACGAATGTGAGAAGTCACACTCGTTAGTTTAGTTATTCGGTTTTGACAGTAGTTTTTTTCAATATATTCTATGCGGACTGACTTGTCTTATTTGGTTATGGAAATGATGTATTTAAATGGATAATTTTCAGCAGTATTCGTTGAACTGCATATTAAATGTGAAGTTCATATAATTCAAGATATCTATACACAACGTACGTAGCGTGATTGATGCGGCAAGTCGTGATTTTGGGTATTGTTTGTTCACCAAAGTCAGTCTGGACAGATCATAGGTAAAGTATTTGAAATTTTACTAGTAAATTCTCTTTTTAAAAATAAAAGCTAGTTTATTGCACTCCGTCCTCGGATAGTCTGAAGATCGAACAACACCTGCGTGACGCGGCTGTATTTTCACGCGTGCGTCACAGTGTGGTGGTTGTCATATATTTTCCAACTTTTACCTAAACTTAGCAGGGATTCTCAACAGAGGGCCGCTGACTTATAAACTGACCAAACCTGTAAAATTACCTATGCTGTGTATTTAAGTATATCCGGCTAATATTTTAACGATGAGGGAAAATATCGTTAGGAATCTTGCATATTTAGGCGACTGAATGTGTAACCATGATCCAATCTGGTCAGATTTTCCTTGTAATAGTTTTTAATGGCAGCCACTCTACTATAATTACCTGATCTGCCAAATTCGGGATCATGGTCGAAGGCAGACCCCAGGTTCTCGTACGAGAACATTGGACCGGAATATTGGCCAATAAATAATGGCTGGGCAGTTCTTATTTCAGTGGATGAAAATTGAGCATTTTGGCACAAAATTTATTATCGTTATTTATCAAGAAAAGCGACCAGCTTATCAAGAAGAGCGTCGGTGGCCGGGCGATTGAGTATCCGACTCGTCAGCGAGAGGTACCGGGTTCGATTCCCGCTGCGGCCACCTATCAATGACTCTTTTCTGTGTTATGTACATTAGTTGAATTCTAACCGATGCTCATACGGTGAGGGAAAACATCATGATGAAACCTGCAAATTCAGGCAACTGAATTTGTAACCATGAGCCAATCTGGTCAGGTTCCCCTGGTAGCAGGGTCTCGGAGGACAGATGGTATTCACTCCGCTGTAATTACCTGATCGCCATATCCTGGATCATGGTCAAGGCGGACCCCGGGCCCTTGTCCTCGAGAGCACAACCGGGACATTAACGCTAAAATGATTATTTTTAATCAAGAACAGCGACCAGATTTCAGGTTCGCGTAAACAAACTAAGTTGTTGTCAAAATATCTGCACGGCTGGTTAACTTTTTATTTCTATTTGACGCTTTCATTTAGCAAACAGGTCGGTGAAAATATAATTATATGCGAAAGAAGTTCACAACACATTATCGGGTTTGTTACCACGGTTAGTATTGTTTTAATCTCGATATTATTCGGTTTATACTCGTGACGCATGCAATTGCATCGAAATGTCGAGGTTAAAAAAATTGCTTTAAAACCAGTATTTTTTTTTCTTTGTGATACCAGCTGGATTTTCATTAATAATTATTTTCCCGTAGAAACAGTTGATAACCCCTGTCATCAGATTAGCTCTGCTTTTCCGTTTGACTCCATACGAAATTTGTGCCAACAAACATTGTTCACGTTGCGTGGCGGACTATTATTATCTTGACAGTAAATTAAATTATTACCACCATGTTCACAACAATGTTTCACATATAATTAAAGACCGATGAACCATATGTCTATATGTGTCTATGATTTATTTTATGTTTCGTCCTATGACTCATTTTAGTGTCGTTTAAAATATATAGGTAGGCTGCGACAGTCTTAAACTGTACGGTCGTTACGTACAGGCTGTGACGGTGCTATTTGAGGTGCATCAGGACCGTAGCATATAGTAACGCTCGATAGTCTCTTCCTACCCCTATGGGATATGAACGTGTGTGGTAGTATGTAGAACCGTGCGGTTAGTTACACTGGATAGCCTCCTCCTATCCGTAAGGGATTCGAACTTGAGTGTGTAGGATATTATGTATATATACCTACGTGACTTGTCGTTTATTCCGTAAATACAAGATAAATTGATATAAAACTGATATCCAAAGATGTTGTCTAAAGAGAAGAGAAATATCGAAAATATGACTTATAAATATGATTTTGTATTTATTTTGCATTTTCAATTTTCTTAGTTTCAAAGAGTTAATAATGGTACAGCTGTCGGTGCTAAAAATGCACAGCACATAAGCTAGTTTGATTTCGCAGAGCGTAGATATTAGTTACTGTCGAACCGAAACTGTAATCGCAATTCCTCTTATACGCTGTTTTGAGCGATTTCAGCGAGAAAATCGAAATTATTTTCTACGTTTTATATCGTGTGACACTGAAACACAAGTCTGAAACTTGAAGAAACAGCATACGAAAATAGATCCTGCCAGGCCGAAGTGAACATTATTTCATAGGAAATGAATTATGACGAACGTCCCTATTAGAATGAATCTCTTTAAACCTGCCAACACTGTGAGCGTAGTATAATGTTAGTGCAAGATAAATTATACAATTTCTTTGACATCAAAGCAAATTGGCGTTACTAATATTACACGAAGACGTCAAAATGTTGACAGAAAAATAATCAAAAGGTATAGTGCAGGTAGGCTGTCGTGCATTACAGTGTAACACTTGTATTTCAACTGTTAAGCTACATATAATTAACTAATTAGCATTTTAAAAAGAACAGCTGATAGATAGAGTTGCTATCCTCCATTGAGAGCGTCGGTAGCCTAGTGGTAACGGTATCCGACTCGCAGTGCAAGAGGTACCGGGTTCGAATCCTACTGCCGCCATGTACCAATGAATCTTTTCTGAGTTATTACATTAGTTGAATACTAACCGATGCTCTTAGGGTGAGGGTAAAACTGCACATTCCAGCCACTGAATGTGTAACCATGATCCAATCTGGTCTGGTTCATCTGTTAACGGGATTACGGAGGTCCTCCACATTAGTAGAGGGTTTTGCTCTAATCTCCACGCTTGTCAGATGGGTTGTAGAGCGCATAATTTTAAACACTAAACAGAAAACGCTGATGCCCGTTTTCTGGGCTACGGAGGTTCTAGGTAGTTTACTCTTCCAATTACAAGTGGCTTGCTTTGCGACTGAGGAAGTCCGCTGAAATTTTTTATAGCTAGAGCCAAAGAGACAGTATCTATTTCACTTATACTTATAGATATCTACTAGTGTCAGTAAAAATTAAACTTAAAAGGGTATTAATAGTTTTGACTAGTGTCCGGTGTTGGGTTTCACCTAGTGAAGCAGTAGAGGAGTGTTCCTACCGGTCCCTGAATACGTTCATGAATTATCTAGCCGTAACCTCAGACGTAGTCACCTAATACGACACTCGTAAGTGTAAAAGTAAAAGTAAGCGTTGCAATATTGTACTCTGCCGGACACCACCCGCCACGGTGAGGCGTACCTTTTGATAGTTATGCCCGAAAATGGACCCTACCTACTAAAACCTCTCTGGATCCACAGCCGCTTTATATCGGAACACCACAGGATCTCATAGATAGTTTCCTAAGATATTTCAGTCACCTAAAATTTTTTCACACCTGCACCTACACTGTTACCGACATAAATCACTAGTATGGGCGACAATGGACGAATGTCGTTCTGAATTATGATTTTGTTTAATTAAGGTCGGTGGTCCGGCGTCGGCGCGGCTGAACGGCGCGCGCGCAGCCACGCCGCGCTATATTTACCACGCAAATCACCGCCTAGCTTACCAACCAAAATTCCACGGAAACGGACAGTTTCGTTCTAAATAATCTATTGTTGCTTTTATCTGTAGCGGTTTAGGCGGTGGAATGTCTTAGGAAAATTACCACGAACAATTTTTAGAATCGCTCTGCAGGTGTCACTGTATGTTTTGTGTCAGAGCCGCATTAATGGTGTCTCAACATTGAACATGGTTAATGTAGAGTTTAAACCACAATGAGTGACGTTTGGTTGTATGTTACGACGAGTCTTTTCTAACTTTTAAGGTGGGTGTAGCGCTAAGTGGGGGATTATAGGGCAAAACCACCTCACCTTCTATTTTGCCGAAATCAAAATTGATAATCTTTCCAGTCGAAACGAGCGATTAAAAAATAAAGACCCTGCAGGCAGTCCCCCTGCTGACAGCCGGATGAAGCTCTGGCGGTTTGACAGATCAAATGGTAATGGTAAAGCAGTCAACGCAAGTAAAAAGCTCATTATTTATAGGAAAATGCTTTCAGAAAATCTGAATGCGCTTTTATAGTAGATAGAAGAGCGGACCCAGGCTGGCAGATTTACCTACCTACTATAGCCGCCGATTTAGGATTTACTGCTATGACGAAGAAGATAGAGAAGTTACAAGAGTAAAGAAACGCCACGCGACGCGGAAATAATCACCTGGTGATCCACTTATCTGATCTTAATGATACTTTGAAAATTTCAAATTTTATAGGACTGAATGGACGACGCGGCAGCGGAACTACTCGAGTTGAAAGGTTTTAAAATTTTCCGTTGATGCGTAATGCTGATTTTTCCTTTTTTGAACAGTTCGCTTTTGGTGTTGTCAATGTACTGGAAACAGATAGAAAAATTGACAACTGAAAAGGGGGAAGTGAGACGGAGGTCGAATGCATATCTGAGTATATTAGGTATATAGTAAATACAACGAGAAGTTGAATTGCAATATAAATATTCTAATCATGCAAAAACAACAGGTACTTACAGATGTCGCAAAAAGTGCGAGTAAAAAATATAACACGATGACCCAGTTTATTACAAAAATTATAAATAAACGCAAAATTAAATTTGGTAAATATTATATAATATCCAGATGATGATATGAATGTGTAAAATAAACAAAATGAAGCAGAAAGTCGTTAACAGCACGCAAGAATATAAATAAAGAAAATTTACGAGGAATGAACATGTCACAAGATGGAATGAAACGCTGTGAAATACCTACTTAGGCAGGCTGCCTTAGTAAACTAATATAATTGAAAACTAATTTTAAAATGCTAAAGTGCGTTTGTTGGTTTGTCTTCTTACTCGCAAGAAACAAAGAATAGAATAGAAATACAAATAACACACAGAAAAAATAATTCATGAGAGTATTATAGACCAATCTATTCCCAGTAAAAGATAAGAATCTTGTAGACTAGAGCAGTGTTACTCGAAATAAAAAAATATTTAGAGATAGGTATTATAGTAACTTGCATACCTATAATATTCGTAGTTTATTTATTAGAGAAGGTTATCAACTTATAATAATTAGATAGGTACTTCAACAGAAGAAATGGTCCGCTACATTGGGAATTTAAACGTGGTATCCAGTATAAATAAAAATCTACTCACCTAACCAATTCAGTCTTTTCTTGCTCGTCACGCCATCTCGTACTAAATACTAAAACTACGTAGCAACTAAACTCTATGACCCTACTCTATGCAACCCCATCTAACGGTAGCTGCGAGAAGTATTATCTCTTGAAAACTAGGGCTCGCCATGCCTAGTACTCAAGAAGTGTGCTGAAGGCTCCGCTGCTAACGCCCGACTGAACGCCGCAGGCTTCTAAAACGAGTCCACTATTAATATCACCCACGCAGTAATCGAGAAGCCACGCGTGATTATTCTAATTTAACGTTAGAAACGGCCGTTACCTATTTCGTTAGAGTGAATGCGCAATTCGTAACGCGGCGAGCAGCGCGGCCCATTCGCTATTTTCGTTAGTCGTTACGAGCCGTTATTTTCAGCATTTCAGGTCGCGCGCTTGTTGGCCGTGAGCGCTCGACAGATGGCGGGCTAATATTACTGCTTGATGTGTGCTAATGTAGTTTCTATTTCTGGCGGGTTTTAATTTGAAACTACGTCGTGATAGACAGTCTAAGCAGGTTAGGGCATATATTCTTCCACACACACTAAAATTGTGGTATGAACTCCCTGGAGAGTACAACATAGAGAAAACAAAGAAAGGGGTACAAGAAAGAGGTGAAAAGGTTTTTGCGGCTGCAGTGACTGCTTACCATAAGGTAGGCTGACTTTTTGCCATTTTAGAGGTATAAAATAACATCTATTGCCTCACATCCAAGAGGCATACATTACCCAATTTATTAATATTTGGATAAATAAAGTATCATTAGGCACTCACAATAGGTTGTTTATAATTAGCAAACCTACACATAATTTTTACTAAGCTTGTATCCTTAATTATTTATTTATTTTGTTTAATTAATTTAGATAAAATATAAAGTAGAGGTAACCAATTATTTGGGAGTAAATATTAATTTACCCTTACTAATTTGTAATAGAATTTTTAGATTTGAACTTAATAAGCACAGGTAAAATCTATAATATTATTTGTGTTGAAGTTCTTATTGGCAGTTGCGCCATCTAGCAATAGTATCCTGAACTTACTAAATTCCTGTATAACTGTCGTTCTCGACAGCATGGTGTGAATTATCTTCAGCGGGACATAGATTGCGCTAGTAAGAGAAACGTTTGCTACTAAAATATTTATAATATGGAAAATAGTTCGAGTCGTGGGGTAAAGTAAAGTTAGAAGTTCGTAGCCGATACTTAGCAGCTGCTGGCGATGTGTATCCGCGACCCTACTGGATTTACCTAAGTATGTATTTATTAAATATTGTTTTACCTATAATATGGTGAATCGTTTTTTTACCTCATGAAAAATTGTATCACTTTAACTAGACCACACTGTATAAAAATTACTGTAATTTTTAAAGGAAAATGAAATGTCGATAACACTACCTACACCATACGACACGTTGATCCCATAATCATCAACGTATTCTCCACTAGTCCACTACTTCGTGCCTATAGGCCTCCCCTGAACGCCAATACCACCATGTCCTCGGCTTGCCACATTCAGCATATAATCGTCATTCCATGTCACCTGGCCGGAGCATTTTTTTTTATGTTATCTGGCAGACAAACAGGCATGCGGGTCATGATGGAAAGTGGTCACCGTCGCCTATGGACATCAGCAACACCAGGGGAGTCACCAATGCGTTGCCCGCCTCTGACGAGACCTCTAATATACCTCTTGGACGATCCCATGGTCTCTAGATTGGGTATTTCTTTCAATTTAAAACAAAAAGAAAAAATACGTATCCAATAATTTTTGATAATGTACATGACGGGCTAAAAAAATTTTTCAATCATCATTCCTATTCCCCTCCCGCACACCTTGATAGTTTAAATTTTTTTGCCAGTTACAACTTGTACTTTGCAAAGCTGTGTTTTGTTATTTGAATATTGATTGTTTTAGAACTTTATGATAGTTTTCTTATCTTATTCGATGTAATTATTTCTTAATGTTATGTCTAAAAGTATTAATAAACCTGTGGGAAATGTCTATTTAGGTCTGCTCAGTAGGTTAAATCAAAGACCGCTTTAGTATAAGTACGACGTTTATTATACGAAGTGCATTGTCTCCCGGTTAGTAGCCGACTGGCTCCATTACAATATAAAAATGCTTACTAGCGAAAGAACTTATCTACACACATACAAGGTAGCTAGGTATATACCTACGCTACACACACCCCCTTCCTAAAAAATTACACAATAAAAAACATGAAAAACATTACAAATAAAACATTAGGTTTACATTGATTTAAAATAACCTTTGAGCCTATGCCACAAAGTTTGGATTGCGCTGTCCCTGCGTTATCACGTTTACACCGGGTTGTTGGTTTTGACACGCACTGAGTTCTCTTCTTAACACTCGTTTTGTCCTGTTGGTGCACAGCTTATAAAGTCCGTAACACATTGCCACTACGAAAATTACAGTCATTACGGTCACCAAAGTCCCCAACACTTCCAGCTTATATTCGTAGTGAGCCGTGGACGCTTGATTTGCTCCGTTCTGCGCAATAACAACTTCCTCTTCCTTTTTTTCTATGGAGTATGTTTTACCCATTATTACAAAAAAATATAAAATAACTATTACAATTCAAGAGGACAGACGGCTATGTGTGCTGCAGTCTGAATTGAAATGTGCCCACAATAATATCTAAACATAACTTATATTATATTTATACTTATATTATATACAAAATGACTGGCCTACTTGTTAATTACGAAATCATTGCAGTAAACATTTGGCTTATTGTCTATTCATCTAAAAATCTTACTGGCGTTTTAATAACTCTGCCACAGCGTGTTTTTTTTAAAGCAGTGTTTACATTGATTGTTTCTTGATTTTCACTAGATTTCGTATAACTACTGTTGTCTGATACATTAAGCTCCTCCAAAATATATGCCGGCTTGAGTCTATCTATTGACACTGTATTAATTTTTCCGTTAATTACAATTTTAAAAATTTTAGGACCTCTTTCGACAACTTTATATGGACCGCTGTAGGGTGGCGTTAATGGCTTCCGTACGGCGTCTATCCTAAGAAACACATGTGAACATCTGTTTAAATCGGCATGCACAAATATATTCTTGTTGCTGTTTACATTTCTGGATTTAGGCCTAATCTTACTTATATTATCTCTTAATCTAATAATATACGCCTGTGGATCATCTATTGTAGTTTCGTTTTCAGTACAAAAATCTCCCGGCAAGCGTAAACAATGCCCTAAAGTCATTTCCGCTGCGCTTATGAAATCGTTATCGCTTTGACACGCGGCCCTCAATCCTAGCATCACCGTAGGTAACTCCGCATACCAACCATGATTGTCGTTTAATCGTGTCATTAAAGCTGTTTTTAATGATCGGTGCCATCTTTCTACCTTCCCATTGCATTGAGGATGATATGCAGTTGTTCGTGTTTTATGGATGCCTAATAACTTCATTAACGTGGTAAAAAGTCTACTTTCAAAGACGGCCCCTCTGTCTACTGTAATTTTATGACAACATCCAAAACGACTTATCCAACAATCATATACTGCTTTAGCGACGGTCTCCGCTGTAACATCTGCGACAGGGCATATTTCAGGCCACCGTGTGCGTCTGTCTATCATTGTGACGCAATATCGATAGCCTTGTTCTGTTACGGGTAGGGGTCCTATTATATCGACATGTAAATGTGTAAAACGGTCGCTTTCCTCAAAATTACTTAGCCTAGAAACTGTGTGCCGCGCTATCTTACTCTTTTGACAATTAATGCATGTTCTTACCCATAAACCTATATCTCTGTTCATTCCGGGCCAAAAAACTCTTTTACTGATTAACGCTCGCGTTGTTCTAATTCCGGGGTGACTTAACCCATGTAAACTATCGAAAATAGATTTCCTAAACTTGACTGGGATAAAAGGTCTTACGTGTTTTGTTGATACGTCACAGTAAATACTTTTATTTGTGTCGTTCAAATTCACGCGCTCAAGTTGTAAGCTGCTATCGTGTGCTCCACTCAATAAATTCGCTAGCTCAGCGTCTGTCGCCTGCTCATGCGCAATTTCTTCGAATTGCAACGAGGTCATGCAAGTTATCGTTTCGACTCTCGACAACGCGTCAGCAACCGGGTTCTGATTACCGTGTATGTGTTGTATATCGTTCGTAAACTCACTAATGTACAACAATTGCCGCGTCCTTCTGGGTAATTCTTTACTAGACCCTAACTTTGAAAACGCGTAGGTCAGAGGTTTATGATCTGTGTAGACCGTAAAAACTCTGCCCTCTATCATGTCCCTAAAATAAACAATGCTAGAATAAATTGCCAAAAGTTCCTTATCATAAGTGCAGTACTTCTTTTGGGGTTCCGTCAGTCTTTTAGAGAAATAACCGAGGGGTTTCCATGAATTATTTTCTTTTTGGTGTAAAACCCCCCCTATACTGTAATCTGAGGCATCTGTCATTAGTGCTAACTGTGCATTAGAGATTGGATAAGATAAAGTCGCTGCATTTTTTAAATTTTCCTTACAACTTTCGAAAGCTCTGTTTGCCTCTTCTGTCCACTCTATCTTACGCTTATCTTTTTTCTTTGACCCATGTAAATATTTGTCTAACACTCCTTGTACTTGTGCTGCGTTTGGTATGTGACTTCGGTAAAAATTTAACATACCTAAGAATCTACGGAGTTGTTCGATCGTCTCCGGTTTCGGGTATTCCTCAATAGCTTTAACTTTGTCGGGTACCGGGCTAATACCACTTTTTGAAACATTATAGCCTAAAAACTCAATTTTTGGTTGGCCGAAAACACATTTTCCTAGATTAATAGACATTTTAAATTTTCGGAAACGCTCAAACAACCGCCGCAAGTGCTCCTTGTGCGCCTGCTCGTTCTCTGATCCTATAATGACGTCATCCAAATATCCGAACAAAAATGATTGACCTTCAAATTCTCTATTATTCTCATTATTAAAATTTATCTGTTCTATTCCGGCTAAAACTGTGTCATTAATGTACCTCTGAAACGTCTGCGCTGCATTTCGCAGGCCAAACGTCATTCTTGGGAATTCGTACAGACCAAAAGGAGTAATTATAGCCGTTTTCTCTATGTCCTCTGGCCTGACCTTAATAAAATGATAACTTCTAAAAATATCGACTTTAGAAAATATTTTTTTATTATGTAATCCATAAGTAAAATCTTGCACTCTAGGAATCGGATAACGATCAGGTAATGTAATCGAATTTAGCATGCGGTAATCGCCACAAGGTCGAATTTCGCCTCCTTTTTTAGGTACCACATGTAACGGACTCGCCCACGCACTCTTAGATGGCCTACATATGCCTAACTCTTGCATTAGCTGAAATTCTTTCTTAACTTTATCATACCTGTCTGGTGGCAACCTCCTTGCTCGCGCGTGTACAGGTGGTCCCGTAGTCTCTATATGATGATACACCGAGTGCTCGGGTATGTCCTTGAACGTCACGGGCTGGGTAATGTCCTGAAACGACTCTAGTAAGTCTGCGTACGGTTGGCAACTACTAATAGATTTAATAGTCCCTTCAAAATGAGTACTTTTTGATCCACAAACGTATAAGTTAGTTATTAAATCCTGTAACCTATTGTTATATAAATCTACCGTTAACTTATAGTTTCTCAAGAAGTCCGCGCCGATTATTGGCTGTTTAACATCGCAAACAATAAAAGGCCATTTAAATGATCTTCTGAGTCCCAAACTAAGCTCTAAATTACATATACCGTATGTTTTAATCACGCTATCATTGGCAGCATACAATTTAACATCACAGTGATTCAAAAAATTATTTTTTACACACCGTTTTGGAATTACGGAAATGTTAGCGCCCGTATCTATTAAAAAAGTACATTTAGTAGAACTATCCCAAATTAATAAACGATGATTTTTTTCTCCCTGTTCTCGCGTACATTCGTTCACCGTATCCAAATGTACCGCAGTTAGTTTTCCGCCTCCTCCTTCCGCCAAGCGCACGGCTGTTCACAGTCTCTAGCGTTCCTCCGGTACCGGTAATGGAATCTGCACAACCAGTCAGGATCTCCTGGTGTCCTCCTCCTCCTCGAAGTAGACCTACTCCTGTAACTGCTTTCTCCTCTGCTCCTGGAACGCCCGCGTGTCTGCACTTCACTCCTCAGGGATGCCACTTCTAACCTCAGTGTGTTGACCTGGTTGACCAGCTCTGTGAGTGATGCTTGTGTGACCTGCACCGGTCCCTCTGTCACGGCGGCGACGTCGTAGTCCCTGCTGTTCTCCGCTACCTTGTCCGCGATTGTGGCGAGGTTGTCCAGAGACTGGTCGGGACACACCGCGATGACCGCCCGTACTGCTGCTGGCATCCTTGACAACCACAGGCTCTTCAAGGTCTGGTCTGACACCTGCGTGGTTCTTCCTAAATCCTTCATCTTACGCAGCAGCTGCGTCGGCTTCTGTGCGCCCAGTTCCATCTCTGAGACCAGCTTCTGAAATTGCCGCTCTGCACTTTCCTCGTACACCTGTAGTAGCCTGTCCTTCAGCACCTGGTATTTGTTGCTCACAGGTGGCGACATCAACAAGTCGCTGACCTGCTGAATCGAGTCACGTCCCAGCTTGGCAATCACCATGTTAAATTTCGCGTCGTCCCCTTGCTTTTGAGGCGCCATAACTGCCTCGAATTGGGCAAACCACAATCGTGGCATATCAACCCAAAATTCCGGTAGTTTTGAAGAAACACTGATGGTCGCTAGGCTAACTTCTGCAGTCTCGTCATCCTTCTTGATGTCTTGAGTCGCCCGGGCACTAATCTGCGGCGGCGACGCCATAGTCGGGTGCGCGTACGCCATTTTTAACCTAGTGAGCAGTATCAAAGTCTCTCGAGAAAATGCTTAAAACTGTATAGTAACTGTTAATTCACTTCTCCACTAGTCTTTTCACTTCACTTTAGATCACGTCGGGGTCACCAATGTGGGAAATGTCTATTTAGGTCTGCTCAGTAGGTTAAATCAAAGACCGCTTTAGTATAAGTACGACGTTTATTATACGAAGTGCATTGTCTCCCGGTTAGTAGCCGACTGGCTCCATTACAATATAAAAATGCTTACTAGCGAAAGAACTTATCTACACACATACAAGGTAGCTAGGTATATACCTACGCTACAAACCCTTTAAAGTGTACCGAAAAACTTATTTAATTTGGGTTAATGTTAAAATCATGTAATCAAGGTCTATATGGTCTTTAAAACCATTGATTTCTAAGGTCTAAGTCCACCCTGCTAGATCCTGGATCCGTAAATAGCGGGACTAAGATGGTTCAGTCCCGCAAATACCTGAATTGAAATTATCTTGACTTACCCTTAAGTGAATTGTATTGCACTCTTGGGGCTAAAGGTGAAGGTTGTGTAGGTACGACAGTAGGTTCCGCATCATTGATTATGAATTTGGATTTGTCTAGATTAATGCCGAGACCTATAAGCTGTAAGGCTAATGCTTGGGCAGCCAGCATCCGTTGTAGCTCCTCCAGCTACTCCGCCTCTAGGACTATGTTATCCGTGAATCTGAAGTTGTTAGGCGGTGTCCTAATTGGCACCGACGATGGTTGCCAGTTAACACGTTCAGATCGGGACCTCATGAACTGTATGTGGTATCTAACGGGGCAAATCTTCATATGGCCACCGATGGTACATCACCGCCCCATAAACCGAAAGACCTGCCGGGCGGGGTGCCCACCGGTGGACCCGGCCAAGTTAGAGTTAGAGAAAACCGAAGGAATGCTTAGAAATACCCGAAAGAAATGCAGGCCTTGTTACGACCGTATTACAACAACCGAATCCGCGGCTATGGCTAGAAAAAAATCAAAACGCGTGACAACATACCAATGTGTTTGGATTGTTTCAATACGATTCATCAAAAATAATTTTCGTTTTGTACCATCAATGTCTTTATAATTTTTTTCATGTTTGATTTAGTTTTCCTCTAAATAAACATTTTCTCAATGTGATCCAACAGAAATAATTTGCATTTCGTGTGATTATGTCATATTTTGTTAAATACAATTTTTCAATCCTGTTTTTTCTTTACTTCCCGAAATAATATCCATCTCCTGAGCTACACTATGAAACTTTGTCGATTTTACATGGCGGGAACGTTAATTACAATACTCTCCTTCAAGGCGGCACGAATTTCTTAGTACATTGAAAGTCAGGTGTAACGTGGCCACCGGTTGTACACCCCGCCCTGTCAGCGAGTACTCCGTGCTCCACCGGTGGTACACCCCGGTCTGAACGTGTTAAGTCTAGTTGCTAGTGTTCGCCGTTTACTTAGATGTCCATACCTTACCTGTCCACAATGTGTTCAACATATCTTACGAGTATATTATATCCTCCAATGCGTAATATAACATCGTCCTGTCTCACTTCTCTGAGCAAATGTATGGGTTTAGATTGATGATCATGTTTTCACTTTCAGCTATTATCTTTAGGAACTTTTCAGCACTTTGATATACAGAAAAGCCTTGGTCTCGACGGAGTCAAAGACTTTCTCATAGCCCACAAAAGCTGGCCCATGAGTCTGGACACTCCTCTACTCCTCAAACTTTTGAATTGTTGGAGGAAAATAAGGAGCATTTGTTGCGTACTTTAACCGCCCGTATATAGGAGTTCTTAATCTCAAAAAAGATCCCAGACTTTGACATTACGATTCTGCCATCATGTGTAGTATGTATGCATTGTCAGGGTCGGGCCAATTCGTCAGAGAACAACAAACAAATTGCAAATATTGTACGGTGTGACCTTCGGAGCTCTCATACGCGCCTAATTAAAGGGGATATAGAACGAATCCGAGGGTCCAAAGTATTTACGCGGCTGCTTGGATGGAGGCTCTGACGAAGCTCACTACACATGGTGGCAGAACATTGCTCCCACTTTCTATAAATATTCTGCAAAACTTTTAAAAACTTATAACATGTTGGAGTATGTTGATAATGAAGAAAGCATGTTATGTGCATTATTGTAAACTAGTGAACCCGGCGCGACTTCGTATGCGTACATATACTTTACCCCCATCTACTGTTTTCTTCTTGCTTATAAACATTTCTCTTGAATCACTCCTCATTATAATCCATTGCTTAGTTTAAATGATCTAAGCGTACAAATATACATACATTGATACATAGGGACAGACGGCGAGAAGCGACTTCGTTTTGTACTATATATGTAGGTATACGAGTATATAGATAGATACGTCTGGGCTGAATGCAAAATGTCAGTTATTGTAGATTGAAACTAGAACCACATAATTCCAAGTACGTTTCTGTCAAACGAGATGACTTAATTTTTAGCAGTTGGACTAGACTCTCTCTTTTTTTTATTATATCCGGCAGACAAACAGGCATGCGGACCACCACCGGTTGGATAGTGGTCACCGCCGCCTATGGACATAAGCAACACCAGGGATGGTATCAATGCGTTGCCCGTCTCTAAGGAAACCTCTAATATACCTCTTGAACGATCCCATGTCATAGTCAAAAGGAAACACTGTGGCTGGGAGCTCATTCCACATCCGAATCGTACGAGCGAGAAACGTTCTTTCAAATCTTCGCGTATACACCACTAGAGGGTCCACGTAATGGGATGAGTACCCAGTCCACGGCGGGTGGTGCGAATGCGGAATTGTGCTGTGGGTACCAGATCAAATAATTCCTCAGAACACTCCCCATTTTATAGCCGGTAGAACACACACAGGGAGCCAAAGTCCCTTCGATCAGCCAGTGGTTCAAACTTGCTTGTCAGTATGGGATCGTCGACAATTTGTACGGTGCGAGTCCAAATGATTAAGCAGGTCGGCGGTTTTCCCGGCCCAAAGATGGGAATAATACTCCATATGTGGCCGCACCTGTGCCTTATACAGCAACAGGCGCTGCTCTGGAGTGAAGTATCGCTTAGACCGGTTAAGCACGCCAAATTTTTTCGAGGCTAGTTTAGCCTTACAATCCAGGTGACTCCGGAACCGCACGTCGTCTGATATGTCGACACCAAGGAACCCGACACTTTCTGAGATGGAGAGGGGTGTTCCTTGGAACTGCCGGGCCATGACAAAAATATCCTTTTTGGCTGAAAATGCGCAGACCTGTGTCTTTGAGGGGTTGAATTCCACCAGGTTCAGTCTGCCCAAGGAGTGTTCTATCTCTGAAAGTCTTATTCGGCTTTCCGACACCACGGAACGAGGGATATTCGCACAGCCAGTTTAACGAGCATCTGCAGTATTGTCATATGCATAGCAATGAATACTGGGAATATTCAGCATATCATTGATATGCAGAAGAAACAGCGTGAAACCGAAGCACTGAACCTTGGGGTACTCCAGCATTAATCCGTCGACAAAGATTTGGATGCTGCGTCCAGACAGAAAGTTGGATATCCAATTGCAGAGTCCCTCGGGGATACCGTACTTCGGGAGTTTTGTTAGCAGTGCCCTGTGCCAGACCAGATCAAATGCCTTGGCTATTTCAAGACTGACAGCCACAGCCTCCTCCTTGCTCTCGACAGCCGCAGCCCACACAGGTGTGTTATGTACACAAGAAGGTCACCTGCTGAGCGACCATGACGGAAGCCATATTGACGGTCACTGATCAGCTGGTGATCCACGAGGTATCCAAGGAGCTGGATATTGATGACTTGCTCCATCCAAGGAGGTTACAGCTATAGGCCTGTTATTTGATTCGCCTGAATTGTCACCCTTCTTGGGTATCGGATGCTCAAGACGGCACCGTTTCAGAGGTGTAGGAATCCTTTATCCTATTTATCCTAACGCGCCAAGATTTTGAATATTGGGTTGTCAGGTCAGGTAATTTGGCTCCCTCCACAAGCTTCGCGCCCTCACCGCAGTCTTGTACACTTTGCCCTTTGTGCGTATGGGTACGCGCGGGTTACGGAGTATCTTTAAGTATTCGCACGCTCTGCTATGCTACATATCGTATGTTGACTCTGTACTATACCGTATTGAAGCAGGAATTGCATTTGAGCAAAAATATTTATAATGGCCTGTATAATAGGCATCATCGCTAATGAATTCGACTGGCATGCAATAAATCATTAAAGCATTTATAAGTAGAGTGTTCGAGAAGAAGTTGGGACCCAGTGGCATAACCTGCCTGAAGCCTGTAGGTTGGTAGCTTCGATAGAAGTGGCTTATGCCAGATTCAATCGAATAATTTTGCCATATCCGGCCTGACGGCCAACGCTTCTCTAAAGTACTCTCAATGGCTGATGTCCGTCGTTCTCAGTCAGGTACTCTAGAAAGTAACAAATACAGCATTCTATCTTTGTGGGAACCGTATTGGCTATCGAAAATCAGCTGGTTTCCCTTCGATTTGTTATTTGCTTCATGGCTTTGGAGAGTAGTAGGTGATAGGCCGACAGTAAGATGGGTCTAAAATTTCTTGAAAACGGCAAAAAAATAGGCATAAGCAAGGTAATTTAGAGGCAGATTGGACTGGACTGACTTAGCTTCGTCATCCAGCGGGGCAATACGGCCAGCCTTCTAGGCAGCATTCCTAATACCGTGGACCTGGGACAATTGTTTTATATGTAAGTTTGTTTTACTTAGTTTATTTAATTAGTTGTGAATTTGTAATTAGTAGTCTGTAGTTATAAATCTGTTTTAATGTTTAATAATTTTTATCCTTTGCGAAAAAAAGATCCATTGTTTATTTTCTACACTGCGTTCTCGAGCCTGCCTGCTTGCAAAAGTGTGAAGGTTAGTTAACACGCCACTAGTCTGAAGAAGGCTCAAAAGCTTAAATATTGAACTATAAAGGGCTGGAATGACAGCGTTTTCGGTATAGCTTTCATTCAACAACTGATGTAATGTAGGTAATGGAGACGTGAGTTGTTGCTGAAACCACTAAATAATGTTTCTCCCTAGAATCTCAATAGTACTTAGTACTATAGGCTACTAGTTACCGACATTTACCGATGTTCAGTTTCGTAACATATTACGTAATATATACCTGTGGTCTATGAGTACATGTCGCAGGTTTATAATAAAATCGGGTTTTTGATCAAGAACCGGCAAAATAACCAAATTCTTATAAACCTAAAATTCAGTTTTTTTTATCACGTTAGTGATAATACCGCCCAAAGTACTGTGTCTGTTTGTATTTTTCTTGTGTAGATAGATGTTCTTTGGTGTGCAATAACGTGTTATTGTATTGTATTGTATGAAACACATAATTGCTGTACCGTCTATGCTCTGTGTGTACCTATTGTCACTGTGTTTGTATCTTTAAATCGGGTTCATTGGTGCCGAGATGAGAAGGTGTCGAATTGGCAATAAATACCTAGATTACCATTGCATATTGATGCAGGCCTTTGTCAGGATTAAAGATTTTAATTTATATAAATTGGCTACGAAATTGCTGCAGTAGTCGTGCACCTTGGTGCTTCTTTGAACAGGAAATTAAACAAAATAATGAAATATATACCCAGGTATATTTTAATACAAAAATAAAATGGAAGTAAATAAATATTGTCTTATCCTAAACACTTATGTACAAAAACCATCTTCGGCGCTAAATGTAACAACTAAAAGGTAAGAGGTGCATTCTTTGTAATTGGCTTACAGCGCTGCTGATGAAAGGGTAATGCAACATCAGGCTTGACTAGATTTCCACAGTGTTTGCAGTCTCACAATAGCGTCCTTGCACTGAGTTTTGTACAGAAATATCTTATAATTAGTATCACTTGTGGTGGTGCGAATCGCTGCGCTCACTTGCCGAGCAGGATCTTGCGGCCGGCACCGAGGTTCTGGCCAGCTTGGGTGGCGCCCTTGTTGGAGCCAGCCTGCAGGCCGATCACGGTCTGGCCGGCCTTCAGCTGCTCCTCAGTGAAGTCGCGCTTGCATTCGTCAGAGGGCTTGGGGCCCAGGTAGGGGCCGCTCCATTCGGGGTGCCTGTAGGTCTAGTGACAAAAATGCACGGGTTAATAATGTGCATGAGAGCATATTACACGTGTCATGTAAACGTCTCAAATAACCCCGATTGGCCTCCACCGTCATATGCAACCTTGGATATTTATGAAAACTGAGGTAATGTTCCGTGAAGGTCATAAATCTTATTGAAATTGGCAAGCTTTCAACTTGCCAACGCCGTTACGCTTTGGGATTTGGAATGTTTAACACGCTGTTACAGTTCTAATGGTATAAATGATCGCGATCCCTATACCGGACGGTCTAATTGTGTAAACAAAAGTTAAAAATAATTCTTTCAGCAGTATGTTTACAAATTCATAAAACGATCTGGCGCAATTACGATCTGCTTTATCGTAATCGTTCAACGCGTGGTTTAAAATACACTGTCTGGTTTCGAGTACCTAGTTAGATGTGATTATCTCTATTTCACTTCTCTTATATCAAGTTATTGACAGTAGATGCTTCAGAGCAAGGGTTTGACAAGATTGGCTATTTGGGTGTGTTTAAAGATATGCATACCTCACGGCCGAGGGCGAAGAGTGTGCTGACGACCTGCGCGATGTCCTTCTTCTCCCAAAGGTCGACGGTCTGGAACACGTCGATGTCGACGACACCGTACGCCTTGATGGCCGCCTGGAAGCTGTAGACAAGTCATCCTTAAGTTAGGAAGGTCTTCAATTTTACATATCGCTCTTTCTTCCTTCATCGAGTGCGGTCGGTATCGCCGGACGGGTGTCGGACTTTACCATAATTTATATGTCTCTAGCAGCCACAATACAGTTACTGTGAGGCTCTGACTATAGAGTCTTATATTTTATTCTCATCTCAGTGTCAAACGAGCTAAATGACCTAGTGTGGAGTGGTATTTTTATTTCATGATGATGACGTAACCTATTATTTCCGAAATAACATCATAAGTTGCTTACTTGGTGATGTTCTCCATCATCTTGAACTGTCCGCCGGAGGTGTTGATCTTGGGCACAGAGCCGGGTTTCAGCTTGTTGATGAGCTGGCAGAGGACGGTGCCGTCCTTGAGGACTTCCTCGAAGGCCTCGTTGGGAGGGAACTTGGCGCCGAGGACGGTCTCGATCCACTCCTGGGCCTCCTTCTCCTGCTCAGGGTTGCGCTTGGAAGCGAGCTGTAGGGGAAACCGAATGGTTATTCAGAGTCGTTGGATGTTCATGTAAGTACCAATTAGAATTTAAAACGCAGAACTGCTACTCATTTACTTTCAACTCCTGTTTAGCCGGGATCTATAGCGCTGATCAACAAATTTTCAAAACTCACCCCCAAAGCGAAGAGAGTTGCAAAATTGTCAAAAAAATACCAATATAAAGAAAAGTTAAATCCAATTTTACTGACCTAATTTAATTAGTTTTTAAATATTGAATCTGTAAAAGCTTCTAACGACATTGATTGCACTTAAAGTCGCAATAATGGTTATGAAGTGTGGTGCTCGAAATTCTAAAAATAAGTGAGGCGTGTTAAAATGAATTAGTTATTCTGACCTTGAGGCGAACTTGGCGTTCCAGAGACATGTTGTGTGTGGATTGTGTGGCGGCTGCTCGACTAGTGTAGTAGCGCTGCGGCAGCGGGAGACTGAACTCCAGAGTGGAGAGTGCAAGTATTTATACGCGCTCGCGCAGGCTGCCCTTCTGGAACGCTCGCGCCGCCACCGCACTGACGGCTCCGCGGAAATAGCCTCTGACTCAACAACCTTCGGACACTCTTCATTTACTGCCTGAAAGTACTCCGAAGGAGTATCAATGCGAACGTTTTCATGTATATCATATTTGATCTTTTTTCTTATTAGGGGCGAAGTGGATGGACTTTACACGATTTCGTAGCAAATTAAAGTGATATATTGCATGTTGCTTGACAGCGTACATTGTGAATTATGACGTTTACGACTATTCTGCGTTATTGTATAATAATACGATATAATAAATATACTATTTTCAATTCAAACAAAAATATTCATATTTTACTGGCTTGGACTATAAATATCTACAAAACATAAGGTTAACGACCAGACTGCTAGATTTATGACTGTGAAAAATTAACCGAGCAAAAAGTAACTCTTTTAGTATTTAATAAATCACAAAGTACATTGTACTCATACATTTTGTAGGTACTTCTCTTTGGTTGGATGATGTAGTAATCATTTCATTGCGCACTGTGAAAATGTATAAGTCAACGATGTAAGATATTATGTACCTACCTATTTCGTACTTCTTCTTATTTTATACTTTTATGCGCATTCCACATTTAATTATGATAACTATGTGTAGATTATCAATAGTCAAAAAAAGTCATTTCGGATCTTAAACTATTAGGTAGTGCTCACTGCACTTTTCGCACTTTCCATACGCTTTATACCTACTTGCATTTCATCCCTTTCCCCTATCTCTAGGCAAAATTTCGAGTTCAAGTACACGTCCACGGTTTTGAGTGAAGACTTACTGATTGTCATTCAGCTGCAGAGCCTCAAGCATCCACATAGGGTTGCCCGTTTATTATGAAGCTTGCCTTTGAAATTGTATTCCATTATTTTGCCGGCCCCTTTCCGCCCGCGTCGTAATATTTAGGCACATTTTCGATAATTTATTTTTATAGCTGTGTAATGTCATCATCATCATTCTAGCGGTCAATCACTTTCCTACTCTTTCTTCTCCACTTTGCCCTGTCTTCAACATCTTCGAGTCGTAAGCCGTTGGCTGTTGCATACTTCTCGGTGATGTTAATCCATCGTTTCTTATCTTCCTTGGGTCCTCATTTCTGATACCGGTTTAGCACCTATTGTGTAATGTAGTTTGAAATAAATTTTCGACGGCGTCAAAATGTCTAGCCATAGTAAGTATTCTCACAAACCAACTGAATCCCACGGCCGGACATAGGCTTCCTCTACGGCGCGTAACTTCCTAATTCGCACAGAATATTAATACTAACGTAATCTCCAGAGACCGCCAGCCAAAACGAATTTGGAAGAAATTAGGTGTGGAGATAGATTACGCTTGAGGGTCTTCCCCAGTATCCTTTCGTAGGCAAATGTGACAGACAGGAAGGTCAGCAAAAAGTATAAAGCGCTGTCCTAATTGGCATCGGTCGCGCGACTATGGTCGTACGACAGATGACGCCCGACCAATATGGGACCTCAACACCGCCCATCGCACGACCGTTGCCAATCAGGGCAGCGCCTACGAAGAATGACGTTCTGAAAACTAGGTATTTTGCTTTCACTTTTACTGATCATAATTGAAAAATTCAAAGTATCTTGGAGGAAAAATAGTATTGCTTTACTGTACAGTACTTATTTACATACACATATATTCCTGTATGTGTCCACATATGTGTCCTGACACAACTCGCTAGCCTCGCATATATCCTTTTATTCATAATCATCTCCTTTTATTCTTGCCACTTTGGATCCTTACTTGGAGTACTTATTTAATCCATTACCTATTATCTATTATTACTTAGGTTATTATACTTAAGCAGCGGCGTTATAATTCCTTGTAAGGTAGGTGGCGCGTTGGGCGGGATGTCGCCCCCACCGCGGTCCCGATGAGTTGGATTGTCGCCGGCTGCCCACGCGCACATATCTTGCACACGTTTGGAAACCACGAAAACTTGGTGTAGGACATCTGCTGTAATATACGTCACGTAATTCGTTAAATTATTGGACGTTTTTTTGCACTAATGTGGGGAATTCTCAGACTGTGATTGTATCGGGCTATTGACGCTCTCAATTCGGCCTAATGGTGGAAATTAACTATCCGTATCTTACTAATTTACGAGTTAAACGTCTGAACGTTTCTCCTTAAAACCGCGCCCGTACGTCTACCAATGCATATGAATTCTTATAAAAATATGTTAAAATTGTTATAATACTTGCCCATTTATGATTGTTATAAATAAAACACTTTTTGCTTGCACTAGTTCTACTATTCTCAGACTATGACTTAGTCGAAACCGGTCGCAATTGATTAAAAATGTTGTTAAACTAAACAATATAGTGGAACTAGTGTAAACAAAAATTGTTTGATTTATAATAATGGAGTTCCATCAAGAATACACTATAAAAAGCATTAACTATTCATATGACTGTGATTATTTAGCGAATGGCCGTGTGGTATCTGGCTGAGTAGACTATTTAGCAACCTTTTTATGGTTGTTTGTACAAGACGACTATTCGATGCTACAACCAGCTAGTACCTCCGAATACCAGTCAATGGACAGCAGCGTTGTCTGTTACTTATTTCCAACACTGTAATCTCCAGCCCGCCTAGCATGGAGCATATGGCAGTACCCTCCTGTGATGTGGAGGAGGCTCAAGTCCAGCTGTGGAATGTTACAAGTCGTTGATAAGATGGATGGACCTGTGCAATTCGGTCGATTGCACAATTACTCAGCAGCACAATCTGCTGTGTATTTTCAACACTTTGATCTCCATCCCATCTCCACAATATAGTGTGTCATGGCCCGCCATGACTCATATTTAATAATACTGGACTCCTAATATTCATTTCGATAATAGCAAGTGTTCGATATATATCGAGTAATAGAATTTAAAAAAAAATATGAGTTATTAAAAAATTGGAACAGAAAAATTTGGCCTGCGCTTTGGTTGAGTCGGGGCCGCCCTTGATGATTGTTGACATTCTTTGAGCCCGAAACGCTGATGATTAATCGCATCAACACGCGGCTTCTATTTTTTTTGTGATAAACAAACGATAAATATTATTTGTGAAAGTGTAACTTTTGCTGCTGTACCACAAAACTGTATGAATACTTTAACTATTTAAACTTAATGTATACTTTTAAACTCTCAAATAGTGATAGTGCCACCCATCAACAGCCCATACCACCTACTGGACTTGGGTCTCCTCCACATATGTAGAGGGTTTTGCCAAAATCTCTACGCTTGGTAGGCGGATTGGCGATCGCAACGTTGAAACTACTCAACAAAGACGCTATTATGACTTAAATTATTTTTTGTACACTAGTTCCACTTTATTATAAATAATTATATACATTTGCCTTCGTGATAGTTATATAATGCTTAAACTGACATTCAAATGATTATATTTTAACTTAATATCATTTAAATATTAAGCTAATTTAATTATTACTGTTAAGATATCAATCAATTTGCGTTGATAATTTTATTTATTGTTTTTAATTGATTGTGCTAACTATGGAATTTAATTTTATGAAATAAATATTCTATTCTATTCTATTCTATTATACAAATTTTATTAAATTGCAACCGGTTTCGAATTTCCTGAAGATGAGTGTGCAAAAAGTGATTTAAGTCATAATAATGGAGTTTCATCAGGAAGTGACAGCACAAAGTGTCAAATATTTAAAAACGCTATTTTCTTTTGGTCTGATATCCTAGCTCAGTGCTTCTTAAACTTTTGCAGTAACGGTCCTGGACCACTTTCAGCATTGAAAAATCTCCACGGAATCCTCTCAAAGAATGTTTGAAGAAAAGAAACAAGACTTATTAATATAAAACTCATACTTTCCTAAAAAAACCAGCATAATTGTATAAAAAGACCTCATGTGTGAGAGGCAACAGAGGTGTATCAGGATCGGAGCTTGTTGTCTCGATTGTCTCTATCGACCGTGACTATGTAGTATGTATGTATATAATTTCCTAATTAATATGTTAATCCTTAACAGTTAGGTGTTATGAGCTATGGCGGACCTCTAAAACAAATGCAAAGGACGCCTAAGGGGTCCGTGGACTCCACTTCTGCCTGGTTTTCAGTCTGGTGTCCAATAGCATGGAGGTGTAGGATAGCACCATCCCCTTCAACTTACGGGTGTTGTTCAAGGCGACCAATGAGAGACTGTATCATAGATACCTACACTTATCACAAAAAGTTAGGGCGGCTTGCACAAATTCTTAACCACATTTAAGCTGATACTTAAATAAAAACTTCATGCGCAAAGGTTAAACATCATTTTTAAATGTGTTTAAGAATTTGGTGCAAGCGGAGCAAGAAATGTGCTAATGAATAATTATAATAATAAAATAATAATAACATTTTATTATTATAATCCCAACAACTCGAATTTGGAGAAGAAATCCTGCCTTTAACCAAAGTCTATGATCATCATTATTATCAAAAGATCCTGAGCCTCCTTCACCAAATTCAATGCAAAGGGATAAACCGAGTATACCTATACATTACCTGTAATATCTATATACGCTTAGTAGTCTCTAATCTAAATATAAATTTCCTTTAAATGTCACCTATATCAATCGCAATGTAAATAGAGCGGGCGTGAGTAGCCAGACCGGCATGTGTCCGCGAAGCTGTCCACGTTTCCTATTCATCATCGCTTCCATGGATTAGAGTTTTCTAATTCTGCCCCAAGAACTTTGCAAGGTAGATTCGGATTAAAAGATTAAAATTTTTCAGGGCCTTTTTTTTGTAACAATGTATACTGTTGACATGTGACAATGTGACTGTGATAATCTAACTTGTGGTAACAAACCACGGTTATTATTGTTAACCACAAAACCACTAAAGACCTATATTAGATTATTGTTTTGAAGGTCGTAGAAATGACTGATACTTGATTAAGTATGAGAAAACCTTGAACCCAAAGATTTTGACATGTACATAGAGGCTACAACAAAATACATTAGTGGGCTAAAAATCGACTCTGGATTAAATAAAAATCTAAAAAAAAAAAACCCAACCTGAGGTAAACTTTATTTAATCAAATATAGTTATCATTTAAAAATCTCAAGTATTCTCCTTTTAGTATATGACTTTTTATTAAAAAAAATGCGGTACCCACAAGCTAAAAAGAGTTTCGAAAGTCAGGCTACAAACCTAGAGTCGGTTATTGGTCCACGACTATATTGGGAACAAGTCGTTCGAGTGAATTAACTTTGATTTACTTATTACTATACTTACTTCATAAACAAAAATATTAAATAAATTAATTTCCCAAATTTTCATAAGAATTTACAATAAGTAGGTACGTAATTAACATCTGACGTCTAGTTCAAACTTTCTTAATACTTGTAGAAATATGAATAAGAAAGAAATATGTTTAGGTACAAATAAAATTGATAAGAATTAAAGTACAAAAAAAACAGATTTCATATTACGCTCTTTATTAAAACACCCTCCACAAATTCATCAGTAATTACATACACTCAGGGTACATCACTATTATGCATATTTACATTTAATTTCATTACATATTTACAAGATACGTAATTCAAACCAACACAAAATATTTTTATTAAAACACAATGGAAATATAATTTAATGTCTACAAATAAATAGGTAGATACACGTCGTGAATTAATAAAGTATTCAAACATTTTCATAATTTAAGCTTCATTGACTATCGTTTTGACTAGATATGATATCGTGTTTGGCACTTTGCAACAAAATTGGTTAAGTATTATACTTACTAGTATATTATAAAGCAGTAACTGTTGTTTGTTTAATAAACTTAAAACATTGATAAATAGTATTTAAAATGTTACTTTCTATTGTAAAACTTCTACTTGGGTATACCATGTGAACGTATACGAATTTGGAATGTTACTTTACAAACATTATCACACTGATTCTTTATTTACGTTTATAAATTTAAATACCTATAATTATCTTAACAATCCTTACTCATAATTCACCCTCGCACATGTAATTCGTACGTACGTTTATACAATAAATACATCTAAAATTCGCTTCAAAAGTTCGTTATTGCGTTATCATAATGGACACGAAGTTTTGGCACTTGGAAAACTTTGTTTCACTGTCAGTCACTTTAGTCTAGCTGGCGGTTCGCGCACGTGGAGTACTGGGGAGGCGACGGTGCGCGAGCGCGGATGACGTCACTCTCATTAGAACAAATGGTTGTTGGTCTTGGCGAGGGAGCCGAGGTGGTCGGAGAGAAGGTAGTTGGGCGGCGCTACGCCCAGCAGTGGGAAGCCCGAGGTCTGCCGCAGCAGCCCGCAGCCGCCCGACCACTTGCCGCCCCCGGCACTGCTCACTGGAGGCATCCCCGCCACCCCTGCGCCCACGCCGATCCCGTTCATGTCCTCGCAAAGCTTGTTGCCTACAACAATTAGAAAAATATATAAATATAAATGTTGAAAGTCAAGCTAGAGATTCTCTTATCGTGTTACGATGTTCGTAGCATTTGTGAGACAAAAGCGCTACGAAAGTAGTGCCTTCGGAATGTACTTAATTAATTAGTACCGAACGCTAAATCCAAATTGCAGCCAAACAGCGGTACAGCCAAACAACTAACTCGTGCATACAAATCTGCCGGAACGCGAAATCAGACTGCAGCCCGACGGCGAACATGGAATAATCGTGGTAACGCAATTAAGCGGTAATCACCTAATCCTTGCCGCGCTCCGTTGTTTATTCAAGCCTGAGTGACAATCGCGCGCACAATTAGCGCAAATGAGCCGAAGTGAAAATCTGGCGGCGGCTGCGGCGGTAATGTGATTAATCCGCCGCAAGTCCGCCATTAGCGCTGGCCGTCACCCGCAGCCCGCCGCGCCCGCCCGAGGACGCACACTGCGCCGCGGTGCCCATAACACTTCGATGTACTTTGTATTGTACCATAAACTTCGACGGTCCTACTCCACTTATCACTTGATTTAAACGTTGGTTCGCTTCATTTTTGCTCGACTGCGTCCGCAGATGGTATTAGCGGAGATAGTGTCGAAGAATGCGAAACTATTTCTAGATTTTGACTGCTAAGCTTGTTTGTAAACTTACAAAACATCTATGAATTTTAGTAACTCACATTTACTTATTAGATGTTGCTGATACTTTTTGATTATTTGATTATTTTGATTAGGCTATTATACGTCTTAATTTATAAGATACTTCAACTAACTCGATCCAGACGAAGATGCAGTATAATATATACCGATACGGGGTGCCAATCGGCTCCCGAGAATGTTCAACTAGCTAATGATGCAAGGTTGTTTATTTTGTCTGTGTCGAAAAATATGTTTATTATATTTCGTGCGTTGAGGGTTGAAATATTTGAACATAGAAATAGCCTGTGTCCCGTTAGTAGGTATAAAATAATATTGGAGACAGGTCGATGACAATGGAAAATGATGCTGAACTTGACCCAAATTCTTTAGTTCTATAAATAACGTAATGTACAGGACGTTACACCATATCAGTGACATTTTGAAAAGCATATGTTAATAATTTAGTTGAAATTTAATTACCTAAACAAATCAATACAACCAATACGGATTAAGTATTCTTTGTGGATTAAGTTGACGGACTGTGGCGTGACGAGTAAGTAGAGACTGGACGAGAATGGTTTACCTAGATATGGACAATGGTTTGGTGTAATTTTACGTCAATGCACAACAATGAAAGAGAAAAATGTGACACAAAGAACTGTAACTGACTTAGGCGCAGCTTCTGTTATTATATGGTTGTGACATAAAACGGCACCAGCGATTTAATTTAGGTATTTAAGAATAAAGATGAAACAAAGTATAACATAATGTAGCAGCCGTCCCCAAATACCGGAGATAAAAATAATTGTCATTATTATCATCTTAGCCGTAGGATGTATACTGCTGAACATGGGCTCCCACGCCTTCTGTCTTGCATCCAATAAATAAAAATAAACAATTCATAAACAATAATACGATTCAAATGCAAGTTAGCAACCTATTATTCATGAACACAAACAAAAAAGCAGGGAACAGTTCCAAAACTTTTCTATATGTGTCAAATTTATCAGCCTGTATTTCAGGAGTGCGGGGCGCCTACACGGATTGTTATCGGCGTCACAATTTCACACGGTCTCTTAAATCTATATTTAAAATCGACTAATCTAATGTGATGCTTATTTTATACAATCAGCCTTGTTGTGACCGCCCACGGATGAGCGTGTGCCGAAATAGCTCCTCGCAGAGTCCCATTGGCGGAATCAACCACGGTGGAAACGCACATCGTGGGTCGTGACTCACCCGCCATAACTCGGCGATCAATGTAACAAACACGGCGAGTTTTCGGTTGATACAGAACTTATAAATACCACATGACTACGAAATTTGTAATCCGTAAATATAACATGGAATTTTACAGTCCAAACATTTGTGCTGCTGCGGGACGCCTACTTACACGTTCTTTGGTCTAATGTGAGGCGACGTGACAAATCTATGTAACCGAATGTTTCAAGGGTTCATGTTTTTTAACGATCATTTCTGAACGTTTTAAAAGTTTAAACACCAACATGATTATCGACCTGTCTCTGTTTCGCAGAGATACACATATAGGTAACAAAAGGTTTCGAACTGCTTAATTACACTGGCACCCACGAATTCGGATTGGTAACTGGAGAATAGAGTGGAAAAGAGAATAACTGTCATCACGCGTGCGGTCAATCTCGGCTTCTACCAGAGCCCGCTTTCTTGCTCTTTCTTCTCCACTTTGCCCGATCTTCGACATCCTCACTTTTGACGCGGAACCTCTCTTCTGATAACGGCAGTTTAAGGCACCTATTTCACACGTATCCTGAAACTTTAAACGGAAATATAACAACGAAAAATACCTATATTTAATATCAGTGAAACTAGCTTTATTGGTTTTATGTTTTACTAGAATTTCGGTCACATGACCGCCGCGACTAGTGGGTTTCATCACTAAACAAAATTTTGTGTGGTCGAAAAAAATAATATTGACGAATAATTTCAAGTTGACCATCGAGATTGTGGGATATAACTCTATTAGATTATCTTAAATATCTATTAAAACATAAATGGCATTTCATTAGCTTTATAGCTAGTTTCACTGATATTCATTATATTTTTCTTTGTTAGATTTCAGTTTCCAATCAAAGGTTTGAAAAATAACTTAATATCGCGTGGTTCTAGTCATCATTCAGTCAGTCATCCTTGCATCGAAGCGGATAGGACTCAGGTGATGGACATTTCCACGGACTAATCTGCATTAACAACACTTTAATCCAATTAATCAAAGTGATATAAATTAAATATTAAGGGTAAAGTCAGAGACAACAGAAAAGTAGACTTATTATTTTGTATACGTGTCTGAATCTTTTGTTGGAAGTGTCTTCTCCATACTTTCGTGCTCTAGTCAGCATTTCAATATAACAAGTGTTAAATATTTTATAATATATATATAATATTATTATATAATATTATTTTCCTTCATAATAGGAACGTGTAGCATGGAGCACGTGTAAGCCACCGTACACGCATTCGTTTACGCAACTCGGCTCATCAATTAGAACGCTGTCACCAATTACCGCCGATAAGTTGCTAGGGTTGCCGCTGGTGACAACCGCGACTAACACTACGATAAAAAATGGTAATTTTTCATTGTCCACACACTTCTTTGCCAAAATAATCGGGTATAAATAAGTATTACTTCACAGTAATAGCCGAGCCAATGAACGAGTTTTAAAATAAAGCTTTTGCGTTATGAAAACATTAAACTATCACGGTGTCGGCTTCTCGAAGGAATAAGAATATGTATTTAAAGCTTTGGCATCGAGTTACATTTACTTTTTAGAACTTTTTGCGTCGCGTAATCGACACATTTTTCTTTAAAAAGTCTCTGACAAACTTTGTTGGCATAGTATGAAATAATCCTGAAATTCGTAGATATTGCGGCGCATGTTGCGAGACTAAAATATGTTTACGATCTATAAAATTCGTGTAAAATTACAATTAAATGCGAAGTATACACAAAGACATACGGATTATCTGCCAAGTGTCGGTTATACAGACGTAACAAAGTAAAATTCACCACAACCACCCATAATTCACAATCTCAACCTGGCTCTCAGTGTGTTTGTAGTACTACATAATCTTCAAAATGAACTTTAATATTTCAACTGTAAGCATCGTATATCGTAAGCAGCTATTTTTGCACCGACGTTTTGCTCGTAATATACCTTCTATTAAATACACGTCCGTATTTAATTATATTATTGCCCTTGGGGCTGACTGCGGTAATCTATGTATGAAATTTAAATATAACATGGCATCCCGACACTCGACGATGTCCTGATTAGTATTACAAAACCTAGCTTTATTTATTGATCAACCAGAGTCAAACTGAAAGAGGTAGCCAGAGCAGAAACCAATGAAAATTAATACGCACAGCACACCTATGCAATTTGTTGGACATGTAAATAGAATTACTACTACGGGATGCTACTACATATAATATTTATTTAATAGACAAGGTGAAATAAAAGAAACTTAAATTCTAAATATACAACTTTGTACAAATAAATAATACCTACCACCAAATCACTGAAAAAGCCCTCCCCAAACAGCACCATGTAAATTGGATCATGATTTCCGAATATTTATTTTTCTAATTTTACAGCAAGTCATCGAAAATCCTCCCAAACAATACTCATCAAATCATAATAATTAGTAGATCAGAGTGGGTCATACCTATATAGTACCGACCTGGCGAGGCTGCGATGGGCTTGAGGTCAGGCGGGGAGAGGTGGGGCAGCGCGTGGTGTGCCGGCTGCGGCGCTGGCTGGTGCGCGGGCGCCGGCGGGGTGTGGTGCGGAGGGGAGCCCGCGGGTGACGTCGGCTTGTCCCGCTTCCCTTCGGCTTTCACCGGCGCCTCGCCAGCCTTCTGCTGCGCCAAACGCTCCTGCTTGCGGAACTTCGCCCGCCGGTTTTGGAACCATACCTGAAAGGTTGGTTTGGAGGTTTAGTATCGGGATATGGTACCTAGTTGTGGTGTGGAGGATTTTTTGTAGTTGTTGATGCCTAAATAAAAAAGAAAACTACTGATAGTAAGTGACGATTCGGCTGAGGATGGAGCATACCCGTTTAGCAACAGTCTATTCACTAAGCTTTGAAGGAGTCCAGAAGAGATGGAGAGTCGGTTTGGAATGAAGAGGGTTAATCGAATTACTGTGAATCTCACTAAGATAGCAAATTCATATACTGAGGATGTAAAAAAACTGCTTGAAATCTTAATAAATTCCATAGAGTATCCCTTCCTAACGTATATTCTAATTTATATGTAATGTGCGGTCTTACATACCTAATCGACGAAGTCTGCCCATACGTATAAATAAATACTTAAAGCTATAATATGCCAATCACAACATTGTCGCATCAACAGAATGTTTCATGTAAAAAAGAGTAACGGGCACGCTAGTTGGCCATTCGCAGCGTACCGGAATGGGCAAACAGTCGCGACGAGGCACGACTAATGGGAACGCATCCTGCCTGCATCGCGCGCCAAATTTTAATGCAAACCGTTTTATATTCGTCCGGATGCGCGCAAATCCGAATTGATCATAATCCGATTTGGTGCGAGAGATAATTGCAACTGCCACTGGCGCTGATTGGCCGGTGTGACGGGTGAAAAAACCGTCACGTGCCGCCCGGTGGGCCGCGACAATCATACGCGTTTTGCACGTCGCGCAGCGCTGATGATGTTTGCTCACCTTTATGTTTGAATTGACGAGCTAAGTGGTTCAGTTGGTTAACATGCCGGTCGCCACGCAGAGTTCCCGGGTTCGATTCCCGGCCGAACAGAAATTGAAATGATGCATTTTAATTTCTGTTACGGGTCTGGGTGTAGTATATAATAGTAGTATATAATTAGTATGTATTTAAAAAAGATGTATATAACTTTTGTTAACACAAGCTTTGCTTACTTTGGGGCTAGATGACGCTGTTTGAATTTGTCCAAGCATGTTATATTATTATTAATGTAACACGACAAGCTATAACATATACCCACTCCTATTCGAGTGGCTATATCTCAAACACGGGATTAAAATGAGGAATTTTAATCTACGAGCGAAGAAATTGCATGTTTTATTATAAACAGTATAGTTGACGTGAAGATTTGGAAGGAGTAATTGCCGACACCGCTACCAGATTCCAGAATACACCTACCAAGAAAATCGCGCTATAGCACACATTTTAGTGCGCACGATCCGCCTACAGTTGCTACGTATAGTTGATCGCCTTGGCATTGGGTGTAACTGACGGTAATGACCTACAATTTTAGCAGCAAATACTAAACTTTCATTACAAACCTGAAACGCAACTACACCGCATGTCACACGACGTTAAAATGAGGATTGTTACAGTTCTTACCAAACATTTTGACATATACATGTTCTTACTGAATCGAATTTCTTGGCGATGTTTCGCATGTTGTGTGATTTCATGTACCTAAGTATATTTGGTTAAGAATATATAGAAATACATTTTCTACATATTCGAGGTAGGTAGATATTTAGACAAATCATATCGTATTGTACTTTGAATTTTAGTACCGCAACCTAATTCCGTTGGCGAAGCGAGGTTGACCAAGGACTATCGCTAGGGGGGACCTTGATAATGGTTAAACAGTTTAGGGCCCAGTGCCGGTATTTTTTTAGATTTAAAACAAAAATCATAAATTACCTACATGTTCAGATCACGAGTCGTGGATGCAAATAACTACTGATAATAAATATGTTGTAACCGAAAATTTATTGTTGACGCTTTTGTCCTCGTGAGGGTCGTTTAGGCTATTAGGAAGTGCAGTTGCATGCCAACCGAGCGCAGGTGGAATTGGAATGTCCTCACCAGCTGTGCACATAGATCTCTCAGCAGCATTGCACGTCATCTAGCATGACTGACTGACCGCCGCTGCTTCTCAAACATGACACATTGATGAGAGCTACCGCAGCACTATAGCCTTCTCATGAGCTAATCTATGCCTATATTCACACCAACCCACGCAACCACAGTCGCGCTACATAATAATGATCTAATTAACCATTAGAAGAAACATATCAAGATGCCAGTCCCATTTAAGTGCCCATTAATCATTTAAATTACTTGCTCCACCTACAGGTGAAGTTCAAATATGTGCCCACCTGTGTCTGTTCTGTACGAACGTACCGTCAACAAACGTACGTTAATGCGACGTGTCTCGGGGAACGGAGCGCCGTATTTTGTCTTTGTCTACTTATTTTTCCAAATGAACCGAAAGATTTCTGGAGCTCATCACTTTGTTCGTAGTATCTGAAAAAAAAAATCAGTGCCTCCGAGTGGAAAGGTCGCACGTACGTGCCCGGGTTAACCAAGCGCGAGGCTCGCCGGCGACTAACGAACAGGCCCGGTTGATTGGCGCGAGCCCGGCCCGGCCCGGCCGCCCCGGCCCCGGCGCCCCGGGCTCCACGCCTTCCGCATTATTTTCGAATTGGAAAAAATCAAAGCCCCCGCATCGTATGCGGCATCCGCAAACAAACAAATAATACAAGAACCATCGCCAATATAAATGAGCACCGATACGACGGCGAGCGGAATGCGAAGTCGGGGTGAGCCGAGCGTGGCCCGGGGCAAATAAACGTCCGCCGATGTGTTTGGAGGAATCCGTTGTGATGTTTATCGAATGAGCGTGCTCCTAAAGTAAATATGGATGTCGACAAATTTTATCGTAGAATTATACTGTTGTCGAAAAAGTTGCTACTGATGGAAAGATAATAAAAATATTGTTATTTATTGTACTGTTTGTAAGGTTGTTTAAGGTATTTCCAGATCACGCGAATACGCCGTTGCATTCGCGGCGTGTTAACAAGATTAGGTGCGTACCTTTATGAGTACCCGGTTTCTTATTGCGTACCTACCTCGAAAACATTAGTCGCCTTATACGACACCCACAAGTGTAAAGTACACACAGATATATGTGACAAGGCTACTCCGTACGATCTGCTTGTACCCGGTACCTTTGGGTACGCAGCAGACAGCATAGTAACGGAGATATCTGTCCGGCAAAAGCCAACAGGGACGACATTCAATCTTGTCGAGAGGCCAATCTGGTGGCGTTCAACTCTCTAAAACACTGGCGTGCGTGTTTTTCGCCAAACGGAGCCCATTCTATCTAGCTCCGGAATGTACCTGTACAAATTACCTACCAACGATAACCTACAGACAGCTCCTTGGTGGGTGGAGCTATCGACCAATCTCAATTTTGGTCTGTACATCGAATCCAATACTTGACTTCAAAATAGTTGCTTCAGTTACATCTATTAAGCACAAATTCGATCCCGTTGGGAGAAAGTACAGCTACCACTTCTAGATATATAGGATGGATCAGCCAAATACCAACTGGCCGCTTAGGATTCGGTGGGAAAACGTGCTAAGAGGAAAATTTAAGACACGCAATTAATTAATGCTTATCTTCGGAGCCTCGAGCATTGGCGTTGGGTTGCGCGTCTATCTGTTTGAAACTGGTTGAACAATTTCTATTTATTATTTTAATATGATACAAATTAAAATCCTCGTAAACTCATTTACCAAACCATGCACTAGCATGCACTAAAAGGAAAAACTCCGAAATCTTGTATTAAATAGATTCACCAAAGGTAAAAGGTATTTTCATTTATGGTTGGTTTGTTTCGTACAATGTCATAGAGAAAGTTTGTTTACCAATTGCAAATAAATTTCCTATAGGTATTTTCTCAGAAATGGGTAAAAGTTACAAGATGAATTAGTTATTATATATACTCAATAAGGTCGGTAATCTAATGAAAATGCTGCTTTAAAAATGTCAGGCTTACAAGCTTTAGGGCCGATTTTTCAATCCTCAGAAAAAATTATCTACCCGATAAAGAAATATACTGCCAAATTATGATCCTTCAATAATAGGTACATGAAGTCATTATGCAATTTAATTTTAGTCGTACAATAACTTATCAGACTGTTGTTTGTCAGAGGATTGACAAATCGGCCCTGACAACGATATAATGGTATATAAATGGCTCTTTAGAATAAATTGAAATGTTCTATTTTTGTTTCGGAACCCTTAAGTGCGAGCTCTACTCACTTTGTCCGGCTTTTTTTGCATTAAGCGACGCGAATTATCTATTCTTTTTACTAGCAACTCGCCCTGGCTTCGCACCTTGACAAATTATATACCTTCCTTACTAATAACTCTGTCTATTGGAGAAACCCGCGTGAAAATCCGATCCGTAGTTTTTGGGGTTTTTCGCGAACAGACATACAGATGTGGTGTGGGACTTGGAATTTGTTTTATAATATGTAGTAATACTCCACCGATACTCTATCAAGACTTGCATTATTATTTAAATTGACATCCCATCTCACTATCATTGATTAGCCAAAACAACATCATAGTAAAAGATCGTACAATAACCATTCATCCAATTGACGGATACGAGTAACAAGTAAGTATGCAAGCAAATGTCAATAATAAATAACGGGCGGGCAATTAAGCGCGGGGTCGAATCGGGCGCAGCATCGAAATGCACTTTGCAAATGAACCGAATTGGCCGGGGTCGGGCGGGGGAGGGGTGGGGGGCGTTCCAAATCTAATTAAACAGAGATACGCACACGCAGATGCCATCTTTGGACGCATTACGGATGATGCTTAATTGGGTCAAGTTTGTATATGTGATGTGTGGAACGAAAAATTAATTTTGATATACATAGTATTTTCTTCTGGTAACGCGTTGTTCAGAGATTTTAAACGAAACGAAATAAGTAAACGATGGGGTAGATTAACCTATTACATTGCTAGAGCTTCGAAAAAGGCTACGAAATGGAGCGGAAGGCCTTTTTCTACCCATGATTATGAAAACTGATCGAAATGTGATAATTTGAATTCAAATAAATCTGCCATAGCAGACCACCTGCTCAACTCAGGCCGCAAGTGTATTAATAAAAAAATTGCTTACCATCAATATGAATAACAACAACTTATTGGATATCAATATGATTTTTGTAAAGGTATGATTTGATTAGGTACGATGAGTTATGCTTATAGAGTTTTATAAGAGGCATTTGGCGACAGAAGAGCCGTCTGCAGGCTTTTTTACAATGTGTTCTCACACCGTAAGCAGTGCAAAACTCATACATATTCATTAGGCAATACTATAATTTTCAATTTTAAACTTTATTTGTTTCATAAACATGCTTAATTAGATGCACAGTGGTAGGAATCTTCCTTTTAAGTATAAAATACCTGTAGCAGGAAGCCCCGCTCTTCCATAGAATGCAAGTTGATACATGTTTAAATCGATAACTGTTAGGTAAGTACGTATGTTTAATTAATTTGTCTATATTATATTTCTCCACCTAATTTGTACAATCAACAACCCAACCGGTCACCAACAATTTCCACAGCACGAAGACAAGTCAGCAGATCAAACAGCGCAGTAGACCATCAAAGCCGGGGTTACCAGGCCTGGCCAAACAGCGGGCGGGTCGGCAAGGCTGAGTATTAAAATAAACAGTGCTGCCATGTGGCGCGCAAACACAGGCTAATGTATTCAGCGGGGTCCGCGTTAAACTGCCACCGTCGTGTCGGTGGCGGGAGCTCACAGCTGTTCCGGTTAACCGGCTTAGGTGGCCTACACGTTTTCGTGTTGGTGGATAATATTTGTGTCCTTGTGTGTACGATTTTTTTTATTATCATTTTGGCGTCAATATCCCTGTTGTGCTCTCGCTTGACTGTGCTCCAGGATTTGGCAGATCAGGTCATTACAGTGGAGCGACTGCCATCTGACCTCCGTGCTACTAGGGGAACCTGACCCGATTGGATCATCGTTACACATTCAGTCGCCTAAATGTAAGGGTTTTATCACGATGTTTTCCCTCATCATGTTCTTAGCTATGTTTCATTAAAATCGATTTTATAGTTTAGATTATATTTGAGTTTAAGTATACTTGGTCGGGGGTTTTTAGACCTTTTCTGACGGTTAGGCTATTGAAGGAAAACTGGCGGAGAAATACGGTTCAGATTTTTATGTGTAGTGAAATAGTAAAGTAAATAGAAGTAGATGCATGTACTTATTTATAATTGCCGTGATCACTTTTATCAACCATCACCAAACAAAAAAGTCATCACGGTAATTAGATTATAAACAGATCAACGTTGTAAAGTGAAATATCATTGCCCCCAGATCATACTTCGTCGAATTAGCCGAGGGATCGTCATCTGTTATGCCCATTATTTGGCACTTGCACATAAAAAGTGTAGTTCGCGGCTAACGTAGCGGAAACTAGAGGGACGGCGAAGTATTATTCATAACATCAATCGACATGTTCACTCATTTATTTGCTAAGTTATCGTCACTTTTTTTTTGTGCCGCACTGTAGTTCCTAATTGTGCATTACTCTTTGTATAATTTGTTAATAAGAAAATCAGAAATAAACAAATTTTAATTTTTTTTTCATTTAGTTGCCATTTTTACCAAACTTAGGAATCAGCTAAATTCTTTTTCATCTTAATTTGGACGTTGCTGGTTGGATAAAAACTAGTTAAGACGGAACTTAGGTGATTTCTAAGTTGAGTGAAAACGGCCATCAGTTTCATAACTTCGTACTGTTTTCGTTCTATTTATTTTAGTTACTTCACCAGCTAAACCCCACTAGCACAGAAAAGCACACAAGCTAATAAAAAGCCCATAACACCTCACAAGCTTGCTTCCACTAGCTATAGGTAGTTACGCCCACATGGGCGTGTTTGCGTTGTCGCCAGCGCTACCCTCGGCGAAGGTAGGTACTACCCCCGAGGCGTATGAAAAACGTGAGGCCGCGCGGAATGATCTAATTGTATTCATTAGCCGGGCCGGGTTCGCAAATATTGACAGGAGCCGGCATCGCTCGCCGGGGGCCTTCGCTCTCTACGTGCCGCGGTCTGTGGACTACCGTCTTTTCGCCGAGCGCTGTTTGGTCATTATAACGCCGGATTATGATGTCAGACATGGCGGTAAATAAGTGTTTCGAATGTTTTTCTAGTCGGTATCCAATTTTTGTGGGCGATTTGCACCAAATATCTTAATCGCATTTAAGCTTAAAATGACGTTAAACGTCATTCTTAAATGTGTTTAAGAATTTGGTGGAAGCCGGGCTTAATAATTGTAAATAAGCAATTTTATCGAAATCAACTATCGCCATGCTCGGCAATTTTTATTTGCGTTCGTTGCAAAAAGGATTGTCTGCAGTACCAATACAACCATTTTTTTATTTCTATTTTTTTACCATCACTGTAGAAGCGCGTACAAATCGATTATGGTCCAAACTTTAAACAGTGTTGGTTGAAGTGCTGTATTCTGTATAGCCAACAATGCTCGCCTCCAGTATTTGCCGCTAACGTATCGGCGGTGGTGCCGGTCGGTCTGATGCCGGCGACGTTGTGGCACCCGGCGCTATTTGGCAATCGTAACTATCCCTAACGCAGGTTATTAAAATGTAATGTGTGAAATTGTTATATTATTTTGGTTGTTTTCTGAAAAAAATACTCGTTGCAATTTTAGTAAGCCCTTTTGTAAAGTTATTATTATCAAACTCTAATATCGCCATGGAGGCAATTTTATTACGTTCGTTACAACTGTTTGGCAACAATAGACAAACAGTTGCTTTATATTTACAGAAAAATATTAAACTATGTTTGAATGAAGTAATTGTTCCCTAATTCTATCGTGTAAAACAAAAACCCCACCAGTCCCGTAAAGGAGATCCTAAAATTACCGTAACAAATGTTATATTCATTTCATCGGCAGTTATATGATCGCGGGCGGCGAGCGCTCGAGTAAATCAATCGGCGGCGGCGCGGTCGAGCGATCAAACATCGCGAACACACCCCCCTGTTTATACTTAGCGGATGAAAAGGCAACACCGAACGCCCCGGAATAATATTAGCAACCCCGATAACCCCAACCGTGCTATCGCCAGCCGACCGGCGAAACGAAATCGACCCTATTTTTTCAACACCAAAGTTTATTTTACATTTACTCCGAACAATGTCAAAAGTCATATTGGAAGCGGCGACATTTTTTTAGTAACTGGTAACATGTGTTAACATTTGCTGTTAATCCGGGATTAACACATCATAATAAAGAGATGAACTCGCAGTTTATTTAGCCCGTATGGCGGCGATTCGATGATGTTTAGCGACAGGTGCGTTGACGCAACTCATCTTGTTTGATTGGGCCCCGCTTTAATAATTCATTGTTACTACAGCTTATTTATTCAAAGGGCTTAACAATTCACACTTCGCGTGTCTGTAATAATATTCGCGCTCAAAGCGCCTTTGTTGTGCTAAAGACTAAAAATCTGTCATAAATGTACAGTCTACGTGCCAGTTTACAACAGCTCCAAAGGGTATTCATAAATCTAATAAAAATACTACAAAATCGTCTCCGCCTGTCTGGCGAAATATTAAGCCCGTTTGCACCATATTCTTAAACACGTTTAAGAATGACATTAACTTTTTTGTATAACGTTTTTGTTTAAGTATCACTTTAAATGCATTTAAGAATATGGTGCAAACCGCCCTTAGTATTACAGTAATATTTACTACTTACCGGTCTGCCTTGCAGAGTCCGAATAGCGATTGGGAATTAATTTCCCAGTTGGACCAAAAATAAAATGGACATTTTTTTGGTTACAAATATCTTCCGTCGCGCCTATGACTAGGGCATGCTATTATTTAAATAAAAATCGAACAGAAACAAAGTGTGTACAGCATCCCGCCACGCATGACTCTTTCTTTACACGGAATGAATGTTTAATGACCCGCCGGGGTGTCAGCGACAGATGCGGCCTAGCGCTCCGCCCCAGCGCCCCTTTATCTTTGCATCCTCGGCCTTCCATAAATAAACTGCCCCGTCCTACTAACTAGATGCGAAATTTATTAATGATACGTCCGCAATAGCTCAAACTTTCCCATCCACGCGCCCGCCACTTGGTAAACTCGATGAAAGTTGCGTACCTACTTACTTCCGAAATGAAAACCAATCTGTGAGTGTAATTTTCAAATTAGTTTAACTTCCCTTATATAAGTTAGGCATGTAAGTTTAGCTGATTATTTTAAATGAGAAATGTTAAATCATATTTTTAAGCAATTAAGGCCAGCTTGCACCACATTCTTTATTGCATTGAAGCTTAAGTTTAACACAAAATTACATACAAAATGACGTTAAGAGCGGCATTCACCAAATTCTTAGACGCATTTAAGCTAAACAAAATACTTAAACAAAAAATTGTATACAAAAATCCTTACGTCATTTTTAAACGTGCTTAAGAATTTTATGCAAGCCAGGCTAAATCTATTTGTTGATGTCAAGCAAGTATTATCTGGGGAAGGAATGTAAGCAATTATGCCTACATTGCAGTACCATACCATAACCAAATCATAACTTAACATAATGCCACTAACAATCCACTCAAATAACACTAACTGTCTCATCCCATACCCGAAAGCAATCGTAAACAACAATTGAACTAAATTTTGGATCGATTAATCATTCGTAATCGATGAAACTGGCACTTCCCTTTGCCGTTTGCAATTAAAAATGGAACAGATTCAAATCGATTTTGACGAATCACCGTGATTGGCCGGCGGCGCTTCCGCGACACAATGATGGGACAATCGGCGGCGCACGCGACGCGACAAATCACCGATAGCCATCGGCAGATGGCTCGCTTGAATGCCCGATCATCGTATCTTTTTATATCTGTTTGCTTTGGAGTGACTGGGCGATCCTGTATCGGGTGGTCTCGTTTCTGGTTAATAAAATTAATTTTATTTATGCTGCGTATTATTATAGTAAATACAAACTATTATAAATGCGAAATTAACTATTTAGTCTGTCTCTTTGTCTGTTACGTTATCACACCCAAACAGCAGAACAGATTTAGATAAAATTTGGCTAGGTGGAAGGCAACCTGGGGAAGGACGTAGGTTACTTTTATCTCTGGTAACAGAGGTTACTGGTACGTTAACAAAAGCCAATTAAGTACATCATACATCATGATGTGACAGTAAACCGAACTTTAACCTACGCCATATGAGTGGAAGTGTTTAAATAATATTCGTGGTATAATTATCAAATATTTTAATTACATCTGAGGCTTTCCAATATTCATGATTAAAGTGTTAATTTAAGAGCTCAGTATCTTTCGTCATTCAGTCAACTAATTTAAATCCTACTAATATTATAACTGCAAAAGTTTATGTGTGTGTGTATATGATTGTTACCTTATCATACCTAAACGATTATATGAAATATGGTAGGTTGCTAGATTAAGGTCTGGAATACATATACTACTTTTTATGGCGTGGCTCCACCGGTGGATCTATAAATTTTTTTTTTTTTTAAATCCACCGATGGGCGAAAAGCTATCTTTAAATTATTGGCACCTGAACGTGTACCTTTACAAATCCCTTCTTATCGATCCGTATTATGTCTAAACTTGCATAGAAAGTTCGCGTTACAGATGTTACAAAATTTTTAATAAACTATCCGTATGGGCCGTGAAGTCTATAAAGCAGTAAATGAGTTGCGATAGTTCATGATAAATGGTCACAGTGAGTAAGGGTAAGGAGACAAAACAAACTGCAGTTAATGCGGGGACAATGACGCACTTGTCCCCCCGACGCGGGGCAAATGGGCCGAGAGCGCGGAATGGTGCGCCGGTTACCCTATGTGGGGCGATGGGGACAGTGAAAAGTCATAGTCGTTATAGTATAGGAAATAACGTGCTTCACAATTAAGAAATACTGTACTGGAGATGAGTCGCTATGATTAAATCTGGAACTGTGTCTGACCGATTATTTTAAATCTATAAAAACAACAGTCCTGTCATGCCTGTGCCTATTCTCTGCTGATGATTATATATGATTTCTAATTTTGTCATATTTATATTAATTGGTTAATAGAGCATTACCAAATATAAACGGCAAATTTGTTATACATAAGTAGTTAATTTTTTGTGATAAATTTAATAAACAAGACAAACCATTGTCGGCCGGACATATTAATTTTCACAAAATAATATCAAACAAGTAACAAATTTATAGGTATCCAGTGGTGACCACTGTCCATCAAGTCTTTGTCTATCGAATAATGTACAATACAAAAACAATATTACAAATAAATTACTAAACATAACAAAAGTTACATCGAATATCGGAAATATTTTGTATCATTATTGCTCCCTCCGAACCCCAGCCAAGTGGCTACGACAATGGCGCGGCTCGGTTATGATATCCATATATTCTTTGCGTCTGATAGCTTGTGACAGACCGCCTATGCTCCCCCGCCGGAGATATGGCGACGCGACGCCCAAATCAGAAGGACCCCCACTTCCAAAGTGTATGAATATTATAAATGAAACTTGGGATAAATGTTGAGATCTAAGGGCAAACTAAGTTAATGTGGTGTGATTTAGTGAACTGGAACTGTATAGTGTGAGATTTAGAAATTAAACACTGACAATCACCTGTGATTGAACTCCTAGCGAGAGTTTAAATCTATTCGACCATGCACTACAGCAAGTAGACTCAGAGGCCCTATTTTTGAATCAGTCGCCTCGAATCGTCGGTTTTAAATTTTTATTTTCGACATAAAAAGTTCGATATTTTCTCTATTTATGAATCGTACTCTTCCGGGGTTGCTATTGTGATTTAAAAAAAATTACCTTTACATGCCGAAAATCAAAATTTAAAACCGTTCGAAACGAGACGAGTGATTCAAAAATAGAGCCCGAGAAGATAAAGGTAGGTAGTTAAGACATATATAAGAACAAAACTACAACAACTGGAGAAATATCAAATACGTATCAGTTGCATTACGATGGATGTTATTTATGACCTAGAGAATAGTCTCCCACGGAAAAATCCATGTGAACATCCAAATTAGGTATCCCTAGAGTCCGCCTGCGAGCCGCGAAACAATTTTCTCACATTCAAATTGTAGTTTCATTCCAGCGACGCGCCGGAGCCAGCCTCCCGGGAGCCACAACAAGTAGCGCGCTAAATGAAAAATAATTGCCTCACATCGAAGGGTGATGCGACAGAAACAGCACCATACAAATCTCAGCGGAGTGATAGAGAAAAAACAATTTGGGTGACGGTTGCAAATAATATAAATATTACTGTGTAAGTTGTAGAGGCAAGTGCAGCGGAGGAGCTTTCGCGACCTCTGGGGATGGGATAATGTGAGAATTCAAAAAAACTGCGATCTCACGCGATACGTAGTAGTTGATCATAAATGAAATGTGTACATTAGTATAAGTGATAAGTGTGTCCTGTAATGAATAGCATACACTTCTCACATACGTAAGACGTAGGTAAAACAATCGTCATTAATAACTCCAAGATTCCATTAAGATATTCATGCTACGAGTTTGGAGTTCGAAGATATTGTCAAAAATCTAATTGCGGATGAATAATAAACAAATCTAAATTATCATCTTTTCTTACCTATAATCTTTTATGTTTTCACAGCAGCAGGATTAGTGAATGATTAAAACGGTTTTAATCATGCATGGGAACGTAGCCCCTCTACGCGTCTACGCGGCACCTCGCGCCACTTTTTAATCACTTTAAGTGCTTACTACGATTTCCAGCACTTCTTTATCGTGAATAACTTAAGAAGAAGAATGGTGTTCTATGCAAAGATAGCGTTTTATTGGATTCTACGTGGGAGCACGGTGCAATTTCATCGGGTGTCATATTTCATTTTTTAATATCGGCGCGCGGAGTTAGTAGGACGTATTCGTAAATACATAAATCGTGTGAAAATGCGAATGAGATGGTAATCAATTAGATGAGCTGGATTTATCGTTTGATCTTGGGACAGTGTGTGTCTCATTTTGTCCCTTGTCCCGTGGGAGCCGTGCGCGGCGGGACACGGTGCGCGGGCGCAATCGCGTAGTACGCTTCCCACGGCCTCCGACGAGCTATCGCCGTATCGAATGTCACGCCCTTCACTCGAGCGCTCGTCACACCTAATTCCTGACAATTCTATTTGACGCACTCGAACACGGATAATTTTAGTACTTTATGGTGTGTAAATACTGTGTGAAATATTTAGTAGGTCATCGTTACTTCTTCCGAGCTCCGTGTGCGTACGTAAGTGACAGTTATCACTTTCCATCAGGTGGACCGCCCGTTCGTTTGCCTCCCTCTAATATAAAATTAATCTTACGTGCTTAACTGGCTTTTGTCGCCGACTACCACAAAAAAATCAAACTCTGAAAACGAAATCAATAGGTGGCGATAAATAATGCACATCCGCTAGTTTCTGAGAGATCTTTAGAGATGATCAAATAGATTAAAAGTAGGCTACTGTCTCTTCTTTTAGGGGCTCTAAATTTCTTTTTCAGATATCTGTGGAGCTCTACGAAGCCGAACTAGGCGACCGTCGACATCCGTGAAGTCATAACCAAAACACACTTTAGCATTATCACAATCACGAATAAAATTCCACGAAACGAATTCCAATTACCGCGTCATAAACAAAAGGGCCGGTTGTCGCCGAACAATGCGCGCGATCAGCGCAGGCCGCGGGCTAAGTGATTACCAGCTCCCCTCTTAGCAATCAATGCGATTATGCGAGGGTTAATGCTAACCCAACCGACGCTGGTTCGGGCAGCGCCGTTTTGAAACTATTAAGCTATTAGCTCAGATAAGGGACGCGTTAAGTAGTTTAATAAGGATGAATAAATTATTTGGCGGCATTCCGTTCGTGGTTTGTGGTGTAGTGTGGGCTTGAGGCTGGATTGCAGTTGACTGAAATGTAATTTAACTTTCTGTGTTCGTAGGTAATGGGACAAGTTAAAAAAATATTATATACACTTTTTCCTTACGTAATTTTTTTATTATATTTTCGGTTAAAATATCGGTTAAAGAGCGTCGGTGGTCGAATAGTTAAAGTATCCGACTCTAATGCGAGTGATACCAGGGTGGAATCCCACGTGTATATTTGTCCGGATTATGTAAAGACATACACTTAATTAACTAATTAACAATTAGATACTACCGCTTATAAACCTATACGGCATATCTTTTCTCGCGAATTCACCCTGATAAAAACATATACCGAGTATATCACCGAACAATGTCTTTGAAAAAAAAGTTATACATCTAATGCTAATGAAAAAATGGAAACAAATTAAGAATACGACAAACACGGTTTCTCACCTATAGTGTTAGTAATATCTACGTCAAACAATATTCAGAAACTCTACAATTATTCAATATCATGCTCTTTTAAGCATCTTCATACAATAACTCCCGACAACAATCAAAACAACAATCTGTAACCAGAAACAACAATCACATCGTAGAATGGAGCGCTTGGATATGGACCAAACAAAATTGGTTGGGAGCCCTCTAGAGATAGGCCGAGGCTGGGATTACAAACATTTTGTGGCAAGTGCGTCTAATGGGCAGAGGAGATGCGCGTGCGCCGCGCGTGGCGGGCGCGTGCTGGACACCTGCTACCCCTCCCCGCCCCCCTGCCTCATCCTACCCCTACTCTCGAAAGCCCACATTACAACGGCACATTACACACACCGCCGCCTCTACATAATGATTTTTATAGACACGTGCCAAAGTAAAGCTAGCTGTGATATGGCACATCAAAGCACTTATATTATTAGCTAGGTGACATGTTGATTTTGTTTTTGTTTTCTTTTTTATTAGATTGGGGCACGACAATGTAAATTATAAGTCTGTATCAATGTATGTTTGGGGTGTAATCTCTGGAACGGAGTATATTATAGCCTCCTGTTAGATGAAGGAGGATATGATAAAATCTAATGATAAAAAAAAATTCACATCTGACAGCCACTCGAGTGTCATAGGCTACGTCTATATGCAGAAATATGTAAGGTTCTTGAAAGAATAATGAGAGTACCGTAGGGAGAGACATAGTGCGTGATATATTCCTATTACCTCAAAATTATTCAATTTCTCTAGCCCGCTCCGGAGCAAATACAGTTAAAAAATACAGGTAGAGCGAATGCTCTGTAAATATTAAGTAGTACAAATAAGAGGTGTGAATTTCAATTCAGTTTATTGAAGCCAACCCTATTCCAAATTATAAGTCACCACAACTTTTAATCACTTCGAGCCAAATTTTAACCAGCGGAAACGAATAACCTATCCAGATTGCTTACATTACACGGTGCCTGGCAATCCATCCCTCCCTTCCCATTCACCATTTTACTCTCACTACATTACTACCACCTATATTTTTTCTATGTGTTATCTTCTTTCACACACGCGCTGTAAATTGTATTAAGCGTACAAATAAAAGTTGTGACTTTCAATTAAGTTTATAGAAGCCAACCATATTCCAAATTATATGTTACAGTGACCACAATTTTTTATATCTACCATTGGATATTGACTCATAAGACACATTAACGATGCATCAGTAAGCGTCAATTAGAAGCTGACTGTTAATAATGTACGATGGTATTAGAAACAGGTAAGTAAATATAAGCATGAAGATGTACCCCACGATTGCCAGCGAGCGGGGCAGCGGCGGCGTATTCCCGAGGGCTGTAGCCGCAAGATCTAAGATCGAGAGCTGGATTGACATTTTGCAGGCGCCTCCCCTGGATGGCGGCTCCGGGGAGGCGCAGGGAGGCGTCACGTCAATCTTTATTGCCGGCCGGCCTCCACTGTCACCTGTCAGATGACCACCGCCGCACTTGTTGCAATAACAATGAGCTTGGACCGCTGTTATGAGGCTATGTCGTATGGAAGTTCGATAGGTTTGTTTACTTTTTAGTAGTCAGGCTTTCGACCGCCATTCAATTGATAAGGGGTACTATGTGACGACCGACGTGGCAATGACATGGATAGACTAACATAGATTATTATTATTATTAGACGTAAATGACGTTTATAGTAATGTACGTACGTAATGTAATTTATTTTAGCGGAATATAATAATATAAAAATAAATTAATGATTAGTGACCTTGGTTGTGGTGGAAGACCCATTTTTATAAAAGCGTAAAATTATGGAGCGGCATGGTCGCTTTAATCCACATTAAAGCAATCTGTACTCCAACAAGCTCCCTAAATAAAGATTAAAAAAAAACAATCATGATGAAGTTAAAGACGTCTTAGCTGTCTCCATTCTATTTCTTTTGGTAAGTAAATAATATATTATGTTGGTACATAATGCAAATTTCCGCGGGGATAGATAATGTGTATTATAAGTTTTGTACAGTACATTAGTACAGGAGTCGGGTTATCGTGTGGTCTCCATGCCACCAAGCCTGTATCGTGGAGGCCAAGAGTATCTGACGAAACGAAACAGGGGGCGGTAAGTTTACAATATAATTATGTAGTACCTAACCTAAAGGTCACTTTCAGTGAAAAGGTACACCTCAACTATAAAAAAATTATCATCTTGGCGTTAATGTCTCGGTTGTGCACTCGAGGGCCCAGAATCCGCCTTGACCATGATCTTGGATTTGGCAGATAAGGTAATAACAGTGCAGCGACCGCCATCTGACCTCCGTGACCCTGCTACCAGGCGAACCTGACCAGATTGGATCATGGTTATAAATTCAGTCACCAAAATGTGCAAGTTTAATCACGATTTTGTAGCTTTTATACTGTTATATCTCTCTGTATATCACTATTGTATACAATAAACAGTAAATATTAAGATTTCCCTCATCGTAAGAGCATCAGTTAGTAATTAACTAATGTACATAACCTAGAAAATAGTCATTGGTATATAGGATTCGTGCTTACGAGTACGATAACCGCTCGGCCACTGACGCTTAACCGCAACTATAGTACTTTTTAAATATTTAATATAATAGCAACTGCTTTATAATACAACAGCACCCTGGTTCAGAAAGCGTCACGAGAATAGCAACAAAACCAAAAATCGTCTACGATGATATAGAATTTATCGAGTCTGATGCCAGCGCTGCACCGCTTGATGGATTAAATTGCCCTATCCCTATGACAACGTGGGCGCGGAAAAAATACGGTGTGTATTAAAAAGCAGCTGGTCATTTTTCAGAGGATTCCTTTTGTTCTAGCGGAGCAGGTGGCTGCGGTGGAGACTTTTTGTTCGGACGGCCGGACTGGCCGGACGGCGGGTGGCCTGTACACGGCGGCCGGTTTACGGCAAATTGTGCGTTTGCTAACGCGGCCGGCCGCGGCGGCGATGTTTGCCAACCACCCCCCATTTGAGTAGGATTCGCGTGTTGAATTAGGACGCGTCGACCGTGTTTTGTTTGTATGTTTCGTTATTTTACGGTGGGCGCTTGGGCTGTTGGTTTGTAACTGCCTTTATGTGGTAGGTATAGGTATTTTTTTTAATATGTTTTGAGAGGGTTACTGTGTCTGTGATGCTTTTTAAATTTTTAATCAGGCGCATTGATATTTAAGTAGATTCAAGTCTCATAGTGTTGAAGATTTTAAAAATATTTATCTCTACGTTGATAACATTTAGGTATAAGTAACATTTCTATTTCGGTCTTTATACTTAAAGTTACCCACTTATTTCCATTGAAAGAGGAAAACGAAACATTCTTAAAATATTCTTTTCATGCCGTCGTCGACGACGCGGGGAAAATCCAACGCTGGAATGCAAAGTGAAATTTCGGGAATGAATATTAATAATTGAAAAGTGCGGTCCCTGGGCTTTCCCCGCGTGAGCCCTCGTGTCTGAATAATATTCTTTAAATCCAATGTCATTTCGTGTACAAAACGAAGTTGTCACTCTTCACCTCCTTTACTTTCATTCTTCAATAATGTGTGTGTAATTTCAACTTAAGTAGCATAAAATTGCTTTTCCTCGGCCTCCGATGTATGTTAGAGTTAGGTAGAGTACAAACCGTTTGCGAAAACAAATAAAATAATTATGATACATTTTATTATTTTCACGTTACCATTGCGCGCTCGCTTCGCAATAATGAAATTACGTTTACCGAAAAGCGATCCGCGGACTGCAGTTACCCGGTTTTAATCGTGATATGTGAATTTTCCGGGCGAGTTTTAATTATCGGGCGTCGCGCGCGGCTGAGTTACGCGACCGCCCGCGATATTTATGGCGCCCCCTGTCCCCGCTTTCCCCCTCCCCCCGCGGGCCATTCCGATACACTTTTTAACGTAATGAGCGCCCGATGCCGCGGGCGCGGGGGCAACTGCCATTCGCCCCTATGTACTTACCTAGGTACCTATTGCCGTGGAAATTATTTTTCTATGATTAGTTAGGTTCTTTTGTTGTCGAGGTTTAACGGAGAAGTAGGTAAATTATTTAATTCTAGTTCTAAATTTACTTGGTTAGGTACCTATGTTGTTTAAGTATGTTATTTTTGAAATAAGTTGGTTTTTGGGATTATGTACTTATAAAGTACCTACTTATTTGTTTTCCTAAACACGTGTAGCTGAATTTAGGTAATTTGGGGCATTCTTATCATTAACGTACGTTTATCTTAATGCACACCGACATTGTAATTAAATGAATGCAATTTGCAAATCAACAGCCCATAACACCACCCAATGTTCACTTCACCGCCCGTCCATGTCCACTGCCGGACTTCACCACTGATCCTCCGCCACATTAGTGGAGGATTTTGCCATAAACTATCTCCAATCCTCTACGCTTGGTAGAGGATTGGAGATAGCAATGTTTAAAATACATAATAGATAACGCTGCTGCCTTTTTCTGGGATACGGGGGCTCTAAATGCTTTAGTCTCTAAGACATGGTATGTTTATGTATGGCACCAGTAAATCGAATGGATTCGTGCAATATTATTTTCAGTCAGATAATACACAGCAAGAGCAATTCTAAGTAACCTTTTAGTATTTATACGTGATTGGGGCTATCTATAGGTAGATAAATATGCTACATTACAACCTCATATGACGGTTAAATTCTTTGGACTGATTTCATATATATACACATATTATGTGGTTACACAGAGAAGAAGAGGAAGTATACAAACTGGACTTATCTCAAAAATAAGGTGAATTGTCAAGAATGTAAGATGATAAGCAATTCCACAGACGTCCTGCTTCTACACTAAATGGGTTGAAGAAGAAGTTGGTATTACAGTGCGAGGTATCCAGTGATTTTATGACGCATGGCACCTTAAACGAGATGGAGCTGGGAGAAGGTTGAATAGGGATCGAATGTGTTCAGGGAAAGAGATATTACTTAAGGCCTTGTAGAGGAGAGATAGGTAATACATAGTCCTGCGCTGCCTAATTGGAAGCCATTTAGTCGCGAACGGTATTCCGATATGTGATCAAATTTTCGCAATTCGGACACAAACCTGATTGCAAGATTATGTAAGGGCTCAAGTTTTTTCAGTGGCGTATAAACATATGTTAGCGTAGTCCAACAGAGGTAAAAGCAGAGTTTGAGAAAGCAAGATCTTCGTCTTGTGTGAAAGAAAGGAAAGAACTATAGCCGTAGAATAGAGAGGTAGGAAAATTGCATTCGCCTACTGATATCTGAATATTACTGTCTATGATGAGACCCAAGTTTCGAGTTTTATTAGTGTACACTGAGGGAAAGCATCTCTCGAAACCACCCCTCAGACGGCTGCTACCAATAATAATGGCTTGTGACTTGAACGGATTGAGCAAGAGCCCAAGATACGGTTAATGGCTTCTGAGACCTCAGATACTTACAGAGAAATGTGTATTAATCTGTCATCGGCATAAAGGTGAAATGAACAACGTATCATTTTTGTTATCTGGGTGATAAAGATTGTGAAAAGCAGCGGGGACAAATCTCCACCCTGCAGAACCCCAGCTGAAGGACAGCAGAAGCCCGTCTTATGACGACTCTTCCGTTTTTACACACTGCCGTCACCCACGGAGGTAGCAGTCAGACCAGGAAATGACATTATCCGAGATACCTGATGACACGAAGGAGGACATCAGAGTCCACGAAGTTAAATGCACTGCTTAAGTCAAGAAGCGGATGTCATCGGTAACATTCAGTAGTGCACTGACCATGCTGTGAAACATACGAAAACCCGATTTATAAGCGCTGAGAAGGCTATTCCTGTAGATAAAGTCTATTCACTCCTTGAAGACACATAAATCAAGTATACCGCCAGTAGTAGCAAAGAATATACAATAACCGTCTCGGTCGACGTCGCACAATTTATTCTGGACAATAAGAGCGGTGGTTGCGCCGGGGGCGTCATCTCCCAGAATATGAGATAAGTGTCACCGGGCGGGGTCTGGGCTATACGTGATCGGATAGCTGTAGTCTACCAGAGGATTCCGGATTACATTAAACATTCACGGGGAGCACACGTCGCCGTCACACATAAAAATGAGCGCCTATTATGAAATTAAGCAGCAGCCGCGAGCCACGCCGCGAGGTGTCTGCTACGTTTTTTTGCGAAGGCGCTCCCGTCAGCCACAGCCGAATTACCGGACACTAATTGGACCGTAGAAATGTGACGGACGGCGCGGGTAAATATTTTTTTTTGGCCAAGTGAATTGCGCATTGGGACCGTAGGTAATCCCCTTAAATCATTTTTCGCGTTGTTTTGTTCTGTTTGTATTTTTTTTTGCTTGTTTCTGTGCTATTTGTGCTGATTGAGTCCAAATTTGGGTCGATCGACGTACGCTATCGTCGAATTAACATACAATGATACTTTTCATCGTTGACCGACTACTGAACCTAATTTTATAAGCTTTTATAGCGGAATCCAGTGAAAATAACACGAGGGTGTTGACAAACTAACAGCCGAATTTTAAAACATCTCTCAAATCTTTAAGCTACTTACGTTTGAGCAGCTCCTAGTGCCGAAATTCATGTAAGCAATGTCTTTAACTAAACAGAATCTCAATCTGTAATGTAATCATGCGCTTATAAAGAAAATGTGTATGTCTCGAAACATAAAGAATCTCAAATTGAGTCGTACTTAAACGCCACGCATTAAAATATCGTATACTCGCTAATCAATGCTTGATTTTCTAAAAGACGATCAAAAGGCCTTCAAAGAAGACACGTGAAGGAAATTACTGATAACTGTTGGCTATAGCATATAATTTTTTGGGAGTAAGGTTGCAAATAACCTGCCACACGGCCCGTCTGATCCACTTCTTCCTTGAAGGTTTATCGTGAGAGAAGTTCCCAACAACCTTTAATCATCTTAGTCAATTTAATCAATCAATCTGATACGCATGACAGACGTATTTTTATACACTCCTGCGCCATTGCCTCAGTGACTTCACTGTTCGACTTCGATGTTCATGGCGATTTCTACTCGTCTAGGTATATATACATTAACGTTTTCTTGTTAACGTGTTAACGTGCGATGGAACGCGATATGCTCGGATTTCTCTAAAGGATAAAATGCGAGATAGGGAGGAATTCTTTGTTTATTTTAGGTAACACGACCTCACCAAAGTTACGACACTGTGCGCAGAATTTGTGCATGAACTTTTATTAATTTTGAATTGTACACATTCTCAGTAGATTTAAACCCGAACTGAACTGCAATCTATTTATATTAAGTACCTATACGATTACCTATTTGATTGTTATCTGTTATATGCATACAATAAATATAATAAACTCGAGGACTCCACAAATGAAAGTTTGCGTTGAATTTTGTTGGACCCCATGTCAGCATAGCTCCATAAAGCCAAAATATTTATTAGGACAGCCAATCACCGAGAATCTTCCTGAAGTTAAGAGATGTCTTAAATTTTTTAGGTAAAGCAACTAGGTTGGCAGGAACATTAAAATAGTGCTCTGTCGCTCTCATCGATAGGCACAGATTCGTCGAGTTGCGTAGGATATGCACATAATATGTACAAAAGGATATGTTAGCTTGAATGTTAGTATTATTGGAGCCGGTGAGTAAAGATCTCCATCGTTGCATTTGGCAAATCGCACATGGCATTTGCCTATTACAGGCGCAACGTGTTTTAGAGGTGGGCAACGCAATATTGATCCTGGTGTTATGGTGTGGTGGTGGCATCCATTGGTAGCGATGACCACTTTCCATTGACATGATTGACATAAAAAGTACACCTACCTGCACCCTAGCCTCAGTGAGGTCAATCTTCATGGCGATCTCCTCCCGTGTATAGATGTCAGGGTAGTGCGTCTCCTGGAACGCGCGCTCGAGCTCCTTCAGCTGCGCGGACGTGAACGTGGTGCGGATGCGCCGCTGCTTGCGCTTCTCCGTCAACGAGCCTTCGTGACCGCCGTACACTTTGTAGGGGAGGCCGGCTGGAAAGGGGAGTCAGGGTTAGTTATGTTTTTGGTCTGGGTGTTACATCTATAATAAGTAAGTATTTAAAAATATGTAACTAGTTTATCTGTTTTCTGGCAACACAACCTTTGCTTACTATGAGCCTAGATAGCGCAGTGTAAATTGTCCAAGTATATTTATTTATTATGACATTTTTAGGCTGTAGCCTATTTACCAATCATCGACGAGCGTAGTTTTATGAGTTGTAAGCGCCGTAATTTCAACTTAATTTCGAATAAATTGAGAGAGGCTGTCATATTCTACTTTGATAAGTCAAAAACACGTTACTATCTAGAATAAAATAGGTAGTAATAAAAATGGGAAATATTAAACCGCTCACAAATAAAAATATTCATTAGTCACAAAAAATTACTAGTGGTCACCGCAAATCTCGGTTAGTATAAATTATATAATTTTAGACCCAATTTATTTATTAAAGGCGAACGTTTTTAATTCAGCATTATTCTATGTATTGTATTAGTTGGAAATAACTTATTTTTGCTTTTGGAAGCTCAGCCACATAAACTTTTTGACAATTCGTTATTTTTTATATCAATCTATCTATAGCAAACTAAAATAGTCACAAATCACAAGGAACGCGATATCTCACCCTATGTACAGCGACGTGAGAAAGCAAGATGCAGGTAGCATAGTAGCCGCCATTTTTGTCTCCCCTTCGGAAGCGCCCTCGCCCTACAATGTACCTACTCGTTATACCTACAGACAATTTATTTATTCAAGCTTTGTTTGCCGTTTTAATTATTTGCCTTTGAAAATACATGTCGGGTTGTAAAGCAAATTCTTTGCGAAATTAATTTCGTTAAGAGTTTTGAAAGAATTAATTAGCATTAGATGCAAAGTATGTATGTATGTAGTACCTGCGCACGTAATAAAATCAAGCTAATTCCTGATCACAAAATCAGTTTTAAACGAGTCCAGAGGGCCTATCGGCTATCTCAGTGGACAACTGAATTTGACATAAAAAAATCTGACACTACTCTAATTTGGTAGACGCTATTGCCAGTTTTCAACGTGGATAACGTGGTGTAGAATTATCTAGTGTCAACTGAGTTAGCCAATAGCCCCGCTGATCAGCCAAATTTTAATTGCATAATAAAATCAACCAAAGAAGCACGCTTTAGAACTTGTAAACTCATTCATTTTGCCTTGAATTTTCATATCTAATAAATCGATTATTGCTAACGATAAAATATATCAATTACACACATTCAATTTCACAAATCCATGTACCGCACCCGAATAAACTGCGGAATGTTGCCGTGTAAATAAACATGCGACTGTGTGGTGTTGGAAAAACTCGTAGGTCGGGTTGTCGCGTGGCGTAGGTATCGATCGTAGCGCGCTGCTACGCCGTAGCGGGTGCTACGCGAGGCTTGCTGCAAACTTTTTATTTCCCTCATTATACGTGCATTTTGGTTGTTTTGTAAAGATAGGAGTAATATATAATTGAGATATTTAGATTTTTTTGTTAGTGTTCATACATGATGATCTCTTCCTACCTACGGGTAAAAGGTGTGATGGTATGTCATACATGTATGATCAATATCCTTAAAATATTTTAGTATTATCTGGTCTGGAAGGAGGCCGATTGTACTTTATTTATTTATATAATGCAAAGTTAACAGCTATAATAATACAAATGCAATCTTATGCAGAAAATTACAAAGTTTCATAAATTACATTCGAAATTATACCGTGAGCTATCAAGAAGAAAAGACCTATTTCTACATACCTACTTCAATAATTTTACTTAAGTGCATACTATGTGTAAATGTTAGAATTAGGATTGCATTTAAAGATTCATGCTTGAGGGCTCATTCACCAGATGGTAAGGACTCCTTTTGCTACCAAAGGCAATAGGAACCTAAGCTAAAAACCCATACGCTCGATATCAAACCGTTTATGGATTTGGTAAACAAAAACCTAATCCACGCGATTTCCAGACAATAAATTTCCTTCGAGCCGAAAGGTTCGACAACGGCGTACAGTGAAATGTTAGAACACGAATCCCAAATAGACTTTGTTCGTGAACCGCCTGAGCCCGAAAAATTGTAACTGACGCTGAGGAGCGAACACAACATCGTATGTGAAATGAAATGTGCGAAATCCGTATCCGAAATAGATAAACAAAGCACTGCTCGCACACCATAGAAGTGAAAATTCGCTTCGCTCAAAATCGCAAACGTTATACCGGAGTGGTAACTGAAGTAAGAGCGAAGTTCCGTACAGTGATGAACCATAGTGATAAAATTTAATACTTTATGGGCATTCTTTTTTTTTTTAAAGGTGACGCGGCGTGGTTACTTCAATAATTTTGAGCCTGTCGATTATTGCTTGATAAATCTATGAAAGTTTCTTTGTAAATAAAGTCGATTGAAGTCGAATCTAGCTATCAAAAGTTAGATAACTGATTGCGCTAAATATAGAACTGAAGTTTTAATATATCATCATTATCATCAGCCTATAACAGTCCACTACTTTATTTGAGCATGATTGGATGCAGTCGCACCCTTGAGTCTTTGAGCATCGGTAACAGGGAGGGAGTGGAATGCTTTTTTTATAGTTTCCTCGCTGGGTAGGTAGTTTGGAAATCGCAGTGTTTAAAAATTTAAATATCCAAAGAAATCGTTGCTGACTATTTTCTTGTCTACTCTAGGTACGGCTAGGTCCTAGCTGGTTAGCCTCTAGACATTAGTCGGCTTTTACGACACCCGCGACTTGGATGGTTTAGTGTTATCACAAAATACAGATATATACCACCTCATCATCACATCCCATAACAGGCCCTGCAGGACTTAGGGCCTCTCCCACAAAAGGAGAGGTTATTGCCATAATCTCCACGCTTGGAAGGCGAGTTGGAGATCGCAGTGATATAAATATAACAATGGAAATGATGCTGCCCATTTTCCAGTCTACGGAGACTGTAGATCTCTTGTTTCGAAAATATATGTCGCCTTGTACGTACCCACGAGCGTAAGGGGTTGCTGCTATTCTACTCTGCCGGACACCACACGGCCTATATACTAGTCTGCCAGACGCCAAAAACCGAAACATACAAAATGGGTATCCCAAATAATACCTTCCATGAACGGCCAGTCCGAGTCAGAAATAGTAACCGACGCTGAGAAGCGAGGCCGACTACGACATAGAACAAATGAAACGTACGAAATCCGTATCCTAATTAGACCTTCGTCCGCCGCTAGCCGAGACCCCGTTACCGAAATGGCAACTGACTTTGCGAGAGCGTCGCTATCACAAGTCCCGAAGCGCGACCGCAGACCGCACGCGCAGCGACAATTACCTCAAATGAACCGGAATTAATCGGGACCGCTTCTTGGCCGCGCTGCGGTCTCATTTGCATTATTAATAGAGGCTGCGGGAGGGCGTGGACCGCCCCCCCTTCCCCCCGCGGCCGCCGTGTCATTGCCCAAGGGTGCGCGGGTGGAGCGAAGGGGCTATAGCCCCTCCTAGGTTAAAGACATAAGCGACTGCATCCAATTATGTGCAAGCCATGTGCATGTGCGCCGACAGTTTGTTATGTTTGAAGAGGAGGCTTACTTGAATTTATTTGAGTAAATGGAACGTAAAACTGTAATTCAATACTTATTTTAATGTTTTATGATACCGTCTACCAGAGAAGATGAAGTCGTTAAAGGTATCCAAAAAAACACATAAATGTTTTTCTTTAATTCCGTCGTGTAACCCAATATAAAGTCAACAAATACACATCGACAGAATAATAACAAAACCGAGACCCCCCTGGCAAAGTTGGCACATCCTTACCGCCGGCCGCCCCGCCCCCCCGCACCCCCCGCAATTTGCGGGACCTAATGAAGAGGATCTTGGCAAGATGTTTCTGTTCATAAGATGTTTAATTTGAGTTTGCAGTTCGTGGGTCAGGCGCAGGCACGCTCATTGTTATAGCAAGGTTTATTTTTATTGGGCACAAAGATGTGGCTCCGGCCCTTTGTTCCATTTATATTTTCAACATCTAGGCCAAATAAATATTAGTAGAATATTTAATGGAAAATCATTGGAATAAACTTGTTACTACCTACGCATTCATTTCGTTAGATCAACTTGAATTGAGAGGTAGGTATGGTACGTATTTACGATGTTTACATACAAGTCACGTGCTAACGCAAGCCGTTAACTCGAACACGTGGCTCTAATTAATCGTCGGAGAGCGATTAATTCAAAGGTGATATGATCTGTGGCCCTCCCGCCCCCCGCGCCGCCCCCTATTGGTCTCTGGGAAATTACCAGACATAGACGAGACTGTTCGAAGGGAGCCGAGGAAGACATGGTCCCTGTGGGACTCCGACAATCGAAACGTTAAAGTGTTTACTCTCAAGTCTCTGATGTTGTGAATTTTAATATCGTTTTAAAATCTGATTCTTTGCCTGACCTTTCTTTACGGCGAATCTGAGCATCTTATTAATCTAATGTTTGGCGCTATGAACTTCAAGCGACAGAGGAGCTTATTACAACATTTTATTCCCCTTTCACGCTAGCCAGGAGCCGAAAAAAAAGTTGTATAATATATCAACAAATATTGAGTAATGATTTGTCGTTGTAACATAAGGTACTACCCAAAAAGAAAATTTAAATGCGAACACGAAAGGGTTATTTGCTATTGGTACCGCAGCCAGATTGTGTTCGCGCGGCGCGAGATTCCGCCAGTAAATTGTATCGCCATCCATCCAGCGGGCGGTGGTTCATTTTTCTCGCGTCACGCGCGGAGTTCGCCGGCATCCATAATGCAGGCGATGTCGGCGCGTCATCGCGGCATATTGCTGGCTCCTCGGCCGCCCGCTACGGAAGGGTTACCTACCTCCGCTTTAGATTAATGAAGGCACTGCGTAAGCTTCCTCGCACTGTGTCGCTGCCATTTATCAACACGATGAAACTTTGAGTAAAAGGAGGACGTAATAGATATTGCTGTTCGTATCCGTTGTCGTAAGTATTGGGCCACTTTGTAGTTGACTTATTGGGCAGTTGTAAAAAAACTCACAAAAGTAATGTGGATCGGCAATATATTTTATATTGCGAATAAACATGTGGGTAAATTTGCGTAATGGCGGCAGTAAAAGGAACACTTCGGGCGGCTTAAATTGTGCCGGCGCAGGGCGCCCGGGCGAGGGCTCTCATAAAAATGATACAACAATGGGGTATTGCGTGCTATGCTTTGTTTGTTGTTGAACGGTATACTTCATTTAGAAGTTATACTCATAGTTATATCGCTAAATGTAGGTGTAATAATAAAACAATAAGTCAAAGCAAAATTCTAATATTTAACTTAAAGGAAATGTCACGTCAGATGGTTTATAATACAAGACTAAAAGATCCAGCGATCAGTCAAGTAGAGCCGTAATATACGCCGTAACTCAGTAATGAACCAGTAAACGAAAGCAATGTTAACTCTTTGCTCGAATTCTTGAAAGAAAACAATAATTCCCTTTATAAAAATAAAAGTCCGCTCTCTCGTGGAGCGCTCCGCAGTAACATTGTAGAAGTTACGATCGCGGCTCCGTCTCAGCTCAACTGTGAGATATTGCCTTTTTTATAGCCCACTCTACTATACTATACTACGCCGGGACAGAATAGATCACATGATGCGATAAAATATTGCCCTCCGTTGCCTCCAAATCGAATTAACCCGTCCACTTGCATACAAAGGCGACACGAGAATAGAAATAGAATAGAAATGGCAATATCGGGTTAGGATACCGAACTGTTTTCCCTCCTCGTTATTTGCGAAATCTCTCGTGCTCCGAGCGAATAAATAAAAGTTTTGCTTGGACAGAGACTGTATAAGCCCATATCTACGTAAGATACTCGTGTTTATTTTATGCACTACATTACCCGTGTATATATCAAAATAATTTGATTGTTGTAGTAATACGGCGCTGTAAGTCGTCATCGCAATAACCCTGCAACTCCTGTAATTGTGCTACAATTAATACGCAAACTTGTAATTAATTTTCGCATGATTAACGGGTATAATCCGGCTTACTCGAGATTACGTGAGCAACGCCGCCGGAGGTGAGTTATTGTGTTGCGTGGGCGGGGGAGGGGCGCGGGGCGCGGGGGTGTCCGCACGCGAGACGCGGCAGGCAGACGCGAAGGCTCGGCTGCGCTGTCCTCCCCTTAAGATTCTCGCGGACGCCGCTGCCAATTAGGGGCGCAATCGCTCACGCGGCGAGCGCCCCGCCCGCCGCCCCCGCACTACTCTTTGTTCCGACTTCGACTCGAGTCCCGTGACCGTCGCGCCCCAGCCCGCCACTCGTCCGCCAAATGAAAACGGTTTCACTTTAGCCTTACGAAGGCGCAATAAAGATAAAGTTTAAGAAAGGTTTTTCACCTTCCCTTCTGGATTGATTTAGAAAGTTTGCGCCGATTACTTACGCCCGCACGCAGATGGAGGCGCTCGGTGCGCGATCGAATTTTTCGTTAGAAATATCCCGATTTTCTGATCACCGGCCTGAAAAAACTGGACTGTCACCGGGTCAGATTTAAGCTTGTGGCACAATAAGAGAATATGAGAAACACCACAGAACACGATAGAAGTGTCATCTTCGCCATTAGTACCGAAACCGATGCCACCGTTCCCGACCCCACTATTTTTACTACTACTCATGCAACTTAATATGCACAGGCTTACGCACGCACACGCAAAGTCAAACGGAGCGCGGTGATTAGTCAATCGGTCACTACCACATACACACATTGCGTTGCGTGTGTGCTGTAAATCCTCTCTGAATTTACATTTACGCTAGGGATTGACAAAATCGAATTCTTGTCGATATTAATATTTTGATATTATTATGGTATTTATTATTTAATAATAATGAATTGAAAACGTTATTATATTGAGGGGGAGGGGGAGGGGGGGTGGGCTGAAGGACGCATAAAGCGGAGATAGAGTAGGGGTACTGTAGATTTACCATAGGGGTATGGCATTAGTACGGCAAAGTTATCTCAGGAGTACGATAATGTGTGCGTCCTGAGTGGTTCAGTGGTTAACATGCTAGTCTGTCATACAGAGGTCCCGGGTTCAATTTCCTGCCGGGCAGAAATTGAAATTATGAATTTTAATTTCTGTTACGGGTCTGGGTGTTCTATGTATAATAAGTATGTATTTAAAAAAAGTGTATAAGTACTATATCAGTTATCTAGCACCCATCCCAAACCATGGAGCATTTACTCTTTTGTCCACTTTGTCCTGCTACCTGCACTAGGGAGGAACTGTTCCTGGCGACTGGCCTTTGCCGTGGCCGACTACACGGCAGGTCACATCTAGGGTTTTCAGAAATAGACTCGACCAAGAAGAAGCACCCACAGTACAAGCTTTGCTCGGTTTGAGGCTAGATGGCGCTGTGTGCATTTGTCTACGATTATTTATTTTATTTTAGTGTTAAGGTACAGTTATAGTATGGCAAGGTCATGGCTGATATACGGTAGGGGTACGGCAGAGGTAGGGTAGGGTTACTGATAGTGCAGAGCTAAGGTAGAGGGGGGCTAGGAGTTCGTTGAATAGGAACCACTCAAACGAAGTAGCTTCGTTCAGTATAAACTTATTTTTACCCTATTTTTTAAAAAGGCATTGGGAAAGTGACAGCGTTAAATAAAATTAAACACTTATATGCATGCATAATATTATAATATAATTGTATTGGTATTACACAACACACGGTTAAAAACTTATATAAGATTTTATACACAAAATTTTTTCACGTGGTATTTCACCATCTAGTAAGTATTTATTTCCAGATTTGTTCACAGCATAATCCTTTTCTATAAAATGTCTCGAGCAAATGGTGCTGTACTTAGTAGGAATCCAATCTTCTCTACCAGTTGCTTCAATCCATTTTTCTCTTATGGCTGGCTCTTTAGGAAAACTATAAAATATATTAGAGAAGTAATGTACGTCATCAATATTACTACGAACAGGTGCATCCCTCGCTCAAGACGCTCAAATGGTTTGCTTCGCGTTTTTTACTTTGGGTCTACACGCTGCACAGTGCTCCACTCCCATACAAGCGATTGCTCGTAATTTAAGTCAGTCAGAAAATACCAAATACCGTTGTAAACACAGATTTACTTGTGGTTTTAAAGGTATGTGGAACAGGACGCACAGGATAGTTGTTCAGTGGTTTCCACTTGAGAAAATAAAAAATAAATTAAACATTATTTTCATTATCATTTATTTGAATTTTCTACCATTCCAAATTTTACCTACTTGTAGAAAGGGTCCATATTTTTACCAGACTGTCCATTTTTTGGTGGAAACCATACAAAACACGGTACAAGTTGCACCTGAAAAAAGTTATGTTCCGGGGCACAAATTGCCCTAAATATAATATGATTAGCATTATAGAAGTGTAACACATTAATAAAAAATATGTTTGAGTTTCCAACTACCACTTTTCTGCCTGGTTTTCGAAAGTTGATATAGAAAATTAAAAGTCAACGAAAACAATGACAACTTTACGATCAGCTTTTTTTTTTTTTTTTTTTTTTTATGTCATACTTTAGGCAAACAGGCAAGCGGGCCACCTGAACGAAAGTGGTCACCACTGCCTATAGACAGTGCCTTAATTTAAAACAGTCGGTATTATCACAAATAAAATAATATATTTTAAAAGTCCAAACCTTCTTTAGCAAGTTGCATAACTTTCACTACCGTATACTTTAGTACATCAATTTTATTAAATCGCAATCGCAAAGAAGAAAAACCCCGATTTTTCAAGTATCAATACGACAATGAATAGAGATACTTCAACTTAAAATATTTTACCGTTCTAATAAGTTTTAAGGAAAAAAAATATATTTTATTGCTCTTTAGTAAGTTGTCTTTAAAATAAAAGTAAAAGGATCGACTTTACTTACCTTAGGTTTTTTTAATTACGAGCAATCTCTTGTATGGGAGTAGGGCACTGTGCGCCGTCGTAATCGACGCACATTAATTGTAAAGCAATTAACTATCGCGATTTCCTTGGTTTATAGGTATCCCACCTCTACCCCACCCGTGCCCTTACAATACCCTGCTGTACCCCTTCCTTACCCCTACTAAAAACTAACATCAAAATCGGTCCGCAATTGACGGAAATTTCAAGGAACACAAGTACCTACAATAAAAGTACATTCAATCGAAATAAAAATTTCCTCCTCTTTTGACGTCAATTCTACTATACAACAAATATATTATATCGATAAACAAAAAAAATTATCGATATGGTCGGTTACTGTGCACAGCACTAGATTAGGCGCAAGGTGTCCTTGAGCGCGGGTGAATATTTTTCCTAAAATATTGATAAATACAAGGTTTTTAGACTTACCGGTGAAAAGAGATTCCTCCTTTTGTTCTAGAAGCCTGATCGCTTCTGGTTTTGCAGTTAATTATTGCGCAAAATGGCATATTTTTTACAATTTAGGCACAGCTTTTTTTTAATGCGCACTCCGCGGAATTGTGCAAGAGACTGACGGCGCGTTCGCGCCTTTTGGATCAAACTAGCTCATTTGCGCATAGTTGTGGCGCGCCTGCACCGCCTACTTAGCTTTTCTAACTACTTATTTGTTCTATGAGAAACACCAATATGACAAGCCTGTGTAGCCTGTGTAGTTAGAAAACCTATTTGTCGAAAAATTACAATTTGGTTCTGGAACTCGCTGGCATGCCATGCTCGCTTCGCTCGCTCGGCTTGTGCACGGTGGTTCATAACAACTAACTTGTTTGTCGCTTTGCTCCCCGCAACCTAACCCTTTGTGATAGAATGACAATTTTGATAGATTCTATTTTTTGTGAAATTTTCAGAACAGTAATATTAAAATATTTCTCATTCCGGTTTACTAAATGTTTCTTAATCACAATAAAATTTATTTCACATATTTTATGTTGATTCTAGGCAATATTTACATTTCCTAGGAATTATATTTAATTATTAAAATAATATGTACCTACTCTGCCTAATAAGTGAAGGAATGCATAGGGCCAGTCAATTTAATTATAACACAGAAAATAAGTAATAACAAAATCATTGAAAATAATAAAAATATCAGTCGGTCCACCTGGGATATCATAAAGAGCTAGACAGATGAGAAAAAATCGGTTCAGTATATTGATAAAATACGCGAAAGGTAGGACATTCTTATAGATCCATTTACAAAAGCAAATGAATTTAATAATTACTTTGTTAGTTTTTTTGTTGTTAGCTTTGTTGTATTAACAAAAAATTATAAACCTTTGTGATAGAAGTTTAAGGATACCATATATGCTAAACCGATTGATGGTCCAGATCTGCGCAGGCGCAAGATGTATATTAGAGGTGAGCAACGCATTACTACCACCCCTGGTATTGCTGATGTCCATAGGCGGCAGTGACCACTTTCCATCAGGTGGCCCGCATGTCTGCCGTATTACATTAAAAAAAAAATGGACTAATTAAATAAAAAAAAAATTTCTGATTTATCTCATTAAGACATTGTTTATTAATTTTAATAATTACGCTAGTTTTACAAAGGATAAATGGAATATAAATTTAATGGACAATCCCTTAAAGAAGCGGAGAATGTGACATTTGTAGGTATAAATATTGATAAAGCTTTGAAATGGAAAAATCAAGTTGAGAATACGCAGAAGAGGATTCATAGATTTACTTGGATATACAAATTGTAACGAATTTGTACGTTGTGCAAACGTGCAAAATTACATACTACGGTTATGTGGTATCAATCTTGCCGTACGGATTAATTATCTGGGGTAATAGCACAGACGTTCAAAAGACATTTTAGCGCAAAAGATATGCACACGAGCCATTTATAATGAAGCACCACATGTACTTACCATGTAGACCATTATTTAAGAAAGCTAACACTCTCCCAATGGCATGCTTGTAAATTACGGAGGTATGCTATTTTGTTAAGTGTAACAGATGTCTATTTAAAACGGAAAAATATATGTTTCCTAGAAGTAACCAAAGTAACCAAAGTCTATTCAGCTATTTGAATAAATTCCCTACAATATATGCATTAAATTCCATATGAAATAAAAGAGTAACTTCCACATAAATTTAAAAGAGCTTTGCATGATTGGCTTACGCAGTATGTATTTTACACAATAAAGGAGTTTTTAGAATTTAATGTTAAACATACGTCGAATAAATATCTAATAAAAGGTTTTACAAGTCATATAACATGACTAAATATGTTAGACCCTATAGAATGAAGACCCTGTACGTTCCATATTTATATGCAAATAAATGATTTTTTTTATTTTATTTTTTCACATTGTCTACTCATATTGATCATTATTCATATTGCCCGGGCATTGTAAATAAAAATATTATCAAGAGAACAGATTTCATTGTTTGTCGGTTTGTTTGTGTGTTTATAACGGATAAACTCAAACACTACATAACCGATTAAAAAAATCTTTTTCTATTATCAGCGAGTATAGGTTATTTTATATCTCCAAAAAATTTGTGTTCCCTAGGACAGTTGCGTCTGCAGCTATGTTCTAACTATTTTTATTGTGTTTATAATTTCATGACAAGGTTTGTATGCAAGAACAAAAGGGTAGGTTAGGTTAGGTGTAGATTAGGTGTAGGGTAGGTATAAAGTAGGTGTAGGGTAGGTTTAGGGTAGGTGTAGGGTAAGGGTAGGGTAGGTGTAGGGTAGGGGTAGAATAGGTACAAGTATAGTAGTAGAAGAGTAAATAATTCTGTTCTTTTTTTGTGTCAGCTATTAAAGCGGCCATTGCAGAGCTGAATCCAGAAAGAGGAGTAATATGCGTGACAGAGAGAAGTAGACGTATGTTTCGGATCTTAGTGATCAAAAATGACTAAAGATTCTAAGTAAAAATAAATTCTTAAATGATAAATAGTACTCATCAAGACCATTCCAAAGAGCCCAAACACGGTGAGGTTATCTTGGTGCAGTTCATTAGTTCCTATGACCATCTTCTGACTCCTTCGTCAGATCAGCTTCATGATACCATATTAACGCATTGTGATCCAAGTTATATTGATATACTAAATTATAGCTCAATTAAATACCGGAAAGAGGGTAAAATTGGACTTGCATGATTCCAGGACATAAAAGGAAGTTAAATACAGGGTGCAAAAAGACCGCTAGCATTAATTGAAACCCCATATTCTGAACAACTTTTCCCAAGAAACATACCCGCAGAAATTACTTCATAATTTCGTTACCTAAAATAAATAATTATTTGCGACGCGCAATGTACATCGTCCGGCGCACGCCTCTCGCTCGCCCACGTGACCTGTGGCCACTGACGTGTGCGGCCGGGCGGCCTGCACGCTTTACATTGCGCTTTTACCTAAAGTGCATTTATTTCAACTTAAATTTGAACTTTGAGTGTCTAAATTAATTATGAACGATTTAGTTATGGATACTTTATATTTTTTAGAACAAAAATACAACTTTTTTTTTTAAAGATTCTCGAACTCTGCCTAAACTATGAGTTTCCGCGGGTATGTTTCTTGGGGAAAGTTGTTCAGTTTCATGGGTAGAATATGAGGTTTCAATTAATGCTAGCGGTCTTTTTACATCCTCTATAAATGCTTGTAAAATTGAGTTTGATAATCGTCTTTAATAAACATCATTTATTTACTGTGATTTGTCTAATTTAAACCTCCCATTGCAATGTAACTAACTACTTAGTAAGTTTACCATATCACGCTTTGGACAATATTATTATAACATACAATTTACCATAATAATCACTGAAATCAAAATAAGATACCTACTGTTTATTATAATTTCTGTATTATATTGTAAATGATAACCATGGTATTGTTTTATTAACTTATAATAAGTCTGTGCTTATCGTTAATATCCAAGTCGTGATCTCACATGCTAGGGTACGAGGTCCGCATTAACCATGGCCCAGGATTTGGCAAATCAGGTAATTACAGTGGACTGATTGCAATCTAACCTCCGTGACCATGTCAGCGGAACTTGACCAAACTGATAATTTTACTGATTAAAGTTAAAAGTTTATGAAGATGTGGTTATGGCTCTCTCAGAAGTGGTCAACTGACTTAAATATGAGTCTTGTTGCCTCCACAGTATTTTCAGGAATTCTAGACAGCATGGAGTAGGTAATCATATTGTGAAAAATCCGGTGCGTTCCTAAACGCATTGCCAGCGTAGCATATTTAAGTACTGTAAGTAGGTACTGACTTCATGAAATTATAATATTTGTATTAATTTCCATAATTATGTACCTAGTTCCTTCACCCTCCAATATCCGACCATTGCACGTATCTTTGTGAACCGCCTCCATTTCATGCCGCGTAAGTCGATAGTGCCCAGATTTGACGTAACCCCGCTTCACGGGGCTTTCTACGCTTTGGCCTAACACTAACCCAACCGCTACTGAATTTTTTGAAACATGCATGTATTTTGCCCAGCTCTGCTTGTATATCGCTATTTATAATTTTTTTATTGCCTATGGAATCACACGGCCTGACGGTCCGCCTGATAGAAAATGTGGAACTATCGACGGACATCTGTAACCCGAGTGGAGTGGGTGCGGTGCCGGTTGTAGTAGTATTTTGTTTTATTGCAAAGGCCTTTATCTTTTTTTTTTAGAATGTAACAGTTCACAATTGTTCGATGTTTATAATCTGATTTTAGATTATAAACTAACGGTTTTAGCAATGTTACGGTGACCAAGAAACAAAACCAGACCCAAAACTGACCCCTGTGTCCCCTGGGCCTTAAATCTCTTCTAAGAAGCCGTAATAATTAATGTCGAACTTTACTTAAGATAAGTTTGTTTGATCATTATAATGTGTAGAAAGTAATGTATGTTTAATAATAATTTCTCTTATACGATATAGGGATATCAATATTTTTTTATTCCCACCCGAGACCGAGATCACTATTCTTCACTTGTTAGAAGTTTTTTTCAAATTTATTTTTCACTTCATCAGCGAAGTAATGTTTTTCATCGCTTTTTTCGGATTTGGTATTTATTTTGAAAGACTACATGGAAAAAGCCGGCCAAGTGCGAATCAAATTCGCGTACTAAGGGTTCTGTAAATAGTACTCGTAATTTACCACGTTATTTTAAGATTATGGTTTTCTTATAGATCTTTTCGTAATCTTTAGGTAAAGAACGAATTTTTATATATATATATTTATTAGACTTTTGACTTTTGTTTTGGAAATAAAGTCCAGTACGGTAAATTTTCTAATAGTTTCTTAATTATTTTGAAAGCTATTCTTCCTTAATTTATTTAAAAATATATATATTTGATATCCTCACAACGAGCCCTTTCATTTGATATGTCACACGATGCAGTTTGCAAATTGTTTTGTAATTTTCCAACTTTCCCCGAAAAGTGTAATATATTCAATATTTGTCTATTCACATCACACGTCCGCCTTTCGGTCACAGAAATTAATGTCGGAGAAAATTGGCTGTGACGGGCGGACAGACAGACGAGTGTGATACGTGACGTCGAATTCGATACATCATATAATTTTACTATAGACACTATATATATGGACTCTTGGCAAAACTTAACGCAATTGGCAATCATCATTACCTGATCTTTCTGAGATTCGTTATAATGTGCATTCGATGTAACGTGATCCCTAGTGGTGAACTTTCGACGATGCGGGATTCAATTTAAAGTGATTCGCAGTGTTGCACTTTCGACGACGCGTGATTCGACATAACGTGCATTCGATTTAATGTGATTCGCAGTGTTGAACTTTCGACGATGCTTGATTCGACATAACGTGCATTCGATTTAATGTGATTCGCAGTGTTGAACTTTCGACGACGCGTGATTCGACATAACGTGCATTCGATTTAATGTGATTCGCAGTGGTGAACTTTCGACGACGCGTGATTCGACATAACGTGCATTCGATTTAATGTGATTCGCAGTGTTGAACTTTCGACGATGCGTGATTCGGTGTAACGTGCATTCGATGTAACGTGATTCGCAGTGTTGAACTTTCGACGATGCGTGATTCGGTGTAACGTGCATTCGATGTAACGTGATTCGCAGTGGTGAACTTTCGACGATGCGTGATTCGGTGTAACGTGCATTCGATGTAACGTGATTCGCAGTGGTGAACTTTCGACGATGCGTGATTCGGTGTAACGTGCATTCGATGTAACGTGATTCGCAGTGGTGAACTTTCGACGTTGCGTGATTCGGTGTAACGTGATTCGCAGTGGTGAACTTTCGACGATGCGTAATTCGGTGTAACGAGATTCGATGTAACGTGATTTGCAGTGGTGAACTCTCGACGATGCGTGATTCGGTGTAACGTGCATTCGATGTAACGTGATTCGCAGTGGTGAACTTTCGACGATGCGTGATTCAGTGTAACGTGCATTCGATGTTATGTGATTCGCATTGGTGAACTTTTGACGATGCGTGATTCGATGTAACCAATTCGACGTCATGTATCACACTCACAGACAGATACGCAAGTACAAGGACTCCAAAATGTTTTTTTCGAACGAACGGAACCCTAAAAAGGCTTGAACATCTAAATGTGTAAATTTTTTATTTTAATCTAGTTTTACTTTGTCTGTATTAGATTTCTAACCTAAATGTAAGAAAACAGACTCCTATTTAGGTCTCTTAGAAAAGCCTGAAGTCATACAAAAATGCTGTGTGGGTTTAGGTTTCAGGGCTCCTTTTATACGCACTTGGACTCTAGTTTGGTTTTTTGTACCTAAGTGAGATTAATTCAGCCAGCCCAGCTCCCTCCTGAAGTCTTTTTGGATGTTTTGAGAACTCTCGGTGGGATACTATTCCTAATAAGACTTTAACTCTGTGGTCCTTTGGTCCCTCACACTCTACAGGCTACATCCCTTGCACAGCCATGTCTGTAACTTTCCAATCTAAGCAGTAGTTTCTTAAGGGGAGGTATTTTGTAGCAAATATTTCAGCTACTATTCTGAGTTCCTTCCGTTTAATACAAACTCTTATTTAACTTCATTTGTATGTCCTGGAAAGCTAGATGGCAAACGACCTAGACATCTAGTCCGATCAGATCCGCACCACATTACATACTACGTTTTCCGAGGCTCTGCACTGTGCTGAGGACAGGGGAAGATAGCGTGCCTTTTTCTCGTGCCTAGATATGAGTTATACAAACAGAGGAGGAGGTATGTCCTGGAATCTTGCAAGCCTAATTTGACCCACTTCCCGGCATTAAATTTAACTGACATTTAGTAAATCTATGTATCTTGGATAACAATACATGAATATGGTCTCTTGGAGCTGGGCCGGTGACGTCCTCGGAAAGTGGTCATAGAAACTAATGAACACCACAAGATAACCCCATTGTGCTTGGGCTCTTTAATAATACTATACTATGTGATAAAAGTATGTTAACTATTAATAACACTAAGTAGCTACCTACAGATAAAAAGGAATTCAACTGATATGTTGCTCCACCTCGTAAGTCACTGAGGCTTATGCAATTAATATCGGTTCTTTACACGGATACATCCATCGAAGCATCGGTTCTAATCAAAGGTTTTATACCTATAAGAAAGGAGGTTATGAAGATTTTGGATTCCAACGTAATGTCAAAGATTAAGAGCAATCGTAGAACAACTGCTACGCCACAGCACTACGTCACAGCTACGTTTTTCCGTAGCACCACACAGCATTACAGTAATAGGTAAACCCTGCCTGGACTTAATGTGAATCGTAAAATTGTAATTTGCATTAAAAAAAGTTATGTTTTATTTTAGCCATTTTTCGAACGTCACCGAAACCGATACCTATCCCATGTATAACCAACAAATATAACTTTTTTTGACACTCTCACCGAGTCTTGCTACTTACCTTAATGATGCAATAACAAAACATGGGTTCTCCGTCATACTACGCGATTAAAATAGGTATAGGACGGGCTGTTGACTAGCTTCACTCGATTAAATACTAGATCACGGTGAAAAAGTGACCGTGATGAGCAGACTAAAAATATCACTGTGAGTTTTCGCGAAGGAACGAAGTTACAAAATCACTTTATAACATAAAGGACACGCGATAATAAGGACCGTTAGGCATGTATTTATTTATCACCTCTCTAATACTTATTCGAACGAAGCTAGTCAACAGCCGTCGACAACACAACGAAAACAAGCTTACAAAAGACAAAATAGAACGCCGACGGCGCGGCCACTTACGTTGCAGGTTCATGGATGGTGGGAATATGTGGTGGTTCCTCATGGCGGCGTCCTGCGGGCGCGCGCACTGCGCCACGGGCGGCGGCTGGTAGCGCATGCCCTGGTACCGGTAGGCCGCCTGCGACATCTGGCCGCAGGACGCCAGCTCGCCCCACGAGAGCTCGCCGCCGCCCGAGCCCAGGCAGCCGCCCTCGAACCCGCCGCCGGCGCCGCTCAGGTACCCGTACTCCATGGCTATCCCGCCACCGGGCGCACGACACGGGCTGCGACCCACGGCTCACAGCCGCATAATTGGATGAGCGGCCGCGATATCCAATTATGACGATCACAGACGGTATCGGATCGCTGCGATAGTTTTTGCCGGAGAGGACCGCGCGCTTGCCCCACTCGAAATCGAATGATAAGCCTAATTCAATAAGGGCGAGCCTCGAGGAGGGGCGGGGCGCGCACCCCCGCGGCCGCCAATGGGCGGGCCGGCGCGGCGGGCGGAGCGCCCCCATTGGCCCGCGCCCGCGCCCGCGCCCCCGCGCCGCAGCCCGCCGCCGGCGCTCGGGGGTGCGTGTCACGACACTTGTCTACTTTTCTTTTCGCAGACAGTTCCTTTGTCATTGAGGAAAATAAAAAAAAAGTTGTAATTAACGATCCAGGTACTGCTAATGAATGGACGAAGGTGGATTACTTAATTGAGATTGTGCTCAGTCTTTAAACTTTTCGACTCTCTGTTATGGGAGTAGTCAACAAACAAGGTTAATTATGTATTTCAATGACGAAATTTATGAATGAAATGGAAGTGCCTCTTAAGAACTTTGCGAACTTAACATTTATGTAGGTCAGAAACGGTGGGCGTGAATTATGTAAGTTAATGCGCACATCACTCGCACAGTGGTAAAAAAGGTTTTGCTTGTAAATACTTAGGTTAAAAAACATGGGAATTTTAAAGGCTGCGCTACACCAAAAGCAAGCAACGCAAGGTCAATCTTTATTTTTTTTGTTAAAGACTAAGTGACACTAAGTAGCCAAATCAAATACTGATTTTCGATTCCTTCTAATGAATAAATAACAATAATTGAAAGGAGGACCGGCAACATGCATGGAACCCAGTCTATATGACCAATCATGATAAGCGATATATCGTTGGAAAGGTTTTCTTATATTCTACCAGTTTCTCTACTTGTGGCGCCACGCCTCGAATCACTGTGGGGAAAAAGATATTGCCAAATAGAAAAAGCTTATTTATTAACTATCTATACGTCTTTATTTATTGGTTTTTATTCATCGGATATTACAATGGATTTTAAAAGTAGTTTAAGATTATTGCTATTACCTTTAAATTAAATTTTGCAGTTCTCTATTTTTGTTTAGATATTTCTGGGGATAACTTCATATCGCGTATCTGCGTTCAAACCGCGTTAGTCACTACTGTGCTGCTCTTGACCTGCTTTCCATATGCTGAAGGTTTCAATTTAAACAATTCATTCTGTCATAAGTTGGCGCATCACAAAAATAAGGACGAAGTGTTCTAAATACATTTTTCAAGGCATTGTACGGATTCGTAGCTTGTGGCACTCAATAGTCTCTGCCTACCCCTGTGGGATACGGACGTGTATGAAGGTACTTATGTTGGTATCTTTGCAGGTATTAACGGGCTCATATGAGATGCTCTTAATTTCATTTGTTCATTTCGCCACGACAATCACATAAGTAATTGAAGGCTTCAATTCGAATCATTATTAATCACGTCAGACATACATTTAAATTTAAATATGGTTTGACAAAGTCACACAGCTCCATCTTATCCCAAAGTAACCAAAGCTTGTGTTATGAGTGTTAGATAACTACTTACCTATATTTTTTTTAATACATGCTTATTATACATACCTATATAACACCTTGACCCGTAAGAGAAAATTAAAATTCATCATTTCATTTCTGCTCGGCCGTGAATCGAAACCGGGACCTCGTGGCAGACGTTGATGTTTACCACTGAACCACTGAGGTCATCACGCCAGACCGTCACACCTACATTGATTTATTTAAGAAACTCATTGAACTTAATACAAGTTCAACGTACACTTCTACTGTGCCTACTCTAAACAATAAAAGTCAACTCGCATAACAAACAATTTTCGACCTTCGGTACTTGGGGATGACGCGGCGCGTGTCGCTCGGTGAGAAAATGACGCGGATAATGTTCGCAAATCGCAATATTGGAGTCGCGGCGTCGCGGCCCCGCGGGACCCGCCACGCTCCGCGCTCGATTGACTTATTTATTATTCATGTTAATTACAACTAGATTTCGAAATACGCAATGTAGTTTTTAGTATTTTTACACTGGCGCAACGAATTTATTGTCTATTTGAGATGGTTGGTAGATTATGTTTTGAATTTTATTTTGCCCGCGATTTCGTCGTGGAAATCGTTTTTAGGGCAGTTTACCTTTTTCTCATAAGGCCATTTTAAATTAGCTCCATATTGTATAAAAGCTAGTACTACGAAGAGGTCAAGCTGCAATCGAATTAGATAAAACATGGCCTACATTTTGAGTTGGACCCCAAACTACCAAATTGGGGAAACCCTATTAAAATTAATTTAGCGCCATTTCCATAGTACAGTTTACCTGGTCTAATATGATCAGGTGTTCTAGTTTCCAAAATCAATTATACTTATATGTTGCTCAGGCCCCGAAATCATTTCACACCGCCTGCGCCGCGTGATCAATCCAAATTGTTACGGCCAAAATACCAAAATTTCCGAACTCACTACGCTCGCTAATTCATTAGTTTTCTTTAATAAGTTTGCTACAGCTCTTTCCAAAAATTAAAAAGTTTCGAGCTCGCTGCGCTCGCTCATTTATGAAATATTTACACCAATCGCGCCGCGTACTTAATTCTGATTTAAAGAGCCAATATGTATGTATAAAAAAAATGCGAGCCGAGCTCGCTGTGTACACTCACTCATTGGTTTTTGCTATATTTAGGTATCACCCAGAGTCAATTGGAAAAAATTTCGAGCACAATTCGCTCGCTTATTTTTAATTTTCAGCTACTTTTATTACGATTTCTCCATATTTTAAGTACGTATCGATATTTCTTTAAACCAGACTACACCCGTGGTCAGGCCTAATAACTACACAATAAAAAAGGTTCATTAAAATCCTCCTAGTTGTTCTGAACATTAACATGTACAAACAAAAAAAAAGACAAAAAATTTGAAAATTCTTATTTTACTACTATATCATCATCGCCATTTTTTTTATAAATGTATTCTATAGACACTCTTTTTACTATTTTTAATGTAGGTATAGATTAAATTTTAACGTCAGTATGATTGGACCTCCTTCAAAACCATTACGCTTTTTCAAGACAGGTATGCTACATCATTGGCTGCATTATCACTTCCTTTGCATGGTCGGAGTCAATCACTCACCTTAGCCAAATACCCTTATACTTAGGTAAAAATATATTTGTAGCTGTTCCTATTACGCAGTAGTTATCATATCAGTCAGTATCGCTGATCATTTATTTGGTGGATTCGCATTTCAGCTGAGCTGGAAGTTTGCGCTCGCGATTTTATTATCTAGGTATACAATTTTTACAATGTTTTTGCCCACGATCTACGACACGACGACGGCGGTATCTACCTACCTGATCCTCTTTTAGTCTTTTTCTTTGGTAGGTATACAACCCTTAGGAAGTGTATATTTATATAGCGCTGTCAATTAGGGTACATAGGCGCTGCCTATGTACGGGGCACCTATAACTGATTTTTTTGTCAATTAAAAATTTTTGTTGTAAAAAACTGCCTAACGCATTACGTCAGCAGCCCTTAACAATACACTGCTGGATTGAGTTGTGTCGTAGCTTGGAGCAGGTAACAGGAGCAACCACCAGCGGCGCAGCCTACAGAGGGCGCACCATGCAGACCCACAGCCCGTTGCCTGCAAAACTATTGAGCTCGCTACGCTCGCTCTTTTATTAATTTGTTACTTTTATTATATTCGTCGTTATCGTAACAAGATAACGAACTGGGAACAAATGGCGCAGGATAGGGATCAATAGCATATTCTTGTGTCGAAGGCCAAGATCCCTTATAAGGTGGGCCTTATTAGAAAGCTCACTGTCACCCAAAGGGCAATGGAAAGAGCTATGCTCGGAGTTTCTTTGCGCGATCGAATCAGAAATGAGGAGATCCGCAAGCGAACCAAGGTCACCGATATAGCTCTAAGGATTGCCAGACTAAAGTGGCAGTATATAGCTCGAAGAACAGATGGCCGATGGGGTAGTAAAGTTCTCGAATGGCGACCACGTACCGAAAGACGCAGCGTGGGTAGGCCTCCCACAAGGTGGACCGACGACCTGGTAAGGATAGCAGATGCCAGCTGGATGCGGAAAGCACAGGACCGGCCTTTGTAGAGATCTCTGGGGGAGGCCTATGCCCAGCAGTGGGCGTCTTCTGGCTGATATGATGAAGTCCAAGATCCACTTTGGGTAGCTGAGCCAGCGAGCGAAGTAAGTAAGTATAAATAAAATAAATATTCGTGGACAAATTCACACAGCGCCATCTAGCCCCAAACTAAGCAAAGTTTGTACTATGGGTGCTAGATAACTGATATACTAATTAATTATTTTTTTTATATATACATACTTAAATATTCGTACTTGTATTATATACGTCCCAGTTCTTTTGAGACAGAATTCGAAAAATTTCGGGGTTGCTACGCTCCCTGAAGTTTTATAATCATTCACACCGCCCGCGCTGCATGCTCAATCCGGATTTTATAAACCAAAATATCAAAAATTCCGAGTTCGCTGAGTCGTTGCTTTATGTTACATTTATTGTGCTTACTGCTGCTTACTGTGCTTGTGCTTACAGCTCTTTTGGGCCAAAAGACGAAAAAATTAGCCTGCTATGACTAGAGTTCATCTATATTTTTATTAAGTAGGTAGTCAAATTTCCAAAATTTCGATAACTGCGCTCTCATTTCATATTTATGATAGTAAAAATGCTAACAATGTTGAGCTCACTGTGCTCGCTTATTAATTTTTTTGTTTACATTTTACAATTTTATAAAACCAAACTTTTTCTTACTTATATAACAATTATATATATCAAAAATGGCGAGATGCGCTTAGATATCCAAAAAACTCTTTTTTTCTTCTTTTACAATCCTCCGTATTTTCCTTTGCTTTATACATAGAGTTAGACAAAGACGATTCGTTATTACCGTCTAAAAATCTGAACTAAATAAAATTGATTGACACCACACGGCCATTGATATAATGTTATTATAATAATAATTTAATTAAGTGTACAGCTGTGTGTATAGCTGGAGGATTGCTAAGCCGGGTTTTACAGGGGAGCCAGAACATAACATTGGTTAACAGAAAATTGATAAGTATTTGTTAAAAGCTCAGTATCTACAAATTACAAAATTAGGAACGGTCACTGGTAGTCTGTCAGCCAGTAATAGTGGAATCTTTTTATTAATATAAATGTAAAAAATATATTAAATAATCTTGGCATTAATGTCCCGGTTGTTCTCTCGTGCACGAAGGCCTGGGGTCCGCGTCGACCATGATCCAGTATTTGGCAGATCAGGTACATAATAACAGTGGAGCGATTGCCATCTGACCTTCTCGACCGGATTGGCTCCATTACGATGTTCCCTCACCGTAAGAGCATCTGTTAGTGGTTAGTCATTATTGGTACATGGCCGCACTGGGGTTCAAACTCGATACCTCTCGCTTACGAGGCGGACCCCTTAACCACTTGTAGGTGCCTAATACTTGTAATAACTATTCCTATCCTACTTGGCTATTCCTATCCACCAGTCCTATTTCTATTCCTACTCCTTCACTGTCCATGCTGCAAGACTTTGGAACTCTTTCCAGCACGAAGTGTTTGATAGCCAGTTCATTACTATTTTCAAAAGGCTTGTAAAGAAGTGTTATCTATCACAGAGTACTTTAAAGTTATAAGTAATGCCTACATGTAGTATATATTATAAATCGATATGTATTTATATATCTACGTATATAAGTTGAATCAATTTAATTATAATGGCCAAACCGAGCTTTCGGCTCGGCATTTTTTCTTTATACCGATAAACACTTACATATACAAATTTATCGTCCAATAATAATTCTGCATATGCTCGTTGCCCGAGAAAGACAGAGTAATGTCTGATAGTCGGACAACTTCCGACCAGATGGAGAAACTATCTGTAGAATGCTGCAGCTGGCTGTAATTGAATCCAGTAAACAGAGGGCAGGTTGTCATAGAGGGCGCTAGGTCATTTGAAAATATAAAATCAAACAATTGAAATGTCCGACCTAGGTAATCAGAATCTGACGTAGTCCAAATTTGACTAAATAAGAAACTGACCTCCTAAGAATCTGTCGTCCTGAGAATCTGATCTACATCGTCTAGTGCATTCTGAGTACTTCGCTGAGCTACATTCACGAATCATTAATGATTCGAGGATATCAAGCGGCGGGAAATTCACTTCACTACTTTCACATTGATCTATTTATTTGCTTCAAACAAGAAAAAACATTCACAATCACAAATTACTAACAATAAGAAAAAAGATTTTGTTTAGCGGGAAAATAATTACACACAGATATAAACAGGAAAATTAAATTATGAACTCGAATTTTGAATTTGTCAAAGACATTTCGGTATTCAGCCTACATTTCGCCGTGTCTCGGCGCCCGACAAAATTTTTAAAAATAAAAGTGTTGCATAATGATTAAAAAGTTATTTTACGTTACAGCTGTCATGAAATTAGTATGGGAGATGCTGCATCAAAAAGTAAATTTTTAAAATTTTATAGACTTGCGTGAAAAAAGTGTATCCTTAAACAACTGTTTTCCAATATGAAATTAGATTAAAGGTTTTTACGGGGTCGGCAACGCGTGGGTGAAGCCCCTGGTATTGCAATACGTCCATAGGCTGCGGTGACTGCTTCCCATCAGGCAGGCCGCAAGCTTGTTTGCCACCTTTGTGGTATAAAAATAAAATAAAAAAATAACTGGCTACCTATCAAAGTTCAAAGGCGGACTTAAAACATTATCTACCAGTCAGGCGCTGTCCTATATGGCAACGGTTTTGCGACCATGGTCGTACAACGAACGTCGCCCGACTAATAGGAGATCTCAAAACTGCCCATCGTACGAGTCAGCAAAGATAAAGATCGAAAATTGGAAAGTAATGTAAAAATAATTTTCTAAATGAATTATCCATTAGATTTTCATTTCAAAACTTACAAAAAATCATAACATCCATCCATCCATTCAACCGCCCCAAATCGCCGACATACACGCGGGGAAGAACACGTGACACACAATTACATTTTCATAACAGCCAGCAAGGAGGTTGTTTGTTAATTAAAAACAGTTGAAGACGAGCTTGGGGACAGGAGTTGCAGCGGCATGTGGCGGCGGGGGGCCCGAGCCCGAGCCCGGGGCCTGGGGCCCAAATTGGATTAGGCGGGTACGGCACGCACGGCCGCCCATAACCGACGCATTATCAGATTAGACGCTACACCGCGCGACGCGACCGCCGGCCGCCCGCCCGCCGCGCCACACGCATGCACTTGTTTTCTTAATCGGTGATCTTGTTTTGTTTTCAATGGGTGTCAAGGTCGTTTGGTGTGCATTGATGAGGTATTAGGAAGTCGTTTTATTGAAATCTTAGTTTGGTAGTTGTTATTTTGTAGGTACTAGACTAAGTATTTTAAGTAGGAACTTTAGAGCCCCTGATAAAAATTAATACTACTACTTTTTATACTAACTATTTTTATGAATTTGTTCTATCAAACAAATTTTTTAAAATGGTATGAGATTGATAATTTATACCCTTTGTTGTGTAATCCCACAACAAAGGGTCGGTAGACGGAGCGTCGGTAGCCGGGTGGTTGAGTATCCAACTCGTAAGCGCGAGGTACCGGGTTCGAATCCCGCTGCGGCCATGTACTAATGACTCTTTTCTGAGTTATGTACATTAGTCGAATACTAACCGATGCTCTTACGGTGAGGGAAAACATCGTGATGACACATGCAAATTCAGACAATTGAATTGTAACCATGATCCAATCTGATCAGGTACTCCTGGTAACACAGGGTCACGGAGTTCGCTCCACTGTAATTATCTGATCGCCAAATCCTGGATCATGGTCATGGCTAGGGACTAACGCCAAGATGATGATGTTGTGTAATCCCAAAATATACTTAAAACAAACATTACCCAAGTTAGATTCAAGGCTCTGAACTTTAAATTTTCCCACAGAATTCTATTCTATGTGTTCTCATCTGACAGAGACAGACGTCAATAAATAATTTTCATGATGATTTCGATGAAATAAAACCTTTTTCTTGTACCACACTATAGTAATACAGCACCAACCGTCCTTCAGTCCATGGTCTTACCGCATCTGTCCGAATCACCGTAGTTGCGCACGCTACTTTCCAGTGTCTCTTTACACATACAAATCCTACTTTATTCACTCTCTACTTCCCGTAACTTGGATTTTACAACATAGTCACAGAATGTAATATGGTGCCATGTGTGATTTCACTGATTCCCAAGGCACTGGTCATTCCTAGTTTGGGCACCAGGGCAACAAAAATTTTATGTTTTATGCGTAACTGCGATATAAAGGGTACCTTGTCGTAATCGTATTTTAAATAAAGATTATTTACATATTATTATTATTAGATACTAGTGGACCCGGCGCGTCCACCTTACACCTACTCAACATCTACTCTACAACTACTTACCCTATTTTTCTTGTTTCCTGGTTTCATTAGGATGTTTTCTCTCACCAAATGAGATCATTTGGAAACAACTATTGTATATTTGGTTCAAAAAAATAAAAAGTATTAAAAGTATCGTATGTCCGTCTCCTGGTTTTAAGCTACCTCCCCAACAATTTTCAGCCAAATCGGTTCAGCCGTTCTTGAGTTATAAAAAGTGTAACTAACACGACTTTCTTTTATATATATAAAAAAGACAAAAACATATTTATTCTGCAGAGGTAGCGCAGCACATAACAGACAGCAATATTTTCATTCTTCCGTGATCGAGTCAAAAGTGATCGTTGCGGCCGCGCACCGAATGTGGCGTCCGTCCTTTGATCCTACGAAGCGATTTTTTTCTTCGGAACGTCCGTCATAGAGAAGTTTCAGCAAGCGGCAGCCAGGTGGCGCACCATTGTTCCGTCTTCACTTTCATGAGCCCACGATTATGATCGTCTCACGAACGTTCACGAAGGCTGACGGCAGTGGCCAAATACCCGCGTTTTTTAATGTTAAAATTTTCTCTAATTTATTCTCTTTCTAACAAACTTTTAACAACTACACAGGACCATGGTTTTTAGGTTTGTAATACACTATGTTCTTGAACCACAACTAACTAGGTACTAAACTATTTTGTATACCTTCGCCATAACACAAGTACCTGTAGTCGACTATATATGAAGGCTTTCTCCAACCGGGGAAAAAGCGAGTGGTGAGCAGCGAAAGTGAAAAAGTGCGCAGCAGTTGTTGTTGTTTGATTGCAGGTCGCTAAGTGATCGCATATATCACCTCGAGAGTTCTTGTTTACCGTCCCCGGGCTCTCACTCGTTGATATATATGTAGGTATACTCCTGCACCGGTATTCTGACTCCCAATGTCTTAAAGCGCTTTGAAGTAGTCGTTTACAGGTACCTACTGCGATTTTTAGTTACATTAAGTTTTGTTATCTGTATTTTGGTTAGATGGGTTACTTAGTCGCCGTGTAACTATTACGTCCATGACGTGTAGCCGCTTCTACCTTTTTTGAGTAACTAAAATGGTTAAAGTTTGATGCCGAGGTAGGTATCATTCACTTTTAACTAAATTGATTGTGGCTGACAGTTACTAGGATTTTGTAGTCGTATAGAATCAGTTTAATTTATTGTATTTCTCTGTATACCGGCGACCAAGTATTATTGGCATCGTCGGAACTCTTCTGGTCTTTGTAGGAGATTGTTTGAAAAGGAAAGGTACGAAAGTGAATGTAAGAAGATTATAGTAATGGTTTTTGGAAAAGGTGTAAAGATATGACCGAGTGTGCCATCAGGATTGCGGGTGAAAAATTGTAAGAGATGAGTTTGTAAATGCTATAGAATAGAGTGAAAGAGTTATTAGAGCCAATACAGACATAGACAGTAGTTTGCATGGTTATACTTACAATAATTGAAATTGTTTTGAAAAAATATTTTTCATTTGAGGACTTATATTGTCTATCAGCCTAGTCACCGCTCTGCCACCGTGTAAGTCCGCCGAGTAGTCGCGTCTTGTCCGGCTAGTAGCAGCCAGACACATACACCGTACCGTCGTATATACTTTACGCCCTTACTGGGCTATTCGATCAATGTTTATAAGGTATGATAGTGTAAAAGTTACGTCACAAGGAAAGTGAATGCAGGGTGCAATACAAGAAGGTGTCCAAAAAGGCACGTAATAGAGAAATGCTCGATCTAACATTAATGTATGGAAGCGAAAGTTGGGTATGGTAAAAGAAGCATGAAAGAAGGATAAATGCAATAAAAATGAGAGCGTTAAGAAGTATTTATCAATGATGATTGAATTGAGGAATAAATTACGGAAGTACGGGTTAGCGGAATAAGGGAACGTACTGGCGTGACAGTAAATGTCATAATGTCATAAGAGAGAATGAACGAGACGAGATTAAAGAAAAATACATAGAGAACTGGAAAAATACCAGTCCCCACTGCAAAAAGGAGTGACGTTATGTATTGTCTCTTACTATGTACTTAGAAATGGCTTTTTACTTTGTCTGTAAATGTGTCTTACAGTTTATTTCGTACGGCTGATACTTCTTATAAAATTAAAAATTGGTTATTTAAAGGTATAATTTGGAAATATATCGAAATTTGTGATACTAATGTAAGTATACCTACTTTCTTTTTAATCGAATTGAACTAAAACGGCCCACGGGAACAAAAGATGGTAAGTTACATTGCCTTTATCATTCGATCCGGACTCAGTCACCCAGACATAAACGTGCATCTAAGAGACACCTAAGCCAACACGATGTAACACGAAATTAGAGCAGTGGCAACTCAGAGCCGGGTAAATAGAGCAGACCGCGTCTATTTGCCATGTGCAGGCCCGAGCCCCGATAGCTCTTTATAGTTAGCGTTAGATCTGCGAAGGGGAAGATATCGGAGGACAGGACCTCGCTGCTTGTCAAAGTGGCCGCCGGCTGTTTGAACAACTAATGAGCGGCTCCCTGGAGACGGGTGTTTGCCCGCCCCGCTCCTCGGCCTGCGTTTTTCGCCAAGGTTGGCCGACCTCCGCCCCGCGCCCCCCGCCGCCCCGCGGCCGCCCAAGACGCTCCGCGGTCTGTTTGCCCACCACTCGGTGTCGTATCGGACTTTCGAGTGTAAATTGGAAAATTGTAAATCTATGTAGAGATCAAGGACATGGTATGTATTTATGCGTCCTTTTGTGTATTATTTTCGGTGTAGACGCGGTTCTTTTATACTTCCGACGAAAAAATTGGGTTTTACAGGTTTAGCGAGTGGATCTGCATCGATTTAGATGCAGTTTTCTTTTTTAAAAAGCCAAATTAATCGAAATGGTTGTTAGCTTTGTTTCATTAAAATCAGTTCTACTGAAAACTACAGTTTAGGTAATATTTGAGTATATCCACTTGGCCCCCGGGTTTCGACATTTTTCCGTCGGTTAGATTTAAGATTATGTAGGTATTACTTACGTAAATATCTTATTGAGGAGGGTCAAGTCCAGCAGCGGACTGTGACGGGCTGCTGAAGTGATGTTGTGGTGATGCTCTAGATGTACATATTTAGTTCACGGAAATTATTAAAAGTCCTTTCACAATTTGAACGCCATTGTAAACGTGAAATTCATTTTATCCAAAGAAACATTATAATTAAATCTAAAACTCAAGCCATAATCTAAAACCTAAAAAACATATACCTATCCCCCTTTAGCTGCCAGTGGGGAGAGCACCCATATAGCTGGCTGCATTCCTCTGCTGAATGGCATCTTTATACGTTGGTCGAGGAACAAGCCAGCCTATGGCTACCGATGGAACGGATAATTTTATTCGAAATTTAAGAAAGGTAGGACAAAGTGGCCCTCGCAACCGTATATCAAAATCGATCAGATGACAATTTTGTTGACCTCTTAGATGCTTCCTGCTTAGTAGCTTTTGGTCATTCTGTTTAAGGATGTCTATCTCGTTCCTAGCCGTCTGAATGAGGAACATCGTGTGGAACGTTCTAGAGTCGCTGGCTGGATGACGTGGTGAAGGACCTGGCCAATCTTCAAGAGGCCTAGATGGAAGGAATCAAGTCAGGATCGGCATGATTGGCGTCATTTGGTATCCGAGGCCAGGATTCACTTTGGGTCGCTGAGTCAGTGCAATAAGTAAGTAACGGCATAGCGCGATATCATGTTCGTATCCTTTCATAATACCGCAGAGAAATAATAGGTACTGTTTTAAATAGTATTGATTGTGTTCTTACCAGCGAGTCAGGTCTCGACATCTCCATGGGGTGGAAATTTGGAGAATCGTTGCTTTAGCTGTGGCATTATACTAACTAGTTCACTGGTCGAGGGTAATTTGCGTTTTGCTCACCGTGTCTCGGGGGTTTGAAGGTGGGCAACGCATGGGCGATACCCTTTATGTTCCTAATGTTCATTGTCAGGAGTAACCACTTTCCATAAGATGTCGAGCTTTCCTGTTTTTTTTTTATAAGAACCAGCCAGGCATCCATAACTAGCTAGCCATGAAAACGACCAGATTACCTATAATAATCAGGGAATCCACTCGCAGGCAACGTATCTCTAACTATTAGTATGAAATGTCAATGAAATAATGATTTTTATGCTTTTTAGCTTCCGGAACCCACGGCGCCAGACTTTCGACATTGGATATATTTGCGCTTGGGAATACGGGACTATAGGCCGTCCATGTTCCCATGGCACAAGAATCATGCCATCGGGTCTCTTGCCATCATCTCGCATTAGGCCCGAAGACTCTAATATACATAGAGGGCACGTTGATGATAACAATAGCCCGCTGTATGAGAATGACGCGATAAACGGCCGGCACAAGCGATCCATCTATGCGCCGCAGTTTCAACGACGTGGTTCCGTCTAACTATATCCCAACCGAAGGTATACCGCCAACCTAAAACTATTGCCATCAAGATGCAATCTTTAAATTTTTTATGCAATATATCAATTACGATCGAACAGATCGTAGTACGTTCAAAGGTACCCTATCTACCTACTACCCAATATCTTGTAACCGTACCCAGTAGCGTAGGTACTCGAATCTCAAACATCTCAATCACCAAGTAATTACACTCGTCATGAAAACATCGGCGGCAGAGGTTGATGTCTTGGCTAATGGCGGCGCACTCGCAATCATGGCGGGCGGTGCTCCATCAATCATATGGGCTCAGGTGCAGCTTCCGTCACCCGCCCGCGCCCCGCACGCCGCGGCTCCCCCGCCGCTGCAGACGGTACGACACTGATTTTATATTATGTACCTACTAAACCTCGAGCGTTTCTTCTGATATTTTTGTGACATCCTGGGAGTTTGGTGAAGATACTGAAACATAGAAACTGGTTTCTTTACTGATTCCGCGCGCGGCCGGTGCAGCTCTGTGCACTCTTATTGCCTCGGCGTTACTTTACATTGTAATATTGGGTGACTTATTTTACCTATGAAATTTGGTTTTGTTCGCAATCACACATTCGCTCAAATATTTTTAATTATACCTACAAAGTTTAATCGTAATCGAGTTGGCCAATTCCAAGAAATTGAAATATTTGCTTGTATGATAATTCTAGTTTTCGTCATTTCGCCATCAATAATTTCATAGGTAAGGACTAAGGATTTTATTTATGTGTTGGCGAAGTAAACTTCAAAAAACGAGCCTACACAAAGGTATCTCAAAGTGGCTGGCAAAGTGATAACTTTCCATCAAGTAATCCGCTTGCTCGTTTGCCTCCCTTTGTTATAAATAAACTGCAAAACTTAACCTATCGCACCATATGTATAAATTAGTTTATACAACTTACGCAAAAATCCAGATCTGTTCTCCGTGTACGTTATTGCGTGTGTGACATTGCTGAAAATTCTAGCTGTAAGGCTGTAGCCCACTAACAGAATTTTAATAAAAAGTCTGACTTGATCACTAACTACTCAACAGGGTTGGATTACACAGAGATCGAGAAATAGGTGCTCTTGCCATGAAGGTAGCTAACTTTTCAATCTAGCTAGCTAGCTAACTAGCAACTTACAAACTAACCCAACATTTAGAAAAAGTGCTATCGTACACAGAAAACTGAGACATATGTTAAAAATTCATCATCATCTTTTCAGCCACATCGCGTCCACTGCTGGACATAGGCTCTCAAGCCATGCACATCGATCGGCTCGTGGCTCTTGTCATACGTCCATCTCGTACTCGACCGTCCACGCTTCGATTTCCTATACTCAACTTATTCGACTATTAATCCTTCATAAACTAAATTTAACAGTACCTAGTTTTATACTGAACGGCACACCGGCAATTTTTGTGCTCACTTGCTGATTTTTTAATGAAGGGTGGGGGAAGGTTGGACATTTGTTTTATCGTCGAATGAATCTTTTTAACGACATTTAACCACTTATCATATTTCTAACTTTTATACGTTTTCAAAAATACATGTTTTACGTGACACCTTTTTTATGGAGTTGGGACGACGAGGAAGACATAACGATAACGAGTCAATGATTAGTTAGTTAATTTCGATGTTCACTTTATAATCTATGTTTATAAGCTTACAAATTGAAAATTCTCGGAACTCTCTTTCAGGAATCAAATACCTATCGCTATTATTTTTTATCAATGAGCAGTTTTCCAATAGGTATCTAAAGCATTCCTAACCACTTACTAGATGGCGCCTCGACAATTTTGATAATTGATAATCGCTTGAAATAGGTTCTTAGCAATATAAACACTGGGTACGTTGTATTGGATGATATTGTATTTGTCAATAGTTTTCAACCATTTTAGAGGTTGTAATATTAATGGAACATAGTGCCAACTTCTATAAATATATATTTTTACATTTCGTTCCACCTTTAATAGTTATGTTTATATTAATAAACATTTTATTTTTAAGTTTAGTAGTAGTTGGCTGCATGAAATCACTGCCACCAACATCCAGATTAAAAAAAGATTACCAAAATTGTAGGAGCGCCATCTATTGATGCTTTTTGAAACCAACTATCAATACCTACCGGAAAACTCTTCAATGGAAAACTCTTTTCCTAATTTTTATTAATGATTTAGCCACTAAAATCTGTCATTCTAAATTCTATTTTTTTGCGGATGACTTAAACATATTTAAGATTATTCGGTCGCCAGTGGATTCTATTCTTCTGCAGAGAGACCTAGGTGCTGTTTCCGATTGGTCACTTGAGAACGGGCTACCTCTCAACATTGATAAATGTAAGCATATTAAGTTCACTAAAAAGAAGTCCCCGCTTAGAACTTAATATTCAATAAATGGCCATGTTCTGAATGAGGTTAGTCAAATAAGGGATCTTGGTATTGTAATTGATTCTAAACTATCATTTAATCCACATATCGATGTTATTATAAATAGATCGTTTCGAATGTTGGGATTTGTTTGGAGGAACTGCAAGAGTATTAAAAGTATTTCTGCGCTTATATATGTCTACAACGTTGGTACGTAGCATCTTGGAATATTGTTCTTGTGTCTGGAATCCACAATACGAAAACCATATATCCAGAATTGAGAGAATACAGAAACGTTTCATGTTCTTCTTAACGGTCCACTTATACGCCTCTTGGATATCGTGGCGAAGCTACGGCAACGCCATCGGTCGGTTAACGGCGGCAACTCGAGGTCGTTTTTCTCGTAGACGTGAACATATGATTCGCATAAAAGTCACCGCACGTTTTGGATGTTTGCTTATTATAACAAAAAAAATCGTTATTATGAGCCAAACAATTATTAAGTGTGGATTTCAGAATATTTACGCAGACTTTTTTCGCGGAAAATCTGTGTCGAAAGGTAAGTAATTACACGAACCATGAAATATTCTTTCAAATTCATTGTATATATAATTTTTACCACGTATTCATTTGATTGTAAGATAGCTTATCGTATTGCTAATAACAGGATGTTAACTTTATTGAAAAATATAGGGCATCAACTTTTCCAAAGCCATCATGTTCAGGAGGTTGTCGAAATCCGTGATGGTGGAGAAGGAATCATCCGTGGAAAAGTAATACCGCAGACCAGAGTAAGTAATCGACCGTACGACGTGAAACTAGTGGTATGTATTAATTATTAATTATAAAATGAATTCATAGTTGAGTAATAATGTAAACAAATATATTTTCAGTAACTTTTCAACCATTCATGCAATTTAGAAATGGAAAATGAAGATATATTTCTTTATCAAAGAAATATATATGTATATTGAAGGAATAAGTATCGTTCGGAAATGTGGAACCGATAATAATTTCATTTATTTACTTATTTATGATTTCATTGTCTTGCATCTACAATATATTATAGATACTAAAACAATGAAATAAAAAATAACTTGCACGTGAAACTCTAAAAAATTTCAGATTTATAATTAAAAATGATTAACATTCTGCATGTTGGTTTCGATTTTGTTTTGTGCTGGTTTTGGTGCGTGTATTACTTGAAAACATGGAATACCGAAAAACACAATAATGAATTTTGAATGCTGCATATTTTGTTTAGCAATTCATGTGTGTACATACACGTTAGTGTAAATTTTTTGTGTTCTTTTTCCCGCTCTTCCCGTTTTTTCCCCTATAGGAACTGATTGTATGAACCTCGATTGTACAGTACGAAGGACAGAATGCACTTGCAAGGCGGGTTTATCGGTTCGAGGTTGCAAACATGTAGCAGCGGTCTATATTTTTATAAATAATGAATGTACGCAATCGAAAACCGATCAACCGCAATGATGGAATCAGCCTCAAGAAAGTCAAGTGGAAAAATATAAAAAAGGTTGCACTATCGCTCAAATGTTCCCAGGTGAGGAACATCTGATTGATTGTAATGCAACGTATACATTCAACGACGTCCAAAAGGTACCAGTATGTAACAGTAACCCGTACCACCCATTTTTTCTTGTTTCAGAGCACTTTTTAATGCATTTAACTGGTTGAATAATAACGTAAACCGTACAGCTGATCGCACGCAAAACGCCCACGAGTTGCCAAAATCTGCCACATCGCCGCGCCACTAGCGTTATCCAAGAGGCCTATTGTCACAGCTTACCTCGTACAAGAAGCGATTGTCCCACTATAAAATGTTCACACTCCGGGATCGTCGCTGGATGTCAGACCAAATATTTCTTTTTAAAATTGTAAGGGGGTTAATCGACTGCCCATACTTGTTGAACATGGTATCTTTCTCAGTGCCTAGACGCAATGCCAGATTACTTAATTTTAGACCGTTCGCACTTAAAAGTATCGGAACGAATGTAGGTAGTAATGAAATAGTTTATAGACTGTGCAGGGAACATAACAAACTATGTAACTTCGAAAATTGTGCTGCCATACTACACTGTTCTTTATTACAATATAAAAAATATATGTATAATATACTAAATACGTCTTCTTGCCATTTACACTAACAATCATTATTTAGTTGTTGAATTTTAGTGGTGGTAGATTTAGATTTTTTTTAATTAAGAGCGATCGATTCTACTGTGAACGTAAGTTTGCCTGTTATTGGATTTAAATTTAAGTGTTTACTATTTTTCATGTAAGTAATATTTATTGTACCAAAAAGTGTAAATCTGTTGGCAAATAAATAAATAAAATAAAATAAAATAAATTACTTTAATTTTCATTGACATTGAATTTTTAATTTAGATTTGCTGACTTTATTGTTTTAATTTTTATTGACATTGATTTATTGAATGTTTTAATTTCATATTGGCTGACATTTAATTGTTTAAATTTTAAATGATATTAATTCATTGTAAGTATAATTAGTTAGAATCATAATGTGTACCTAAGATTTTAGTATGCCAAATAAGACATTACCTTTATGTTACCTATGATGACTAAATAAATTATTTTCTTTTTTTAGTTTATATTTGTACTTAATGTTAGAGAGGTAGGGCATAGCGGGGTATCACGTTTGAATTGGAGCCGCCCGACTGGGGAAGTACCTCCACTTACAGACAGGCTTTGACAGTGGAGGGGCATTTTCCATGCCTCATTGGCTATAACACAAGGATCTAATGTAATAATCTGTAACATAGCTGTATTGACTATGTTCTGGCAATAAAAAGCTATTGACTTTTAAAACGAAATGCCGAATTAGTATGAACAATAAATAGCCTGAGCCCGAAGCGTACATTTGTATTATACAGGACATGTATGCCAATTCTGGAGCTGTCGTTAAAACTATCGTAGGTCATACTAATCCCTTCCAGATTACTGTAGGTGTTCACCAGGGTTTTGTGCTAAGCCCTTACTTGTTTTGCATTGTGCTCGATGCCCTCTCAGCGGAAATTCAGGACATGCCTTCTTGGCTTATGCAGTACGCTGACGACATTGTACTGGTGAGCAATCTTTTTCTTAGGCAGTCTTAGGCACGATCTTGAGACCAGGGTAAACGGGCGGTTTGAAGCTGAATGTCGCCAAAACAGAGTGTATGGCTAGCGGCAGCGCGGATCCCGACACCATCTGTATAGGTAACGAAACTATCAATAGAACAGATAAATCCAAATACCTTGGATCCGTGATGCACGAGTCTGGCGATATCGGCCCCGATGTCAAGTCCCGAATCTCTGCAGCTTGGGCCAAATGGTGGGAACTCACGGGAATTATCTGTGACCCTAAAATCCCTGTCAAGCTCAAAGGGCTTATATATAATATTATAATTAGACCTGTGGTGCTCTATGGCTGCGAGACATGGCCCAAGAAGCAATAGATTGACATCGGTGAGTAGGATGCGAGAGCCAACGGCTTACGACGCAAGGATGCCGAAGACCGAGCGAAGTGGAGAAGAATGAGTAGGAAAGTGGACCCTGGCAGAGGCCGGACTAAGTGCTAGGACGATGATGAATAAATAGCCTTAAATCAGGCTAATTATTGTGCAAATTGTTTTTGTAGCGATCGGCTCTCCTGTATCCTCAGTAGGTCATCTTCATCTAGGCGTTAGGAGCTAGGAGCGAGCTTTACAGGCTGCGCCTCTTTTATACTGTACGTGTATAAAAGTGTGAGTGTATCATCTGATACACTCGCTAATATTACGACCTATTATATATGTTTTTCGAATTTTTAGAACACCTGAGTTTCTGCCTGGGGTGGGAATTCGGGGAACCGTGGCTTTGGCAGTGCAGGGATATTTGCCTTTTTGCTGCCAGAGTAACGTGTTATAGAGGTGTGCAACGCATTGGCGATACTCTCGGTGTTGCTAATGTCTATAGGCAGTGGTGACCACTTTCCATCAGGTGGCCCGCTGGCCTGTTTGGCTACTGTATGACATACAAAAAACCTCAATTCCATTCATAATAAAATTAAATTCACGATGACGGGGTCAGTATTTAACATGTCGGTCTGACACGCAAGAGGTTCCGGGGTCGAATCCCGACGGGCAGAAATATAAATAATTAATTTTTTATTTCTGTTTACCGGGCTGGGTTTTTCTCCTGTCGTAAAATAAACTAAGTACCTAAATAAGTATTTAAGTAAGTACCAGTTATCTAGCATCCATCCATAGTTCAAACTTTGCTTAGTTTGTGACCATAATATGGCGCTGTGTAAATTCGTCCAAGCTAAAGAAATTTGTAAATTTTTTTTAATTTACAATCGATATGGAAACGGGAAATAGATTAAATATTTTTACTTTTCAGTTTTAAATAGATGTAGGACTTTTTAGATTATGTGCTACTTTTAAAAGTCTTTATAAAAACTTGAAGACTTTAGGTACTTTTGTATTCGGTTTGGGCTCCATAGAATCGCGTGTCTAAACAAACTTGTAAATAGCATAACCATTGCTGCCATCTTTTGGTAACTCTCGGCAACAGTATCTCGAAGTGTAGTAGCGAAATAAAAGCTCGCTCGCAGTGCGAAGGACGGCTAAAGCTTCTCGCGTGCTGTCGCGCTGCGCTGTCGTGTGCTAGCGCTTCTATAAAGTTGTGTTTGAATTACGGTAGGTGTCGCTACTATCGGTTTCGTTAATCCTGTTGGAATTGACCACTTATTATGATTTCTGTTTTAGACGATCTCAGTTTTCAATTTCGCTCTTACGATGTTAATACGGGGATACTTCGAATTTATTTAATTTTAATAGGTAATTTATTTTAACACGATCATAAGTATCAATGTAGGTACAGGTTTCGAGCAATGGAGCAGGGAACTTTTGGTTCGTTTTATGTACCCAGGTAATTATTGCCTACAGCACACCACGACACAATAACAATTATATAAATAACAAAGAAAAAATTTCCAGGAAAAAGACATTTAAAGCAATAATTTATTAGTCTCCCATAATACTGTCGGTGCCGCGGCGGCCAGCATAATTAGTACCCACACCGCAAGTGCAGCAAAACGCAAGAAGTGTCTTACAAGGCTTGTATTCTGTGGGCCCATTTTCAGGTAGGTATTCGAATATTTTTACTGGTGATATTCGAATATTATTCAAAATATTGTGAAATCTGAATCAGGGGTTTAAACTAAGTTTTTAATGTAAGTTTGTGCAATTGGCCCTTAGTATTTACATCCAAATGAGCGTTGAATGGATTTTTACATGTTAATAATATAATTTAAAGCAATAAAAAAAATATTTACAAAATCACAAAATAACACCATTAAGCGGCGAATTGAGCTTTATTTTATTTTAATCTGTAAAAAGCCATTCGCCGCATCTTTGATTGCATTTACTAAGAGTCATCATCATCATCATACATTTACTAAGAGTATAAACCATAATTCAATTATTAAACACTCAAACGACAGAAAGAATGGAAAAATAAATTTAGCATGAAAATCGAGTCGCCTTGCCTCGCGATTCACTCCCGAGTTGTCGCATTCTACGCAGAGCTGAATACTCAGGCAGGCAGACTTGGGACAGGGGGCACCGAGACTTCGGTGGAAAAGTTCACACGATCCGTTTGATTAAATTCATATTACTGTAACTTTCTTTGTGCACAATAAATGGTTAAATAAATAAATACCACAAAAATAAGACGCCTGTACGTAAATTCAGATGATTTATAAATATTCGAATATTCGAATTAAGTATACCTAAATTACTATTCGAATATTGAAATGAGCCGAATATTCTAATAATTTGAATATTCGAATATACGGCTTGCAAGCCCTATACGGCGCGGCTGTTGTACCTACTACATAAATAAGTAAATATAATAAAAATAGGTATGTTGTGCACGGGCAGACCAACGTTTTGTGGGTCTCCTAAACCTCCACTATCACTATCAAAGTGGAATTTTTCTTGTACTCGATGACATAGGATAACCTACGGCGCCCTCACAGTCTATAACTCTATAATGTCTATATCTACAACTCTTGGCCGTTTCATAGAACTATTGCATGACACGGAGTTAGTTTTTTATGCTGACTTTCTTCCTTGCATCCCCCCTTATGGAGATTGATGGCTAAAAGTCTAAGATTTCTTAATTCACTTGTCATTTGTGTGAAAAATCTAACTTGCGTAACAAACAGCTTCCTAGGACTTTGGGAAGTACCCGAGAGATTTTAATGAGAAATCAGTTAATAAGTCAAGAAGGTTAGGTTTAGAGGTAAGGGATACAGCATCTGTATTGGTCTGTAAAGGTCTGTCTGGCGGTGGCGTGGGGGCCGGGTCGCCCTTTTCCCTCAAATATGATTGAATTGGACGATGGCTGGGCTCTGCGTTATACTTGTGAACGGGTGGTGCCTTGCTGGACTGGCTTACTCTTTCTGTAGTTATAGGTGGTTTTTCTTAAGTATAATATACCTATATATGTATTCTCTCTGCTTGGCATTGTTGGGCAGTGACCGGCTCTGTTTGATATTGTCGGACACGGTTCGGCCGTTGTCGGCGCGGGGTGGATGTGCTTCGGACCTTGGGCGGCCAACATGTTACTGTGTTTCCTTCCTACTTTCCAACCCCCTCCTTTTTGACGATTGAAAGAGATATTTAATGTCCTACTCAATAAATAAATTTTGATTTGATTTGACGTGCCGTTTCAAAATGCATGGATCTTCCCATTTTGTATTTTCCTTTACATTAGATAGCATTTCATGCAGAAGCTAGGACTTCAAAGTTACTAGGATAGGATTCACTACCATAGGGCGTGTAGATGGTAGGTACTATTATTCAGCATCTAATGGAGCATCTAGGAGATTTTAGACATGCTACTTTGAAAGGAGCAGTACTGCGGCTCTATTTTTGAATTGCTCGCTTTGATTCGAACGGTTTTCTCATGAAAAACTCAATATTTTTTAAATCACATTGGCAACTCAGAAGAGTGCGGTTCAAAAAGACGGAAATAAGATACTCTTGTATTTAATCAGGCTTATATTTTAAAGTTCCGAAGTAAAACAAGGAACCCTTAATAATTTCACCATTACCGTCTTATTCTCTAGCTCTTCGTACAGTGGTTTAACTGAGAGAAAATTAATACTTGACAGCTATATGGTTATACATATTAATCCCGCCCACAAAAAGCCCTCTTTTTGGTAGGTAGGTACGCATATTATGGCAACTACACAACCCTACACTGCATTTGGCCCGACACTTCATGGCCGATATTTATTCCTGAGCAAGTGATATCTATTTATAATATGTGCCTACTTACCTACTTAGGTAAAATTGAGCCGCAGCCTTTGATCTCATTTCTTGGCTACTTATTGAAAAAGTCGTGACCATACTTTCCATGAACAGTACCATCCAGGCCTTACCTCACCTCCCACATTCAAAAGTGAAGAATATCTACAAGCGAGAGACGTTGAGTTGGTCCACTCTTACTACAGGGGAAATGAAAATATTCATTTTAGCTTTGTATTGTATTTATTTTTAAAACTTTAACTATATACACAGATACATATTCTATAAACTACATTTTGACTTTATACAGTCTTAGCAACTACTACAAGGTAGATACACAACATAAACATCATAATACATCATATTAGTTTCAATAAAAGACATTTCTTGAAACAAATAATTCTTATTTGTGTTTAAGTGAAAGCTTGTCTATGTTCATGAAATATGAGATAACATTTTGAAAATCGATAGTAAAGGTAGGAAAACAACGAGAAAATATAAAATAATAGTTTAGCATTTCAATCGGACATCGATAGTATCGCGAAATTTTAAGTACCTGCAAAGGTAAAATGTTCGTAAACAAGCCTTCACTACGTATATAAACTCCTTATAAATAAATTATTACAATATAAACTGAGCATTTCACAAAACCTTATAAATAGTACGTCTAATTTAAACTTTACGTGAAAGCAGTGTCGACGTGATAGAATTAAGAGAGAAACTTGAAAGCTCGACCATTAATTGTCCTAATTAGTATAATTAAAGCGCGTAACGCCCGCTCCACGCCAGTCGGCTCACACAATGTTTACCTAAGCATTCCTCCTTCAATTCTAACACTACAACACTCTACTTACTGACCTATTAGACCTCAGAGTTTACTTTTATGCCTAATTCAAAGAAAATTTCTCGATAACTTTTTGTTTAGGTACACATTCAATTCAACTTAGTGTAAATGCAAACTGTCTCTTAACTAACTTAGAACAATCTTAAATAACATCTTAAATATTATAGTTTGGTCGAAAACAGGAATGTGTAAAACATGTGACTAGAATTTACTAAAACTTAACATCGACCTAAATAAATATTACATATTTCAACATTTTTCACCATTATACACAATTCCAAAATCAAAATTATTAACCACACTTTTTACAACCATTTTACCTTGATTTTCTACAATGTGAGATCTTAACAGATTACTTAGTACGATGACAAAAAAATACAACATTTGCAAAATTGGAGAGGAATTAATAAGTATCTTCATAAGTACCTAATAAGTAATATTATACCTACACCACGTTTATTAGGCGACGAAAACGTAACGCGTTGTTTTTGAAACAAGTTCATTGCTTACGAGAAATATTAACCTGTTCATTATTTTCAGTCTTATAAATTATTGTTTTTGGAATCAAAGGAGATCAAGAGAAGGTATGTCATACATATATTCCAGATTTGTGCGAATAAACGTAATCCACCCACACAGTGGCAGTGTTAACAAGAGCTGCTAAAATTTTATAAATAACGTAAATCTATGCTACAAAAGCTACAATATTTCACATAAATAAATTGAGATCAATGAACAAATTCAGCTATAATAATTTTCGAAGAGCAATAGTCTCAACTAAGTAAATCACGAAGCAAAAAACTAATTCAAAACTTTTTTCGCTCCGGCGTGCCCAGGTGCATGGCAAAAAAGCTGCCGACACAAAGGAGTAGAAGATCCATTCTATAAACATTTCTATGTATCCCGGTGGGATCGATTGACTCGGTTTGTTCTGCGCAATCTTTGTGACAGTGGATAATAAATTCCACCATAGAGAGCACATAACGTGCACGTGTTTCAGAAGTGTACGTCTTGGACGTCGGTGGGTGTGTCCGGGAGTTGCGTGGTTGCGTGGGTCGGTTGTTTGGTTGGGGCGATGAGTCTCGGGCGGGGTTCCTGGGGCTGGGTTTCTCTAGCCAGTACTCTTTCCACGTGTCGGGCGACCAGCTCGGCGGCGGCGGCTGGAGTCTGCGTCAGTGCGCAGAGCTCGCTCACCGACATGCGCACGCGCAGCCCGCGGGCCGCCGCCGTGATGCACGCCGACGCAATCAGCGACGGTGGCACTAGCAGGAACTCCGTTTCTGTTGACAAAAGAAAGGACGCAACTTATAAATAAGTGTCTTGAGCACTTGGGTACCACGTGCGCGGGTTTGGTGATACAAAAGCGTTTCGCATAGAACCAACTCTTTAAAAATATCTAACAAAAAACAAAAAAAAAGGATCCCGTTGAACTCTTTTCTATGAAGACAAGAGAAACAAGTTTTCAAAGCACTGTTGTAGATACGAGTTTGATCAATTTTAACATATCATCATCATCATCATTGGCCTTAGACATCTAAATTGAATACAAAGTAGGATCATGTTATTGGTTACATTATTTAAATACCCTAAATATCCAATTGGCATAATTGAGAAACAGACAAAGATGTTAGCGAGCAACAAAATGATCCCGTTGAACATTTTCTATGAAACTCTTTTGAACTCAACGGGAAGCGAAACAAGGTTTCAATATTTCGTAAGAAGTTGTCAAATTTTAATGTAAAGCAGAATATAATATCACAGTTTGGTCAAGGATAGGTACGACCGAAAAAAATATTTATTTTATGGGGTTTTGCAACGCTGTATGGCGTTTTGCAACGGTATTTTGAACAAGCGCTAGCCAGTCGTCGTTGACCTACCCCAACCCAACATGGTGGTCGAATTAATAAGAGTCCCGTTGATCTCTTTTCTTTGGAACAAAGTGAGAAAATTGACCAAGTAGAACTTTATCAACTTTGTAAAACCGATCCAAGTTGTTAGTTCTATTAATTTTACACTAAATATCCAATAGAGGTAAGGATAATTACTAAACAATCAGAGAAAGTTACAACAACATTAAAAGTTATTTGTTTCAACAGTTGTGTTTTCGTGTGGTTCAGAGAAGAGTTGGCCGGCGCAGGCGCAGGTAGCGCATCTGTTGGGATAATGACGCGCGGACAGGTGGCTCGGACACCTTGCATCTCGTGTCCTTGCAGCCGCATCCTCCGCTCTCCTTATGCTACTACTTTATTTATATGTATATTTATAGCAGACGCATAACCGGAATCAAAGATGCTGTTTTAACACAGATATTTATGTTGCGGAGGTATTGCCAAAACGTGATAAAACAAGGCACTTTTAGGCGATCGCCTTAATTTTGCTACCATTTCTTAACGTAAGCAAGTTAGTTGATACTGTTTCTAGTGGACCCTAACTTTTGTCACCGCTAACTAAACCTACCCCAAATTAAACCTATTCCCTGCTGTATTCCCTGTCACTACAAATGAAATCATTTGTAGCTATTGATGATGAGTGGTTTTCAATATTACGTTTTTGACATATTTAAACTAAAATTTCTTGACAATCGCCAGTCGCAACAATCGTAAGAAAATATAAAATCACGGTCGACTTGAAGGGTCTCAGGAAAAAACATTGCGTTACATTTTGCACAATACCAAGTCGCGCATTGTTGTCGGGAAGTGAATGAGGAAGGAGACGAACAGCTGCCAGATTTGTGCATTCCGTCCCCGTCTGCATCTTTGTGTGCCTGCCCCGGGACAATAGCCACCGAATAATGGTAATTTACATCTTAAGTCGTCTAACTAAGGGCGCAGCTGCGATTTCGCCACGGACCAAATAGAAACTCTATTGTTCGACCAAATTTGTAGACTACCATCGAATCGCCCAATCAATAACCCTCCCATAACAGTGATTTCCGTTATTTTTGCACAAGATTTTCGCGTACCCCACATGTAAAATGTAGCGTAAAATACGGGCCTGGTCAGCATGACAAATGTAACACGCATGAATTAAAATGATAATAATATAACAAATACGTAAGTAATAGTAGTAGTTTTTACAGATTCTGACATATTCTAACGGTGTAGCTATTGATGCGAAACAACACAAGCCAGCATAATATCGTGTCGCGCTGGGTGTGTACGCTCGCGGCGGCGGCTCACGGCAGCCAAGACGGCAGATGCGAGGACACCTGGCGCGACCCTTCCGCCGCGGTCACTGCCCGCCTACACCCTTCCCTGCGCCCTTAGACGCTCCTTGACTAACACTCAAGAAAAAACAGTACCGCATCACGCGAGCGCGTCATAACTCCCGTCAAGAAAAAGCACCTCCGCTAACGAACGCGCTTTCTATGCTAAAGCTTAACTCGTTTATTCCGAGGTCAATGGAACCCGCAAGCTAGGGGGAGCTTTACATCCATAATAAAGTGTAAAACCAACAACTTATGCTTGTTAATTAAGGATTTAAATGTTACGTTACTCGGTGAAAGCCGCGTTGACTACGAATTCGAGTCCTCCGGTCCGGATCGGACTATTGTGGTTGTGTGACCATAGCTTATTATGAAATCAAAATGATAGCGGGTGGCTTATTTGATCTGATCTGCGGGCAGCAGAGCGGCGCGGGCCGTTGCGCGACAGGTTGGCCGTCAGTTGGAGCCGCCGCCATCTGCTGGGCGCAGCACGCGCCAAGGGGACTACCTAAGACACCCCCGCGTCTTGCCCCCGACTAATTGTCTACAAACTACGAACGTAATGACGCGCCCTCAACAGACGTCGAGGACCGTTAAGTTCCGTTTGTCAAACCTGCCCCGCCCCGCCGGTGAATCTAATGCGCATAGACGAAATGCAAGGGTTGCAAATAGTTAATGGCCTAATCGTGCGAAACTGGTTGCAATAAATATTAACGACCATTTTTATGTCTTATTCATAAACAAGTTTAAGGTTTGATTTTGGATTGAATTACGTGTCACGGGTAATCTTTATTTGCACTTTGGAGTAACGCTTTACAGAGGTCAAAACGGTTTAACTAGGATTGCAATATAATTTTATTTTACTTTATTCAGAACACCAACAGCAAGATACTTACAAACATTTATAACAGCAAAGCCATTAATAGGTGCTCGCATATAGTTATTTAAATGATATTGGATACTAGCAGTAGGGTTACGCACGTTTACGCAGGTAGAGAGATAGAGAAAATAAGACCAAATAGTTTTTTATCAGTAACTCAATGAATTCGAACCCAAAAGAAGCATAAAAAGATAAACACGCAAAGATTCCGCCAAACACATCGGAAGGAAGGGATGGAACGGAAACTCATTGAACTTGGGAAGCATCGGTGTTCGGTGCCGTGATTTGCTCTGGCTAAGTGATGTGGTACGACTTGTCGGGTTAGATAGGGTGGGTCGCCAGGTGCGCTGCGAGACGGCGGCGACCCGAGGAGGTCGGGGCCCTTTGTCGCGCCCGGGCCGAGCTAACACAATGGCCGCGGGACGTCTTCGCGCATTGTCGCGCGTCAGCTGTCGCGGTCGCTCCCCTGCCTCGCGACGTCTCAGCCTAGCCACCGCGCCTCCCGTGACACGGTTACTGGATTTAGTAGCTACGACTACGATTAACCGTAATAACAAACCACAATATAACACTCGTATGCGATATCACTTCGCTTTCCGTTATAAAACACGGCAATGTCCCGCTCGCTGTTGAGATTCTCATAGCAAGAGATTTTATCTTGTCTCGTAATTTCTTGAGAATTACGTAATTGTTAAGCGTTTATATGTGTAATGTATGCTACAACTATGACTTGTTTTCTGTTTACGTAAAAGTCTTTCACCTTAGCAAAAAACTAAATAATACAAATATGTATACATGTCGTTAAAAGTCATACGATACGTACTATATGTACCTATACAAAAAAAATCAATCTCGCTTTAACAACGAACAATTAACGGCTAATCTTACGTCGTTGGGTCGAAATAAAAAGCACGCAATCATTTCAATGGAGAGTATTGCCGCATTACTCTCCATTGAAATGTTGTACAGGGAATCTTATGATTAAGGAAGTTTAGGGTCAAGTAGTGTTATTAACCCTTTCACACCTCGAGTGTTGTGCGATCAGTTACCGGCAATTATGCTGTTTCCGGCGCCCGGTGCACGACAAAATATGACACCGGCTAGCTTTATGGTTATTAAAAACGTTACTCACTGCCCACCCCCAAACATAAAATGGTAAGAATCAAAACTCGAGAGTTCTCCAAATGTTTCTTGCGATCACACAATACCTACATATAAGCACAGCTATAGGTAATCTTTTCTAACAAACTAATGATATTCTAAGTACCTACTGGCTATCCAAATGTATAACCGATACGCTAACTATTAAGATAATTAACTGCGGTCGTATGGTATCGGAAGCTGTTGTGGACCAAAACAGGGGTGCCCGCCAGACAGCCATAAATAACCCTTATCAGGATTCAATGACCATACGGGCTCTCAGGGTTAAGCGACACCATCAACAACTTCTCAAAAACACCATTTATTTAATTAATTTATTTAAACAATATTAGATCCAATAACAATGATGTGTTGCGTTGTTCTTCACGACCGATACAGAAATTAAACCATTAATTATGATATCGAATACGAATGGTATATAATGTTTATATTTAGATGAATAGGCACAGTCCTCGTTTGCACCGGTTCCTTATACACTTATTAAAATGTCAGGGCTACCAGCAGGCGGTGTTACCAACTGTATTTTTTATTTTATTTTCCAGTCCAGTCATGCTCAGTGAGTGCGGCAATCGTCTACCCTTGCCGCAATGTACTTGCTACGGGTCATTGATGGTCAGTGGCAACTACATACAATATAGTCAAATATTATACGTACCTAATGTAATAAGATTTCATATACTAACGAATATGGTATTAAACTTTATAGCTATCGATATAGATGAATCAAACGATAGCAGATATGCATGTGCCGGCAAAAAGCATATCCGACCGAACACATGGCGCGGCGCGCCCGCTGCGTCGCGCATGGCACATTGCGACGCAGTAAATCAGATCGAAACGAGATAATTAAAGTATTACCGTTCCACGTGACCCCAAAAATCAACAACTGCGCGATAAACCACCCCACTGGCACGATTTTTACGATTGACCATATACATACAAACTTTATTTTACGATGTCCAGCGCGATGAACATTCCCCGACAAAGCACGTGCCCGTGATTTGCATATGGTAAGTGTAACGAGATTGTGACTAGTTTCAGTACCGATTTAAATTACAATATTATTTATATCTCGCGTCAGATCACCACCTGCCGTCGGAGGGCCGCTGTTAAATTACGACGTAGTTAATTTCTTTGCGACAATGAAAAAAATATATGGTTACGAGTTACGAGTCGTCTTTTCTTTTTATTTGAAACAGTATCATTAAGTGTGTCTACGTAATTTGACAAAGGGAGTGGGGTCAGTGGCTGGCGAGGGTGCGCGGGCGCAAGGTGTGCGCGCTATCAGT